>LR990286.1:11172500-12487169 GCA_905147355.2 Apotomis turbidana
TAGAAATATTATTGGTCAATAAGGAGATTGCATCTTCGGTACATCTGCCACGTCTGAAACCAAACTGTTTATTCGCGAGTATATTGTTGTTCTCTAAAAAGTTTACCAATCGCTTATTGACGACTCTTTCCAAGACTTTCGACAGGGATCCCAGCAAAGAAATTGGTCTGTAATTGTTACAGTTACTTTTGTCACCAGATTTATATAAATTGGAGTCTCAGCTGGGATCTTCCAAGCGTCAGGAAATATGCCTTCTGATAGGCTCATGTTGCATATGTATACGAGTGGCAATATAATGCAATTTTTAATTATTTTCAGCAAGGTATTAGTGATGCCATCAATGCCAGGCGCACTATCTGTCCGCAGGTCCATTATTATTCTTTCTATTTCTAATTCATCAGTGGGCTAAACTTTAAATATTCAAAGAACAAACTTTGTTTCCATATTTTTGGCCTGGGGTGTACCCATTTTTCATTTATATGGAGATCACACCGCGCGAACATAGTTACGAGTGGTGTCTTCTAATCAATGATTCATATTATTTGTGATACAAACGAATGCTCTTGAGTACTTATATTCTTTGTACATATGACCCCAAAAGGAAGTCCTTAACATATTTATTAGTCTTTCTATAGATTCTATATGTAGACATGTACTCGTAGCACAGATTTATTCGACTTTAATGGGCTACGCGATAGGGGGACGGTGATAGGATATCACCGATATCCCGGATAACACGGCACTGCGCAGTTTTTTGCAGCAAACCTATATGTTGGTTATAGATGCTGGTTTGCTGCAAGTCGACTAGATTTTTGAGCGATACCCAGCACTACCTTCGCCAAACCAACTATAGCAGAAAGCCTAGCAATCCCTTGATGCTGCCGACGACTTCTTTCTCCTAATATGTATGTATGTATGTATGTAATCACTTTATTGTACACAAAAACAATTCACAAAACTTCAAAAAAAAATAAAAATAAAACATGTACAAAGGCGAACTTATCCCTATAAGGGATCTCTTCCAGTTAACCTTACATAATACATAGATTTGTAAATATTTAATGCTTAAGTTTATAAAAACATTTGAATGTCATAGAATAAAATATTAGATACTTCATTCCTTATAACGCAAAGGATACCGCGGGGTAAACATAATAGACATATAATGTTTTGATTTGAGTTCATCAACTTCCTAACAGAATCTTGGTTATTCATCTAATGGGCTGTTCTATAAATAAGCGCCGAGCCCCGCATAAACTCCTAAGGATGTGGTTAAACAGGACATTGTGTAAAAAGTCGGGTCCGTAACTCCGTAGTTGTATCTCCGTTTGTTTCATGATCTACTAAATTATACGGTTTATGGAGATCTTCTCCATTTCATGGTGCAGGAAAACAAGGGAAGACGCTCTTTATTCTTAAGATATACATGTTATGTCGTCGGGATATGTGTTCTGGTCCTTCAGAAGTGTGGGCGGTGAAATCGGCCGGTATCACGAGACTGCGTGTCGCCTGGACCCAAGCGGTGAATGAATTGAAATGTCGCACTTTACCGACCTAATAGTTTACATCCGAATGCCCTTCGGTAGGTACTTAAGTCTACCTAATATTTGATCATACTTGCTGTGTCGCTGTAAATTCAAATTGTAAGATTAGATATTTATTTATTTAGATATTAAGAAATTCGATTATTAACTTGTTTTACGATGTTAATGAAAAAGTTCTTCATCAGGGACTCCTACGCCTACAGCGACGCGGTAACTTCGTCACCGACTATTTCACGCGGTGTGAACCACTTACTACAATAAATAAATATGTCTCCCTTTAAAACACTACGTACATAGGTTACCGTGAATAACTTACAGTGTTTAACAATCGCGGAATGTAAGATTTTGGAGAATGAAATTTCGAACGAAATGTAAATTTTGAATTAACGCATTCTATGGACCATTTATCGGCCATACTATTTTTTGAAAACACGAAAGGCTAGAAATATATATATTCTTCCTCGTTTCCACTCGAAGCAGGTAGATCAATCACGAGACGGACGTGACGTGCAGGACGCCTCTATAAATATAAATTGACACTAATCGCAGCTACGTTTAATGCAGCGGCCGCCAGGGGCCTTCCTGCACCTGAAAGGACGTGATTTACCACCAATCCAGTGCAGTGAGTCTAACGTGTGCAATTTTAAGAAATCTATACTAATATTATAAATGCGAAAGTGTGTCTGTCTGTCTGTCACCTCTTCACGCTTAAACCGCTGAATCGATTTTGATGAAATTTGGCATAGAGATCGTTTAAGATCCGAAAAAGGACATAGGTACTTTTCATCCAGGAAATTATACCTAAAAAGATTGAAAAGTGAGTGAAAATTTCTGTTGGGGTGCGGTGACCCTGTAGGAAATGTAATTATTAGACCAAAAGCACAATTGCTCTTACATTTGCTTAGGCTCTTTTAATAATCCCTTTTATCAAGTTCCACGCGTACGTAGTCGCGGGCAAAAGCTAGTTGACAATAATTCTGGCTTTAAATGGTCCGTGGGCTCTCAGATTAGGATTCTGATTTGAGTGAAAACTGAGGTGTTGAATTCTTATCTCGATAGCATAAGATAACATAACATTATGTTTATGACAGAAAATTACAGGCACTTGAACATGTTTGTATCACGTGACAATCACGAAATTATAGGCTCACTGTTCAAAACTGGTTTCAAAATACCACCACTATATATGTATATTTTAGCGATGTGATAATTTACCTTTGACAACTGAAAAACGTCGGCACTTAATGCAACTCGTAAGTATTTAGGTAATTCAAAGAGAAACTCTACGCATACGTCAACGCGTACAAAGTCAAGCAATAAGCCGCGTGGAACAGTGAAGTGGGCCCGGAGACATCTGTAGGGCCCTCAACGGCACAATGAGGCCCCCAGACTGCCTACAGAGGACACGCTGTTTAGCCGTCTAGATAGGCTAATTGGAAATGGTGCTTACTTGTTAAGTATTTTTTACCCTACTTGATTCAGTGGCGTGCGGAGTGTGACCGCTGTAAGGTTGAAAAGCCCCCGTTTTTACGAAGTGCTTATTTGTTGTTGGGATTTCTGTTGGATATTCAGGGTTCCGTGTAGGGAATGCAACCCGGTTATAACCGAAACCGTAAAAACCGGTTTTAACCGGTTATGTTGGTCTAAGTGTGTAACCGGGTTTTGGGAGTAACAGAACCGGTTACGGTTATTTTTCGGTTATTTCTTCTAATGCTAAATAAGCATACGCTTACTTAAATTTTTCAAAAACACGATCTCTTTATTTATCGTTCAGCGTATATTTAACTCTAAATGCTATTACATGTAAAAAAAAAAGCGGTGGTAGCCTAGTGGTTAGGGCATGCGACTTTCAATCCGGAGGTCGTGGGTTCGAATCCGGCCCGTACCAATGAGTTTTTCGGAACTTATGTACGGAATGTCATTTGATATTTACCACTCGCTTTTCGGTGAAGGAAAACATCGTGAGGAAACCACCTAAGCCCAATAAGGCCTAGTTTCCCCTCTGGGTTGGAAGGTCAGATGGCAGTCGCTTGCGTAAAAACTAGTGCCTACGCCACATCTTGGGATTTAGGTAGCCGACCCCTATTGAGAATTCATTCTCAAAAAAATGGGACAAAAGGCTAGGAGGATGATGATGCTGTATTACATGCTGAAGTACGTTAACTGGATGTTTAATTAAATAATACGAGTACGGTATAAATGGTATGGTATAGTGCCTCGTCAAGTAAAAATAATTACATTGTATGAACTTACGTAGCTAGTGACTAATAGTCATCAACACACGCAGAAATTACGTTAAAAGTGTCGTCCTTTTTGTTTCCTTAGCATAAATAATAACAAAACAAGCCTTGAACATTTGTGATTGAGAATTTGAGATATTTTATCGTTGCTTGTAATGAATATAAATATACTTAACATTTTTGTGTTAGACATCTGATTATGTTATGAGGTGATTTTATTTTAACTCTTGATTTAGGTAATGATAGAAGCTTATTATCCTTTGTTAAAGATATTTAAAATATTAATGAGATGTACATATTTTATTTATACCGCTTTTTTCCCAATATTTACGTCATTATTTGTTATTTTAATATTTTTTCGGTTATAACCGGTTATAACCGGTTATCGGTTATTTTACGATCATAACCGATAGGAAACCCGGTTACGATATTTTTCCGGTTATTGCATTCCCTAGTTCCGTGGCAAAAGTACATTGAAACAAAACCAACACAGCCTGCTCGGCTGAATGTCTGTTGTAAGTTGACAGGGTTGGTATAACTTCATAATTTGGGTCGCAATTTTATAACTGTGCAGATGAAATATGAAAATAATGAGGTTATTACACAGCCTAACAAGTGTCGGGCCGGCCCAGGGATAGTGGCGGTACAAACAGCTATTATAAGGCAATTATGAGCATATGTCATATACTTGCATTATTAAACGTCAGTAGCGATTTGTCGAGGATTTTTCATTAGCCAAATTCAAAACATTGTTTACCGGAATGCTGCTCAACCCTTCGTTCGCCTTGTTAAATAAATACTGAATCCGATTGAAAAAAACTTGACTGAAAGTACTATGGATAGACTTTTTATCCAAAAATTACTTGAAATTTGCGGAATATTTAGTCTTGTTTCCTCTTTGTTTACATCAGTGACATTCACCGACTTTCAACATCAGTTAAAGCCTGACCAGAAATATATGAGGATTGTCAAAAGGGCGCTATTGATAAGATTTATATGGCAACAATTTTGCAACCACTCGCAACCACACTATAATGACATTAGTTTAAATACCTGTCATGTCTCTATGGTAACCTCGTAACATCATTTAATCGAATGCACTCTTTTCCTGACTGTTTTTCGTGTAGTAAACACGTGTACACTTTATTTATAATATTACGTTCACGACTATGAATGGTTTTCGCAATTTTCTTTGAATATTTTTAATTGAATTAAACAAATGACATTGTTGACAAACCATCATAAAATCATTGCCAGTGTAAGAAATTAGTTCCTGTGCAATTCCGCAATATGGCGTATCCTCATATATTTCTGGTCAGGCTTTACCTATAATTTGTCGTTACCACTGTTACCAGTAAAATAATTTAGTACCTCTAAAAATCCGCAATATCGCGTCAATCTCGTGGGTTTAAAAACACCCAGTTGGGTTTATACCCAACCACGGTTGTTATACCACGTTTACAATCTTATAAAGTTTTGTGCGAGTTTTGGTTGTCAACACATTTTGTGGTTAAGATTAATCCGAAACTTAGGAAAACTTATTTTATCAGACAATTTCGGTAAATATCTTATGGTTCAAGTAACCGTTAGGTTCGTTTCTACAGTGCAAGAATAAATACCGCCCGAAATACTCTCCGAAACAACCCCTCCTAAATCTTGTAATGTATAGGAGGTTTCTCGACAGCTGTCATCGATAACAGAGAAATAGCATTAGGGTATTAATAGGAGTTTTATGAGGTGCTGACTTTATTTACTTTCCGTCTTTATGTCTTATAGTAGCTCTTTATTGCCTCTACTCAATAATAATACCGTAACTAGAAGGAATCAAGTCCAGTCCAGTTACACACTGCCCCCATCTACGAGTAACACAACTATGCTTCGCGACTGTTGTCACTCTCTCATAGTACTGCTTCGAAAGAGATAGCTTATCGCGTGTCACAGTTGTCCTAGAGGTACAGGTTTAATTGTTTTACTGCTAGAGTGCATAGATCACTACATAGTATAAAAATTTTAACAAAAAAAAGAACCGACTTCAGTAAAACTAAAAAGCCAAAAATAACCCGTTCAAATACAGATTACATTTGACTCACCCTTTGAAATCGATCCCAAACCACTCAGTTATTATATTTATATATTAAAGTTTACGTGAGGTTTGGCACCGACTTCAAAGGGTGAGTCAAATGTAATCTGTACTTGAACGGGTTATTTTTGGCTTTTTAGTTTTACTGAAGTCGGTTCTTTTTTTTGTTAAAATTTTTTATTTCGCTTTTTAGTGATTCATATAAAATACTTATGGCGGGGTGATCAGGGAGGTCTTGAAGGCATGCATCTCGTTTGAATTATCTCCTAACTCCTAACCGTTAAGGAGTTGTACCTTCCATCATCAGTTCAGCATTGGAAGATGATGACTACCATATGCAAATACTTAAATAGTTTTAGAAAATATATGAAAAATATTATGAGTGCCTATAAAATTTCAGGAATTCCTTCAATTCCTCATGAATCTCGCCCTCCGATCTTCACCAAAATTTTATGGGACCAACCTTGAGATGTCTATTCATGAACCTAAAAAGAATTTTCCAAATCGACTCATAAATGACGGAGTTATGAGGTAACAAACATTAAAAAAAAAAAGAAAAAAAAAAACATACAACCGAACTGAGAACCCCCTCCTTTTTTTGAAGACGGTTAAAAACAAAGTCGCTTCCTGCTGTCTGTCTGTCTGTCCCTATGTATGCGTAGATCTTTAAAACTACGCAACGGATTTTGATGCGGTTTTTTAATAGATAGATTGGTTCAAGAGGAAGGTTTATAATATGTATAATACATGCATAATTTATCAGTATTGCACTCAGGCGAAGCTGGCGCGGGTCGCTAGTAATTTAATACCTATATTTGAAATTGTAAAACAAAAAATATTTTTGCCGCTGCAATACCTTTTATTATATTTGACTGGTAGAAAATATTGTGGAGGAGGCCAATACCCATAAAGAGTTGTAGCGCCAGCGGAAGTAAGTAAGGTATAGAACATTTTGCGGCATTAAATAAGAGCAGGCTATCCCCACGCGTTTCGGCCGCGCGAAACATTCCGATCTCTAAGTGCCAACCCCGCGCGACAAAATGCCAGTGGGCTGCCACGCCTCGCGGCGAGCGGACGGCGTAACACAGTTAACGTTTCCCGCGCAACCTGTGCTGTACGATGTCGAAAAATAAAAGTCGGGCATATTGTTTTTGTGGCAACAAAGACGATTGAAAATGATTTCATTTGTTCCAGAACACATTAAACTCTCCGGAATAAAAGATTTTGTTTAAGAATTAACGCTTACTGGGGCACTATTGACGCGTAACTATTAAAGTCTGGGTATTTCTCTAAAAATCTTTATGGGGGCGCCTAGCTTTTTTTCGAATTAATTGTGTTGGTTTGATTCCATGCTGTGTTGTTATTACTGAATGTTTAGTTGTACAATCAATAAGTAAAATATTTAAAGATTCACTCTATTATTCGTTATGTTTTAGAAACACGATTACTTGTAGTTTCCTCGATAGTTTTTTTTAGTTACCTCAAAAAGCAACGTCAACCCTTAGTATGTCATGAATACTGCAGGGAAAGTTATCAGTTTTTTTTAATAATAACATAACGAGATGTTAACTATAATGTATACGTCTTACATTTTCAAAATCTGTATTATTTTAATAATTAAACCGAAAAAACATGATTTCCGCGGCTCCCAGCAGAGATGGGCAAAAGTTAATCGATTAACGATTAAGACTAACTTTTTTAATCTCAATTAACGTTTAAAATTGACGATTAGTTAATCTAATCGTACGAGTTCCGATTGATTTAATCTCGAAAGATTAAGTTAACTGTCGATTAATTTTTAGCGATTAAATTTTTAAGCGATTAATTAATTCGATTAACTTTCTCTTAAATTAATATTAGGATAAATAAGAAGACTTTTTGTAAGTCCAAGTCCCTGCCTAGAACATCTTAGAGTACCGCACTATCAAAAACCATCTTGTATTACTGTAACAAGAGGGAAGAGCGGAGAGGGAAGAGCGGAGAGCGGCGTGCGGAGAGCGTAGTTAGGGAATGCAACCCGGGTACCCAAAAACCCGGTGCGGAGAGCGGCGTGCGGAGAACGGAAAGCAGAGAAGCGGAAAGAGGGAACGGTCGGATGCAAAGGTTTGAACAGGGTCTTTTTAAAGAAAAAGACCCTGTTCAAACCGTGTAGAGAATGGTGTTCAATCGTCCTGAAGTGGGCAACCCAGTGGGAATCGGGTTGTATGGTCGCCACGCCTCTGCTGACTAGACTGGTTGACCAAACGAGCGAAGGCACGAGAAAAAGCTAGCGTTTACATAACGGAGGCAACCCTAGCGCACATTCCAATGACGTTGCGTCACCCGCGGGAGGGGGCATCGATAGCGGTGGCAACGCCTGCCGTCCAAACAAGTGGGGTATCTGTTACGTAGTAACTTGTATATAATCTGTGATAAGAGTTTGAAAAGTAGTCAGACATAATTCAAGTTACTAATGTTACTAGGAGGAACGACAGTTCGAAAGATATTGTAAAACTACAATGTCAGTTCATTAACTTCATTGATGAAAAGCTCAAATAACACCAAAAGGTTTGAGGGTTTGAAATATGTTGACAAAATGAGTGACAAAAGTCTCGCCAGACTTACGACGGCATTACTCGTACGATTGTACCTATATATCACGGACTATTATATTCAGTACAAAATATTATTTGACGGTTTTCGCACCTTCGTTATCCTTTAAAGCGAGGTCCTTGCCTTTCACGGGTTACAATGAGTAGCTCATTAGTCACAAATTACTCGCTTTGAGAAATGCTCGACTGTAGACTTCTATGTGTGGAGTCCAAGTGACTTCATTGAATTGAATAGCATAAGTATGGCCCATCATGTTTCTTTGCAACCCTCGTCATGTTACGGATTTTTAGTGGTAATTTTTTTTTCTGGTGAGGAGTTTTTTTTTAACTAACGTCTTCGAAATTCTATGACTTTCAATAGAATGTCACTGATGTAAACATAGAGGTAACGACGCTAAGTATTTCATAAATTTTAAATAATGTTTCGATATTATAGTTGAAAATATCCAATAATATTAAAAAAAGTAACTTTTAATAAGATTCAGGACATTTTGTAATGCATGTATTTGCTGTATGTACCTACATGACGTATAGGTAAACATTATTGCTATGTGAGAGCTTTTTGTATCGCTAATATTTCAAGCTATGCTTTCATAAAACCTAAGTACAAAATGTATGCGAGCAAAAAGAAACCAATTTTATTTCTTCTGATTCATACATATTCAGTCAACGTTTGTATTATATCGAAATGTATTACAGCTATTGAACCTCATTGCGCGGAAATATTGGCAATCCAACTAAGTAACCTTCGATCCAAGTGATACAAGCATTTTCGCCTGAAAAGTGTCTTCTAAATAATAGAGTCAATATGGAGTCAATTATTTTTTTTCTGTTGGTTGTTGCCTTTGTAACTTCCCCTGGTTGATCCTTTAATACTATGATTTTCGAGGGTTATATTTACCAAAAATTCATTTTCGCATTCTTGTGTAGGATTACATGCAGATAATACCAATACTATAAATTATCAACACATTTCTAGGAAATTTTATCACTATTGTCCTCTGGGTCACGGGACAGAATAATTTTAATAAATGATAAAAAACTGTAATTTTATTATCTAAAGGTAGGTACGCATAATATATGTACGTAACTTTCAGGTAAACATTTGTGCCGCCGTACACAGTTGATCATCAATTCATCATACACAAATATCAAAATTATCGGAACCAAGTTCAAACCCATAAAATTATCATACGTATGTGATTTAAATCGGTAAGTACAATAACCTTAATTATAAATCTATTAACCAACCAAAGACGAAAGGTCTATTAATGCCTATTACGACAATTCCAACACTTCCGTTTCAATAGCACTTCATCGACGGACTCTTATTTGTTTATCCAGCTCCCGAAATAGCCGTATCTATGTGTCTTACACTCCATTAACATCATCTCTGAGCCCTATTCCACCCTACTACATAAAAAGTTATATGTTAATAGGAAATCATCGGCAGTTACGTCCTTCTTACAGACGTGTCATTTCACTATCTAAGAGAAAAAGACAGTAAGTGCTTATAGACTTCGTGCGTTCAACTCCTGTCTTCCTGGGACGCGAAAGATTCTGATGTCTAAAGGAAAAAGACAGTAAGTATACATAGACTTCGTACATTCACCGTCTTTCGTCTTTGAATGGAAGTCTTCCCTATTTTCTCACGTGACAAGACGACACATCTGTGCCCGATTAATCAGGGCGTCTGTGAAGTTTTGTTTAACTTCGTGACAAAGCAGAGATGTTTAATTAAGGCATGGAAGTAATTGCCGTAAGTTTATTAGGCTGTCTGAGAGGATCCAAGTTCCGTGTTCTTTTTTATTTCTTAAGCTATATTGTATCATGTTCGTAAATGAGTTTTGACTTTGTAAAGTAGCGAGACTTAAGAGCCTATACAATTGTAGAACCCTATTTCCTTTTTTGTTATTGTTTTATAAGACTGGCTGTCAGTATGGTGGCCGCAGTCATTTATTGCTTTCTAAAAAAATACAATAATAAATATGACCTTTCAAGAAATTGCAAAGGGTTTACCGTCATTTCAGAGACGCCTACCAGATAAAATCGGAATAAGCTGCAGTCGTCTCTACTGCACCTCTGGTTCACTTCCCCGGGCGCAGCGCGAAGGCAATAGTTAGCAAGTACCTATTAGACGATTCCTTAATCCCGACAATTCTTAAGCCTATAAAAATAAAGTATATTTATTAATCATAATAAGAATATTTCAGAACGATCACTTCGAATAAACCGAATTGGCGAGATCACAGATAATATATGTGCCAATATCAAACGTCGAAACCTTTAAACCTCCAATTATTAGATGAACACGAGCCAATCGATCGTATCTGGTGAGGTGGATGGCCGTGATAAGGAATTGAGACAACATTGACTCAATCCCGGCAAGGAGGCATTGTCGTATATTGCGACACGGGGGGTCGAATAGGATAAATGTCTGGCACCCCTAGTCATTTACTGTTTCATCATCATCATTTCAGCCATAGGACGTCCACTGCTGGACACAGGCCTCCTCAATTGACTTCCACATGGGCCGGATAGAAGCGACCCGCATCCAGCGAGTCCCCGCAACCCTGACCAGGTCGTCCGACCACCTTGCGGGTGGCCGTCCTACGCTGCGCTTTCGGGTACGTGGTCTCCACTCGAGAACCTTTCTGCCCCAACGGCCATCGGTTCTTCGAGCTATGTGCCCTGCCCATTGCCACTTCAGTTTGCTAACGCTGTTTGCTATGTTCGTCTACGAATCTCATCATTTCTGATTCGATCACGTAGAGAGATCCCGAGCATAGCCCTTTCCATAGCTCGCTGAGTGACTCTGAGCTTCCTTAAGAGGCCCATAGTTAGAGACCACGTCTCGGCTCCGTAGGTCATCACCGGTAATACGCACTGGTTGAAGACTTTTGTCTTCAAACACTGAGGTATCTTGGACGAGAAGACACTTCGCAGTTTCCCGAACGCTGCCCATCCGAGTTGAATCCGTCGATTGATCTCTTTCTCGAAGTTGGACCTGCCTAATTGGATCGTCTGACCCAGATAGACGTATTCGTCGACAACTTCGAGGACCGAGTTCCCAACCAATACTGGGGTGGGTGCTACATGGACATTCGACATGATCATCTCATTTGAGGGGTTCGGACCGTAACCCGCCACGCTGGTCCGGTGTGCGGGTTGGCGGGTCGCCAACCCCTCAAATTTACTGTTTAAAAAAAAAGAAAATAAGTATGACATAATGCACAGATTTTACCGCCAATTAGGAGACGTCTACCAGATAAAATCGGACTAAGCTGCAGTCGTCTCAATTCACCTATTTCACTTGCTCGGGCGTAGCGCAAAAGCAATACTTTGTCCAAATACCTATTAGGCGACTCCTTAATCCCGACGATTCTTAAGCCTATAAACTTCCACTAATATTATAATGGCGAAAGTTTGTGAGTGTTTATGTGCAAACGGCTGCTGGACCAATTTTGATATATTTTGGTATGAAGGTAGCTGACACCATGGATTAAATTAACGCAAGGTGTATCCGGAAAACCATGTAATGTTCCCGTGGGATAAGTCGGTAGCACCGCGTAGCGCAGCTAGTAAAGTGTATTTATTGATCTTAATACCATACAATATTTCAGAACGATCACTCTGAATAAACCCAATTGGCAAGATCTCAGATAGGTGCCAATATCAAACGTCGAATACTGTAAACCTCCAATTATAAGATAAACAGGAGCCAATCGGTCGTATCTGGTGAGGTGGAAAGCCGTGATAAGGAATTGAGACAACATTGACTCAATCCCGGCAAGGAGGCATTGTCATCTATTGCCACACGGGGGGTCGAATAGGATAAATATTTGGTCCCGAAACCAGATTGAAACTACGGATGTTAGTGGAAACTGGAGTCCCATGTATGTTTCCTTTTTGATCTGTTGCTTTCAAGTTTCAGGCGTAGTGTAAACATCGTAAAAATAATAAGAATGTTTGTGTTTACTGAACAACATGGACATCTCTTTCTTCATAATTGTTATTTCACAACCTCTTGTCAATAATATATGAGTTAAAAAATCATTTAAATTTTGTTAGCAGACGAGGAAAAGCCTTAAGTTAAACCACCCTCTTTTTTGCTTCAGCGTTGTCCAGCCGTTTGGTGTGATAATACTGCAACGATATTTAGACCACCAGATGGCGTTGTGATAGCAACCATTATCAATCGCTACTTTATGCCAAGCGTACACATAGTGTTTTCAAGACTTTTCTTGAAGTCGTGATCTCAATGAGGTTATTCAAGTGACAACATTTCATATTTATTAAGATTACAATTTTATTATTTTTCTATATTCCGCTTAGAAAGAGGACGTAATCACTGTTTTTATATTTTTCCTGAAAGTTCTCATTATTTTCATTATTTATTTATTAAAATTTACTCATTCTAAAATGTAGTAACTCCGAAACTATGTCACAATGGTAAGGTAACTTTAGTCTGGAGTCTAATTAAAAAAAAAAATGGCGTTGAGCTTGACATTATTGACAGTTTATTTTTTTCGCGGATAGTGGTTTCAGTTATTTTATGTCGTAGATTTCAGTTATTTTATGTATTTTCTTATATTTCTTTACATAAGTACAGAAAAATAAATTCATTTTTAAGGCTCTCTCGATCTCTATACCTATTAATTTCCACCTGTAAGAAATATGAAATGTTATCAATTTTGTAATGCCTCCATTCATATTCTTTACATAAAAAAAATTGTAAAGCCTGACCAGAAATATATGAGGATGCGCCATATTGCGGAATTTCACTGGAACTAATTTCTCACACTGGCAATGATTTTATAATGGCTTTTCATCATTGTCAATGTCATTCGTTGTGGTATCTTAAAAAACAAATATTTAAAAATATCCAAAGAAAATGCTGAAAACCATTCACAGTCGTGAACGCAATATTATATAAATAAAGTGTGCACGTGTTTACTACACGAAAAACAACCAGGAAAAGAGTGCATTCCATTAAATGATATTACTAGGTTACCATAAGAACTGACAGGTATTTAAACTAGTGTCATTATAGTGTGGTTGCGATTGGTTGCAAAATTGTTGCCATATAAATCTTATAAATAGCGCCCTCTTGACAATCCTCATATATTTCTGGTCAGGCTTTATATTTCATACCAGGTATTTTCATACCGATATTATGAAACTGAAATATCTTTCTACTTCCGCGTTACTTTTCTAATGCTTTTCAGTAGAATTTAGATACCTACTTCTTGATATAAAACTTTGTATAACCCAAATTTGTATCTAGCCGAATATCCCTGTTTCATACAAGATTTCACTGACGCAAAATCGAACAATTCCAACATGTAAACAAACCCCTCCAATTGTCATTCCAGAACAAATAAATTCAAAAGGAATAGACAATTTTCTAAAACAAGTAAACCGTTGTATTGTCGGGAACGAGCCGGGCGGGTTTCCGGGACAATAAATGCAAGCGTCGTATCGATCCGAACGCATGTTCCTCTATTAGGAGTGTCGCGAGGCGCTCCGCAGCGCCGTACCTAACTGTGTTAGGAAGGAGAATGTTTGTAGTGAACTAGGAAACGAGGATTTAGTATTGGTATTTCGTTGGACGTTACTTTAGGAAAGATTGGGTCTAGTTTGATAAATTTTAATAAGTTGTAAAATCATTTTTGCTATGTAGCTTGATCCAGTCAGTTAAGAGGTCTTATTGCTTTAAAAAGAAAAAAAAATCATATTATTACAAATATATTTATTATATCCAAAAGCTGGCGCTTACCTCTCGAAAAGGATCAGCCTTGCAGTTCAGAGAGGTAACGCCGCCAGTGTAATGGGGACCATGCCACAGGCAGAGCTGCTGGAGGGGGTCTTCTTTTTATAATACTATTATTTTTAATTTAGCATTAGTAGTTTATTTAGTATTTATCAACTCTTTTACCACTTATCATTTATATATTGTAAATATGTTTTTCTTGTTTATTTGAAAATAAACTGTTAAACACTTTATTATTATATTTATGTTTGATCATAGAGAAAAATTTATTAAAAAGTCAGCATTTTCTTATCTGTTCATAAGGAGCCTTAAATAAGTAAATAGTCAAATAAACAAACAGAATAGGTCATTTTTAAGGGCATAAAACTCATCAGCATCACACATTGACACGGGCCATGAGAAAAGCCGCAAAGGTTTGGAGTAAATATTGATTTTTTAAAGTCACCCCGGTTTACGGTACGTTCCCACGTCATTTTTAAATCACATTACATTACACAGGATTTATAGAATTTTATGTGGATTTTATTGTGACTTTAAACCGTTTACAATGCAGATAATAAATTTATTTTTCAAAAAACGTTTAAAACGCAAGCGTTTTATGAAATATAAATTTATCTGCATTGAATGTAACTCTTCATGGCCCTAAAAAATTCGTTTTAACGAGACTTAGATTTGTTTTATAACTTAACCCGTTAGATCACAGCTGCGAGGAAGTGCCTGGACCTAAAGCTTAAAGCGAATTTATAAGTAGAAAAACTAAGGAACCGCTTGAGGAATTAGCCCCTCAACGCAGCTAAATCTACAAAGAGTTTTAAGCTTTTGAAGTCTCAAGTCGTCCAGACATTAATTCGATAAATCAATTTCCTAACTTTTATGGTACCACCTGTAGAAAGTGGAGACATCTAAAAAATAAATATTGAATATTTATTTTCAGTGTTAAAGTTAAGCTATAGATCACTCTTAGCTATGTCAATGGTATGTTGTGGGGACAGATTTTGCCTAATCACTGTATAAATAGACATCCCCTAAGAAACACGAAGTTACGTTGTTATATTACAGTATGGTTTATGGGGTGTGATATCAAGAGACGTTTGCCGGTAAAAGTTAAAGGAATAACTGCAGGCTAAGCAGATAAAACAGGGTTGTCTGAACTTATTATATCGTCGGATAAATGTAAAACGTTGGAGTTGACGGGCGTAAGCTTTTGTTAAGCGGTGAACTGGTTTTATTGTAAATAAGAACCGTCGGAATATAATTGCTTTATGCAAATGTATTGTAATCGTTAATTCTAAAATGAGACGACTCAATTTAATCACGGAATTAGAAATGCTTTCATTTGTTTCGTTGAATAGACTCCAGTTACAACTGATTATAGGCTCATAATTCATAACAATACAGCGTACAGTTATTGTTTTAAGTATGAGACGTGGAGCGAGAGATGGGCACATTATATTTTATTTATGACTTGACTTCTGGAGGCCGAAATGCTGTAAATAAATGGCATCGTAAGCTCTAGAAAATCCCCTCGGATGAGGCGGGCGTATTAACTCCTAGAGAGCCTTCGGATTACCACAGAAATTGATGCGTCGACCCGAAGAAACTCACATTAAGATCACTTTTATGAGCCAATAAATGGATTTGTATGATTTCGTTGGAAACGATTTGAGTTTTTTGTAAAGCATGTCTGAAGATCCTAGATCATATATATTTTAATTCGATCCTTTATTCTTCCTTTTTCGAATAAACGCATTATTTTTACCTTTTCATGTATCAAATTAGATTAGAAACAAGACGTGGAGGTGATACAAAATACAACAGCATGTACTTAAACGAAAGGAATAACCAAAAAGTTTCCTGGGTAGGTACCACCATCTACTTAAAATCTATTGCTAAAATGGAACCCTTATCTTTATTAAACCTCAAGGAGTCGTTAACTGTCTACCCTCGAGATCACACTAACGTCCTAGGTAACTGAGATACATAACATAACATTAAACCCTAGGTGTTACCGCACGTCGGAGACGTTTGCAGCCCTCGGGTGTCTAGACAGAGTTAAAACACACTAAGTTCTAAAACAAATACATTCCGAATTGTATCTTGAATTTATGGAGACACAGTTTGGTGTCTAGTAGCTTAGCTATTTGTTGACTTCTCTATCTATATAACGTAGGTAGGTATGCAATAATGAACAAGCTAATAACTGCACTACCGGCAGAAATTGCAAGTCAGCAAGTACGTCAGGATAGCCTGAACCTCTAAAGATGGTATAAATTAGCATATTTCGGAGTAAAGAGATAAAATCCAAGATAAAAGCCCGTGCATTACCGAGGTGAGAAAGAAACAGATAGTTATTAAGTATCTGACGCAGCAAAGTCTGAAACGAACGTTGATTTCATCCTTTCAAAGAGCAGTACTCAAGGAGTAAAATATATTTATTGGAAAAAAATTGAGGTGTAACTAACTTAGTTGCGTGGTTGTAAGATGACATTTTAGTAGTATGACCTGTACTTTTCGATATTTTTATGATTAATGCGGTTATCCCGTGTGGCGCACTTAGCGTTGCCAGGCGTCAGATAAATCCGGACATACATTCCTTTTGTACATTTCGCAAAAGAGCGAGCGCCGAGCGAAGCCAAGCGCAAACGAGTCGACACAAAATCCTCACTAATGTAGGGTGTCCGGCCTTTTTACCCAAATGTCCGGACAAAGGGCTGGTCTGTCCGGCTATTAGGTTTGGCGACACTGGCCCCGACTGACGTATGATACACATAGTCCAGAATTAAGCCTACATCGATACAGCAACAGCTGCAAGCTTAACGGAACAGCGACAAACGTAAACGGTTTAAGTGCGGCAACGTTGATTTATTTCAGTACATCTAGTCGGAGCGGCTTACCGACAGAGTTTAGGCGAATTTAATGGACCTGCTTAAAATTCGAAGTCGTTTTGACTCATTCTGCGTAAAGCGAATTTTAATTTAGAAAGTTTACGCTGGCGGCCGGCAGTGGATGTTATAACGTCGGTAAGTATTTTCCGTAAACTTGGCATTAGTTTAGGTTTGTATTGAAACTAGGGAGTAAGTATAAGTTTTTGAACCAATTAGTTTCCTTTACAAAGTCGTGCAATTTCCTAAACTTACACTATATTAAAAAGCGTAGTTTAATGGTTAGTACAGTAAGTAGGGTAGGTACTTACCTACGAAATTTGTAGTAAAGTCTGTTAGGATAAAACCAGAACTACAACTATGCTTTGCCAATGCCATATTTCCGTTTTTGGTATGTTTTCCCATTACTTCACTTAAAATAAATAGGTAAATACGGACGATACAGTGCGCACTAAATAAAATACTTATATCGCCAAATTTCGTCGAGATTATATGCAAAATGCTATGAATAAAACCACATTAATTATTAACCCTCCGCAAAATATTGTTGTATAAAATTATTTGCGTTTTGGCTAATCAGTTGGGTCTATTGAATAAATTGTGAAGCGAATGACGGTTATTTAGATAACGATTGTCAATTATTATCGTCCATATTGTTCACGGCTGTGGTTTCGGCGGTAACATGAACCAATTTGTTAAATCAACGTAATGAATAATTTGTGTACGCAATTTTAAGAGGCCTTATTCCTTTTAAAATTTATTTTTTTCATATTATGACGAATATATTGATAATTTCAACCAACTTTTTGGAGTGAATAATACTTTTTCCCGAGTTCTAGGTAGTAACGTAGCAATTTCATGCTTTCATTGCGTGCAGTCGAAAATAAGTTGAAAAAACGAATTTTCCGCGTGAATTTTGTCAATTTCGAGTAGTTTTTCGAACAAAAATTATCAATGAAAAATTCAAACTGTAGGTTTCAAATATATAAATACCAATAAATCCCAATAGCTCTGTTCTAGAAAGTAACATCAATAATATGTTGAGAAACATGTTTGATCATAGAGAAAAATGTCTAAACAATCAGCATTTTAAAAGGAATAAGGCCTCTTAACATACTTGATCAGCTTTTTTTTCTATCCGCTGTTGTTTTTGACCGAGCAAGCGGACCGTTTCAATTTCAGGGGGGTTATTCGGGAAATTTTAGAGAGATGATGGAGACCTCTCTATTACATCGCCATCCGTCACTTTTGACGTGTCCCTACTTGACATTCTCGAATTAGGTCCCTGCTTGGCCTAAAATTCTTTCGTACATCACCTGCACTCATGATATTATCAAATGACATCCAAATGTGAATTAAACACACTAACGACTGCGTCTATAAAACCCATTTATACCGAACTGGAGTTTTCATCTTGAATTAAGCAGTTCAAAATTAGTTATATTTTCAACAGAATCAGTAGCAGCAGGTTTATTGAAAGGGCTCAAACAAAATAATTTAGCCATATTTTGAACAATACAGACAATTTGAGCTTTTAACTAAACAAGCAAATTATTTTACCAAATTGTTAAATGATTGGATTGTGTTACTTAGTATACCACACAAATAATAGTACATACACCATCACACATTGTTTTTCTAGCTCCTATAAGATAATTTATCCTGAAACGAGAATACTATTAATAATAATTATACTATGCAAAATTTTAAGCGTCCAGTCCGAAAGAGTGTTCGAAAATTATTCACAAAATGTATGCAGTAGCTCTATCGTGGCTATAGCTTTATGCTAATCTGTGGCGTTGGAACTATTTGCTCAATTTGGACATCACACTTTGAACACGGAGGGAGTTAGGCACGTACTTGTAACTTCTACAAACTCACATCACGCGATCGCGTTTCTAGAATTATCAACTCTCATGGCACATGGCACAAAGTATACTTTTGGAACTAACACTTGAGCGAGATGTTCGCTCTTGAACATACACGGTTCCCATCAGTTGAGCAAAAATTCGGTTTTTAAATTGAGCTTTCCGAGATGGATTTTTAATAAGCAACTAGAAAGAAACGCTTTCCGACTACCTACACCAATGCAGCCATAACGTAATTACTAGATTATGAAGGTGATTTAACTTAGTGATATAGTTCAGTAGATAATTTACTAACGACTGACTTTAAAATGGAGGAAGTCTCAATTCGGTTGTGTTTTTCTATGTTTGTTACCTCAGAATTCCGTAATTTATGATCCGATAGCGAAAAAAAGAGTCTGCATCTTCATATTGGTCCCGTAATATTTTGGCGAAGATCTGATGACGAGATCCATGAAGAATTGAGAGAACTCTTCGAATATAATGGCACATCTACGACGATATCTATGTTTTTTATAGTAACTTCTTCAGTGGTTCTGGGAAGTACAATGTCGTCTTTTTGAAATCGGTTATTTTTTTGAAAACTTGACCATAACATGGCTAAAATCCTTTAAAATGACAAACTGTTAATTTCATACCATATTGCACGAACGGCAAAGATGAATATTATTTCCGATATACCATAATAACACAATACTAAATATTAATAATCGGTAAATATAGTTTATTTCGTAATTATTCGTAATCAAGAATCGAGAGAACTCTTCGAATATAATTTCCGATAATACTATAATTAAGGCAATAAAACTATCTCACAGACATTAAAATAAACTATAGTATGTTAGTCTTACCCCATAATACAAAATATTAATAATCGGTAAATATAGTTTTTTTCGTAATTATTCGTAATTAAGAATCGAGAGAACTCTTCGAATATAATTTCCGATAATACTATAATTAAGGCAATAAAACAATCTCACAGACATTAAAATAAACTATAGTATGTAAGTCTTACCCCACCTTACCTTACACAATACAAAATATAAATAATCGATAAATATAATTTATTTCGTAGTTGGGTAAGGCCGCGGAAAGTTACCAATTTGGACGTTTCAAATTTACCCAGCTGATTAAAAAAAATTGGTAACCCCTACTGTTTCAAAAATATTTTTATCATATGTAGATATAGGAATTCTCATGGTCGCAAGTAAGATAATTAATATAAACCCCTTTATAAAAATACTAAAAATATATTTCCGTCCAAAACGTAACGAAAGTTGGTTAAATTTTTCGACCACGAGTACTAAAAGCTCATACTTTTGTTTTAAACTAAAATTTATGATATAAGGATAGTTCTACTGATTACGGAATAATGATAATATAATCATTTAATTTTTTTATCTTACATTATTTTAATGGATCAGCATTCCACACTTATGTTACAATACTTTCGTGACGCTTTATGTAGCTTGTTTTTAAATAAATGTTGGTAGAAATTAGTTTTCATGCACTAGCAACTCATATTCTAGTAGGGCAGCACCGATTAGCAAGTCCAAACTCGTCAGTTTGTCAAAAAACGCAATTCAAAGTAGACACAGTCATAGTTTCGTGAAAGAACCCCCAAAGCGTCGTGTGTGATATTAAAGGTAAGGAGTGATTGTTTTTAATCAGTTTTTTTTTATACAATAGCGGAACGGTTTTCAGGCGAGTGACACGTATTATTGTATTAAAAATGTCTTTATTTCACCATGAAAATCCACTTTTTTTAAATACGTTACCCTTTTTTACGAATATGTAACATTTTTGCAAAATTTTACGTATTTTCTACGTAACATAACGAATAAATGTTGTAAAGGGGAGTGCACACAGAATATACTAACTTAAATGAGTTTTATTAGATTTTTAATGACACGAAAATATACAAAGTCGAACAAAACTCCTGTACAATAATAAAATAAATAAAAACAACATCTTAATAAAAACAACTGTTTTAAGAAGAAAATGATTTATTTTGGACCTCAAGTCACAGTAGAATCATTGATTCTAAAGCTGTTTTATTGTTATACGGTCGTCTTGTTACTAGTATTGGGTACCTGCAGTGAACAAATACATAGTAATTACTGCCACCTGGTACAAAATGAGAGGCTTTAAAACACTAGAGCGGTTTGGGTTTCATTAGTTCCATCACACGCGTGTTTGATTATATTGATTTTAAACTACGGATGTTAGTGGAAACTGGAGTCCCATGTATGTTTCCTTTTTGATCTGTTGCTTTCAAGTTTCAGGCGTAGTGTAAACATCGTAAAAATAATAAGAATGTTTGTGTTTACTGAACAACATGGACATCTCTTTCTTCATAATTGTTATTTCACAACCTCTTGTCAATAATATATGAGTAAAAAAATCATTTAAATTTTGTTAGCAGACGAGGAAAAGCCTTAAGTTAAACCACCCTCTTTTTTGCTTCAGCGTTGTCCAGCCGTTTGGTGTGATAATACTGCAACGATATTTAGACCACCAGATGGCGTTGTGATAGCAACCATTATCAATCGCTACTTTATGCCAAGCGTACACATAGTGTTTTCAAGACTTTTCTTGAAGTCGTGATCTCAATGAGGTTATTCAAGTGACAACATTTCATATTTATTAAGATTACAATTTTATTATTTTTCTATATTCCGCTTAGAAAGAGGACGTAATCACTGTTTTTATATTTTTCCTGAAAGTTCTCATTATTTTCATTATTTATTTATTAAAATTTACTCATTCTAAAATGTAGTAACTCCGAAACTATGTCACAATGGTAAGGTAACTTTAGTCTGGAGTCTAATTAAAAAAAAAAATGGCGTTGAGCTTGACATTATTGACAGTTTATTTTTTTCGCGGATAGTGGTTTCAGTTATTTTATGTCGTAGATTTCAGTTATTTTATGTATTTTCTTATATTTCTTTACATAAGTACAGAAAAATAAATTCATTTTTAAGGCTCTCTCGATCTCTATACCTATTAATTTCCACCTGTAAGAAATATGAAATGTTATCAATTTTGTAATGCCTCCATTCATATTCTTTACATAAAAAAAATTGTAAAGCCTGACCAGAAATATATGAGGATGCGCCATATTGCGGAATTTCACTGGAACTAATTTCTCACACTGGCAATGATTTTATAATGGCTTTTCATCATTGTCAATGTCATTCGTTGTGGTATCTTAAAAAACAAATATTTAAAAATATCCAAAGAAAATGCTGAAAACCATTCACAGTCGTGAACGCAATATTATATAAATAAAGTGTGCACGTGTTTACTACACGAAAAACAACCAGGAAAAGAGTGCATTCCATTAAATGATATTACTAGGTTACCATAAGAACTGACAGGTATTTAAACTAGTGTCATTATAGTGTGGTTGCGATTGGTTGCAAAATTGTTGCCATATAAATCTTATAAATAGCGCCCTCTTGACAATCCTCATATATTTCTGGTCAGGCTTTATATTTCATACCAGGTATTTTCATACCGATATTATGAAACTGAAATATCTTTCTACTTCCGCGTTACTTTTCTAATGCTTTTCAGTAGAATTTAGATACCTACTTCTTGATATAAAACTTTGTATAACCCAAATTTGTATCTAGCCGAATATCCCTGTTTCATACAAGATTTCACTGACGCAAAATCGAACAATTCCAACATGTAAACAAACCCCTCCAATTGTCATTCCAGAACAAATAAATTCAAAAGGAATAGACAATTTTCTAAAACAAGTAAACCGTTGTATTGTCGGGAACGAGCCGGGCGGGTTTCCGGGACAATAAATGCAAGCGTCGTATCGATCCGAACGCATGTTCCTCTATTAGGAGTGTCGCGAGGCGCTCCGCAGCGCCGTACCTAACTGTGTTAGGAAGGAGAATGTTTGTAGTGAACTAGGAAACGAGGATTTAGTATTGGTATTTCGTTGGACGTTACTTTAGGAAAGATTGGGTCTAGTTTGATAAATTTTAATAAGTTGTAAAATCATTTTTGCTATGTAGCTTGATCCAGTCAGTTAAGAGGTCTTATTGCTTTAAAAAGAAAAAAAAATCATATTATTACAAATATATTTATTATATCCAAAAGCTGGCGCTTACCTCTCGAAAAGGATCAGCCTTGCAGTTCAGAGAGGTAACGCCGCCAGTGTAATGGGGACCATGCCACAGGCAGAGCTGCTGGAGGGGGTCTTCTTTTTATAATACTATTATTTTTAATTTAGCATTAGTAGTTTATTTAGTATTTATCAACTCTTTTACCACTTATCATTTATATATTGTAAATATGTTTTTCTTGTTTATTTGAAAATAAACTGTTAAACACTTTATTATTATATTTATGTTTGATCATAGAGAAAAATTTATTAAAAAGTCAGCATTTTCTTATCTGTTCATAAGGAGCCTTAAATAAGTAAATAGTCAAATAAACAAACAGAATAGGTCATTTTTAAGGGCATAAAACTCATCAGCATCACACATTGACACGGGCCATGAGAAAAGCCGCAAAGGTTTGGAGTAAATATTGATTTTTTAAAGTCACCCCGGTTTACGGTACGTTCCCACGTCATTTTTAAATCACATTACATTACACAGGATTTATAGAATTTTATGTGGATTTTATTGTGACTTTAAACCGTTTACAATGCAGATAATAAATTTATTTTTCAAAAAACGTTTAAAACGCAAGCGTTTTATGAAATATAAATTTATCTGCATTGAATGTAACTCTTCATGGCCCTAAAAAATTCGTTTTAACGAGACTTAGATTTGTTTTATAACTTAACCCGTTAGATCACAGCTGCGAGGAAGTGCCTGGACCTAAAGCTTAAAGCGAATTTATAAGTAGAAAAACTAAGGAACCGCTTGAGGAATTAGCCCCTCAACGCAGCTAAATCTACAAAGAGTTTTAAGCTTTTGAAGTCTCAAGTCGTCCAGACATTAATTCGATAAATCAATTTCCTAACTTTTATGGTACCACCTGTAGAAAGTGGAGACATCTAAAAAATAAATATTGAATATTTATTTTCAGTGTTAAAGTTAAGCTATAGATCACTCTTAGCTATGTCAATGGTATGTTGTGGGGACAGATTTTGCCTAATCACTGTATAAATAGACATCCCCTAAGAAACACGAAGTTACGTTGTTATATTACAGTATGGTTTATGGGGTGTGATATTAAGAGACGTTTGCCGGTAAAAGTTGAAGGAATAACTGCAGGCTAAGCAGATAAAACAGGGTTGTCTGAACTTATTATATCGTCGGATAAATGTAAAACGTTGGAGTTGACGGGCGTAAGCTTTTGTTAAGCGGTGAACTGGTTTTATTGTAAATAAGAACCGTCGGAATATAATTGCTTTATGCAAATGTATTGTAATCGTTAATTCTAAAATGAGACGACTCAATTTAATCACGGAATTAGAAATGCTTTCATTTGTTTCGTTGAATAGACTCCAGTTACAACTGATTATAGGCTCATAATTCATAACAATACAGCGTACAGTTATTGTTTTAAGTATGAGACGTGGAGCGAGAGATGGGCACATTATATTTTATTTATGACTTGACTTCTGGAGGCCGAAGTGCTGTAAATAAATGGCATCGTAAGCTCTAGAAAATCCCCTCGGATGAGGCGGGCGTATTAACTCCTAGAGAGCCTTCGGATTACCACAGAAATTGATGCGTCGACCCGAAGAAACTCACATTAAGATCACTTTTATGAGCCAATAAATGGATTTGTATGATTTCGTTGGAAACGATTTGAGTTTTTTGTAAAGCATGTCTGAAGATCCTAGATCATATATATTTTAATTCGATCCTTTATTCTTCCTTTTTCGAATAAACGCATTATTTGTACCTTTTCATGTATCAAATTAGATTAGAAACAAGACGTGGAGGTGATACAAAATACAACAGCATGTACTTAAACGAAAGGAATAACCAAAAAGTTTCCTGGGTAGGTACCACCATCTACTTAAAATCTATTGCTAAAATGGAACCCTTATCTTTATTAAACCTCAAGGAGTCGTTAACTGTCTACCCTCGAGATCACACTAACGTCCTAGGTAACTGAGATACATAACATAACATTAAACCCTAGGTGTTACCGCACGTCGGAGACGTTTGCAGCCCTCGGGTGTCTAGACAGAGTTAAAACACACTAAGTTCTAAAACAAATACATTCCGAATTGTATCTTGAATTTATGGAGACACAGTTTGGTGTCTAGTAGCTTAGCTATTTGTTGACTTCTCTATCTATATAACGTAGGTAGGTATGCAATAATGAACAAGCTAATAACTGCACTACCGGCAGAAATTGCAAGTCAGCAAGTACGTCAGGATAGCCTGAACCTCTAAAGATGGTATAAATTAGCATATTTCGGAGTAAAGAGATAAAATCCAAGATAAAAGCCCGTGCATTACCGAGGTGAGAAAGAAACAGATAGTTATTAAGTATCTGACGCAGCAAAGTCTGAAACGAACGTTGATTTCATCCTTTCAAAGAGCAGTACTCAAGGAGTAAAATATATTTATTGGAAAAAAATTGAGGTGTAACTAACTTAGTTGCGTGGTTGTAAGATGACATTTTAGTAGTATGACCTGTACTTTTCGATATTTTTATGATTAATGCGGTTATCCCGTGTGGCGCACTTAGCGTTGCCAGGCGTCAGATAAATCCGGACATACATTCCTTTTGTACATTTCGCAAAAGAGCGAGCGCCGAGCGAAGCCAAGCGCAAACGAGTCGACACAAAATCCTCACTAATGTAGGGTGTCCGGCCTTTTTACCCAAATGTCCGGACAAAGGGCTGGTCTGTCCGGCTATTAGGTTTGGCGACACTGGCCCCGACTGACGTATGATACACATAGTCCAGAATTAAGCCTACATCGATACCCAGACAGCAACAGCTGCAAGCTTAACGGAACAGCGACAAACGTAAACGGTTTAAGTGCGGCAACGTTGATTTATTTCAGTACATCTAGTCGGAGCGGCTTACCGACAGAGTTTAGGCGAATTTAATGGACCTGCTTAAAATTCGAAGTCGTTTTGACTCATTCTGCGTAAAGCGAATTTTAATTTAGAAAGTTTACGCTGGCGGCCGGCAGTGGATGTAATAACGTCGGTAAGTATTTTCCGTAAACTTGGCATTAGTTTAGGTTTGTATTGAAACTAGGGAGTAAGTATAAGTTTTTGAACCAATTAGTTTCCTTTACAAAGTCGTGCAATTTCCTAAACTTACACTATATTAAAAAGCGTAGTTTAATGGTTAGTACAGTAAGTAGGGTAGGTACTTACCTACGAAATTTGTAGTAAAGTCTGTTAGGATAAAACCAGAACTACAACTATGCTTTGCCAATGCCATATTTCCGTTTTTGGTATGTTTTCCCATTACTTCACTTAAAATAAATAGGTAAATACGGACGATACAGTGCGCACTAAATAAAATACTTATATCGCCAAATTTCGTCGAGATTATATGCAAAATGCTATGAATAAAACCACATTAATTATTAACCCTCCGCAAAATATTGTTGTATAAAATTATTTGCGTTTTGGCTAATCAGTTGGGTCTATTGAATAAATTGTGAAGCGAATGACGGTTATTTAGATAACGATTGTCAATTATTATCGTCCATATTGTTCACGGCTGTGGTTTCGGCGGTAACATGAACCAATTTGTTAAATCAACGTAATGAATAATTTGTGTACGCAATTTTAAGAGGCCTTATTCCTTTTAAAATTTATTTTTTTCATATTATGACGAATATATTGATAATTTCAACCAACTTTTTGGAGTGAATAATACTTTTTCCCGAGTTCTAGGTAGTAACGTAGCAATTTCATGCTTTCATTGCGTGCAGTCGAAAATAAGTTGAAAAAACGAATTTTCCACGTGAATTTTGTCAATTTCGAGTAGTTTTTCGAACAAAAATTATCAATGAAAAATTCAAACTGTAGGTTTCAAATATATAAATACCAATAAATCCCAATAGCTCTGTTCTAGGAAGTAACATCAATAATATGTTGAGAAACATGTTTGATCATAGAGAAAAATGTCTAAACAATCAGCATTTTAAAAGGAATAAGGCCTCTTTACATACTTGTTCAGCTTTTTTTTCTATCCGCTGTTGTTTTTGACCGAGCAAGCGAACCGTTTCAATTTCAGGGGGGTTATTCGGGAAATTTTAGAGAGATGATGGAGACCTCTCTATTACATCGCCATACGTCACTTTTGACGTGTCCCTACTTGACATTCTCGAATTAGGTCCCTGCTTGGCCTAAAATTCTTTCGTACATCACCTGCACTCATGATATTATCAAATGACATCCAAATGTGAATTAAACACACTAACGACTGCGTCTATAAAACCCATTTATACCGAACTGGAGTTTTCATCTTGAATTAAGCAGTTCAAAATTTGTTATATTTTCAACAGAATCAGTAGCAGCAGGTTTATTGAAAGGGCTCAAACAAAATAATTTAGCCATATTTTGATCAATACAGACAATTTGAGCTTTTAACTAAACAAGCAAATTATTTTACCAAATTGTTAAATGATTGGATTGTGTTACTTAGTATACCACACAAATAATAGTACATACACCATCACACATTGTTTTTCTAGCTCCTATAAGATAATTTATCCTGAAACGAGAATACTATTAATAATAATTATACTATGCAAAATTTTAAGCGTCCAGTCCGAAAGAGTGTTCGAAAATTATTCACAAAATGTATGCAGTAGCTCTATCGTGGCTATAGCTTTATGCTAATCTGTGGCGTTGGAACTATTTGCTCAATTTGGACATCACACTTTGAACACGGAGGGAGTTAGGCACGTACTTGTAACTTCTACAAACTCACATCACGCGATCGCGTTTCTAGAATTATCAACTCTCATGGCACATGGCACAAAGTATACTTTTGGAACTAACACTTGAGCGAGATGTTCGCTCTTGAACATACACGGTTCCCATCAGTTGAGCAAAAATTCGGTTTTTAAATTGAGCTTTCCGAGATGGATTTTTAATAAGCAACTAGAAAGAAACGCTTTCCGACTACCTACACCAATGCAGCCATAACGTAATTACTAGATTATGAAGGTGATTTAACTTAGTGATATAGTTCAGTAGATAATTTACTAACGACTGACTTTAAAATGGAGGAAGTCTCAATTCGGTTGTGTTTTTCTATGTTTGTTACCTCAGAATTCCGTAATTTATGATCCGATAGCGAAAAAAAGAGTCTGCATCTTCATATTGGTCCCGTAATATTTTGGCGAAGATCTGATGACGAGATCCATGAAGAATTGAGAGAACTCTTCGAATATAATGGCACATCTACGACGATATCTATGTTTTTTATAGTAACTTCTTCAGTGGTTCTGGGAAGTACAATGTCGTCTTTTTGAAATCGGTTATTTTTTTGAAAACTTGACCATAACATGGCTAAAATCCTTTAAAATGACAAACTGTTAATTTCATACCATATTGCACGAACGGCAAAGATGAATATTATTTCCGATATACCATAATAACACAATACTAAATATTAATAATCGGTAAATATAGTTTATTTCGTAATTATTCGTAATCAAGAATCGAGAGAACTCTTCGAATATAATTTCCGATAATACTATAATTAAGGCAATAAAACTATCTCACAGACATTAAAATAAACTATAGTATGTTAGTCTTACCCCATAATACAAAATATTAATAATCGGTAAATATAGTTTTTTTCGTAATTATTCGTAATTAAGAATCGAGAGAACTCTTCGAATATAATTTCCGATAATACTATAATTAAGGCAATAAAACAATCTCACAGACATTAAAATAAACTATAGTATGTAAGTCTTACCCCACCTTACCTTACACAATACAAAATATAAATAATCGATAAATATAATTTATTTCGTAGTTGGGTAAGGCCGCGGAAAGTTACCAATTTGGACGTTTCAAATTTACCCAGCTGATTAAAAAAAATTGGTAACCCCTACTGTTTCAAAAATATTTTTATCATATGTAGATATAGGAATTCTCATGGTCGCAAGTAAGATAATTAATATAAACCCCTTTATAAAAATACTAAAAATATATTTCCGTCCAAAACGTAACGAAAGTTGGTTAAATTTTTCGACCACGAGTACTAAAAGCTCATACTTTTGTTTTAAACTAAAATTTATGATATAAGGATAGTTCTACTGATTACGGAATAATGATAATATAATCATTTAATTTTTTTATCTTACATTATTTTAATGGATCAGCATTCCACACTTATGTTACAATACTTTCGTGACGCTTTATGTAGCTTGTTTTTAAATAAATGTTGGTAGAAATTAGTTTTCATGCACTAGCAACTCATATTCTAGTAGGGCAGCACCGATTAGCAAGTCCAAACTCGTCAGTTTGTCAAAAAACGCAATTCAAAGTAGACACAGTCATAGTTTCGTGAAAGAACCCCCAAAGCGTCGTGTGTGATATTAAAGGTAAGGAGTGATTGTTTTTAATCAGTTTTTTTTTATACAATAGCGGAACGGTTTTCAGGCGAGTGACACGTATTATTGTATTAAAAATGTCTTTATTTCACCATGAAAATCCACTTTTTTTTAAATACGTTACCCTTTTTTACGAATATGTAACATTTTTGCAAAATTTTACGTATTTTCTACGTAACATAACGAATAAATGTTGTAAAGGGGAGTGCACACAGAATATACTAACTTAAATGAGTTTTATTAGATTTTTAATGACACGAAAATATACAAAGTCGAACAAAACTCCTGTACAATAATAAAATAAATAAAAACAACATCTTAATAAAAAAAACTGTTTTAAGAAGAAAATGATTTATTTTGGACCTCAAGTCACAGTAGAATCATTGATTCTAAAGCTGTTTTATTGTTATACGGTCGTCTTGTTACTAGTATTGGGTACCTGCAGTGAACAAATACATAGTAATTACTGCCACCTGGTACAAAATGAGAGGCTTTAAAACACTAGAGCGGTTTGGGTTTCATTAGTTCCATCACACGCGTGTTTGATTATATTGATTTTAATGTGCCATGAAAATTTTGTTTACAGGCAATATAACGCTAATCATTTTATAACTTGACTTTTTTTCTTAGCTATGTTATTTAATGGGAATATTTTCCAGTATGATCTAAGTTTTATAACGACTTATGTTGCGTTTTATGATAACATAACGTATATCTTTTTATGTTACTTATATGTCATATTGGTAAATTCCTGCGGCCTTACCCAATTACGAAAAATTTCTAAATATCATAACATTTAATCGAATTAAGGCTTTGCACAGATATTGAAATTACAGCTCTAGCTCAGACCGCGGTCTTTTTGGGCTGTTACCGCACACTATGTCGTTAAACGCTAAATTTCCAAATGTATCACAACATTCCAATTTATGCTGGTCAGTACAGAAATCACACACTGTTGGCATTGTAACAAGAGTTACGCGGTCGCCACTCAAGAACCTTTTAAATGTCTCACATTCATTAGAACGTTTATCATGCGTATGTGACACTACCTAAGCCAAGCACCTGTTACCAAACAATATGCGCGGTGTAATATTGAAACCGAAACCGAACACAAGCCCCCAATGACATAAGAAGCCCGTGTGGGGCTTCGCAAAGGTTTAACCGTAATAAAGCACCTTGCATTTGCAATTTTTTACCGCGTTTCTTCGCTAGAGAAGGGTTATGGAAATTGCAGCGAACGCGGGAGCAATTTTGCTTAATTTAAACCCTTGCCTTACGGTTTATAGCGCTACATACTTTAAATTTTATTTTGGCGTTGAACCTACAATATTAACTCGGAATTAGGTAGCCTCAGAATATACAGGGTGTTGCCTGTAATAGGGGCAATAAATTAAACATACATTCTACTCTTCCAACTGAACGACATTTGTTCAGCAACTTAAAAAAAAGTCAGTTTTCAAAATGTCATTATTTTAAACAAATTAAATAGTTTCCAATGTACGTCGTCCAACATTGACATTCCCTGACCATTGACATAGCTGTCACTCTCCTAATATCACACATTTCGCAATAAATTGTTTTTTTTTTGTCTAAACATTATTTTACAAACTATACACACATTTCCGACAGGAACTTTTTACTAAATCTGTTATTTGAGGTGTATGAAATGGAAGGTTGCATAATTTCCTTGCCAAGAAAAAATTACGTAACCGAAATTTACCTTCGTTACTAGAAGTTTACGCGGCACTTAAGGGCAATTTGCAGCAAATTCGGTAAGGCCTGAGCTAACGGTAATAGGGACCCACTTCAGTAAACGTGAACAAAACCTTGTCAGGGATGCAATCTGATCCAATTGTTTAACAAAACGTAATCGATGTTTTTTTTTTAATGCAACAGAGAAAACAGTCTGTATAACGTATAACATGATTTTTTGTTCACAGAACTTAGGCTAGACACATTTTGGCGTCGAGAAAGAGTTTTATTTTTAAACCATCAGTCCAAACTAATCAACAGAATTTAAACCAAAGCTACAGATTCTGTTTAATTAGCCCTCGTATAGGTACATTCTCTGGCAATCACAGGCAGTGTTGTATAATTTGGGAACGCATTTGCCCAGCGAGCGGTGCAGCGTGAAATTAGCCGCATGTCGTTTTCAAGTATGGAACTTTCGCTGCAATAATTTAATGCTAACATATCCTGGCGTTTTTGGTGTCATTAGGAGAGCGGGCGACATGTAGGATTCTGCCTAAACATTTTTGTGAATACACGAATTTTAGGCGAATGCCGCACTTGGTTTGACCTATTTATTTTGGATCTGTGATGTTTTAGATAATTTGGTTAAAGTAAACTTAAGCCTGAACTTACACTTTGAATAATTGAGTAGTACAGTAGTCATATTATTTAGTAAGCACCACATGTAAACGAATATAACAAAGAAATAATGTAACAAAAAGTAGAGTAAGAACTCTGTTGAGATCTATTATTATGACTTGCTTTTCTGTGTTGTAGTTTTGTTGTTATAAAAGTGAATGTAATTTTTTCTGAATAAAAAAACCATCATTCAGAAATGTTCACTGGTGAACAATGATCTGTCACAAATTTGGCGAATTCTGCCATAGTTATGCCTGCTTGGCACGCAGGTAGGCGACCACGATAGTGGCTACTGTTTCGTGAATAATACACGGTACTGACGAAAGGACAAAAAGTATGGGCGGTAGTGCTACTGAACCGCAGCTCACATATTTATACACAAATTTCAACTCCTGTTAATAATTATTATAACAAAATGGGACTTAATCGCGTTCAAAAAGTGTTTATTTAATTACCTCGATGTTTCGAACGTGATGTCACATTGTCCCATTTTTTTATAATTGTGTGAAAATCGTGTAAGTTAAAATCAATTCAAATATCGTTTCAATGAGTGATGTCAACGAAAACAAATTGTATTCCCGAGAACAACTGTACGAGTTTCTATAAAAACACCGAAATCGATTTACGAGTAGAATGTGTCTATAAAATTGTAGGAGTTCTCTCGATTCCTCATGGATCTCGTCATCAGATTTTCACCAAAATTTAATACGATCAACTCGGAGATGCATACTCTAGAAAAAATACAATATGAATATTAACGTATTCACACAGAGGTCGCTAAGGTGTATTTCAAATAAACAATGCAAAGATCGACATCAAAAGCATAAGGAAAACACGCTAGACCGGTAATCCAGAGATACGCATTTCAATTTTTCTTTGAGCTTCGATCTTTGTATCAATGGATTATAAAAAATGTGAAATAGATATTACATATTTCATAAATAAAAAAATATAAGTAGTTAGTTGTGAATTTCAATTATTAATCGACGATTAATAAATAAGGTAGCAAACACTAAAAAAATACATCGGAATTGAGAAGCCTCTGCTCATTGAAGTCTGTTAACAATTGCTCTAGAGCAGAAATTAGATGCCACAAGGTTTACATCAATTACGAATTTACATTTTACACAAAATTAAAACAAAGAAGTGCAGTGTTGTATATTAGATAAGGGCGAATACTAGAAAAATAATTAGAAAACGTGATGCAAAATATGGGCTCGCTTACGAAAAGGCAAAAAGTAAGAGAGATACCACCCATACACAGTTTTTTTAAGTGATCCTATGGAGTTTGTAAGATTTGTTTATGTAAAGCTAATGTTGTGAAACAGTGGCATTTATTTTCGTAAATTTTAAATAAGTATTATATTTTAACTAAATATGTAGCCTGACAAAACTTAGTTAAATTTATGCTACTGCTATGCAGCTTTGTTAGCATATATATATTATTTTATAAATATGGTTAGGTCAAATGGGACATGTGCCGTGTATTATGCCTTAAAAGGTATGGATACCTTCTAGCAAAAATATCGATGCGTAGGTATTCGTATACTTCACTAATTGGCTACATTTTCCCAAATAGCCGTAACATCGAAAGCCACTAGTCGCGCTATCGCTATATCAAACAACACTCAGGAATTTTTCACTGTCAATTACACGTTAATGATGACTGACGAGAGATGTTCATGAAAATATTAGTGGTAATCCAACTTTACGCATTTATTAATGAGCGTTACAACTTTAGCAAATTCCATAAATAAAAAAGGAAGTAAGTACTAAAAACGACGCACTTAAAAAGATGAAAAAAAATATTAATTAATTAATAAAGCTCACACAAATCGATCTAGTCCCAAATTAAACTCTAATAGGCTTGTAGACTTATAGTTACATTTTATTATTGTCATAAGTTTCTTTGCTCTGGAAGGAAACAGGTTTAAAAGGAATCTTAAAAATTGGCTCATTGATAAGGCATTTTACGAGGGTTGTTTGTAAATACACGTTTTAAAAAGTTATTCTTGTTACTGGCTGAAATTATGTATACGAACTTTTTAGGCATCTTTTATGGACTAGAAAATTTAAAAAAAATTACGCGTTCTTTTGTTTTTTTTTCTTTTAACGGCTTTTTACGACGAAGTTCGCGCTGTTATTGCAATAATTGAGAAAGAGCAGTATCGTTCTGTAATTCGTTTTCTGTTTTTGGAAGGAAATTCTTGTGATGAAATAAAAGTACGCATGCAAGCTGTTTACAATGATCATACTCCTTCTATGACAACCATTAGATATTGGTACAATGAATTTAAACTAGGCAGAACGTCCATCTTTGATGAAGATCGCCCAGGACGTCCTGTTGAGGTGACCACAGGTGATATGGTATAAAAAATTGAGAATATTGTATTAAGCTTAAGCGATCGCCGAATAAAATTTAGAGAAATTGTCGACATTGTAAATGTTTCGATTGAATGCGTGCAGCACATTTTAGAACACAAATTAGGCATAAAGAAGGTTTCGGCGAGGTGGGTGCCGCGTTTGCTCACCGAGGAACAAAAGCTCACCCGGAAGCAAATTTCAAGGCACTGTTTAGATAAGTACGAAAGTAGTCCGGGTGAGTTCCTTCGGCGTTTTGTGACTGTTGATGAAACGTGGATACACCACTATACCCCAGAAAGTAAAGAACAGTCTAAACAGTGGATTTTGCCGGGGGAATCAGCTCCAAAGAAGGCGAAGACCGTTCCATCGGCCGGAAAGGTCATGGCGACTGTTTTTTGGGACTCGCAGGGAATCATCCATACTGATTATTTACAAAAAGGAAGAACGATAACCGGGCAATATTACGCTAATTTAATGCAAGAATTTGATACCATTTTGAAAAAAAAGAGACCACATCCAAATAAGAAAAAGTTCTCTTTCATCATGATAATGCACCAGCTCACTCCTCAAGAATCGCAGACTCCAAATTAAAGCAATTACATTATGAATTGCTGCCTCATCCGCCCTATTCCCCAGACCTGGCTCCCTGTGACTTCTTCCTATTCCCAAATTTAAAAAAATGGCTCAGTGGAAAGAAATTTTCGTCCAATGAAGAGGTCATTGCCGCCACGGAGGCTTATTAAAGCTAGAACACCGTTGGAACATTGTGTATAGAGTTGGAAGGTGACTATGTAGAAATAGTACATTGTTGTAGGGGCTGAAAAGTAAGCAATAGATGAACGAGTAATTTCGAAGGCCGACCCGCAGGGGAGGCCTTCGATAATACGAGTTCATCTATTGTACTTTCAGCCGAGACTGAACAGAGTGCTTTTCACGACTACTGCGAGGAAATACATTAAAATACGAGTATTTTATATACTACTATGTAAACTAGGCGCCTTGTTGCAGCCTCATTTTTGTAAAAATTAGGGCTATTTTATACGTAAAGCTGATTGTGCCCCCGGATTCAAACGACGCAACGACGATTTTAAACCCATTTATTAAGAAATAACAAAAATATTAAAACTTACCTCACTTTCAACAAAATTTTAACATTTAGTCTAGGTTACACTTGGTTACACTCAGCTAAACAACTCAACTATACATTCTACACTGAAAGATCATTGTAACGTTAGGCGTCAATATTAATATACGTTCCTAATATTATTTATTTCGCGAGTCAATGAGAACATTATTAAATTAAGCACATCACAAAACCAATATTTAATATTTACTAAACAATACATTTGCTTTTTTAAAATATGGCGACTGCCTTGTAGCGCATGCGCTCATCGTAATGGAGTCATGGCTTTTAAGCCGAATTAAAAAAATATTATGAACTCAATATATAATTATATAATTTTATGTGTTTATTTGTTGAAAACTGTTAATTTGTTGAAAAATAAGTAATTTCAGAAATTAGGAAATTGTTTTACGCCCCATTACTAATTTTAAAATATAAATGTTCATGATTTTCGGGGTAAAACCTTTTTAACGAAAACGTTTTAAAAAGTAAACCTGAGGAGTATTATCTTACTTAAGAAAATAAACTCCTTTGCGGGTATTTATAAGTTTAAGAGAAAAATACACCTCATAAATGACGCATTCTCATTGGTCAATTTAATTTGACATGCAGCAGATGATTAAGCTTTGATTGGTTAAATTGTCGTTTGAGCCGGCCGAGAAAATAACTCCGAAATATTTTCTAAAAAGTCGTATCTTACTATGAAATTCATGTGTAGATACGAACTGTGACCCTAAGGTGCTACATTGTTGTCGTGTTGGGAGCTAACATAGATATACAGTTTACAAATGAACATATAAGAGCTTTTTTGCGTACTGGATTCAGGTATTCTATAACCACATTTTCGAGCAGTGTCGTGAAAAATAAATATACACGTATACAAACCTTTGTTGTTTTTTTTCTAAACACGGGTATTTATCAAACAACCCTCGTATAGCTTAAAAGAATTCTTTGACTGTAGCTGTATTAATTTATAACTAAGTATTGCATGCCTGAAACAGGTAACTGTTGGAACAAATGTATATTTTTTTGTCGACCTAACTATGTACACAGTTTTGCAATAAATCATTCTTATTCTGATTCTTTGAAATGATTTGTAAATACGCCATACGATTAGATAATAATAAGCAACTTCGCAATAGTGTAGACCCGTAGTTTAGGCTGCAGGCCCTGCCAAAGACAATCATAATCACTAATTACCCATACATACAATCGAAAAACATAACTCTCCTTCTGAAACCGTGATCGATCCAGTAAAAATACTACATGTTCATAATTTTCACCACTTAAATACGCTAAAATGTAAGCATGCAGTAAGTGGCCCACACAAGACGAGTTATTTTAACATTTTGGTCCGTTCGGCTATGGAACAAGATAAAGTTAGATTAGTGTAGAGTTTGGAGTTCGGCGTGACTAAGATTACAAGCAGTTCCGGAATCTATTTGAGATATTATCAAAATTCTATGAAACGAGGCATAGATAAATAATAGGCGCCCAGAGTGTGATATGATGTTTCATGTGGTTTTGCCTAAATTGTATAATTCACTAGAAAGCGTGTGTTCGTGTAAGGAGGACAATTCGTAATTTTTTTGCTTTACCTGAGTGGGGTATAAGGTGTTATAATTAATATGTATATCTATGAACATCTTGCTATGCATGAACCAAAAATAATTGGGCCAAAGGCACATAAGTGCGTATATACGAGTACATATATAGTACCAGTACCTACATAGGATATATTTGAAAGTAGGTATGAGTACTTAAAGGTGTTGATATATTTTTCACCTCACCAGCTCAAACATGGCAATTTTGCTATCAGATAACAGTGAACAAAATGCGATTTTGTTTCGAGCGTGAGTAGAAAGCAACTTTTTAATTTTTTCAATTTTTAACTACGAATTCTCATTTCTCAGCCGGCTACACCGGCATACAGGTTAATTATAAAATTCGAATCATTTGAATTTCGATGCACTCTGTCTCTTTCATATCTACATGAAAAGAAAAAAAATATATAAACTCGAAATTCGATTTTCGAATCCGACCTCGAATAAATAAGTTCCGATACGCGTTATATACCATAAAATTAAAAAAAAATACCCGAAGAAGTTTTAATTACAACATTTTGTTTTTGACGACCGAATGTTTAAAAATAATTGTGTCTTTTATATAAATCAAATAGATTATTGTTCAAATGAGATAAAAAAAATCAACTTGGTACTGTAAATACTCGTATGAATAATTTATGACATCACCAATTTATCATAGAAGAACTTTCGAAACGTACTTTGAAAAATATCGATTCCAAATTTGTTATTTACTTTTGCATTTATTTTGTTTGGTGCTTTACGAGCAAAAATATTAATTAAACTATAAACAAGATCTCGTAATAATAAATAAACTCGTAATGTACCTACTGCTCAATCAATTTGATCGAATAATGACAACCTTCTGAGGGACTGGTACAGTGTTGGAACGTATTATTTCAATTTAATTATATTTTTATTCCATTTCAAGCAGCAGGTATTTATTTTCTAATTACTAATATCATTGAAATCAGCAACAAAGACTATAAACACACCTACACCTGAATGGTTGGAAGAAAAAGTACAAAAAGTCGAATATGTTCTCGCTGTTGAGGTGAAAAGTTGTGTGTGCTACACGAGAGCAAAGTTTTTTGCATCTCGTGCTGTTGAGTACCTCGCTACACTCAGGATTCTAAATTAGAATCACTCGCGAATCCTTCGCTTGCTCGGTACCTACTCAAAATCAGCACTTGCAACAAAAAACAACTTTGCTCTCTTGTTGCACAAATAACTATTGATTTGAAGTATGTGACGTAGACGTAGTGTTAAAGTAATCCTCACTTGCCTTACTAATAGTTTGACTAAATGCTAAATCACTTCAGACGACAGTAAGACCATCTGGATTCCGGATTAGAAATTAGAAATTCATATCTTATTAATATTTACGTTCAAAGAAAAAGGCTCTCAAAGATCATTCTAGTTGAGTGAACGTCAAAGACTGGATCTTTTAATGGTTGAATAATCTAAACACTAGGTTTCGAAAGGTTGCATAGGAAATCAGAGCTAAGATATTTTTAGCCACTAAAATAAATAAAATGTACGTCTGTTAGACATTAACGCAATATATTTTACTAGCATTAACCCGCGGCTTCGCTCGCGTGCCTATATAATATACATCATCCTACTGGAACAATGCTCTTTTTTTTCAGGATTAAAAGTAGGCTATTTGTTAAGTTAGGGTTTAATCTGCAATCTGCATTTCCCTCATGCATATCGGTCCAGCCGTTTTAGCGTGAAGAAGTAACAAAACATACACAGACTTTTGCTTTTCTAATATTACTGAGAAATTCTTTTTATTTTATCATAACTCCACTTTATCAAATCAAACCGAAAACTCAAGCACTCAAATCAAGCGATCTCAGCTTTTACTGTACCAAATAAAGTTCACTTCAAAATTCATAACTCGAAGTGAAGCTAAGACACCGAGATATGTGTGCATTTTATTTGTATAAAGCTTTTATAATGTCCCGAGCCTCCGCTTATCGATTTGGGATATTCGAGATTGGTTTAATGATTCTAAGCCATGTTCTAAGTTACATAATGTTCTATTGTAAGATATTGAGGTTCTCTTCGTTGATGAATAAAAAATGTATTATTCTGAGCCAGATAAACGTAATTCAGAATTTCGAAATGACTTATTATTGAAAAGCTTGAATGTATTTATTACGGATGCAGGAAGTTTCCCGATCATTATTCCTCCCGTCCCAACGCGCCGCCCGACCATAGGTACCGATTGACGACGATCGAGATGCCACCAAATACTATTTTTTTAATCTATTAGGATAACGCGGGTCTCTATCCATACCTCAAAAGCAAAAAAAGAACCCCCTTATAGGAATACGTGTAGCTGTCTTTCAGTCCGTCTGTTACAATCGATTTGCTGCAAAACTACTGGACCGATTATTTTAATTTTTTTTTTTAATTTACGTTAAAATTTAAAAATCGGTGGCATTTTCGTAATTAACGTCCCAACAAACCATAAAAATTACACCCGTACTCATATTTAGTCATTTCAACCCCATCGCACCCCAACAGGCGACCCGACCCGATAAACCATAAAAGCATTACCAATGGATTTTCAGACTTTGTCACCACATTTCTCCCTTTTAGGGGTTGAATTAAAAAAAACCTGAAACACGTGTTTACTCATTTATTGTTAGAAATACTCCTCCTGTAAAGTTTCGAATAAAATAGTCTAACTAATCTTCTTTCCCCATACAAACTTTGGACCCCCATTTCACCCCTTTAGGGGGTAAATTTTGAAAAATCCTTTCTTAGTGCACCTCTACACCTTATAAGGAACCTACGTGCCAAATTTGAACTCTCTAGAACCAGCGGTTTAGTATTTAGACATTTCAACCCCATTTCACCCCAACAGGGGAGATGGTAACTCACGTGCGCCACTTTGGATTTTAAAATCGTTGCGGTTTTTGTAATCAGCGACCCGATAAACCATAAAAACAATACCCATGCTGATTTTCAGACTTTGTCACCACATTTCTCCCTTTTAGGGGTTGAATTTTCAAAAAACCTGAAACATGTGTTTTGGAATTTATCGTTAGGAATACTCCTGTGAAGTTTCGAATAAAATAGTCTAACTAATCTTGTTTCCCCATACAAACTTTGGAACCCCATTTCACCCCTTTAGGGGGTGAGTTTTGAAAAATCCTTTCTTAGCGGATGCCTACGTCATAACATCTACCTGCATGCCAAATTTCAGCCCGATCCGTCCAGTGGTTTGGGCTGTGCGTTGATAGATCACTATGTCAGTCAGTCAGCCAGTCAGTCACCTTTGAGTTTTATATATATAGATATAGATTTATACAGTCCTCGCCTTACCGTCTCGGACTGCAAAATAACCTCGGGTATAATAAGCAACGTAGCTCACTCGTATATCTTCAAATCTCGTAACAAGCATGTTAGGATGAGCGATGGGCAACGAAACTATTATCGCCTCAAACAGACGGACAGAACACAAATAGTAACACTAACATTCCGCATCCGTAACTAAGTTATTGAGGAACATTAAATAGTTCCCGACATGTTGGAGCTCACGCGTTGACCGCAGACGAGCTATGTTTGAGTTGACGGACAGTTTCACCATTTTATAATAGATTAGATTTGTTTATTTCGTGTTAAACTAACATTAAGAGGCCTTATTACTTTTAGAATGTATTTTTTTTCACATTCTGACAAATATATTGGTAATTTCAACCAACTTTTTGAAGTAAATAATACTCTTCCCCGAGTTCTAGGTAGTTATTGCGTGCAGTCGAAAATAAGTTAAAAGTAATCCGCGTGAATTTTGACAATTTCGAGTAGTTTTTGAAACAATAAATTATCAATGAAAAAATTCAAGCAGTAGCTTTCAAATATATACCTATGTACAGTCGAGTTCATTTACATCTACACACTTACGAGAAAAAAAATATCTGCACACGACCCTATCTATTGTCAGGAGTATAAAATCGTGTTCAGATATTTTTGCTCTCGTAAGTGTGTAGATGTAAGTAAATGAACTCGACTGTACCAATAAATCCCAATAGCCCTGTTCTAGGTAGTAAACATCAATAATATGTTAAGAAACATGTTTGATCATAGAGAAAAAATTCTAAAACAATCGGCATTTTAAAAGAAGGTCTCTTTTGCTTACTGTACAAGTTAAAAATGCCAGTCCACGTGCCATGATGTTAGTGTTTTTGATGATTAAGAACTCAAAACAAGTCGAGCATAAATAATAAATATTACAATGGTAATTGGGTTATTTCTTTTTCGTTGTACACCTGACATTTTTAGGTTTTGGATATTTTAGGTATTTTCTACTCGGAATCACGAGCTCTTTCAATCTAATTTGGAGAAAAAATGTGTCCCAATATTTTTATAGCTTCTATTCCGTTACCATTTCCATACAACCTGCTACAACGGAATGGAAAGCAAAAAATATTTGAATATTTAATATTTTCGACACATTTTTTTCTCATAATTACGTCGAAAGAGCTCGTGATTCTGAGTAGAAAATACCTAAAATATCCCAAAAAATGGGGTGTACAACAAAATAAAAGATGGGCCAATTATGTTATGTCCATGTAGATGTAGGTACTTTACATAGAGTATAAATGTAGGGTCAGTGTGTGCATTATACATAATAAATGCCTAATCCTGTTGATCTAAACAAAAACTATGAAATTAGATTGGATTAAAAGAAATTGATCAGCTGATCTCTCCTCGACCTGATCATGTCTGCGGGCGGACCCTTAAATGAATGCACTGAAATATCGACCGTTTGGAAGAAATGGCAGGATACGACGACAAGCAACATTTAATATGCAATTTAACATATGCCGGTAGTAAAATTTACAGCAAATTTTGATGCTGATCCTACCTATACTAGCAGCTATCTCGACTCGTCAATAAAATGTGCAATGAGTGAGAAAAATAAGGTTTGTGATTTGATTATTCCTTTGTGACATACGTGTGGTACCCATCAACTGTGAATAAAAAATTAAAAACGGTAAAGACTATTGTGACATTACCTACAGCATTTTTCGTTTCATAATTATTTCTACAGCTTCCTCCAGCATAAAGCCCTAAGGCTTCATAAAAGTTAACGTGGTGCCGACATGAAATGTTTTTCTTTGCCACTGACTTTCCTCGAGGTACCGGCAAATTTTGCAGTATCATCCTAACTAAACACGCATTTTCCCTACTTTAAAACATCCCTCCGTATTATGCTTCTGATTTATGGGGAGTGATATGTAGTAAAATCGCCCCTTGGAACACCATGATTGATCTATGACGATGGCATTTGAATAAATCCCCTGCGGTCCGGGCATGTCTATGCTTAAAGGTGACTAAGGTTTAAATTATTTGACACGGGAGAAAGATTGATGTATTACCAGCATTTTGTTGTAGATATAGATAAGTACATTCAGCTGAACAAGCGAAGAATTCATTGAAAAATCTTGCTACACAATCATAAATGGAGGGTACAATAAATATGAATGATTTTTCTTTAACGAGCGGATGCTTTGCATAATTTATGCATTAAGACTCGACACAAAAACTCGCTTTGTAACTACAAAGCACTAAGCAAGCCCCTAGTTACGTTAACATCAGAGATCGCTGGGTAGCATAAATTTGTTTTTAATAAATTACCCCGCCGCCAAAGTCATAAAAGAAGAAAAAATGAGCCAGCTGCGTAATAAACCCTTCCTGCATGATTGAAATCACATTATGCTTAATTTGAAGTGTCGTTAAAAAAGTCGTCTAGTTGGACCTTAAATACGATCACGCGTTTTATGGCATCGTTATGACCAAAAATTCCATGTGCATTTTAAATGTCTTTCTTTTATTACGATTGCTGTGGACATTTGCCCCTTTTTATTTTAAAGCTTTTCGGGATCAATGTGTGGAAGTTGGCGCAATATAATCCTGAAAATGGAGACAGAAATACCTTCAAACTAAAGTAGCTGAAGAAGCTTAGGTACGTAAAGAACATGAGCGTAAGTACTTTCCCGTTTATTGTATTAATTAATAATTACAACACAATAGCACGTATAGACAACCAATTAAAACAATAATATTTCTTTTCTAATTCTTATTCGCAAACTAAACGACTTATTAACGCAGCTTGCAGCACATTGGTTCTTCTTCGTCCCGGCAGCAGAGTCAAAAGTTTAAGGATTTATAGATAGTCAAATCACGTACGTAGTACATGTAATAAAAGTTCAAAAATTAGTACCCATATTATTATATGAAAAACAGGAATGTTTATTGTTAATGCATCGCCTGTTAAGGAATGTTTAGACTATAATATTATTTCAAATTCAGACATTAATCTTTGATTTCATAAACGTTGTAATATTTATCCACCGTTAAACGTCATTTAAAAGACTTGCGATAGTGTATATTATTTCATGTAAATTGCGATGGGAACCGGGACTCGCAACAATGTGTGCACCCGTCCAACGGGTTCCGTCGACTCTAGTGACTTTCTCCAACAAGAGGTCAAACCGCACGCGGTCACTGATTGATATGCCGCGAAGTATGGATAGCCTTTGGAAGTATAGTAGTCGGCTTTTGTTTGTGCTGTGAATATTATATTGGGTGCGCGGATGTGCCTTTCCTGTGCGTAGCAATGAATACAATGGTCAAAGTTTATTGAGGATTAAACAGCCCGGTAAGCAGGCCCGGACTTACAGGGCCAGGGCCACTAGGCACTTGGCATTTGGGGCCCCCCTCCTCTATAAGGAGGACATTACATTATTATGGTGCAAGTCCTGGTTCTGGGACTGGGCCCCTCGGCTGGCTGGGCCCCTAGGCCCCGGCGTTGTGGGCCTACGACATTTACCTACTGTCAATGCTGGGTCACGTTTAATAAAATTATACAAGCATTTTCTTGCAGCCTCGTAAATGATAATGATGAGATAAGTATCTTCTATGTGTAATTTAATACGCAAGGGTTTTCACATTAATATCATCTTTAGAAAATTCTGCAGTTACCTATATAATTAATACCTACCTTTCAATGTTTACATGGTGGAGTTTTATTTATTGTATTTTGTTGCATAAATCTGATTATTCACTTAATCAAACTGATCGGAACGTTACTTTTCATCCACCTTCAAACTTAAAATAGGAAGTTTCTGTTTTATATTGGCCATCAATAAGTCAACGAGATGATTCTAATGTGCCCAGATTTTCTGTTTATCATACACGGTGTCTACTCCTACCTTAATTTCCATTTTTAATAATAAAGTTAAAAAAATCTTAATTAATAATAAAGAGTAAAAACCAAAGATACAAGCAAAATATAATTCACGAGCGCTAATAACTTGATTATCGAATTATGCTGATATGCCTGCAGCCGAATTAAGGACGCAATTCATTAATTAAATTTCCCGAAACCCAATTAAACCTGTTTTACGTTTTCGCCGTGGCTGCATATTAATTTACGCGAACATGATTTATTCACCGCGCGAATATACGTAGCGAATATTAAATAAAATGAGCGGCAAACTAGTTTCCATGTATAAGTAAGCCTGTTACCACTGAAAACCTACTGGGTGCTCCAAATCGTATTTCCTTATAAAATCTTTCTAATTTTTCAAATCTGGCACTTTGCAGATTTGTAACACCCTCGAAAAAATATACCTTGCTTATCTTCAAGTCAAGAAGAGAGTGAATATGCATTATCTTGATAAGCATCCTCCATCATCGGTTTTTCAACGTCACGTCACAAATATAATAAGGTAATTTTTGAATATTCGGCAGTTTAAAGTTGGACAACTTTCGTACAAAATACACCAATACAAGAGATTTTTCCGCTTCTATGTATGAGGTGCAGGCTGAAAAACAGAGCTGTGCAGCCGACCCAACTCACAGCATACGCTGAGCCTGAGCCTGTTGACACTTACTGCGATGTAGGTATATCATAATCTATAGCGTACTGTAACTGCTGTTGTTTTTGTGGCAATACATCTTTTTTTTTTTTATTGTCCCAGCGAGCGACGAGTTTCAGCTTGGGAAAAAATATTTCGTATAGTATGTCCGGATGTCCATATTTCCGGCTTCTTTCGTCTGCTGGTCGTATTTCTGAACCGATTCCCGAGAAATTTTGTGAGCAGGTTCATGGTTCGATAATTGTATGGATTAATTTTGTCGATACTTATTACCGAGTTGTACATGCCCACAGAGCCACGAGATATAATTTCACGGAACATTAGTGCAGTATAACCTGATTTTAACCCTAGCCTGCACTACTCGCGAATTTGACCGAAGTTAGGCGAATATGTGGGAGACACTTCGCTGCGGAAACCCATACTTCTGCCAACTTCGTCTCGGCCAACTTATTAGGCCAACTTCGCGAGCATAGTGTGAAGAAGCCGCAATTGGGTAAGTACATCTGGATCAACAACTAGAATATGGACAACAAAGCAAACCACGCAGTATTGTAATGAGTGATTTCCTAAGTAGTTATACGTGGGCCATTTTATCTAAAGTTGTACACCCCACTTTTTTTTTTAATTTTCGATATTTTGGGTATTTTCTACTCAGTCACGAGCTCTTTCGATCGAATTAGGAGAAAAAAACTGTCCCAAAATATTCATACATTTTTTGTTTTTCCATTCCGTTACCGCTGTAGTAGGTTAGGTGTGGAAATGGTATCGGAATGGAACGAAAAAACATTGGGACAGTTTTTTTCGCCTAATTAGCTCGAAAGAGCTCATGATTCTGAGTAGAAAATACCCAAAATATCGAAAAAAGAAAGTGGGGTGTACAACTTTAGAAAAAATTGGGCAAGTGCGAGCCCGACTCGCGCATGAAGGGTTCCGTACCTATACATATATATAATCTAGATAACAAGTTTGTTGTATGGGAGCCCCCCTTAAATATTTTTTTTATTTTATTTTTAGTATTTGTTGTTATAGCGGCAATAGAAATACATCATCTGTGAAAATATCAACTGTCTAGCTATCACCGTTGTTGAGATACAGCCTGGTGACAGACGGACGGACGGCGAAGCCTCAGTAATAGGATCCCGTTTTTACCCTTTGGGTACGGAACCCTAAAAATGACCCACTTACATGATTGAAATGCGTGTCTTGATTAAATGTATGCGATCTAATTATTTTACTTTTTATTTCATCAATCGTTGAGACATTTAAGCATCGAATCGTGCAAATTGAAGCCATCAGTTAGAATTAGGACACTTAGAACGGAAATCTCTAATTTCCATGTTGCGATCTACTAGTTCAGTATTCTAGCATTGTGTTTTATATAGCTTGATAAGATAAGGCAGCATTGTTTGCCAATTTACATGGCCATACCTACCTAACCTAACAGGGCTGATGCTCATTGATTTAGCCATAAATGGCGTTGCTATCGTCGGGCACCTTCCATACATTCGTTGTATCGAGAAGGACCCAACGATAGTACCTAATGATCTAAGAAATCCATATTCCCGGATTAGGATAAATTTATACCAAATCTATCCTAACCCTAGTTGCTGATTTTGCGTTAACCTTCATGGGCAACAACAAATCGTAAATAGTTTTATCAGTTAGCCCTTGTTGGTATCAGTGAGCCCTGAATACTCGTGGATCATCGCTTGATCGACATTTCCGCGATCCGAATCGATCTTGTGCCGGTCTAGCATATCTGTCCGCGATTCGCATAGCATCATAAAGAAGTATCCAAAAATATTCGTAACTAGGTACCTACATGATTCAGTATGAGCATATTCCTCGATTCTGCAGCGCCTCTGGGATGTTTGCCGATGCTAGCGTGGATGACTTTTATGCAATAGTGCGGAAGAAGACGGCTTTTATGGTAATGTAGATGAGGAGGAGCTCAAATAGCATTCTGCGAATGAGAGCAGAAAGGTGGGATTCGGATATCATCCGCCGATACACTGACCTTCATGTCTTACGACCTAAAAAATAAGTCGTTTTTTGTGCTTTTAATATTAGTTTACTAAAGTCGTTTTATAAGTGTTTTGTAACTAACAATGTATGGTTCTGAGAAATCTGAAAAAGAAAATTGTATTTTATTTATTTTTTTATATTACGACTGCTATTCAGAGCATCCATTGATAAAGTACGCAATTACGCATTGGAAGTATGCTCGCGAACCTCTGGTAAAGATGGCACCTAAAGAAAAAGCTGAATCTGTCTGTGAAACTCACCATGGCGGGAACTCCTTAGTCTCCTCGAGACCGGACGGCGTGGCGAGGGTGTCCGCGTCCCCCTCCGACCTCCCCCCCGGATGCTCGGGGATCACCCGCTCGATCGTCGTCACTTCCTCGATATCGGAGTCGATCCCCTGAGCGAAGTCCATGTAGAAAGACTCGCGCGAGTCGCTCGAGCCTCGCCGAAGCTTGAGCGACAGATCGGGCGAGCTGTCATCCATTTTTGCTCACTATTTCATCACTGGTAAACAAAGTATCTTGAAAGGTGCATGGTAAAATCCATTGTGATTTTATAACTCATATTTTGGGGAGCTTCCGATATTAACCCATTGTTAAATCTGAATTAAACGTTAATTGAGTTTAAGTGGGATTGGTATGGTATCTTGTTAATAGGCATTAATGTTTGTCCCTAATTTAAATCCAAAGTGAAAATACGAATTCTAGATAATTACGCGAGAAGATAATCGTGATACATTATTAAGTAAGCACTTCAGTAGCACTTAAGAGATTTATTGCTATCTCTTGCTAATATCTGCAAAGATTAATAGACGGTTACCGTTTTCTATCCGTCGAGTCCGTTATGTTTAAACCTAATAATAGGTCAAGTAAATTAAGTGGTTGAGAATAGAAAGGGATCGTGTACCTATGTTTATTAATTATTTAAGTAAATTACATACATTACAGATAAAAACAAATAATAACCGATATGAAACGCTTCAATTAGTAAATGACAAAACTAAATACCGACACAAAAATTTAATGAGCGTGAAAAAACGCTTCCGATGTGTTACAAAAGGCGGTCTGACCAGAAACAATGAGATTGGCCATTTATCTTCGGCACAAAAAGAGTGAATCGACGTAAAGGAACAATGACCTGACCATTCGTAGCTTAACCTTCCCTAAAATCGACGCGGCTTCCTGTGGCGTTAATAGCTCCCAGTATCACTCACACATGCATAAGTGCAATCACACATGTCGACGGTTACCGAATCCAAGTAAAGTTAGTCACACGTATTCGGTACCTCCAATGCCGTACTCCAATGTCAACTACGACTGCTCATACGTTATTGTGTACTAAATAATTAATAAGCGCCATTATAATCTCGAAATGGTGAATCGTAAACAATGATTTATTCAGATTCCCAATTAAGGTAACAAACTTGAATAATAATTACCGACTGTAACAGTTAAAGCAATTTAATTCAACGTCCTTCGAACCGGATTTTATTGAATCTTCCCATTTCGCGTTATCTACTTCTCGAGTTATAGCTACATAAAAACACAACAACTTAGAAGATTCTAATAAGAATTTGGTGTTTAAACAACAGTAGGAAGGTCGTATAAAATAAGAGAAGTTGACAATCCAGAAACACAAAGGACATTAATATTAAAACCACATCCAACCAGCGATATTAATCGCCGGCCTCCCGGGAACAACAATAATGCCCAAGAACAAACATGCTCATTTACACACGCACGACGTCGTCCGATTCCTATGCTAGGCACGCCGGGCGTATTGACACGGAATTATTTAGTCACTCACACAACAACAGGGTAGTATAGTCAGAAGCACGTGCGATACGGAGCGCGTGGCGACGCGACGAGAGCGCCCTCCCGCGGCTAAAGTTGGCGCGCGATTGCCGCGACGAGGCTCACTCGCAGCGCGGGAAGGGCGGGGGATGCACCCTCCACGCGGGATCAATCTAACCTGCTCCCAGCCGGGCACATTTGGGAGCCGAATCGACAGATTATACAAAAGATCACACGCTCAATGGACGCTTGCTTGATCGACAACGAGCTAAGACTTTGTGCTCAAGTCTCGAATATTTTTTACACCAGGTCAAAAGTATGGAAACAAAGTTTTTCTTTTAATATTTAAAGTTTCCAATAATCATTCATTGTGTAAATGTTAGTAATCATCAGGCCACCCCAAAAGATTAAATCATTAAACGTACCTACACTATTGAACAATGATAAAAAAATATACCTACTTATATATGTACTTACCTAACTGCGGGAAAAAGTTGCATGTCACCTTTTTTTAGGTATTGCCTTTCTACAAAATGTTGTATTGGCAATTTTTATAAGCATATTTACTTAATTGTATAATTTATTCCGTAAGGAAATCACAGCTTTATATTGTAATATTAGCTCGTTTCTATACTTTTGGCCTGGGGACTTGTATATAATCTGTGCCTGGGATGTATGTATTTAAATGTATAGAGATATTATAATCAACTTTGGCTATTGGATGAAAGTCATAACTCTATTTCATTTTATTTTTTGTATGTGTCTTTGTCCTCTTATCACGCCTAAACGACTGGGCCAATATTTTATAGTACACGGGTAGCTCGGCATCCCCGGTTGGTTACAGGTAGGTACCTACTTTTGACCCGACTACGGAGATATCCTCCTATATTTATTTATTATCACATTAATATCATAAAGGCGAAAGTTTGTGTGTTTAAGTGTATGTTTGTTACTTCTTCACGCTCAAACGGCTAGACCAATTTTGATAAATTTTGGTGTAAAAGGAGCTAGCTGACACCCTGGATTAACACATAGGCTTCTTTTTTTCCCTAAAAATTTAATGTTCCCGTAGGATGAGCGGGTAACACTGCGTGGCGCAGCTAGTCTAATATAAAAGACGACGTATATTCTAGTTTAGAATCCATAATACAAACTATACGTGTATTTGTATTGGTACTCGGTCGAAATATCTGAGATATGTATGACAGCATCGTCTAGATGTTATTGGATTTGAGCGTTACTAAAAAAAGTGTGCATGAACAAGAAAAATTGGGCAAGTGCGAATCCGACTCGCGCATGAAGGGTTCCGCACCATAATATATAACAAGTTTGTTGTATGGGAGCCCCCCTTAAATATTTATTTTATTTTATTATTAGTATTTGTTGATATAGCGGCAATAGAAATACATCACCTGCGAAAATTTCAACTGTCTAGCTATCACCGTTCTTGAGATACAGCCTGGTGACAGACGGACGGACAGTGAAGTCTCAGTAATAGGGTCCCGTTTTTACCCTTTGGGTACGGAACCCTAAAAAGTGTTTTTTTCCATTTTGTATGAGGTCCGAATGTATAATCAGTTCTGAGTAAGTTGAGCCTAAAAAATAATTTTCTTTTTAAGAAACATGTCCCATGTGCACACACTTTTTAAAACTCTCATTTGTAATTAAGGTGACTCGGGGCTATTGTAGCTATGGGGTTATTGTATCTTATTACCATTATAATGGTCTGTATATACATAGGATACACAAGACAATACAATGGTCTGTGTATCCTATATATATACACAGACCATTATAATGGTCACAGACCATTATAATGGTAATAAGATACAATAACCCCATAGCTACAATAGCCCCGAGTCACCTTACTACAACGTAATGAGGTGAAATGAAACAGTGGTGTAGTGATAACCTATACAAGTTTATAACATATCTTTTTACAATGTAAACAAGTCATTAACTTATACTTATAATTATAACATATATTTCATATCACAATACTTTATAGTCTATTCAAACATAATTTTATACAATTTGGAATACAATGTTCATGATAATTATAAAAACGAACAGATCAGCGCAAGTTATTCACACGCACAGCAATAATAAATAACTACATGAAATGGAATTTACTTGCTTATTTGTATGTTATTGTTTTGCTTCTCAGGTACGGGATCACTTACAATGTTTTGAGATACGAGTATTAGACAAACTAATGGAAGGCCGGTTTTATTTTACGGATATCTAGCTATATTTATATCAACATGTATTCAACAAAAGGTGCACTATCTAATATACTACTAGTATTCTGTTGGATTAGCTTTGGAACGAAATGATTAAACCCTTCACAAAGTTAAATGTATACTGCTCAAAATAAAGAGCCACTTGAATTTTACACACTTCACAAATCCGTACCTGAAATACAAAACACAAGTTAATGTATTTCGTTGCTCTACGCGACAATTCTTTCATCCTCACCACATAGATAGTTGGCACTCCACAACCGTGCGTTTTTCTAGAAATTTCTTGCACAACTGCGCTGTGGAATGAATTGTCGCTTGCGGTATTTCCGGACCGATACGACCTTCAAACCTTCAAGAAATCGCTTTGCATCGGGTGATCCGTTGCCCCTTGACATTAAAAAAAATATATTTTTTCTCCTTCTTTAAGATCATAAGTTTTAGAAAAAAAAGAAAATGTGACAAGCTTTTATTGCCGACTTTTTCTTAGAACATCTGCCAACTACCTACTCACTGAGACGATTCTGGAGAGCCCAATCTTGGTAGGAATAGGAATATGCATCGTGTAATTACCTCGTTCCTATGACCACCTTTCGGTTCGATCATTAGACAAGCTTCATGGTGTCATATTATTGTATTATCATTAAAGTTACGTAGGTACACCAACTTTCAGCTCAATCGGTCACCGGCAAGTGGTTCAAATCTTGCTTACAAGATTTGATTACAGAAAGCGGGACAGGTGAAAGTGAAATAAAGGCTTGTAAAATAAAATCAGCATCAAAAATTACGTAGCACTCGATTCTGTGGCCTTTTTTGAGCAGTATAGATAAAATGTAGTCCAGGAAGTATGGAGATAATAGTTAGTACAGTCTGACAGAAGGGAAAGCTGATCTATAAATCAATAAACGATTATCTTTGGGTATTTTCCAAACAAAGTGTAACTAGCGATACTAACGCCATCTATTGATACTTTCGCCAACGTATATTTCTTTCGGTTGTAATGTAACAATTAATTTTTCATTACTTTTTGAGATATTACAGTCGAATGCTCGCGGTATATTTCAATCTGTTAACTCCATACTCTGACGTAGCCTGGAATTCCATATTTTTGCAAGGGTTCGGTTTTGGATTTCAACACGATATGGCGCCTAACGAACAAATTTAAATTTTGACATGACGTTAATTTTTTTATTTTAAAACTTTCTATTTAGTTTTTGCCTCTAACTTCGTCCAGGTGACAAGTTTACCTAATCTTTCATTTTCAAAATAAATACATTGCGGGATATGAGGACGAACATACAAGCACACTTTTGGATTTAATAACATTTTTTTTATCAGCGTGAGAGCGGCCATCTTATAACTTATTAAATTAAAAATAAAAACTAGCTGTTCTAACACTTTTACGAACAGCAAGCCACCTACGCGGGTGTTTTGCTCACATATCTAACAGGCCGGCCGGGCGGACTATGAACCAACTGACTATAGTTATGTAGAAAGCTACCAAAGTTTTTTTTCTCATAATGTAAAAACGACCAAACTCATTCATTGATAAAGACTTAAGTCACTTTAACAAAAAATCTACGCTGGTCGCTTTCTGCATACCTAACTATGGAGCTCTGTCGATACATCGACTACAGGGCTCTGTCGATACCTGGGGTAGTGTTTATTTTTTTTTATCTGCTTGGGAAAGTGTTAAAAGCATTTATATTAAGTGTTTCAAACAACTTAAAATCTCTACTCAAATCCTATTTTGCATGTTAGATTGCCTGGTGAATTTAATAGTTTACTTGATTAGAATTTACATTTTAATGTATTTTGATTTCAGTTCAGTGGTTTTATTACGTGGATATTTTTGTAATATAATGCAATTAATTGTATATAACAAAAGATATCTTTTCTAGTCTATCAAATAACCATTTTCATCTTTCCAAACTCTCGATAGGTTCTTGTGTTCATGTATGTATGTATGTAAACACTTTATTGTACATAAAAACAAGAAAAACACATTACAAAAAAATAAGCATGTACAAAGGCGAACTTATCCCTTTAAGGGATCTCTTCCAGTTAACCTTTGAGCAAATGAGTGTTTTATTTGCTCTCAAAAACTTTTCCTTGTTCTTATGGCAATATAATATGACAATCCTAGTTTGGGACTGTAGTTGTTTGGTACAAGCAGCAGAATGGAACCCTGATCCACCATGGAACTATGTCAAATTAAAATTAACATTCAAATTAAGTATGAAACTGTCAAATTGATAAAGCCACTTTAACAGAAATCCATGGTGGGTCAGTGATAGACCAGAATGATTATACAAACGTTGGTCATTAAAAGAAAGTAAGTATAACCACAAGAATAATTAAAATAAAACATATAGATGTGACAAGACCTGAAGCTAAAATTGTAAATTCGCCATAACTAATCAAATCGGGATCAGAACCAATTATATGTAGATATTTTTTACAACGATAATTTAAATTTTGTTACAGCACTTAACTACAGCATTTTTGGTGAATTAAAATAATTACACTGTTTCTATCCATCAAGAAATGCTGCATAACCACATTTTTCATATTACAATATTTTTGAATAACTACCGGTTAATATTTACTTCGAAGCTCTGTACATGCAACTATTGCTATTAATTAAAATAAAATCATGTTTATTTTGAGTATTATTCACTATTTCAATATGAAATTACGTTCCCCTCTGTAGTGACTATCTCCATTTTTTTAAGACTAGCCCTTCCTAAACCCCTTTTACTATACCTACGTGTTGCTTGCGTGGATGGGTATAACATCGTTTAATATTGAAAAATAGTAGTTTATGCAACTGTTACATAATGAGATGTCTTAAAACACTTTCATATACTGTTACGTGCATACACTACACACATATTCATTATCATATCATAGATTTTCTTTTATGTAGATATGAAGTACTCAGTACTACCAGTAACTCCCGCAAAGGAAATAATGAGGCAGCGGCGCGCGCAGGGTCGCCATAACATCACTGATTTTGCTCCTCCATGCCGCTGCCGCCGCTGCATAGTATTAATGTAAGTATTTACTAGGGCTTCAGTGCTTCTAGCACAACTGTCTGAAGCGACTATTTCTCGCGCGAGATAATTGCCTGTCTCTTTTTGTACAGTAATGTGAGAGGGTGACGGATAGCGCTATGTCGCGCGACAAGAGTCGCGAAGCATAGTTGTGCTAGACGGGCTGATATCCGTGTTACACGCGGAACCGTAGCTCCGTGTTCTTTGTTCCGGCGGTCCTAAGATCCCGTGCTACACTGTCACGCTAAGTAAAGTAGCCGTGTCTGCGTTCAGCTACGGATGGGCGGATCTCGGCTCCGCTCGGGTATGAAAGCTTGTCGAACCGACAACACTTATTGTATGTTTGTAGTTTATTTCTATTTGAATCACACTTAGTTATATTTTTGCATATTGATTCAAGATGTTTCTATTTCTGAAACTGAAATTAAAACTCGAATTACATTCGTAGGTCTTAAAGACACACATAGAATCTTCACTAAACGTCACGGACGGATCGGATCCGCGTGTAATTAAGAAACGCATCTCCATGTAACACGGAGCAACGTATCTTAATTACACGGAGCCTAATTAAACGTGCCGAACGGTCCGGATCTCCCTTGCCGTGAAACACGGACTTGACCGCGAGCCCTAGTATATTTACCAACAGCCCCTGAACTTGTTAATAACATGGTAATGTAACACTACGGTAACAATACGGGTGTAGTAAAGGGTATGTAACTTATACCTTCATGCTTGTCACATCTACATGCCCCATTCATTATCCTCGTACAAGGCGCAGTCTAACCGACGCAGCTCTTCCACGCTAGGCCTCCGCACGCCATCGCCCCGATGAAGTAGACGGCCAGCGCCGCCACAATCAGCATGACCACGTACATTTTGATGTTCTTCCAGAACAGGCTGCGTTGTAACGTTCTTGCTGTGCCGTTGAAGGATACGGACTGGGAACAGATGAGATGGCACGTCAGTCAGCACTCTCAGCAGCAAGAATATTATTATTTATTTAATCGTATGGCATTACGTAATTAGGGTTGCCATCCGTCCGCGTTTCCCCGGATTTGCCCTAGTTTGAAGGCCGTCCGGTGGGTTTTTAAAACGTGTCCGGGGAAAATCCGGACACAGTTAATTTTTATTTAAGGATATTACTTTCGGACACGTCCGGGGAAAAATGCAATTTACGCCAAATGTCCGGGTTTTTTAAATCGTTCTCCGGGTTCGGCGAATCTGGAGATGGCAGCCCTACGTAATAGTTAAAAAGCAGGTCAAGTTGCAGAGACGGAAAGTGCAGATAATAAATTCTAAAATATTGTTTTGAAAACCATTTTCTTATAGGGCGACTTCATGATTGCGGGAGAGCCTTAACAGCGTAATGGGGTGATTCGACGTTTGTAAGGCGTTTTTTTCGTTATTCCTATTTCTGCAAATATTGTTAAAATAGATGATTGGTGGAAGTCGATTTTTTATGTATCCCGAAGCCACTCCCGAGTCCAATCCTAGTTAGATCATTATTAAGACGATTGGCTCTTCCGTTGTGGTAATAATCGTGAAAGAGGAATGACGCTAGAACTCGGAGAATCACTGAATGTACCTACATCTTTTGTTTTGTATTTGCCATCTATCGATCGGAATATCTTTGCGGTGACGATCGTCGTAAATATACATTTTAAGAAGATAGGGAATTGTCAGTTAACATTCGTCATCATGAAATCGTGACCCTGGTAAGGTAACTGGACTTCTTTTACAATAATAGTAAGCTTCCAGCTATTTAATGGAGATTATAATTACGTTGGTGGCCAAGTTGTCTGCTTTGTTGATTAGCAGCTCTAATTTTTCGCCCCGAGTCGCCATATTGTCTGAAAGATTCAAAAAGGAAAAATTATAATTCATCTATAAGTAAATAAATATATAGGTACCTAATATAATACATGATTCTGCGATCTTATTCCTATCGATATTATTTCAATGTTTTTTTTGTAATTTGATAACTATTATGTAATGTTCATACCGTAATATTATTGAGAAATAAAATTATCTAATCGTAATCATAAACTTATTATGTAAATGCTGTAAAGTCTTTTTTGTTAAAATAATACTGATCACAACAGTATTTGCCACATTTAAAGCATTTTTCCTCTTTTTTTCGCTGTCTCTAATTAATATGATAAATTATTTTACCGATTGTAGTCATAAGGAAAATTACCAATTGCTAGCCCTCATGACAATAAATACTTAATACTTAAAGTCCTACTCCTTCATAAAAAAAAATAAACAAAAAAACATGCTTCACTCTCGTCAGTCAAGTGACTAATCTAGGAAAGTGTATAGCCGCATTAATTCTTATTCAGGTAACATCTTTGGTTGAATAGGGAGGGCACTTGGTATGGTAAGCAATACAGCTTCAAGTAAGGTAGGGTAGGTAAATCTTCAGTAATGTTTTTAGATTTTTTTTTAAAACATGAATTGAACTGTATCAGTGCTGTTTAGTCCTCACTACCAACTTCGGACTTTGTGTGGAGGTAACCCGCTAATGGGAGTATCTCTGCGCCAGAGGAGTGATTGTTTTTAGCATTGATGAAAGAGCCTCACTGACAAAATTGCAGTGAAACTCAAGTATCATATTAATATGGACTGTGCAGTTACATAAATTACCTCCACTTAGGTTAAGTACCGGTTCGTGAATCACTTAATAAACATAATAGTGTATCACCCTTTTACGCTCATGACTCAAAATCATACACCATACTAAACTCCATGTTTGGGAATTACGGCAATTGAAAAAAAAATAGCTTCAACAGTTATCAGATTACGTTATAATGTACGTAGGTAATTTACTTTCGGCCTTGCAAACAAGTATTATGCCTGCATAGATTTCACTCAAGGTTTCTATGGCAGTTACAATACAGACTGATTGTATTGTAAAATTGTCTATGAATTGAGTGTTCTCACATTATATTGCTACGCGACTTTTGACGACGCGTTTGGCTCGGTTTGTAGACACCTGCCTACTGAGTCGGCGGTCCCGGGTTCGAATCCCGGCCGGGGCAAATATTTGTGCAAATATTTGTTCTTGGGTCATGGATGTTATCTATATATGTATTTATATATTATGTATATCGTCGTCTAGTACCCATAGTACAAGCTTTGCTTAGTTTGGGACTAGGTCGATTTGTTTATGATTGTCCCTTAATATTTATTTATTTTATTTATTTATTGATGAAATTGATTGTTTTTGACTGAAATTACTAACAAGTGATGAGGTGTATAGCATATAATCACCTATCACATCCATCTGTAAACATAACATAAATCATTGCCTGTATCCGTAAAATATAAGTTGCCTTATCCACAAACCTAAACTTTAGTATTGTCCACAGGGAATTTATCTAGAGTTTAAAAGTATGTATGACCCAGCTACATGGCTTAAAATGGTATGAAATAAAATTGATATCATTAAATAAATAAAAACAAAATAAAAATAAAAAAAAAATAAAAAAAAAATATTATTATGGGACCATCTTACACAAATCAACCTAGTCCCAAAAGCAAAGTACTATCAGTACTATAACATCCATGACCCAGGAACAAATATTTGAGTTCATCACACAAATATTATAATTAATTGTGGATTGGGTTTTTTGTATGGTTTATATTATATCATTTTTGAAAGATGTTCATTTGCGAAAAAAAAAACATTTCTTATAGCTACGGCTATTGCCGAAGGTGAATTTCAATTCTATTTGTGAAGCTATTTTGATACACCTGTTTAATCATTACATTAACATGTATGAAACAAATTACACAGCAAGCAATAAGCGATAATTTATTCATTATATTTAATAAACCCATATTCAAACAATCAAAAAGTCTGTATCACATTTTCAATGATATTTTACGACAGATTAAACTTATGAAAATTCCAATAAAATGCATCAGTATTGATTTGTGTATCAGAAAGGTTAACTCCAGTCTTGATATAATATAGACATATTCAAATAAGAAGGATTCTAATTAGCATAGCTCGGACTAATCATTGCTAAACAAGAATTAAGATAAAATCTAATGTAAATACTCACAAACTTTTGGCCAATTTTGGGTTATATTTGGACATATAAATTATATTTATAAACGTAAACCAAAATTGGCCAAAAGTTTGTGAGTATTTCCATTACATTTTTTCCTTAATTCTTGCGAGCTATGCTAATTAGTACATCTAACAAGAAAGTGTAATTATCTATTGTATCAGACAAAACAAAGCATACTTTGCTATGTGAAATGCAAGTAGACCCTCAAGAGACATTTTTATTTCACAAATCTACATTAGAATGCCATTAGAGCACCATTGATAAGGCAATTGTTTGATTAAATTCAATGTGCATTGAACTGTAAACACTTCCACCTCATTAGTTTAACAACTGCAGCATTTCCATACATATCAGTCATTAAAGCACACTGTGCCAGCAAATAAATAACAAAGATAAAGAGTGATAAGCTATGTTTGCATATAAATAAATCAGCTATCGGAACCAGAAACTGGTCATTGAATGTGCATTGTGCCGATACAATACATTGAAAAGGTTTTGTTCCAATTATAAGATATGTGACCTTATTTACTGGCACACATTTCAATTTTAACTGAAGGTTTCATATGATGCAATTCAACAATATTGTGTACATTTATAATTATAAATATAATAACAATTACCCTGAACACATGTTCTGCTAAAAATAACAGAAACTAAAGAGATATTTTCACAGCAACTGGTATTCTACTTTTAATATTAACTTTCTATATAATTATATATCTGTTTGTGCAATCAACTGTTGTTTTAAACTATTATTAAATCTCAATTTTATTATTACAGTAATAGTATAAATGCATGTAAATTATCTTTGTGTAATTTATACTGACATATTATATTATGAAATAAATAAATCTAATCCTTTCGAGTCAATGTCAAGGCAGTTAAAACTTAAATATATAAACTAACTCATATAAAATTAACAGAATTAAGACTTACCTATATTTTTAACCATAATGTTTTTCAGCTCATCCAATTCTCCATATATTGTGGATATTGTGTTAAGGTCCCCAGACTCTGTGTAATGTTTCATTTCTGTTGCAAGGACCCTGGCAAACTCGCCATTCATAGCATAAGGAATGGCAGTCTGTGCTGTCTCCCCAAAGGCTGCAGTGAACCTTCGTTTGATCTCATTGAGGAAGAGGAATGCTCTCGAACGTTGGAATTTCTGGAATATTTACGTACACAAAATAAGTCTTGTTGTGCAAACCAAAAATTAAACTGATTAAAGCTAGGAATACTCACATCATCAGTGATGCAGAAGTACACCAATTTGTTCTCAGCAATATAATGAAATAAATAATTCCCGTGAGAGTACGTTAATTTATCATCATGGGGCGGAATTTTCGACAATATTTGTTCCGTGACTTCAGTAAAATTCCCTGCACAGGAGGCAAATTTGGCCAAGACGACTGTGCCTCGGGCCACAACACTGAATAAAATAGGCATTGTGATTGTGGCGATGAATCAGAATAAACAGATTACAATTACAAAGAGATTTAAGCACAAAAACAAGACTGGATCAACCAAGTACCACTATGGGACTAATTTACTATACAATCCATCTAAAATACAGCGTGCAACTTTCTACACCAATGTGAACAGCTCAACTAATTAAATTTATACATATATTTTTACTCTCAAGAGGAAAAACAAAATAAAATAATCCGAGACGTACGCACTAGAAATACTTTTTTTTTCACTAGTCAAGCTACAGATAAGTTATAAAGTTAACTTATTTGACATCTCAACGAATCATCGTCAACAATGGAATTAGTTTGTATCGTAAGGTTGGCTAACATGATATTAGTATCAAATTTTATCGGATACTTTCCTTATTTATCAGCATTTAATTTTGGCTTACGAGGAAAAGAATACGGATCCAATATTAAATGTATTTGTTTTTTGATAAAAAGCAAAACTTGTTTTCTAATCATTCTGATTTTATTTGCTTAACTCTAAGGCTGAAAACAACCGCATGCCCAAACAGCCAAAAAAAGTTAAAAATCTTTCCCGCGCTTTTTGTGCAAGATTTCAGGGTTGCGAGTGGTTCATGAATTTCATGATATTGCCACATATTGCAGACTTTATTCATTGGATCAAACCAAACGGTATATACATATTTACGTACATACTCCCACGTTTTCAACGTTTTAATCTTCAATTCTAGGTGTATGGAGTAAAAACGTAGTTTCATAAAGTGAATAATTGTTGTTTCATTACCATGGCATAATACTATACCAAAATAATGATTCAGGTACATAAATATAAAATGTTTATTAATTGTGTCACAGGGATACGGTTGCTATTAAACCACTTATACCAGCAGAGACAAATACCCACGAGATTTCTTTCGGGCAGTCTCAATTTTTGTGATTTTACCAAAAATATTGATAATGATACACTTTATTTCTAAATAAGGGAAGAGCAATTTTGCCCCATTGCCTTTCTTGAATCCTTTAACAGTAGTATGTACAGACATAATAAAAAATTAAATAAGAATATGTATTATTTATTTACAACCGCAATACAATTTTACATTTAGAGCTTAAAAGGTAATTGACAATACCTAATCAAAATAATCATCAATATCTATGTCAGGATTTAAAATATCATCCCCAAATGGTGACAAATCTATTTGATCAAGAATCAGATTTTCACACATTTCTTCTAAGTCTGTTTCTCCTATCAAAATTGCTCCTTGCAGCCTTCCATTTTGAAGCACAAACTTTATGTACTCAAGGCGGGGAGTAGTTCTTAATAGAATTTCATAATCAGTCCCTAAACCTTGTCCATTATATTTTCCCAGTAATACCACTCTGTATCCAAAAAGTGTTGTGCAGTGAGTGAATAATTCAAAGCAAAAGTCCTGTAATACTTCTTGGTTAGTTATACGGGCATGCATTGACTTGGCAGCCATTGCTGCCATTTGTCTTGCTTGGGTCCAAAGCCTTAACTGGAACCAATGCGGGGCATGGGTCCAGGCAGCATGAGCTACATCACCAGCAGCAAATACATTTTTGATTGAAGTTTCTTGGAATTCATTCACTGCTAAACCGCCATCAGGTCCCATGTCTAGTTCCTGGTCACATGAAAAGTTAATGGCTGGCTCAACACCTGTTGCAGAAATAACAAAATCACATAAAATAGTTCTACCATTGGTAAGTTTAACTTCTAATTGGTATTCACTATCCTGCAGCTCAGTCACAGATTTGATTTCCACTTTGTAGACTATGTCTAGTTCTTGTTCCCCAGTTTCAGTCCTAATTCTTTCTAGTTTCCTAAACCAATCTGGACCTAATGCAGCAGATTTTAGGTCTTTATTTAGAGCAACAACTGTGTCTTCTTCTGTAAAAACATGTCTCCGAGAAATAACATGCTTTGGACCAACTGTTTCAAGTGGTTTGTTTTTAAATGTATTTTGGAAAAATTCAGCCGCACCAGGGTCTATGAATGTGGATGATATGTAGTCATCTCTTATGACCCACACTTTTTGTGTGCCTCTGGTTGCATGGACAATTTCTGACGCAATGCCTCCATTTCCAACAATAACCATTTTACGGCCAGTTTTTAGTTTCTCCTGGAATTCCTGAACTGATTCAGTATCCCTGATCCCAAATACTCTCTTCGATTTGCTAGAATCCGATATGAGCTTCGGTATACCACCTGTACATATGCATATTGCAACATAGTTGATAATCACTCCTTTGGATGTTACTGCTAAATTATTTTTCATGTCCAAACTTTCTAATGAATCATAAACTATATTCAAATTTGGATGTATCCTCTTCAAGGAACTAGCTTCAGTTTCGTTAACGTCAAATTTGACCACAGTTTTGGCGAAAAAACTAACGTTGCTCACGTTCTTTACCAGCGACGACGCGGTGACCATCACGAGGCTTTCCTCGGGGTGCAATATAGCTAAAGTTTCGACACATGTTACTCCAGCAATACCTCCACCTATTACTAAATAAGTGGTTTTTACGTCAATCTGTTTTTCTCCCATAATTATATTTTATTAATTATGCTTTTTTTTTAATACGGCCACAACATATTCGACGATTACAACATTACAACGAAAACAACAGCAACAGCACAGCATGAGCACAGCTGAATTTGCCATTGACACTCAGTGTTGCCAGAGCCAGTGTGTCATAAGTTACGTTTCATTCCTCGAAATGTTACATTTTTGCTGCGAAAGTTAAATTTTGATATTAATAAAAAAACCGGTCAAGCGCGAATCGGATCCGCGTACCGAGGGTTCCAAAGGTTCAAACTAGAAAAGTGTAGAATATTTACTATAAATAAGTTTGTAATACCAAAAAAATATAACCGTCACTACCCAAAAATGTGGCCATACACAGTCTATATTTAGCATGGGAAACTGAGTCATCTCATCATCATCATATCCGCCAATATACATCCACTGCTGTACAAAAGCATCCCCAAATTTCTCCATAACGATCGGTCGTGTGCCGCCCTCGTCCAATTGCTTCCCGCAAACCTAACCAGGTCGATCCACCTGGTTGGATGCTTTCCAAGCTACGTGTTCCGGTACGCGGTGTGACGGAAAGCTGTGCATAGTGTTGAACTCTGTCCATATATACAATGATCCTGTTGACGCGTTACAAACGACCATTGGACCAATCACAACTAATTTCAAAGTAAATTGACCAATGAGAATGTATAGTTTTTGAGGTATATTTTTTTACAAAATGCATAATACCGCAAACAGTTTTATATTTAAAAAATCAAGGAAAAACGCCTCAGTTAATATGATTAGTAAAATTGTATTTAAGTGACTTCCAACATGGATTTGTTAGTGCCAGATCCACAGCGACAAATTTGGTCACATTCACAGAGCTTCTTTCACATGCAGTAGATTCTGGTAAACAAATGGATGTAATTTACACAGACTTTAGCAAGGCTTTCGACAAAGTTAGTCATAAAATCTTATTAAATAAGTTATCAGCATACGGGTTTGGCGTAATAGTGGATTGGTTAGAGTCTTACTTAACGGATAGATTATTTTATATAGTTGTTAATGGCTTTCAGTCTCAATCACACATCATAACATCAGGGGTTCCACAAGGATCCCATCTGGGTCCGATTCTGTTTAATCTTTTTATAAATGATATTCCAGATTGTTTTTTGTACTCAAAAATCTTTATGTATGCCGACGATTTGAAGTTTGCTCGTGTTGTGGATACTGCTAGTGATGTCGATTTGTTACAAGGTGATTTAAATAGGCTAGTTGACTGGTGTAATAATAACCAAATGATATTGAATGCTAAGAAATGTGTACATATAAAGATAACTAGGAAAAATAACTTAATTCAGTCTCAATATTATATTCATAACGATAAGCTTCAAGAGGTGTCCACAATACGTGATTTGGGTGTAATATTTGATCAAAATCTTACATTTGTTCCTCACGTTGAAAATATTATTAAAAGAGCATCAAGGATGTTGGGGTTCGTTATAAGAAATGCTAAAACATTTAATCGTAGTAGAACAAAAATATTATTATACAATAGCCTAGTAAGAAGTATCGTAGAATATTGTAGTATGGTGTGGCGTCCACACTACGCTACACACTCTTTACGCTTAGAGCGTGTACAGAAGCGATTTGTGCGACATCTGGCATTTTCAGCTGGTAAAGCTAAAGAATCAACCTCATACACGGAAAGGCTGAAGCTTTTCAGGATGGAGTCCTTAGCATTGCGTAGAAATATCGCCGATGCATTGTTCCTGCGCAAGCTCATACGAAATGAAATTGACTGTCCACAACTATTAGCTTTATTGTCTTTCAGAGCCCCATCTCGATTGCCCCGCTATCCTATCACGCCCCTATGTCCACCTCTTAGACGAACTGTTCTCGGCAGCAACTCACCTGTACCAAGGCTTTGTAAAACCCTTAATAGCTGTCATGAGACGGATGTGCACTTTGACTCGACGCAGCAATTTAAAAAAACTATTCATAAATGTTTAGGTAAAACCTTTCATAAATAAAAAGCTTAGGCCAGTAAAGAGCATAACTTACATTTAAGTATAATTAGTGTTAAGTAGGTAATAATTTTAACTAGTCTTATAATAAAACGCATGCGGTGTTTACCTATATGTGATTGTTACACTTAGATAATGGCAGTAATTGTGTTATAAAACAATGTTAGTATTTAGTGTAAACAATTGTTGGTGAACCAAATAAATAAATAAAAATAAATAAATAAATTAGTACTGGCTAATAGAGTCTGTTAAGTGAGTCGTGTGTCGTGGCCTTTGATAAAAGCAGCCAATTCAAAATTTTTCGGGCCTGGCCACATCACCACGGCACGGTGCCGTCACCGTGAAACGGCGCGGCGCCGTGGATTTTTACGGAGTCAGCGTATATAAAACCACCGTAAAAATCCACGACGCCACGCCGTTTCACGGTGACGGCGCCGTGCCGTAGTAATGTGGCCAGGCCCTTACAGGTATCTGCACTGATTGTACACCGAATATATGCGTTTGATAAATTACAAAAGGGTGTAGCCGTGTTTGTATGTTTTTTTTATTTTCTCAAAAACCAGCAGTATTTCAGGGTGTTTTTTTTTTTATAAAATAGCATCTTACATCTGGGCTAATATATTAGCAAAACGGCAATTGATTTGGCTTCTGGTGCCGATGCCTCATAAAAATACCCTTTAGTTTAAAAACTTAATCAAGGAATTGACAACATATCATATTTACAAGACTACAATTTGATTACTTTTCTGAATTCTGCTTAGAAAGATAAAGTAATCAATGTTTTTATTTCTTTTTCTGAAATAACCTTTTATTTTATTATTAATTTATAAAAACTTAATCATTTTAAATTGTGGCAACACCAAAACTATGAATGAATGGAACGGTTAATTTAGTCCGATTTCTAATTAAAAAAACGCAATGACGTTGAGGTTCACGACATTCTCAAAATTTAATTTTTTTTTCGCTGTTGGGTCTAAGACAACAACCGTATTCAGGCCTAATTGTCTTCGAATGCGGTAATTTTACGTATTTTCTTATATTTCTTTAAATACAGAAGAATAAATTCAAAGATTTTTTTTTGCGCGTATACGACACATAGCCCTGTCGATCTCTATATTAATTTCCACCTGTTAGAAATATGAAATGTTGTCAATTGTATTCCATTTGTGTTGCCAGTTGATATTTATATTTGTTTGGTTTTTTAATTTATCGCGTCTTTCAAGGGACACGACTCGTTTGACACTGAAAGAGTGCTAATTGACAACATTTCATATTTATAACAGGTGGAAATTAATATAGAGATCGACAGGGCTTTATGTCGTGTACCTAAAAAAAAAATCTTTGAATTTATTCTTCTGTATTTAAAGAAATATAAGAAAATACATCAAATAACTGCAATCTAAGACAATACGGGCTGAATAGGGTTGTTGTCTAAACCAAAGAGCGAAAAAAAATATTTTTTTTTATTTGACGTTGACAGATGACAGATGCATACCGAGTTTTATTAAGTTTTTTTTTAATAAGAAAATCGACTAAAGTAACCGTTCCATTAAGTTCTGGTTTTGGTGTTGCCACATTTTAAAATGAGTACGTTTTTATAAATTAATAATAAAATAAATAATCATCTCAGAAAATAAATAAAAACAGAGATTACTTCATCTTTTTAAGCAGAATTCAGAAAAGTAATAAAATGATAGTCTTAAAAATATGAAATGTTGTCAATAAAAAAATATATTAAAAAATTAAAACTGACGGGAAAAAAGTAACGTTTATCTTGCGATATTGTGTAAATATTTATTTTATTTTATTAGTTGTTAAAAGCATCATATATTATAATGTCTTGGCCGAAAGTGAAATAGTTGGACTCGTATTATCTAGGGCCTCATCTTGGCCCTCGAACTTACTCATCCAACTGTTGTTTATTTTCCAACCTCTACAAAAATGTGTTTGCTTTTTATTATGTAAATACAAATTTACGGTTTTCGGATATAGACGGAACATAAGCGCTCATATCTTGACAGATGGACAACGAAGTGATTTGATGATCGGAAGTTCTCCTTCGGCAGGATGAGCCTTCTGAATCCTAAGAATATTTTAAGAAGGATAGCCATGCAGTCCTTCGAGTTGAAATCATTCATTTTTGTTTAGGATTTTGACATTTTGTGTTATGAATCCTGATTTGAGAAAAAACTGAAACACATTATCGAAATTACGATTAAGTTTTTCAGTGGTACATATGTTATATTTTTGCCCGATAGTACATGTTATTTGGATTCAGAATCTAAATTAATTTTACCACTTCAGAATTTTTAACAAAACTTAAAAAGTTACGAAAATTGTCCAGAAATCAAAAGTTACTTACATGTTACGAGAGAGGGTCAAAAGTTACGAAAAATGTAACAAATGTAACCATCTGGCAACGCTGTTGACACTTGACAGCCATTACAATTTACAATTTGCAATTAATTGACAGCGCCCAAAAATTGTTACAGACTTGTATTTTAACGCTGATACACGGTTCCTGAGGCTTTATAGTCGTTCGAAAACGTATCCTAAAAATTAAAGCTAGTTTCCGTAATTTTCGCAAGTCCTTCTTCATATTTGAACATGCAAACTATACCTTAAAACAACAGCACAAGCTCCAATACACATTTTATCACAGATGTTTCCAATTGACGTTATTCGCGTTGAGTTGAGCTAAAAAATAATGACAGTATATATTTATTTATTCATCATACACTGCACTTGACTCGAAAGTACAGTCAAGTAATTTTAATAATAATTTAATCCTCTGAACGTTTGTAACATTTTATTGCTAATAAATAAAGCTTCACGAAAACGAAATCACTATGAAATCTCGTATTCTATGTGTTATTTATTGATAAACAGACGTGCTTAATATATTCACAACATGAGTTACTTTAAGTTATCGATTGGTTTAAAAAAACAATAATAATTGTTTACTTAAAATAATTGAACTCGTTGAAATGTGGACTGGGGTTGCGGTTGGCTCAGTGCCCCTGTGGTTGATGTTGGGCTGGTACTTTCCAATTATTTGGAGTCCAGTCTATTTTATAGTGTTGACGGTTTTCGTAGTGTTATTAGTGTTTGCGCTGACACTATGGGGACACATCGCCCTTTCCTCGCCCAATCAACCGTCGTTGTTTCTAATAGAAAAAGTGGAGAAAGAGTTGAGGCAGTTGGAGGAAACATTGAAGGTAAAAATATGCTACACCTAAAACGAGCTCAGTCTAAGGTAGAAACTGATGTGAAATGTAGAAACTGTTTAAGAAATAAATATTCTTCGGAATTTCAACATTATTAGTATCTCTTGTATAATATAACTCATGGATATAATTAAAATTCACACTAATATTATAAAGGCGAAAGTAAATGTGTGTTTGATACTTTCATCAATTTTGATAAATTTCGGTATGAAGGTAGCTAACACCCTGGATTAACATGAATGCTACTTTTTATCCTGGAGAAATGTAGTGTTTCTCTACAACATCATCTTATAAATTATGACATGTCAAGTATATAGTACACGGCGGTCCATAAAAAATTGTCTTGATAGTGTCCCAACATTAACATTATGCTAAAATTTTACCTTCAAATAAAACTTTCCTCTTAAATCACTCAAACTATAAAAAAACCGCATCAAAATCAGTTGCATGGTTTTAAAGATCTAATCTTACATAGGGATAGATAGACAGCAGAAAGCAACTTTGTTTTTTACTATTTAGTGATTTGGAACAAATACCATACCATCTCGCCATACTGCACATAATAACGACGCGTTTGGCTCGGTTGGTAGACACCTGCCTACTGAGTCGGCGGTCCCGGGTTCGAATCCCGGCCGGGACAAATATTTGTGCAAAATATTTGTTCTTGGGTCATGGATGATATCTATATATGTATTTATATATTATGTATATTGTCGTCTAGTACCCATAGTACAAGCTTTGCTTAGTTTGGGACTAGGTCGATTTGTGTATGATTGTCCCTTAATATTTATTTATTATTATTATTATTTTAATTATAAATACAAGATTGAGGTGATTATTGTTATAAATATAAGAACCACAGTCAGCCACAGAAGATGCTGTGCACGCCAGGGGCATAAAATGATATGCACATGAAAGATATTAAGGGCTCAGATAATTGTGAGTCTGTTATTATGCTTACTTTTGCTTTTATAATTATTTTAATATTATTTTCCCAGGATGACCAAAGCAACTGGCCGCACGCTGTTAAAAAGAGTCACCTACCGATCATCTTTGGCCGCACTGTTGACGGCCAATTACAACAACTGATTGACTATATCCTTAGAGACTTTGTTACCCGTTGGCTAAAAGAATTCTCATATAGGCCTGAGCCTGTTGTGGACAAATTCAAGGAAAATATTTGGGGTGCTATTAAGAATCTACATGAGAGATTATCACGAGTTGACGCTGAAAAGTTACTTGCCAATGACATGGTCTTGAAAATCACCCAGCATTTTGAGCGAATTAGGATTGCTCAGAGTTGTGCGTAAGTATCTTACAATTAGGTATCCGGAAAATGTCCTTATAAGGTCATTGATTTTTTTAATATGCAGAGTTTACAATGCAAACATACATAGTTTAATTTACTTTAATCGTAATTATAATAATCGTAATCATCTTTATTCGTAAGAAAAGTTATGCAGAATATAATTTGCATTTGTATTGCAATTATAGTTGTAAACCTGCGGCTTGTAAGCCGGTAGTAACCGAAAGCAGCGGCTAGAAATGAATAACCAGCCGCTTGATACCGGGTAGATACCCGACTTGAGCATCAAATAAAGAAATTATTTTAATTACATTTTTTTTTGTTAAACTCTTATTTTTGTTATACAGTAGCACTTATTATGTTCCGTTTTAAAAAAGTAGACCCCGAAGACACCATTTGTACCTACTAATTTACTTAATTCAGATACGAAAAGTAAACTATGAAACAACGTTTGTGTTCAGGTGGCGGTGTATGAAAATTATAAGAATAAAGGTAGCTAAATCAGTTTATTTTGGATCTAATCATCATTGTAAACCAAACGCGGGAATCTCGCGCGGCAGGATAAATGCGTGGGGGGGGCTGAGGGGTGCGCGGGGCATGCGGGGATGAGTGCGCGAGGCTCGTTGCGTTGGTGCATTATAGAAATACAACTAAATGCTTACTATTACTAGGTAACTGATAAATACCTATTTCCAATTCATCTCTCACAAATAAATTATTAAAATAGTCCTATTCCACTGCTCTTTCACATTTTGTAAGAGAATTTTGAGTTTTTAACACTTAATACAGATGCAAATGTCATTGTTTATGTCTATTTATTTTAAATAGATCCTATAGTAAATAAATGAAAAGAAAAATAACAAAAACAAACATTGAATCATGTGAATATGTCAATGAAATGTAAGCAGCCGTTTCCAGCCGCTTGTTATCGCTAGAAATGATAATAAGCCAAATAAGCCGTTTCTAGCCGCTGGGCTAGAAATGTTAGCAACCAGCTTCGCATCTATAATTGCAATACGTAAATTTTATGTTGTTAAATGAAAATACATTCCATATAATTCATTATTTAAATAAAATACATTACAATTTATTATTTTATGTATGTACTCGTACGATGACGTCGATGACCTATCTCTTGCTATTTTTAATTACCAAGTATTATTTGAGATACAAGGGCCTTTGTCGCTAAAAACACGTTTCATCATATTTCATTATGTTTTGTTACACTATTTCAAGAAGCTCAATATCTTTTATCGACTCCTAACTACGTAGGTACGTCATAGAGCCAACAATGGAAGTAAACGCCCATAAATATTCGTGTCTTCGCGGACATAGTGGAGCTTCAATATTCTTCAATGAAACTCAGGAATCTTCAAATTATCCGTTTTAATAATAAAATAAGTAAAAATGTACAGAGCGACATGTCGTTCGTATCGAGTCGGTAGTATTAATATAAAACGAAACACGGTAGACATACAAAAGTATCAACAAGCGCCTGATAAATCTTAAAGGCAATATTGTGTCGATTCTCGCTTGTGTAAGATGACTGTCAGGCTCCAAGGCGGGCCTGAACATATTCCCGCCCGTTGAAAGGCCAAGTCTTTCAACCGAGAAGTTCTTCTTCCGTTGGTAGTGGGCATAGGCGCGTTAGGGGGCGCCGCACGCATCCTCTGGTAGTAGTGACGTCCGCAACTCTAGAGACACCGTCCGGTCCAGGAAACAGGCGATTGACTCGACCCAGTCTCCAGCATAGTGGGGGTGCGTTGTCTTCATGTAGCAAGACGAGATCGCCAACGTTCAATTTTGCCTTATTGACGCGCCATTTCGTCCTCTGCTGAAGTTCTGCGATGTACTCCTTTTGCCATCTCTGCCAGAAGTGTTGATGAATCTTTTCGATGCGAGCATATCGACGCAGACTGCTTTCGTTGCAGTTTTCCAATGTAGGCGATGGCACCGCGGTCAGAGGTCTCCCAATCAGAAAATGCCCCGGGGAGAGGGAGAGTAGGTCGTCAGGACAGGAAGATAAGGGGTAAAGAGGGCGACTATTTAAAATAGCCTCCACTTGAGAAAACAAAGTAGTGATTTCCTCAAACGTTAGATTACTATTTCCCATGACGCGTTTCAGGTGATATTTGGCCGATTTGACACCCGATTCCCAGATTCCGCCGAAATGAGGAGCGTAAGTTGGCGTGAACGTGAACTTAATGCCTTCTTGGTTCAGCGTGTCACATAAAGGATCTTTAACGTCTTTTATAAATTTCCCCACCTCTTTGGCACCAGCCACGAAGTTTCGACCATTGTCACAAAATATTTCAGCTGGCTTGCCCCTACGAGCAATAAATCTGCGAAGCGTCATTACAAACGCGTCCTTGGAGAGGTCGCTAACTATTTCTAAATGTATACATTTGTATCGGAAACAAATGAATAGGCAGAGGTAACATTTTATCAACTTGCCACCTCTTCCCTTGCGATTTAAAATTTGGAAAGGTCCAGCAAAGTCCAAACCTACAGACAAGAAAGGAAAATCCGGTGTTATCCGCTGTGCAGGTAGGCTACCCATCTTAGGACACAACGTTTTAGCACGCAAACGTCTGCAGCGTACGCAATTATTAACAGTACGTCTGGCTAAGTGCCTACCTTTAATTGGCCACACAGTTTCTCGGACAGCGGCTAACAACAACTGTGGACCAGCATGCAAAGACTTTAAATGTTCATATTCAAAATACAATTTTGTTAGACGATGAGACGAATGGAGCAGAATCGGATGTTTTTTCTCGAAAGTATAGTTAGATGCCTCAATTCGTCCACCGACTCTAATGACCTTATGTGTGTCCATGAATGGTGACAATGAGAGTATACTAGATCTAGGACTTAAAGGTTTACTTTTCAAAAACAACTCGTACTCAATAGGGAATGACTGACCTTGAGCAAGCACACAAAGTTCGTGAAATGATTCATTCAACTCATCTGTGGCCAAGCTTCCCAAGCGTTTGTTTTTTGGATTTCTAACATTAAAAATAAATCTCTTAACATATGCATAGCATCTTTGAAGTTTTGTAAACTTAGAATAATTCTCGAAATTAATTATATTATGTTCATTTTCACAAGGGTTAGCCAAGTTTGATTTAATTTCCGGTAACTGATTATCAATGACTATGTTAACTTTTGACACTGGCCAATCGGACTCATTTTTAGCCAAAAATTCCGGGCCAGTCCACCAAAGATTTAATGCCACTAGCTGGCTGGCGACCACCCCCCTGGAAATTAAATCAGACGGATTGGCTGACGTGGGGACATAGCGCCAAGAAGTTGATTGAGTGATCTCACGTATTTCGCTAATGCGATTGGCAGCAAATGTTTTAAGCCGGAGTTGGTCATTGGTTATCCACGCCAAGACTGTACTTGAATCGCACCAGTGAACAAAACGATCTGGTTTAAATCTAAGGGACTCAGTGACAGCTTTGCACAGCCTAGCGGCCAACAAAGCAGCACAGAGCTCCAAACGTGGGATCGTCGTAGACTTGATTGGTGCCACTTTTGACTTAGAGCAAAGCAATCTAACAGTGACGTCACCGTTGGCGTCGATTGATCTCATGTAAATACAAGCGCCTAGGGCACGCTCTGATGAGTCGCTGAAAGAGTGCAGCTCGATAATTTTAGGGTTGTCACATAAAACATTTCTGTCGATATGAATTTTCGAAAGATAAGGCAAATTTTCACAGTACCTAAACCATTCCTTTTCAATATCCTGTGGGACAGGTTCATCCCAGTCAATCTTTTGTTGCCACAATTTTTGTAGCATCATTTTGGTTTGAATTACGACAGAACTTACTAACCCCAAAGCATCATAGGTCTTAAATGCATTGGACATTATGTGTCTTTTCGTAATTTTGTTATTTTGTTGCATTACATTTTTAACCGGAAAATTAAAGCAATCCTCAGTAGGATCCCAACCCAATCCAAGCGTACTTGTTGATTCACTTATAGTTAAATTCTCTTTTGTATTTATATCTGAATTTTGAAACAATGTTGTAGAATTTGTTTTAAACTTTCTTAAGTTAAAGCAGCCCGACTTTAATGCTTTTGAAACCGATATTTGAATTTGACGCAACTCTTCTTCGTCGTTCGAGCCCGTGATTAGGTCATCGACATAAAAGTCATGTTTTATTATGGTTCTAATTAACTCGTCGTCCTGCTCTTCTCCGACCTGTTGTAAACATCTCGTGCTTAAATAGCTCGCACTTGCCGTTCCGTAAGTTAGAGTATTTAATTGCAGAGTTTTGATAGGCTGGGACTCATCTTCTCTCCATAGTATGAGTTGGAGGTTACGATCATCTTTGTGGACGAGCACCTGACGATACATCTTTTCTATGTCGCCGGTCAAAATGTATTTATAGTTCCTCGCCCTCACTAAGATGGAAAAAAGAGAGTCCTGGACATTTGGGCCTACAGACAATATGTCATTTAGGGAAAGGCCAGAAGAAGAGGAGGCCGAGCCGTCGAAGACCACACGCAAAGCCGTTGACTCACTACTGTCTTTAAGAACAGCATGATGACACAAGAAGTAGCTCGGGTTGGGTTTGGCCATGGGAGATTCACTTAAATGTCCCAAGTCTGCGTATTCTTTAATAAATTTGGAATATTCATTTTTTAATTCTGGATTTCGTTTAAACTTCTTTTCGAGATTTAGAAATCTGCGCCTGGCTAAATTATAAGAATCGCCCAGAGAATTTGGAGAACCAGTTAAAGGCAGCTTTACCATAAACCTACCAGTACCAAGTCTAGACACATTGGCTATGAAGTGTTTTTCGCAAGACTTTTCCCGGATACTTATATTTTTGCATTCACTTTTGTTTTCGGGTAATTCTTCCAAATTCCAAAATTTTGTTAATAAGTCATCAATAGAATCTTCTGATTTTTTCGTTATTGAGACATGATTGCATTGTATGTTATTGTGAGGCAAGTCCGATTTAGTTGGACCGTGAACCAACCAACCCAATTTAGAAGAGCGCAATTTAGGGCACTCAGGGTCTAAGGCCATTTGTTCATTTCCTAAAATGTCCCAGAATATATCGGCGCCAATGAGCATGTCAATAGGAGCTGGTTGGTGAAAATTAGGATCAGCCAATATTATGCTGTTAGGTATATTTAGTTTGCTTATATTGATTGGAGACTTTGGTAGTGCTCCTGTTAGTTCTTTTAGTACTAAACAAGACAATTTGACACTGAAGGTGCTATTTAGAGAACGCATTTCAACGTTACAAGTTTCGACAACATTATTTGTGCAGTTGTTTCCAATTCCAATGACCTTTAGTGAGTCAATGCGATTGGATTTTAGTGACAACTTCTCCTTAAGGGAGCTAGTGATGAATGTGGACTGACTGCCACAATCAAGAATCGAGCGAACCCTAATTGTTTCATTCGTAGCGGGGTTCGTAATCTCCACAAGTGCCGTAGACAGCAAAACCTGACAATTACGTTCTGAAAAATTGACCACAGAAGCAGCATTTGTAGTAACTACATTGACCTTTTCGGAGGGTTCTGGATGTAGCAAGCTGTTATGGCTCTGCTTACACTCACGACAAGGGCCCATACGACATTCACTCACAGGGTGCCCCTGGCGGAGGCAATTGACGCATAATTTGTATTTAGCAACGTCAGCTAATTTATCCTGCATACTTTTACTCTTAAATGTCTGACAATCATAAATTTTATGGTTTTCATTACAAATAACGCAAACGTAACTAAACTGGCGAGGTTGATTCATACTTGCAAACGATTTTGTGAAAGCACCCTTAAATGGTTTGTTATTATTAGCATGTTGCGGTTTGTTATTTGTGTTACTATTTCCTTTATTATATTGAAACGACATCGATGGTGCGAATTTGTTTTGAAAACCATCGTGTCGGCTACGCGAAAGTGCCTCGATGACGTCCGCTCGATCAATTAAAAATTTATGAAATTGCTCCAAAGTCGGGACGTCATCGAGGGAGTTACGGTATTCTTCCCATTTGGTAAGAGTAGACGTATCTAATTTCGATGACAACATGAATATAATAAGTATATCCCATTTGTCTGTAGGCTGGCCTAAGCTGGACAAAGCGCGCAAATTTTTTGTAACATGATCTACTAAAAAGCGCAGAGACCGTTCAGTTTCCCGTGCGAGTGGTTGAATATTAAATAATGAGCTTAAGTGATGATTGATAAGCAAGCGCTTATTATCATATCGCTCGCTAAGCAACCTCCAGGCCTCTGCGTAGTTAGCCGATGACACCTCTAAATTGGAAATTATCCTAGCAGCGTCACCCTCCAAATACGAGATGAGATAATGAAACTTGTGGATTGGTTTAATGCGGCTATTTTTATGAATTAAACTTTCAAACGTGTCGCGGAACTCAAGCCAGCGAAAATACGACCCTTCAAATTTAGAAATTTGTATCTGTGGTAATTTAAAACCAATTTCTTGATGATCGAGCGAGCACTGAGCATGGGCATCGGCAGCAACCGATTCGCGCCTTTGTTGATTTTCGATTTTATTGTACTCTTTTATTAAAGTTTTTGCCTTTGCGATATTAATAATTATGTCGTGCTCAATACTTTCTCGCTCATCAATCTCATCATCAATTTCGTCAGCATTTAAAATCTCAATGTTGTTTTGTAAATTATCAAACTTAACAGATAAGCCCTCGAACCGCGTCAATTTAAGGCTTAACTCCGCTAGTTCTAAGTTAGATAACTCAGATTTGTGGCATACACCCGATAGGTAATTTTTAAATTTAGTTATCTGACCCTTTATGGAACTACGTGAAGTAATTAAATCTTTAAGTTGGCATTTATCACTCGACATCGTTAACGCAACAATAAAAACATGCAAAAAATAAATAAATATTGGCTCACGCTCCTCGATTCGCTGGAACTCACGATACGGAACCCGTTAGGCTCGCACAGCACAGCTGATGCTGCAGGCGCACCGAGCCCGTGACGTCACGGACGCGACCCCGGATCCCGTGTCCCTGGAATAGTCGGCCAAGTATCTTATTTAACGTAATTACTTTGCGCAATGCTACGAGGAAATCACTTTTTAATAATTATGATGACATTAAAAAGAAACTGCTAAGACAAAGCTAAAGTTTAATAAAATATAAGAAAATTACTTGTTTCTAAGTTTTTACTGACTGTTTTTACTGAGATTTTATACGAAATAAACAACAAATTAACGCGTTATACTATTTGAAATGAGATTAAAAAGTAGACAAAGAAAAGAAGTTAACGGTATCGAAAGTTCGAGAACATCGGTATTGTAAATAAATTTGGGGTATGAATTTAGTTATTACTTATAGAACGTAATTATTTATTTTCACCTTTTACACTTTTTGTATTACGCACTGCTATTTAATCAAGTGGAGATTAGTTTTGCTGTTTAGTTTTTAGGATGATTTGCGAATTTAGGTAAGGAACAAAGGAAGGGCACTTAACTTTCGGAGGACCCCGTCGCGCGGTGCAAGGTTTTGTCTTCTCACTGGCCGAGCTGGTGGCAGGATCCCGTGGCGTTCTTGCCGTTATGTTGCTCTTCAAACTCCGTTTAATATTGCATTGGACTTCGTCAACCCTTTAGTTCACACGTACTGCATGGAGCTGATGGCGAATTCCAATCTTCTTTGTAGACTATTTTGCCGTGTTGATCACGTCGGGGTCACCAAATTATGTCTTCGCGGACATAGTGGAGCTTCAATATTCTTCAATGAAACTCAGGAATCTTCAAATTATCCGTTTTAATAATAAAATAAGTAAAAATGTACAGAGCGACATGTCGTTCGTATCGAGTCGGTAGTATTAATATAAAACGAAACACGGTAGACATACAAAAGTATCAACAAGCGCCTGATAAATCTTAAAGGCAATATTGTGTCGATTCTCGCTTGTGTAAGATGACTGTCAGGCTCCAAGGCGGGCCTGAACAATTCGTGTATATATAGGTACGTCATTTCATAATGAATTTTATCGACACTACATTCTCTCTATCTTATTTGATTTAGCTCTATTTGTTCTTCTATCTCTAAAGTTTAAATGTTTCCCCCTATGTCCTATGTATTGACTGTATTTTACATTTGTCTACTTATATCAAATTTCATCCCTAAGTCAAGATAATTCCATCTGCAAGTTGAAAAATAGTTTTGTAATATTTTCAGCAAAAAGTTTAAGTACATCAACATGCTAAGTGAGATAGCGTGTGGTATATTGTGAAATGTTATGACTATATTATAGATTATATAGCTCAGACAGTTGCCAAACTTAAGTGGCAGTGGGTAGAGCGCATTGCTCATAGAACTGATGACTTTTGGGGCAGAAAGGTTCTTAGTGGCGACCAGGTCCCGGAAGACGTAGCGAGCGCAGTCGAGCCCCAACAAGATGGACCGACGACCTGGCTAGGATCGCGGTCAGCAATTGGATGATATGATATGGGCGGCTCAGGATTGTTGAAGTGAACTTTGGGGCAGGCCTTTGTCCAACAGTGGACTGATACTGATATGATGATGATGACTTTAAAATGTGAATTTGCTTTTTATAACAGGTTAGAGCTGAACCAGGCACCAGTATTTGCACTAACCCCTCACTTGATGTCATGTGAGACTGAGCTACACTACCTGCGCCAGACCAGTGAACTGATTGTCATGTTTCTTCTGCCAAGATGCTACTCCTTGTCGCCAACGTCCCACTTCATGAGAGAAATTTTGGCATGCAAAGGTATGATACGAATCGTTTAATTGTACGTTGTAAATGTTAAACTGACTTCTGTAAAACTAAAAGTCCCAATAGTAAGTAATTAAGGGCCAAAACATACTTTACAAGACACGAAATCGCGCGATGGGACGTCCTGTCGTGGAAATACACAAATCCAAAATCAACTTTATCTTCATTTAACAAGATTCAAAATTAAAATACAGTTTTCAATCTCACGACGTCCGCGTCATCGTCACATCGTGTCAGGGTGTCGCTTTGGCGTCTTACCACCATGCTTAATTGTGTTTTGACCCTAAGAGGTTGAGAATGTAAACTGTTAATTTGTAAAATGTACTGCCTTTTCAATCTTGGTTTGGTGAAAACCAAATTTTCCTTTTCTCTTTATCTTTTTCCCGTTCTCAAAACTTTACATGCACTATATCCATTTGAAATACCTTCATTTTAGATACTTCTGTATGTCAAACAACATACAAACTTGAAGTAATAGATAAATGTCTCGTGGCATGAAGAGCGACTAGAAAATCAAAACAGTTTTTGAATGTAAAAAAAAAGATAAATAAAATCTTATAAGTTTTTTTTTTGTTTTTAAATCCAGTGTTGCAACCAGCCATAGACCTGATAACTGACCCAGACTACATAAACCAAAAGATCATCCAATACCTAGAAGCTCAGAAGGAAGTAAACGCTATGCACGTCAGAACGCACGAATACGCGAAGACATTCGAGGACTACATTCGACTCATAAACAATTGCGATAATGTCGACCAGCTGAAACGTTTACGGTCAGTAAGCAAGAAACTTTCACTGGCTAATTGTGATTTCCTATGGACGAATGCATTAACTCTGTGTGTGACGTATGTAGTTCCGTAATACATGTCGTCCTTAGAATGACGGTCATTTCATTATCATTAGGTACAAACTCTAGGTATTTAATAATATATTATTTTCTTCGGCATTCGTGATTTTTTTTCATGCCTACATAGACTAGGAATACATTATAACTCTACTAGGAACTCATAACTCATAATGTTTTGAAACTACTAACCATTTGGCCTTTACGGCTTAATTTACGTTACTGAATTAGCATGCAGTAGTCTATTTAATTGTAATGTAGTTATAATTTGGCTACAATATCCCTATAATCTTCTAGATACGACATCGTAACACAAATAATGCAAGCAACTACGCTCCAAAACATGAAAAGAGCCAAAGGCGTGGATGCGGACGCCGAGAAGAGCGCAGGGCAGCAGAACATAAGTCGGCAACAGATCGCTGACGCCAAGAAACTGAAGAGGTATATCAACCAGCTTAGCATTGCTAAAGCAGAATGTGAAGAGTCTTTGAAGAAGTTGGGATGGGACGGCGCTTTCCCCGCTGTGAATGAGTCTGACAGCAAGGTAAGTCAATGTCCATATAATCCAAAACTAGCGCCATTTCCGTATTTTTTTTATATCTTCTAAATCAGATCAATTTTCAGTAATCGCAGGAGCTGGAAAAACATCATTATATTATACACAATTTTTCGTTCTGTACCTAGTTGTCTTCAAAAACTTGCCCGAAACTTGCCCGAAACTAATGTGGCCGCTTTTGACATGAACGAGTTTTGTGAGGTAAACTATAGTGAACAAATTATACACAGTAATTTAATAAATATTAAAGGTGTTACATGCTAGGTCCTAGACTCCATCAGCTATTTCTGAAAAAATATCTGGTTGTGAAAGTACCTTTAGGAAAAAAATCGGTAGTGGCGCTATTCGTTTCGCTTTACCCATCGGCTTAAGAGGCCTTATTCCTTTTAAAATTTATTTTTTTCATATTATGACGAATATATTGATAATTTCAACCAACTTTTTGAAGTGAATAATACTTTTTCCCGAGTTCTAGGTAGTAACGTAACTATTTCATGCTTTTATTGCGTGCAATCGAAAATAAGTTGAAAAAACGAATTTTCCACGTGAATTTTGTCAGTTTCGAGTAGTTTTTCGAACAAAAATTATCAATGAAAAATTCAAACTGTAGGTTTCAAATATATACCAATAAATCCCAATAGCCCTGTTCTAGGTAGTAACATCAATAATATGTTAAGAAACATGTTTGATCATAGAGAAAAATGTCTAAACAATCAGCATTTTAAAAGGAATAAGGCCTCTTAACTGTAAATTAAACTGTACTTCACTGTACTGTAAATTTAAATGTCAATTTTATTATTTCAGTCTCTGCCTCTCCACAAAGTATTGGAAAGCGTGACCGGTCGCCGGTATCTCTCAATGTTCCTCGAGACGATGTGCTCTCAAGGCCTGGTTGGATTCTGGATGGCCGTGGAGGAGTTGCGACACAGTCCAAGGAGCGGCTGGCACCAGCTCGGAGCTGAGATCTTCTACACGTACATCAGGTCGCCAAGTGCGGAGATTAAAGTTGACAAGGTAACACACACTCACAGTTCAAAGCATCGATTGTGTTAAACCACTTCTAGACCATTTGCCTTAGCTATTACTGCTTTAGAAGCTGTTCTGCAGTCCACGAATTTTGAGAAGTGTGAAGACTGTTCTTCCCGATATCCTTAGGTACGACCCAATCAACTTAGAAATTGGTATTTACAGTATCGTCAACAAGTTTAGTTATAAAGGTTTTTGTGTAATTTTTGATCTTTTAATCTGAATCTCATTTTCAGGATACAAGAAAACGAATGGAGTCGTTTCTGTTAGGAGATAATGGCCCGGAAGTATTTTATGAAATGCAAGATACTGTAGTCGACACGATACAGGAGAAGTACTACTCATCGTTTATGTTAAGTGAACAGTACAAAGCACTTATGATCGAGCTAGCAAATGAAGAGGCCAACAAAGGTGAGTTTTAAGAGGCATGAATTTGAGGTGCCGTATACAAGGGGGAGATTTATTTTCGCGGTTGATAATCAAATAATACACTTTCTGAGCCTCTAACGAGAGATGGAGGACCGATCTGTTTTTCAAGATAGTCGCCATACTACAATATTTTGTACGCGTTTTAAGAACGCAATGATTTTGATTATAAACTGACAGAAATATTTTTGTTTGTTTTAGAGATAAACGGCGAAAGGTCTCCTATAGAAGACCGCCAGTTGTCCAATGAATCTGTGTCATCTGCTGAAAGCGTGGCAGGAGCATTGCATCTTGCAGAGCATTCTACTTATGCGAGGCGAAAGCTCGACCAGCTACAGGAAAGGCATAACAATAAAACGCAGGTAAGATCAGTCAATCTCTTTATCACGTCATAGACACTTGATAAAGCATTAAAGGATTTGTCACTCTCACACTTATAGAAGACGTGCTGAAAAGTGATAGATGCGTTATCATTTCTATACCGATACAGCACTAAACGCGACCATCATTGGCTTTATAATTGTCGAAAATAATGCTATGGTATTATTGTAAACTATTTATATTCAGGAGCTGACTTGCAACCCTAAGCCGAGCGGTACCAGCCGCTCTGGGCCGTCTTAAAGAGCCTAGTGGGATAGAGTGGCCTGCGTCTTCTGGTTTTCTTGTTCTCATCAGTGTGTTTTTAGCGCTGTTGTATCTTGCCCTCCTTGTCCCAGATTGTTTTATCTTTGTGATATCCGGTTCTTGAAACGTGGTGATTTTCTCTTTGACATTACAGGCCCTAGCTGCTCTCCGAGCGTCATTAAAACCGGAATCTCGTGCATTGGCTATGCTTGAGAGTGAGGTCGAACGATTGACGGAGGAGCAGATGCGATTGGAATCGCATTTAGCGAGGACCGACACATGGGCGGAACATCTGGGGACGTGGAGGGCTACTGTGCAAAGTGCTGAGGTAAATCATCACTCATGTTAGATTGTGGTCTTCAAAATAATCCGGATCGAAGGACCAATCTTATATTAGTGCTCATGGGCCGGCTCACGATTTCACTGCGGGATACGAGCACTTAGTTTGCCCTGTTAGTAACTGTGCCCGCGGCTCCGCCCGCGTGGAATTCGGTCTGTCAGTAAGCTGCTAATACCTCACCGTTTAAACCTTCCCTGGACTACGACAAACATTACAAAACCAAAATCAGCTAAATCTGCCCAGCCTTTCTCGAGTTTTAGCGAGACAAACGAACAGCAATTGATTTTTATATGTATAGATAGATAGATAGATTTGTTAGCAGTTAGGCATTTCTTCGGGTCCCTAAAGCTGCAGAGACAATCTCAGTTATGACATCACTGCTGCGTTTGGAAAAGAGTAAATTATGCAATCAACGCAACGTGTGAACATGAAAACGGATTAAATATTCGTACCTATCCTTTGGCAGAGGTTCGGTTTCGTTATATAATTTATTTTTTATGTGACTGATCCGTAATTGTATTACAGTCTGCCGATTATATTTTAGATTCTAGATGAGAACAAGCCCCCACAGTTCGTGATTGTAGTACACATGGCCGAACAAGAAACTAGCTCAAATGAAGATGAGAGACCAGAACAAATCTCCACGGGATGGGTTATATTGCGCACCCTTAACGATTTCCAGGTAACATTTATTTACATCACGCTGAAACTTTGCACCTAGAATCCAAATACCCCTGTATTATATTTACATAGATTCATCTGAAACCGGTTTGCGGAATCGGAAGTAATATTTGTTCACTTATTTTCAGGATCTACATCGAAAATTAAGGCCTATGTGTTCTGAATTGAAGAATTTAGAGCTACCATCGAATTCCTTTAAGTTTCTGTTCGGGAAAAATGACAGAAATTCTTTAGATAGGGCGAAAAACCTCATACAAAAATATTTGGAAGTAAGTAATTAAGAGCCACACCTCACTCTTTATCCAGGAGAATGTTCAGAAAATTATTTTTATATTATATATACCCTTTGGGCCTCTTATGTGCCGCATCGACCATAATTGATCTATTGTGGCAGCCTTTTCTTAAAGTTCGCTGCTGAGATCCGTTGAGTCCAGGAATTCGTAGATTCTTAGGGGCAGTGAGTTGTTGTATCTCATCTGGGGGCACACAATGTTGCACTAAGTGGATACTTCTTTTGTGCATAAGTGATCCATAGGAGCAAAAGATGCAGCAGTCTCCTCTGAATAAGGAACATGTTCAAGAACATAATAATTTCTTAGATAACCCCAATACAATATTGAATAGTAGTTATTATCACACTAATAAAAATATCCTTTTCAGTTTGTTTTAGAAGACGACAGACTGAACCAAAGTGAAGCTTTATATACATTCCTCAACGCAACCAATGAATATATGAAACAGGGAGACAATCCAAAGAAAAACAAATTTTCATTTTCTACATTATTTAAAAGGTATGTCTAATATAACATATTAGGTATATCTCGGTAGTTCTCTAAATAAAGCCTTACCAGGGTGTAATAGTTTTTATTTTAAATATTATTTCGCAAGTTATCTGTTATGAAATATGAGCATCCTATATTTTATAAGGACTTATAGAAACAGTCTTCATATATATCATATGGCGCAGTCGGTAGGATACACAACTACGACTACACTCCCGGGATGCGATTAAAATTTGCTCAATAATTCACGAAACAAAGAAAAAATAAATTATGCTCAATATTTTACGAAGCAGAAAAGAAAACAAAAAATTTTTTTTAAAAAAGAAAACAAAATCTTCATTGGAACGAAAATTTTAAGATTTTGTTTTAATCCAAAATAAATGTTGAAATTGTTTTCAGAATCCTCATAATTTGCCAAAACAATAATTGTAAAACAACTGGGTCATTCTAAAATCCGTTGCAGAAAATGCTGTCCCGAAACTAAAATAGTTTCTTTTTGCTGAAATATTATAAACATTTTATAAAATTATGGGATCATTCGGTAAAGGACACATTATTTAATGACTTTTTAAACATTTGATGCCTTTAATGTTGATTTATCACCATCTTTTTTACATAACAGAGGAGTCTTTCAAGGTAACAGAGTTGTTTTTCATACAAAAAAATTGTGTCCCAGACTGCAGATCATTATGCGGAAATCTTGATATCATTTTATCAAACCATGTGGACCTTTTTCTTTAAATGCTAACATAATTAAGCAATTTCAACATTTTCAACAACACGTTTTATACCTAGTAAATAAAATTAATGAATCCACCTATGATTATTTAAAATTTCGTCCCGCTTTATTTCAAATAATAAGCATACGCTCTGTTACCATGTATATTTGACAAATGCCAAGAGATGGCGCCACCTTTTCAACGCAAACAGTTGTGTTATAATGTCTACTGCTTTATCGACAGTGTTCGTTACAAGAGAGGCGGGGGGTGTACGAAACAGTCGTCCGTTGTCTGTGATGTGAGGCGCGTGGTTTTATTTTGTGTGTACTCTGTTACCGGTGTATTTAAGTAAGTATTCCTATATTTCTTTACAATTTTACAACTTTAATGTTAACCTAATGGAATAATTACCTCATGTGTATTTATTTTAACATAATATAATTCTGTTTCAATAAAAAAAGACACGAAGCGTCGAATTTACTACTCTGTTACTGCACAACTCTGTTACTACTGTCTAGTAACAGAGTTGTAGACTGGTAACAGAGTTGTTATTATACTTATTATTTAATTGTTTGAAGCTTCGGTCGTCGTTAGTCTGTCTGTACCTGGTATAATAAACTAAATAATTTGTTTTAGATAATTATATGGCCTCATTATGGCTCTCACCGCTGCTGAAAAGCAGCGACGCTATAGGGAGAAGCGTAAACTAAATCCATAAAAGGAAGCAGAAGCTAAAAGAAAGGATTTAGAGAGATATCATAAAAATAAACGCTTGATAAAAGACATGACTCCGCGTGAGCATCGATTATCTAAAAAAAAATGGCGAGTTGCGAATGCTAAAAGAAAAGATCGCCAAAGAGCACTTCGAATAGTTATGAACACGCCAGAATCAACGCCTGGAGCGGAGACACCACCACCTCCTGATAGGGTTACACCAGGTTTTTCACCAAGATTTGCCACTCCTCGTCGACTCTCTACACCTCGGCCTTCGACTCCAAGATACAGTAGTGCAAGTCCTAACATGTCTGCAAAAGCTCGTGGCAGAAAAAAAATAAAGAGAGATAGATCGAAACTATTTAGAGAAAATTTGAAAGTGAAAAAAGAGTTAGACAAAATAAATAAAAAATATGAAAAATATAAGAAAAGATACAATAGAGTTCTACGAAAAAATCAGGGAAGCTGCGCACGTGACGACAGATATAATGCTCTATCAAATGCTATTCAACAACGTTATAAGAAAGTTAAAAGTTTAAAGGAGAGACGCATTATTCAAAATATATTTAACGAAGATAATATAACGCAATCAAGGAAGAAAGTGCAAATAATCAAAGACTGTTTAAATACTAATCAGGGTTATTTTAGAAAACACATACCAAAGAAAGGGAAAAACGTGCTACAAGCTAAATTATACGATTTTTTCAATCGTGACGACGTATCCAGAGCTACTGCGGGTAAAAAAGAAACTGTGACATATAAAAAGTCAAAAAAGCAAAAACGCTACCTGTTGGACAGTATGAAGAATCTATTCCATTCCTTTCAGCAAGAAAACCCTGACCAAAAATGTTGTTACAGCAATTTCACTGCGAACAGACCATTTTATATAAAGCCTCCTTCGATTGATGAAAGGGAAACATGTCTTTGCCGACTGCATACTAACATGTTGTACCTTTCTACTGCTATTTTTAAGACCAAGCTCATTCCTACGTCTGATTTGAACAAGATTATTCAAGAACAAGTTTGTGATGTACAATCGTTGCCGTGTATGTCAGGAAACTGCTTCAAATGTCAAGACAGTAAACTGAAGTATGATACAACAAAAGACAAGCTTCTTGTGAAATATCCCCAGTGGGTAAGAAAAACTGAAATTGTAGAAAAGTCGGGAAAAAAAGTAAAAATTACGAAAAATGTAAAAGAAAATATGGAATGCAAAGTGGAAGATTTGGTACAAAAATTTGAAGAAACACTCAAAGACTTTAAAAGACACGTTTATAATATAAAAACACAATATAAAAATTATAGAGAGTGCATAGACAAATTGACTGAAGACGAAATAGCACTTCATATAGATTTCAGCGAAAACTATAGTTGTAAGCTGCATGAAGAGATACAGTCACATCATTTTGGTGGGTCGCGTAACCAAGTATCCTTACACACTGGTGTGTTATACAAGAGAAGCTCGGGAAGTCAAAACATAGAAGTGGAATCCTTTTGTTCGGTGTCAAGCAACCTATCACACGCCCCTTCGGCAATTTGGAGTCATCTTCACCCCATACTGTCCTCAATTCGAGAACGGTCGCCCAATGTAAAAGTGATACACATATTTTCAGATGGACCCGCGACTCAGTATCGCCAAAAACAAAATTTCTACCTAATATGCACGAAATTATTCTCAAAGTACAACTTTGATAAAGTTACGTGGAATTTTTTCGAAGCGGGACACGGAAAGGGTGCGGCAGACGGGGTCGGTGGCTTTATTAAGCGAACTGCTGACCAAGTTGTTGCCGTTGGGAAAGATATCTCTGATACTTATTCCTTCTATCAGCTTCTGAAAGACAGTAGTAAAGTGAAGATGTACCTTATACTTGATGAAGACTTTGAAAACTTTGCAAGAGAAATTCCAACCGAAATAATTCCGTTATATGGCACAATGAAAGTTCATCAAGTTTTTACAGAAGAAATGGGATCACTGATGTATCGAGAGTTGAGCTGTTTTTGCCAGCGTGGTTTCTGTTCTTGCATGTCTCCAAAAACATATTATCCGCTAAAAGAAACGATTGAACAATCAAAGAATAGTAATCCTGCTACGTTAGAAGATATTACTAATTTAATTGTTCAGAACAGGAAATCAATTTACAATGCTGTATACAGTTCAAATTCGGAATCTAGTGACGATGATATGCCTCTAAGTGAAATGAGAAGTAAAGCTTCACATCAACCTGGATTGTCAAAAGAAAAAGACGACGATAACACATTAATTGAGAAGGAGAATATTCATCCAAGTAAAATCAAAGAAGGGGTATACGTTCTGGTAAAAATGTGCACTTCTAAAAAAGAATATATTTACCACGGAAAAGCGTTAACTGAAGTAGACGATGACGGAGAAGTAAAAATAGTATTTTTGAAGGCTGTTGACGATACCGGAAAAGCATTTAAATTGGTCGAAAATGATATATCTTTTCAACAATACGAAAGTTTGATAAGAATTGTTTCCGAACCTAAAAAAGTAATAAAGGGCAAAAGGGTATATTACCATTTCCCAACTCCATTAGAAATATTTGAAAAATAAGATATCAGTTAATTTTGATTTGATCTCAGTTAGAGCATATTTTTTTTAAGTTTTAATGTCTAATTATTATAAAAAGAATGTTTTGTGATTAATAGTTCATAAATTACTTGTAAAAGTACAACTATGTTACTGTTCCTACAACTCTGTTACTTTTATGTCCCTATTTTTAATAGAGTAAAGTTAGCTTTTTTGTGAAAAGTTGGTACATGATTGTATATTTTATATGTCATATATATACTAATTTTATTTACGAACAATAACTTAGATGAATCTTCTTATATTTCATTTAATTTAAGCAATTAAAGGAAAAAAATGGTTCATAAAACATACAGAGTAACAGAGTATCTATAATTTAAATTATGATTAATTATTAAGAAACAATACTGTGGTTTTCCATGTCAAACATGAGAGTAAAGACTTCATTAATGTTAATTCGAAAGAAGAATATATAAAAAATATTTTTGTTGTTTAACTAATAATAAATAAATGATCGTAACAGAGTTGTTATTTTTTGTACCCTCATCCAGTAAATTCTCAAAAAAAACTGAAAATAGAGACAAAAGATCGCGCCTAGATTCAAACTTGGATTTTATAAAGTGATATACATAACAAAAATATATTTACACCTAAAACAAACAATTTTTATTTTTTTATAAAATTTAAATTTATTGGCACGTTTTTCTGCAACGGATTTTAGAATGACCCAACTATGAACTTAAACGCACTTTTTCACGGTGAAAATAACAAATAATAACTTATTATCTCCATACAAATGACGCCAAATGAGTGTTCTGTAGGAATGTTGAACTTGACGGTCATTTCTGACTTTTAGAGCAGTCTAAGTGTAGGTAGTCTCATATAGAAATTTGTTCCTAATTAAAAATAGAATCCATTGACATCCTCAAAAAAAAATTGCCCGTACGCCTATTACGACCCTTCTTGAATGAACTATTTGTTTATTGATGGTTTCTATTACAGTACGAGTAGTGAAGCAACGAACAGGTCGTCGACAGATCGCGAGGCTTTTGCGCATTTGTCGGCAGATGAAGAGGAGATATCGCTTTATTTAGATGGGAACGGCACTGACTCGGCGAATAAGAATATGACCAACTCTATGCGAGGTGAACATACAAACCAATACCATGTTTATATTTGCGTGCGAGTAAGTATGACGACATATACAATTATGACAGGCAACAGAGGCTATGGCCTCATACCTAAGAATGAATGTAAGTTGACTACATATTGTGTCTTCAAATTGGCGTCAATAAAAAAAACAAGGTTTAAAAATAATTCGGTTGGGCCATATCAACGGTTTGCTTTACAACTTTGGTGTAGCTGTACCTATTTATAAAGTATCTATGGCAGTGTTCGGCAAACTGTTTTGTACCGTGGCTAATAGTTGGTGTGCCGTGCAAAAATAAGTTTACCTATTTATGAAACATGTAATGTCTCAATATTTTTCATGTGGGTACTCAACAATTATATTTTGTATAGGTATGAACCTTTTTTATATTTTTTGTATCAATTTTTCGATATCAATGTTTATGTAAAGTTAAAAGGTCAGATGGAAAAAAATACAAACACAAAAAAACAGCAACAAAACAATACCTAAACAACAAGATCTTCAAATCACATTTTTCTTTTACTGTGTAACAACGATCTATAGCACTTTCCGTTTTTGTCAACTATCTAGGAGCCAAAATCGGTCGATCTGTAGATTTCGCCCTGGCCCTACATCTCGAACATAGTTCAATGCTCGGCAGTAAAGCCAATTTATTTATTTATTTATACTTTATTGCACAAAACAAAAGTCAGTACAAATGGCGGACTTAATGCCAAATGGCATTCTCTACCAGTCAACCATAGGGCCAAACAGAGATACTAGAAGTGGGTGCAAATTAGAATTCTGATGGTACAGAAAGGATCTAGAGTACAACTAAAAACAAAATATTATATAACTGTCTATACAGAAATACATATACCAATGCCAATGTAATAGTAATACATATGTACCTAGGGAGGTGAAATCGTGAATGGCTCGGAGTGCACGTTGCCCGCGTATCGGGCAGAAAATCGCACTTACGGCCTAGGGTGACGTAAATTTGATTTACAGGCGCCGGTCCATTGGGCGAAGAACGCGATAGTATAGCTGAGCCTCTTTACGCGCTGCTGAGCGAAGTGTTTGACATGCGGGGCGTGTTCCGATGGCTTAGAAAAACGCTAGTGACATTCGTACAGATCACTTATGGGAGAACTATTAATAGGTGAGTTTTTTGTTTGAAACGTAGAATTCATCTGCATGTTATATTTCAAAATATATAATTAGGTGCTAATTTCTTAATTATTCAAGTTTTATGCCGATCACCTATGCGTATAGCTTCACATAAATAAATATCAGACAACATCACACAAATCAATCGATCGTCCCAAATTAAGCTCATGAAGGCTTGTGTTATGGGTACTAGACGACGATATACATACTTATATAGATGAATATATACTTAAATACATAGAACAACCATGACCCAAGCACAAATATTCGAGTTCATCACACAAATATTTGCCCTGGCCAGGATTCAAATCCGGGAAGTTTTGTTTTCGGCGATCGAATCCCCTTAGACATCTACAATATCCTCTTTTCAGCTACCTTAGTAAGGCTGGCTGTCTACTGGAGCGGAGCTGTGTAAAATGGACAGCCAGCCTAAGGCCACAGTAAACAGTAGATGCAGTAAATGCATTGTCAAATAGACAGCATCAGCATTGTCATTGAAAAAAAAAACATCCTTGGGGTCACGAGTTTCACGATCTTAGGACCTTTACACACAACAAGATCCACATGGTTAAATAATATCGTGTGCAAAGCTCAGCAGTAGTGCCATAACGTTATAGATTTATTTAGCAGAGTTCAGTCTTTGGACTTTTGGAATAACTTTCAAGTTATTATAACAAAACGGGATTTAATCGCGTTCAAAAATGCTTTTATGAACTACCTCAACGTTTAGGACGTAATATTACGTCCATGGTTTTGAAGGGTCAGAAGAGACTCAGTTTTGAACGCCATTGTTCCGTTTTGTTATATCTATAAAAATAGTGTAAGCTTTCAGATGAATTTGAAATCCAAATGTCATTTTATCAGCTTACATTGTGATTAAATTCGGTGCCTTGCTATTAAAGTATGATGGTTCCAGGCAAATAAAGGAGACCGTAATGTGGCTATTCTCCGAACAAATGCTACATTACTACATAAGTGTCGTGCTCAAATCGTGGTGGCCTGGTGGCGTACTCAGCGAATCGCCCGGCAACAGAAATATGCAAGACCGAGGTAAGGACACAGTGTTTAAAAAAATAGACTAATTCGCTGGCTAATTTACAGGGTTTTTAACCTTTTTACGAATAATTAGAACACGAGGTCTAATTATATTTTACATTGAAAACTCCCGTGAGTCTCAATATTCAACTATTAGACCAGTTAAAATCCATATGAAACGGGTTTACGAGTACAAAATTATACTAACCTTCTCGGAAATTGAAATATAGAATGCGCGATAATATTGAATTGGCGAACTCCAGAGTTAGAATATTGAATTAAAGTCAAAGTCGCAGAGTGTCATCTCTTTCGTACAGTCCAATACCAACTTTAAATATTACACAGAAAAAGTGTAAATGTGATGTTTTTAATAAAAGGGAAGGATATTGTGCAGCTTACCATAAGGATGATTACAGAATTTATTTACACCTTTATGCCAATAACCTGTCAACGCGTCCTTGTAGTAAGCCGCACGATGTGAGCTTTTCCTGTTCAGTTTCACAAATGCTTTACAAGCCCTAAGAAGCTGAGACTGACCAATCGGAATCGGCTCTCTTCGACTTCATGCTCTCTGATGTGATAAACGTCTGTCCCAATGTTTATATTATAGTTGTAAAAACAAGGCAATTTAAAAACGTGTTTTATTTCCTTTCGTATAGAACACACGCGCACGATCGCGCTAGAACAGCTGAGCGAGACGGTGGTGGACGCGCTGTCATCGCTAGTGGGAGCTCAAACGGCCGCTCGTGGCGCGCACAAGCTGTTCCATACGTTACAGAACACCACGCATAACAAGCAACTCGCATACGTAAGTATACATGTGTCGGCACAGTATAGCACACCACATCGCATTGGAACGGTTGAGTGAATCTGTAGTGGATGCGCTTTCATCACTAGTGGGAGATCACGCGGCCGCGCGCGGCGCGCACAAGCTGTTCCATACGTCACAGAACACCACGCACAACAAGCAGCTCGCATACGTAAGTATACATGTGTCGGCACAGTATAGAGCACGCCACATCGCATTGGAACGGTTGAGTGAATCTGTAGTGGATGCGCTTTCATCACTAGTGGGAGATCACGCGGCCGCGCGCGGCGCGCACAAGCTGTTCCATACGTCACAGAACACCACGCACAACAAGCAGCTCGCATACGTAAGTATACATGTGTCGGCACAGTATAGAGCACACCACATCGCATTGGAACGGTTGAGTGAATCTGTAGTGGATGCGCTTTCATCACTAGTGGGAGGTCACGCGGCCGCGCGCGGCGCGCACAAGCTGTTCCATACGTCACAGAACACCACGCACAACAAGCAGCTCGCATACGTAAGTATATGTGTGTCGGCACAGTATAGAGCACACCACATCGCATTGGAACGGTTGAGTGAATCTGTAGTGGATGCGCTTTCATCACTAGTGGGAGATCACGCGGCCGCGCGCGGCGCGCACAAGCTGTTCCATACGTCACAGAACACCACGCACAACAAGCAGCTCGCATACGTAAGTATACATGTGTCGGCACAGTATAGAGCACGCCACATCGCATTGGAACGGTTGAGTGAATCTGTAGTGGATGCGCTTTCATCACTAGTGGGAGATCACGCGGCCGCGCGCGGCGCGCACAAGCTGTTCCATACGTCACAGAACACCACGCACAACAAGCAGCTCGCATACGTAAGTATACATGTGTCGGCACAGTATAGAGCACGCCACATCGCATTGGAACGGTTGAGTGAATCTGTAGTGGATGCGCTTTCATCACTAGTGGGAGATCACGCGGCCGCGCGCGGCGCGCACAAGCTGTTCCATACGTCACAGAACACCACGCACAACAAGCAGCTCGCATACGTAAGTATACATGTGTCGGCACAGTATAGAGCACGCCACATCGCATTGGAACGGTTGAGTGAATCTGTAGTGGATGCGCTTTCATCACTAGTGGGAGATCACGCGGCCGCGCGCGGCGCGCACAAGCTGTTCCATACGTCACAGAACACCACGCACAACAAGCAGCTCGCATACGTAAGTATACATGTGTCGGCACAGTATAGCACACCACATCGCATTGGAACGGTTGAGTGAATCTGTAGTGGATGCGCTTTCATCACTAGTGGGAGATCACGCGGCCGCGCGCGGCGCGCACAAGCTGTTCCATACGTCACAGAACACCACGCACAACAAGCAGCTCGCATACGTAAGTATACATGTGTCGGCACAGTATAGAGCACGCCACATCGCATTGGAACGGTTGAGTGAATATGTAGTGGATGCGCTTTCATCACTAGTGGGAGATCACGCGGCCGCGCGCGGCGCGCACAAGCTGTTCCATACGTCACAGAACACCACGCACAACAAGCAGCTCGCATACGTAAGTATATGTGTGTCGGCACAGTATAGAGCACGCCACATCGCATTGGAACGGTTGAGTGAATCTGTAGTGGATGCGCTTTCATCACTAGTGGGAGATCACGCGGCCGCGCGCGGCGCGCACAAGCTGTTCCATACGTTACAGAACACCACGCACAACAAGCAGCTCGCATACGTAAGTATACATGTGTCGGCACAGTATAGCACACCACATCGCATTGGAACGGTTGAGTGAATCTGTAGTGGATGCGCTTTCATCACTAGTGGGAGATCACGCGGCCGCGCGCGGCGCGCACAAGCTGTTCCATACGTCACAGAACACCACGCACAACAAGCAGCTCGCATACGTAAGTATACATGTGTCGGCACAGTATAGAGCACGCCACATCGCATTGGAACGGTTGAGTGAATCTGTAGTGGATGCGCTTTCATCACTAGTGGGAGATCACGCGGCCGCGCGCGGCGCGCACAAGCTGTTCCATACGTCACAGAACACCACGCACAACAAGCAGCTCGCATACGTAAGTATATGTGTGTCGGCACAGTATAGAGCACGCCACATCGTATTGGAACGGTTGAGTGAATCTGTAGTGGATGCGCTTTCATCACTAGTGGGAGATCACGCGGCCGCGCGCGGCGCGCACAAGCTGTTCCGTACGTTACAGAACACCACGCACAACAAGCAGCTCGCATACGTAAGTATACATGTGTCGGTACAGTATAGAGCACACCACATCGCATTGGAACGGTTGAGTGAATCTGTAGTGGATGCGCTTTCATCACTAGTGGGAGGTCACGCGGCCGCGCGCGGCGCGCACAAGCAGTTCCATACGTCACAGAACACCACGCACAACAAGCAGCTCGCATACGTAAGTATATGTGTGTCGGCACAGTATAGAGCACGCCACATCGCATTGGAACGGTTGAGTGAATCTGTAGTGGATGCGCTTTCATCACTAGTGGGAGATCACGCGGCCGCGCGCGGCGCGCACAAGCTGTTCCATACGTCACAGAACACCACGCACAACAAGCAGCTCGCATACGTAAGTATATGTGTGTCGGCACAGTATAGAGCACGCCACATCGCATTGGAACGGTTGAGTGAATCTGTAGTGGATGCGCTTTCATCACTAGTGGGAGATCACGCGGCCGCGCGCGGCGCGCACAAGCTGTTCCGTACGTTACAGAACACCACGCACAACAAGCAACTCGCATACGTAAGTATATGTGTCGGTTCAGTATAGAACACAACGTATAGCATTGGAACAGTTAATTGAAAGTGTAGTGGATGCGCTTTCATCACTAGTGGGAGATCACGCGGCCGCGCGCGGCGCGCACAAGCTGTTCCATACGTTACAGAACACCACGCACAACAAGCAACTCGCATACGTAAGTATATGTGTCGGTTCAGTATAGAATACACCACATCACATTGGAACAGTTGAGCGAATCTGTAGTGGATGCGCTTTTATCACTAGTAGTTCGGTGAATAGAGACTAAATAAATATCAGACAACCTCACACAAATCAACCTAGTCCCAAATTAAGCTCAAGAAGGCTTGTGTTATGGGTACTAGGCGACGATATACATACTTATATAGATAAATAAATACTTAAATACATAGAACATCCATGACCCAGGCACAAATATTCGTGTTCATCACACATATATTTGCCCTTGCCGGGGTTTGAACCCGGGACCGTCGGCTCAGTAGGCAGTTGCTTAGCCACTGCGCCAACCGCGTCGTACTAAAGTACTAGAGGTGACCTTACAAACGGTCCTAAACACACACTAACCATCCTAGACAACATATTATCAAAAATGCAAAACTACCGGACCGTTTGTAAGGTAAAACCCCTTTATTCACTGTATTATAGTGGGTGCCCACGCGGCCGCGCTCATCGCGCACAAGCTGTTCCTTACGCTAGCGAACATCACGCACAACAAACAGTATTGCTATCAAATTCAGTGCGATTTCGAACACCAAATCAATTGCGATTTCATCGCAAATCATACCAATACATGAAAAAATATGCAAATTAATTTTTTATGCTGGTTGATCTCACTAACGCATCTCATTAACAAATAATTAAACACCTTACATATGTTTTAATGCGATGTGATTTCGTCGAAACATTGGTCAGGAGTAATGACAATAAAAGCATATTACATACCTAGGGCGGTGAATTCGTGAATGACCCAGATCACAGGTGTTTGTGATATGCGATCTGGAGCTATACGAATAACCCCCCGCGGTTTGTCTAAAGTTTTACGTCTTGCCTTGGCCAGGCAGTGAGATCTTCTCCGCGGGCAGAAAATCCCACTTACGACCTGGGGTGACGATAAAATACAAACTTATTGAGCGCACATTTATTACCGTGAGCATAACTATCTAAACAGAACAAATATCACAAATAGCAGTAAAGCGAAAACATGTCCGAAAGGCATGAAATCGAATATGTAAATCGCTAGACCTAACAGAAACATAGCTATTACAATTTTTATATTAGGTCTAGGTTTATCATTAGATGCTATCTCGCTGTTACAAATGCATATTTCTGGAGTATAAGCTACTGGTTCAGTCTTGGTGTCGAGTTCGAGGGTGCTATAGTTTACTTCCTCCACTTCCTCGCCTATTGTCCTCTCAATGCTGTTTGACGTCATATCTTCTTCTGCGGCTTTGGTTAAGTATGTAATTGTCTGTAAAATAAGATGTATTTAATATTACATGCGGTCGTAATTACGAAGGGTGCGCATTTTTTCACATAACGATTGATTGTCATAACGTATTGTTTGTCATAAAATCGTTATTATATTAACTTTACAAGGGATTTGAGAACCCATTAGGTTATGTTAGGTTTGTATTATAACAATCCTGAAAAGCTATTCGTGTCAGAGAAAAGTAGAAATTATGACAATGACAATTATGAATAAGAATTTTATGTGTGCCAATATGGATATTACGAAATATAATCAAAATAGGGATAATTCTATGAGTTCACGAAATTTTAAATATAGTTTTTGCTTTGTTATAATTAATTCTAAGTAAATAAACAACTGGAAATGGGACATTTTATAAGTGATTAATCTTAATACATTTTATGAATGTCTAAAAAAAATACGTGCAGTATGAATATCTGCATCAATCGGCTTCCATTCGCGCTACTGAGAATGACCATCGAGTAGAGATGTCCCGTTTCCGAACGATTCCCATACAAAATGAGGAAAGTTTCCGGAAATTACCAACGAGTGTCATCAACCAGTAGTGCTATATATTCTAAGATTACAAACATTTAGTCTCGCGCGTGACTTACACCATATGTTTAGACTCTTAAGTCATTCTAAAATGAAGCGAAAAATTAAAAATATAATAATTCAGACGGGGTATAAAAAATAACTTACACCATAGTTTAAATTTTCAATATCTTCCACTAGCAGGGACTTCTCTCCTAGTATTTCTTCTGAAATGAATAATAAATAAAGTTCATTCGATTAAAACTCTAATTATACTTCAATCCATAAAATTATGTCCTTTATTTTCTGATTAAAACAAATCTAGGTTAAATTAGAAGTTACTTAAACAAAAATAACTATATGGAGTGAAAATAAGAACTACATCGTATGGCGAGCGTCAAAAATAGCTGTCAATTTTACTACTGGACTGGGTCAATTTTACTACTGGCTTATTATATATCTTCTCTACCAAAACTGCTATGCAAAGCTAGTAGGAAAATGAAGTACATAACATTTATATTTGTGAATGTTTTCCTTGTATATAGGTACTTGGTTACCTCTCATGGGTTTAGTGCATGTGCAGCCTTATTTGGATTTGTATCACTCACCACTACTTCGAACTCCAATACTATTCAGTTCGTCAAGCTCCCCCTTATGGATGACGATAGTGTTATAGTCCTCGCTGTACCGGTACATTTCATCCGCCAACATTTGTATTAAGCCAGCTCGGCCTTCTGTACTGTAGCGCCTCTTTATTTGGTTCAGGAACAGGAACGCTCTTGATCGCTGACATGTCTGTATTTATGAATAACAACTATTTATTAGGGAATGTTTAGCAGCTAATTTACTTTTTTAATTTTTGACGAAAATTACATTTTGTTACATATTTATTTCTCTCAATGTAGGTACCTACTATATTCTACATACAAGGGCACTTTTACAAGTTTGAAACAGACACTATACCTACATGAGAAATATAAAATATTCTGTTACCGTTACTAATTTTAATTCGTTATAACTCACCTACCTACTTAATACAAAGTAAAGATAAATAAATACAACGATCAATCGGGTAGACGGGAATAGAATCCATGACTTCTGGTTTTCCGGTTCTACATACATATTAACTTGCGAAAGAATTGGGAAATAAACAATGAATTGTTCAGTTAGGAGAGTGGTAAATTATGCTTAATCAACATTAATAAGAACTACTCGTAGTTTAGTTACCTACCTCATCTTTAGAACGGACTGATAAAACCAATACTTTAGATATTGGTACTTACGAAGGAATAATTGCCAGTACATGAGAATAATTGACAGCAAAACATTCTATACTCACTTTGTCTGTGATGCAAAAATATAAGTGTCCATTCTCAGCGATATAGTTAAACAAATACGGCCCGTGAAAGTACGTGCATTTCTCATTATTTGGCGAAATCTTGGATAGGACTTCGTCAGCGATCTCTGTGAAATTTCCCTCGCAGCACGCAAATCTAGACACAATCACCTTTTCCATTACGACAGCACTAAATAAGATCGGCATTTTTATTCAAAAACTTTCCTTTATATTCAAAAACTTCGTATTCTTATTCGGTAATCATGCATATTATTTTTGCCACGAGTTCAGATCATTATTTACATTTTTCTTATATAAAAACAAAACACTGCAGCTCTCCGAGCCTGTAGTCAGACTAACGCGGAAACATTTCAATACCGCCTACGCTATCGAAGAATTCTCACATCTTAGCAATAAGTAGACGGCGTGATATCCCTGTTCGAAAATTATTTACCTTGTTGGCTCGGTGCTAAAAACGCGCGCTCCACTGAAACTGTCGTCTCCGATAAATTGATCAATGCAAAGTATCGGGACAAGTGAGCGCTGTCTCATTACCCGGTACTGTGTTTTTCTAATGTATTTTATTTTTAGACCGCTAATGTTCAATGCCAATCTGCAGTGACAGGGTGTCATCTTGAGGTTTTTTTCTGGGACTGAGCTCGAGTGTCAGCTTAAACAATGTAGCGAAGCACATTTGCTATTAAAATCAATAAAATGTTTTTTAAGACCTAAATAATCCATAAATACCTACATGTTGTTGTTGCATCACAGCTAAACAGACAGATATTTAGTATAATTTCGAGTTGCAGAAACAACAGGAAAAGTTACTTTTTATGCACGCACACGACTGCAGAACGCTAATTGGTGGTTTCATATCGGAGCCGTTTCATGGAATTTTTGCTTATTTTTAGCGGAATTGTTACGATAGGCTTTAATTTGCTCATTTACCTGCCTCGCTCAGTCGAAACATTGTTATTAATGAACAAAGGCACCGCCCAATCTGTGTTTGATAATCGGTTTTGCGCTACCCATATTCAGCGCTCTGCTGTGATCCTCATAAGATCTTCGAAACTTCTCCAAGTTTCGTCAATTTGAAAAATCATACCAAAAGGTACAAACTACAAAGGTAGGCACGGTGTGGTATATTGCGGATATTGCACTCACGTTTTGGGGACTCGCGAACCGTTTTAGGGCAGAACAGCAACTTCCTACTGTTATCGACTGATCATCCAATTTATACACAGTTGCTTTGACCGAAATTGGTCAGGGTGACATCATCATTAGATTCATTAGTAAAAGCACTGTTGTGTGCAATTTTGTGCTTGACTGTGCTCCTCGGTAGAATCATGCCTTTCTTTGGCTTGCTTAACCACTTTAAAGCAAGATAATTATTATGTTTTTCTTTCTTACAGGAACTCTTCGAGCTGATACTCCTTGAGGTGTTCCCAGAACTGAAGCGCTACCACACATAACACCCACCAGTAAGCGATGCTTTTGACAATATAATATCAAATTTCGAAACCGTACAGGGATTTTACAGACAAATGAAAACTATCAGATATTTTGCTATTCTCTGAAAACATTCCGATTTTTACTCCTTTTGACAGAAGCTGTGGACTGAAGAAACGATAGATGCTATTGTTTAAATAATAATTAAATAAGTCCGAGTTAATCTCACACGTTGATCTCACCCTTGTGTTCAGTTACTCTTCGTGTATAAAATAGTTCGTTTCTGAAGTGAGTGGATTCACTTACCGTAAGACAAATACTTTGTAAATACAAACTTTTTTTAAACATTATTTATTTTTAAAAACTGCAAAAAAGGACCTATTTTTAAAATAGTTCTTTATTTAAAATATAAATGATTACATTTTATACATATAATACCTATTACCTACAGTTTCGCTACTTAGACTCCTGTGAATGGCTTTACGGCTTAAGCACACTTTGACTTAGAGAATAACGGGTGTAGTTAATTCCCCTTCAATAATTAATTGACGACACGGTTGGCGCAGTTTGCAGACACCTGCCTACTGAGCCGGCGGTCCCGGGTTCGAATCCCAGCCGGGGCAAATATTTGTGTGATGAACTCGAATATTTGTTCTTGGGTCATGGATGTTATCTATATATTACATATGTAACTATATATTATGTATATCGTCGTCTAGTACCCATAGTACAAGCTTTGCTAGGTCGATTTGTGTATGATTTCCCCCATAATAGTTATTTAATAGCAGATGGGAATAATGGTGCATGACGCCATTTTATTACAAAGTCTTTGTTACACGATAAGCGATTTTCGCACTCGCTAGAACCGAAATACAGTAATGTATTTTAAGATTTGTAATATATTTCTTAGATATACTTACGTGCCAAAGATTGCACTAATGTGAATAGCTTGCTAGTTGTACGGCTTAAATGTTAACATGTACCTGAGTTTTATATCAAATCTATTTATCTAGACTTTTATCTCTTTTGTACTCTTATTTCCATCGTTTTCTAGTCTCTGTTGAACTTCTGACATGTAGACGTAGGTGTTAAAGTGTTGGTATTGTATTGACTAAATGTATATCTCTTAGCTTTTGGCTGTGGTACCGAAGGTGCACCTAGCAATTGTTATAATGCACAGTCGTTTCACATACTTTACTCTAGAATAGAGTCTCGGAGACACTGTCTCTGTTCAATAAATGAAATGTTGCATAAAACGAGTTATAAGAGTAATGACAGTTGATGATATCTATCCACTATTCTAAAAAAATGTAAATTGTAATATCAATTCCACACCCGAAAATACTATTGTTTGCGGTTTTTAACTTGATGTGTAAGGCATGTGAAATACCATCATATTTACATGAATCGTATAATTTTATGATGGAACGAGTTATTTCATTATTCCCAACGGTACCAAAACAGATTATATGTGAAGTTTGTGTTGTCTTTGAATTATACATTAAATAAGCTACTTGCGCAAATGGACCACCGACTTTTTACAGGGTTTCATCCCAACTTTCAAGTATAAAAACGTGTATTTTAACAGTAGTTTATGCAACTGTTACATAATGAGAGATCTGAAAATACGCGTGTGGCATAAAACACTAATGTTTTAAGACCTAATTATGTACATTTGCATACAATACTTTAACTACTCACTATTCATCATCATTAATCATAGTAGACCTTATATCTGATTTTGGTCGCTACCAAGTAATGTAGTTAGGTCCTTACTTGTATTATCTAAACTTGTTATAGTAGTTTAACTATATGTATCTAGATATTATAATGAATTCCTATGTTTAAAAAATCGATTAAAATTTTCTTTTACGCAGTTTGCAACAAAATGAAGCACTAGTATTTTCTACGGAACTAAGTATTAAATACAGATGCTACTTCTCTATAATATTTCTACTTGTATATTTTATATATTTAAGTATATTTATAAATACGATATGCAAATTAGATAATGGTCTAACATGTGTATTAGGTTGTTAATATGTAATTATTATTTATATTCAAGTATTTGAATGATCTATGTTAGTATATATTTTATGTGCCTATCTAAATAGGGAATATGCATGAAGTTGAAATTCCTAATTATTTTAGGTAGTATAATGTCCAGAAACACTAAATTAACTCATAAAGTATATTCGCACAATGAATTCTAAAAAAGTCAACTTGAAAAAAGGATAGTTCAAAAACGTGTAATTATTTTTCTAGTTTTCAGAAAAACGAATTATACCATCAAATTATTCACACAAAAACGTAAACATGTATGTAATACTTACTAGTTCATAAAATGCTGCGTTTAAGTATATAGTTAAACGCAGCATTTTATGAACACATTGCAATATGCATGGTTTACATATGTACACTTAGCAGCTCATACGCTTGTGACGACATTTGTGACGTCACTGTGCTATTTTCTATGGCACGTTTTAACGTTCAGTCGACACATCTCACTTTGACTCCCATTTTTTGAAGTTCTTAGTGTCCTAATCACATTGCTTAGTATGGGACACGTGTATGGTATGAAAATCTATCATTTGATTGGTACAATGTATTATTTTGTTGTATGTTCCCAATTTAACTTCAATCTATATTGGTTTGCTATTATTATGGGTATCGCCATTTTTTGTGACTTATAAAAAGTGCATGTATATATTTACTGGCTGGAATGAACTAAACTACAGTACAGTTTGTTTAGAAATGTAATAACAAAATTAGAGTAATTTCAAACTGATTAATAAGCTTCTTTATTGCCTTTAAAGTATGTACATTACATTAAAGTTACACTTATCATAATTTTGTTATCTTGTTAGTAAAAAATGGTAAATGTATATTATATATTTTTTTGTTAGTAAACCTTAGTATAATAAAATATATATATATATGTTTCTATTTTTAAAAAGGAATCACTTTTCGGGTATATGCCTCCTCCAGCTTGCTCCATCTTTCTCTGTCCTCTGCTTTGCTCATCCAGAGCTTCCCAGCCGTGGACACGATATCGTCGCTCCATATGTTCTTAGGCCGTCCTGACTTTCTTTTTCGTCTTGGTCCAGTCCATTGCGTCACAACTCTTGTCCAAATGTCCATATTTGTCTTACAGCGTATTGTAGAGCATCTGTGATTTTAGTTTTGTTTCTAATAATTTCACTTCTGACCTTATGTATTTTTCTCTCAATTTGAGCATACTTCTTCCCATAGCGCGCTCTGTGGTGGTTATTTTATTTTATTTTTTTACCGAGTGGCACCATGTTTTCACATTCATTATAAGTATAAAACTTACCCATGTTGGTTGAAAAAAAACCAAAGGTGAAAATAAAACACAAATATCTCGTTTAATTCTATTTTTAATTTTTCATATAGTAAACAGCTTCGCACACGGAGGCAATTGTGTCCAAGCCGTTGCATTCGTTACCTTACATTAAAACTAAAACACAGATTGAACAAATCGATAAACATAATACTGAATTTTGGCACGACGCACAATGTTCTCGTTACAAATTTACAATAATGGAGTAGGTACTGATACCAATTAGTTTTGTTACCTAGGTTACCTTTGTGCGTTCAATATACTTGTGCACTAGGATGGTTAAGACTTAGTCTTCGGTGAATTAAAATTATACAAATATACCTATTAATCAAAAAGTAACTGTCAACTCTAGCCCTCTCTTCTATAGCTTCCAAAGCATCTGGTATCACAGCACTCTCATATTATTATTTAACTCTTTCCCTTAACAGCTACATATAATAAAGATTGTAACAAAAGAATGCTAATTATGTAACCCAGTATAACCCACTAGAATGATCACTCCATGTTCCGTACAAACTCAACAATTTCACGAATAAAATTCCTGAAAATTCCTGATATCCATCACAATATTTAAATTCATGTATGCTAATGGGTCACATTTCTTTTTATTTGCAAATGTTCAATTATTTTCATAATGCACAGGACTTCATGTCGTTAGGGTGATGCCTCACCGCGAGCATTCGCCTGTAGCGTGACAAAAATAAAAAATAAAGTTTTTGGTACATTACAAGCAAATGTTCGCGCCGAGGTAAGAGGGAAGGGGAGCACAATTATGTGCAATTTGTCTTCTCGGTAACTAATCTTTTGTACTGGCAACATCATTTTGAGCTCAAAAAAAGCTATATACATAGGTACAAATATGACATAATACATATGTGATTAAACAGATTTAAAATTGTATACTATTGATAATATTGAAAAAAAAAAACAGACCCAAAGGTTTCATAATTGTAGCCTAACGTAAGTTGCTTAAGTCTTGCATATTGTCATTTAAAATAATATGATGTCACTTAAATTACGATTTTCAATGACGTATTTTAGGACGATTTGAAATAGATCTATAATCATACGTTTTTCAACGAGATGGACACTTTAAATTAATAAAATTTAAACTATATAAACAATCCTACTATTTAAACATTGTGGGGCGGAATTAATCGTTTGTATAGTTTGTAAATTTATGTAATAAATATAATTACTGGTGTAACAAACATAACAAAGTTACAATATCGAATTAAGTTAAACTGTTTTCTGTATTAATGATAAAAAATACGGATATACTTACATCGGACATTTGATTCGTTTGTGGTATGATATTTAATTATATGGTTCGTGTAAAACTTAAATATATATGAAATCGTATTCTTGTCAAAGGACTTTTAATTGTTTACATTTTGCCTTTATTCCATCTGTTCTTTTATTTACCATCCTAAATCTACCTTAGATTTAAAACACCCTGTGAAGTTTTTATGTGAACGTCTTTACTATCGTGACGCCGTCAATGAAAAGCGAAGTATAAACAATTCATAACGCGTGCTTCCCTTTGAAACTAAAAATAATTATTTGTTTATTTTATGTTAAACGGTTGAAAATTCGAGCTCCACCGTTTTATAATTTACTTTTGAGACTCACGTTAATTTTCAAAACAGCGTTCACTTATAAAATACTAAACCAATTTTCAAATTGACAGATCTACTTTCTGCGCTGTAAACACTTGTTAATATTTACGTAGCCCAACTTTCAATTTTATATCTTTAATAATTATTAAACGGTAATGATTCTTTAAAATTAAACCGTGAAGGGACGTAATAAATGAATAATCTGATATGAGATTTAATTTGCGCAAATATTTTTATGTAGTTTCATTAGATCGGTCTTCGCCGTTGTTTATTTACCTAATCGGGTGGAGTAGATAGGTACCTACTAACAGTCTGACCAAAAAGAGTAGAAATTAAAAAGTGGCAATACTGTAGTGTCGTCCCTTTCTAATCAATCTAAGAAAACGGGGACGACACTACAGTATTGCCACTTTTAATTTCTACTCTTTTTGGTCAGACTGTAGGTATAGCCCGACAAGTTGGTTGTCAGCCCACGCCATATTACGACTTCTTAGTGGTACTAATTTATTTTACTGGCAACGGCAAATTTTTGGTAACTGATGTTGAAACTCAGTGAATGTCAATGATGTAAATAAAGGGGAAACAGGACTGAATATTCCGCAAATTTCAAGTAATTTTCGCATAATAAAGCCAAAACTATCCACAGTGATGAGACTGACGAGCACTTTTTTTTCTCAATACATTTTAGTATTTATTTCAGATGAAGAACGAAAGATTGAGCAGCATTTCGGTAAACAATATTTTGAATTTAGCAAGCAATATATTGACAAACGGCTATTGACATTTTAAAATGCAAATATACGACGTATGCACATTATTGCCATATGAAAGCTGTTTGTATCGCCGCTATCCCAGGGCAAAACCGCAACTTGTTAGGCCATACAAATCTCAACTGTTATTTACAATGAGATATTTCTGACAAACTGTCAAGATTAAATCTAACTATTTACAATGATATATTATTGTCACCATTTAATTTTGGTGAAATCTATTCCTATTACATATTATTATATTAATTTTATTTCAGAAGGTCTTCTGAAAATAAAAGAATCTATAAATAACTAACAATTTAATACATTTCATGTTAATTTTTATCGTAGGTATATTGTTCAACGAGGGTCAAAAATACTTAGGTCATTATAGCGCGATATAGTCATCTGCCGAGTCTCAACCAATATGAACATCTGATCTGATTTTGTTTATGCGATTACGCATATGTATATAACCATAATGGGCCTTTTCCATTCACTCATATTTGTACAATCTTCTTTTCAATTCATTATGAGACATTGTTCGGATGTTCAGTACCTATACCGTATCGGACAATAATGGTCAAATTTAGTCCCTTGTTGAGCAATTATGTATATTATAGAAATTATTGTATTAAGTGGTTTACACTCACGTGAAATTGTCAGGTACGGCCCGACATGTTTCGAAATCGTATGGAGCTCTTTTCATTTCGTCACTGATTTTGATTTTGACCAACGCTCCGCCCTTACAGTGCGCGCCGACGACGCGGGGGCGGGAGATGCTTGCAGGATTACAACCTGTCCATCCAGCATTCCAACGTCACTTTTGTCATCCATTGACATTACGCACACTTGACTATTAGTATCCACGGGATTGTCCAAACACGCAATATGTTTCGCCGCCGGAAGCACAGGCTTCCATGCTGAAGGTAAAGCCCAACCGCCGTATCTATTAAAATTCGGGCGCCGTTCAATTTCGATAGCTTCGCATACGTAAATTAGTCCCTGATGAGGAGCTCGATACAAGTTCAAAACATGTCGGGCCGAGCCTGTCAATTTCACGTGAGTGTAAAACCGCTTTTTATAATAATTAGTAAATATGTCTTTATAGCATTTCTTAAATCTGTACAAACAGCTATCCGCCGCCTGACATCGGGGTCAGAACACATCGCACCGTTCTCCCTTAAATATAAGGAGAGAGCAATACCTCCCACACCTCATTACGTCAGTCAGTCATAATATACTTCATCAAGTACAGTTAATACTGATTAATAGTTTCCTGGATCCCCACTCTCTTCCCGCTGAGCCGACGGGGGAGACAAGGAATGCGTACAAAAATAATAGATACTTGTCTTATCCTTTTCCATACAAAATATTTTTAATTTTAGTCAACTGTCGTGCCGTGCCTTTGATTTCTTCACGAAACTGCCGCTGTTACCGGTAACTCCTATGGAGTCCATTACATTTAAACTATTTATGTGTATTCCACATTGCTTACGTAATACCACTCATTTTACTGATGATAATTACGATATATAATTAATTACATATAACATATTATGCGACGATGACTTTCAAATAAATCGCATAATATTTAGAATTACTCCCAAATGAATTATGAAAACTATGTTAGACAAATATTATTCCCATAATATTTAGTATTAAAGAAAATCATGAGGTACAAAGAAGTCATCACATCGCTTTGATTGGCCTACGTAAATAGGTTTGTAAATAGCGGATACGGTTAATTTATATACACGTAAGCCTTAGGCTTGTAAGTAGGTATAATCTAAACATTTTAATCCTATTTTTAATACATTACTTATAACAATATGTAGATTTGTTACACTACAAAGTTATTTTTTGTAATTTAATATCTATGGTATAGATTCTATACAGTTGACGGAATAACTTTATTACCTTAACTTCAAGATTGTTGCAGCTGATTTGCAAGTGTTAAAGTGGTTTTCCACTGGCGAGGAGAGGCGGGGCGTGGCGGGGCGAAAATTGAAATCGCACTGGCCCTTTTCCACTAAAAATTGTCATTAATAGCTATCGCGAGAAGGCGCGAGCCCGCGCGCGCTCGCGCGAGCTCTCGCGTGCCTGCCCGAGCTCTCGGTTGACATTATCGCGCGACCGCCGCGCCGTAGATTGTAGGCTTGGACGGAGATGTGGTGTCGTTAAGTGCGCAGGATGAAGATAATGCAACAAGAAATAATCTGATAGTGCTTTCAAGAAAACGAACTCATTTTTTCCGTGACTAATATACTATACACCTGCCAAATTACAGCTTAGTATTAGTACTAAGAGTGTTTGTGAAATAGTACGGGTGGACGAAAAAACCCTAAAAAAGAAAATCAAGACATAAACGGCAGCGGTAACGTACAACAAAACGCCTATCGATCGCGTGAAGTGGTTTTTCTGTTAATTAATTTATAATATATATGACGAAAGCAAGACGGTTAATTTTTACACCAACAAATATTTCAATCCATGTCCTGCGATCCTCGTCAATTCCTACTATTTCCACCGACCGAAGATGCGCTGGGAGGGGATTGAAAAAATGCAATACAAATTAAAATTCCCGCCCCATCTCGTCTCGCCTCGCCTCGGCTCGCCTCTCCTCTTCCCGCTTCGCCGGTGTAAAAAACAAATTTAATCTCTACCCTATATTAAAAATAATAAGGTTATTTTTTACACAAACAAATATTTCAATTCAAGCCCCGTACATCCTCGTGAATGCGTTCTATTTCCACCGAATATTCGCCCCGCCACGCCCCGCCTCGCCTCGCCAGTGGAAAACCACCTTTAAAGTCCCTACCCTTTGTCTCCCTAGTGCAATGGTCACCAAATGGCGGACCGCGGTCCAGATACAGACCGCCGAACATATCTTAATCGATAATAACCGTCTGCTAGTAATCGTTTACCAAACGGAGCGCTACAGTAAAAGTATTTAGAAAAACGGACCTCCAATGAAACTAATTGGTGATCCTTGCACTAGTGCTTTAATAATGTAGGTACATGTACTTAAAACACTTGAAATCAGCCCAAGTTTGTTTAGTACACACATGGAGTATTATATAGTAAACATATTTCGCTTTATCTAATTGTTGTTATCTTTTAGGTAACCAAAAGCTGCAATTGACAAGTGTCTTTGTTTATCTAAAGGCGGCTCGAGATAACAGCCGATCTTATACGCGTGATAGTAATGATAATCAATATTTCAAGCACATCATGACGTGATTCGATAGGTTTGATACACCAACGTTTAACCAAGAGAATTAAATCTTAAGATCGAACAAACCACACAAACATACAATTTCAACATTGCATCGTTCAAGACATTCACAGCCTCTAAATACTGAAAGATAAATCGTATCGGGTTCAAGTTTAAATTACGACTTTAACGTACCGAAGTCAAACTTCCCCGATCAAGATTTGAATAGCCTAAGTAAATGATGTTACTGCATGCAACCATTTTAGTTCCCTCAGTGCAGTCTAATATTTACTATTATAATGTGCGTTACGAGGGGGGCTCATAACCAGTTAATCTTATTTTTGAAATAGCTCTTTAAATACAGACATTTTGTGGTTTCTACTTTGATTCGTGTTTATCCGAAATGTGTAACCGGTTAACTAGGATGGATAACGGTTACAAGCCCTGTTTACCAGTGACAAGGAGATACGCCCAGGTGAGTGCACACTAATATAATACATATTTATGCGAAACTTCCGCGAGCTAAACACATTTATCGAATATATTCAATTGTCCCCAACGAAATACAGGGGGTTTGAAAATGGTCTCGAAAAATGGCTTCGAGAAAAAGGATGTTACGGCATGCCGGCAAGCGCGTTTGTTCGACTTGGCGGGGGCACTGCCGTGCCACCAGGTCATAAAATAAGCATAATGGTGTTCCTTAAAATAGTGGCGAACAAAACATTAAGACGCGGGACGAGACCGGGAAAAGTTACATTGCAGAATTTTTTTTTTTTTTTTTTTATTATACTTTTAAACCAAATTCAATATTATGAAATGCTGCATATTAGTTATTCCTCGGATTAGGGTCTGATAAATTTCTTAGGACTCTGACTAAGTTCTGACTTTGAATTTAACAAACCAAGCATGCGAGGCGCAATCTCACAAGGAATGCCATCCACTGAGAAAAAAAGCTGTTCTCTACACGGTATTGAAAAGTAGTTACAAACGTAGATAGGCTGTGACATTTTTTGACTCGTCATCCGCGTTCCGCCCTGTGTCTTTCTATGATGCTCGACCGTGTCGTCTTGTTCATACGTACCGAGTAAACGAGCGAGATAGTGCGTAAAACACTTGGAATCTTTCGGCATGAAAATTCGCTGCATTGGCCTAGTGGAATTCTGTCGTGTCACACTCGTTACGTTTAACAAGACTTAGTGTTACGCCTTCGGGTGATTCTGATCAAGCAAAGGTGTGTAGTGTGACGGGTTCGAAGTCGTCGTGAGTGGCGGGGCGCGGCGGCTGGCGATGCGGCGGTGGAGGTGGCGGCGGCAGCAGGCTGGTGCCTTCGGGGATGTACACATTGGTGACGCGCTCCTGGAATACAAAGATAAAATAAAAGGCACGTCTTATTTGTAAAATGAAAACTTTCACCCTCAGTGAAGCATATTTCATGGTGCCCCCATGAAATCTGCCGCCCATTTTTGTAGACGCAAAAAAATACAGAACGTAGTTTACAACTTTGCAAGGTATGGTAACCTACATAGATATACTCGTATATATAGGTTAAACTAAATTGGCCCCATGCTAAACTCGGACGCACTTATAAAAGTTACTAGGATTTTTGACCCTATTGTTTAGCAGGGCCCAGTTATTGAGCATTTACGACAATATTGTGTACATCAGACCTAATCTCTGGCTCTACATAGTTCATTCGTAGGTACATCAATTGCGAAAGCAGGTGCTACTGTGGTTGTGGCCGTACCTGGTTCTTCTCATATTTGAAGATGCCCTGGAAGCGATTCGGCCTCCGCTCGATGGAATCGGGAGCGGTGCCGCCGGCGGTGCAGCTGTAGTTCGGATTGTGGAAAGAGATATGTCCTCCAGATTCTCTGTAGTTCTCCTTCAGGTCTCCCCCGTGCTCGCGTTTCAGTCTCACTAAAATGTAATTTTAAATAGTATAGGTTTCAGTATTAGAAAAATATTATCCTAGTTTTCTAAATCGAGCCATAGGTCGAAGATATCCCCTGTGAATATTTTATCATTTGTGTGTACCTACTATTAATGCCTATAAAGGTAATACCGCGTTCTGTTCCACTGACATGCTGTAGACATTTAACGAGATGTCTCTCGCCGGACGTTTAGTCGGTGCGTATCACACTAGCGCCATCTATTGATCCATTTGTAGCCTTTCTCTTTTAATTGTGTTAAGCGGATGCTATACAGATCAATCGATTTATTGGTAGTTAGCATTGGCTTCTAAGGATAGAGTAAACTTAATGACGTGCAACTTACTGCAAACTACCGCCAGGACGACTATAGCCAGTATGATGAAGATCAGTATCGCGATGACGAGAATGATGATGCTGACATTGCTCGAGTCTGGAACTTCGGTGGGCTTCGGCGAGCGACGGTCGGAATCCAGGTCCGGATAGTCATAGTCCGGATAAGGAGGCCGCAGTCGAGTGTCGATCCTGACTTTTGGTACTAGAAAATAAGTAACGAAATATTACTTCACGCAAAGGAAATGGCGTTCATAGAATTAACGTCGGTTTTAATTTAAGACATTCTTGAAAAATAAGCTCAATTCGCTAAGCATAACCGAAAATATGTTTCAAACTACACCACTGAAGGTAAGATGATTATTATGTTATTGTAATAGGACACTTATTCGACAATGTTAAAGCAAAAAAGACGGTTCAGGCAGTCATAATTCGTTAGTTTGTACTTAAATTATCATTTAAATTAACACATACTTGCAGAACAAGGCGTGGAGTCAGCTTCGTCAGGACAAGCACAAATGTAGTCGTGTGCCCTGAACAGGCACAGATGCGAGCAGCCGCCGTTGTCCTCCTTGCAGGGATTCCATCCATGCTGCTTCTCTGGAGACACTGCCTTGATCTCCATCGCCATCTCAAGGTCAGTCCGTAGAGCTGTGATATTCTTTCCCGTCTTTTTGTCTGCCCTCATCACTGACTTTTTGTACCAGTCAGTCCAGTAGATGAATTCGTTGAACTGAAAATTAATCGGTAAAGTGTGATTGCTTGCTTTAACTTTTGCGTAAATTATTTGTAATTATCAATCAATCTTGGATACCGGTTAATATGAAGTTTAGCTATGAAAAGTTAACATGGGATCGCCTTATTTTGCTCACAAACGGTTCGTCAATTGTTTCATTTTAATCGAAATTTCAATTCGCTGATTTTTTTTCTCTACAAAATTTTTGGCTGTCTTGAAAATATCTTCCTATGAACCAAGGACCTTTGGTCGGCGACTTGGCGAAGTTACTTCTAATACCGACTGTAATTTTTGCTAGTACAAGTTACTATGGACAAGATAATAAAAATGCCATCAATTTTTTTTACCTGTGTCATTCCAAAGGGATTTTTGGCTTCAGGAATGAGCTGCACTCGATGATTACCGTGCAGATCGGATGTATCGATTCTGTCCTTCAAGGCGTCGGTCCAATACAATTGCCTCGCCTTAAAGTCAATGGTAATACCATTGGGGAACCCTAAGTCTTTGTTTACTATAATCTGTCTCTGGGTACCATCTAAGTAGGCTCGTTCAATACTCGGAACTTCGCCCCAGTCGCTCCAATACAAGTATCTGTTCGAGTAAAATGTATGTATTAGCATTTGCTGTAACTTCTTTATGTTCCAACTTCTTTTGGTATTTTAGGTGAACTTAACTTACCCTCTAGCGGGGAATAACGCTATTGCTCGTGGTTCCGTAAGGCCACTGATTAAAACTTTTCTACATGAGCCGTCCAGTCGCGCAACCTCGATCACCTATAAACCAAAATCTGTTTAACGAATACTCTAATTCTTGGCACTTCATACCAAGCCATTGCTTTTGCAAAGAAAGCGTTTGTTCCTTTCTTTAAAGTTTTAAAAATAACACGAAATGTACTTGCCTTATATTCATTATCGGACCAGTAAATATTGTCCGCTATCCAGTCAACACCTAGTCCATTAGGAGTATCCAGCCTGCTCTTCACTATTACTTTCGTTTCACTCATGTTCAACATATTAATGGATCTAAAATGAAATTGTTATGTACTTCATATTCTCCTATTTAGAACATCCTAGGAACATTTATTTATTTGAAAGTTAAATCATACACACCTAATGACATCGTTGTTTACGTCGGTAAAGAATATAAGTTTCCTGTCCCAGTGAAAGTCAACAGCGATTGAGTTCTGAACATCGGTCACTGGCAACGTCACATCCCATTGTTCTGGAGTGTCCAAAGATATCATCGCAACGCTTCCTCTAGTGGCGAATACTAGGAAATTATCCGGATGTTTTTTGCAAATCTTTGGGTTTGCATCGGTTTGGTTTTCAAATAAAATGCCAGTTGGACAAGCGCAGCTGTATCCTTTTGGTGCACGAAGGCAGAGGTGTGAACAACCCCCATTGTTATTGCCACAGAAGTTCCTCCAGGCTTGCTCGCTCTATGAATATAGAAAATATTTAACTTTATTATCACAGCTACCATTAAGTGCCTGTACATATAAAGCTTGTTCATTATGACTACGTACCTTACTCATGAAAACTGATCGAATATCCATAAGGCCTTTTAAATTCTCTCTAATAACAATTGCGTCGCTGCCATTAGTTTTGTTCGCTCTGTGCAACGCTTCAGTCTTCCAATCCGTCCAATAAATATAGGGACCGACGATCACGATACCGTAGGGATATGGGACTTTGCTCAGAATGATACGTCGGTCGTTGCCGTTAAAGTCTGAAGTCTGTATAGTAAACACTTTAGCATCATTCCAATAGAGACGACTTTCCTGCCGATCAATGGCCAAACCGTTTGGCCATTTGATGTTGTAATCCACAATAACTCGCCTGAAATAGACAAATAATAATCAATATTTTGTTACAACGGTAAATAGCTAACTGGTATTTACGTAGTTCAAATCTGTATCACCTATTTTTGCCATCCATATCTGCCCTCTCAATTTTTGCTGAAGTTCCCCAGTCAGACCAAAACATATAACCAAGCTCGTAGTGTAACGCAATGGCTCGTGGAGAATCTGATGACAGCGAGAAATGTTAAACAAGTTCGTTAGGTACATCAACATCACCTACTGTTGTTTCAAGTATAAACGGAACACTAATTACCTAGTCCAGTCCAAACTAGTACTTTTCTATTCCTGCCATCCAATTCTGCTACTTCAATGCTGTTTCTGCCTCCATCAGTCCAATAAATCTGTAAGAAGTGGGTGTCGCTTTTAAACTGAATTGAAACGAAACCTGACTCAGCAGTGTCTTAAAATAAATTGTATATTTAGCACTGACCTTCCTCCCATTAGTATCAATCACAATGCCATCAGCTGTATGAAGGCCTTTTCCGATGATAGTTTCGATATTTTCACCAGCTTTATTCGAGCGCTGGATTTTCCTTTCAGCAGTATCAGTCCAATAAATGAGACCTGTTGAAGTAACACATATTACATTATGTATTTGTGTTACAAATATTATAATTCAACATCTCAAGATTCGAACTAAACAATACCTGTCTTTTGATCAACATCAACTCCTAGAGCATTTTTCAGTGGTGGAAGTGGTAGTACAACGTCTATTTGGTACGGCACGTCTAAAGAAACCACTCGGATGTCAGTGCGATGTGCGAAAATCAGGAAGTGCGTTGGACCGTCTGAGCAAGTTTTACCATCCAACTGCAATACATTTAAACAATTTAAACTTTGCAAATAACCTTGCTGCAAAAAGTTTAATTTAAAGCGTTAGCAATAATACTGCCGGCAAATCGTAAACGACAATACAATATACAACTATGGTTTCCATCCGCAAACATATTTAACGCGAGATTGTTTGGTACATCAATAAACACCACGCATTTCGGAAAATCAGCAGCTCAAACCGAAACTTTTTTATTCTCGCTTAGAAACTGTCAACCAGTCGGCCAGGCTTAACCACTCGTTAATACATTACTTATTTATTCAATTTTCCCTTTATTTACCGACAGAATTTTTATTGAATTTTGTTTCACGAAAAATATTCGACAGAGTACTCAAATCTCGTATTATTATTTCAAATAATTTCGTTTCAGCGAATAATCATTGTGCAGAAAATATATTTAATTGATTTAGTTCAGGAGAAGAATATTCATTGATCGAATATTGACTTCACAGAACAACTTTTTAAGTATTTATTTTTATCAAACGGAACTGCTATCAGTAAAGTATAAGTTTTTATTATGTAACAAGTATTATTTTAAGTAGGAAAATATAAATTAAGAATATGTGAAATATTGTTCTATGTAATGAATATTCCTTAGTATGAAATTTCTATGAGCTAAAATTCTACGAAATGATTATTCTGCAGAAGGATTATTCTGTGAAACGACATTACGAGAAAAAAAATCTAAGAAACAAACTTCTATTAAATTTCTGTCTGTAAAACAACGTACAACCTTTTTGTTCGCATGTCTCGCACTTGGTTTGTAAAATTTGATAAGAGTAGAAAATTCTCTACTTACGCTTAATTTGATGCCAATGGGACAAGCACAGGAATGTCCTCTTGGTTTCAGCAAACATAAATGAGAACAAAGACCATTCTTTTTGGTGCATCTAGAAATAACAGAAAAAGCATGTTAATTAATTTCCATTAATATCTTCATATTAATTGTATATATGTCTGAGACACTTACTGGCTAACTTCCATAAGTCTTTCCTTATGAAAGACCCTAACGTCCATTATACCAGCTACACCGGAACCGAGAGTCCTTCTATTGTTCCCCGTAAGTTTGTTAGCTGCTTGGATAGATTGTTGATCCCAATCTGTCCAAAATACTTCCTCTCCATACAAGTCCAGACCAAACGGATGAGGGAGATCCTGACCTGTGGTACAATATAGTATTTTATGCAACCGTTGTATAAGAGGGGGCAAAAAATGCGTGTGGTATGGGTTACGATGTGAGCGTAGCGAACATCGTAAGAAAGATGCCACGAGCGTTTTTTCACTTACTTATACAACGTTGCATACAATACTTTTTCTACTACTCGACATTTCATAAATAAAATGCAAATAAACAACAAAGAAAATATTTACATATTCCCGCTCGGAATCAACAAAATTAAAAAAAAATAGTCTCTGATAAACTTTTTTTTGATGACGTAAATCGGTCAAAAAAATATTAACTTATACATAAAGGTATACGTTCACTATACTAAACATCTGTGAAAAAAAAGGAACTTATACATAAAGGTATACGTTCACTATACTAAACATCCATGCACTGAAGATAAAACTTTTTTTTAATTTGGAAGCAATGCCTTAGTACAATAAGCTTTTTTTTTAAATTGCTAATTGTGTGAATGCAACTGTTTATCTTGTAATCTGTGGTACTAAGTGATGCTTTTTTGGCGACATTATATCATCGTTTAGCAGTGTTTTTTTGGGCAATAGAGTATAGACTTTTACAGACTTTCATAATTTATGTCTTTATATTAGAGTTAGTAACTATATAAATGACAGAAAAAATTACTGGAGTAGAAAAAATAATAATTTAGCATGTCTAGTTTGCCATTAGATACGTCTGATACTTTGAGAATTGCTAACTAAAGTCTTACGTCTCGAAATCAGCTTGAAATTCTTACCTATCAATATAGTTCTTCCAGAACCATCGAAATTGGCATATTGTATGCTTCGGTTACCTCCGTCGGTCCAATAGAGGCGCTGTTCTCCCAGGTCGAGGGCCAGCCCATTTGGCCAAACCATGTCGCCGAATATTATGCGTTTGCGGTTCCCACCGTCCATATCTGCGCGTTCTATACATGGGTTCGCACCCCAGTCTGACCAGTACATTAATCCACCTGAAACAGAAACAGTAGGTACTTGTGTGTTGTGTATTGGTTCTCCTTATTATGCACCAAACAATCATAATGTTTTTCGATTTTATTATTGCCTACTTTCCGACCTAAAGCAACTTACCTCTAGGATCTACCACTATATCTCTAGGTTTGTCGATATTGTCCCATGCCAAAAGAGTCCTCATGCTGCCATTCGCATTCGCTACTTCGATCCTGTTTGTTCCGGCGTCAGTCCAGTATAGTTTGTCAGTTAACCAGTCATACGCTAAGCCAGCAGGTGATACTGAAATAAGAATATTTTATACATAAGAATATGTATGCTACAGATTCTATAGCTGTGTTATTTATTTTTTTATTCATCCAAATATAATAAAGCCTCCATGATGCGTTTAAGAACCGCACATAAAAATAGACTGTTTTGTTAGAATAATTTTCTTATCTGTAAAAATGTTATTGCTAAATAATAACATCGATTTCGATAGTACTATTCATTCAAATTTCGAACATCTCTGAAAAACAAAGAAATTTGATTTGACCTCTATTCTAATATCAGTCGAGATGACGTTTAGTTCGAAATGAATTGTCAATTTGCAAATCAAATTTGACAAATGTCACACGTAAGTAAGATATCGAACGATATAATAGTTGGGGCCGACTCTAGTTTGTCTCTGAATTAAAAAATACTATGACAGTTGCCAAAAACCTTAATTACCGCCATGACCGGGTAATATTTGTCATAATGTGCGACTCCTGAATGCCTCATGGAGGCTTATGATATGTGGCTAGATAAAGTACTGTATGTAACTGTACATAATTAGGCATTAAAACACTCGTGTGATGTTATTATGAAACTTCCCTACGGCTCGTTTCACAAACCCACACTCGTGTTTAATACCCTTAATTATGTACAGTCACATAAACTACTATAATTTCACGAAGTCCTTACTTAGATTCGATCCTACAACAACAATCTGGTGGGATCCATTCAAATAAGCCCGATTGATCGTATCTTTCTCAACATCGGTCCAGAAGATGGAATTGCTGTTGTGGTCCCAGTCCAAAGCCATGGCGGATTTGATGTTATCCACGGGTATAACCTGGTCCGAAGCCAACAATTTAAGTATTTAATTAGTATATAAGAATTAGAATCAAGCCGTTTGTAAAAAGCGAAAGAGATAGAAGTATGAAAGGTAATAGAGATAAAATAGCATTTACATACTTAAAATAAGATATAATGCAGGAGTTTACCATGTCCAAGGAATCCATTTGTTTGCGTGGATATAGTTGTTTTAATCGAATATCTTTTCTTTGAGCATACAGTAAAAGTTTTTCCGGAGTTTCTTCACACGTTCGACTGCAAACATTAAAATCAATGTAAACTAATATAATATATATGAAATATATCAAATATACCAAATAAATGATTGATGATGGCACCAGGCAAAAAATCTCTTTTCTTTTGTCTGCATGTCTTACCCGTCAGTATTCAAATTAAACCCAACAGGGCATCGGCAAGAGTAACCCTTGCTATTTGGAAGACAGAGATGTGAGCACCCTCCGTTCTTTCCTCCGCAACGATTTCTGTATGTTCTTAGCTGCCGTAACGGGTGATAACTGTAAACATCAATATGAAACCAATTTAAATTCAAAGTCTCCGGAATTATAAACGGCGTTGCATATTTATGGTTTCTGAAAGTAAAGAGTACGTACCTGTGGATGTCTATGGGAGCATTTAATCCAGCATGTACGGTCTGTATTCCCATTCCGGTCTTCTTGTTCACGGTTGATATGCTCTTCGTATGCCAATCCGTCCAATAAATAGCATCTTCGAACATTGTCAGTGCAAATGGATGGGGCAAACCTTTATTCGTGATCTATTGAAAAAAGACAGGTAAGATAAACAAAGGATGAACATAACATGGAAATCGGCCGAGTGTGAGACCTTTCTGTGAGAGAAACTACAACGTAATACGCAATATTTACTAAAATAAAGAATGAATTCGGCAAGTAGAATCGGGTGAAGTTATTAAGCATCTGAAACCTATGTTGTGTTTTAGCGAATGGGGTTTAAATTTAACGAAATGGAGTTATTGATATTTCAATATTTTTTTGTGTGCGAATCCGTAGCGGATAGGCACCAATGGAACTCCTTTTCAGTAAAAAAATTACCCTTAAAATTGTAAATACGTACCCGGCGTCGCTGTCTTCCATCAAGAGATGCACTTTCGATAACGTGGTGTTTGGCGTCTGCCCAGTATATCTTGGACTCAATGTAGTCAATAGTAAGTCCATTGGGCCAAAATATTTGGTCTACGATCACACTTTTGCGGTTGTTGCCATCCATATCAGCGCGCTCGATTTTGGGATTAGGACCTGACAAAGACGCAATTTAATGAATAATAATTGAACGTACGTTGTATCAATTGTACCTAATACAAAGTTCGTAATTGGCAAAATATATTTTACCCCAATCAGTCCAAAATACTATAGCGTCTCCCGGATGGACAGCTATAGCTCTTGGTTTATCCAAATCACTCGCTGCTATGACAGCTCTTAGGAGACCATCTAAAGTGGCTACCTCAACCCGTCTCGTGCCAGAGTCTGTCCAAAAGATTAAGTCATGGATCCAATCTACTGCAACGCCGCCTGGTGTTTCTAGACCCCATCTTATGACATCTGCAATGAAAACAACAATAAAAGAAACTCATTGGATTTCTGACACTATGACGATGGTTATCTGCGCAATTGCCGCTGGTATGTTTTCTGACTCAATCATACTTAATCTACACCGATTCGGACACCATCTGATACAAATATTTAGGTAATCAACTGAATCAGGTGATCTGTGCTATACTACGAGTCCAAAGGGCAGACTTTAAAATTTTACCTGTAATGTTATTGTTGTTCATTTGTGCCACACGTATAACCCTCAGATTGTTTTCGGTCCAAAAGACGAGTTGCTTTTCGTAGTGATAATCCAATGCTACCGCATTATGAAGTCCTTTAACAACTGACATATAGTTGTCCCCAGTGAGCCACACCTAAAATTAATAAAAATTGTTATCGTTTGTCTAAAGGCAATTTTATTTAAATCTAAGTACTTACATACATTTTAGAAATAATGACACAAAGGTAATTCTTAATTTACCTTTGTGTCATTATTTATATAAAAAAATGTGGTATTTCCACATAAAAAATAGAATCGATAAAAAAGATTCTATAAAAATGCATTTTAGAAGTTAACTTTTAAGTATTTCCGAAATTGTTTCTACTACTTTGTACCTGTCGTATCCCAATGCGATTAGAAAACAGCAACGTCGGAGATTCTCCTGTAGGTTTGCAAGACCTTCCGTCAGGCCGAAGGACGTAGCCTGTCATGCAGCCGCATTGGAAGCTTCCCATTGTATTTGAACACGTTTGGGAGCAGACCGGGTCTTGTTCGTACATGCACTCGTCGATATCGCGACAGCTGAATAAATAAGAAAGTCAGTTACAAATCAATCAATGGTCTTTCAGTTTGCTAAAGACTTTATAATAGTACCAATAGTGTCGAGAAAGATGACATTCTGCGTGGCTATGCACGCGAATACGAGCGCAGCATCCGCGGCAACGCCATGCCTCATCAACAAATATGCTAGTTGTTAAAAATATAGTTTGATACTCACCTATATCCATCGTCATTCAAAAGGAAGCCCAATGGACAAGCGCAAGCAGGGAGTCCGTCATAAGTAGTGATGCACTGTTTCTGGCACTTTTCATCCGTACCGCACTTCCTTTTCGTAGGGCACTTCTCTTCATCATCGCCCTTGGGGCAGTCCTTCATTCCATCACATACATGTTTCCTGTTCACACAGTTCCTAAAAGCGTTGCTGATGAGGTGGTCTTGTGACGCGCAGGTGTATTGGTCTTCTTCGCAAAACACTTGGCAGTGCATTTCATCTTCGCCGTTTGTGCAATCGCGGACGCCGTCGCAAAGCCAGGTTTTCTATCCAAATTAAAGTAAGGTTAGTATTTTTTTCTTTTGCAATTAAATTAGGCACCAGATTTGACGCCTTTGAACATAATTGTAATCTAAAAAAGGCACATGAGGTACCTATGTCTGAAGATAGCCTCTGTAGTAACGGATTAATAAAGTGTATTTAGGTGCCAAAGAGGTTCAACAGTAGGAAGGATGTTAAGATTAACATGAAAAACGTAAGCTGACGTGATATTGGGCCCGAAGCGCCAAGGCAGTTTGCGTCTAACCTCTAGACCTCAAGGTCTAATGAAAAGAAAATGATATTACCAAGTTCTATCTGCTACAAATATGTTAACTGCAAGGAGAACTTACTAGGATACAGCGGCAGTCAGCGCATCTGTACTCGAAGTTTGTATAGTTCGTCAAGAGGAACCGGCTTTCCGTGTTCGCCGTAGTCGCAGTTGAGCTCGTTGCTGCCGTCAGAGCAGCTTCGCTCGATACTCGTTACATTTAGACGACTGTTTATAGTAAGAGTTGGTAAGAGGATCTTACCAAGATGCAGCAGCGATTAGCGCTGGTACACTCGTTGCTGGTACACTTCCTCATGCCGTGTTAGCAGTTGAGGTCGTCGCCGCCATCAGAGCAGTCCCGCTCGGGGACGCAGTGCCAGCGCCCCAGGATGCATTTGTCGCCGCTACACCTGGACGAACATATTGTATGAACATACCAAGATGCAGCGGCGATCAGCGCAGGTGTACTCATCGTTGGTACAGTTCCTCATGCCGTGTTCGCAGTTTAGCTCGTCGCCGCCATCAGAGCAGTCCCGCTCAGTGTCGCAGCGCCAGCGCTCCGGGATGCATTTGCCGTCGCTACACCTGAACGAACATATTGTAATCATAGAGATCTCAACTTTTTCATACACGATATTCTCCTTGACGGACTTGTGCCCACTAAATCCTGTATTTTATCATATTGTTACGCCGGTAGGTTAGGTCAAAAACTTCGAACGTCAATTTCAGTGCTTTAGAGGCGTTTTCAGCAGGCTGAAAAGTCATTTCAGACCGTTTCAGGAGTTGCTCTATCACATATCTAAAGATCGAAATTTCACCCAAGTTGCCGTCGTTTTCAGGCGCCTGAAACATGTTTTCAGTCCGTTTCAGGGCACCCTCTATCAGGTGACGCCATAACCTGAAAACCCGTTTTCAGGCGTTTTCAGGACCCCTTATGGGCCTCTGAAGCACAAATCGTTATATGGCGAAATATCCGGTAGGAGTGACAGAGATAGCACTACTAGAAAGAGATAGCTATGCTCAGAACATTCGAGAAGTGTGTAACAAGGATCGGACTACTAGAAAGAGATAGCTATACTCGGAACATTCGAGAAGGGAGTGACAGAGAGTGCACCATTAGAGAGAGACATATATGGCCTCGAATGTTCTCGGCCCTTACGCTGGACCTTACTAGAATATTCGCGATATGTGTGGACAACGCATCGAGAAAGCGGTTCCGCGGGATATATAAGGCGCCGACGGCCGGCGCGAGTTACACGGAGAGAAAATTCTAGTTTAGGTAACCAGAATAAAGTTAATGTAACCATCTTGTAATATATACGACACCTATCTAATTTGTCGAGTTTACTACAAAAATCTGGTAATAGCTCACAGGAATATCTACCACAGTTAAACATAATGCTGGTACACATAATTAAAATGTGTGTATAGTGCACAAAAACCTTTCTGTATCCATTACCAACAGGTTTTGTTAAGTATAACGGAATTGGTATCGTTCGTAACACCATTCTTTATTTTGGAGATAACCAGATTTATAGTAACGACTACTAGATTATTATAGTGACTATTAACAAATTTAATGCAAATATTACCAAGTTGAGATTTTACCAAACTATATATTTTTTACACTTTACTACTTATTTAGTGTTTACTACCAACATTGTGGTTAGCCATTATCACATCAAATGATTGAGTTTACTAAAATAAGAAATTAATATTGTTCAGTTTACTATATTTTTTTGGTAATTACAGCAATGTTGTATTTTTTGCTTCACAATATTTAGAAGGCGAATGGGTCTTTAAAAAAATATGTACATACTTACCGTGTTGTTAAAAAAGTTGAAATCTGTCTGTTTCGTCACGAAATTTTCATATAAGTATAATTTCGCGACTTAACTTGCAGATTTTAACTTATTTTTAATTAACAATACGGTAACTATGTAAACTTTTTTTAAAGACTCCTTTGCAGCAAGCTTGTAATACAAGCCGTACTAAAGTAAAGACCTTCTGCGCCAAGCTATCTTTATTTTGTATTTATAGAATAAATGCTTATTACTCAAACTTTTTGTATCAGAAATAGTACCTAAACAAAGTGATAGCATGACGTAGAAGGGACTTTACTCTTCGGGCCTGCTAAACCTGCAACCTTCTGAAAATAAAAAAAAGTATAATGAAGACATGGTCAACAACAGTTTTAAGTAAAACAAAACATTAAACGTTTGTAAGTTTATTATTCATGTTATCTAAATCAACATGGAGGTCTTACATGTTAAAATGTCCCTTATACATATTGGGAATATGTTCCCTGCCTAGATTTCTTATACCTTAAGCGCTCCAAACAAACAGACAGAAAAATTAGTAAAAGTTCGACTGATCTTAAAATTGGGATGCTTCATTACCTGTTTAATAGGTTTTTTTTAGTATAAATATGAACATGACACCTTTTAAGAGCGGTCGGACTTCTACTCATGTCTGTAAGCAATCTGTAAGAAATCGAGGCTGGGGACAAATTAGGAAACAATTTGGGAAGGAACATTATGAATCTGAACGATATACTGCCAGGAGTGCCAGGATTCCGATAATTTTTCAATGTCTTTGTCCATTTCCTGATTTGGAACACTTCTATAATATCTATTTAAACGAATCACACCATTTGTCACAGTCAACGTCTCTGCACGCGCACGCACTGATCGCTCCGAAAGATGAAATGACTCTAAGTTAAATGATAAACAAAACAATGGCAGCCAGGCGGTGTTGCCAACCAAAGTTCAGGCAATCCATACAATAAATATTGTATTATTTAATGGACAGCTAGCAATAACAAACGAATTATGGGGTAGACAGTACTATATGAATCTAGCTTATTTAAATATCTAAAACAATTTTTGTTACTTGCGTTATTTTAGAGACAACCTATTATTGTATCGTTTAATGGACAGCTAGCAATAACAAACGAGTAATGGGGTAAACAGTACTATATGAATCTAGCTTATTTAAATAACTAAAACAATTTTTGTTACTTGCGTTATTTTAGAGACAACCTAAATATTGTATTGTTTAATGGACAGCTATAGCAATAACAAACTAATTATGGGGTAAACAGTACTATATGAATCTAGCTTATTTAAATATCTAAAATATTTTTTGTTACTTGCGTTATTTTAGAGACAACCTAAATATTGTATTGTTTAATGGACAGCTAGCAATAACAAACGAATTATGGGGTAAACAGTACTATATGAATCTAGCTTATTTAAATATCTAAAATATTTTTTGTTACTTGCGTTATTTTAGAGACAACCTAAATATTGTATTGTTTAATGGACAGCTAGCAATAACAAACGAATTATGGGGTAAACAGTACTATATGAATCCAGCTTATTTAAATATCTAAAATATTTTTTGTTACTTGCGTTATTTTAGAGACAACCATAAATATTGTATTGTTTAATTGACAGCTAGCAACAACAAACTTTATCTCTACAAAAATAATATGTACTTATAAATAGCTTTGAGTATTGTTTACTAAAATATTTTTACTAGAATATTCTGGCATTTATTAAAATACGACTATTTGTTGTTATAAGTCAATACGGTAAATGTAACTTAATTCTGTTTCTTTATACTAGAATGAAATTTACAATATGTTCTGGTAGTATTGTTATAATAATTTCTTTCCGTGTAGTTACATTCTAACTGCGATCGAGAGCTAGTACAAGGATAATCGGAGAGAAAGACTCTTGAGTGATTAGTGCGCTTAAGTACAGTTCGTGTAAATAGTGAGTGCATAATTTGTGAAATAGTGTGTGTGTGTTTTAATTAGTGGATTTTAAGTACAGTTCGTGTGAATTGTCAGTACGTAATTTGGGTAATAAAGTGAGTGTTTTATTTAGTGGATTAATTTGTGCTTTTCTATCAAATACACTGAAAAAAATAGCCAGTGGAGCCTACTGAAATTACAGTAAGCGTAACCGTTATTGCAGTTAGGTTTACTGAAATGTCAATAGGCCTAACTGTTATTGCAGTAAGTCTTACTGTAATGTCAGTAGGCTCCACTGGCTATTTTTTTCAGTGTACGAACCCCACGCTCGTAACAATATAATTCCCATACTAGATGTATAGGATGGGAATGCCACAGACAGTAACCCGTTATTTCGTATTATCTATTATTCACTAATCACATTCGGAAAGTGTTCGTATAGCACCGCATTCCAATCGGAAACTGAGATAAATGAATGCGACAAACGGTTGGCCTGCTAGCCGGGCTTTCCCATACAACATCATTAAAGCACAGTCCTTGAGCTCTCAGACTGGGATTTAGGTTTGGGTGAAAGCCGAGAGCTTCTTATCTGGACCGCGTAAGAGCTCGCGAGAGTAGTAGCCAGTTCTGCAGTAGTCGTCACCGAGTGTATAAAACTTACTTAAACTCTCCAGCATTGCAACTGCCCGGCGTCATGGGACAGAAGTCTTCGTCGGTCCAGTCGCCGCAGTCGTTGTCACCATCACACTGGAACTCCTTGCGCACGCATTTCTTGTTGTCGCATTGGAATTCGGCCTCGCCGCAACGAAGAAGATCCACGGCTATATATACAAATAAGTATCAAGGATAACCTAGCACATGTCGACCTAAAGGCTTGAACTATGATTTGAAGACTACGATAAACATAATCGTTAAACACATCTAGAAAACATCAAACACTCGAGATCAAATATTCGTGCTGATCGCAATTATTTGACCTCGCCGGGATTCGAACCAGGAATAGCCACTTTGTAGGCCGTTGCGTAACAAACTTGTCTAAACATTTACATTTTAATACGCCTAATGTTCCTATCTGATTAGTGATTACTCAAACATGAAGATTAGGTACTTATAACTATGATATTCTGTTCATTTAGTATAAGCATGAACAGGTTTCGATCCTACCGCATCAATCTAGTTAATCTAAAGCTCTTTCCAGTCAAATCATGTTCGGGTAACAAAGTTTATATATTTAAATATTCATAAATCTGGTTACCAATTTAATTCATTTATTGCACTACACTTTTAAATCTGCTACTTAACACAGTTGTGCCCCCTAGAGTCCAAAAGCATGTGTTGTGAAATCTATTAAGTAGTTACTACGGTAGACGAACGCTCATGCTTATTGCTATTAATGCTTCGCAATAGTGGTAATAATAATAATATACAGTGTATTCCTGAGATCATTGGGGATAAAAAAATATACGACCTAAAAACTTAAAAAACGAGTGGTTAACCAATTTGAGTCTTCCTCATCTCCAAGTTATTTATCATAGCGTAAACATTTTGATGAAGATCTGATGAGGATATCCATTAGTAATCGAAGCAACTTCACAAATATTATAGCCCCATATAGGTATAGCAATTTCACTTTTTTTATAGTTCTCGGAAATAAGATTTCATCTCGTTGGAGTGGGTTTTATTTAGGCAAAAGTGTTATACCGGATGAATAAATACTATCAAATTAACAGAGTTAGATACGGGGTTCAGTGCCCGGGGCCCCCAGTGACATTGGCAAAAAGTGAGATAATTGACGGGGGGACACTTATCACGTGAGCCATGTCAATATCCGCGTTATTGTGCTTAGAAGTATACCTACTAAATATTGTTGGGCGTGAAATATAAATGTACTATTTCTAATAAGATGCTTTTTATTTAAAACATAACACATTTATAATAACGTATTTTCTCTAGCTAAAATCGTGACAAGACATTAAGCTTGACAAATAAAACCATAGAGGTTGCGCCATTCCAACACTCCTCCTCGCGACTCTATGCCAGTCCGAAGTGGATGATCAGCTCCTTGAGCCGTGGCCCTGATAGGCCCTTCGTTAGCAAGTCAGCCGCCACCTTCTTTGTCTCTAGATACTTCAAGCTTATTTGTTTGTTTTGGATACAGTTTCTTATGTAGTGCATCTTTAAGTCAATATGCTTGGATTTTGATGAAACTATAGGGTTTTGACCTAGTTTCAATGCGGCTTGATTGTCATTTAGTATCTGGATGCAATCGATTTGAATACCCAAGTCATTAAATAACAATTTAAGGTGTATAGCTTCTTTTGCTGCTTCAGTACACGCGCAATACTCCGCCTCGGCTGTCGATAGCGCTACGCTCTTTTGTTTTCTCGAAGACCAACTGATACAGCCTCCTGCATATATGAAACAGTATCCGGAGAAAGACTTGCGGTCTAATTTGCAGGCGCCCCAGTCTGCGTCTACCATGCCGTATAATTCTTGTTCGGTTCTTTTAAAAGTTAGACCCATATTAGATGTGCCCTTGAGGTATCTTAGCACACGTTTGGCACTCTTGAAGTGTTCTGCACTGTAGCTGTCATTGAATTGGGAGAGATAACTAACTGCGAACATAATATCGGGTCTCGTAGCTACTGCTAGATACATAAGTGTTCCAATCAGGTTTTTATATGGCAATTCTTTACCATTATTACTTTTGTCCGCTTCAAGTGATAGGCCTGGTTCTATAGGGGTACTTGTTGCTTTGCATTCATTCATTTTAAATTTCGTTAATGTATCTTTGATATATTTTTCTTGGCAAAGCTTCACTGTCTCGTTGGTGTACTTAAAATCAATTCCGAGCATTCTTTTTGGTATTCCCAGATCTTTAATTTCAAATTTATGGGCAAGCATTGTTTGGACTTTTTGCATCTTCTTGGCACAGTTGTAAGCTATTAGTAAGTCGTCTACCCAGATGGCTGTTATTACTTTAGCTCCTCCTTTCTGTAGTATGTATACACACGGATCTGATTGTAATGGGACGAAACCAACATTTCGTAATTCCGTGTCCAATCGGATGTACCACTGCCTCCCGGATTGTTTTAACCCATACAATGAACGTTGCAATTTGCAAACTTTTTCGCCTTTATTTTCTCTAATACATTTTAGCATGTCTTTAGCTTTGTTGTATATAGTCAGGTCATTATTTCCGCTCTCATCGATAATTATTTCCGTTACATACTTTTCCAGGTTTTCAGGTACTTTCATAGTAATGTCTTCCTCTATGTCACCGTTCAGATACGCTGTCGTGACATCCATTTGTTTTAATTTCATGCCTTCTTCGACAGACATTCCAACAACGGTTCTGATGGAGCTTAACTTCGCCACAGGCGCGAAAGTTTCATTATAGTCTATTCCAGGTCTTTGGGTGAATCCCCGAGCCACAAGTCTTGCTTTCTTGGTTTCCGTATTGTCCGGTCCAGTTTTTGTTTTCAGAACAAGCTTGTAGTCGATGAGCTTCATGCCACTGGTTTTCTGCGTGATTTTCCACGTCTCATTCTTAATATGTGCTCTTATTTCAGCTTTGATAGCGTCGTGCCAGTCGTCTTCAATTTCATTTTGTTCAGACAAGTATGACATATCTGACACGAACGTGCTTTCTTCCATATCATCTTGTAAATGGTAGTCGGTTGTCCATGTAGGCTTCCTTCTATTTCTTGTAGGTCTTTGCGATGTTCTCTCATTTGTTTCGTGTGGAGTTTGGTATCCATCACTCTCAGCCCCTGCATCTTCTTCAAATGAAGTTTGGTCTTGATCAGTAGTTTCGGCCCCCTCATCCTCAGATGGCAATAGATTTTCATTTATATTTGTTTCAGAGTTGTTGGCATCTGAGGAGGAGATATCTGTCAAGGGAAAAGGATCTTGAACCGGTAAGTTAGAATTTTGATGATTTTTCTTATTTTTAAGTTGTATCACCATTTCTTTTCCAGGTCCCTGTATACTGTCGTCAAGAACTGCTTCGGTACGAGCCGTACGAGTGTCATCATAGTACATCTTCTCGACGAATTTGACATCTCGACTGATTACAACATCGTTTTGGTTAGGTAAATAAATTCTGAATCCTTTAGCATTTTTGGCGTATCCCATAAATACTCCTTCTATGGCTTTAGGGGAGAATTTGCCTCTTCGTCTTTTATTCAAGATGAATGCTTTGCTGCCGAAAATGTGTAAATGATTTCCAGCTGGATTTCTGCCGACCCATTTTTCGTACGGACTGCTTCCATTTAAGGCTTTTGCAGGACTCCGATTAATTAGATAATTGGCTGTGTTTATTGCTTCTGCCCATAAGCATGAGGGTACATTTGCTTCCATCATTAAACATCTAGCCTTGTCCAGCAGTGATCGGTTTTTTCGTTCACTTACGCCGTTTTGTTGTGGAGTGTATGGTGCTGTCAGTCTCCTCTTGATGCCACATTTTGCAAGCAGGTCATCAAATTCTTTGCTTCTGTACTCGCCACCATTATCAGATTGCAAGTGCTTAATTTTCTTCTTTGTGAACAGCTCCACTCCATTTTTGTATTCTTTAAACTTTTCGATTACTTCACTTTTGTTTTTAATGAAATAGATACAACAGTACCTGGTGAAGTCATCAATGAAAGATACATAGTATCTGGACCCAGCAAGTGATTCCGTTTCAAATGGTCCACAGACGTCACTGTGTATAATCTCTAAAATTTCAGATGACAATCGGTCATGGCTGGCAAACGGTAAGGATGAAAGTTTTCTCTTTATACAAGTTTCGCAGGTATCTAACTTTACTTCTTTTAATTCTAGTCCTCTCATCATCTGCTTCGAAACCATCATTTTGAGATCTTTTTCGTTGATATGACCCAATTTCCGGTGCCATAACATCGATTCATCTTGCGACTTTGTTGCAAAATTTGCTGATTCTTCCGGTTTGAAATTCAGATAATAGAGCCCGTTTTTATTTCTTGAAGCTTGTAATACGATGCTGTCATCTTGTATAATCGATGCTTTTTCTTTTTCGAATAGTACCTTGTAACCGTTATCAGTTATTTTTCCGACTGATATGAGGTTCGTCGATATTTCCGGTACGTACAACGCATCGTTCAAGTTATATTTTTCATCGTTGGTGGAGATACTAATTTTTCCTCGCCCTTTGATTTGTGTGGTGTGTTTCTTCGACGCGAGGCTCAAAGTGTTAACTTCGGGAGTTAATTCTTGGAATTTTTCTTCCTCGCCAGTCATGTGGGAACTACAGCCACTGTCAAGGCACCACAGATTGTCACCAATGCTATCTGCAGATGAGTAACAGATATTGAAGTTTTTCTCGTGACTTTTATTTTTCTGTGGTTGAGTAGCTCCTTTCTTCGACCAACATGCCTCTGCAGTATGACCTTTTTTATTGCAGTATTTACAGACGATAACCTTCCTCTTCTGTTTTGCATAAAGTGCTTCGGAGCTTGAGGTTTCGTTCGGTTCTGTTTGCTTTCGGGCCTCGTTCTCTTCTACAATTTTTATTTGTAATTCTTCTGGACCAGGCAGCACATCCCGCGACTCAATAGCTATACGAAAGTTTTCGTAGGTTGCTGGTAGGCTGTAGAGCATCATGATACTCAATAATTCTGAGTGTATTTTAACATCCATGTCCTCCAGCTTTCCGACGACATCCATAAAATTATTTAAATGGTCGCGGATATCCTCTTGGGAACTCATTTTCTTTAGAACGAGTTGTTTCAACAGCGTAGCTTTTCTCGCCGGACCAGTGCTCTGATGAATGGATTTGAGTTTGTCCCATATCTCTTTTGACGTTTTACAACCTTTTATTTGTTTTAATTCCGCTGGTGAGATCAGCAGAATAAGTTCCGATCTGGCTTGTATGTCAAATTTTTCGAACTTACATTTTTCTTCGGCGGTCGATGTTGGCGACAATTTAATTTCGCCGCAAACGTAATCCCATAATTCGGTTTTAATTAGTACGGCCTGAGCTTGTAAACACCAGGTGTCATAATTATTTCTATTTAACGTTTCTATAGACCGATATGCCGAAGACGCCATTTTTTACGTTATTCTATTTTTTATTATTAGCATTTATTTATTTCACATTTTATATTGCATAACCACGCTCTGCTACCAATTGTTGGGCGTGAAATATAAATGTACTATTTCTAATAAGATGCTTTTTATTTAAAACATAACACATTTATAATAACGTATTTTCTCTAGCTAAAATCGTGACAAGACATTAAGCTTGACAAATAAAACCATAGAGGTTGCGCCATTCCAACAAATATACTATGCTACCAATATGCTAATTTTACATTACTTATTTCGGTTACTAGTAACCCTCAGTTTGTCAGTTCTCCGATTTATGTAACTAGCAGCTAACATTTGGGCTACTGTTAACATTTTTTTTACAGATGTTATTTCGAAAAAAAGAGAGATAACTTGATCGCTTGATGTCTTAGTCTTCTCGGTTATCCGCATACTTTTTCCAGTCTCTGTCAATCGGCTTCCTGGTCGCGCCTCAAATGTGCTTCGATACACTCAACTATGTCACTCATGAACTGGTTGTGACTGTATCTGATACAAAATAAATAAATACTCACGGCAATCGGCCTCGTCCGAGTTGTCAGGACAATCGGCCTCTTTGTCGCACCTCCAATGTGCCTTAATGCACTCGCCCATAGCACACATAAATTGGTTGTCTCTGCATCTGAGACAAAATAAAAACAGAATTATGGCAGGTTCTAAGAATTTAAAAGTGCAGTTAAAATTTACAAATTACAGATGTTATTTACACAATATACCTACCGAAGTAACTTAGTTTTGAAAGAAAAAGAAAATTAACTTCATTAACAGTATCAGACTTAGATTAAATTTGTATGTTAACCATCATACTATATAACGTATAAAAACGTAATAACGTAGAAAAAAAAATGCTTGCCTGTAAAGTCGGTTTTACGGGCGAAGGAAGATTTTACGTGACAACGTCTTTTTCTCGGTAGAATATTTATTTGTATCATATCCATTCACAATTTCCCTAACAACATTTTAAGTGTTACTTTCTGAACGCACCCATCACATGTGTCATTAATGTCATTATAGTGTCATTATTTTACATGTTTTAAATCTAAATATGCGATAATCAGACTATTATGCATGTATGTTGTCGATTCCAAACCCTTATTTAGTCTAGATCTACATGTAATTATTCTAAAAATACCGAACCGACGGAACAAACATCATATGTTTGACAGGTAAGTACGAACAGTTTGTATTTATATGGGAATATAAAATTATCGTTTTTATTATTTTCCACTCATTTATTCAATATTTTCTCACCGTTTAAACCTTCCCTTGACTTCCACGAATATTTCAATACTAAAATTAGCCAAATCGGTTCAGCCGTTCTCGAATTTTAGCGGGACAACCGGCCCTCTAACAGACGTGAGCGGGCGTTACACTTTTTCATGAGTGACTCCGAGCCGCAACCTAATTTAAGACGTTGTCATTAATAAAGCATTTTACTCGATAATAGAATATTTGAAAGAACAATGAAATAAATAATAATCAACGGATAAATAGTTACCCAACGTATTGGAACGAACCAATTCTTATTAATGTTTTGTCAATATTTTAATTTTATAATTGTATTTTAATTTTAATTTATTTGACATGTACATAATTTACAACAATGACAATGTATGACCAATACAAATAAATAAATGATATGATATGATATGATAGCCTTCCTTCCATGTAGCCTTCGGTCCATTCAGTGCCGCTCAAAAATGATACAAGTATACCGTTACAGTTCGTTACAGTTATTTGACCTATCCAATCGAATTTGTTCGAAGTCCTTAAGTTGGAACTAGGTTTAAATGTAGTTAGGTGGTTAGTTCACCTAAAGTTTCCTAGAAACTCCATGTTGCACGAAACCAACCTTAGATAAAGCAACAACAGTGGATCTGTAAGATATGAGTACAATGACCTACATTCTTTATGAAATTCAATATTTAATAGCGTCATGTGTAGTACCGATTAACCTTCCTATATCTCTGCCCTAGCCATTCTGGACGCAAGATCTACAACGAAACATTGCTAGTGAAGATCGAATGTCGAAAGTCGCAATTTCTATTAAGTATACGTAGAATCGGAAGAGGCCCCTGAATGCTAATCACATCGATTATTTTGTTCTATAATGAATCCGCCTACGGAACTGGGATATATCGGGCGAGTCTCCTTCATGGGACGGAGGCTGCGAGCGTAGGCGCGTCGTCACGGCAACGGCGCCGCGCGCCCCGCACCCTCCCCTCCAGTATTGATCTACAGACCCTACTCCGCCTTTTGCCCTCTATATACCGCCCTATGGACACAACAAAATAAAATATAAACATTATAACGGTTATTGGAATAAGTACCCGATGTTGCATTGGAAATGTATTGACTTAAATAGCAACCCTCCTACTCTCATTCTTAAATTAAGTACAGTTCAAAACTTCATCTTTATACTTAACGTAAGTTTTACACTCCTACGAACGACCTAGTCACGGAATTCTTACGTGTTCTTTTTATAACATTGAGATCTCATTTGTGTTACCTACTTGTTACAAATGCGTTTGATTTTGGGGAACTCTTTTAAATTTGTATTAATAATAATAAATATCGGACAACCTCACATCGATCTAGTACCACAGTAAGCTCTAGTAGGCTTGTGTTATGGACTCTAGACAACGGTAAACAAACTAAACGTATAAAGAATATAGATGAATATATATACAACTAACATTCATGACCCGGGCACAAATATTTGAGTTCATCACACAAATATTTGCCCTTGCTGGGATTCGAACCCAGGGGCGCCGGCTCAGTAGGCAATGCTTCGTTCTTAAAAATTTTCGCCTGTTATGTCTAGAAATGCCTTAGTGAATTGAATGGTCACCCCTATAGTGCACTCTTTGATTGTGAAAGCAATATGCATTCTGCATTTAAAGGTATAGGATTTAGTTTCCTAAATTGAATAGGATAAGTTCAAACACTTAAATTCCATATCATTGTTTGCGACATGTACTTATATGTAGGTACTATGAGGTACTTGTATGTGTTGCATGGCCTATTTATGAATTAATTCATTTTAGTATGATTAAAAGGCATGCCGTGCAATTGTTTTACAACGCATTAATAAAACCGTAATCCCTCCGAGTAGGAATAGGTAAATTGACGCAGAATTTCTAGATCACAGATGTCTTAAAAACGAAATACTGAATGAATGACACGCAATACAGCTTCTTGCGTGAATGCAATTTTTTTATATATGTTGTATGGTCAGCATCAAAAGTAACTTACAATTTGACTACTGGCTAATGTAAAATTACATACTTACGTTCTAAAATTGACAGCTACTCTGATGATGAAGATACATTGACGAATTGTTATCACAGATTAATAAATAGGATATTTTTTCCGAGTACAGTAAAACAAAAAGAGGAGTATTTTCTTTCCCGTTCGAATGGAGCTGCAGACACCTTCCAGTTATGACATCATATAACATAATACTTTCTTTGATCTATTTATGTCATGTTCCGGATCATGATATAAATTCGTATAATTTTGATAATAAGTAAACTTGAAATGTCATTTTATAGTGAAATAAAATAATCTAATCCAAGTTAACTTAGCGATAATGTATTTAGTTAACATAACTTATATGTAGTATTATATTCGTCGATTTACTTAGTTTCTAGAGGTAAGTATATCCTTCTATGTATCCTTCCATATATTATACGAAAGGATAAATAGAAGGACAAGGGTACACAAATAACTCAATTAGGATGTCATTACGGGGTTAATATTGTTTATGCTACATCACATCGCGTCCTCCGTTACGGTAGGGCAGGGTAAATTGCTAGGGGGAGATTATTTTATAATCCGCTTATATGTTCCGAATTATGAGAATTCATTTTATACTAAGTCAGACTTCAGAGCCATCGTTTTTTTTTATTGTTATTTTTCACATCCCAGTTCTACAAGGTTGAAATTGATTGAAATAGTTTCGATCAAAATCTGACTTGATTTAACATACTTAATACAGAAGGCAGTGCTCCTGGACACGGCACGCATTGCCATATCATAAGGTTCCTCGCTCTGCGACCCTAACGATAAAGTTTGATATGTTGTGATAATAATAAGTCAACGGAAGTAGAGATGGGTAGAGCACATAGCCAGAATGTATCATAGTAGCTGCACCAGATGAGTACCTACTGATGGAATGGTGACCAAGTAAAAAGCAATATGCACTCGACAATAGACTGTAGACGATATAAGGTGTGACCGAGTCAAACTAGTTGGCAGCGGTTAAAACATAGAAATAAATATACAAAGGAAGAGTTCTATGTCCTAAGGCAGACAATTCTAAGGCGTGGATAGGATACATTGATGCCGGTAGCATGTAGACATCAAGCACTCAATGACTCTTTAATGCTTTTCTACTGCTAGATGTTTCAGCATACTCACTTGCCCTTAGTGCAGTTGGTCTCATCAGAGTTGTCGCGGCAGTCGTCGTCGCCATCACACACCCAGTCCTTGTGGATGCACAGTCCGTTGCCGCAAGTGAATTGCTCTGCCGTACAGTTGGCTGCACCACCTACAAAGCATGTCTTATCTTATTAATATGGTCCTGTACCGCTAGTATAGTTGCCGGCAAACTATTCGAACAAAAATGGCGGATCTGTACTTGTACATTTGTATGTAGATCGGCTACTGCGCAGTCAAGGTTATGCTCAAGAAGTTTGCCGGCAACTGTAACAGTGGATCGTTTGGAAGACAAGTAACAAAGAACGTGAACACGATGAAAATGTTAGCATATTAGGTAACAGATCCGCTGGCTCACGAAGCAGACGTTTGGTCGTTGTTCGTAAGCTAGATAGTCTTGATCACATAATTACTCTTACTGCTGTAGATACATTTCACTATTATAGACCTAATCGTCAGGACAAAGCCAGTCTAGCACGTTCGAGACGATATAGTAGTGTGGCAGACCCGTTTATCGTTCTCAGAGCCAGTCGAGAGCGATGCAGACGTTGGTAGTATGGCAGATAGTCCTGTTCACATTGCAGAAATTAGTTCAACTCGCTTGACACTTACCACAGTGCGTCTCGTCAGAGAAGTGGCCACAGTCATTATCGCCATCGCAGAGCAGGTCGAGAGCGATGCAGACGTTGGTAGTATGGCAGATGGTCCAGTTCACATTGCAGAAATTTGTTCAACTGGCTTGCCACTTACCACAGTGCGTCTCGTCGGAGAAGTCGCCACAGTCATTATCGCCATCGCAGAGCCAGTCGAGAGCGATGCAGACGTTGGTAGTATGGCAGATGGTCCAGTTCACATTGCAGAAATTCGTTCAACTCGCTTGACACTTACCACAGTGCGTCTCGTCGGAGAAGTCGCCACAGTCATTATCGCCATCGCAGAGCCAGTCGAGAGCGATGCAGACGTTGGTAGTATGGCAGATGGTCCGGTTCTCGTTCTCGTCGCATGAGCGCGTGCAGCCCGCCTCGTCCTCCGCCTCCGCGCAGTCCGCGACGCCGTCGCATCTCTTCTCCATGGAGATGCAGGTACATGAGATCTGGAGATCCCATGAAATTGTTAACGCTGCTCGATTAATCAATCAACCTATCAGTAAAAATAGTGACAAGAAAAATTACATCGTTTCCGTGACAATATTATATGGAATATCAATACTAAGATATGTACCTACCTAAGCTTTAGCATGAATATTGAATATCTACTTATTTTAGAATTTGCGTCACAGGTACCTGTGGGTATCCACTTCTATGAACAGTAAAAAAAATACTCATCAATTAGTAATTAATTCTTATAAAAAAACAATTACAAAATCCTATCCTTGTAGTATAATTTGCTAGTGGGGTTACACACAGATCCGACCGAGGGCAATGCATTTAATGTGGATTGACTATGCTCGTGGTTGGCGAATAAAACCATAGACTAAATATAACTTTGCAGCCATTTGCAGCACTTATATTCAGCTCGAGTAGGCGTGGATTTTACTTAGAATGTATTTTAGTCCCATTATCTTATTAATATTTCAGAAATAGCTACGGTCCAATTTGTTCGTCATTCATATTTGTAGGTACGTTACTTTTTTTACATGTAGGTATAGCCCTTTTCTTCTTTAGCGGCACTAAGTATCAGCTCTGACATACAAGCGCCAGCTCTTGCCCCTTCATTGATAAGAGCAACATTTATTTTCCAATTACGCGGCCATGGCTGTCACTCTCATATCGGTATATCCGGCCATTTTCGTAAGAGCCGCAATTTATTAGACGCTGCTTAAATCTTGGATCATCTTTTATAAATGCAAAAGGCCATTGCTGATGATGAAGTATCAAAATACGTACCTGACACGAAAAGTCGTGCTTAGAACATGGGGCGTGGCAGCCACCATCCTCTTCGTGGTCAATATTGTCTTCCGCGATGACTTCCTGGTTCCTATCGAATATCGATGGTCGTTCTGTGGATAAAGATCCTTGGTAAATACAAGACAATATTTCGAAGCCATTGACTGTACAACGTAGCGACCGCTATCGCTAGCAATAATTCTCAAATTTGATTGTCGTTGTACGCTTTGGATTAAAATGAAATTTTGGGGGCAATGGAATAAAGATTGAGCGGATGTTTGAACAGGCGACGTACTTGATTCACGTTGTACCTATATAGGAAGTGACACATCGAGATACACGGTGGAACGTTCATATTGCACTTCACGCTCACAACCATTCTGACAAATCGCAACTTTAAATATGATCAAGTCGCTTGAGTGAGACAAAAAATGACAAGAAAACAACACAATAAGCCATTAAGGCGACCACCTAAGATATTTATGACAAAATCTAGCGATATTACCTACCCAGGAAATAATTAAATGGCTATGAAGACGGCCACCTAAACTTTGGCAAAATCTAGCAATACCCGGGATATCATCAGATTGCGCGCCTTTCCCCATCAGATGGTCGCTATCGAGCAGGGTGGTTCATGCTCGTTGAACCATTTCTGTTCGGTAGTTATCTAGCTCGCTATCAGCCACTCGCGACGGCTAACGTCACGTATAAGGGCATTTCCACGTTTATAGGCTTCCCTAAACTTTTCTACGTCCTTTATGAAAATATATTAAAGAAAAAGTACCTAACCTTAAATGTTCAATAATCTTTACGTTACCCAGGCCGTAAGTGGGATTTTCTGCCTGAAGAAAAGCTCACTTCCTGGCCAAGGGAAGACGTATAACTTTATATTAAGACTAACCACGGGCGATAATTGGAAAAGCCCCAGGTCGCATATTTATGGTCCTCACCCTCGGTTCGGGCCAGAAACACCTACGATCTGGGACATTCACGAATTTTACCGCCCTAGATATGTAATGTACTATTACCTACTCTTACACCACCGATCAAACTATAATAAGCTATGACCTATTGCAATAAATACTTACGATGCCAAGGTTCGATGCGCGTGTGAGGGTTGTGTGGTCGAAAGCCACCGGGCCCGGCGCCGGCCCCGGCCGGGGCTTGGTACGGCGGGACCCGGCCGACGGGCGACCGAGGGTCGGCCGCCTCCGATGTCGTGTTGGTTGGTCGGGGCTGCGCCAACGGCGGTGACTCGTCCGCGGATACTGGTACAAAAAAACGTGTTTTTATATCTACACTACACATATCATAACATCTCTACTACGTGGTCAGAAATAGATAAGAAATATGTGAAACTCTGTGACTAGGTACTTCATTTAAGCCAGGCCTCAATCGTATCACATAATATTGAAAATCGGTAGTTGACCAAGCGAACGAAGCGTCTCCATTTCAGCTTGGAAAACTTTCGTATGGCCGGATGTTTGCGTGACGAACAGCAATTTCAAAACAAAGTCGCGAGGCCTAAAAACCACTATTATAGTACTACAACCTAATGGGCTATAAGTTTAACGGGTTCCACACAAGTTTGTCATCTTTCCTCTGGATATACGCAAAATTAAGGATTTCGAGGCCTAATTTTGTGAATTGTCTCGTGACCGCATAAACGGCGACCCCCCTTCTACTCGTATTCAGTCGATCATGCATTACTTACATAAATACAAGCTGATAAGATAACCTTTCATTGTCGTAAAGCAGGGGTCTTGTTATTAACAGATGGTTTTCAGCCAGTCCTTCAGTGCTTTTGTTTGCGGTTTGTCCGGATTAAGGTGTGTTTTATCAATAAATCAATTATAATAATTTATTCATAATAACATCAAGTTACAAACGTGTCTTAAATATAAACTAAAGAAACTCCGCTTCCTAAATAGGTTGACCTGTGCTTTAGGATAAGCCAGTGCTCCTCCCCCAATTCAATATATCAGATGTTGTAGAGACCAATTATCAAAAGAAAAACAATTGGATGTTTGGAATAACTTTGATACCGTTGTTCGGTAATACTACATCTACACTATTAATGAATATAACATGTTTTTTTTTATAGTAACTCGTTCAGTTATTCTTGGAAATACGATTTCTTCTCGTTGGAGTTTTTAGGGTGCCATTGCCATACCCAAAGGGTAAAAACGGGACCATATTACTGAGACTTCGCTGTCCGTCCGTCCGTCCGTCCGTCCGTCTGTCACCAGGCTGTATCTCAAGAACGGAGATATCTAGACAGTTGAATTTTTACAGATGATGTATTTCTATTGCCGCTATAACAACAAAAAATACTAAATCCATACTAATATTATAAATGCGAAAGTGTGTCTGTCTGTCTGTCTGTCTGTCTGTCTGTTACCTCTTCACGCTTAAACCGCTGAATCGATTTTGATGAAATTTGGCATGGAGATAGTTTAAGATCCGAGGAAGGACATAGGATAGTTTTCATCCTGGAAATTATCCCTAAAAAGATTAAAAAGTGAGTAAGTAATTCATGATGACATTGATGACCCTGTCGGAAATGTAATGGTTAGACCAAAAGCACAATTGCTCTTACATTTGCTTAGGCGCTTTAAATAATCCCTTTTATTAATTAAGGTGATTAGGTGGATATCTATCGTGTTGTACGAGGTTGCTTCCATACTTTCAAACTCCACGCGGACGTAGTCGCGGGCAAAAGCTAGTATAAAATAAAATGAATATTTAAGGGGGGCTCCGATACAACAAACTTACAGATACCTAATGGTACGGAACCCTTCGTGCGCGAGTCCCACTCGCACTTGGCCGATATTTTTCAAGTTATTTAGACCCTAATATACCTGTAGCAGCAGATAATTGCCAATATGGATACGCATGATTCTATTTATACTTACTGCACCACTCGACACCTAGGGTTCCAATTGGTTCTAACAGCAGTAACAGCTATATTTACCACGTGTTACTTATCACACAATTTCAACTTGTCAACCGCTTATTCAATAGACATCTTGTTTATTCAATCATACTGCCATAAGGTATATGATGTGCATCGGGTTTTACAGGTAGGAACCTACAGACATGTGTAGGGTATTTATTAAAATAGATACCACCAGCTTTTCCCTTTTCTCTCCCGAAGCAGGTGTAGAAGTTCATAAAAATATCGATAACTAATCAATTGAGTTAATAATAAAAATATTGTTATATTAAAAGAAGCAGATAAATGATAATAGTGAACGTATTTCTATAAAAAAAAAAAAACTTGTTCCAGCCATCTAACGAAAGGTGTTCGTAGGGACAAGAGACATTTCGCGATAAAAACGTTCGCAAATATCTCTATCAGGGCAATATTCGTCGAATCAACACCCACATGGCTATCATTGCGTAGGACAAGTCAAGGTACTTGCGGAGTTTCCTTAGGGATATTGAGCGGCGAAAGGATAGCGTCATCTATCCGTAATATCGTTGTTTTTTCACCACGCCAAAGGGCCAGATGGATTTCTCAAACTTTACTTAGGTTGCTTGACATTCAAATTCAAAATTCAAATTCAAATATTTTATTTGCTTTACGTACAAGTACATGCAAATACAGTTTTAGCATACTTAATACAATAGTCAATTTATAAATAGGTACCTATTAACAATTTCACAACGATATTTACACTATGATTACAAAAATACTTTCTATTCGTCCAGAGCATTAGCAAAAAATTCATCAATTGAGTAGAATGGTCTATTAATAAAATAATCTTTCACTTTTTTATCAAAAGCTCTAATGTTACTACATTGCTTGATGTCATCATTTAGCTTATTAAAAACCTTAATGGCAATATTATTAAAACTATTGTTAAAATGCGCATAGTGTGATTTGCTTAAAGTTAAATTATTTTTATTTCTTAGATTAAAGTTATGTAATTGTGAATTAGTCGAATATTTATCCTTATTTTTAAACACGTTAATAGATAGGCGGTACAGATATAGTGACGTAATTGTTAAAATTTTGTTTTCTACAAACATATTTCTATGAGTAATGGGTATATCTTTCGATCCCACAATAAGTCTCATAGCCTTCTTTTGCATAAGCAATACAGAATTTATCCCAGTACCATTGCCCCAGACTTCCAAGCAATACCTAACAATGCTCTCAAAATAAGAGCAGTAAACCGTTTTTAATATCTTGGTGTCTGCTATCTTTGAGAGACTTTTTAGTGTATAGCACGCATTAGCCAACTTTTTGTTTACTGCTTCTATTTGGTTATGCCATCTCAGATAGGGGTCAAGTTCAACTCCCAAAAATCGGATGCAATCAGATTTCTCTATGGGCATGTTGCATTCAAAGTCTGGGCTTTTGGAACTTCGACGGAAAATAATGTAGAAACTTTTGTCGCAGTTGATTTTGAGTCCATTGAAAGCAAACCAGCTCTCCAGTTCCTCCCAACATTTTTGAATCCTAACATGAAATTCTTCCCTGGTATTTCCACTTAAAATAATGCTCGTATCATCTGCATATAAGTACGGTGTACCACAAGTAAGATAGCTAGGTAGATCGTTTATGAATACTAGAAATAATAGAGGACCTAGTACTGAGCCCTGCGGTACACCGTAGTATATGATTCCTTCTTCGGAACGAAACGCATTTTTCTCTGCGTTAGAAATTTCTACGTATTGTGTGCGATTAGTCAGGTAGGATTCAAAAAGATTTAAGGCTGTGCCACGGACACCACGGACACCATTCAAAGATTGATACGATACTTTTTACCCACCTACGGTAAAGAAAAAAAAGATTATGTGGACGACGTTCTCGGACACCTTCAATAGGCGTGAGGACAATTTTTTTTAGGATGTCAATTGATTCTATTTTTATTAGGCTCAAATTGTCTATATACTATATATGTCTATATATTATAGCACTACCTATATTTAGAGTGCTCCAAAAGTCAGAAATGACCATCCAAGTTCAACATTCATACAGAGCACTAAAAACGCTCCATACAAACGGCCTACCAAGTACCAACATATGACGTCATTGGGTACCAGTTGTATGGGGACAATGAGTAAGTTGCCATTTTCACCGTGGAAAGTGCGTTTAAGTTCACGGTTGTCATACAATTATTGTTTCGTAAAATTATGAGGATTCGGAAAACAAGTTCAAAATTTTGTTAGGATTAAAAAAGCAACATAAATTTTTCGTACTTTAGAAGTCACATATTTCAAAAAAAAAAATTGTTTTGTTTTTTTTTGTTTCATGACGTATGGACACTATGTTTCATAATTCAACATCAGTCGCATATCGTTGTGAAAAGTGTACTGTACTGAAAAATCATATATACTTACTACATAGCCATAGGAAGGTGATAGTGATGTATGCGGCTAGCGGTGCTGGCATGGTGTTGTTCAACAGTGGTGTCGCATTGCTTAAGTTACCCGCGCAGCGGCGCGACTACGCACCCGGGCCAACATGGCACCTTCCGTGATGACCTGCGTACAAAACAAACGACTGTTTAGTCAAATTGTATACCTACTATTGTGAATAATACTGCTCCGTTTGTTGTATACCTTCTATTGTGAATAATAAAATACCTATTAAATCATCATCATATTACCTTGTGGCAGACCAAATTTAATAAGCGATGGACGTCATGAAGGCCGAATGTTTTCCATGTACAACTTTAACAACCATCATCTATTGTCACATACCTCACCATACTATGACACTTTTGTACATACTTATTCTTAGCAAATAAATACCTATTCTATTTTCGACAGCAAAGACTTTTTAATTTAAAAATAAACTTAAATATGTCTATCCTTTTGGGAGCTTTATTGCCATGCACATCTTCTTTTTTTTTTGTCAGCTCCTGTGATAGCTTTCGGACAGTGGCCCGGGTGTCAGGGGGCACCACAAACAAGGCGCCTGGCAGGAGGAACGTGAGGGCCAACTAGTTATAGATTCGGACGGTCTATATTTTTTGAAAAAATGAAAACTGATATATGGCGCCCCTCTCCTCCAGCTAGGCGCCTTGTTTCCTAAAGCTCTTCGCATATTCATATCGATGAACTGTAGGTTTTACTTACAAAATTTGCTTTCACAAATAAATTAAGTAAAAGCTAGAGTTTTTTTCTGCTACGCTTTCCGTCATATGCCTTCAGTGGGCCTAGCATATCTTGCCGCGTTTTCGATTGTCGCGCGACTTAGCGTCACCTGTCTTGTTCGCATGGTACTAAAAGGAAAGTGACAGGTAGTGTTTCTCGCACAGCACGTGTCACAGTTATGGTATAGACGTGCTGATGTGATCGTACGTATGATTTACGAGTATACATGCAAGATGCGGAGGATAATGAATTATACATTGCAATCCCTACGTAAGACGCAGTTGTGCCTTAGACTGACGCATTTAAACTGAAAGGGCATCATTGCGAATGAGATATTACGCTTTCAGTTGCATATCTCTATCGGTATGGTGTCTGCTTGCCATCAAGCTTGTTTTGGTTTGCCACCAAAGTGGTAGAATAATATCAGTACTTTGTAGACCATTCTGAAGTATCTTTCTAAGACTAGTGATAATGTAATAATAAACATAAATGAAGCAATGGCTCATAGCCGTCGTATCGGTCGCGTGGAGTTCAAATCAGCGTTTCAATTTAATGAACAATCAGAGTTGTTAATGACAAGAAAAAGGAAAAAGTGAGATGATTATCCGTCCAATAAAAATAAAAACCGGCCAAGCGCATGTCGAGCCACGCTCAGTGTAGGGTTCCGTAGTTGCTCATCCTTCACAATAGACTTAAGTTACAGGAAAGATTTCAAGCTCTATAAAAAGGTCGTAAACGCCAAAGTAACTGTAATTACTTATTACCTTCTGAAAGTCAACTTACGTATTTTTAAGAAAATGATGAAATTTTGTGATAACTCAAAAACGGCTCGACCGATTTTGTTCAATATAGTTTTTATTGAAAGTACTTGTAAAACCTCATTTTCATGAATTTTCCCATAATTTTTGACCCGTGGTTGAAAAGTTAGAGGGGGGGGACGCTATTTTTTTATTTTCGGAGCGAATATTTTCAAAACTGCTGACTTTATCAAAAAATAATGTTTAAAGAACCCTATTATTTTTAAAAGACCTATTCAACGACAATCCACACACTAGTGTTGGAACGAAAAAAAAAAATCACCCCCACTACTTTAGTTCGAGAGGTACCCGAAAAAAAAAACTTTTTTTTAGTTTTTATTTTACCGTTTTGTCGGCGTGATACATACATACACATACTCATACAAAATTTCAGCTTTCTAGTACTAATGATCACGGAGCTAAGCCGCGGACGGACAGACGGACATGGCAAAACTATACGGGCTCCTAGTTGACTACGGAACCCTAAAAAAGATAAAAAACGAGTTGAAAATGGAGGTCGCTGGTTTAATAACATCGTATTCATGTTTGCTCATGCTGTATTTTACAGAATACAGGAAACGAACTCATTACGAATTCATTGCGCGGTTGGCACAGAGGTAAAGCACTACCTACAGAGCCGGCGGTCCTGGGTTTGATTCCCGGCAAGGGCTTATTTTAATTAATATTTATAAAATGGGTAGTTTGCACAAATGTAACTTTGACAGAAAAAAAGTCCTAGCTAAATTTAAACTGAACAAAGTTAGTTTTTTAACTATATTTGTACATATAGAAGACGTAACACAAACACAGTGTAGATATGTACCTATACTGTAATAAATTCTAGGTTTGTATTGAAAATCAGTTTTCTGTAGAGAGGGGTGATTTCAGAAATATAAAAAATCTTAATAGCGCGATGCAGAATTTTGTTTTTGCGGCACCTTGCTAGTCTGTTGCCAATCAATTGGTCATAATTTCTTTGCCGTCTAATCAAGCCGAAAAGGCTGGACAAATTTTAACCAATTTTGGTAGAAGATATGGTAAAGACAAAAAATAGTTAAAACTAATTATTTTATGCAAGTAAGTTGGTAATAAAAAATGTTTCGCCTTCGGAAATTATAGTCAGTGATTGGTGTAAAATAGGCTTTTTACCGTTTCGTTCCAATATAAATATAAAATAAGTACTAATTTTTGGGTTTGCTACTACTTGGAGTCGTGAAAAAATCAAACATCTAAGTTCTAAATCAAAGCTATAAAAAAATACGAGCATTTATGTTGAATTTGTTGACTCTAGCAAAGGGAATCAAAATTTATAGGGTACCTACTTCCAGTAGTTCTAGTCGACCTAGATTCATGAATCATGACATTTGGCAAGAAACAACATAATTGACATACAATTACATTTAAAATTTCGGTTTTAGACCTTGTTATTTATAAGTGTAGTAATAATAAATAATAATAAATAAATATCGTACAACCTTACACAAATCGATCTAGTCCCAAATTAAGCTCAAGAAGGCTTGTGTGATGGGTATTAAGTAGACGACAATATACGTACTTATATAGATAATATATACTTAAATACATAAAACAACCATGACCCAAGCACAAATATTCGAGTTCATCACACAAAATATTTGCCCTGGCCGGGATTCGAACCGGGACCGCCGGCTCAGTAGGCAGGTGTGTACAAACCGAGCCAGACGCGTCGTCAAAGCCATGTCATTTGGCAAGAAGTAATGACAGTAGTGTAGTCATGACTAAGTACGCTACGACTACACTAATAAATAAAAAGGTCCAAAACCGTAAATGATAGATTAATAATTAATATAGATTTTTGTGTTAATAACTTATTTGCACTTTGTAAACTAACGCCGATATCTGTCGATGTATGGGAACAACAGTTTTCCAACGGCAAAGTTATGTTACGGGCCGTGCAACACCGCGGGTTTCGTAAAGAAATTTTAATATGAATAAAATATAAGGAATATGAACAGACCTAGGAATCCGTGGGGCAAATTTCGTTGACAGGTAGGGACATCCTATATCGACAAATTAAACTATCGATGTCCGTTCTATATACTAGTGATCGCCCCCAACATTGTGTGTTTTTTTGTTCAATTGTTCAACATAGCTTATTTTAAATAATCGCTAGGTTACAATAATATAAAGGTAGGGTGTAATACCTATAGCACTACAAAATAGTTAATAATTATCTCAACCTCTTTTGATAATTCAATAGAAGTAAATTACCTACATAGACAATCGCTAACTCGCTTTAAAACAATAGGTACTGGTCAATGTCAATATTACATAAGTATTTTATATAAATAAATAATGCCTCCTAAAAAAATAGAAGAATTGCTTAAAAAACAACCTGAAATAATTAAACGTGGGTCCCAGCTATACTGTAACAAATGTCAATCCACCTTTCATCGCAAAAAATATTCTCTTCTCTTTAAAAACGAAGAAGAGTATTGAGTTATTACGTAATTATTATTTTTTACTTTTAATAAAAACATATTTTTACACTAGTATATAAAACGAACATCGATAATTTAATTTGTCGATATAGGATGTCCCTACCTGTCAACGAAATTTGCCCCACGGATTCCTAGGTCTGTTAATGACATTAGTTTTAAATACCTGTCAGTTCCACTATGTTAACCTCGTAATACCATTTAAAGGAATGCACTCTTTTCCTGACTGTTTTTCGTGTAGTAAACACATATACACTTTATTTTTAATCTTACGTTGACGACTGTGAATGGTTTTCGACATTTTCTTTGGATAATTTTAAATATTTGTCTTAAGAGAAATCACCACGAATGACATTGACATAGTTGACAAACCATCATAAAATCATTGCCAGTGTAAGAAGTTAGTACCAGTGAAATTCCGCAATATGGCGCATCCTCATATATTTCTGGTCAGGCTTTAAAATCCCGCGATCTAGATTGAAAAGTGGTCCAATTAGGTAGGTCCAACTTCGAGAAAGAGGTCAACCGCCGAATCCAACTCGGCTGGGCAGCGTTCGGGAAACTACGCAATGTCTTTTCGTCCGACATACCTCAGTGCCTCAAGGCGAAAGTCTTCAACCAATGTGTGTTACCAGTGATGACTTACGGCACCGAAACGTGGTCTTTCACTATCGGCCTCATCTCAAAGCTCAAAGTCGCTCAACGAGCAATGGAGAGAGCTATGCTCGGGGTGTCTCTACGTGATCGAATCAGAAATGAGGAAATCCGTAGACGAACTAAAGTGACCGATATTGCTCACCGGATTAGCAAGTTGAAGTGGCAATGGGCAGGCCACATAGCACGCAGAGCAGATGGCCGATGGGGCCGAAAAGTGCTCGAGTGTCTCCACTCCCGGTCCCTCGGACCAGCAAGCGCAGCGTAGGACGTCCACCTACAAGATGGACAGATGACCTTATAAAGGTCGCCGGAAGGCGCTGGATGCAGGTCGCTTCCAACCGGTATATATGGAAGTCCACAGGGGAGGCCTATGTTCAGCAGTGGACGTCCTATGGCTGAGATGATGATGATGAGATTGAAAAAAAAATGTTTTATTGAGTGTAATAATTATAATTATGTTAAATATATATTTATCACAATCATGTTCGTATGTTTTTACGCCGAAAACCACGATGCACGGGCCGTGTCGATCACTGTTCATCAGTTCATCACTCAGTACAGTTCATCCTTTCGTTACTGAAATATGCGGTGCTTTCATAGTTTGTATGGAATTCTCGCACTTTACTTAGCTACAATCAAATATTCTAAAATTTCAAGAATTAAGTTAATTAACATTAAATACCTAATTATTCTTTGTAATTTATTAATTGACGTCAGAAATCAGGTAGGTACATGTACCTATTACGGTAGTAGGTATGCATGTAAGTTGAATATCGAAATGCAGACAATCTAAATACTTATATGAAAAATCCATCGTTGAAAAAGCAAACTCACTTATCAGACTAGCAACATGGTTAAAGATTTTCAAAATAAGATTCCCCGAGTGTAACAAAAATGGTCGCCGTTGCGAAAACTGGTATTCTTTCAAGAAGCGACCCTGCGCGCGCCTGCGCTCTGAGCCAGCAGCCAGCCTCTGAAGCTACTTGTTGATCTCTTTTTCATTCACGACGCACAACTCGGCGCATTCTACGCAGTACACGATTACGACTACGAGCCAGATTTACATTACTTCATATTAGATAAGCCATAAAGAGATATAGCTATGTATACGCTACTGGCGATTGCTCTACCGATGTGGTAGAGGTTTATTATAAGATACGTGGGTTTAAGCTTAGGAACTGTGGATTTTGGAGGTAACGAACACTGGAATGACATTTAGAAACTCAATATGTGAAATATTGACAAAGTGCTTAGAAGCAAGCGCTATAAGAGCAAGGAAAAAAAACTGTTGAATATGAATACGGATAACGAAGATTTTGATTTAGTAGGTATACATATGAAATCGAAAAATCAATGTTGATAATATCTTCCAAATAGTCACAACTGCGCAGGTGTTTTGGTGGAAACTCAAGATTTCATTAAACAAACTTATTGTTATTTGTTATCTTGTTACATATATCTAAGATACTAAAAAATATATTGACATGGCGGGAACACTGTCGTGCCCCCAGATGTTAAGTAGGTAAGCTAATTTATAAGTATTCCTTTAAATCACTTACAGTCAGAAATAGAATCCTAGATTTGACTCTAGTACCTAAGCATTTATTTAAATCTCATTATTCAAGAAAACGATTTTATCTTTAATCGTAACATTGAGAATAATAACATCTCACTATCTTCAGTTATTTACTTTATTATACTTTAGTCATAATTTATTATCTACCGATCAGGAATTTGTAAAGGCTATCTGTAGGTACTTACTGTTCGTTCCTATCGATTCTGAAACATCAATATGTTTTCCTTCCGACGTCACTGGGACAAATTCGTCCTGAAACCATATTTTCTAAAACGAAGGATCACGAAACTTCATATTATCGTCGACTTACAGTATAGCCAAGTTATTTCTTGCTCATAACATCCAGACACACCTTGTTTTGGTTAAATTTCAGGAATAAGTCTAGAATTTATCAGGGGATCAATACGGGGATGGTGCGCGGCGGCATGCGCCCACGTCCGCCCGCGCTTCCCTCCCCTCCCTCCCCCTTTAACCCCCAGAAGCCCGTAACTTAACACCTTCAGCCGCCCACGGATCTGATCATGAAAATAAAATCTATGACGACACCATCAATTGAACAACTAAAACTGCACGTTCATTCATTTTCGCGACCACAGCTTACCAAACAAATTCCGACTAATTTCGTCATGTGACGTTGTTTTTTTTATCATCTTAAAACAAACTTATGATGATCTGTAGAAACTATATTACCATATAACATAATACCGATCTAGGATAAATACCTGAGCGCAATTAACGTTTTGGCATTATCAGTTTTCAGCACGCACAGATAGCACTGAAACACCACATAGGTCCAAGTCACAGGCACAATAATCACAATATAGCTTCACAATTAGCACTATGACAGTTTTTCGCGTTGAATAGTCCTTTTATTTGGTGGATATATCAGCTGAGCGTACAACACGGACACCTAGACGGTTGTGCCGATCTCGCGCAACTGGGGTAGGTACTAGGTGAGCTGGGACCTCGTTCCCCTCCTTCCCCTCCCCGCGGCCCCCCCGCAGTCTGCGCCTCCATCGATGAATGGAACTCTCCACCCCTTAGTACCTTTCTCTGCTATAAAAGTCCCTTTCAGTGCTCTCCCACATTTGTTTAGCATCCACCACTCAGAGTATCTCTAGATAGAAATAGCTGCGATATGTAATGCAGGTTTATGACCAGTCGGGCTTTTTCTGTCTAGGTGGTTTCGGATATTTTTACTTTGGAATATTTTAAATAGAGCACGATGATTGATATTTAAGTCCATTTTAATATTAAAGTGACTATTAAGTTACCAACACAAAGTAAACGTAAGAAATAGTACTTAATTAAAATTCTAGACTTCCTTTTGTGCTTATGCGTTGTTATAAAAGTATGTTACAAATTGTATTATACAAAGTTGATCTACGATCAAATGAAAATACCTATGTAGGTACTTACACAGTTTGCGCTTGCCGTACAAAATAACTGGTCTCTAACTTCGGTATTACGCTCCTTTTTTTCAATTTAATTTTAATTTTAATGAGCTCAATTTGTAATTCATGTAGGTACCGACCTTTGGCCTACTACCTAGCTACTTACTCAATAAATTTTGAAATAGTGAAAGCAGATTGCCTTGATCGTTACCGATATTAATGACCGAGTGAACCGAGCGAGCGAAGAGTTTTCGTTTCAGCTTAGCCAAAAATTATTTCGTATGTCCGCGCGGATGTTAGGATGTTCGGTTGTTCGATGTTCGTATGTCCAGATTTCCTGGTGATCCCGCCTACCGGGTGCATTTCTCAACAGATCCTCGCTAAATTTGTAAGCTGGTTCAATAATTATATAGAATTTTATGCGGAGTCAGTATTTCATTCAGGTTAACTTTATTTACGTTTTTGAACGTAAAATTTAATATTGAATAATTATTGCGAGGTCTGCAGCTCACAGAGTCTCAAGTCAAGGCACTCATTCGAATCCGATAAATCCTATATTTTTGTCACAACAAAAATAAATAACATCGGCAGAATCACACAGCGCCATCTTACCAATCGCGCCCTGATCATCACATTCACCCTTCATCGTAATAATAGTACATTCTAATGTTACCGACCTGAACCAAGGCTTTTGCTCCTTGCCTATCCCAACAGATGGCGTTAAGTAACTGTTCTGAAGTTACGGCATTTTTTCACTGGGCACTCTTTTGCAGAAATCGAGTCAAGACACTTAGAGAGATGGTAAACTTACTTGAAAAAAAAACTGATCTGTAGATGGCGCTGTCACTAACAATATTTTGTATAACTAAAAGGTGCCCGGAACTTCATTCGTGTAAAACTCAACTTTACCTTAGTCGGGTAAAAAGTACCCGTCCTGAAACCATCTTGGGATGTCCAGCTATCTCTGTTCCAAAATTGGTTACAATTTGTTCAGTCGTTTCGGCGTGATGGGAGGGCGATAAGGTCAAATATTTTTTAACTAACAGATGGCGCCCTACGACTTGCGCCGCGCGTACAGTGGTAGGTACGGATTTTAACCAATTTTAAAACGTATATAGGAAACTTTTCCCTGATTATGGTGATGAAAAAAGTATATCGCAGACGATGTTGCGGGCGCCTTCTAATACATGCATACAAGCATAAGCCGTTGTCCCATAGCTTTCCACAAAAAACAGTTCTTTCCGCTCGCTACGAGACTTACAAACCTCTTTCTCTTCAGCAACTTTCAACAAATTCTTCATACATGTTCGCGAGTTTAGTACTAAAGGACCTACCCATTCTATATAAATTCCAGATTTGGTCCAGGAGCATTCGCGTAGGTCTTCCTTCAAATCATATAAATAAAACACTTTGATAATAAACTTTATTTTGCAACGTTTACTTATCATAAACAGCTATTCGTTCTGTAATATCTTTCTATAAACATCAATAAGACTACTAATTCGTCGTCTAAGACAAGGTCATACTATAATTGTAGTTATTTACAACGAACATATTCCTATCTATGTTCCACATTTTCAATATTCTAATGAATGGATTAACATCAGAAAAGAAGTTTGGCAGGTAGAGCTTTCAAGACTTAAGAATAATAGTGATGTGGAAACAATAACATTATATTTAATTTTATATTGCTTATTATTTAACACTGGATAAAAACAATTTCATTCCGTCAAAAATTAAATGAAATACCACAAAAAAAGAAGTAAATAGTAATCTGTGATGATAGAAAATTAACTACAGAGCTAGAGTCTCAAAATAGAGAATCTGTTAATTTCGTAAGTTGCATAATCCTACACCTGGAATTACATAATATAACATTATCTTCAGCGATCGTAATGGGTTGGCTGGTTTGGTCTAGTTTTAACCTCTCTTTGATACTTATTTACAAACTCAACATTTAGTTACAACTTACAACAGTAGTTACCGTGAGGTGAGATGAGACTAATTGGAACCCAAGAGGTTATTTTGGTACTAACATGTAACATGTTTTCAGTTATTAGATATTTGTTCCGACTATTGCGATGAGAATTTATAAAATTGGGTGTCTGCACTGCATTCATCATAGACGTGTTAGATAAGCACAGTTATTATCCCACCATTTATGATAATTACTTGTAATGACTAGGTACTAGTTAAAAAACTTGTGTCTGTTCCTTACAAATTGAGTTTACGGACAAAATATGTCCATAATTGTCCATTACTGGTGCTGTCACCCTAGTCCCTTAGGTTCCAAATAGCCTGACCTTACGGTACCTAAATCAGCACTAACAAATCTTGTTGGGTGCGGTCACTGATTAAATTGTCTTCTTTAAGAGGCCTCATTTCTTTTAAAACATTTTTTCATATTATATTATGACAAATATATTGTGCAGCCAGTCGTCACTGCAGTCGAAATTAAGTTGACAATTGTCAGGGCGCAACTTACTGACCGCTTGAGCTGTGGGATCTCAAAATAATTTTGACATAGTGAGCGACACTCTTTCCTAACTTGAAAATTTTACTAATTTGGCATATTGTCAATACGTAGCAGTAGCACGATAATACCGAATGACCAGCTATTTGACAATAAACAGGAAATAATCCCACTTACGGCCTAGGGTAACGTAAAAGTACTTTATTATCTATCTAGTCTACCAAATCATAGAACAAGTTCCATTATTTCCAAATACGCATTCCAGACTGTTCATGTTCCCTTTATTTTTCTCTAAAGGTGTAGGCAATAGCATATTATGTACACGATGACTATCGCACTAACATTATAAAGGCGAAACTTTGTGAGTGTGTTTATATTTATGTTTGTTACTTCTTCACGCTCAAACGGCTGAACCAATTTTGATAAATGTTGGTATGATTGTGGCTGACACCCTGGATTAAAACATAGGCTACTTTTTATCCCGAGAAATTTAGTGTTCCCGTGGGATGAACGGGTAACACCGCGCAGCGCAGCTAGTATCTAATATAGGTATCTACACATGTTTAATAGTCTAAGCTTGTCAGCGACTTTTTATGGATTATTTATGTATATATTTAGGAAAGGAAGACAAATTATTGCCCAATCCTTTTATTTGTTTTTACTTAGCGTCTCTGTTTCAGCTTCGCCAATGTCCACGTTCATGTCCGGATGTTTGGATGTTCGAATGTTCATGTTTCCGGCTATTTCCCGCCTACGGGTCACATTTCTCAATTAATTCTTTTGAAATTGTGTGAGTGAGTTCGATAAATATTAGTTTTTTTTTCTCGATTCAGTTTTCCATTTTTTTTCGAGGCGAAGTTCAGCTATTTTTAAACAAATTAGTAAGGAATTTGAATGAGTATTTTAATATTCAGGTGGGCTAAATAAGTGTAACTTGATCGTATCATAATCTTCTGAAAATTATTTTATGATTAATAAAAGTTGACGTTGATTATTTTATATTGGCTTTATAACTAGAACTACTTAGAACACTATCAATCTTTCTCAGTTCTTTGTGTATCAATGGATCTGCTATTGCCTACATCCCCACACTTACAATATTGGCAGTTTCAGTAGTTCAGCTATGACATGTTATACTATCAACTAACATCGAGACCGCCGAATAGGTCGCAAAAACATTGATGAGAAAGTCTAGTGCTTCGCGGCAAATTCTAGGGATGCTATCGAATTGAATGCCTCTAGATTTACAATCCATGAAAATATATTACAGACGATAATTGTAGAGGTTTTAGGTTACATCCGCACAATTTGCCGTAAGTAGAGAACAGTTACTGATGTCTGCCTAGTATCACCTGCCAGATTAAATGGCACTGTTAAATGGATGCTACCCATTTTTTATCATTGGATGGGTGTCCCTAAAACCAACGCCAAAATGAAGAGGGGTGATAGAACAGCTCATAAGCAACCATATTAAGTCAATTTGACCTTAATAAAAAGTTCATGGTTTTCGAGATATTTGCATTTTTTTTAAACTCGTGACTTTTGATGCCCTGCGTCAGTATGTCGATTGCCACCACTGCAAATTTAGGTATTTTGTAAATCTGTTTTTTGCAGGATGTTACTAAGAACATATCCTATCGAATGTAATTTAAATTTATTACATATCATGATGCTTTGCCGGTAAAAAAAATAAAAAAAAAACGAATTATAGCAATTTATAAAATTTAGCCTGCGGTTTTGATCGAGTTTCATTTAAAAAAAGTATTGTAAACTAACATGGCACACAACATAAAAAGATAGTAAATTTATTGTTGTTTTCAAAAAGGTACAGTATTTTCTAATTTACACAGCAGTTTACGAGATATTGATATTTTACACCAAAAGGAGCTCATACTGCAGTTATTACATAGTATGGAACCAGAGCCCCTACTAGGCTCAGAGTTTGAATTTCGAACTAAAAATAGAATCAAAGAATACATAATTTCAAATTGGAACACAATTCGAAATTCTAATTCAAGTCGGCTTTCTGATTAAAGAGTACCTATTTTAGTAATTTTAGTACACTTCGTCAATTCGTTTGATGTGCTTTATTTAGTTTGGGTTCTTATTTTCTTAAATAGACTCGCTTTACCAATAGAACTAGTGTTGGCCTTGTGATTTGGATTTTTGGTACAATTTAACTTTGCTTTGTGCATCTTGGACTCGAGTTCTGCCTATTGATTTTAACTTCGATTTACTTTGGCTCTGTTAAGATTAATTGTAGTGCGTTTGTTACAAATATGCCAGAGAATTATACTCCTCAAGAATATGCCAACATGCATTTTGTCTATGGGGAATGTCAAGGTAACTCTTGTGCTGCAGCTAGACTCTATCGAGAAAGATATCCAAATGTAAGGCATCCGGACCATCGAGTATTTCGAAATGTTCATCTCGCATACTCACAAGGCGTTTTGCCTGGCAATCGTGGCGGATTAGGAAGACCTAGAGGAGATTACGATGAAGATTAACCGATTAACAGTATAGCGGAGCTGAGACAACGCATTTACGCAGAGGCCCAAAACGACGTAACAAGAAGTGCACGTCACATCAGTCGAGCATTTTTAAGGAGATGCCGGGCTTGTATTCAAGTCAATGGCGGACAATTTGAACATTTAATTTAGTTAAATAAAACAGGTTTCGTTTTTTTTAATGTTTTTAGTTTTTTATTCACTTAACAGATAAAAATGGCAACCAGTATTATTTTTGCATTATCTCATAAACCGCTAAATAATTAAGTCACTTCAATCCATCTTAAAAACAACTCTAAATTTGCTATCTTTTTACGTTATTTGCCAGTTTCGCTATGAACATTTCAATTTTTTTTATTCTAAAATTGAATTGTGTTCCTATTCTAAATAAAGTATTCTTTAAATCGAATTTTTGTTCAAAATTCAAACTCTGAGCCTAGTAGGGGCTCTGGTACCATACTATGGAATAACTGCAGTATGAGCTCCTTTTGGTGTAAAATATCAATATCTCGTAAACTGCTGTGTAAATTAGAAAATACTGTACCTTTTTGAAAACTACAATAAATTTACTATCTTTTTATGTTGTGTGCCATGTTAGTTTACAATACTTTTTTTAAATGAAACTCGATCAAAACCGCAGGCTAAATTTTATAAATTGCTATAATTCGTTTTTTTTTTATTTTTTTTACCGACAAAGCATCATGATATGTAATAAATTTAAATTACATTCGATAGGATATGTTTTTAGTAACATCCTGCAAAAAACAGATTTACAAAATACCTAAATTTGCAGTGGTGGCAATCGACATACTGACGCAGGGCATCAAAAGTCACGAGTTTTAAAAAAATGCAAATATCTCGAAAACCATGAACTTTTTATTAAGGTCAAATTGACTTAATATGGTTGCTTATGAGCTGTTCTATCACCCCTCTTCATTTTGGCGTTGGTTTTAGGGACACCCTGTATATATATATCTTTTTTTTTTTTGGATTTTCTCCTTAAAAGGCTTTAACTGTTATGTGTAAAAACTGATACAAATGAAATAATTCTGTATTCTGTGCCGTATGTTTCACATTTGAGTAAAACCCATAAAATTATTGATTTTCGGTGGACTGAGACCTTATACCGCATGCTTTAATCCCCATAGCGGACATATACCGTGAAGAAAACGGAAAACGAATCGTGTAAACACACAGAGCCTAATTACCTATAGGAAAGTCGCAAGCGACGAATTGGTCTCGATTGGTTTAGCATGTGACACTTACTTCCGAACTAAACGAAAAGTGTCTTCCTAAAAAGGCTTATTTTTTCGTGATTTCTACGTCTCTTCTGATTTCTCACTGTGCCTGTGCAGCCTCGGTGGTTCATGCCATTCTTGTAAGTTCGCATCGTATGCATCAGGGGCAACTCCCCAACAAAGTAATCAGTTGACATTGAGATTTTGTCATGTCTCTTGGCAATCCTGACACAAACTACACTTAACAAATGCGTCGAATGGAAATAAGCACTTTGGAGCAACCCCTCCAAGAGTGTAGTTTAATCGAAGATGTAGAAGACCCAGTAGACGGCGTTGAAGGCTAGGAAGCAGACGGGAAAGATGACGCGGGAGTAGGTGTCGATGACATTGACGTCTCGGATCTTGGGCATGGAGGCTTTTATCACGGACGCGCCGCGTCGAAGCGCGTGGATCATCTTCGGCTTGCCGGTCGAACCATCTGGAAGTATGTAAGCAGTAAATACCTCTTTACTGATCGGTGCGGTAATCAGTAATCACAATCAACTGACTGATTAGTTGGCCGAGCGAACGAAGCATCTCTGTTTCAGCTTGGCCATTTTTTTCTTTTCTTTCATAACGGTTTATGATCTTTGTTCATCTTCAATGTTTATGGTAACCGTATCTTTTTTTTACGTTAACTTAGAAGTTCGATTTTTACCACAGGTTCGCGGGTTGTAGGCCTTAGTTAGTTATATGGTTTTAATTTCAACTCGATATCTCCACGCGTTCGGCAGATAAAGCGCCTTGACAGACAAACGAGCAGCCGGACAGACGGACGGACAGACAATGAAGTGATCTTATAAGGGTTCCGTTTATTTTTTTGGGGTACGAAACCCTAAAAATTTGCTATCCTGAACAAACACGAAGGCAAACTTTATTCACTAGATCTGTAATTTGAGAAGAGGAAGTATTAGACTAGAATCATCTATAGCCTGCACATGTTAATGACTTTTATCTTGTAAAGTCGAATATGAATAATTATTTTTAGAATTTCTAGCGCCAAACTTATCCACCGCTTCTCGCGATCCTGACCATAACGTAGGTCCACCTCCACTTTATTGGAGGCAGTCACCTCTCAGGAATCTTTCTGCCTCTACCTACGGTCATCGATTCCACGAGCAATTTGCACAACCTACATGTAAGTAATCACCAATGACTTGTATCATAATAACATAATATAAATACTACTTTCTAACTTTTAGAATTCCTAGAATGCGGGCGGGTGCGATAGCGCAGGTGCGTGTGGTCACGTTGTAGGCGCAGCGAGGGTGGAGCCCCCGCGGCGGCCGGCAGCGGCTTGGACCGCAGCCCGAGCAGCGGGGACACCCTCCCCGCGGAGCTCGTGCACTCCCGGAGGGCTATGATCTCTTCGGGAGAGCGGGAGCCTGTTGACAAAAAGTTCAATTCAATTCCTTTATTTGCTAAAATCCGAAAAAGTCATGCAAATACAGTTATAACGAACCACATATACAACACATCAGTTTAGAAAAAAAAAATAGAAAACCCAAGTCATCGTGCCATGTCATGTCAGCATAATCACTGTCAATCTAGTTAGTTTATGAACTTTAACGTGATTTGTCATTTGACCGATGCTGAAGGCATCCCTCACATAGTTTGTCCCATGGGTGAAGAATTAGATTTAAGATTAGGTGTGTAATCTATATCATCATAAACTTAAGAGGAAGGCTCTTGTCGGTGGAGCAATTTCCAATTTTCTCTATCTTGAGCTCTCTCCTTGACGGCCTGGTACGATACGACGTTCTACTCTTCCTTTATTTGGTCCATATAAGCTCTTCTTGGTCTTTCTCTTTTCCTCCTTCCTTCAACTTTTCCTTCTATAATAGTTTTTAGATATTCGTCGTGCCGTAACAGGTGTCCAATCATTTTCCCTCTGCGATTTTCGATAGTTTTTTTAAAAACTCCTGTCCTCATTCACCATGTTGAGCACCTCCTCGTTTGACCTCTTCTCAGTCCAGCTAACCTTCTCCATTCGTCGCCAGCACCACATTTCAAATATCTATACATAGGCTGATATGTTACAATGTCGTCACTATCATCAGTGTTTATTAGCATTGCCATCACATACACTTCTAGTGTGTCATGCGAACTGGCTTGATTACGATTCTCAATATTCTCATCCAAATGTGCCTACAATACAAATCATAACATCCTTGATGGACTGTCTCTCCAGTATACTAAATTTCAGATCTTAATTTAGCTCTTTTCTGGGCTATGGCACCCCAGTAGATGTTGTTTTGCGGAGTGTTTTAGCAACGCAGCAAACAGCATCACGATGCATATCACCAAGTAGTTGTCCCAAACGGGATATCCATGCATAGAAATTGAATGTAATAGAATCTTCACTTACCGGAACATTTCATATCTTTCTCAACACTAGTGCTGGTGGACATCTGATCGCCTTTCTTTAACTTCGCCCTCTTCCGCGCCCTGGCACCCCAGTACGTGTAGTTCACCGCCGCATATTCCAACAGAGCGGCAAACACGAAGATGAAGCACATCACCAGATAGATGTCTATCGCCTTCACATAGGAGATGCGTGGGAGGCTGGAGCGCACGCCTGTGCTTATCGTGGTCATCGTCAGCACCGTTGTTATACCTGAATTCAAACACATAATCAATTTCGCGGTCAACGCGATTAAAAACGTATGTGAACACTGTATATTAATTTGTTAGTTTGTAATACTTAATATATAGTGTATATGCATGGAAGTTGCTCCACCGACAAGAGCGTAGTTAGTTTAATTTGTGATGATAGTTATTTATAATTTCACAGTGCCTTGGTTATCTGTTATGCTGTGTAATTAAGTTTAATAAATAAATGAAATAAAATAAATGATGATTATGTTTGGGCCATGCGGCCTTAAATTAAGAATTTGAAATTGGATTTAATTGCATTTTGACTTTATTATGTTCTGGGATTAGGATCATATTTAGTAGAACGTTTAGTTTATTTTCTAAAACATGCATCCCGAATATTTTGCGCAAGGTCGTATTGGTTTATACTGTTCTGCAATTTAAGCATGCGAGTATATAATTGCAATGCATAAGAAATTTATCAAATCGTCATAATCCAATGAAAATCCAATTGTTATAAAAAATGCATTAGTTAAGCCACAGAAAATATACGACATCACTTCTTTACATTAAAATATTTAAGAGCAACAATGATACAATTGAATTTACTTTATTTCTATTTCTGAATGAATAGTGTTCATAAGATTAAGTACCTATGACATAACAACAGCTCACCTAACGCAACTCTCGCCGACGTAGCCTCGTGATTGATCCAGAAAGATACCCACGAGAGCATCACAATGAGGATGCACGGCAAGTAAGTTTGAAACACGAAGTAGCCGATGTTCCTCCGGAGTTTAAAACTCAGCGATAGTCGCTGGTACACGCCAGTCGCTAACTTCTCCTGAAATGTACGCATCACTGAGCATTTCGTTTAACAATCAATTTTCGATGTTGAACAGAATCAATGTTGATACTATTTTTAGGGTTCCGTACCCAAAGGGTAAAAAAGGGATCCTATTACTGAGACTTCGCTTTCCGTCCGTCCGTCCGTCTGTCACCAGGCTGTATCTCAAGAACGATGATAGCTAGACAGTTGAAATTTTCACAGATGATGTATTTCTGTTGCCACTATAGCAACAAATACTATTCACGATAAAACAATAATAATTAAGGGGGGCTCCCATACAAAAATAGGGCTTTTTGCATGATATTTCGTTCAACGGGCATTTTCTCATGAACCGTTTATAGGTAGACAGTTGAAATTTTCACAGAATGTATATTTTTGTTACCGCTATAACAACAAATAATAAAAATAAAAAATTAGTAAAAATTAAAGGAGGACCCCATACAATGAACGTGTTTTTTGTTCAATATTGGTACGGAACCCTTCGTGCGCGAGTCCGACTCGCACTTGGCCGGTTTTTTTTATGTGGTGGTACCACATTTCTTATTTGTATATAAATACAAAGAATAAATAAGAAGCCAAATTTTCACGCAATCCACTGAAGTGCAAGTGAGATCCAACCCACGACTTCTGCTTGACCGGAGCAGTGCTCTCACCACTGCACTGCTCCGGTCAAGCAGAGGTCGTGGATTGCGTAAAATTTTGGCTTCTTATCCTTTGTTTTTATATATAAATAAATTTTGGACACCATGCTTTACTTCGGGTGGTAGTTTAACTCATTATAACACTTGCCAACAAAATTTTAAGTAAAGACATGTACTTTTTGCTATTTTAATACTCGACCAATCATAGCCAAATTCGGAATGACACAGTTATGCTCAGAGTTACTATAATTTACCCTGAGGACTACCTTTAAAAATTTCCTTCTCTGTATTGTAACACACACCTATACACTTAAACTCTACAGTGCTTATTTTAACTTCAAGCTAATTATGTTTTACTTTTTATCACAACTAGCTATAGTTATAGTCGTCAAGTTATAACTCTGTACGCTTTTGAACATTTCTAAGCTTCCTTGATACCCTACTCGGTCCTGTAACACAGGGGATCCTAGCTCAGGACCCAGTCACAAATCATTTATGTTGTATTTTAGTTTTTGTTTTCATTTTTCATTATGGTTATTGATCAATTTCGGTAAAATAGCTATTGGACAAATTAGTATGGATTATGGCAAGTCAAATGTATCCAGTCCATTTTAAGTCAAAAGACTATAGACTCTGGCTAACATCATTTATTATTAAAGGGCAAGTTTATTATTCCATACTTTCAGATCATGGATATAAGTACCTAGGTACAGGTATATTTACAGTACTTACTATTCTATCATTGGTCTCGTGCCCCAATATCGTGAATTGCGGCAGCTCGGCCTCCTCCACCCCCCGGACCGGGGTCTCCTTCCAGTACATCACCACGTCCGACACCGTGTACCCATCTGTAGCGTGAGCGATATGTTAGCATGCTGACTACAAATGGGTGGTCAAAAGATGACCTAAAATATGAAGCATTGAGCTGTCTTCCAAACTCAACATTTATCATACGACAGTTATTTTATTAACAGTTTATTGCGTGTTGTAATGTGGTTCTTATACAGTCTTATAAAAGTGGGAAGAAACCAAAACGGTATTAGCAATATAAACATTTGAATATACGTTTTTTAATTCTTCACATAGGTCATCTTAAGACTTGACCTATCTAGAGTCCTATTTAGCCCTATTAATTTTTCGTGTTTATATTACCGTTTAGGTTTGAAACAATTTGTTATATTTATAGTTCACTAATGTGCCTATTCAAATACTTTTTGAAGAATAGTTATTAAAAAGCTACATAGTAACGCGTATCTTATCAATGTATGTCGTATGAATTTGGAAAATTAACTTCCCTGGCTGGCATGGCGGAACTAGGTATATTTGTCAAGAAAATTGAATCGCGTACCTGTTTCGCTCTTGTCACAAGGACAACAAGGGTCAAAAAGGTACGCGTTTCAATTTCCTTTACTGTACCTAAAGCTTGTATTCACGCTTGCGTTGCGAACGTGACATTTTATAATGTTTCTGATGCGCGACTTTGAATGGAATAGTCTTTCCTGGATATGAAACTACCTATGAATATAGCGCGAAAAAAAGCCATGCAAGGCAATGGGTCAGTATTTAATAATGTAATGGTTTAAATTTCAGCACCATTTCGTAACTCAGTAGATTTTATATGTTGAACCTCTTAATGCCCGTAGGTATACTAAATTATGAATTAGCGGCATTTGAGCTACCAACTACCAACTCTTAGGACTTAGTAGCTGCAGATACGTGCGCACACAAATCTAATATATTAACTGTTTGAGAAAGACGTGTGCTAGACCCCCTTCGGCCGTCAATAGAGCTGAAGTTTCAGAACTGGTTTCGTACGAGGCATTTTATTTACTAATAAGGAACTGGTTCCGATCGGAGCTTGTAATTTACTTGTATGTAACTGCCGGACCCTTAGTTAAGTTTTTACAGAGACTTAACGATAACGCAGCGATACCAAATCCCTGAGGAACTTTAGTTACATACGTTATTTATAGTTTTTTTTAAAAACGTCATTCAGAGTTTTTAATTGTTATCGTATGCAAGCGGACCTTAAAAGGATTTTTAAGCAGTTATTTGGAAACTAGACTATAATTTAGTTCTAATAGGGATTTGAACATGACGCAGCCATGCCAAATTCCTTAAGAACTATAGGGTTAATTAAATAGCATTTAGTGGGCTGAAAAAGTTCTTTCGAAAAGCGTATAATGATTTATTTATTTATGCGGCCCCTATAAGCATACGTCTCAGTCTCGCACTCGTATACGTGTCAACAAATTACGGTCGTTTTATAACGTGTCTATCGCGCGATAAATGCAAAGATCATAGCGCAATGTCTAATGTCTTAATCACAGGCTCGCAGGATGTCTATGTCTAGTGTCAGTGTCAGCGATGCCAAACAGTCGGCAAATGCGTCTATATGGAGGCACGAAGCAATGAGCCCGTGTTACAAGTGTAAGAGTCACACAGCTTTCAATCTCGACGGTGCAGTTCTGCGAGTCGAGGGGGTAGTAGTGCAGGTCCATCATGCAGGCCAGCGTGGCGGTGAAACGCATCCCGTACGTGATGCTACCGTCGCCACCCAGGCGCACGAGTTTATTGCGCTCCGTCACGTCGTGGAGGAAGCTGGAATGGCATAACGGATACTTCAAAGATGAAAGCCCGACATACATATTTCCATTGTAAATGTAAAAAAATGTATTATAAGTAATTCATATTATAATAGGCAAAAAGCCACTTTCACACCTAGGATGTGAAAGTAGCTTTTTGTGTATTATAATAATGCTGGAGGTAGAGCCCAACCACCGTCTCGGTTGAAATTCAACCTACTAATGTCGTTGATACAATAAGTCAAGTGTGCGTGGTATCGGTGGGTAATAGTGAAAATGCAGTGACAGACAGTCCAGTAGTGACAGCGCAAGAGCCCTGCCCTCCCCGCGCCGCGCTATCTGCGCGTGCGCAGAGGGCGGCAAGAAGAGCGATTAAAAGTGCAGTGGGTCGCGAGTCACGTAGCAGCACGGATAGCTACCCCTGATGAAGAGCTCCAAATGAGTTCGAAACATGTCGGGCCGTTCCTGACATTTTTTACGTGAGTTTATACCGTTTTTTGATAATTAGTAAATTATATATGTATTTCGGACTTCATTTCAACAAATATGAGTTCTAATATTTTGATTAAGGAAGAATTTATATTCAAAACTAAAAACATTTAAAGATAATTGAGCTTTCTCCTGAATTACCTAAATATTTACATTTTATTAAGACATAAACACGATATAAAACAACTCGTTCTTATAAGGTGACTTACAATCATAAGATGTTTCTCAACAGATCAATAGTAGGTACAGTACATAATATACCTACTCATAGAATGATATTTAAGTGTATTTGAAAATGCGGGATTGACTATATTAAATAATTGATTCAAAAAATCTTGCATTGGTATTTTTAGGACAAAATCTGATACTTAGTGTAAAATGTTTCTAGGTCTAACGACTTTCCGAAGTTATGTAAGTTTTGCTGTATATCTTACCTATTTTTGTCATTAGCAAAAAAGGTGTCAGGCACCCAAATCTTGTCGGCGAAGTCCCCCGATAAGGTTAGAACATCTTCTTGCAAGCCGAAGCCTAATCTCTCATCTTTCCAGTACTGGTTCAAGTACAGCGTTATTGTGTAGTCCTGGAACAGAAACCGTTTATAGATCGTTCTTTATTTCCGACAATGACTCCATACTTATTGAAAACTAGCGACCCACCCCGGCTTCGCACGAGTGCAATGCTGATAAGTTATGCAAATTATATAATATAAACCTCCCCCTTGAATCACTCTATCTATAAAAAACCGCATCAACATCCGTTGCGCAGTTTTAAAGATCTAAACATACATAGGGACAGACAGACAGGAAGCGACTTTGTTTTATACTGTGTAGTGATAGTGATGTGTGGCGGACAGTCACAGTTTAACATGTGAACCTTATGTCTCTGTAATAGAGCTTGCCGTGACATATGGGCCACGGACTGTGAACGAGTTAAATGGCCACTATTTCATGCTAATCATAATAATAAATATAATAGAATACGAAAGGGCTTGTGCACAAATCACGTGAGGTTTTTTCGGCTACTTTTTGACCCCCCCTCCCCCCTGGTGATATTTGGTGAGGTTCTTTGCTAACCCCCCCTCCCCCTCACTACCTCACGTGTATTTTTTTCCGCCAAAATTTCGAAAAATAGACTCGCTAGTTTGAAGTATTTAACAAGTGCAGATTTATTTTTTAACAAAACCGAGAAAAAATATCGATTTTTTCTTAGTTCGTTCACTATAGAAACATACACGTGAGGTCTCCTTATAACCCAACTTGATATTTCGTGATTTTTTCGTGACCCCCCCTCCCCCTATTGAACCTCACGTGATTTGTGCACAAGCCCAAACATGTATTTATGAAAATGTAGAACATTGTTTCTCTGCCATTATTAAGTATCTATGTGGTTTCATAATGTGTGGATAGACATTATGAAACCACAATCTACAATTTGTATTCATAAATCTCATTATAAATCATCATTTCCAAGCATCCTAAATTCAAATTGTGGGTTACGAATTTAAAGGTATTTTAAGTATTCGAGGCAGTCCTAAAACTATTAGGGCGGTGACGGTTCCTTGCCCCGGAGCAATACCTATCGAATATTTATTTTTCCAAAATGCTGATGCGTATAAAAAAGAAAATAATTATTTAACACTAAATTAGAACAGAAAATTCAGTAGTATTTGATTGAGTCATAAACTGCTTTCATGGCCTCTTAAACTTATTCGAACTAGTTGTAACTTTCAGGAAACCCAGCCGTTCCCACAATACATATTCAACGCAAGACCACTCGGCAGCATCCTACATACTTTAATACTTGTAGTGGCGTTAAAATTTGCATTTAGTATAGTATGAGTGGGCGGTGACCTCCCGATGGCGGGCATCGATTGGCTGAGACAGCACTTCCCACCACGACCCTCCAACTATGTCAAGTGTCAGCCTTGCTCTCTTTTAGCTGCTATTAAAAGCTTAATGAATTATGATGGACGAGACTCGAGTCGAGGTCCTCAGTGATCCGAAATCTTCCCTCAACCTCCAGTCGTGTATAACATGATATGTTAAATTGATTATGTTTACCGGAGGCTGATGATATCAATCAATCTTCAATGTAGGTTAATGTCTAGTAGATTAGAATTAGGTACCTTCTTCATATAAGATTGGCTTTTATGAAATGGTTTAGATTCGGCTTAGTTTCCGAGATACTAAGTTTTTTTTTGTCTACGTTTCACGTACATTCGCGTATAAGGTCTTTTTTATTAAGGGAAGCCACTCTTATTGATTTTTTACAGACAACAACAATGAAAAAGTCAATTTTTTTTTGTCGGATTTCATGTAAATTAAATAGTAACATCCTTGGTAACATCTAATGACCATGTCAGGAATACACTGAAAATCAGTCGGGTTCCTCCCACCCTATAATTAAAAAAAAACACGCAAGAATAGACTTACCATATTTACTTCAGATATCGCATCGAAGCTCGCGATAGTTAAATCCATGCCGACATACAACGGATCGCCTGCGAAGCAATAAAATACAATCGAGTCAGCACGAACTTGCCGAGACAGTGCATACAGGCGGAACGCTGAGAAATCATACCGTGTTTACCGGAGTAAATTCAATATTGAATCCTTATGGTTCGAAGGCCGCAATAACATGCTGTAAGGTTTCGAGATTGCCTCGCTCTGTACGTGCATTCGCAATTCAGCTATTTGCGGAGTAGTAGGTATTCGGTATGCAGAATATAGGGCTTTATGGTTACGCGCTTCCGACACTGATATCTCATTTTGTCATAGGATATGTGAGACTTATCACTTATCAGTCTCGCTCGCTCAATATTACAGAGTTATGTTTAACTTCTAACGGATTGATATTTGAACATCTTATTGGTCCAGTATTTTGCAATACACTATATTTATTGCTAAGTAATATTTTTTTCGATTCAGTTTTTCCATTTATTTATTCAAGAAGGCGGAGATGGTTCTAATGGTACTAATATGTTGCATAAAATTGATACTCATAAATTGATTTTGTATAACAACCTTCGACAGAAACATCATTTCTCCGAATTTTATTTTCCATATTTTTTTCTCATATTCTGATTTCACATATTTTTTTATATTAGAACATTCATATGGCAGAATATGAATAAGCATAATATTTACATGTCCGAATAGTTATTTCGAAGAAATTTATATCTCATAATATTTATAGTTCGATTCTGTTATGGTCGCTAGTAACCTAACCCATTAAGTTCGGTTCTAACCTAACCTACTTTACTGGCAGCAATTCGGTTCTGTAGTGGTCGCAGTTCTAACCTAACCTAACCCATTAAGTTCGGTTCTAACCTAACCTACTTTACTGGCAGCAGTTCGGTTCTGTTGTGGTCGCAGTTATAACCTAACCTAACCCATTAAGTTCGATTTTAACCTAACCTACTTTACTGGCAGCAGTTCGGTTCTGTTGTGGTCGCAGTTCTTACCTAACCTAACCCATTAAGATCGGTTCTAACCTAACCTACTTTACTGGCAGCAGTTCGGTTCTGATGTGGTCGCAGTTATAACCTAACCTAACCCATTTTACTGGTATCAGTTTAGTTAATAATCGCCTAATCTAACCTAAAACCTAAACTAGTTTCCTAGCACTCGTCTGTTCCGTAAACTATGTCTTTATGCAATAATAAATTCGGTGATATTAATGTTCTGCCATTTAAAATTATGCGAAATTAATAGTATGCTAACTGACAATTATGATACATATATGATTATGCTAAATAATCATTCGACTAAAAATGTTTCCGTGATAGCTGCTATGCGAAATGTATTTCGGAAAATCGATATTATGCAAGATAAAGAGAACCCGGCGGAGATAGGAGATTTAAAATGAAAAAACGAAACAAACTCGTGACGTCTACAGCTCACAGACCCACTATCCACCAGTGGTATGCATGGTACCACCTACGACATCGGTGGCGGTGATCGACGGCGACTGGTGGGAGCGAGAGATCGTGATCCGACCTTTCGCTCCTACATGCAGACATGATCTTCTCCAGTGTTTTACCCCGGCCACACAGTCTGAATTCCGATCCCGTTTCCGAACGGAATTACGTCAGAAAGTGTCTCTGTCTGTCGTATAGCGATGTCTCGCTTGCTGACGTCATTCTGTTGTGTGGCCGGTCTTATTCTGTGGTGAGGCTTACCTCCGAAGTTGGGCCGCAATCGGATGTCGTATCCGTCGAGAATGCGCGACACGGTGTGCGTCACGTTCTCCAGCCGGTCGGCCGCGGCCGCCGCGCGCTCGTTCCTGCAACAAAACTTTAAATGTCACTGAGTAGATGGGAACAGGTGCCGTATTTACCCCTAGGCCCACAAGGCCCAGGCCTAGGGGGCCAGCCAGTCTAGGGGCCCCAGTCCCAGAAGCAGGACTTGCACCATGCTTATGTTTATCAATTAAAATACGACTGAAACCAGTTTCGACATAGGGGAGCCCCAAATGCCAAATGCCTAGGGCCCTCTAAGTCCGGGCCTGGATGGGAACGGTTGAGGACTAAAATAAAATAGAATAGAAAATACTTTATTCAGGACTAGAAAGTTTACCCGCAACCACCCGTAACAAGAAACAGAAAAGGTATATTGTTTTTACATAAATCACCTAATGAAAGTATGAAACGGTAGTTCAGAGCAGGAATTCTGAAAAAAATATCCATAACACCTTCACGCTTTCTATTTTTGGGTTTAGATTAGCTAACATAATGTCAGTCAGTCTTTAAGGTGGTTAGATTTGTAAAAGTATTATACTAAATTGATAAATAAATATCAGACAACCTCACACAAATCGATCCAGTCCCAAATTAAGCTCAAGAAGGCTTGTGTTATGAGTATTAGACCACGAGCACAAATATTCGAGTACATCACATTATATGACACTAATACACATATTTAATATCAATATAAGTATGAAAACTTGCACGCACACACACACACACACACACACACACACACACACGCACGCACGCACGCACGCACGCACGCACGCACACAATTATTATTAAGTTATTAAGTATGATTGTTTTTCTCAAACATGCAATGAAATATTGTCTTTACGTTCCTTATAGGCTCGGAAGTATCGCTTTTTGGGCGCAACAACTCGAGAGGACTGTAAAGGGATTTCATACTGCTTTTCAGGCCTAGGCCTGCAAAGTAACTTTTTTTTTGTTTCAATTTCATTGTATGTTTGAGAAAAGCACTATACATGCCTCGTCGTGAAAACGGATTCCCGGCCTCGTATCACTATCCGTATATACCTACTTGGCCGGAAATCCTCATTTTCCCGGCCTCTGATGTAATGTACTATTGTTTTGCTTTTTTTTTACAATCTCCGAGTGATGGAAGAGCGGGTCATTCATAGGTCATAGGTCATAGGTCATTCATGCGGGCACAAGCATATTTAATGCTTAATAGAATGTCCCATCCTTTAATATGTTGTTAAATTGTGCAAAAACCGAAATAAACATTTTTTTATTTTTCTTTTTCATCACAGAAATATTTGAAGCGGTGGTAGCCTAGTGGTTAGGGCATGCGACTCAATCCGGAGGTCGCGGGTTAGAACCCGGCCCGTACCAATGAGTTTTTCGGAACTTATGTACGGAATGTCATTTGATATTTACCACTCGCTTTTCGGTGAAGGAAAACATCGTGAGGAAACCACCTAAGCCCAATATGGCCTAGTTTCCCCTCTGGGTTGGAAGGTGAGATGGCAGTCGCTTTCGTAAAAACTAAGTGCCTTCGCCACATCTTGGGATTTAGGTAGCTGACCCCGATTGAGAATTCATGATCACGATCATGATCACAGAAATATTTATAATTTATAAAAAAATATAAAATTAACCAAAAAGAAAACGTTTTTAAATACTACCTATTTTATCGATAACGTGCCCTTGGAAGAAGTTTCTCACATAAAAGATTTGGGAGTATTGCTTGACAGTAAACTATCGTATAACACTCATATTGACTATATTCTAAATAAGTCGAATAAACTTCTAGGCTTTATCTGGCGCAGTTGTAAGAATTTTAAAGACGTATCTGCCCTAAAAGTTGCTTATTTTGCATTGGTCCGTAGCCTGCTAGAATATTGTTGTAATATCTGGAGTCCTCAATACAAGTGTAATATACAGCGGGTTGAGCGAGAACAAAAAAGATTTCTCTTTTTCCTAACAGTTCACGAGAAGTAGCTCCAGTCGCTGCACACATATAAAGATAGACTAACTTTTTTCAATATAGCTAACCTCGAAGATCGGCGTTGGGTCGCCGGCCAGGTTTTACTTTATCAAGTGGTAAACGGTGGTATAGATTGTCCTCAGCTATTGCAGAAAATTAACTTCACTGTTCCTAGACCCCGTGCTCGCATCTGTAATTTCAGGCCATTTGCTATTAAGACATTTAGGACCAATGTTGGCTGTCATAACATCATACCCAGAATGTGCAAAGAGCACAATAAATTCTTCAAGGAAAGTCAAACAGACATTTTTAACGTTTCCTTGAATATGTTTAAAAATAATTTATATAAATTTAAGGCTGGTCTAAATAATTAAATATTTTTGAGTAGTTTTGATCCCTCCCTCGATGCATCTAGTTATCTACCTATTCCTAGAATTGTGTATACGTAAATATGACACTTTAGTCTTTTAAGTATAGTGCAATAGCTTTTTAAATATTGTAAATTTTAATTCAATTTAGTGTTTTTTTTTTCTATGTTACCTATTGAACATAAAGTCAGTTATTAACGTAAGCGAATTTTTGTTCATAACGCACGTTGTGTTTGCCTGTAATTGGGTAAATACTCTGATATGTTTCGTACTTGCATTTGTTTTTTATGTATGTTATATAGTATTGTACCTGTTGGCAAACCTAATAAATAAATAAATAAAATAAAATAAATATGCCGGGACCGCCGGCTCATTAGGTAGGTGCACTACAAACTGCGCCAACCACGTCGTCATGATATAGGCATTATTGAGATTAACGTCGCACAGATCGCGCGATATTCGAACTTTTTTTTTTAGCCTGTACTTGTGTCCCACTGCTGGGCAAAGGCCTCCCCTCGATTTCCAGAACTCTCTGTTCGGTACGATTTCTATCCAATTATTTAGGAACTCGGAAAGTCTCAGCCAGCCACGTCGTCGCCGTCTATCATCCGTGGCTCGATTAGCCCATCAATCAGGGTGCATGCGGCATACGTGGCCTACCCAGTCTCACTTTAACCTGGCGGTTTTTTCTCCAACGTCAGCAATACGCGTTTTGGAATTCGAACATAGGTAGGTACCTTGGCGAAATAGTGCCGGACCCGGTGCTTACTCTTTTGATCTTAATTTTTATGTTTTTTGCGCGATCTGTCAACAACGGCCCTTATATCTACTAAAGTCTTGATCCTACGGTAAAAATGTACAATATAATTAATAGTAAATTTAATGTCGATAATTAATGTAGAAGTTCCTAAAGCGATATTTTAACGGTTTTCGAGATACAAGAAAAAAACTTCAAAATTATATTTTTTTCTTTGTTTGACTGCTTTCTTCGCGGTAGGCCCTAATACGCCTATCCTTGCAATATCTATATGGGAGCGGGGTAGCCAATTCAAAGATGATGGGAGTTTTCCTAAATGTGTGTTTAATCAATGCTTCTTGAACTTTCCTTTATAATCAATCGACATGCTTCACCGCTTTAGGTCCCGATTTTCACCGATACATCTACAAAGATTTACCTCACATGAATCAAAGTGTTCGATGCTATCAGCCGTGAACGCTCCAAGGCGCCTCGGCAGGTGGTGAGACCATCTTGTGCGATGAAACATATCTGATCTTAAGCTTCATCGGTTTCGACCAGAGATAGCATGCTTATCACTTTCCCTGTCCAACATGGCGAGATAAAATCAGGGATCTGAAGTTCACTCTAATAAAATATTATGTAACAATCCCAATGTTTCATTACCTTGAGGGTTCCTGAGTTCCGCTATAATCTTAATAGCGCGATGCAGGATAGATTGTGTTTTGTATGCGCATTAATTATAGCGCCATCTATCAGTCAAAAACTACTGAATGTATTTTAACCAATTTTGGAACAGAGATAGCGTGGTATCTAAAGATGGTTAGGTATAGGATATCTATCCTACAACTACATGTGTTTTTGTGTTTCTACTATCTATAACTTTGTATATGGTGCCGTAGCTCCAAAACGGGTAATCCATTGTAAACATTTATTTAAAAAAGCGATTTGATCCAATTTGTTAAGCTACCAATCTAGAAAATCAGTTCAGCCGTTTGAGAATAATCAGATTTTTGGATGTCGGGTTCGGTGCCGGGTTTTTTATCGTTTCAGCGATTACTATATAAAGGTGTTTAAAACAGGTATCAGAATGTCTTACGATATTTCGTAAGACTTTCTGATACCTGTTTTAAACTATATATATATATTACGTTTAATTAGCAATAAAGTATTGAATTTTATGCGACAAAATTTACATAGTTACAGGACTGAAAATTTAAACTCAGCAATAGAATTAACCGGGGAGCTTTTAGTGGGCAGAGAGAAGATTACCGTTTAGCATGGAGGTTCTCAATCCGATATTAAATTACCGGGTGACGGCAAGCCGGTTACAGTTGACAGCCCGCCAATTTGCTATTTAATTGCTAATTTATTTACGTTTTGGAAACACTTTTAACCCCCGACGAGGATATAGGGGTGTGAATTTAGTTTCTGTAATCTGCAAGTTTGTCCATGGCACCGTAGCTCCTAAACGGAAAACCTGACTTTAACTTTTGCAATGATTTTATTTTTCTTGTTTCGCCAATTATTCTTTAAAAGTTTACGTTTTTTCTCGAAATAATATTCCACAATTTACGTATATACGAATGTTGAGGTACTTACAGGAATGAAAATTCAATCTGTACATTCTTTCTATAATGTTTAAAATAGTTATTTTTGTTAGTTCATATTTTTATTAAGTACCGTTTTTTTTTTTGTAATGTAACTTTACTGTTTGGCATTTTGCTATAAGTGTAGGGCTGCATTCGACTTCTGTTCTTGTTCTCGGATAGTAATGTCATAACCCCATAAGTGTTTGTTATAATCCAGGTCTAAGTAAGTCGGTTAAGGTGGTTTGTTAATTCTAAAAGTAATTGCCTAAAAGTAATAGACAACTGAATATTAATTGAATTTGGTCAATCAATCTGTCCCAATATAAAAGAATGAACCCTACTCGACACACGGCAACAGGTAGGTACACACAAGGTAATTATAAAATAATTCACACCAATTATTGTGTAATGATACATAATATTATTTACTTCCGGTAATTCTATACAAAATCATGAGAGCAAGAATGCAAACCAAATAGAGGGAAGTTGGTGAGGCAGACAATCTTAATCTGTGATACTTACATAATATTTCAAAAAAATAGGTAGGTATTTATTGAATGTTAGTTTCAATATTTTTTGTATTAGTAATCTACTTCAAAATGACATCAATATATTACTAAAGTACTTTAGTACATTTCAAAACTGGTTCCATACCTATTAAAATTAAGGAATACCAAATTTATATGATATACTTTAAAGAATGGTTATTGGTTTAATAAAGACTTTAAGGAAATTAAAATTTGGGGAAACGCTACGGGTACGGGATAACCTTCATTACGTTACCACACACATTTTACTTATTTCATGTTTCCTAAAACCCATTCACTTGTCAATAAGTTTATACGGTGTGTGAGTGGCAAAGTGTAAAAGCGTGCATTGTTTAGCCATGTACCGTCGGCGGGCGCGGAATGTCTTTGCGGCGAATATTCCCAACTCGGGCATACCTGCTTTATAACTAGCAGGAACTTCGTTATTAGTGAACGGCAACTTGAAGATACAGAGTGTAAATAAAACCCTGTCTAAGCATTTAAAACAAAAATCTGACCATATAGGTAGGTACATTCTAAACAGAGGCAAAGTAGTAGCGAAAATGTTTCTTTATTGTATAAAGAATTTACAAACTTTAGAAACTGAAAGTCACTAGAAATGTTTTTTTTACTTTAATATACTTTATATCTAAAATCTATTGCCCCTTTGTTACGCTTCGTATTTTGGTGTGTTTTAAGTATTTCAGATAAATTTGGGGTTCAAGAAAACCTGTTTTCAAAAGTGTTGGAAAGATGTTTTTTTTTTCTAAAGTATTATGTTTATCGTTGTCTAGTACCTTTAGTACAAGCATTGCCTTTTAGTTACTTATGAATGACTATAATATTTATTTATTATTGATTTATGATTAAAGGTGTGTACTCACTGTGCTCGCACGACCGTGAAGACCAGCGGTAGCAGCCGCGCGAAGGCAAGGGCCGGCGGCGGCCTCATCGCGCGACAAGCGCGGCGCGCATCGCGGCTCTCACATGCTGCACTTCCCTTTACAAACTTGCCAAAAAACCTTACCCTACTCAAATCTAAATACCCCGAGGCCCCAATGCATTTGTAAACAACTAAACTTCTAAACTTGGTCACTTATTCCCAGCTCTACTGTATACCCTAGTTTTCGCCGCGATAAAATCGTATGTATAAACGAATCGTGTATAAGTTTGCTAGGACGAGGAGCGTCGTCTCACGATTGCCAGGAGCGGCCGCGGCGGCAGCGGCGCGCGGAGTGGCGTCGCGCGTGCGCTGACGACGAAACAAACTTGAGCGTAACCCACGCACCCGATTGAGCTAATCTTGCACCTGATATCTAACGCTTCACGTACAAATGAGGGGCAAACTTATCTTAACCGCGTTATATGTCCAATTAGAAACGCGATTCTTTCATATATTTCAGCCGTTTATTGGCTACTGGCTTGTTTGCACTGTTGTGAACTTTGTTGGGCTCGTTCATGTTGAGATTCAGATAATGAGGGAAACTAGAGTTCATACCACCTCCACCAAGTTTATTTTTTCAAAGTATTCATATAGTTATCATATGTATTTCTATTTAGGTTATTTTGCACATAGTTTTTCTAATATCTGGCGGGGTAAAGACAAATAAAGAGCATCACTTTTTACATATGTACTCGTTGTTTTGTTTATGTTTTATGTGGAATGAAGCGTTTGAAAGTTTAAATAGGTATGTACCTATACATGCAAGCAACAATCATCGTATTAAACTTCAATATTTGTACGTAACACATGTACATTTGAAACGATTGGAATTTTTATTAGTAAATTCTCCAAAACTCACGTGCTACACCAGCTTCGAATACAGAACATGCACATTCCGTAATTCCCAAAATTTGGATTCGTACCTACTGAGCGTGAATTCGACAAGACGTTGCGATATATCCAATTGAGCAATTTCTCGGTAAGTCAACTTTGACTGACCGGTAGAGAATGCCTCATAGCATTGAGTCCGCCTTTTGTACGATATTTTTCTTTTGTCGAATAAAGATTAAATAACTTTAAGTTATAACGGACATTATATTGGTTTTCGTGTAGCATTATAATTTCCCTTGAGCTGCATTCCAGCTTCAAAGGCGCAGTTCTGGCGCAGTTCCAGTGCAGTTCCCATAACTACATTGAAATTGTGTAAGTTAATCCTAATTGACACAATACAAGACGAGGCTCCATCACACCAATATTATAAAGGCGAAAGTTTGTGTTATATGTTTGTATGTTTGTTACTTCTTCACGCCCGGCTGGATCAATTTTGATAAAATTCGGTATGGAGCCACCCTGGATTAATACAGAGGCCACTTTTGATTAATCGCTGGGTTCAGCTAATATAAATATGTGTTAATCGCGGCGCGCCGGTATTTTTTTGCTTTAGCAATGTAGGTACCTACTTTGTCATTTCGAATTGTACGCCTATTCAAAACATAATATATTTGTTCCAATGAAGAGAATTCCACAACGGTTACCTACTTAGAAAAGAATATAGGTATAGGTGAAATTTCGACCAAATGTCGTTTGGCCATGTGGAATTTAGCCGAACTGTTGCGAACGTGTCGTGTCGGCGCTGAATGTCGCGCGTTTATCGCGCGCGTTGCAATCTGAGGGCGGACGCGGCGCCGGCCTCGCCAAATAACTTCCGTAGGCAACCGCACCCGTGTGCCACTTTACCTGCCTCGCATCTACACTTAGGCCAAGACCCCAACACAAATATCCTACCTACTCATCCCTCAGAAAATATCTTACCGCACTGAAAAAAATACCCAGTGGAGCCTACTGAAATTACAGTAGGCGTAACCGTTATTACAGTTAGGTTTACTGAAATGTCAGTAGGCCTCACTGTTATTGCAGTAAGTCTTACTGTAATGTCAGTAGGCTCCACTGGATATTTTTTTCAGTGCGGGTTCAAATTGCGATTGAAACAGCTGCTGTTTATATGGATAATTGACGTTTGTATATGGACTAACAGATTCAATCTCATTCTCACCACGGACGAATAATATGTCTGTCTAGGATACAATTTCCCAGAGTTAATTTGGCCGCAAACCTAAACAACCTTGAAACCTCTAAATCAAGTTAATTTCGTAAGTCGACTACATAAAGTTATAACGCTTTTCAAGACACTTATATACTTAATCCACCTTGTCTGATATTATCTATCAGTCAGCGAATTATTGGCTTGGCTTTGACAGAACAATTGGTACTTCACCCGTCTAGTTCGGAAAGACGTTGGTTTTTTTTTTCGCTTCAATATAAACATTTGGTGTATGTTTCATTAAAAAAGACATAGAAGCAGAAATTTGCGATGGCATCTTAAACTAAGGCTGCGAACCTATCTGCGGAACCAGTCCACCTACAACGGACTTTAACTCGCCGTGGTACGACTACGAGCGGAGCGCGTCACCGCTCGGCGCCACCACGTTGCGTTTAGCTTAGCACACGTCACTTTGTGTCAGTGTAATTACAACATCTAGTCGCCCTTATGTAACTAATGTGAGAACTTTTGTTGAGACACTCTGGGTGAAAGGTTTTCTTTTTTATCATGCTTAATAGCAAAAAGGATATGTTTTGGCATTACAAAAACATAATTCAGACTTAATGTGTGTTTCAATCTAACATTAAAGATTAAAAAATATCTACTGTAATATCCCACTACCATAACGCCAACCGGAGAGTAACTAGTTATTTAGTTGTTGAATAGTCGTTTGATGTTTATTGATAACTATTATGTATTTATTTAGATGATATTTCTGTCTCAATGTATAAGTTAAGTACATTATATTTGGTACAATGGAAATTAAAACAATATGTACAATTAATTAAAACTAAAATACATAAAAACTAAGTCGTTTGATGCAATATGACGTTGAATTAAGAGGTATTTGCCGAGAAGCAAAGACTTACACTTTTTTCAACTATTGTACAATGGTGCTTATTAGTATTACCTACCTATTTATAAACCATCTATTCGTTCTTTTGACATGCATGAGAGACCAATGGAATATGATGTTGAGACTTTACCGTAAAATAGGCCCAGGTATCAAACTAGGAGGAAATAATAAAAGTTGTACGTAAATCGCACCTCTGGTTCAGTGTTTTAAGACGTTGGATCGGTAATCCAAAGATACCAGCACCTCTAGCGCAGCTGTGACACGCGACTCTTTCTCGCGCGATAAATATTACCTATCTCTTCCTTCGCAGTACTGTGAGAGAGTGACGGGCGATGCTATGTCGCGCGATAAGATTCGTCAAGCCTAGTTGCGCTAGACGGACAGATTCGATTCCTGGTGAGGACGACTACGGAAGAGCGCAATGCGCATTTTCTTTACATGTTGATCTTTGTAGATACAATATTGCTATTTTACAATACTTTAAAATAGGCGATCATCGAGTTTTACAACCGCACCACTAACTAATAGCACAAGTTGTAAACGAAAAATCCTTTTAGCTTCATTGGTAAGCGGAACCCAACCTAAGTATAACATCAAATAGGTACTTACATGTCAACCATTGTTCCTTCCCTTCTACACATTTTTCCCGTGTCGATAAAACGTATTTCCACGTACGCTCACATCTTGTTTGAACTTGCCTCTTCCAGATCAATAACCTCGTTATTTGATAAACATTTATGTGACAACATCCAGACTATTTATATTTTAATATCGACATCGAGATGTGAACACAAGATATCACTTGTAGAGATTTTGCAGTATACTTACGCGTCGTAACTAGGTACACGAAATGTAAGCGATCGAAAATCATATCATTTTCAAACCTCAGAGGCGAAAACGTAACATTGTCGTGGCGACTGTATTGCTAATATGTAGCGGTATCTCTCTCGATACCGAATGCATTGAACATTGTTAATAAATACAGTATTTCTAAGAATTTCACTTCAAAAGCTCACGTGGTAAATAAGATAAGAATCCATACGCAATAAAAAAAATAGGCAAGTTCGAGTCCGACTCGCGCATGAAGGGTTCCGTACCATAAAACTAGTTTTTGAATGGGAGCCCCCCTTAAATTTTTATTTTATTTTTAGTATTTGTTGTTATAGCGGCAATAGAAATACATCATTTGTGAAAATTCCAGCCTGGTGACAGACGACGGACGGACGGACAGCGAAGTCTCAGTAATAGGGTCCCGTATTTACCCTTTGGGTACGGAACCCTAACTAGTTAAAAATGATTGCACGGAAAGTAATGAAAGTTTATATCTGCCTCGAGACTTTCTTCTATATAGGTATACATTGGAAACAATGGAAATAAGCACGTTCAGTTCATAAATGTCCGATTAATAATTATGCATACAAAAACGGATTGAACAGAACACTTTTTCGGAGTCGCCACATGATTTAGGCGTGTGTTGACTTAATGCAAGACAGACCTTTTCACCTCTCTATAGCTCGTAACCTATATTTGGGTGACAATAATGTTGAGTGCCCAGTTTATTAATGATACCAGCTGGTTCCAACGCGCTCTTGTAATTAGCGTGAGTGGTGATCTTTTCAAAAGTAGAAAATCTCAAGGCTAAGCACTCGTTGGTATTACCTATTTTGAATTTTGGTAAAAAGGGTTCTGAATTTTTGAGTGAGTTTACCCGTGTTTCTGAAACCTCTCTGCGGCGTCGTAGCTCTAAACCGGATGATCCAACTTGTAATAACTTACAAATGATGAAATCGAGAGTGTTTGATGATCACCAACCAACCTTCTAAGGATTTTGTGATTTTTTAATCTGATCTAAGGTCATTAAATACTTACTCTTTAATTCGCATTGGCAAAGGCAAGGCACGTTAAGCGTCTTTCACCTTGGTCAGCTACAGTTCGGAATGTAATATATTTTTTTTATAAGCGCACAACATAGTGGTTTCACTTCGCCTGATGGTAAGCAAAAAGGGGAGCCCAAGTCGCAATGGCAAGAAACCAACGGTGCCATATCAGTTGACACTCCTATGCACGCTTCCATAGGTATCGGGCTGGGACATTATCATGACGATGAAGAATAAGATTCGACTGTGTCAATTTATCTCATGGCAAGTGCCTCCCACCTTATCAGCCTCACAGTTCGGAATGTATTAGGTGTTGGTCCGGGACGCGACAGACGTGAGGAATAGTGAGTAGTGCAAGGGTCGCAGCTTGCGTAATGGACGGCTTGCTGGGCCGCGACATTGCCCTAATGATAGTGATTTAAAAGAGACGTGCTTTATACTCCGTAACGCTTACACTCCTACTATCAGCTTGTAAAGATTTTACACTTTTTTTCTTAAGAACAAGTAAACGGTAAAGTAACTCTTTGGTATCTTAGCTGCTAACTGTATGATGCAATTATCTGGGTGCGTCTCATTTCATAGAAAAACAATTAACATATTTTCATATGACCGAACATACGTTTGGTAGAATTTTCAGTTTGTATAACAACGTTTCATAGAATGTTAATTTCATATATCGTTATTTCGTAGAAGCACAATTGATAGAAAGTCATTTCTTATAACAATCATTTCATAGAATGCACGTTTAATATAATGCACTTTTCTTATAACAATAATTTCATAGAATGTAAGTATTATAGAATGTACTTTCCATAGAATGTACGTTTAATAGAATGTACTTTTCATAGAATGTACGTTTAATAGAATGTATTTTTCGTATAATATACTTTCGAATTCATAAATTACAAAATTTGAACAAGCGAGCGAGCAAAATCTTTTAGAGCAGATCCGACGTGGCCGGGTTAGGTAAGAAGGTCAGGCGGGAGCGAAGCGTAGCGAGCTCCCGCCTGGCCTTCGAGGTAATTTTTTTTTTGCGTACCGAAAAAAGTTTTGCTTGTATTCATACCTACTGTTTACATACAAGAACAAATCCACCCAACCACTTCTAGGAAAGTATTAAGTTCGGAGCTAAAGCGGAGTACTGGCAAAAAAAAACATACGAGAGAGCGAGCGAAGCGAGCGAGCAAAACCTTCCAGAGCAGATCCGACGTGGCCGGGTTAGGTTAGAAGGTCAGGCGGGAGCGAAGCGTAGCGAGCTCCCGCCTGGCCTTCGAGGTAATTTTTTTTTGCGTACCGAAAAAAGTTTTGGTTGTATTCATACCTACTGTTTACATACAAGAACAAATCTACCCAACCACTTCCAGGAAAGTATTAAGTTCGGAGCTAAGGCGGAGTACTGGCAAAAAAAAAACATACGAGTGAGCGAGCGAAGCGAGCGAGCAAAACCTTCCAGAGCAGATCCGACGTGGCCGGGTTAGGTTAGAAGGTCAGGTGGGAGCGAAGCGTAGCGAGATTTACGTACCTTTCTATTAAGTGTGTATTATGTTATTTCTTTATTCTATTAAATGTTTATTGTATGAAATGTTCATTATATTAAGTATGCATTTTGTTTTTTGTTTATTCTATTAAATGTTTATTATATTAAATGTTCATTATATTAAGTGTTCATTATATATAGTGTTTATATACGAAACAAAAAATATATCAAGTGTTGTTATAAGAAATGAAAATATATGAACTGATTTTCTACGAAATGATAATTCTAACAATTGATCGATTCTATGTGTTGAAATTATATTATATGTTATTCGATGTGATGAACGTTATACCACTTGTTGTTCTATGAATTATTACACACCCTAATTATCTGATTAAAACTCCATACGAGTTCAGAAAATGTCGGGCTGTTCCTTATAATTTTACGTAAGTTTAATCCGTTTTATAATAGTGAAAAATATTCTGATTCGCATTACAAACTACGGTAACGTTGTCATCTTCTCAGATCGGAATGTAGTTAGTTGACGTACGGTAATGAACCCCGCCTAGCTATATTACGACCTAGTTCGATTTATATTGCTACTAGCTTCGCTGCGCGGTGTTACTCTCTAATCCCCCGGGAACACTACATGTCAGCTACCTTCATACCAAAATTTATCAAAATTGGTCTAGCCGTTTGAGCGTGAAGTGAAAAACTCGCCTTTATAATATACTCGTGTGATATCGCCATTTGAACCATGATGAGATTTTTCCTATTCACGCTAAATTGTGTCTGACAAATTGTTATTAGATAAATAGAATATATCGCTAAAGCAAACATATAGTGATGATGACATATCGGATGCCAAATTGTATGCCCGTGTTTTGTTTCTTTTTACTTTTACTCGCATCCAATTTGCCTAGTTTTTAAGATGAGTTCATTAATCTGTTGATTAATTTTTTATTAGGCGAGAAAGGGTAGGGGGTTTTAATCCGCCTTTACAACGGACGGAGATGTACATTTGTTTTATCAACGCGATGTTATTTTATTTGCCAATGTTGAAATAAAAAATAATTAATATCAACTTTATTTCCTTTTTTCAATATACGCATTTTAAGGCGCCGTACCTAAAGGTTGCTAACGGAGGACTTATTAGTAATAGAGTAAATATTACAAAGTCTCGGCTGTCTGTCTGGCCGTTCGTCTGTCGCAGAGCTGTATTTTTGCAACCGTAATAGGTAGGTAGAGACTTGAAATGTTCGCATTATGTAAACTACTAGGTATGACCGTTATGACTAAAAATAAAGAAAAAATCATAAGTCGGCTCCGTCTGCCCATCACTCACTTGCCATGCCACTCATTATTGATTTAATCTTTACAGGTACTAATACCTATTTGATACAGTAGCCCGTCTAGCACAACTGTGACACACGACGTCTCGTGCGTTACAAATCGCCTCGTTTTGTGCAGCAATGTAAAAGTGACGGGTAGAACTATATTGCGCGACAAGAGTACATATTTATACATATTTTTAGGGTTCCGTACCCAAAGGGTAAAAAATGGGATTACTAAGATTCCGCTGTCCGTCCGTCTGTCTGTCTGTCCGTCTGAGCTTGTTGATAGCTAGACAGTTGAAATTTCACAGATGATGTAGGAGGGTCGTCTGAAAAGTTTCTGGCCTGACATAGAAACAAGTGTTTTTTTTTTTTTTTTACTTTTCAAACATAGTCTCCTTGTAAGGCTATACACTTGTCCCAACGATGCTCCCATGATTTTAACCCGTACAAGTAGTAGTTGCCGTCTTGCTCTTCAAAAAAGGCGTTCACGCTGGCAATGATCTCTTTGTTACTTGAAAATCTCTGTCCACCGAGCCAAGTTTTGAGTCTGGGAAATAGGAAAACGTCGCTGGGAGCCAAATCTGGTGAATATGGTGGATGGTCAATGATTTCGTATCGAAGCTCCTTAATTTTGGCCATGGCGACTGCTGACTTGTGAGATGGTGCGTTGTCTTGGTGGAACAGTACTTTCTTTTTTTTCAAATGTGGCCGTTTTTTCGCTATTTCTTCCTTCAGCTTGTCAAGTAACGATGAATAATAAGGTCCCGTTATTGTTTTTCCTTTTTGTAAATAGTCAACGAATATTACACCGCGGCTATCCCAAAACACGGTAGCCATCACTTTTCCGGCCGATGAAACCGTCTTCGCCTTCTTCGGAGCAGGTTCATTCTTTGCAGTCCACTGTTTGGACTGTGATTTAGTCTCAGGCGTGAAGTGATGAATCCACGTTTCATGGACAGTTACCAAGCGACGCAAAAAATTGGACTTATTTTGCTTAAATCGTTTCAAGAGATCTTCAGAAATGGTCTTTCGAACTTGTTTTTGATCAGAGTTTAACAGACGCGGCACCCAACGTGCGGATAGCTTTCTCATATTAAATTTTTCAGCCAATATGTAACGAACTCGTTCTTTTTAAATGCCTACAGTTTCTGCTAACTCTCTAACCTTGATTCTGCGATCGTCGAGCACCAATCGGTGCACTTTTTCGACTATATCGTGGTTGGTTGCAGTTTTTGGCCGTCCCGGGCGTTCTTCGTCGTTCAAGCTGGTACGACCGCGTTGAAATTCAGCCACCCAAAATTTTACGGTGGAAAATGATGGAGCAGACTCGCCGTAAACAGAATCCATCTCATTTTTAATTTGGGTTGGCGTATTTTTTTTTAAATACAAATACTTAGGTAATCACAGCTCGACACTAATTTTTTTCCATAATAGAAACTTAGAGGGTATTGTTTCACGAAATCGGCAATTATAGAAAAACTAACCGACAAAATGGCGGCAATTTTGACATTTAACTTCAGAAAAGAATAAAGTTATAGTACCAAGGAGGTTTACTTAAAAAAAAGTTTTTATTCATTGTGAGGCCAGAAACTTTTCAGACGACCCTCGTATTTCTGTTGCCGCTATAGGTAACAACAAATACTAAAAACATAATAAAATAAATATTTAAGTGGGGCTCCCATACAACAAACGTGATCGGTTGCGTTAACTTTGCACCTCATTTGTATGCGGGGCCATACATTCCAGGTGCAAACTTAACTTAACCCGGCTAATTAAGATGGGAAGTGATTGTACGGAACCCTCGGTGCGCGACTCCGGCTCGCACTTGGCCGTTTTTTTTCAATAGTATATTATTATATAAAAATACCGATAATCACATTCATAAACTTATTATATTTAAAATATATATTTTTTAATAAATATTTTACCATGTATTTTATTTTAAATATTGACAACACGCCCCAACTGCATAACGCCTAACTTCACAAACTTTGCACCTTATATAGTCAAAAAAAAATACCTATCGCGGAAGCATAGTTGTGCTAGCATATCTTGCCGTAACTTGTCGACTCAGCACTAGCAGGGCTTGCATATATTGGAGCTACTTCGCATCTCGAGCGACTCAGCGTTACTTTGTCTTGCTCGCACGGTATTGAAAGGAAAGTGACGGGTAGTATTTTTTGCGCGACAAAGACTCGTGTGTCACAGAGATAGCGAGTTCGAGATCCCGTGGTACCGCGAGTGGTCTCTGGACGCACATCTCACCGAATTGTTTCATAAGCCCACTCCGGCTGCCCATCACTCACTTACCACGCCATACATTATTCATTCATACCCCTATTTAATAGCCGAGGTAAATTAAACCGTTACAGATAAACGGGTTATCGTAATTCTAATCCAAAAAATGTTGCTAATGAAGATAAATTTATACTACAAAATCAAGTTACCTTACCAGGGTTTTGGCATCGAGCTATGCCATGCCATGGACCTATCGTTGTGGTTTCATTGAGCCAAAAACAACTAGACAGAATTTTAGATACAAGTGGGATATTTTGTACCAGGCTGTCCATCCAGGGTACACCGAAGAAATCGTTAAATTGTGCCTTTTTCCTCCACAAATGAAACGAGTGCCTAACGGGTAAACTTTTATTTCCAAAAAAAAAACTATAATAATATGATATACCTACTTAATAAATAAACAAACATGTCTTTATACTTTTTTTAAAGTTCATAAACACATTGAAGGCGCGTTTATTTTTAAATTGGGTGACATCTAGTAGGCATTTTAAATGTCGCCGCGTCGTGTCAATTTTCATTAATTCTCACTCAAACTATGTCAACATAATGTCGCATTTATGAATATTAGTGCTGCTCAGCGTCAATTTATCTTTTCTCATTAAAGTTATTACGCGTCAGATGCTACGGGCCTTATAATATTATATCGCTCATAACAAAGCTAAAGAAAAGTTCCTAATGTTTTCCAAGAGCTACAAAATGCAATTTACATACAAAATTATCTTCACATTATGGGCTCTTTCCCACGCACTTCGTAGCACTCGTTTTCGTAGCCTCCGCTACGCCGTAGCGGGAGCTACGAGTACCTTGATTGCTACGTAATTCCCGATAACTTTGTTACGAATTTTCACCGACTTACTTGACAGTTTAAGCGCTCTTTGATATAGAGGTAACTGAGTTAGCAGAATGGTGCAAAAATACTGAGAAAATGTTGTCTTTATTTGAATTTCGTTTACTTTTTATGAATAACTGTTGACATACGCAAATGTTGAGCACTTATTATTGTACTTAAATAGGTTCGAAACACATCATGTGAAATGAAATGTAAAATTATTCATGCGATAATATCTGTATTCGTTCTATTTAATGTACTAACTTTAGCTTGTTAGGTCTCGTCTTGTTTGCTTTGTATTAATATTCTTACTGTTTTTCTCAATATTATCATGACAAAGTCGTCGTTTCCACCCATTCAGAATACAGCCATTGTCGGTAATCAAAAACAAGAACGCGCCAAAGTCGCGGTAGCCCAGTGACAATAGCACGTGCCAAACATCATACATCCACATTAATAAACAAAACTATCCGAAATCCATTTCTAACATTTAATTAACATCCCATCCGTTACCCGAACACTTCATTCAACAAGGCCAATTCAATCTCAAATATAATGCAAGCAATTAGAGTATTCACGAGTCATCAGTCGGCGGATTCGAATCCCATTACCTCGGAGTCCAGGCGCAATCAGGGTCTTTAGGGATCACGGCATTTGCTGCCATTGTTCTCTGCGCTTGGGTTTTACATATCCCGCCTTGAGCGAACTTCAGTACTATGAACTGAGATCATTGTAAGGTGGGGTAACACTGTTTTTTTTTGTCTAATAGGGTAAGACTAACAGATAGTTATTTTTTTAGCTTTGATTGGAACAGGTGACAGTGACACATTCCAAATTTTGTTTTTATCCCACTCAAACAGTTTTTATCCCACTCAATGAAATGTTCATCCCACTTAATAAACATTTTTATCCCACTCAGTAAATGAGGGCCTCACGATGACTAGCTACTTGTATCGGTATTTTTATATAATTTTTAATTTTGGTTATGTTATGACTATATTGATATTTTATTTAATGTTTAATTACTGGAAAGTTGCCAAAACATCAGGGAGGCTCAAATAATTAATATACACGATGTTTGATTTGATTATTTTGGATGTTGACGTTGCAAAGCGATTCCCTGTAATTCTACTTGATTAAATGCTCTTTTCAACTATAGCGACATTAAGTGTTTCTATTTAGTTATTTCTTGTCGAGTGCAAAAAGGAGTATTCCATTCTATCCACGGGCCCGCATACTGAGCTAACCCTGTGTCAATAAAAAGTTTAAAATGCACTCACACTTTCTTAACTTTTAAATGCCGTTTAAGAACAGTAAGAACCAATTTAAACGAAGTTCAATTTAGCAACAGACTAAATATTTGTGATATATGTATGTATGTAAACTCCTTTTACACAAAACTTGAAATATATTTTTTCTACTCCAGTACTTTTTTCTGTCATTTATATAGTTACTAACTCTAATATAAAGACATAAATTATGAAAGTCTGTAAAAGTCTATACTCTACTGGCCAAAAAAACCCTGCTAAACGATGTTATAATGTCGCCAAAAAAGCATCACTTAGTACCACAGATTACAAGATAAAAAGCTGCAATCACACAATTTGCAATTTAAAAAAAACTTATTGTACTAAGGCATAGCTGCCAACTTAAAAAAAAAGTTTTATCTTCAGTGCATGGATGTTTAGTATAGTGAACGTATACCTTTATGTATAAGTTTATATTTTTTTGACAGATGTTTAGTATTTTGAACTTATACCTCTATGTACCTATAAGTTCATATTTTTTTGACGGATGGACGTCTATAAAAAAAAAGTTTATCAGAGACTATTTTTGTTTTTAATTTTGTTGATTTCGAGCGGGAACATGTAATTATTTTCATTGTTGTTTATTTGCATTTTAAATATGAAATGTCGAGTCGTAGAAAAAGTATGTATGCAACGTTGTATAAGTAGGTCAAAAAACGCTCGTGGCATCTTTCTTACGATGTTCGCTACGCTCACTTCGTAACCCATGCCACTCGCGTTTTTTGCCCCTCTTATACAACGGTAGAAAATACTATTAAAAGGAATGTATATTTTCTTTGTGATTATTTTCAAATCCAGTGAAGATCTCGAAACACATTAATATAAGTACGTCATTTGATAACATGAAAAGATCTGTAGGCTCAACTCAGATCTTTGGGCTGATCTCCTATACATGTATATGGTATAGTAGGCATTTAAAGACAAGTTCAATGCCTGCGAGCGAGAATTTACAAGGCAATCTTCGGGCGTATTAACAATATCCGTTTTACGCAATCCCGATGGCATTATGAATTCGCATCAGGCAGTCGAAGCACAGACGCACAATAAGGACTCTCGTTACTGATATCGACATAGAAATAGACATTCTTACCGTACGAATTCAAAAAGTGGCAATAACCCGTGCCACTGAATCGTGCGTGGTATTGAGTGGTAGTTTGGAATGATCACAGCAAAATAACGGACATAATTTCCACTATTGTTATTCGAGCTGCGTTGAATGACTTTCACAAGTAGACATTTTAAAGGAGAGTAGGAGGTTACGTTAAAAACATTAAATGATGATTAATATATATCCTTTGTTTCCGTGGTTCAACCATCTAGTTCACCTATTTCTTGTTGTACAAACAGATTAACAAGAGAAAAAAACACACCTGTGTGAACTGGGCGAATAGGTTTCGGAGAGAAACAGTAAATTTTACCACATAGTACCACATATTTTTCTGGGTAAACAAAAGGTGGTGCAGAAGTTAATCCCTATTAGATCTAGAACGTAATAGTCCATATTTCTTCTAAAGTATTTGTATTATTTTAGGCCCCATTCGTAGTCAAACTTGTAGGCCATTTACATTTAATACATATAACATTTAGCCTAGCACAACTATGACATGCGACACCTTGACGTGCGACAAATACTTCCTGTCACTTTCCTTTCAATACCGTGCAAGGAGGAACGTGATACTGAGTCGTGCGACAACCGAAGTCGCGGTAAGGTATACTAGCCCTTTACAACAGTACGCGAACAGAATCAAGTCTCAGAATACAATTAAATTACAATCTCAAGCCTAAACGCTTCAACCAATTTGAATAGCTAAATGAAGCGTCTGACGTTAGAATTAGATTTATAGTACTTACCTCATTCCTAGAAAGTTAGTTCCCAGCAATTAAATACTCAAAGTCACTTAAGTAGATATGATTGGAATATGAACCAACAACACTAGAGTATACTTTCCTGAAGAGAATACAAATTTAACGGCGCTAACCACTAAAACTGAAGACACATGTACAAAATAATGTAATATAAACCTCTAGCGATCACGCTAAATACATTTAATTTAAGGATATCTAACTTTTAAGCTCATTTTAAGTGAACTGTATTGTTCTTATGAGTAAATAAAGATTCTCTAAACCTAAATATAATTTAAGAAAATATACGCCGAACTACAATTATATTACAATAATTTTCGTCTAAGTGTTATAAGTTAATATTAAAAAATATCAGACAGCTATAAAAGAGTTACTACAAAAAACACCGAAATCGCCTTTGATGTACCCACGGAATGTGACTATGAGCACGTCGAAATGCCTCCTCTCAAACAAAAAAAAAATAAGTTTTACAAAAACAAAAACAACTGAATTGAGAACCTGTTATATTAATCGACTAATATTCTTTGTTATTTACTCATTGTATTCGTTCGAGATGTTTGTCATAACTATCATGTTCGCTAGTAAATTCAACCAGTATGTAAAGTAAGTAAATAAGACAAAATCTAGTGACAAAAAAATAGCGAGAAAAGATTTTTAATTTTTTTCATTTTGATAACAGTTCGATATGTAACATGGAACTTTAAACTTCCAAAAACACCTGTTTTTCCAAACCGCTCGGCTGTTTGTGGACGCATGCGCACCGCGCCCGCTCTCGGCGGGAGGCTGCAAGTCGTACAAACCGAACTTCTGCGACGCACGCCGCGGCGCCACAAACGCCCACGGGGACGATACAAACAGAACAAACACGCGATAACTTGTATAACTAAACGGAATGATTATAATACTTGTTTAGCTTCTTTAAAGTCATGTTTATGGTGCTGATTGCTGGGTTGGTGCTGTTAAGGTGAGTTAATTCTTTTGTTTGATTGTGTTTCTAAACATTTATAGACATGGTATAGAGTGACATATCCTATAGTTACCTAGGTATATTGGTACCTCGTTCCATCGGGTAAATCTAATTAAACACTTCTATTTAGTACCAGTAAAAGTAAGAACAAAAATTATTTCTATTACATTATCATATTGTTATTAAATACAGAGCGGCTCTTTTCTAGTGCTCAGCCATAATGACAGAGTTTGTAAAGTTGTTTCCATTACATAATGTACATTCATGATTTATTGTGTGATTCCTTAGGTACTAAATTAATTACAACTATAGTTAAAAGCTAAACTTTAAATATATTTAACGTTAGCTATTCGGACACAGCGTTGTAATTAAAACGTGAAAGCTACATTCACTGACGTGTTGACACCTTCTACCTATCTTCGTTCTTTTCGTCCGTGCGGAAGAATAATACGTAACCCCTTTTTAGTTTCTCCGTAGTCGGATAAAAAATATTCTGTATCCGTTCGTGGAATCTGTCAAGCTATATACGTATTCTATACTTAATTACCTACAGGAACGTAAGAAATTCAAATTTTAGAGATTTTCGCCCAGATTTTCCTAAATATTGTGTACAACGTGACCTTAGTAAGCTTTTACAAAATGGGCTATATTGAAAACTTTTCTACGGTAAAGTAATGATAGAATAGAAATAAGTATGTACCTATTTTAGGAAAAAGAAAGTATACTCCTTCTAAACAAAGACTCGAAGTCCCAGTAGCAACAGTTCAAATAGACTTTTGCAATTAAATTTTACCATTATCGCTTTAAACATGATTTATACATATTTTCAATTGGGACAATCACAAAACTAATAAATATAAAAAAAAAAACAGTTTAGCATTGGTGTGTGTGACGCTGCGGTTACCACACGATAGATAAATGACATGGCATCCCCCACTTGTAACGGATGTTTCTTCATTTGGAGGAGACCAAAAAGTTTACCACCGTTGTAATCGCAGTTGTTGATCTTCTTGGATATTTCACTATTCTGTCAAGGGTTAGTTGGAAGAAATCCCCATTTTGCTCAGAGGTTAACTGGAGGAAATCCCTTATAGGGCTAACTTCGCTTTCGTACATAATATATCTATTGCTACTTTATTACGTGTCTGTTATTTGTTATGTACAATAAAGTACAATACAATACACAATTTACTCAATTAAAATATGTATAAAATTGTTCGTTGTGCGACGACACTTAATCATGAAATAACATACTAGGTTTTAAGGACCCTTTTGTATTGTTAATTTGTGATGCACAACGGATCTTTTTCCAATGGTTTTTTTTTCTCGTTTTGTATGGCTAACTACATACTCCTAAATTTTTACAACATTTTTGGTCTTTACTCATTTACTTGTCGCATGATAAACATGACCATGATCTTCAAAGATGCACATGCGCGAAGCATTGAAGTAGGTATATATTTATTTTGCTAATAATATAATCGTAACATCATATTTACAGTCAGAGTAAATTTGAGGTAATAAAATTCATAATGGCGCATATTTACATCGCTACTTACATAGTTTATTTGATTACTTAGGTAAGTACTTCAAAAAATTCGATTTCCGTATCCACATTATATGTAGATGTCCCATATTTTTTAAACATGTTAATTGATTTAATGATTTACAAGTCACCTAAAAAAATCACCTGTTTTTTTTATAAGATAAAAGACATCTAATATAAGTAGGCTAGCATTTCTTGCCGCGACTTCCCTTGTTGCGTGATTCTACGCACTCTCTTCTAAGAGCATAGAATTTGTTGCCTCGCATATAAATTAATATAAATATAAATTAAGTTACTTTAATATAATTGCTGATTGTATACTTGTTGACAATGTATGACTAATACTGAATAAATGGATATGGATATGGATATGGATATAGCTACTATTTCCACAAAGGCAGTTTTGACATTCTGCTTAACGACTTTGGCTAACATAAATAAAAGCATAGTTCTAAAGCTAAACAATTCCTGGAAAGTCCCTCGTTCTATTCCATCCTGTACACATACCTAAATAGCTAGCTAGCATGGCATTAAAATGGCATCATGGCGTATCTTCACTAACGCAATAACCCGACACGTCTGAGATTTTTCGCTTTAAACTGAAATGCCGCGGGAAATATTAAAATTGTGTCTCACGACCGTCCACTTCCGCAGGCCACTGATGGGGGCGTTTAAAATATATTAACTCAAGTAATATAAGTAGTGGCACAGAATAAAATACTTCAGAAGGTTCTCTCATTTGATCTTCGCAAAAGTATGCCTGACCTATACTTTATTGGTTGTGTATGTATAATAATACGACGGAAATAGCCGTGGAGAGCACCAGACAGACGCATATGTGCCGCGAAGACATACTCTTATACCGAACAAAAGCGAAAAAGGTAAAGCCAAGCACCAAGGTGTGCGGTTGAGCATAGCGTAAGCTTGGAGCGCGGCTCGTGGCGCGTAATAGTAACCGTCTTAAAACGTATAGGTACATATTTGCTAGTTTCCTAATCGTTATTCGTCTATTACGTATATATTCGAGTCTTTTTAGACATGTGCTGTTCTCGAGATCGTTTCCCAATTTGTATGGAAAATCATCTCGAGAACGCTCCTTCCCTATACAATCGGCAAATGTTCACGAGAACGGCACATTGCTAATCGTATTCGACTTTATCGGCGATATATTCTTAAATATTTTGGAATGTCGATCGACAAGTTTTGAATTTTAGGTTTAAAAATAATTTACACACAATGTATAAACACTTATAAACAATTTATATATTAAATACAAAAGATGCATATTCCCTTTTAAAATGTATCGTGTTTAGGGTACCTACCCTAGTACCTACCGTAATAGTCACCTAGGCTACGAAACCCTGAAAATATCCTAGTTGCTCATTCCTGGCTCTTTGTCTATAGCCTGAGTTGTTGGATGAATTCCCGGAACAGTTCCACTGAGCAACGTGAACGATACAAGGCTGAGCTGTTTATTCTCTGAATTGTTCACAAAGAAGCAATTAAAAGTTTAACCCTGTTCGACATTGTAGTTAAACAGATAGCTGAAGACAACACCTGCGAATAAGTAACTTTCCCTGAGTAATTAACACTTTACATTAGGCTTTCGGGAATAGAGTTTAGTGGGTACATTGATTTAGCTGCTGTGTAAATCACATAAATGACTGACAATTTAATGTTATGTACCTACACCTGAAATGTTCTCCATGTGTTCACGAATTTGCGGTTTCAGGTTCCTAGTGGCGCTACAAAGAGGTTTCATATGGTTAATCACACGATAATAATATAAAGGTGCAGTGCAAGTTTGTGAGTGTGTTTATGTGTATGTTTGTTACTTCTTCACGCTCAAACGGCTGACCAATTTTGATAAATTTTGGTGTGAAGGTAGCTGACACCCTGAATTAACACATAGTCTACTTTTTATCCCGAAAAAAGTTGTGTTTCCGTGGGACGAGCGGGTTACACCACGCGGCCCAGCTAGTTATGTATAAATGTAATGTCTTGTATATATACAAAATATAAATCCATACATAGATACCTGACATTCATAACCCAGGCGCCAATATTCGAGTTCACACACAAATATTTGCCCTTGCCGGGATTCGAACCCAGGACCGCCGTTTCAGAAGGCAGCTACTAGGCGCTACCACAGCGCCAAACACGTCGTCAAAAATAAAGTACAGTCTTCAATATTGATTTCGTAAATATTTAATAATATTAGGTACCTATGCAGACGCGAGCAAAACTAACTTTAACAAATAGTTCCACCTCGTTTACTCTTACAAACGCTTAACAAATCGGATATCATTAAACTTTAGGTTATCCGGTCCGGTAAAGGAAACAATTTCACGACTTTCAAACTATGTAGCAATTTTGATGATTTAAACCCACCTTCATCTATTTGCTGAGTTCGAGCCGGGTCACACTTGTACGCGAGTGTTTAAAAAAAGTGTTCCCACAAAGTGTACATAAACTTTACTTTAAGTATACATAAACTAAAAAATGTACATGAACGTTTACAAGGAACTTGATTTTTAGGCTCATTTTAGGGCCAAAACACAATTACAAGACACGTCATCGCATCGTCGTACGACGCGACATCGTGCCACGATGCGACGTCGTGTCGTGGAAATGCATAAATCCAAAATGAACTTTATCTTCATCTGACAAAATGCAAAATTAAAATTAATTTTACAATCTCACGACGTCGCATCGTGCCACGATGTCGCGTCGTACCACGATACGATGTCGTATCTTGTAATTGTGTTTCGGCCCTTACTCAGGATCGTTTGTACATTCCAACCTCATACAAGAAAAAGAATGTCCTTAATTAGGTAAGAAAAAAAATTGTCCAGTCCGCGACGATCATAGAAAAAATATATACAAAAAATATCGGCCAAGTGCGAGTGGGACTCGCGCACGAAGGGTTCCATACCATCCGTAAGTTTGTAGTATGGGAGCCCCCCTTAAATATTTATTTTATTTTATTTTTAGTATTTGTTGCGGCAATAGAAATACATCATCTGTGAAAATTTCAACTGTCTAGCTATCACCGTTCTTGAGATACAGCCTGGTGACAGACGGACGGACGGACAATGAAGTCTCAGTAATAGGGTCCCGTTTTTACCCTTTGGGTACGGAACCCTAAAAATGTGACGCATGGAAATCTTGGAATACCTTTTTTCTTGTCTGAGGTGTGATTGTACAAACGATTCTGATTACGATGAGCTTAAAAAATATTTCTTTTTACTGTGAAAAATAAGTTGTCCACTATACACTATATTTTCAGTTTTCTTAAACGGTTACCAATTTACGTTGAAAAACTTGTTATCGTTCACATGTGTACTTTTCGTATTTTTCCGGTACGGTAGAACGTTATCGAGATTTTTGGGGCAGTTAGTTTATTTTAAATACTATTGCCCAGTGGCAATAGTAGTGTCCAGTGATTGCGATTCGATTTTTTATCGAACGCCACACACGGTTTTTCAGTTACAAAACACGGCGTGACTAATAAATGAACGATTCCGCTTTTAGTTTATTTTAAATACTATTGCCCAGTGGCAATAGTAGTGTCCAGTGATTGCGATTCGATTTTTTATCGAATGCCACACACGGTTTTTCAGTTACAAAACACGGCGTGACTAATAAATGAACGATTCCGCTTTTCCACCGTATAAAGATTTAAAAACCTGCCAAGCACTATAAAGAATATTCCACTTCTAGATATCTACGAGCAGAGATTTTTATTTTTAACATAAGTTTAAGATTGTTTGACATTCGTTGTTAACTATTTTATTTAGTTAACATAATTATACTGAGCGTTACGAAGGTCGATTGGGTGTTGGTATAAAAAAAATGCGCATGATTTAAGTCTCTAAAGTAAAGAACTTACCACGAAACAATAAGAAAATATGTATTGAGCATTAAAGCCGTTCATAAAGATCGTGTTCTATCCACTTAAGCGTGCCTGAAAATTTGGGAACTTTCCACATTGTGATACTGGTAATATAATGTTTAACCAATTTATCGAGAAAAACGATTTAGCATACCGTACGTAAGCTGGCCGTAAGCCGATTTTATCCCCGATAAATAAGTCACACAGCATCCGTCACGTTCTGATAAAATGCGATTATGAGTAAGAGATGCTTTGTCACTTATTTATCACGTGATAAACACAAACATAGGCCCGAAGAACTGTATGCTATAGTTCTCCGCTTGGGAGCTCAATCAGGAGCTCGTTGGTTAGTTAGCTTTTGTTGGTTCGTTTAACACCGACGTTCTGTTTATGCACAATATTTACTTGGCTGTCTGTGGCGCACTCGTTTAGATGAGCGTTATGAAATGGGCTTACTCAGAAGACACTCAAAATAAAACCTTAAAAGTCTCAACGTTCAAGTGAGATTGGTTAAAATCACTGACATTATACATATAATATTTGATTATTTGCTTATTAAAGTAAAATTCAACTATTTACACTTTAATTACCTACAACATATAACTCACAAGTCAGTAGTTATAGTATGTTCATTTTGGTTTAGTTATTCTATAGATAAGTATTTAGGTAGTTAAATATGCTGTAAGGTAAGGTGGGGGAAGATGAAAAAAGGGGGAAGTTAAAAAGTGTCACATTACTCCCTAAATTTTTTTTTTTTTTTTAATACTGGTATCATCAATTAAACCGCCATTTTATTAGGATCCGCCAGTCAGTCGCCCGAGACCGCTCGGAGTGCGTAGACGCGTGTTATGTGTTATTTTGTGAAGGTCAGCATTTCGTGGTCAATTCGTCGATTTTCAATCTTACCCCATGTTTCATAACTTGATTAATAGTGTGAATAAAAGTTTTGACTGAATATTTATGTATTATTTTAGATTTTATATTTATTTACTAGTGCTAGATGTAGCTATTACTCTTATATTGTGATTTACGAGAAGCTTCAATCTTTCCCCAGTCAATTTCAATGGGGTAACATTGAAATAGTAATGTTTCAATCTTCCCCCGTTTTTGAAAGTCATAGAAAAACAGACAGATTCTCAAACTTTGGACTTCTTAGTTTGTGACTAAGTCGATTTGAGTAAAATCGTCAGATCAAAGATATGTACGCACTCATTGTTCAATAAATCTGTTATTTATAATTTGTTGTTTTTGTCATATTTTAAAGATGGAGATAACTCTATGAAGCTTTCGTTTGGGAACACTACTTTCCATTTGAGTAATTCTTTTATATTTATATATCTGTTATTTTATTTAGTTACGAGTAGATTTGCCTTTATGATACCTACTTGTTTTGCGCGTTGAGTTTAATTCAATTCAATAATTAAATCTGCCTCATACAAATACTTTTGTTGTGTCGTGATCTCTGGATAATCAATAATATTTTTTCTTGTTCCCAAGGTGTTTGTCATTTTAAATGTAAGCACCTAAGACTGAATTAATTTGCTACGCGGATTTTAAATGTATGTCAAATGGAACACATATTCATGTTTCATTTCCTAATATTATACATGTATCCGACTTAATTTGTAACAAAATGAATCAATCATGTTGCAAGAAAACACCCCTTTTTTTTTAAATGGTTTTTACCTCAGAACTCGGACATTTATCAGTCGATTTGGAAAATTCTTTTTAGATTCATGAATAGACATCTCTAGGTTGGTCCCATAAAATTTTGGTGAAGATCTGACGACGAAGTCCATGAGGAATGGAAGGAATTCCTAAAATTTTATAGGCACTCATAATGTTTTTCATATATTTTCTAAAACTAATTAGGTATTTGCATATGATAGTCATCATCTTCCAATGCTGAGCTGATGATGGAAGGTACAACTCCTTAACGGTTAGGAGTTAGGAGATAATTCAAACGAGATTCATGCCTTCAAGACCTCCCCGATTATCCCGCCATAAGTATTTTATATGAATCACTAAAAAGCAAAAAAAAAAAAAAAAAAAAAAAACCGACTTCAATAAAACTCCTCTCTCTTCTTCCTCGCTTCCTCATGACTGAGGGTCGTGACCATTTGAGGCCGTTATGTGTTGCACCAAAGCTCTCCACTCCACATGGTTTTCCGCCTTCCGGATTGACGCCTGTAGATTTTCCTGACAGGCTTCTTTCACGGCATCGGTCCATCGGGTCGGTGATCTCCCATGGGCCCCTTTTCCTTCCACGTGGCCAACTACAATGAGCTTTTCCAAACTATCTGGCTCGCGTCTAGCCACGTGACCGAAATACGGCAGGATCCGCTGGAGGCAAATGGTCGATAAGCGGCACTTGATCTTCAGTTCGGCCAGGATCGACGCATTTGTGCGACGTGCCAAAGTCGGTGCCAAACCTCATGTAAACTATAATATTTAAATATAATAATTGAGTGGTTTGGGACCGACTTCAAAGGCTGAGTCAAATGTAATCTGTACTTGAACGGGTTCTTTTTGGCTTTTTAGTTTTATTTTATTATTTTTATATATTAGAATAGGCATAGCCGAGTTTTATCAACAGAATACAAAAATATAATCCTTGCCCATGCCTTCCAATTAATACACTTGAAGGGATATAAATAGATTTTTATTTTATAAGGGTTTTAAAACAACACTGTCTATCTCGACAAAAAACCATTCAATCTTCCCCCACCTTACCTTATCGCATTTCTATAACGTTTTTTAATCTCTAGGTACCCTGTACGCTAAATTAAAAAAAAAAACACCAGTGTCAATATATATGGAATTCTGGGGCAAAATTAGATGCTTTTACTTATACTGGGTTCATTTTCTGTCAGTGAATTGTAAGTACGGGGGTATTAAATTAATATAATTTTATCTCTTTTTTACTCGATTCAAAAATATGGGTTTTGTAATCTTATATAACGTGAGGTGAGGCTATTTGGGACCCAAGGCGCTATTTAGTTAAATGCAAATTATAGGTTTTAAGCCCTTATATATATTTTTTCATCGTAATAGTTGTAACAATACCTAGTCTTATATCTGAAAACACGTACCTATGTAAAAAATCGGACATAAAGGTTTTTTCCTTCCTTTCATTCCATGTTTCATACTTTAATAGTAAATCATGAATGTCAAAAAATGAATTACTGATATTGAAAACGGCACTTTTCCAACGGACATCGATAGAAGCCAGACTGAAAGGGCGGCTCGTGCGCCTAACTCGAAATTTATCTTCATAAGTGATGACAAGGACCCAAGGACAAATGTTAAGCAGATTTTTCACGATGTTTATCCATCGCTCAGTCATGTCCTGCGCCGCCGCCGATGCCACAATACGTGATAGATTGGAAAATAACATTATCAAAGTCAACCTTCCGAGCTATATATATATACCTACCTATGTACATACATCTAGTTATACCCATAACTACCTAATACCTTTAGGGAGAAGTTGAGCTAAGTTTTAGGTATATTTTGTTTTATATTCCACTTAAGAACATCACTATAAGCGGTAACAATGGAACAAAAGATAAGGTAATAACGTGCCAATTTGAAAAGTTGAGATCATAAAGCAATTACCTCAAAGGTGAACTGAAATAAATCCCTAATAAGGATAAGTTCACCTTTATACATGTTTTATTTGTTATGAATGTATTTTATAACCAGTTTTTGTGTACAATAAAGTGTTTACATACTACATAAAATTAGTCAACAAAAGATAATATACATTATGGTGCTCATTATGTATTTAGGCCCACTTCAACTTCTCAAGTGCAATGGGACTTTCGTATATGAAATCAACTACGTATACCACGCGTCTGCTTTCCTCGAATTTTAAAATACCTATATAACATTATGTTAAACGTTGCAGTGAGGACAGTAGGTATCTAGTCTTTACATATTATAATTGTGGCGGTTTGTATCCGCCGGTTTCGCTTGAATAAATACGCACATTATAAATTTAATAATATAATTCATTGTAAAATAAAACATCAAAAAAAACATGCACGTTCCAACAAATCTGTCCGATCGGAGACTGAATCTAGACAAAAGAGCGCGGGCAAAGACAATGCAATACGTAAGGCTAGCTTTGCACGAACAGCATCACAAAGCCAGTTTTACACTTATTACAATTCTCAACATCCTCCCGCGGGCAAACAAATAAGTTAAGAACATAAGTTTTTAACTTCAAACTTACAAAACATTTCAAACTTACATAACATTTAGTTAGTACACTTTATCAACATTACAAATCACAGGTACAGTTAATAACTCTAAACAAATTAAACATCATTACATTATCTTGTACCAATTATGTGTTCCTACCATCCTCCCCACCACAGAGATCCTGGTGGAATAAATTTCCATATAATGGTTCGTGATGCAGTGGTATTTTCAACTTTATTCCAGTCGATATTCTTCATTAAATTTGCTGTTTCCTGGAAGTTGGTGCCATTGTCCGTGTAAATAACGTTTACTCTTAGCAGTTCTCTCTTCGTAATCTTGTCTTTAATCTTGTGTATCAAGTTTACGTTGCACTGCAAGTCATCTTCAATAGTATTCCATATCATACCTAATACTGGAATCGTTACTGTGTCATCTATCCTTTATCCATACAATCATTTAGTGACCATCCATTAATATCCTTCATAGAAGAATCGAATACAGACCTGACTTTCGTGGTGACTGGTGAGACTAGACATCTTGGAACACCTTATCATAAGACTGCATATGTCCTGTTCTTAAGCTTCTTTGATGTACTCTGGAGTCTCTTTAAAGCTTGATCATAATTCGTTTCTAATTCTGGAGTGTTTTCCTTCCACAAATGGTTCACTTCATATCGGCCCATCTCTGTCTCAGAAATATTATCGTCAAAATATATTAATATCTCTTCCTGTTTCTTCTTTTCTTGTGGATCTTTAATTCCTAACAATGTTCCACAAGCCTGCTATAATACTCTCTTTTGAGAAACAGGTATGTAGTAGAGATGAGCCCATCTCTGTTTCTGAAATATTATCGTCAAAATATATTAATATCTCTTCCTGTTTCTTCTTTTCTTGTGGATCTTTAATTCCTAACAATGTTCCACAAGCCTGCTATAATACTCTCTTTTGAGAAACAGGTATGTAATAGAGATGATCTGTAAGTGTTTGTGGTAGGATCTTGCAATGTCCACCCCAGCCTTCTTTATAATCTTTCTTTGTGGTGTGTATTTCTGGACATAAGACAATCAAATGCCTTCGTTTACATAATAGGCATTTTTAATATGACTTACATTCTTTTGCCATATGTCCACTCTTTAAACATACATAACACCCACCTTTCTTTTTAATTAAATCCTTTTCTTCCATAACGATTCTTCAATTGTGCGATGGCTTTCTCGTAGTTCTCTGCTGAAGGGGAGAAGCTCTCCACAAGAGCCCGCGTGTTAGACTCTTCCTTAAGGTACTGAAGGAGGTACTGGAAATTGTCTTCAGCGTTGATGTTTTTGTCTTCATGTATTTTCCTGAACTGTCCCCAGAACTGTATCCATTTTTCGGGTCATCGTTATATTTCTTTACTTCTATTTGTGGTATTTAAAGTTCCTTTTTTCTTCGTTGACAGCTGTATATGTCACTTCTTCCTTCGGCGATTGCTTTTGTTTCAACTGCAGATATTTTTGATTGTATGTGAAAAATAAACTTATATACTTTTCCGAGTCGTCTACTTCTTTGCTATGCAATTCTTCTTGATACTCTTCACTCGTTATGTAGATATTCTGTATGATGTCGTCCAATACTTTTAGACGGGATATTTTATCTTCCAGATACAGGAACTCCACTTCTATCCCATCAAAATCTCTGTCCTCTTCTAGTAATTTATTTTCGAGAGATGTACCAGACCGACTAAATATCCTTCTTAGTTGTTGCCGTTCACGAATTGTTTTTCGTCAGATCTACAAAATTCCATCCATTTTTCGTCACTTTTTTATCACGGTCGCCACTTGTGGCGGTTTGTATCCGCCGGTTTCGCTTGAATAAATACGCACATTATAACTTTAATAATATAATTCATTGTGAAATAAAACATCAAAAAAAACATGCACGTTCCAACAAATCTGTCCGATCGGAGACTGAATATCTAGACAAAAGAGCGCGGGCATAGACAATGCAATACGTAAGGCTAGCTTTGCACGAACAGCATCACAAAGCCAGTTTTACACTTATTACAATTCTCAACAATAATATTTAAGAATGCGAAATAATTTTGGGCTGGATTTTTATCAACCTGGCTTATTCAGAGGGTTAGATAAATCGCAACAATATTAACCTAGGCTCTAATACCACCCACATTACCATATTATAGCCATTTAAGCGATATATATATCGGCTATGTCATGTCCAATATGGACATATGCTATTCGAGTTGTATTAAGTTACATCGATAGGATAAGTCCAGCAGTGCCTTATGCCTAGGCCTATGTCCAGCAGTGGACGTCTTTTGGCTGATAATGATGATGATGATAAGATAAGTTTAATAAAGGTACCTAAAGAAATCACATCACATTATATACTGATATTTATCTCAGACATCTATGTTACAAACGTTGAATTAAGCCCCTAGTAACTTAGAGCCCGAAACATTATTAGCTTACTTGGATGTTATACCGAAAACCTACAAAAGAGGGCTATTTGTTAACATGGCGATAACATTACTAGAGTTATGTTTTGCCACATAAAGTCCACCGAGAAGCTTGTATGCTAGCCGTATCGATCTCACTATGAATATTCTCTTTTAACGCTGTTGTGCTTTTTAGCGCGATAAGGTTCTTATATTTCAGATGGCTGGTCTTGACTTTTATTTCACTTTAAGAGCGTTAACGCTCTAACACGCGCTCTGGTATTTTATCTGAGGGGAAAGGAAAATAGGACGTATCTACCTAATTTCAGATTTAATATAACTACACAATACACATTGTCTTCCATTAATAAGCTAAATTGTAACTTCAATATTGATCATTTTACATTTTGTTTTCCGTCAGATTATAAAGCATGACTAAATAAAAATTAATCGCTAAGCGCAAAACTCGTTATTGAAGTAAGTATACTAAGTAAGTAAGTATTCTTTGAAGTGCAATGAAACTTCATATGAGAAAATTGAAAAAAATGCTGGGAAAAAAAGAAAAGACTCCATTTTCCCACACTGCTAAGTCTTCATTTGACCGAACGGCGTTTGTTGTTGTTTTAAAACAACAAACAAGATCCCTTCTTCCATTGAACCCATTGTTAGCTGCATTCATCTGAATGGGCTAGATTAATAAAGTTTGAATGACTGCATTACTGAGTGTTCGTTCGGTAATGAGTGGATACAATCCGGCAACTGCTGCATGGCCAATAGATTACTCATACACATTGTATAGATGGGTACTTATGTCTAATACTGCTGATGATACTGCTGGATTTTGATCATTTTAGGACAGAGATAGCTTACAACGGTAGTTATACTAGGTATCTCTTCAAAAATAGTTCCGCGAAGAAAACTTCTCCGGATAGCTTCTAATGTGAACATAGATATTCGTCAATACATAGGTACAATACAATATACAGGCAATATTAAATTATATGCGAGGCGTGGACCCCCGTTCCGGCGAGTACTTGGCTCAAAGGATATCTCCCTGGCGATACAGCGCGGCAACTCCGCTAGTATTCTAGGGACCTTTGAGCCAGGTCCTTCCGCAACGGTTCATAGAACCCTTTTAGATTTATAATTAGTTTTACTTATTATTAATTTTAATTTTAGTGATAGGTTTAGTTTGTTATAAAAGTGCAATTAATACAACTATAATTTATGTAGGTAATAACAAAATGCTGACAATTATATCTTCCTAATATTATAGGTAAACATGTTTCAAACTCGTACGAGTATGTTATTAATCGCTCTTCGAATAGCTGTTCCTGAAGATGAACTCCATATGAGTTCGAAACATTTCGGCCCGTTCCTGACATGTTAACCGGTAAACGCGTCAGTGTAAAAAGTATTAGAATTCTCACGATAGTTTTATGTAAATAAGACTATCGTTTTGATGTGAACGCGTCAGTGTAAAAAGTATTAGAATTCTCACGATAGTTTTATGTAAATAAGACTATCGTTTTGATGTTAATTATGTAATAACATTGTTTTGACCGGATTGCGATACTCGTAATAAGTAATTACATAGTCAACAGATAAATCAGATCATGAATTAAAACATAGGCTACTTAATACCTGGTAACTACGAGAAGGACGCTAACTCAATGCTAGTAAAATATAAATCCTAAAAAGAAAAGTACAAATACAGAACGTAACGGTAGTTTTATTTGACAAGGGTTTCATCGGAATGCTACCGTAATGTACCCAAGCGTCCATAGGAACTCGTACAAAGAGACAAGAGCCTGTGACGATATATCGCCTATTTTATGTAGATAATCACTAGTATTTTTTCATAATATCTTTATAGAATAGCTGTGTCCGCGGCTCCGCACGGGTGGAAATCGGTCTGTGTCAGTAAACGACTAATTCAGCCCTAATTTTACTCCCTGACTCCTGGAGGCGGAACTTGAAGTAAAGTAAAGTGAATACGAAAGATGACTGTAGTCCAGATAAAATCAGGGGTTTATCAGGGTACTCGATAGGCGTAGCACATGTCTGAAAAAAGTTTACACCTCCTTCCTAAGTAGTGCCATAAGATTCAGGTGCAAACTTAACTCAATCGGATGTAGTCGCTACCTCCCTTTTATTGGTTAAATTTTTATAGCCTATAATATGGCCGGGAATTTTCTAGACAGGTCAATCAAGTTTTCATCAAAATCCGTTCAGCCGTTTTCACATGATGCGCGGTCAAATAAACAGATACAGACAAAAATTCTAAAAACTGTTGGAACGTGTTCTGTTGTCGATTCTAAGTATCCCCCGCCAATTTTTTTCGAATATCTTCCATGTACAGACTTCCGAACCTCTTCAGCTTTATTATATGTATAGATACATGTATAGATAGGTATGTAATTATGTACATAGTCTCATCACGTTGGAGTAGAGATAAAAATAGCTCCATATGAGATTTCCGTGACAAGTGGAACAGGATGAAGTGCGAACCTATTTCTTATATAAATAAGTTACATACGCTTAGTTATTTCTTAAGTAGAAGACAGAAAACAACCAAATAATCTTATCTTAAAAGAAAGTTTGTTACCGACAGAGGAACTTAACCCTAAAAACAGAGTAACTAAATTATTTGAGCAATCTTGGTGCGTACATAGTGCAGCGATTAAGTTAGTAGACTAAGTTTTATAATGGATTCATTAACTAATTTAAACCGTATAGAGTTCTTGGCCAGTAACCAGCATGCAAAAAGTCAATAAATAATTTAGTTAAAAGACGCAAAACTCAACGTATTGTCCCCTGCGTTTCTCGCTGCATCCGAAACGAAAAAAGTACCGCTATCGCGAACGCAAAAGGATGTTAACACGAAATATCGCAGTACGTGCTTATCGCACTCAGCGACGTCTATAGAAAGGGCCTTTCAAGAGATTCGACCCTATACATTTTAAGAGTATTGAAATTTACGAGTATCCTTTGAGTGTTTGCCCGACGTCGTGACGAGATCGTGACAAATTTTACATACCTACCAGATATAGGTCATAAAACGAACACTTTGGCCGTGAGTGTGTAAGGTAGGTAATAGGGTTAGTCAATGATGTTTTTCGGGGGTGTTTTAGAAGCTGTTTTGTACACAAAAAGTCGTTCAGGGAAAGTAAAAGTGGAATCTGTCGCATCATCACGAGGGTCCTAATGAGTGCTATGCAAGGGCGCAAACTTGACAGAGTGCCAACTATCGACCGTGATGACGACAGTCAATGTCAACAAGCACTTTTCACTATTTTTATTCTACATAGTTGCAGCTACTTCTTTTAATCACATATGGTGATGAGGCTACTGACAAATCGGTTAATAAGTTAGTCGGACAAGTGCGCACCCTACCAGTACCCATACCATGAGTTAGCGTGACCGTACTCGCTGGCGACAGCGCCCCTAGCGGTCACTTTGTAGAACTACAATCCTCCATACAGATCGTTTACGCAGTGTCTAGCGAGTACGGTCACTGTAAACTCATGGTAAGGGTACAGATCGATATATCGAAAAGTACAGATGTTATACCTACTACTAGCGCCATCTTACTTTTGCCAACTAACTAATGTTGCAGTTGTGCACTTTTCCCGACTGAACTTAACATTTCCAAAATAGCTTAATTTTCCAAGTGATTTCGCCAATTAAGTAATAGTCTAAGATCCCGATAGAGAACGACCTTCACCGAGATGTTTGACAACAAGTAAATTAAAATAAATATTGAGAGGCAATCTTACACAAATCGACCTAGTCCAAAACTAAGTACCTAACGCTTGTACTATGGGTACTAGACGACGATAATTATACATACATAATACTCGTACATAAAATGCCTTAGAGCACAATCATACAATTAGGATGTTAGTGCACGACTCTATGTGGCTTAAATTTCAATGGCAAAAGAATTGTAATTAGTACGAGTGTGAACTAAGGTATCCATATTAAATAACGGCTATGACTCATCATCACACAAATACCTTACGCACTACGCAGATATGATAGATTTTTGCCTACTGTACATCAAAGCACTTCAGAGATCAGTGAGAAACCGTACGAAATACCTACCGGATATTGAGATGAAGGCGCAAAAATCCGATTAGTGGTATAATACAACGAGGATGTGGAAATGGGTGCGCTTGACTAACTTCACATTTACCTGCCCGAGGTTTTAGGGACACATGAGCGGACGCCTAAATGCACGCCTCCGTTAGTTCCAACCCGCAATACCTATGCAATATTCATACCCACCATCTATATGCAAACTCCGACTCGTTATGAAGATAGATTTAACATAAAATCCATATTTGCCGCGTCATTATTTACATGAGCCTTTTTACTCGCGTGAAACATTTTGTATTTGGTTGCTTACAACGAAAGGGCCTCATTACTCGAGGGACACCTTGATCAATCTCAATTCCAGTGTAAACCTCTAAAGGATGGTTAAATTGTGGACAAATTCCCTTAATATTTTTGAGAAACTCGCGGGGTTTGTGGGTGAATTGGTTCTAGTCGGAAAGTTTAGGGCGTTGGCAGCAGCGATCGCTCAAAAGTCCAGTTGACATAATATTATTTCATACTGCCCATGACTGTTAGACTTTCAAAAAACTGATCGATTACTGCATAAAATAACTGGTTGTATGCATTTTCTTCAAGAAAAGCAAATTCTGGAAGGAATTTAATGCAACGGTTTGAACTCGAGTAACTTGATAATCGACGATGATCTCTAAGGGCATAAACAAATTCTAAATAGATCGAGCCATCTTTGACTAATCGGGGAGCATAAGTACTTACATAAAAAAAGACATAAAAGAGCCCGATGAATTGAGAGTATCCTCCTTTTTGAAGTCGGTTAAAAAGGCTACTTATAGATAGTTCACTCTCAACTTTAATACAATTACTTTATCGGCTTTTCTGAAATGTTTAGTAGAACAGAGTCCCATTCTTGATCCTCAATCAATCATTTAGAAAGCAAACCTTAATTTACTTTATAATTATCATTTCAACTGAATGAAACATTGGTGGACTGAAAATTTCCAACTGAGTAAGCATCACTGGCATAAGTTTGGTCCAGTTGCTGTGTACTCAACTCATCAATGACGGATCGGTTAGTTGTTAATCCGATTAATCGAGTTTACCGGGCAAACAAATAACAGTTCTGAGTTAGCAGATTCTCAGCAGCAAACTGTGAAACACTAACAGTTTCAATCTATTCGTATTGATCGGCCTATGAGTGAAAACGGCTACAACGTACAAATGTTACATTTAAAAGAACATTGAACAAGTTTTTGTCCGCCTCAATGAAACACTCGACATCGACCTCAAAGGAAATCAAAGTGGGTGAAAGAAAATGGTAAAATAATATCATTCTTTCTATTTTTATTCAATTTGTAGGTACAGATTTTTTTGAAGGCGTGACTTGACCAAATACTTGGAATTCGCAATTTTTATACAGGCTCAGTTTGAATGACTAGGCATTCGTTTATTTTGCTGAAAACGAGGAATATAAAGACTGACGCATCAAAAGTTCAGTTTTCTTTAGGTAACGCGATAAGCGGCATCGTTATTTATAGCACATTTTAATAACAAAAGCGACATTACTTATATTGCAATGACATTTAAATGTGAATCGTTTTAATATGGGATAATATTGAAACAATAAAATCCTTTCAATGAAATGATTAAGTAGGACATTGGTTTGAAGAAAGTACATAAGCGTAATGTTAACTTAATGAAGGTTTTTCCGTCCGTACTTAGGGTCCATAAAACAATGCTGGAGTATCTCCAGGTATAATTTATTTTTTCTCCGCCGGCCGACAGATGTGCGTCGCATTTTATAGCTGAGACCGCAAAGCGACACTCCTCTCGCAGGAATTCACCCTTCTCCTCGATGCGGCCGAATTCTTCGCTATTAAATGCCGTAAGTTTGCAAGGTAATTTAAATATTATGTAAGATGTACAGAATTCCGATATCATTGGACATATCAGAATAATTTTATTTATAACACGGTTTCGTACGCTAGCCTACCTTACCTATTCTACATATCTCTACAATCCGCAGCAGAAGTTACTATTTACGCATGCCAGGTGTTCAAAATGATAATGCACACGGACTTTAGAGGGTAAGGACAACACTTCAGACATAGATTTTCCACCGAGCGACCAGGCGTAAGAGAAAGACATATTGTGAGATATGACACAGAAATAGGTGATCAAAATACCAAAAAGCTTGTACTTACTTACGCATGAAATGTAACATCCGCTTATTTTCGTTAACTATTGCTTTTCCAGCCAAACACTGTACACGCCACCATTTTTTAGACTACATACAAACACTACGGATCTATTTGTGACAGTTTTAGGGAAAAGGTCCCACTTTGTCGATATGGAGTTATGAGTAGTTCCTAATACTACAGAACATAAGCTATCTTTTGGTGAAAGAATTAAGTCTCTAGGTGCTATAGTTTTCTTTTTTTAATTCTTCAAAGTTGCAAACGTGAAAAATCGTTAACTGAGAAAACATTGGTCAAAGTTTGGGACGGCAAAAAACACACTTGTACTTTGAAGTTATGGAGTATTAACTTTTTGATATAATGACTAACTAAAGGGATCCATAGAATTATTTATATCTATTTTAGCATGCAAATACATTTATAAATACAACTTTAAACATAGATTTGCAAAAAAAAAACCATATTCACATTGAGATATTTTCGTTCTATTTTTATGTTCAAGCCTCCGTAACATTCAAACTATTAAGGTTACCTACATATATGATTTTGACTAATTTGAAATCCTTATATATTATAAATTAATTTGATATCAACCACTCCATAACTTCAAACTACAAGTGTGTTTTTTGCCGTCCCAAACTCTAACCAACGTTTTCTCAGTTGTCCCTTTTTCACATTTGCAACTTGAAGAATTTTTACGAAATAACTATAGTACCTAGGTACTATCTCTAGAGACATAATTATTTCACCATAAGATAGCTTATGTTCTGTAGTATTAGGAACTACTCATAACTCCATATCAACAAAGTAGGATGTTTTCCCTAAAACAGTCACACATATGACATCGACGATTTTTTTAGATATTCGACAAAGTGGGACGCTTGACGCCCTAAAACATTACAGACATTTATGCGTCGACATCAAAATCATAGCTTCATTACAGTAGGTATGTTGCATCAGTTTTTATTGAAAGCAGATTTTCGGTAGGTTTTGCCATATTTCACTAAACTGCCCGTAACTAGAATCGACAAAGTGGGACGTTTTACTAAACACAGTCATATTTATTTGTCGATCATGTGGTATTAATTGGAGCGGAGCGAGCGAAGCTCCCATGGATCGACTCGAATGGACTTTGTGACAATGCGCAGATCTCAGCGAGTTCTCAACCGATTTTAGACATTTTTGTTTTAAAATGCAAAAATTAAATTTCGCTAGGTCGTGACGAAGAGAAAATTTCGAAAAAAAAAATCTCCGCCCCAATTTATGGTGCAAGCTTAGCCGGTGGCTGACTCTGCATCGACCTAGTTATTATTTAATTCACAAAACCTTTTATTTGTTTGGCACTCTTGAAAACTACCTAATTGTATGGCTTACTTGAAGTTTGCATTATAATCCGACCGTGAAAAAATGCTCGGTCGGTGATAGGGACAAAACATTACACTTCTTTCTATTTCCTCTTATAGGAGGCGCAATAAGGCTATCTTTCTCTATCAAAGCGTGTCAGGCCCTTGCCTTCAGATCAGATCATTGTGAGCGTGTTATAATGCTTGGCTACTTTTGTCGCTGACTGTAGTTTCGGACGTGAAGTGGACATATTTATTTTGGAACAACAAGAAATTAAAGTACTACATGGTACTACTAATACTATAAACTTTTCTATACACCGTTAGTTTTTTAATTAAATAATAACACATATAAGGAACTTAAGTATAATTTTTTTTTTCTGAAAATCTGCACGTTTACACGATATAGTCTAAGATCCCGATATAGAAGGACCTTCACCGAGATGTTTATTTGATGAAATGTATTTTATATTTAATTTAATATGTCAATAAATATATTGCATATGGGTTGCCTAACAAATTTTAGTCCAGGGTATGTTTAATAATAATTTAAAAAAAAAATTAAGCATTTCACCAGTTTGATTAATATTAGATAAATTCTATACCAATCGAAAGTATGAAGCCCATAGAATATGCAAACGTTAGGTTGCCTATTCTTTTCCCGTCACAACTATCGGGTAGCCAGGTATATGGTATATTAAATGTCAATTTAGGAAAAACAAAATATATTCAATTCATCAATCAAAGAAGAAGAAAGGAAACACTGTCAGTCAAATATAACGAGCCAACACTGACAGAATGTGATAACACCACATTTCTTGGGTTTGTACTTGATGACCATTGTAATTGGAAACTGCATGTCAACAAAGTGTGCTCCAAAATTAATAGATTTGCGTATGTTTTGCGTCGACTGTCACGAATAACTGACAGAAAAACTGCTTTAAAGGCTTATCATGGTTTTGTGGCGTCTAATCTTCGTTATGGAATATTAATTTGGGGAAACTCTGTCCACATTAATCGTACCTTTGTAGCTCAAAAACAATGCGTCAGGGCTATTACAAATAGTAGTTCACGCACATCGTGTAAAAGCTCGTTTATTGAACTCGGCTTGCTTACTGTGTGCTCAATATATATTTTGGAGGTTTGTACGTTCGTAAAACTACACACTGAATTATTCAAGAAGAAATGTGATATTGTTAATTTTAATACGAGATACCCGGACAGATTGGTAGTTCCCAAAATGCACACGACAATGAAGGGTAGAAATTGCTATGCCATGTGTATATTTTTTTTTAATCACCTGCCAAATCAACTAAAGCAACAACCTTCTAATAAATTTAAAAACAAACTGTGTACTTGGCTTCTCGAAAAATGTTTTTACGATATTAAGGAATATTTTAATGTAGCACATAAGTAGAACATAATTGTTAAATAGTGAAATACGATGTCAATATTGGCAATTCAAAATTTGCATGACATACTCAGGTCTAGATATATGATACGAATTTTTTATACCTTAAGACCATATGTAAACTATACTATCTATTGCAAATAGATACATTTCATTTCATTTCATATAAACAGGTAAATCTATACCTACTAGCATTTTGCAACGGTCTGATTATTGAATTGAAATTAAATAAAATTAAGATTATTTTATTATGAATTTATCTAATAATCAAACCGGTAAAATGTATAATTTATTTTTTTACAAAACATACCCTGGACTAAAATTTGTTAGGCAACCCACATGAAATATATTTATTGACATATTAAATTAAATATAAAATACATTTCATCAAATAAACATCTCGGTGAAGGTCGTTCTATATCGGGATCCTCTACTAATATAAATTACTAAAGCGGTTTTTATCTCTCATCCTCTAGACAAATAAAATATAACCGTCAAAAATGAAGTGAATGCGACTATCAAAAAAAGAGGTGTCAAAACAAACATGTTATTATTAAACCATTATTAAACATTTATTTTCATAAAAAAGGCTTAAAAAACATACCATGGCATAGTGCATCGTTCTTGCTTCGAGATACACGAAGACATTCACACTATGGCACTGAATTGTATTGCAGCACAAACACTACAGTCGCTACGTTTCGGACGTATTTTGGAACAGCTATGAAAAACAGACGATAAAACTGGTATTACTGAATGTCTTGAAGGCGGCTGTAGTGTTAGAATGTCCTGAATGGCTGTCCAATTTGAAATCTGCGATCTCCGACCGTATTTGCCAATTTTGGGCCAAATATTCATGACACTCGGGTATGTTTTTGAGTTCCTAAACTTGGCTTCTGCGCCCGTCCCGAGCGGCATGGTACTGATGGGACACGTCTGTGTGCTTGTAGACCCAAAGGCACTTTCCTCCAGCCGACCCAGGCTCAGATTCGTCAACTTGGTCTGTCTCGTAGGCAACGTCTTGATTTTCCTCTACGATATCTTGTCTAGAGAGAACCAACAGCAGTATCGTTAGTTACATAATATTAATACAAAGATTTTACCAAAATAATAATGTTAAATTATACGAAGAAGTGTTTTCATTTAATAAAAAAATCAGTGCACGTTTGTAACTCATTAAGCATTTTTCCATGTAAATGTCGATTTAATGGCTGCGTCAAGACATATATTCTAACCTAAGCGTACTGGGTACTTTAAAAAATAAAAATGTAATGAATAAGAAACTTAGTTTTATTCGTAGTTGTCTGCGAAAAATGGTATAAGTCCCATTGCGTGTAGGGCTGCCGTCCGTCCGGGTGATCCCGGATTTGTCCTAGTTTGGAGGCCGTCCGGGGGCCTTCCGGGGGCGGTTTACGTGTCCGGGGAAAACCCGGACATTTTTTATGTGAGGAAACACCTTATCGAATTAATTACTTACCAGCATTATTATGTAGGTACCTAAAAAGTAGGTAAAAACCGTACTTATAAACAATACAAAGCGCAATCAAGGCGTAAGTTCATTCAGCGTAACACGTTAACAGCGTAAAGTTTTTTTAATAAATCGAGAATTCCACTTTGGACCATGAGTTATATTTAACATACAGCTGTAGGTACGTCTAGTATAACTGTGACACGCGACTCTTGGTTGCGCGACAAATACTACCTGTCACTTTCCTTTCAATACCGCGCGAGCAAGACAGGTTACACTGAATCGCGCGCCAAGCGAAGTCGCGGCAAGATATGCTAGCCCTGCTGGACGAAATATTTATGTCTAATAGTTAATCCGATTGAGCTAATTCATGTATTCAGATTATTAAATAGATTACCAAAATATATAATAGGCTATTTATTTTCATATACTAAAAAGTGTATTTTTAATAAAAAATCAGTAGGTGCACTACAGACTACAGTAACCTCCTCACCCATTAAGACTTTTTGCATGAAAATGACAGTTTTATGACTGCGTCAAGTAGTATAATCTAACCTAAGTCTATGGTCCGTTAAAATTAAAATGTCATGAATAAGAAATGTAATATTATTCCAAAATAAAATGAAAAAACTTGGGTAAAAATGTCATAGACCATTATAGACCTGAATTACCCGCAGCCTTATTTCAAGAACCAAAATCATGACAAAATCTGCAAAATACTACGCATGGTAAAGTCCTGCTCGAGTTCTGGTGCGTCCTACACATGTGGAAAGACAAATGGAGCAACAAGACAGTTCTTGTCATTGCTGCGGAAGTTCGGCAGTGCGAGCCAGGCGTAATCGTATTCGTGATAAATACAAATCCTTGAACCTGTCGATTTTATCTTTGTGCGTCTTGTTTGTTGGATATATAGCAGGCATCCATGGTACTAACTTGTGCTGGCCACAACTATCTCTTTTCAGTAAATACTTGATCCTAGGAGGGCAAGTGATCAGATTCGTTCACGACTCATTAAGCCTCAAGCAAGCTGTTCTGAACATAGGGTCACGCAAAAAAGAGCCCTTTCGCATGAACTATTTCTATGCAGCTGCAAATATATTGTTTCTCGTAGGAGAGTTCATAGAGTGCGGATTAAGTGCCGCAAAGTCAAACAGTAAACAGCGTTCGCGTAAGCAAAAGAAATGGAAATGTTAAAGGACCTGATAGTGCGGATTAAGTGCCGCAAAGTCAAACAGTAAACAGCGTTCGCGTAAGCAAAAGAAATGGAAATGTTAAAGGACCTGATTAAGCTGTATTTGCCCTATGTTGGTCATATCGTCATGGGGCTTGGGTATGTATTGGAACAAATAAGTATCTTAGAGGCTCCGGTTCCAAGTGCTATGGTTCTTGTCGGTCACCTGTGTGTGCTGACCGATCCCCGTGCGCTGTCACCATCTAGTCCCAGCATTCAGCTCATCAATATCGTATTCCTGATGAGCAACATTCTCGTCTTCCTTTATGATTACGTAAAGTCGTTATATGAATCGCGAACTTATGAAACAGAACAAATTGTAAACAATTAGTTAAAGACTCTAAATAAATATGAATTCGTATTGAATGACAATAATAAAGAGATCTTTGATTAGTACGCATTTTTATTCCATTAAATATCACTCCTTTTATGTAGATTTTACCTAAGTAGATGAAAAACTATGATACCTTACGTATCATATAGGTTATCGTCCTTCAGTAATATTTTTTGTTGGTTCTTTTAAATTTTAAAACAAGGTTCATAAATTAAATCTAGCATAGAATAATTAATGAATAAAGAGGGTGTCGGTAGGTACCCGGGAATTTTAATTGGCTACTTGATAATGTTGGCACAGGAAAATTAAAACTCGTCCCGTTGGCTCTGGCACGATAGTCCTTCGAGCTTGAGTTGTTTTGGCCACTTATAATTAAGTATCTAATTACAATACAACTAAATATTAAAACATAGAATACTAAACTATCGTTGTTTTAGATAGACCCCGCGCCGGGTGTTAGTCCTGTGTGTAAAAGGAAAAGTCCTGAGTCACTGCAGGCTAACTGATTTATAAAATTCTGACCGATAGGTGTTGAGTTTCATCGTTCTCGCGGCCGGTTACCCCCACACCCAGAAGTTGCGTCATACGTCGCTGATCTAAAGCGTTAATATAATGTATTGTTTGTTTATTTGATATGTATGTTAATTTTAAGGTATCTATGGGACACAGTTGCCTGAAAATAAAATAACCCTTTGAACGCCAAGAACCACTAAAGGTCGTGTGGAAGGGTAAATGGGAAATGGCGGACGCTGTCAAAGCAGCTTCCCTGCTGACAGATAAGGTATATTTTCGCTCTTTCTTTTCCAAGTATTGGTGCATAAGCCACATTTTGACATGGAGAAAAAGCGTTCAAAAGGTTAATGTTATTGTTAATGTTATGATTGATTGATTGTAAACCTTGAAATGTTTACAGGAGGTTTATTATAATGATTTAGACGTGAAATACGAAGCAACATTCTAAAACCAAAGGGGTAATTATGGTTGAAAGTTTGTGTAAGAACTGCGTAATCCTTACTAAATGTACCTCCGAGTACAAACTGTCGAATGCTGCAATATCTGAATCAAGTGCGATCGGGCCTGAGTTGACAATTTGGCACAATTTGTAACAGGCGAAGAGTGCTCGGGTGGAGGGTCCTCCACGACGCCGATGAGGCTGTACAGTCACGGCTTTTGTCGTCGCCACAAAGGGAAAATAATTACTGAAGGTCACCTGATAGACACAATCTCGTTATCTTCTTTTAACACCCACTTTCCACGGTTTTCTCTCAGTGTGTGTGTTTTTTACACAATTTACGTAAGCGCTCGGCAAATATGTTCTTCCATTACGCATGAGCAACCGTTCAGCTTTTGAATTAAAGGCCGTGATGGAACCCGCGATATGAAAAATTGCCCACGCATAATGCCTTGGTTTAAAGCGCGGATATTATACAGAAGAAATATCGCAATATCGCAGCCTTATTTTTTATAACTACATACTTAAAGGCATCACACTACGATTTGTTATAATCGTAAAATTTTTAATGATGTTTTAAACCTGAGACATGAAATGGTTTTTTTTTTCAGTGTAACGAACGAAGGTATATACCGGGTGATCAATCCAAATGGGTCAGTAGGAAGAAAACGAAAACTATAAGAGATAGGGAAATCTGTTCTTAGGAACCATGGCTTCGATTTTAGATTTATTAAAAACTGCATTAATTTTTTTTTCGTATATCTCATGCATAACCCGGAATCGAACCCGGCCGAAATTCAGTAGAGAAAAAAAAGTAAAGTAAAAAGTAAAAGTTAAGTAGATCAAATGTCTGTATCGGACTACATACATTTAGAGTGCTCTAAGAATCAGAAATCGCTGTTAAAGAGTGACATTCCTTTAAGGTACCTAGTACGAACATTTTACTTTTTTTTAATCCAAAAGCAAATATGAAATTGTTTCCAATATCCTCATAATTCAACAAAACAATAATTGTATGACAACTATGAACCTAAACGGAAATTATCATGGTCAAAATGGAAAAAGTAATTTTTCACCTCACTAGCTCGGAAAGCCCAGTTTGTTTGTTTGATATCTATTGAGAAAATCGCTTTTTATCCACATGTGGAGAAAGAGTTTTGACGTTTCAACGCAGCTAAAGTAAAATTTGACATGAGCTTATTTTCTGAAAAATCCCGTTTAAAATACCTACATGAAAGCTAATTAGACCTTAGTTTTAATAAATGGCAAATTGGTTGATTATTGCAGTTATTTTTAAAGATATAGTACAAACCCTTATTCTTTTTTCCTCGCTGTAGTGAGGTGAAAAGTTTTGTGTTATACTCGGGCGAAAAGTTATTTTACGTCTCGTGTATTGAAACACTCGCTACGCTCAGGATTCTATTTTGAACCACTCGCTTCGCTGGTGGTCAATCATAGGATCCTTTCGCTAGCTCGTGTTTCAAATAAACACTCGCGGGTAAAATACAACTTTCCCCCCTTGTATAACAAATAACTATTTCCATACACAGCACGCATGTTTGTATGGAACGTTTTCAGCTTTAACAGCAATTTCTGACTCTTAGAGCACTCTAAATGTATGTACTCTAATACAAAAATTTGTTGCCAATAAAAAATAGGATCTATTGACATTTTTATTTATTTTTTTCTCCACTTTTTCAATTTTAACCGGGTTCGATTCCCGGTTATACATGAGATATACGAAAAAAATTTTCATCATGCAGTTTTTAATAAATCTAAAATCGAAGACATGGTTCCTAAGAACAAATTTCCCTATCTCTTATAGTTTTCGTTTTCTCCCTACTGACCCATTTGGATTGATCACCCTGTATAGTTACAATAACAAGATCATTAATAGTTTTTGAGAAACTAAATCTAATACTATTATAATAATCTACGATTGTATTAGAAATAAGTAATTCATGGAGAGGGGTCAACACTGCCTGCCGTACAGCGACATCTGTTACTAAAAGTCTCTTCGTCCGCTCCACACGCTGAAACGGCTGGACGATAACCAATTATGGTCCTTCCATGTATTTTAATATAAACATACGTAGACATAGATAGCTACTACTAAAGAAAAAGTTTCACGTAGGTACCTACACGAAATTGTGGGCACTATAGGGTGCGTAAATACAAATGAATTTAACGATTATTCATTTTCAATTGTAATAAATACTTAAGGCCTTCTATTCCCGTCTACACAATGTAAGAAAACGAGTCTCGTTAAAAATAATCCTCAAGGAATAAAAATGTTCGTAAGAAAGTGTGAGTAACAAAATAAAGTAACAGAAATGTCCCGTGCTCTTATCTAACATGTAGCGGTGGCCGAGCTAACGAGAGTTATTCCCGTATTTCTCTATTTTCTCCATTCGTAAAAACCTCTTTCACACAGAAGGGGCACTCAGTAACCCCTAACTTGCGGTTACCGACCACCCCATGACTTGCCGTTAAGTTCTATGTGTGAAACTTGGTTCTTTTTTATTTCGAACAAACTTAGACATCGTTGAGAACGGAATAAGAACTAATTGGGGAATCGCCAGTCACTTGTCTTATTATAGAACAAAAATCCAGGGGAGCAAATGAAAAGGTATCCTAGCGCGGGTAAAAATATTCGTCGAGTAACCTCGGAGACGTCCCCTGCCACTTGTAATACGAAAATAACGAAGAAAAAGCTGTATGTTACCTAGAATTTTTCAAACTGTATAATCCCCTAAAGAGACATTTAGTTTCGTCGCCACTAGGCTGAAGAGATTCTACCTAAAAATTTAAATTTGCGGAATGAAATTGTACCTAAGCTTATTCATCTTATATTTCTCCTATCGGTTAGTAACAAGGTAGGCAGTAAATATTTACCGACGTAAATTATGAGCGTGGCGAAAGGCTTCAGTTTATAACGCCGCTGGGAACAAGAGCCATACAAACGTCTCTAGCTAATACCTAATGTGTTTGCTAGTTTATTACTTACGCACGAAACGACATTTAATTATCTTCTACAATCGAAACGTTCCTTCCATTAAGATAATGGGATCAAACAGGCGCTGGAAGAACTAATTAGTTCGTTCGTCCTTACATATTCACAGATAGGTACGGATGTAAATCTATTTGCGAACTAGCAATCCCGACGTATTAACTACGACAAATTAGCTTATCCGAGTAGAGCGGCGCAGCGATATGAAGCAGGCTATTATTTGAACAAATTTGCGACTAGCGTGAACTCATTTTCATGAATGCCGGTAGCAACTGAAAGCACGACCAGCCCCCGACCGCGGCCACGCCTGACAGGCGGCACCGGTCCCCAGCGCCACTAATTAAATACCATACAATTCATGTTTGTTTGAACACAGGACAACCATTCTCAATTAAGAATTTCCTTAATATCCGTAATTATCTCCTTGTTTCGTAAGTCAAAGTGTCAGTTCTTTATTAATGTTTAATTAATTAAAATCGTCGCGCGTATGAGATAAAACGAGAGCGTTGACAAAAGGGCTCCCTTCTTTTGAATCTGAGATTGATAAGTGTGAGGACCAAGGACAGACAAAGGCATATTGTAAATATTCGGTATTTTCTGCATCCTTCTTGCGTTATTTTGGATTACCTATCTGAAACACTAAAAACGTTAATCCGAATTTCGTTTCGACAAAAACTATTCGACAAATATCATTTTACATTTTTTTCATTTGTCCGAAAATTCAATTCGATATTTTACGATTGGGCATTAATTGTTTAGGTTTTTTATTCACTCGACTAATGACACGTTTCCCTAAATCTCATTTGTCCGTAGGATGAGTTTTCCGATGTAACGTTTCGGTTTATTAATTACTAGCGATCCGCCCCGGCTTCGCACGGGTGCAATGCTGATAAATTATGCATGTATTATACATATAAATCTTCCTCTTGAATCACTCTATCTATTAAAAAAAACCGCATGAAAATCCGTTGCGTAGTTTTAAAGATTTAAGCATACAAAAGGACATAGGGACAGAGAAAGCGACTTTGTTTTTAACCCCCGACGAAAAAAAGGGGTGTTATAAGTTTAACATGTGTATCTGTGTATCTGTGTGTCTGTCTGTGGCATCGTAGCGCCCAAGCGGATGGACCAATTTAAGTGCGGTTTTTTTTAATCGAAAGACTTTTCCATCGAGTTGGTTCTTAGCTATGTTTGGTGGAAATAGGACCAGTAGTTTCCAAGATATTCAGCTTTAATTGGAACAAGTGACGAGATCTCAGCCAATAATGAAGTCAATAATTCGAAATTTTGGCTAAATGTTAAGTTGTTTTAGCATTTTCTATATCACTCAATAAATGAAGGTCTTATGATGACCAGCTAGTTGTTAATGGATTTCAGCTAATATTGAAGCCAAGGATTCCAAATTTTGGTTAAATGTTAAGTATTATTAGCATTTTCTTTATGACTTACTAAATGAAGGTCTCATGATGACCAGGTAGTTGTTGATGGATCTCAGCCCATATTGAAACTAAGGATTCCAAATTTTGGTTAAATGTTAAGTATTATTAGCATTTTCTATATGACTCAATAAATGAAGGTCTCATGATGACCAGCTAGTTGTTAATGGATTTCAGCCAATATTGAAGGCAAGGATTCCAAAGTTTTGGTTAAATGTTAAGTATCATTAGCATTTTCTATATCACTCAATAAATGAAGGTCTCATGATGACCAGCTAGTTGTGAAAGGATCTAAGCCAAGAATTTCTAATGTTGGTTAAATGTTTATTAGCGTAATCAACAGATTAATAAATTTTTGACAGTACAATACTTTGGTACCTTCTTGGAGCTGAAGATGGCCGTAGGAACTCCTAAACAGCACAAGATAAACCCATGGTGTTTGGGCTCGTCTGATTGTTCTTGATGAGCAATTAACATTTGTGTAAGAAAGTGCAGTCAATAATAAAAACGAGTCTCAAAAAAACTTTTTTAACAAAAAAACTCATTATAATTTCTGTCACAGTACTGGGTCACTATTTTTAACATTCGGAATGCTGCTAAAGCTGAATTGTTATTAGGACTATTGAACAGGTTCCTTTGATTGAGGTCACAAATAGCAACACCCTGCAAGATTTTAACGCGACTAAATGACTCGTAAGCTTTAGCAAAAGTACTCTTGCCTAAGTGACTAACAGCTTTTTAGGATTTTGTAGTTTGTGTCAGTCTGTCCACAGCTTAGCTCAGAGACACAGGGCCGGATTTAGAGGTGTGGAGGCCTCGGGGCAACAAAGTAGTGGAGGCCCCTTTGGGCCCCAAATTATTTTCCAAATAAAATGATCAATCTCTCTGAGAGACATAGTGCTGGTTGAATACAGTTTTAAAAACAATTTTTTGTGTACCTTCCCTACACGTAACAAAAGTGGGGATATTTATCCCATGGTGTGGGGTATCGATGATTAGGTCTCTCAAAACTAAGTCAAGTTACCCAGCACCAACTGCAACTTTTATGGAGCTAAGTAAGCCACCCGTACCGTATTTGGATCCTGTAGAATAGAAACCTGGTTCTGTTTTAGGCCATAAGTAGCAGGTTCTTGCGACTCATGCAGTGCAAGTATATATTTTGATTGTCTTGGCTGATAACTTCGCCATTTTGCCATTATAAGCATTAACTATTTAGTTAGTCTGACTTTAAAGATTTTTTCCCAGAATGTTGCTTAAGGCTATTGAAATCAAAATATATCCTAACTTCAATCTTAGAGAAGACGGCATTCATTACCACTGGCTTGGGATCCTGTTGTACCTACACATAATCAAGGATCAAGCTCGACGAAAGATTGGAAACCCTGGACCTTAAAGGGTGTAAAACAAAAATAGTGTCAAAAGAAGGAAATTCCGGGACGAAACTTCTGTTTGTTTAAAAAATATGAAATAAAAATAAAATTAAAAATTTAAAAACCCCCGACATGACAACCAATAAAAAGAAAGAAATAAAATCTACGAAATGTGCCTATACAATGAACAGTAGAAAAATAATCCAAGCTTTGTTGCGTCGGGGGACCGCTAAGTAGGTAGTAACTAAATGAAATGCAATGTACTGAAAATCGTAAAGTGGGAAGCCCAGATGCGTACATGCAATTCTGCGTTGAAAAATATATTTCATTTCATTTAGGTACTTAGCGGTCCCCCGAACGCAACGAAGCTTGGATTCTTTTTCTACTGTTCATTTTATAGGCACATTTCGTAGATTTTATTTCTTTCTTTTTATTGGTTGTCATGTCGGGGGTTTTTAAATTTTTAATTTTATATACTATATATATGTAGTGATTCGACTTTTTTTGTATGACTGGTTTCATTCGTCCGATGTAACGATTCGGTTTATTAACTACTCGACTGTTCTCAAGTGGACTGGTGGTTCTGTTGTGGTCACAGTTCTAACCTAACCTAACCCAGCCAGGTCGGTTTTGGAGCTTTGCCGGCTGCTTCCGCGGCACGCTAGCTTCGCTCGCTCGGCTCGCGCGCTGTTGTGGTCACAGTTCTAACGTAACCTAACCCAGCCAGGTCGGTTTTGGAGCTTTGCCGGCTGCTGCAGCGGCACGCTAGCTTCGCTCGCTCGGCTCGCGCGCTGTTGTGGTCGCAGTTCTTATGTAAGGCCAAAAATATCACGTAAAAGAAAAAATGGGTATTAAACGAAAGACCTCTCAATTCAGAGGGAAAGTGAATGGGGCGGGAAAAGCTAAAAGGTAAACTGTAAATTTGTTTAAATGTATGCAATGCCAAAAGTATCATTGGGTAAATGAAATCGGCGTTACATTACTATATTATTATATAGTAATGTAACGCCGAATAATTTCTAATTTAAATTAATACTTAGTTACCCAGAAGTTACGATATTTAAAACGCATATATATGTTTGAAATATACCTAATTAATATTGCTGCATTGTTAAATTAATAATAACATTTTATAGTTTTGTAAAATAGTTGTACATAATAGTTTAAATTAAATAAAATTAATAATGTTTTAGTCAGTAATAAATTGCAATGCCCTAACAGGGTTTCATGTACCTACATTATAATTAGCATACCATCCATTGTAAAATGAACATGATTCGCAATAAACGATATGAATATGAATATGGAAAAATGGGCTACGAAAAAAAATACGTAACAACTCATAGGGCAAGTGAATGTGACGGGAAAAGTTTTTCGAACGAAAACGAAAACGATACTTCTAATAAATGTGAAATGGTGAAAAGAAAAATTTACGAATCCTGTCATCGGACAAACGATAATAATTCGAATAGTTTTCGGACAAATGAAATTCGGTCAATGGTTTTTAGTGTTTGAGATAGGTTACCGTTATTTTGTACACCGATTAACATACCTGTGCTAACTCGGGGCACGTTCTAGGGATAGGATATCGATAAAAAAGAATATAATTAAATTAATATATGTGCTTATTGAACCGAATTGATATCGAGCCTCTTAAATTAAGGTCATTAATAAAAGTATGAGGATGTCATTTCAATCAAAATGACAATTTAAGTATATTATGAAAATTATTTTAAAATAAACATATTATAACAATTTATTTTTACAAGCTTTAAAATGTTATGGGCGCTGTTGTATTGGTCAAAGTTTGGAACAAATGGAAGTATGGATAACTAGAGACCCGTTGCGGCGTCGAACCGCCGCTAGAATATGGAAATCTGGTAGTGTTACAGAAAATAACTACTTTATCGATAAGTGAGATAAGAAGTTTTTGGGGAACGAAGAATAAATTACTAGTGTAAAAAAACACATTAAAATTATGTTTTAAAAACGTTAAAACATGCCAGGCTAGAGGCAGGCCTGATAGCCAACTGCCAGCTTCATCGTGACAATTTTTTCAACTCTTTTGTAAAAATAACTTGTGCGTTAATGACATGTGATCTGCTGATCTGTTTCACAAATAAAATCCATATTATTCGATTTATGGAAAAATATAATTCATGACAATAGTCCCATATCTTAAAAAAATAATTGACATATTCATAGGACCGAACATAAGATTGGTAGAATTTTAATTTGTTGTTCTTTCTTCAGGACATAAATTTATCGATTTGATCGATTTTTATCAATTTCCAGAATAGCACATGAATCGAAACGACAGATTTGGTCACTCACTACGCAGGTTTTAAAAAGGAAATCATGGAGTGCGTAACTGTTTATGTATTCATTTATAATCGTAAATATTTCACAATATTGATAATAAAAAATGTTACAAAAACTCAATTGTATGAAATAGAGAGTAAAAAATCGTGCAAATTTTCTTAATATGGGTGCTGCCATGTCATCATCATTAATCATTTATTCAATAACAATTACACATTGTGTTTGAAATTCTTACGCTAGTTATACTTAATCAAACCCTACTTACTAATCTAAATAAATTACTGACCAACAATACTCCAACATAAAAAAAAGAATGTGTCAGATATATTCTTTTCAATAAATATAGAGCTGCAGGACTAATACCCGAATTCCAAATTCAAACTTTCGTGTCTTTCCTCTCATTGAAATAGTGTCTGACAGAAGAGTGAGGGAGATGCTATCTATACTCTCAAGTCTTTAATATAAACCTAATTTTAGGGTTCCTTACCATATTCGGTAAAAACGGAAGCCTTATAAAATCAATTTGTTTTGTTGACAGCAGAATTTGACAAATTTTTTTGTGAATGAGAATAAGAATGATCAGCCAGACATCATTAATTCAAATACGATTTATTCTTGAGCGCGTCGATTTTTTGAATTTTGCATCATATGTAGGTTATTTCGCATGTTAGGGTAACATGTTAATTATTCCACATTGCCAACTCGTCCACAATGTCAGCTCGTCTATATTCCCATCTGGGTCACAATGCCAACTTGTCCATACACCCAACACATCCACATTGCCAACTCGTTCATTCATCCAACTCTTCTGCATTGCCAACTCGTCTATATTACCAATTCGTCTCCATTGAAAACTCGTCCATATTCCCAATTAGTCCACAATGCCACCTCGTCCATATTACCAACTCGTCCACAATTCCAACGCGTCCATATTCCCACCTCGTCCACAATGCCAAGTCGTCCACATTACCAACTCGTCCATACACCAAACTCATCTACATTGCCAACTCGTCTTCATTTCCAACTCATGAACAATGCCAACTCGTCCATATTGCTAACTCGTCCACAAATACAACTCGTCCACATTTCCAACTTGTCCATATGCCCAACTCATCCACAATTCCAAGTCGTCCACATTGCCGACTCATCCACATTTCTAACTCGTCCATATTCCCAACTCGACGATACACCCAACTCGTCTACAATACAAACTCGTCCTTATCATCAGCTCGTCTTTATTGCCAACTCGTCCATATTCCCAACTTGTTCATTTTGACAACTCATCTACATTTCCAACTCGTCCATATTCTCAACTTGTCCACGTTGACAACTCGTCCGTATTACCAAGTCGTCTTCATTGCCCACTCGTCCGTGTTCCCAACTTGTTCATTTTGCCAACTCATCCACATTCCCAACTCGTCCATATTCCCAACTCGTCCACATTGACAACTCGTCCATAATACCAACTTGTCCGTATTACCAACTCGTCTTCATTGCCAACTCGTCCATAGTACGAACTCGTCCACATTGCCCCCTTGTCCATGTTCTCAACTTGTAAATTTTACCAACTCATTCACATTGCCAACTCATCCACATTTCCAACTCGTCCATATTCCCAACTCGACGATACACCCAACTCGTTTACAATACCAACTTGTCCTTATTATCAGCTCGTCTTTATTGCCAAATCTTCCATATCATACCACCAACTCGTCCGTATTACCAAGTCGTCTTCATTGCCAACTCGTCCATATTCTCAACTCGTCCACATTACCCACTCGTCCGTGTTCCCAACTTGTTCAATTTGCCAACTCATCCACATTCCCAACTCGTCCACATTTTCAACTCGTCCACATTGCCCACTCGTCCGTGTTCCCAACTTGTTTATTTTGCCAACTCATCCACATTCCCAACTCGTCGATATTCCCAACTCGTCTATATTACCAACTTGACAATTTTACCAACTCATCCACATTCCCAACTCGTCCATATTCCCAACTCGTCCACATTTCCAACTCGTCCATTTTACCAACTCATCCATATTACCAATGTAGATACATTCCCAACTTAGCTACATTGTCAAGTCGTCCATATTCTCAACTCGACTACATTTCCCATCCCGTCGATATACAAGCGGAAGGACTAAGTTTCTTCTTGTAAAATACCATTTAATTTACCATAACTCATGCCATTTTCCTTGGAATAATTTTTTTGATGGACTTATATAATCATATTTATTATAATCTACCATAAATTTACTTATTTGAATGACGTTAAAATTAGTTTTACTAATTTTGTTTCTGCTTTGATTTAGATTTAGTAAAACTCGCCTATAGAAATAATCTATTCTTGAATGACGGTCAGTTTTTCTAGTCTTTCGAGCACCCGTCCAACTCGCTCTTAACCGGCTTTTTTCTCCACATTTTTAACAGGTATGTGAAAAAAGTTTCCATATCAACATTTTAAAAATAAAAACAACCTGGCAATTTAGAGCATTGACATAATAGCCCCCAATAAAAAAGACATTAAAAGTTGTCAGAATATGGTTACTGTCATTCATTGTCAACAAACTGTAAAATTATTTTTGCATATTCGTACATGTTTTAAGTGTTGCGGATATTATGTTGCCGACTCAAAAATAATATTTCATCATGCTGAACAACTTACTACAGGTTTGTAAGCAAATCATGCTTATTATTATTTGGTCATCTTATGTCAAAATAGGGATCACAGGTCACGTGGTCAAAGTCACGTGGTTAGCGCACAGTAGTTTTTTCAAATCCATTTTTCAGCACCTTTTCAAGAAAAAATTAAAATTCCAAGAGTTTTATGCACCTCTCCAGCATGAGACGAATCTAATGACATATCATTTATCAAAATCGGACCATAACTGTAGATCTGATGGGATGTACAAAAATCGGCCTCGCGTAATATATATATAGATAGACTAGATTGTCTATGAAACTGTACAGAAGATGTTTGTAATCAGCAGAATAGGGTATTGAGAGACAGGTAGGGATTTCCATATCGATAAACTAGCTTATCGATGATATACTCCAATAGGGAGTATTGAATGCTTTATGTTTTGTTTGATCATTGAAGGAAAGAAAAATAATCCATTCTGTTATTTTTTATTAAAAGGATCTTTGAAAATTCTGTCAACATTGTAGGTATTTGTTTTCAGTGGGTATTTGAGAATTATTTTCTCATTAACTATTGTCAAAATAAGCGATCGTCATACTTACGAAAAAAATATATATACACTTACAAACGAAGTAGAAGCAGTAAGTGATTTTATCGATAAACCTGTGACAGATAGGTTTATCGGTAAACTCCCAATAATCCAAATGTCTGGTCACCCAAAGATAATTACACGTTTTAATATGATTATCTTTTTTATTTCAAATTTTGGAGAAATAAGTAATATTTATTTATGTCGATGACATTTAGATGTTGACAGTAACATCGAATATATTTTTTTCTACTCCAGTACTTTTTTCTGTCATTTATATAGTTACTAACTCTAATATAAAGACATAAATTATGAAAGTCTGTAAAAGTCTATACTCTACTGCTCAAAAACACACTGCTAACCGATGTTATAATGTCGCCAAAAAACCATCACTTAGTACCTCAGATTACATGATGAACAGCTGCATTCACACAATTTGCAAATTAAAAAAAAAACTTTTGTACTAAGGCATTGGTGCCAACTTAAAAAAAAAGTTTTATATTCAGTGCATGGATGTTTAGTATAGTGAACGTATACCTTTATGTATAAGTTTAATTTTTTTGACAGATATTTAGTATGGTGATCGTATAACCTTTATGTATAAGTTAATATTTTTTTGACAGATGGATGTCAATTAAAAAAAATGTTATCAGAGACAATTTTTCTTTTTAATTTTGTTGATTCCGAGCGAGAACATGTAATTATTTTCTTTGTTGTTTATTTGCATTTTATTTATGAAATGTTGAGTCGTAGAAAAAGTATTGTATGCAACGTTGTATAAGTAGGTCAAAAAACGCTCGTGGCATCTTTCTTACGATGTTCGCTGCGCTCACATCGTAACCCATGCCACTCGCGTTTTTTGCCCCCTCTTATACAACGGTTGCATAAAATACTATATTGTCGATAACATATTTTGCTACGTCACTTTCGTATAGGTGCCCCGAGTTATCCCAGGTACGCCGATTAATAGAAACCGATGTTTCGTGGAGTTGATCATCAATCAAATAAAATCGTTTTCATTTACCTACTTATTTTTCTTATGATTCCTTTATGTGCAGAATTTGTTGACTGGTTAGAGGTATTTATGGACAAAGTTTAGAGATGAATATTGAGTATTGCGCAATCAGTCGCGGGGATTAGACGGGGGTGGCAATCAAGTGTAGTTCATGCAGAGAAAGCGCAATCATAGCCTGAAAGCCAACGATTGCGACGGCTGTGCATCGGACAGGGCATCTATCCCACGCGCAACGGTTTTAGGGCATGCATTCAATATGTCCGAAAAACATAATTGCAATTATACGCGTGATATACCAGGTCTCAAGAGTAGATTCTTACCTACTTAAATATTTTTTGTGAATGCATTTGTTTGCATTTTCGAAATGCACTAGCCTACTCGTGCTTCTAGTTGCCCTAAATAGTTGATCTAATATCTCAAGCATATGCGCCAGAGCCACAGCGTAGCATTTCCGTATCCCCGTTGCGAGAACATCCATAAATTTAGGTACTCGCAGCGCACTGCAACATAGAACATTGCTATACGAACCGCGCTGTATAAATAAATAAATATCAGACAACTTCACACAAATAAACCTAGTCCCAAAATTAAGCTCAGGAAGGCTTTGGGTACTAGGCGACGATATACATACTTATCCATGACCCAGGCACAAATATTCGTGTATATCACACAAATATTTGCCCTGGCCGGGATTCGAACCCAGGACCGCCGGCTCAGTAGGCAGCTTTGCCACTGCGCCAACCACGTCGTCGCGCTGTATGGAGTAAAACATTCATTATGTATTAGAATAAATCAGAAAAGCATACTTAAGCGACTCGAATGTTTTTATTGAACTTCCAGGAAGTAGCTAAGCATACTTTGAAAGAAACTGAGAACAGTCCGAAGTAGAAACTGGAAGGGTAGACAGTGATGAATATTTTTTTCTCCAAGAGGGTACTCTTTAACATAACCTAAAACAAAGAACCGTCCGGGCCCCGTGCCAAGGGTCTTGAAAGGTACTCCAGAATAAATACCATTACTCCACTACTCCGGGATTCGTTTTATATTCAAGCAATTAAAAAGAAATAGGTACGACTTGATGAATAACGTTGCAAATAAGTAAAGAACAGCTTTAGTTGATTTTAATTGATTCAGGTGAATTCTGACAGTTCTAATTTAAGACATTGTCTAAGTTACTCGCCTAATTAAGCATACAGCTTTAGTTGATTTTAATTGATTCAGGTGAATTCTGACAGTTCTAATTTAAGACATTGTCTAAGTTACTCGCCTAATTAAGCATCGTATAGTAGTAAATATTCGAGACGTTGATTGATTGGATTTAGCTTAAGAATTGTGAATAAATCTTGCTACCTATCATGGCTAGTTTTTTTTCTAATTTACCTACGCTAACAGTATTATTAAGTCTGGGTACAACAGAAATTATTTATACTGTTTATTGCTACCATTTTGTTGTTACTCAAGCCAGACAGGTAGATAGGTAGGTAGCCAGATAGATAGAACCAAACCTGTTATGAAAAATTGCAAAAAAAATTAAGTGAGTAGGTACCTAACTAATTTATCAAGTGTTTTTACGTACATAGTCCATTCTGATAAGGAAATGGAAGGACAGTGTAGGTATTCACTATATAACTAATTAAATGTCTGAATTTAGTTACGTACGCGCTACACTACAATTTTTAAGTTGTATTTTGTTACTCAAATCAGTCGTTCGCACACCCGAACTTGTAGTAAAGCGACGCAACGTATTAGCGACACAAATACACAGTTTTGTTCAATCGATTCGCCAGTTTGTTGCTTGCATAATTATAGCGATGGCTTATATTGTAATAAGACAATCAGCTGCATCAAACTCATCACCATTCGTGTAGTTTTCTTTCCCTGTCAAATTGTCTGAACCAATTTCCTTGAAAATAGTTGATACATCGCAAAAAAAAAACACCTTTATATCAGCTACAAAAAAAGATTTGTTAACAGTAGCCCAAATATTAGCTGCTAGTTAATAAATCGGAGGACTGACTAACTGAGGGCTACTCGTAACCAAAATAAGTAATGTAAAATTAGCATAATTTAACTAGTTGAACTATTTTATTTCAGTGTTTAATTACCACGCATTGTCAAATTATATCAATAGATTATTAACACAATTATTATGATGATTATAACGCTGAACTACCAACAACATTGGAAAAACAAATTCTTCATTACACGGTAGACTGAAACCCTGATCAATGAAGCGTCAGTTATAAAATAAAGCAAAAATGTAAAATAACGAACGGAGCACAATTTCATCGCGGCTGACATTGCAGCGGCGCGTCCGAGAAACATTTTAAGAAATATAATAATGTCAACATTCTTTCCTTGCAGCCAGAGAGTTGACGCGAAAGGAGCGATCTACTTGACGACTAAAAATGGAACCTTTCCAATATCGCTGACACCGAAGTCCCGCGAGGCTTCGCTACAACGCGCTCCTAAGATTTTGTCCAGCGCCGCCAAAAATGACTCTCTAACTTCCGGATATACAGACCGCGACTATTGGGACACCACAGAAGAGATTCTATCCAACTATTTGAACGCAACGTATGGCGAAATGGACACGCGCTACCTATGGAAAAACAAAAGAAGTATTAATGACGCGGTTTCCAGAAATATAACATTGGTTCTCGAGAACCTTTTGAAGAATTACGAGAACTCGCAGCTTCCTACTCACGGAAAAGGTAGGGTATGTTGTAAAAATGTTGGGTGGGTAATTTAGGAATCGAAATTAAGGGGAAGATGGAATGAGAGATGTATTTCGAGCATTTTCTTCTTACGAACATTCTTATCCTTTAATAAATGGTATACAAATGCAAAAGCATGTTATTCGATTACTGTAAAACAACAACGGAGTGAAGTTGAATACACTACATTTAATTCCGAAGTGGACATCTCCCCAATGGAAATTACAATATCGCATTGCCGGAAAGCACAATCTATCTAAATAAGTTGATTGTATCCCAGTTCATTTTATAGATAACATTATTATCCGATTTATATTGTATTCTATTTCAGGGTACCCCACCGTTGTGCAAACAAATATATTGATAAGGAGCATGGGACCGGTATCCGAGTTGGATATGGTAAGTGTGTGGATCGTTTAGATTACGCATCTCAAGTTGTTTATGAACCGTAAATATGTTGACAGGAAAAGGGTGAATAAACTTGTGACCCAAAGTTTTGATTTACGATTCACATAGATCGGATTCAGGTTTACTCTTCGATGTTTCCCTTGCATGTTCACGTCTTCTATTGGAAAAAAGGGCTTTTCTTTCCTATATAAATGTTTGTATCACACGGAAGCACAATTATTTTCGTCGTGGGCGTTAACACTTGAATCCCTCAATATGCTCAGAATTCTATTTACGAATCCTTCGCCTCGTTCTGGATGAAATATACGCCTTCGAGGTAAATACATAATTTTGCTCTCTTGTGACACAAATTACTGTTGTTTATTATCATTTGCGTATCAAAACGTTTACTTGATTGAGTAAATGGAAAGAAAAATACTTGAAGATGTCTTATCAAGAAAACCAATTATCCTTATTTCAACTTTTCCACTTGAAAGTAAAAATTGTTGAAAGGCATCTGTCGGCATCAATCAAATCATTTATGGTACAGCGATTACCGAGCCATTCCACTTTTGGCAATTATCGAGTATATTTGTATCAAGATCTTTAAAATCCAATTCCTACTTTGTTATTTGTTAGTCGTCGATTTTTTATATTACCTCATTAAAAATTATCAAAGGCGTTACACAATATTCTAAATAGAACATTAAATATAACGTTTTTAGCTTCCAGGTGTTATTCCACCTTTTTAGGGTTCCGTAGTCAACTAGGAACCCTTATAGTTTCGCCATGTCCGTCTGTCCGTCTGTCCGTCCGCGGCTTCTAGCTCCGTGAAAGCTGAAATTTGGTATGAGTATGGGTATGTATTTTGTGATAAAGTCAGCAGGTTTGTAAATAACCGCTCCGAAAATAAAAAAATAGCGTCCCCCCCCTCCCCTCTAACTTTTCAACCACGGGTCAAAAAATTATGGAAAAATTCATGAACATGAGGCCTTATAAGTACTTTCAATGAAAACTATATTGAACAAAATCGGTCGAGCCGTTTTGAAGTTATCGCAAAATTTCATAATTTTCTTAAAGGACGTAAGTTGAATTCCAGAAGGTAATAAGTGATTACAGTTACTTTGGCGTTTACGAACTTTTTATAGAGCTTGAAATCTTTGTCGTAATTTAAACCTAAAACCGCTGTTTTAAGCCCGTCTATTGTGGAGGATGGGCAACTACGGAACCCTACATTGAGCGTGGCCCGACATGCTCTTGGCCGGTTTTAAAGGAGTATATTTAATGCGATGGAGAAAACAGTAAGAATAAGGCGGGTATTTTTTTTCTAATCTATATTTTTATGAAATTCTAGTATTGTATTGAAAATCGGTTTTCTATAGAGGTGGTCATGATTTCAGGAAAAATGCAGGGTCGTCATTTGTTTTGTATGGGCGCGCGCCGTCATGCCAGCCAGGCGCCATCTATTGAGCATAATTTCCTTTGTCCTCGCATCACGCCGAAACGGCTCGACAAATTTTAACCAATTTCGGTACAGGACGTCCTAAGATGTGGACACCTCTTAGTATTTAATATTTTTCTATGCTTAGTAAAATTTTTATGCTGGCTGAAAATATGGGTGCATCAACTTTTCCTTGTTGCTATTTTGTGCCGTTACCCAGGGGTGGCGATTGTGTTTTAACTTCTTAGAAAACTTGATAATTTATCGTCACGAGATAGTTTGTATAAGAATATGCTGACAAGTGATAACTGTCGGTATTACGAAGTTTTTGGTAACCGCCGAACATCGTATACTACGATTTTTAATTCAAGACCAAAAAAACTACCACAAGGTTGCCATTACACTAAAATATTTTTACAATAGTAAATTTATTTTTATTTTTTAAACACGCTAAGATAATTTATTTTTTGGTAACATTAACTCTATGTTTTAACAAAATAACTAGAAATATTTATTATTACTTAATTACGAGAGGAGATAATAAAAACTTAAACATCGGAGATTTTTGGTACAAAATCTGGTATTGTACTTGTAACATTGTCCATTTGGTGCAAGCCAATAAACAAACTCAGATGTCATTTAAATGTTGTCAATTTTGACAGTGACGTATCTATCGTAGTTTTTTTGGTTTTGAATTAGAAATCCGAGTTTAGTTTTAAAGAGTGGCCCAGTGGACATTACCATGGCAACGAGTAACAAATAATAAGTCATTGTCCATATTTTCTGTTTTTTATTTATTTTATATTATTTTCAGGACTATTCAATGGACTGCTACTTCAGACAATACTGGCGCGACACGCGGCTCTCCTTCCTCGGTCCTATCCGTTCCCTCTCGCTCTCCATCAAGATGCTGGAGCGTATCTGGCGGCCCGACACCTACTTCTACAACGGGAAACATTCCTATGTGCACACTATCACTGTGCCCAATAAGCTGCTTCGGATTAGTCAGCATGGCGACATATTGTATTCGATGAGGTATGTTAGAATCGGTATATTTTAGCATTGTTTTATCGACGGTGGTTTCATCGAATGTTTCAGTTCCTATCATCTTATATCATAGAGAAAAGAGCGTATTACCGTCTGAAAGACTGGCAACGCACTTGGCAACCTCCGGTGTTACAGATGTCCATGGGCGATCGTAATCGCTTACAATCAGTCGATCCCTCAGCTCGTTTGTTTCTTTGCTTCCAATGTCGTAAAACAAAAAAACAAATGAAGATTCTTCGTAATAAAACATGTAAAACAAATTTCGTATCAATATCATAATCTGCTTGGACAGCTTTAATGACGATATGGATTTCTTGAATAGAATTTTTCCGAAAAATTAAGTTTCATTAATTTTATAATTTTTAAGCATCGATACTGAAGTTCATTATCCATTATCGGACCTATTGTTAACATTATCGTCGAAATAAAAAATCCCGTTGAATTCTGTTTTTAGGAAAATATACTTAACGAATGATCCAATAAAACATTTAACGTAAGATTTATATCCCATTACGCTTTGCAGCTATCTCGGACACGATTCTTTGTTCCACATTAATTCGCGCTCCAGTCTAAATTCGTAGTTAAACTCTAGTCAAATAAAGTGACAGTTTATTAGAACTCTCTATTTAAGTCGAATCAGTGATTGGATACTGAGGTGCATATCTGCATATTTAGCTATAGTTAGGAATGTACGATATGCGTTTTGGTTCAAACGTGTATGCACGACGATGCCATACATACCAATTACGGAAATGTTCGATCTTTCCTTGCCACAGTATTTCAATAAGTAAAATTAAAAGTAACGGATATAATTAATCACGCTTCTGATTATAAAGGAACCCATTATTCAAAGAAGCAAACGTATTCTTTCGAACTTCCCTCTCCATTAAAATAATTGATAGTTGAAAGCCGTATCGGGATGAAGCTATCAGGGCATAATTGTATTGTTTAAGGCCCAACGATGCGTTCTCTAGTAATGGTTGTGCAAATAGGGTTCATTAATTTCATAGTCGCTGAGCAAACATAGCCTCGGCTTCCACCATTTAATTGGCTGAGTGAAAAATTTCACGCTCCTGTTACCCGTCCGCGTTATTCATTGGCCGTAAATTGCGATGGATAATATTTATTAATAAATAATGTTGTACACAACTATACATATACAAGCCACAGCCAATTTATGGTTGGCTTGCTAAGTGACAAGCGCTTTGGCACAGAACTGGGTCTATTCTGATATGAGACGTCAACAATTAATGTATACAATGAGATAATACATAATATGGTAAAGCCTACTGTTATTTTAAATCAAAATTATTGACATGTAACTTGGTGTTACCAATAAAGGATTTGTATTTGTATTTGTCTATGTGCCAAAACACAATTACAAGATACTGTAGCGATTCACATGATCTTGTCATGTGCTCGCCATCATATAAACATATATCACCATCGTAAGACTCACATCATCATTGTCAACATCAAATTCCCGACACATTAGCATCATTTTTCGCCAGCTAATACTAAAATCATCACTTAATAATTATAATACAATACAAATGCCTAATAGAAGTAACAGTATGAATGTTTACGAAAGCGAGTAAAAATATTCCAATAACTAAGCATCCTACATTTTTAAAATAGCAAATTACTATTCACAAAAATTACCCACGGAAGAATTGAGCTTTATGTATACTACGTAAGGATCAAAATTGTGAGAATGTCCACTTTGTCCACTTTGTCCACTTTGTCCAGAGTTAAGTATAAATACGGAGGGGAATTGAAGGATGGGATTCATTCTTTCTTGCAACTTCGAACGGGTAAAATTGTTCTCTGGCATTAAGGTATTAAATATAATTCTAAGGGGAATTTCTGTTGGAATTTAGATTAATTTTCTGAACTATAATTATTTATTAAAATTTGGTGGGAATTTGTTTTTTGAAAGCTATTAAGCTTAATTACATGCCAGAAATAGTGTCTTGGTACATGGTTGCCAGATGAAAGATATTTAACCTTGCGGCTGTTAAACGAATATCTTTCAGACTCTTCTAGTTTTATCCGGGTTAGACGCCCCGGACACTAGCCATATACAAGTGCGGTGATCAGTCTACAAGTGTGGAGTTTTCTGTCTGGGGAATGCAAGGACCACAAGTGATGGACATGCGGGCTATTCCGCGCTTGCTGAAACCAGATGGTCTTCCAGGCTTGGTCTCATATACTTATATAATTATATATCGGCTTTATTTACACATATTAGGGCGAGCTATTCCATGTTTCCGGCGTTTCATCAGCCACATGGGGGGGGTTCAAATACACCGATGCTAGCCACATCCTCGGGCTAATCACCCGAACTTATAGTTTAGCTTAGCTAGGCCCCCATACACGTTTAAATATAAATATGAGACCTAGGTCTCTAGTGTTCTTTGTATTAGCTAGGGAACAGGGTATAGTGATAGGTACACTTTAATAGGAACATTAGGATGGGGTTCTTTACCTACCGAGCAATCGGTCAATCGTCATTAACTAACATAACATTTATTCAAATTATTTTAACCTTGTCAGGTATAGTGAATGCAGAGGTTGAACTATTATTTTCTTAAGTGTTTATGACCCGGGAAGTTAGTAAGGGAAGAACAAAATCTTGTAATAGTTTGTAAAGAATGGAATAGACGGAATGGAATAGACGAACCTATTATTTAAGCTAACCAGATATCTAGAACCTTTATTTCGACATGAATATTTATAGAAACAATTAGTTAAACTTTACCGTTCTTGGGTTAAGGTTTGGTAAATTAATATACACATGCTATAGCCTTAGTATCAGGGTAGCATCACTAAAGCAAAGTCAAATCAGCTGACAGATGGCATTCACTCTTACAATGAACAGAGATAATTTTAAATATTGTTATAATTTTGACAAGGGAATTGTGGATTGTTGTGTAGTATGGAAAACAAAGCATCCCTATTGTTGGATTTGGTGTGTCTGAAGTGTAAGTTGCTAAGAAAAGCCGGGGACTTGTGGATAGCAATAATGAAAGCTATTCGTTCCCGTATTTACATCACAGACCTCAGAACTGAATTAATTTATATCACAGAGGCGTAGAAGCATTTCCTTATCAAAATGAGTCAATCGAGAGTTGAAAGATACTTCGGATGGACACAAAATACTTCATGATTTCAAGGATGTACTACATTTATGAGTATGGTCAAACGAAAACCAAGTTCTAGAACTTATTAGAAGGGTTCTTACCTACTAAGGAAGAGTAGTGTACTAGAGATCTTATAAATACAATTATAGCTACATTGTCATAATCTTTGCAGCCATCGCATATATTTAACTAGTTAAATAGGTAGGTAAAATTCTTAGAGCAGGCCTTGTGTAGTTAACTTAAAGAAGCCTGCGCCATAAGGCTTCCCCAAAAGATGGATCCTCTGATACTTTGCCTCAGGTTAGGAAATCATGCATAGATGTAGAGATCCCACAGTGGTTTGATCAGTCAGTAGATTAGGGTGAAGGCCCGTCCATCCTCGCACTGTATGTCTTATTTAGATTTGCAAACTAGGGATAGTTAGCTAAGGCATATGGTGTAACTCCTTCACACACTTAGGGAGGTTGGCGATTTTCTAACAAAAAAAAAAAATTTTTTTTTTTATATATATACCATAAGATACCTTCTTTATTATACTATGATCTAGTCTTTACTAGTTCTTAATTGTGATGACTATAACAGCTTACTACTTATTGTATAGGTCTAGAATCCACCTCAGATTGACCTACTATAGCTTATTTAAGGGATGTATACCATTTTTCCAGAATAAATTATAATAACAAAATTGTTCCATTTTGTCAAAAATGGAAACTTAAGACTAATTAAATTTGTAATAGAATCTTATAGGTTCTATATAATTATAATTTTAATCTTATAACTTCAGTAGTTAGTAATGAAGTATAGTTTCATATTGTACACAAGCACTTGACCACTAAACAATCTGGAGTAAGGACATGCAATTGCAAGAACTAAATTATCTTTCATCACAGAATCCTAATAAGATTTGGATTGATTCACATACTGATCTTTATTGTTACATAGAGTAATCTAATATATCTAAAACTGACTTGTGGACTGGATGAGTTTTGTATTTCATATAAATAATATTTTATAAGAGTAGAATAGCCCATACTGAATCATGGCATAGGAATTGTAGATATTTTTGAAGCTAGACTAAATAGGAAATATTAAGTTTATATTTTGAGAATAGATAACATTAAGTTAAGTTAGACATTTATTTAATTAGTATAAGGAACCAAGGTAGCAATAGGATAGAAGCTAGGGATTAATAAGCAACAGTTTACACATTTAGTTTAATTAACAAAAATATATAGTTATATTGGTTTGGAGGCACATAACAGCACACCACGGTTAAATATCTCTTAAAAGAATTTGAGTTGCTACAACAACGTAGGTTTCTACCAATCTGGACGTTCACAACGGTTATACCGATCACATTTGGCCATTAATTATTAAGAAAAGTTCAAACTCAATTGTTATAATAGTATTTTATGCAACCGTTGTATAAGAGGGGGCAAAAAACGCGAGTGGCATGGGTTACGATGTGAGCGCAGCGAACATCGTAAGAAAGATGCCACGAGCGTTTTTTGACCTACTTATACAACGTTGCATACAATACTTTTTCTACGACTCAAAATTTCATAAATAAAATGCAAATAATAAATAACAAATTAAATAATTACATGTTCCCGCTCGGAATCAACAAAATTAAAAAAAAAAATAGTCTCTGATAAACTTTTTTTTATTGATGTCTATCTGTCAAAAAAAATTAACTTATACATAAAGGTATACGTTCACTATACTAAACATCTATCAAAATAATATGAACTTATACATAAAGGTAACGTTCATTATACTAAAGATCCATGCACTGAAGATAAAACTTTTTTTTTTAAGTTGGCAGCAATGCCTTAGTACAATAAGTTTTTTTTTAAATTGCAAATTGTGTGAATGCAGCTGTTTATCTTGTAATCTGGGGTACTAATTGATGCTTTTTTGGCGACATTATAACATCGTCTAGCAGTGTTTTTTTGGGCAATAGAGTATAGACTTTTAGAGACTTTCATAATTTATGTCTTTATATAAGAGTTAGTAACTATATAAATGACAGAAAAAAGTACTGGAGTAGAAAAAGATCCTTTCATATCTAGGTTTGTTTAGTTGTAGGTTGTGGTAGACTAGGAGCTGCTGTTAAGATATCCTTAGGTAATTGTAGTAGGGTTTTCTAGGGCTTCGTTGTAGGAGTAGAGTTTAGTGAAGAGGGTGAAGCAGGCGAAGGACCCGTTCCTTTAGTTTAGGGCTTAGCATACATTACAATTGGCGCGCGTTCCCAGGATGTATTTAGTAGCTTCCTCGTCGATAATAAATAATAATAAATAAAATCTTTATTCATGAAATCATAGTAATAACAAATGGCATAAAAGGTCTTAGATCTATACAGAGCATTCTTAATACTGGTGCCTGAACTAGGAGAATCCTGTATCTCAGGCTTTGAGAGTTCAAAATATACTCTAAGTACAAAAATAATAATCATTTACAATTAATACAATACTACTTATTGAATTCATAATATAATAATACTATAAAACTATATATATATTTTTTTTTGATATGTTCAACTATGTAGGACATTGCATTGTCACCGTTAGCACAAATTGAAACTAGGACAGTTGGAATCGCATGAATCGTCAGCTTGTTTAATTTGTTTAGGTATATTACAAATCAGAACAATATTTAATAATAAGAAGTTACGCGGTTATGAAATATAGGAAATAATGAGGCGAGAATGTTTTGAGTAATACTAAAACTGAAAATGGACTTCTTATAATCTAAAAAGGCGCTCTTAGGCGCCTTCGTAATCTATAGAGTTTTGGAACCTTTTTTCGGCTAGTTTTCTTGCTGGGCATTCGGCAGTGCCAGTTTCGTGATTACACGGTTTCTTATAGTGCATGCATGTCGCGCACTTTGGTGGTTCGGCCTTCTTGGTGCAGTCCTTTATTGCGTGCCCTACCTCTCCGCAATGCCCACAGATGTTAACTTCCATCTTACATGTCTTCGCCGCATGCCCGTACTGCTGGCATTTATAGCACCTTGTGACCAGAGTAAAATCTCTTACAGGGCACGACGACCAGTTCACGAATACTCTGTCATTTGTGACTAGTACCTTGCGAATTAGAGCTGGAACTTCAATAATATAATTGCAGGTCTCGGCTTTCTTCCTTCCCGATTTATGGCTCAATCTTGACGAGGACAAAACTTTTCTAGGGTCAGGTCTTGTAGTTTGTCGGCTAGGTTTTGTTGAAAGATACACTTGAAGACTTCCGCTTCTTGTATATCTGCGGGCACTCCGACAATTACTACTCTGGGCTTTCGTTTTTGTGTTTCATCCACAGTGAGGCCTGACGTCGTTATCTGCTGCAACTGCTTCAGTTTCGCGATGTCCTCCTTGGAGTCGGTGCTGATAACAACGCCGCCGTTTTTGATTTTGCGCAATCCTCTCACGTGCAATTTCATTTCATCGGGCCTAATGATTTTTTGAACTAGGGATTTTGTTTCCTCGCTCGACTTCGATTTGTCCGTCGGGTAAATTGCTACCGAGCTGATGTTAGAGGGTTGGATGCGACTAGTAGTATTGTTCTTCAGTACGTCGGCAAAAGATACTTGGCCGGGATTAGCTATAGAGGACTCCTGGATGCATTGAGTTCCTGGAAGCGACGGGAGAGATCTACTTTTTCCTTAAGTGTCTTATGGGAGTTATAGGCCTGAGTTGTTTTTTTGTTTCAGGGACTGGTACTCGATAGCCATTTGTGATGAGCAATGACCCACTTTCCGGCATAAGGTGCTAATCCTTGATTTTTGGTCCGAGTTAAGTTTACCTTCTGTAGAGATGGTGCATACTTCATTGAGGTAGTTTTCAATGTTCTTCATCCAGTTTTGAAGGTCCGTCGAGCTCATCCTGTTGGCGGGGCTCGGGCGGGGTGGGCAGGTCGGGCTGCGGCTGGTTGCGCGGCGGTAAGGGCGAGGGCGGTGGGCTGCGGCGCGTGAGTCCACTCCGGTTAAATGGACTGCTTCCGTCCATTTTCCATAAAATCCGTTCAAAGTATGTAAATTATTATACTCTAAACATTCTCACTAGCAAGCACTATGCATTGACATAGATAGATACTTGCTTCCGCGTTATGTACAGAGCTAGGTCACGCACGATTTAAAATGATTATTTATTTTATTAATTGACACGTCCGATACGTATGACGACTGGACGGATCGAAAACGTCGATACATTACAATACGACATCGTATCGTGGTACGATGCGATATCGTGCAATTATGCGACGTCGTGACATTGTAAAATGAATTTTAATTTTGCATGTTGTCACATGAAGATAAAGTTCATTTTGGATCTATGCATTTCCACGACACGACGTCGCATCGTGACACGATGTCGCGTCGTACGACGATGCGAAGTCGTGTCTTCTAATTGTTTTTTGGCCCTATGGCCACAGTAACTTCCAAAAATAAAGAAAAGAAGCAAAAGAAAAACATTTATTCAGGGACAAAACATAATTGCGTAGATAAATAGTGACAAACAAATAAAAAAAAACCGGCCAAGTGCGAGTCGGACTCGCGCACCGAGGGTTCCGTACAAACACTTTCCATCCCTAAGTGGTTAAGTTAAGTTTGCACCTGGTATGTATAGCGCCCCATATAAATTAGGTGCAAAGTTAGGTATTAAAATTTTTTTTTATGGTTTTCGTAATTATTCCTTTATCTATGCTATAAGACGTTGCTTCGTACCAAATTTCAAGATTCTGAGTTCACGGGAAGCACCCTGTAGGTTTTGATTCCCTTGCAAGTGTCGAAAATATGCAAATTAGGTGCAAAGTTAGGTATTAAAAAAAAAATTTATGGTTTTCGTAATTATTCCTTTATCTATGCTATAAGACGTTGCTTCGTACCAAATTTCAAGATTCTGAGTTCACGGGAAGCACCCTGTAGGTTTTGATTCCCTTGCAAGTGTCGAAAATTTGCGGCATAAACGGCTGTATCTTTTGATTGCGTTGGTTTAGAAGTTTGATTTTTTCACAGCTTCAAGGGACAGTAGACCTGAGTAATTGATATAAATTTCAGCTTCATACGTCCACGCGTTCCTGAGAAAAAGGGTCTTGACAGACGGACGGACAGACGGACAACAAAGTGATCCTATAAGGGTTCCGTTTTTTTCCTTTTGAGGTACGGAACCCTAAAAAATCTATAAACTAACTTATTAACATACTACTTATGCTAATTATGACTATGAGTACTTCTGTGAATGTCACTGCTATAGGTAGATAGATGTATTAATTTTTGACGATCTTTATAGCCCCACAGTGTGTTTTTCAACCCACGCCATAGTGCGGATTTAATAGTGGTACTTATTTGTTTTGGTAACTGACGTTGCAAGACGGTGAATGTCACTGATGTAAACAAAGAGGAAAGAAGACTATAAATATTCCGCAAATTATAAGTATTTTTTGCATAACAAAGCCAAAACTATCCACAGTGATGAAAGTAGGTAAAGTTTTTTTCGATAATTTATTTCGCAAGAAGAACGAAGGATTGGGCAGCATTCCGGTAAGCAATGTTTTGAATTTCGTTAGTGACAAATCCTTGACATATTGCTATTTAAGAATAAGATTAAAGAGCACTACCTATCTCTCGAACAATAAAATTGTTGGTTTAATATATGAAACTGTTTTTCGTCACTGACTGTATTGCGTTGTGTTATATAAGATTCGTATATGTCTAGTGTCTATTTATATTATTGTATTTATGTATGTATTATGTAAGTTTATGTTTATCTATTTATGTATGTGTATATTTACCCATATGCGTACTTGTTTTCTGTTAGTATCTAATTATGTGCTCCCTTCACCTTCTGCTGCACCTACTCTGTATTAAGTTAGAATTTTTCATCAATTTCACTACCCAAAGGTTGTCTGGAAGAGATCGCTTTTTAGCGATAAGACCGCCTGTTGTCTACCGTTATTTATAAATTGTATTTGTCTTGTTTCCTTTTGTAAACCATTATTGGTGTGCAATAAAGTATTGTATTATTATTCCTGTATGTCGCACCCGCTCACGGGACAATAGTGTCCCTGACCTTTGGGAGGCGTGCGTGGAGCCGAAGCCAACGCGTAGAGGCCCTTTCGATAATTTAATGAAATGTAATGTGTACATCGAGCGGATGCTGTCCCTATCCGTGTTATGGGACGCACACAGAGACAGCACCCGCTTGGTGCAAGAACTATTTATGAATATATGGAATCTAAATACAAATCGGGCTATGGGGATGAAATGGAGGACTGGGTAATTGGGCTATTTGTTTGAGACAGCCGGACGTCTACCAAGAAAAGTGTCTCATAGCAAAAAAAAACTGGTAGACGATGACTCGCCTCCCGCTAGATGGGCCCCCATAAAAAGCGACACATAGAGTGGCCTAAGGGCAACACCAGTGCGGAAGGCTAAGGGCGGAGAGGTGTAATACTGGGCTTTAAACCGAAGCCAACTAACCCCTTACGTTTCCACATCCACCCCCGAGCCGCAACTCTCGCGACTCCACTCCGTCCGGCCGGTTAAGGCAAGACAGAGGCGGAGGCCCCGACCCATCACCCCCGTCAGGATCCCCCAGGAGCACTCAGGTACGTGGGGTCGCTACCCCCCAACAGCTCGCCATAAGCTGCCCTGCGTGAATGATTGCGCTGGTCATACCAGCGGGCGATGGGGTCGTCACATCCCTACGCCTATGTATTATTATTATTTGTTTCTCATTTTTTGAGTCACGGGCTCATATGTCCCGGTCTTTTGGAAGGCTTGCGTGGGGATATGGATCCAACACGTAGAGGCCCCTTGGAGAAATTTGCTGTGGCTGTAGCCCTGCTGGAACCCGTTCCTGATCATATCAATAAGATGATACATCCATGAACAGGTCCCAGCAGGTGGTTGAACTATTGCATTGATATGAAAAAGAAACCGGGCTATTAAAATGGAGTTTGGGTGGACTATTTATTTGGGCTGTTGCAGTAGAAAAACTTCACCCGCCGTAACCATCAATGCGACTGTTACCTCTGGCGGGTGGTGACTCGCCCCTCACTAGGAGGGCCCCGTAATGCCATCGTGCAGACGGCCGGAAGCAACACGAGCGTGAGGGCTCAGGGGTGTCGAGAGGTGTGCTGCGCTTTCTCCGAAGTTACTCGCGGCGTGATGCCCTTTAACACTTCCACCCCTGGAGCATATAGCTCTAACGCTCCTCTCTGGACGGCCAATTATTATTATTATTATTCCCTTTATTCATTTTTGTACTTAGGCTAGGTTTTTTTTACAATACATTCATATAAAAAGTAAAATATAAAAAATACATTACAAATATAAACACATTCTAAAAAAGACCTAACCTAGGGTGCCGCCGGCAGCGGGGCGGGGCCCAGGCTACCGGTGGTTAGGGCTACAGAGAGAGGAACCTCCTGACGATGCGCGCCGTGTCCAGGAGTACCGCCTTCTGAATCTGACCCCTGATCCAGCCATCTAGCGAGAGTCTCTTAAGATGTTTGTCGAGACTCTTCGCTATAAGACCGTTCGCCGAAACGACTATCGGGACAATGATCGTCGAGTCAACATCCCACATGGCGGTCACCTCGTGAGCCAAGTCAAGGTACTTGCTGAGTTTGTCCTTCTCGGCCGTCACGAGGTTCTCGTCATGGGGGATGGTGATGTCGACGAGCACTGCCTGGCGCTTGGATCGATCTACCAAAACGATGTCAGGCTTATTGGCTACAATATTCCTGTCCGTGATGATAGATCGATCCCAATAGAGCGTGGCACGACCATTCTCAAGAACTGGCATCGGTGCGTACTTATAGTACGGCACCTCAGACCCCACAAGACCGTATTGAAGAGCAAGTTGCTGGTGAATGATCCTGGCTACTTGGTTATGTCTGTGCAAGTACTCACCGTTAGCAAGATGAGAACAACCGGAGATTATATGCCTGAGTGACTCACCGGGACGGCGGCATGCCCGACAAATGTCGACCGTACCGTCCTTCAGGATATATCTCCGGTAATTGTTCGTCATCATTACTTCGTCCGCAATTGCACAGACAAAACCTTCAGTTTCCCCGAAGAGATCCCCGAAGCGTAGCCAGTTCACCGACGCGAGCAGATCTACATCGGGCCCCGTAAGGGCCTTGTAGAACCGCCCGTGTAGCTCCTTGCTCTTCCATACAGCCCTGCGGTCATCGGTGCTAAGCACCTTTGGTCTGCGCCAGTTCTCGTTTGCTAAGGAGAGAGAGGTGAGGCCTTTGTCAACTGCTACTACATCGCGATGAATCCCACACTCGTTGTTTAGGAAATACTCCCTAAGACTGCACACCTCGCGGTTATGGAGGTCCTTGGCGTTTAAAAAGCCACGGCCCCCACACTTACGCGGGATGTACATTCTCATAACTGACGAGCGTGGGTGCCTCATGCGATTTGTAGTAAGCAGCTGACGGACCCTCGTATCCAGGGCGTCCAGCTCAGTCTGAGTCCACCTTAGTATGCCAAAGGAGTAAGTGAGCAGAGGCATCACCCAAGCGTTGAAGGCGCGCGCCTTATTGCCACCGGACAAAAGACTGTTAAGTACTTTTGTCAAACGACAAAAGAAACGCTCCTTCAACGCCTGTCTAATGTCTCCGTCCGCAATACCCAATGACTGTGACATACCAAGGTACTTGTAGGTTTCGACTTCGGAGATAGACCTGAGGGACATTGTCTCAGAAAGTTGTAAGTTCGCGGAATTTACGACTTCCCCCCGCTGTACATGCATGACCGCACACTTGTCTAAACCAAACTCCATTTTGATGGCGCTACTGAAGGTTTCTGTTACTTCCAGTAGTTCCACCAAATCCTGGCGTTTTGGTGCATACAGCTTAAGATCATCCATGTATAGCAGATGAGAAATGACCTCACCTCCTCTTCGAAGTCGGCAACCTAGTCCTGAATCCTTCAGCAAAGTGCTGAGCGGATTCAGGGCTAGGCAGAACCACAGAGAACTCAAACTGTCACCCTGGAAAATACCTCTCTCAATCCTTATCAATTCCTGTGGGCCAGGGGGGCCATCCCCGCCACCTGGTTGACGAAGGACTGTGGTCCACTGCCTCATACATGCGCCTAAACGCCTTCAACCACCTGTTGAAGCCGCACACACTGCCCAAAGAATTGTAACACTGGAAAGGGTGTTATGGGCAATAAACAGCTTCTCTGCGTTCAAAGCGGCAGGTTTAGATGGTATATTTCCGGGACTCATGCAGTGGTGCAAAAACACCATCGCGCCACACTTAGTCCAAATATACCAGGCCTGCCTAAGACACCGATATATTCCCAAGAAATGGAGAGAAGTTAAGGTGGTATTTATACCCAAACCAGGTAAGAGTGATTATACGCAGCCAAAGTCATACAGGCCTATAAGCCTCACATCGTTCCTATTAAAAACTCTGGAACGCCTCTGTGATCGCGACCTCAGAGATGGGACCTTAGCGCTATATCCTCTTCACCCCCAACAACACGCCTACAGTTCAGGCAAATCAACCGAATCAGCACTACACAGCGTTGTTTCACCCATAGAACACGCATTATCAACACAATCCTCAGCGCTTGTGGCCTTCATCGACATCGAAGGAGCCTTTGACAAGACACAATTCAACAGCATTAGCCAAGCCCTGCTCAGACATGGAGCCGATCAGACCGTAGCAGGTTGGATTGATAACATGCTGAGACAAAGGGCTGTACAGGTAACAGTGAACGGCACAACTCGAGCTATCGTGTCAAGAGGCTGCCCACAGGGTGGAGTTATATCACCACTCCTGTGGAACCTCGTAGTGGACGGATTAATCCGGAAGCTCAACGAGGCGGGCTTCTATACTGTAGGCTATGCAGACGATGTAGCAATCCTCGTGAGAGGAAAGTTTGAGGCAACCCTCTGTGACCTTATGCAAGAGGCACTCAAAATCGTCGAACTATGGTGTTCTGACCAAGGCTTGTCAGTCAACCCAGCCAAAACAGAACTAGTCTTGTTCACTAAGAAGCGAAACATAAAAATCAGTCGCTTGCCAAAACTCCAAAACACAACTCTGACTCTCAGCAAAGAGGTAAAGTATCTGGGCGTCATCCTGGATGACAAATTACTATGGAACAAACACTTAGAAAACAAATTGAACAAAGCCTGCGTCGTATTCTGGCAGTGTAAAAGACTAATTGGTAGAACCTGGGGCTTACACCCCAGGATCACAATGTGGCTTTACACTGCGGTGATAAGACCTATTATCACCTACGGCGCTGTGGTTTGGTGGCCCAGAACCAAACTGACAACAGCCAAACATAAACTGCAGCAATTTCAAAGACTTGCTTGTGTAGCAACGACGGGCTGCATGAGAACAACACCCACAGCGGCAATGGAGATACTGCTAGGACTGCCGCCCCTTGAACTGTTCATTCAGCAAGAGGCGGCGTCAGCAGCTATCAGACTGAAGTCACTTAACCTCTGGGGTGTAACACACGGGGGTCATGCCGAAATACTTGAGGAGGCTATCAGACACGAGCCAATGATAGCTGCTCCCAACGACAAGATACCCAAACAGCATTACTTCAATAAGAGCTACGAAATCGAGCTAATTGAAGAACCTTACGATCGATCCGATATAAATGAAATACGCATATATACGGATGGGTCAAAGACACAAACAGGTACAGGAGCTGGAATATACTCACCTGAAATAAACGTAAACATATCAATAGCCTTAGGCAAATATAGCTCCATCTTCCAATGTGAATGTCTTGCCATCACACAGGCTGCCAAGGCAGTTGCTACGCGAGGTATCAAAGACCAAAAGATACGTATTGTTTCGGACAGCGCTGCAGTTTTACGAGCTCTGGAGAATAAAACAATCAAATCCGGGCTCATACTAGAGTGTCACTCAGCATTGCAGACGATCGGCATGAATAATCGGATCACGTTGCAATGGATTAAAGGGCACAGTGGCTCTCTGGGTAACGATGCAGCCGACCAGCTGGCTAGGAGAGGATCCGATGATTTGGCAATTGGCCCAGATCCTATGCTCCCCTTGGCGTTTAATCAGCTGCGTACATGGCTTCGTCACAGAACACGATCACAACACGCCGATCAATGGGCAGAAACCAGTACATGCAGGCAGTCCCGGGAAGCAGTCCCATACCCAGACACACGCCTGACAAAGCGCCTGTTATCGCTAAGCAGGCCCGCTCTGCGAGTAGTAGTAGGCACTATCACTGGACACTGCACACTTAACAAGCATTTATATGTTCTAGGAATGACCGATAGCCCCCTGTGTAGGGGATGCCTGTCGGCCGAAGAAACAGCTACCCACGTGATCCTGGAATGCACTGCCGTAGCTAAGCAACGGGCTGAAATCCTCAAAGCACCGAGGTCACTTCGTGAAGCCTGTGGAGACACCAGGAGAATCCTGCGCTTCTGGACGGAGTTAGGCTGGCTAGACTATTAGCCGGCAAATCTGTACGCACAATGGCCCGAACATACACGGGCTAAGTGCGGAAAGCGGAGCCCATAACCATAACCATAACCATAACATGCGCCTAAGAGGGATCTTAGAGCTGTATCGATTTTATACAGCTCTAAGATCCTCCCCAGCCATGAATGAGGCACCGAATCACAGGCCCTCTTATAGTCAATCCAGGCGGCCGAGAGAGACCCCCTGTTCCGCCGAACTTGTTGGCAAATGGTCGTGTCAATGAGGAGGAGCTCCTTAGTACCACGGGACCCAACCCTACATCCATTCTGAGAAAAGGCCAAAACGTTATTCGCAACAATGTGCGTGTTAATTTTTGTTCTTAGAATGGACGTAAGGAGCTTGTATAAAGTGGGCAAGCACGTGATGGGTCTATAGTTTTTCGCTTCCGTGGTACTACCAGACTTATAGAGCAGGAAGGTAGCACCAGTAGTCATGAAAGATGGCAGGGAACCAAGCTCGAGGGCGTCTTGATATTGTGTTGCCAGGCGTTCATGTGAGGATCGAAACCACTTGATCCAAAAGTTGTGCAATCCGTCCGGCCCAGGACTTTTCCAGTTCTGGGTCGTACGGACAGCACAACCCACATCATCGGGGCTGATGGTCACAGCCCCCATGGTTTCGATCGGCTCACACTCACGTCTGACAACATTCATCCATTCGCCCTCGGTGTGCTCGACTGGAACCGACCAGATACTACGCCAGAAATTAATCATGGCAGTAGGATCCGGCAGTTGCCCGTCGGTCACACATTGATCGGTTCCCTCCCACCTTCGGTATACCTTCCTTTGGTCACTTTGGAAGAGGCGATTTTGCTGGAATCGATCTACACGCTCTCTGTAGCGACGAATACGGCTTGCCCATGCATAAACTTTCTGCTTTAGGTAGTCGATGCGCTCTGTGACACATGCCATGTAATCGCGGGGCCTGGTGCCAGTCCCCGCGAAGGCTTGTGTTACATAGCGCATCACACGGGGGCGATTGTTGCCCCCCCTAAAACAGATTAGCTTGGCAATGAGAGTCCTAAACGAGCTGATACGCCGCTCGATCCGTACTTGCCAGGCAGGAACACCCCCGGCGGTCCGCGGTGCTCGGTCAGTGTCCGGGAATCTGACACGAGCAACGCGGCACGCCGCGATGGCCCCACAGTACATGATCGAGTGGGTATCAGCTAAGTCTTCGCTAGCCCGAAGGTACGGGTCTAGCAAAGCGTCCAGGGCTCCCATTAACGCTAAGTTACGCTTATGCATCGGTAAGCGTGGTAATCGCGGCCTAGAGTCAGGTGCAGATCGATAGCGCCTAATCGCTTCCTCCAAAGCCCTCCTCAGTTGCTCATTGGCGTGGGTACTTACGCTACTCGCGCATTCTTCCTCGTCGGCATCGCGATCCGTCCGCGGCACCTCCGGCACCAGGTTGGGCGCTGGCGCCGGATCCGGTGACGTAGCAGGCGGATCCCGAGCCGGCGTGGAAGACATGCGAGCGGCCAGTACCTCCAGGCGCAGTCGATCAAGTGTCGCGTCGTCCAGCAGCTTGCGCCGCTGGATGAAGCGCACTTGATCGGATAGCCGTTGCGCAGATACGGTGATGTGTAACGTGTTGCGTTGCAACTCGTTTTAGATAACTTTTTGGACTGTCTGGTTACTCTCTATCTTAAAAATAAACATTCAAATTCAAATTTCATTCTAAATTCCACACTTGTTCGTTACATGTCTAAAAGATTCATTCGATCCAGAGCTTTGGTGCTGAACGGATACCAACAAGACGTTATTTTTGATCCTGCTCATCCCCAATTCATTATACTTATCAGTCTATAATTAGCTTACCACACAAGAGTGTCCTAATTTACCAAAAGTTAACCTGTGCTATTGTGCTGTGACTTCAGATATGTAGTTCTAATTGCTGGATCCAGTGGGATATATATTATTAAATTAAAGACAAAGGCACGTAAAACGTAAGTCCCCTATGTATTTTATATTACCGTTATAATGTCAATCTCTTTAACCTAAATCTAGAACTTAAGTCTGTATCTGCTTGTTCGCAGGTGCCTTTATTAATTAATATAATAAATACCTCCTTCTGCCCTGTCTCCTGTCTCTTCTTCCGTTCCTGCTTTCCTTCTTTAACCTACCTCCCGGTCATCAACGTGACAATTGGCGCACCAACGTGGTTGAACCCTGCCCCCTGGATACCTGAAACCCATCAAGCCCGGAACCACCTCTCTCTTCAAGATCAGACCCACCCTACAACAAGATTCTAATTTTTTTTTTTTCTTTCTTCTTTTTTATTTAGTATTGTACCTATTGTAATTTATTTATAAGTTCTTTTCCAAATTCTGAAAAGTTCTATCACCCCACTTCCTGATTCGATCGCTTATTTTTGGCCTAAATTCACTACTATTTTTCAACCTCAACCTACCAAATTGTAATTACCTATTTTAAACCTCCTCATACCTATCATACTTTCTTTCTACTTAACCTGCTCTTGAGCCCTTAATTATTAAACCACAAACGTATCGTCGTCCAGTTAGTCTCACTACACTTACAATACACATTACAAAATTATACTCAAAACATTTACAGACATTTACACTATCTGCGGTTTCCATAGGAACCATCATATCTTGTCACAAATTCGGGTGTTTTTAAAACTCTTCTCGAGTCACCTGAAGATGTGTCATTAACCACTTACGGCAGTGCTGTTGGGGAATACCCTCAGTGTATCCAACATAATACCTACACCGGAAAAGAAACCTTTCTAGGACCTTCGAGGTCGCTTATCTAGAGGTCTCCAGACTGGTCGATGGTATAACACACACTTATTAAAAAACACACTTAAGATAATATTTAAATTAAACCCTTATATACTTAAATAATCAAGCTTTACGCTATAAAATCATTTAATCCATTAATAATTACGAACAGTTTCATAACTATTTACCGCTTATTATTTTTATCACTTATTTGTTTAGGATCATAATTTAAACCAAAATCCCACCTACCTATATATACTCTATGCCCTATCAGCCTACCTATACCCTTTACTACTGAATAAACCAAAAACTTACGCTTTTAAATCATTTAATCAGATTTTAAAATTACAATCACTTTCACCCATAATTATCACTTCACATTAGGTTCACTCTTAGTTATTCATCTTTAACACAATGCAGCCGGCTCTTCTAAATAAACCCGAACTGCTGTACGAGCTCAAACTTCGCTCTGTCCAGTTTCCTCCTTCCGCTACCGCTGAAGACTTACGCCAACTACTAAGTCCGCTTCTAGAACAGCCGTGCCACATTGAAACGAGTCCATATGAATTAGAACAAGACATGGATGAGGTCACCAAATGCCTCACCATGATATCTTCTCGTCTTCTTCTATCATCCACGACGACCATTCATAACGACCGTATCTCCACTTATTTGGAACATCTTTCCGCAAGAATAAATCGTATATCTATCACGACTGAAATTTCTAATAATTTATTACAAAAATATAAACAGATTTGCGAACAACTGACAGACTGTCAGAAAAAATTCAATTATTCTCAAATGTCAACATCAACGTCGACATACGAGTCTGCGACCTCCTTACATTCACCCCGTACAGACTTCGATTTATTAGCACAAAAATTATCTAACCTTGCCGATAATCGTCAAACCGATTTCAAAAGGTTTAATTACAAAGGTGACGGTTGCCCGCGCGATTTCATTCAAAAAGTCGAAGAATTCGCAATCGCTCGAAATATCGATCATAAAAAACTACATAATTGTATTTACGATTTATTATCGGGAACCCCTCTAGATTGGTATAGAGCTAAAAAATCAACGCTTACTGATTGGCAAACATTTAAAACCCAATTTATCCGGGATTTCGAAATTCATGACCACGACTATAACTTGTCTCAAACCATAAACTCTCGCAAGCAGAAACCAAACGAGAGAATAATTATGTACTTTTCCGCGATGGAAGCACTATTTTCCAAATTACACGAACCGCTTTCAGAGCGATCTAAAATAGATATCTTGCGCAGAAATATGAGCCCAATTTATAGTTCAAAACTGTTGCCTACTGACGTATCTTCAATTGATCAACTTTTCCAATCCTGCAAGTGGTATGAAAGTTGTACTACTGGTAATAGCTCAGGACACAATAATATTTTCGAACAAAACGAAAACTTCAGCAATCAACAGAATACTTTGAACTATAATACATCAACTCATACTACACCCCATATACCACCATTTCCATACAAAAATCAACCCCCAATTCATACTATCACTCCCCATTCCGGTTCAATATTACGTTTCTCCTGCCCTCGTTGCCGAACCAACGATCACCAGTTAGAAACTTGTACCAGTAATGTTTCCGCTGCGGCAATGAAAATGTTACTTACCCTAAATGTAATAATTGTCATAAGCATTCAAAAAACGCGTAAAGGAGAAAAGTAATACCCCAAAAGTTACAACTCAGGAATGGAATCTTTGGCTAGATACCATTAGAATATTCATGTCTTCATATAAAACCACGTCCATCTTATTTGACAAGAATTCTAATGATGAAAGACCATACATAAACATTAAATTAAACAACTTAACCCTTTCTGGTCTATTAGACAGTGGTAGTGTCATAACCATTTTAGGGAATAATTCTCATCAAATATTGTTGTCTCATGGCTATAAGCTTAACCATAAGCACACGATCACAGGTACAGTTGCTAATGGTCAAGCTATACGGTCCATCGGTACCATAGAATTGCCTGTACTCTTTAAAGAAAAAGTAGCAATCATAACTGCTCACGTCATACCTTCCGTAAAACAATCTCTCATCCTCGGCATTGATTTCTGGAAGATGTTCAACTTAGCTCCAGACATACTTCATACATTAACATCATTTTCGAATCAGCATATCGACACGTTTGTCGTTAATAAACCTTTTGATCATATCAACCATTATGATACGCTTACCGATACGCAGCGTCTAATATCTGATACCATTATCCAACGGTTTAAAGACATCTCAACAGAATCCAAACCCTTGGGTAGAACTCACCTCGTAGAACACCACATCGATACCGGAGATCATCCTCCCATCAGACAGCGATGCTATAGACTTAAACCGGAAAAACAGAAGGCCCTATGTCACGAGGTTGACGAAATGCTTAAGCTGAACGTCATTGAACCCTGTGAAAGTCCATGGTTGAATCCAGTCATAATCACCCCTAAGAAAGATCAAACATGGCGTTTTTGCATTGCTAGCAGAAAATTAAATTCAATTACACGCAAAGATGCTTATAAACTTCCCTTTATCTCAGATATCCTCGATAAGCTCAAAAACGCTAAATATCTCTCGTCCATTGATATTGCCAAAGCTTTTTGGGAAATCCCTTTACGTCAGTCAGATAGACCCAAGACTGCCTTTCACGTGCCAGGCCGTGGAATGTATATGTTCCGTGTTATGCCATTTGGTCTTTCTAATGCGCCTGCATCCCAGCAACGCTTCATGGATACATTATTCCCATCAGAGAACCTAGATAACTCAGTATTCACCTATTTAGACGACATCATTATCATCAGTAACACATTTGATGAACATATAACATTACTAAATAAAGTTCAACAGAAGCTAGCACAAGCTAACATAACAGTAAATTTCCCTAAATGTTCATTCTTTAAAAAGTAACTCAAATATTTGGGTTACATAGTCAATGAGTCAGGACTCCAAACTGACCCTAGTAAAGTCCAAGCTATTCTCGATATCCCTGCCCCCAACAATCCTCGTGAAGTCAAGAGATTCCTAGGTACTGCAAGCTGGTACAGACGGTTTATTCCTGATTTCAGCACTAAGGTTGCGCCGCTTACAAAACTTACTTCTACCTCCAAAAAAGCCCCGCCCTTTAAATGGACCTCTGAAGCAGACAATGCCTTCAAAACCATTAAAGAAGCTCTAGTCTCCACTCCTATTCTCGCTTGTCCAGATTTTACAAAGCCCTTCGCAGTCCATTGTGATGCTTCAAGCTTTGGAATTGGCTCAATGCTTACTCAAGAAGTTAACGGAGTTGAAAAACCCATAGCCTACATGAGTAAATCCCTCACTGGTCCCCAGAAAAATTACTCAATTACGGAAAGAGAGTTATTAAGTATCATCTTATCCTTAGAACATTGGCGTTGCTACCTTGATAATGGTCTCAAGTTCACTATTTATACGGATCACTCTGCTCTTCAATGGTTTTTGCATCTTGATAATCCTACTGGACGCTTAGCTCGCTGGAGTATTCGCCTTTCAACCTTTAACTTCGAAATAAAACATAAACGTGGTAAAGACCATCTGGTTCCAGATGCTTTATCACGCTCAGTCCCTATAAGTATCATTAACTACAGTAGTTCAGAAACAAATGACGATTGGTATAATAATATTTATTCTAAATGTAGCATCAATCCTAATACCACCCCCAATTACATCATTAATGATAATAAATTATATAGATACGCGCAAACTACTTCATTACTCCAATCCGAATACGATTGGAAGGAAGTAGTTCCACTCGAATATAGAACCCCGATTATCGCCGAAAATCATTCCACCCCGACCTGTGCACACTTTGGTATATTTAAAACATACCAAAGAATAAAGATGAAATATTTCTGGCCAGGAATGTACAGAGACATTTCAAACTTTATTTCCAAATGCGAAACTTGTTTGACTTACAAACATCAAAATCAAGTAAAAGTCGGACTCATGGGTAAACCTAAAGTGTGCTCACGTCCATTCCAATGCATCTCTATCGATCTAATAGGAGCTTTTCCCACAACATACAAACATAATAAATATATCTTTGTCGTAACATGCTGTTTTTCAAAATACTGCCTTCTTTTTCCGATTAAACGCGCAACCGCTTCTGTAATCGTACATATACTTGAACAGTTAGTCTTTCTCTCTTACGGAGTACCAGAAACTGTCATTCTTGACAATGGTCCTCAATTCACGTGTCAAGAAGTTGTTGGGTTATTCCAAACCTACAAAATACCTAAGGTTCATTATACACCACGATACTGTCCACAAGTCAATACAGTGGAGAGGTTTAATAAAACAATTATTACAGCTATCGCATCTTTTGTGGAAAATGACCACAGAACTTGGGACGTTAATATCCACAAAATTCAATTTGCTATTAATACAGCCGTGAATGAGGTAACCAAATATACTCCAGCTTTCTTAGTCTTTGGTCGTGAATTAGTCACATGTGGGTCGGTTTACAATAGCACTGATCTCACAGATGACATTATCTTCGCACCAAGAGATGAACTTGCCGAGAACCTGGGACACCTTCACCCCGTCTTCTAATTAACTCATCAACGTATAACAAACATCATCAACACATAGAATTCAATGTAGGTGATGTAGTCTGGAAACATAACTATACCATCAGCAACGCAGGCAAATATCACTCGGCCAAACTTGCTCCTAAATTTGTCAAATGCAGAGTTGCCCAGAAAATATCACCACTTGTTTATGTTCTAACCGACATGACTAACAAACCATTGGGACGATGGCACGTTCGCGATTTAAAACCTATTCCCAAAATTCAAAGTTAGAACACCTTTGTTCTAACTTTATATTTCGGCATTTTAATGAGACATTAACGTCAACTTATTACTTTTCTCCTAATTCTCCTGAACATAATGTACATATTTATATAATTACTGTAAATATACCTATACCTTTTAATTTTAATTCATAATCATCTCATCAAACCATTTGGCCTATAACATCATTTACTTACTTCGGTTCTAATAAATTTAGTTTCTACATACTATTACCGATACTTAGCCATAGGCAAGTGACCGGTTTATGCTTTACTTATTCTCTCTTTTGCAGGAAAGTTATTTTCCTTAACTCTTGCGAGTTATACTCTATCCGACACTATAGGGTGTAATTTTTTTCTGGTTGTTAATTACAACTCTATCGCTTACTTACGCATACAATGCAATCGTTCCGTACAATGGAACACTACATTACTTGTAAATAAAAGAGGCTATTATTTGTACATATTTATTTAGGTTTTCATCATTATCAGCGGATGGTAACTGAACATAAGCCTTACTACCAATTGAGAATGGTTTTTACGAGTTACCCATGTACTATCGGATAACTCACTAAGTGTAATTTTGGTGTACTATTTAGTGTACCAAAATTTTGGAAGATTGATGCATGTAAGGGATGAACGACAGGAGCATGTATGAGAACCATTTTTCGTGTAATATAAACATTGTACATATCATCCCCATCTTCTAAATTACCACATCACGCCATACTTCACCTTCATTAGTTCTTACTTCTTTTCTTTTAGAAAAAATCCCTCTGGGACATAGGTCCCCTCAGGATTTTTTCTTCCAGGGCAGGCCGGGTATTGTAACGTGTTGCGTTGCAACTCGTTTTAGATAACTTTTTGGACTGTCTGGTTACTCTCTATCTTAAAAATAAACATTCAAATTCAAATTTCATTCTAAATTCCACACTTGTTCGTTACATGTCTAAAAGATTCATTCGATCCAGAGCTTTGGTGCTGAACGGATACCAACAAGACGTTATTTTTGATCCTGCTCATCCCCAATTCATTATACTTATCAGTCTATAATTAGCTTACCACACAAGAGTGTCCTAATTTACCAAAAGTTAACCTGTGCTATTGTGCTGTAACTTCAGATATGTAGTTCTAATTGCTGGATCCAGTGGGATATATATTATTAAATTAAAGACAAAGGCACGTAAAACGTAAGTCCCCTATGTATTTTATATTACCGTTATAATGTCAATCTCTTTAACCTAAATCTAGAACTTAAGTCTGTATCTGCTTGTTCGCAGGTGCCTTTATTAATTAATATAATAAATACCTCCTTCTGCCCTGTCTCCTGTCTCTTCTTCCGTTCCTGCTTTCCTTCTTTAACCTACCTCCCGGTCATCAACGTGACAGATGGTCGAATCAAAAGTCAGAAACAGAGGCAGTATCCTGTCCCGGTACGCGGACAGGTTGGTTCCTCCCACTGTAGCCCCATAGTAGGCGCGCATGACGTTCTCATTCATGGCTTGAGACCATCTCATGCGACGCACTACACCACCGGTAGCGGGAGCCGTCGTCGGAGCAGGTTGCTCCGTAGGCCCCAAGCGTGCCGGCAGCGGTGGCCGCCCTCGTCGCGCAGGTGGTCGTGGCGGCGGCGGCGGCGGCCCGCGCTCGTCGTCGCTCGACTCGTTAGTGTCGGCGGCAGTAGCAAAGTCGCCATCCGACGAAGACGACGAGGAGCTGGACGAGGCGGGCGGGGGTGGTGGGCGTGCGTTTCTGTTTGCTGTGCTTGTTTGACTTCTCGTATTGTACCTTTTCATTATTTATATTAATATTTACATAGCGATTTAAGTTGACATTTTTGTTGACATTGTGTCAATCCCATTTTAAGTGTTTTCTCGTCGTGTCTTGGCAATTTTATTGCATTCTTCTCTTTGCTTGCGGTTTTACAAAGGTTTTCTGTACACATGGTGGTAAATTCAGCTTACAAAACACTATAAAAATATTAAAATTTACGAAAAAATACAAGAAGACAAATAACGTGACAATCGATGACAGCTTATTATTATTATTATTATGACATTTAATAATGCAAATATATGCCGTATGCTCGTTATTGCCATATGAAAGCTGTTTCTGGCGCCACTATCCCTGGGCCGGACTGGCACTTGCTAGGCTATACATGTGTCGTCTCGGTCGCCAGTCTTACTCTAACCTCATGATCTTAACCTCGTGAAGGTTACCGGTAGTAGGCCGATTCTGAAGAGCTAGCACGAATGAGTCATATGAGTGAATGATGATATATCTATGCACGCATCACAAGATTATTCATTACCCATAACAAAATAATACATTCGATCCATTCGCGCCAGCTCTTGTGAACGTATACTAGTGCACTCAGCCTAAACTATAAAATAGTATTATAAAGTCGGTTTTCTATGGAAAGGGGTCATTATTTCAGAACTCTCTCAGCCGTAGGTACGCGTCATCTGTTGATAAACAATTCTTTGTTCTCTCATCACGCGGAAACTGCTGGACGAATTTTAACCAATCTTGGTACAGGGATAGGATAGCTGGAGATGTAAAGATGGTAATATGATACTGTTTACTCGATTACGGTAAAAAAAAGTTTTGACGCAGGCGAAGTTACAGGCGCTTTCTAGTAAAAAAGTTCACTAATCGTACAGAAGTCGTTTTTTTAAGCGAAGGACAAAAATATCGCACCGGTACGTAAATAAAATCTTGGATTCAAGCAAGATGACAATTCATTATTGCAATGCTTCACATTAGGTAAGTCTAGCATATTAATCAAGCCAGTTTAGTGTAGTATAGTTTGGTCGGATGGCGTTGAATTGAATGCGCGTATCCATTAGTTTGAAAATCATCTCATCAGACGCTTGATATGGCTGAATGCGGACGCAATAGGTGAAATACATGGCACACGGGTATTAATTCATTTGTCTCCAAATCCATATCCATACTAAAACTACTGTCTGTCTGTTACCTCTTCACGCTTAAACCTAGATTTTGATGAAATTTGGCATGGAGATAGTTTAAGATCCGAGGAAGGACATAGGATAGTTTTCATCCTGGAAATTATCCCTAAAAAGATTGAAAAGTGAGTAAGTAATTCATGATGACATTGATGACCCTGTAGGAAATGTAATGATTAGACAAAAAGTACAATGCTCTTACATTTGATTAGGCGCTTTTAATAATCCCTTTTATTAATTAAGGTGATTAGGTGGATATCTATTGTGTTGTACGAGGTTGCTTCCATACCTCCAAGTTCCACGCGGACGTAGTCGCGGGCAAAAGCTAGTAATACAATATAATACAATACACGTACAAGTACTCTTTATTGCACACCTCATAAAACATACAGGAGAAATACAACGCAAGAATAATTGACATTATTTGCCATAGTGAAGTTATACTGTAGTAATATTTATAATCAATTGCGTGACTTCGTCTTTGTGCCAAGGGCGTTTTTTATATGGACAATTGTCCCCCATTATTAGGTACACAGAATCATGCAAGTATGAGACAGCCACAGAATCATGCAAGCTACAGAGCTCCTAAAAATTAAAATTGATCCTAATCCTCTGATGTTTCTTTTTTTGTTAATCCACTTTCGATTGTTTTTTTCTGGTATACCGAATACGCCTGACTTAGATTTTCGTGATGTAAATGAGGCGTAATTTAAGGCTTAATAGGTGTAATAAGGCGTCCGTTTGCGGCGGAATTTTGGCCTAAAACAGACGCCTAGTACACACATTTTATAATAATTAGCGCAAAAATCAAAACAGTCCGACACAGAAAATTTTCATCCCATTCAGTTTCTTAAATTGCGTAACGATTGGTCAAGTTCTGGAGGAGGTAACAGACGAGAACTAAAAATCAATTAGTATGGGAAAATGAGCAGTAGTATTTCCACTTAAGCTACACATATAACGTGTCCGGGATAATTTATATTATGCTACACGTAGTTAGTTACCATGGCAAAGTGCGCACTGGTCATGGGTTGCCTGCGAGACGACATTTGATTAGGGTAAGACGGAATGTTTCACCCTCTTTTCTTGAAGGCACTGGGGTTTCAAATTTCAACATAAATACCGGTATTTTTGTAACAAACAATTGGTTATCTTTGAATGAGGGTAAACAACTTAAAATAAATACTTTTGTCTTTTAACTGAAGGAAAACGTTAAAGATTTGTTTATTTTTAAGGTTCCCGTAGCTCCTCACCTCCTTTTCTCAAAAATGCGTATCAAGCTGATGAATATCAAATACTCAGGTCTGCTACCACTTGGAGCCGAAAAAAACAATTTTTGAAGTCAACGTAATCAAATGATATATGCAAGCGTTTATGTTGCATTTATTTACGCTGCCAACAATACAATACTCGTACAAGTACGCTTTATTGCACACCAAAGAACATTAACACAAGAAATCACATATAAACAAATTAAAACCGGTAGACAACAGGCGGTCTTATCGCTAAAGAGCGATCTCTTCCAGACAACCTTTGGGTAGTGGAGTTTATGCTATAGAACGTTTATTGAGTATAGCCCAACCTATAGGATACTGGTATAGGGTCCCGTTGAATCATGAAATTTTGCAAGAAGCAACATCGTGTAGCACAAATAGATAAAAACGTCAGAAAATTGTAATTTCTAGGTACATTACAATAAAATATATATTTTTGTGATTAAAAACTTTTCAGCTAATAACCTAACCCTGACTTATGTCCATGTATGGGGAAAAATAGTTTTGCAATAGCGGCAAAGTTAAATTTGTCGCTCAATACAGTTAAATGTTTTCGTGAGAGTAATTTGCAGAACCCTTGGTGCGCGAGTCTGACTCGCACTTGACCGCCTTTTATGTCTACTGGGCAGGTAGAAAATGAGGACTAATGACGAAGGCTAATTATAACAATACAAGTACTCTTTATTGCACACCTCATACAACATACAGGAGAAATACAACACAAGAAATTACAATTAGAGGTAAACAACAGGCGGTCTTATCACTAAAGAGCGATTTCTTCCAGACAACCTTTGGGTAGGTATAACATTAAATAACAACTAGGTAATTTTTACCAATAATAAATTCATCAGATTGTTCATATAAGGTGCCCGCTTTAATAATGTACAATGTACTGCAATAATTCAATAATAGTTTCGTTAATAATTAACCATATTATATGGTATAATTGGACTGGAAATTGGTATTGGAATATAAACATCAACCTTAAGTAAATGGTTGCGCATGAAGTTTTAGTTCAGACTTTGTTTGATTGGATAGTATCTAGTCTGAACTGAATACGGTACGTAGTAATAATAAAGTCCCCTTCGATAGTATTCAGTTTCAGTGATGAATATGAGGCAACATTATTATTTTTAACTATCTAGACTTCTATCCGTTGAAAAAAACTATTTCAAAAGCTATATTAATCAATACTTAATCATATATTTAAATACTTACATACGAAACGGGTTTACTCACGTCGTAGAAGTCTAATAACGCTCGACATGTTTCGAACCGGTACGCGATTTATCATCAGGAGCTACGATCAGTCGCGGCGGCGGCAAATTGAACACTGCGTGCTAACATACTTAATCAAACCAACGCACTGGGCACTGATGGTTAGAATAAGCGTATTAACCATAGAAATGATATTGCTTTTTTTTAGTCAGTCATAGTCAGCCAAATGGCGTCAATTATATGCCATTATATGCTTCCTTTACATTTTCTTAAATATCTTCAAACTAGTCATCATTATCATCATCATACCAGCTGAAAGGCTACTGTTAGACAAAGGCTCTCCCAAAGTTCTCCACAACGATCGGCCGTACGCCCCCCTCATCCAACTGCTTCCCGCGATTCTTACCAGGACGCCATGCTACGTCTTCCCGTACGCGGTCACCACTCAGGATTTTTCTGTCCTAACGGTCACCGGAGCTACAAGCAATGTGGCCCGACAACTGATATTTTCTGTTTGGCAACTGTCTGAGCTATGTCTTCGACCTCGGTTGATTAAGCCTGTGGATCTCTTCATTTCTCGTTCGATCACGCATCTAGGTCACTAAAAATGGTTTTGTGTTCCCTTGACAATGGATTAACGATTTAATCTTGTGATTTAAAAACAATGTTTTTTGCAGGTTAACTATTAAAGCTAAATGCCCAATGGAACTCCGAAACTTCCCGATGGATCGTCAGTCATGTCCACTAATACTCGGCAGTTGTAAGTACAGTGAATATAAGTAAATGTTTCATTTAGCTTCAACATATTGCCTTACTTAAGCATTAAAAATGCATCTTTGTTGATATGGGCTGGTAGGTAGTTTTAAAGTTTTGCCTGCAGAACGCAGACGAAATTTAAATGTGTTGCGTTTTTTATTATTTATAAAAAACGTACATTTCTTTAGACGCAAGTGTCCGCACCTGACCTTAGCTAACAAAAACTGTGGTAGTGGAATTGGAATTGCATTATCACACTTGATATTATTATCCCTCAATTTTTGCATCGAAGGTTTGACTGAATAAGTAAGTCACTACAAATCGTACTATTTATTACAAGTAAATTGGCTCTCGAATCAGTTTTCTTAAATCCATACTTGTGCTTCTAGCAATAAAATCGCTAAAATATCCACACATCATACACACTTTTATAGCCATTACGAAGCTGTGGGCATAATTATTATAGTACAGTACACAAACGCGTTTCATTTTTATGAAAGCGCTCCGTGTTGCGAGGCTAACCTAACCTAATTTACTTAACCCAGTACAGTACAAGCTTTTGTGAGCAAGCTTTAAAATTCAGACCAGCACGACGATGCACCTTCATGACGATACTATATCACACTACTATTATAAATGCAAAAGTTTGTGAGTGTGTTTGTATGTTTTTTGTCCCAACTGATCTTACAGCGTATGTTATTTCTACAGATGCATATTCCAACCAGCAACTAGTGTACCAATGGCAGAACTCGCAGAGCGTGAACTTCGTGCCGGGCATGACGCTGTCCCAGTTCGACCTCATCAGCTTCCCGTACCGGAACTTCACCTTCACAAGACGAGAAGGTATTTTTTTTAAACATGACTTGAACTGTATCAGCGCTGTTATGAGTCGGACTTTGTGTGGTGTATAAACCGCTAATGGGATTATCTCCGAGTGTCAGGAGTAATGAGAAGGTAAGAAACTGCTAGTTAGTATAGTCTGCAGCTGCTTATTTCACCAATAGTGCAACGTAATTGTATATATGTGTGGCGTGGTCATGTGACCGATTGGCACGTGCGACTGGCTACGAACGCGCTGCAAATCGACCAAAGAAAATGAAAGGTAAAGCTGGGCGCCATGGTGCGTGCTACTATGTACTTCACTCCTCAGACGGACTTGTCCCGGTTAAGGTTGTTTCCTTGTGATATTTCATGAACTATATCGATCATATTTGGTTCCTCTTCCGTATTCGCGATTTAATGGCAAATGAAGTGTCCCTTTACAAGATACCTACTCAAACTTAGCGTTAAAGATATTCGATACAATCGACAACACTCTAACAGGTTTGCGGTGTAACCACGCACATGATCACTGGATCAAAGTTTCAATCACGGAATCCAGTTCAGTTACGCGAAAGACACTCTTTGATCTTATCATCGTAAAAGTCACTTTTCTGCCCCGCGAAGTATACTTTAATCGTTGTAAAACACTTCTCTAAGCAGCAGCATAGAATCTAACACTAAAAAGTTTTCTTTTGTTATTTGGTCTTCGCTAAAAACACCTGAAAATTACCTATATTTTATTGATGGCGATGCGAACGTCACATGCAATTTTCACGATACCTTAAAATCATCATAATATCACTGATCCGTGTCTTCAAAAGAAGGAATTTAGAAGTACAATAAAATTGTTTTTGTGAAGCTCCTCAGACGGTCAAAAACAAACCAGATATTGGCAATCGACGGGGCGTGACAGTAAACATTTCATTCGTGTACCTGATAGTATTTTATTGAAAGATTGAGTGCAGTTTATTAAATTGTCATTAGAAACCATTTTTATTGTTTGAGATATAAAGTAAACAACCCAACATAATTAACACGAAAATAAATAGCAGATTCATCATTTTGGTGTTCTGTCGTAAACACTTCCCCCATTATACTGTTAATTGGTGTCAGCCGCGATCCGAAGAAGTAGCATTTATCGCAGCAACTTTGTTTGCGGCAAACATACGGAACTTCCTTTATTAACGATGAACGCGGCCTAATTGTGACCTCTACAAATATAACTAAAGCCTTGCGATTATTAATATTATTTGTCTGGCTTTGCTAGCGGGAATGGTTATAATATATTCTAATGGGCAAACTTGAAAAATGTGTTAACGCTAACAATATTGGAAGCAGGCGGAAAACCCCTCGATCCCGCGTTTGGCCTCGTCCAAAAGGACGTAACTGTATGTGAATACCTTTAGAGATTAGTCCCTCTGTAGAGATAGCCATCTGCCTCTCGTAACAGCTTTCATCTCCACTAATCACGAGCTGGCTTTATCCGCTTATAGACTAACGCGATTTCCTACACTTCGTTCTCAGGTAGGAAAATGCTGCTATTATAAATATTTATCGTAAGTGCTGAATTATCGGCGTCACAGCCTTCGCTCCGAGACAATATTGCGTTACGATATTATATTACGCTTTATATGAGTGCCTCGTTTATAATGAGGCGTTGTTTTCTCAATATATGCTTGAGTAGGTAATATAGGTAGAAATATTTACTTACAACGGAGAAGAGCGCATATATATCAATTACTTTATTAGATAGCGATTGCGAGATTTTGAAGAAAATGGTATACCTACTTTACTTTACAATAAGACTCAATCCTCACTCAGTACATCGAATTGTTTCATCCCATTCACGTTTAAAGCACTTATGCTCTAAGCATTCACGCCTAAAATATATCCAAGTGCTTTCGACTAAAAATATGTTTCGGTTTTTCTCCCAAAGGCAAATGGAAATAAATGTTTTAGAAGACGCTGGTGGCGCGCCATTGACACGAATTGCCTTTTACGCTTCGGAGAATTTACATTTGCTTCGATCACGGGAAATGAGTGACATCTTAAATGGGCATTCTTGTGTCTGAGAGCCTCAATGGAAATGTAGAATAGAAGACGATCAAGACGAAGCACCCAACTGGGAACTATCCACCGAAGTTTTATGACGCCGATCAATTCGGATTCTCAGAATCAAATGTCATTATAAAAGTAACTGGGGTTAAATTGAGCGTTACTTTGCTAAGTACAGTACCTACTAAATGACACCTGTGTAAAATCCACTGTACTTAACTGGGACTTTAATGGCACCTATAAATAACGTATATAGATTTAATATAGATATAATCTTGTTAATATCACTTAAGGCAGCATGATTAGGAATAATCAGCCATATCACGGTGACATGGTGATTTGTCGGGTTTGTAGGTGGATGCCGGCATGTTCACTATAATCAATCGAATTCCATCTCATAGTTGGTGGAAATCTATTAAACTGACCATTATATCACTTGAGAGCTTATTATCTAACTTTTAGGTACTATATATTTCTAATTGATTAGATTTTGCCGACAGATTTAAAAGCTACAGTTTTAAAAATTTCATGCAAATAACATACAACACTTCAGTAACTATCATTCATTTATAGGGTATAGCCGTGTTTGTATGGGGCATCGGCCCCAGAAGCCAAATCGATTGCCGTTTTGCTAATATATTAATCCAGATGTATCAATCAATCAATCAATATTTATTTTACTTAAAAACATGGTGTACAATAATAGGTCTTATAAAATATAAATATCAGTTTCACATGTTTTGCTGTCAACACAACACGTAAAATTAAATCTTATGCAATAATGAAGTTAGGTTACATGGTAATAATAGTAATAATAATCTTAATTAATAGATATCATATTCAAAAGCAACATAATGGTCAATAACAACCATCCTTTATATATTACAGCGCTAAATATATCAAAGACTTTCATGTTCTATTTTTATTAAATATTAATTTATAGATCATGACATAAATATTCATCTACAGAGTAAAAACATTGCTGTGTAAGTCAACTTTTGAGTGTTTTGGGTTCTTTGAGTGTAAGATGCTGTTTTGCAAAAAAAAGCACCCTGAAATACTTCAGGTTTTTGAGAAAATTAAAAAAAAAACGAAAATTGGTTTTCATTCAGATCTCAACAGATTTTTAAGATAAAAATGTAGGTTTATAAAAACTATTTTTTTTTTTTATATTTTCGAGATAGGGACTTAAATAAAAGTGAAAATTTCACTACTTACCTAGAAGGATTTTTGGAAATCCATTTTGAAACATGTAACGTCTCATTTTTTTATGTGAGTAGGTACCATCATATTTTTTTCTCAAACATGCTCGGAAATGCATGCGTTAATGTCCCGATATGAGGACATGAAGTTTCTCGTTTATGGCTCCCTACATTACTTCTTGGCCTTAGGCCACAAAAGTTAGTATGAAAATCCATTTTTGTCCGCTGCTCTAATTTTTTAAATTTCTATACTAAAATTAAATTGGCAAAGGAAAAATTACATACAGCCAACCACCTCCACAATCTGTAAGCATAATTGCGACACAAAAAATCCATGGTACTATATTTATGTGCGGTTAAACATGGTGCTCAAATAGCTGGATCAAATAACATATTTAAAAAATAAAAAAGGTGGCACATTGAAAATCTTTTTTCCTGCTTATTCGTATTTCGTAGTGATTATAAAATAATTTTAACAGATATAAAAATTACTTCTAGTGATGAGAGTGACGGGGAACTTATGAACAAAGGATGACGGGGAACTTTATGAGGAGGAAAATTTAGTCATGCAAAATATGCTACGGGAAAAAAGTAAAAACGAAAAATAGTTTTTACTTTTTTCCCGTAGCATATTTTGTTTTGTTTACTTGATTATCTAATAGTTATTTTAATTTTAATATTTCCTCTTATTTCCTCACATCGTTTGAGAAAAGCACTATACAAGCTTCGGCCGGAACAGGGATTGCAGGACTCGTTCTATCTGGCCTCGTCTTCGACTCGGCCATCTACCCCAAACTCGTCCAGCAATCCCTTACTTCACGGCCTCTGCAGTAATGTACTATTTATATTAGAAAAAATTAAATGCGTTAACCTGGTGGAAGAGACCGGGAATCGAACTCGATAGGTACCCTTGGATTGCCGGTCCAGCGCGTGAACCTTTCCGCCACCCTACCGCCCAAGCAACCTTTCCTTGGATTGCCGGTCCAGCGCGTGAACCTTTCCGCCACCCTACCGCCCAAGCAACCTTTCCTTGGATTGCCGGTCCAGCGCGTGAACCTTTCCGCCACCCTACCGCCCAAGCAACCTTTCCTTGGATTGCCGGTCCAGCGCGTGAACCTTTCCGCCACCCTACCGCCCAAGCAACCTTTCCTTGGATTGCCGGTCCAGCGCGTGAACCTTTCCGCCACCCTACCGCCCAAGCAACCTTTCCTTGGATTGCCGGTCCAGCGCGTGAACCTTTCCGCCACCCTACCGCCCAAGCAACCTTTCCTTGGATTGCCGATCCAGCGCGTTAACCTTTCCGCCACCCTACCGCCCAAGCAACCTTTCCGCCACCCTACCGCCCAAGCAACCTTTCCTTGGATTGCCGGTCCAGCGCGTGAACCTTTCCGCCACCCTACCGCCCAAGCAACCTTTCCTTGGATTGCCGGTCCAGCGCGTTAACCTTTCCGCCTCCCTACCGCCCAAGCAACCTTTTGAATTTTTCCTTATGCCAGCAGGTTACGCATTTCATTTTTTTGAGCTTTGATCTTTGTATCAATGGTTTATCATTTATATTTAAAAGTATTTTTATTTATTTTATTTTTGTGCAGGAGACTTCTCAGTGCTTCAAGTGTCGTTCAACCTACAGCGCCATACCGGCTACTTCCTCATCCAAGTGTATGTGCCGTGCATCCTCATTGTGGTGCTCTCCTGGGTGTCCTTCTGGATACATCGCGAGGTATACTTTACTAATGAATAATTCTCGATAACACATTCTGGAAACCTACATTTTCGTAGAAAAAAAATTACGAATAGGTAAGTCACATGGGACTTACCTAATGAGCTTGTATGACAAGCTGATTCTCACAACAGAACGTCTCGCGCAACTGTAATTCGCCACTTTTTATCGCGTGACAAGTGTTGTCTGTTTTTCCTTTCAATACAGCTACCAGTGCATGAAAGACGGTTGATGCTGTTGCGCGACAAACGAACTTGCGGCCAGTAACACCTACTACACCAACTTTTAAATGAACGTTAATTTCAGGCTACATCAGATCGCGTGGGTTTGGGTATCACGACCGTGTTGACGTTGTCCACAATAAGTCTGGATTCCCGTACCGACCTGCCTAAAGTGCGGTACGCTACGGCTCTGGACTGGTTCCTGCTGATGAGCTTCTTTTACTGCATTGCTACGCTTCTCGAGTTTGCTGGAGTACATTACTTTACCAAGGCAAGCTTACATCAAATCAAATCTATAAGTATGACGTTGTAGTACTTTATAGGCAAAAGTAAACAGACTAAGCAGAGATAGAAAAAGAGCAATACATTTTATTTATCCAGGTCGGTTCCGGCGAGATCGTGATAGACGACGCGGAATGGGAGGAGCTGATCGAAGAGGTGGGAGGCGACGCGTTTGCCGCGCGGCAACTCGCCGTGCGCCGCCGAAGTTCCGCGCGCTCCACTACGAACTATGTGAGGGTTCCTCTATCTTGTAACCAGTCGGGTTAGCGTATCCATAACGTAACCATCTATGAGCAAAACTAGCCTGTTCCTAATTGTCGGGTTAGCGTATCCATAACGTAACCATCTATGAGCAAAACTAGCCTGTTCCTAATTGTCGAATCCACTGACCATTTTCGGCGTGCTGTTAGACGGTGTTCCATATGTTTGCATCTCGTGGCATCAACTACTTACGAGTCTTACGCATTCAGCGTCATAACATCGTGTTTAACGATATATATACGGTTCACTAATGTTTGACCAAAAAACGTTTGACAAATGATCACTTGACCAAACAACGTTTCACCAAATATTCATTATGCAAACGAGACATTTGACAAAAGTATCATATTACAAAAAGTCACTTTACAAATGATCATTTTACAAACACTATACACTTGACAAAATGTAATTTTACAAAGTATCATTTTACAAAATATCATTTTACAAAATGTTATTTCATGTCTTGTCTTGTCTTGTCTTGTCTTGTCTTGTCTTATCTTATCTTATCTTATCTTACCTTATTTACGTTTTTTATGGATATAAAAAAAAACTAACCTAACCTAACCCGGCCGGGTCGGATCTGCTCTGAAATTCATTCACCTCAAGTTTGGTCAAATGACTCAGTTGCTAAATGATCATTTGGTCAAATGATGATTTGTAAAATGAAAATTTAACATCTGATCATTTGGTGAAGTGAATCATTTGTATAATATTTAACTTTTTGTAAAATGATCAATTGGTGAAACGTTTTTTTGGTGAAACGTTGTTTGGTCAAGTGATCATTTGTCAAACGTTTTTTGGTCAAACGATAGGACACCTATATATCTGTACATATAAACGGACAAGTCCTGACTGACTGACTCACTCATCAACGTAGAGCCGAAACTACTGAACCTAAGAACTTATTTTTTTTGGAATAGATCAAGTATACGATGCAAGCAAGCACTAAGAAGGGATTTTTCAAAACTCATCCCTTAAGGGTGTCAAATCGGGGTTGAAAGTTTGTATGGAACTTTCGTAATTTTGGAGTAAGCGTAATAAAACTTTGTGCATAGATTCTCGATCTAAAAACAAGAAAATTCATTTCAGGATTTTTGAAAACTCATCCTTTAAAGGGGTTAAATAGGAGGTGAAAGTTTGTATGAGGAACTAAGAATTCTTTGAGTAAGAGTGATAATATTTCGTGTAGGTACAGCTCTTTCTATACAAAGTAAGAAAACATGTTTCAGCATTTTTGGAAATTCATCCCCGGAAGGGGTTAAATGCACAGTGAAACTTTGTAAGAAAAACGTGGTCTGTTTGAGCAAGGGGTGCATTCTTTTGCGTGTAGACTGATCATCAAAAACAGAAAACATGTATTTCAGCTTTTTGAAAATTCAACCCCTAATGGGGTAAAGAGGAAGTTGAAAGTTTCAATGAAGAGCTTGGGATTCTTTGAGTAGGAGTGGTAATATTTCGTGCACAGGTTCTGATTTACAACGTAAGAAAACAAGTTTCAGCATTTTTGGAAATTCATCTCCGAAAGGGGTTAAATGGATAGTGAAACTTTCTTGAGAAACGGGCCTTTTTTGAGTAAGCGGGGCATTCTTATGCGTATAGAATCTTCATCAAGAACGATGAATATTAATTTCAGCGTTTTTGAAAATTCAACCCCTAATGGGGAAAAGTGGGAGGTGAAAATTTGTATGAAGACTTTGGGATTTTTTTAAGTAGGAGTGGTATTATTTCGTGTGTGGGTTCTTCTATGCAAAGTAAGAAGACAAGTTTCAGCATTTTTGGAAATTCGTCCCCGGAAGGGTTTAAATGGGCAGTGAAACTTTATTTGATAAAACGAGCCTTTTTGAGGAAGAGGTGCATTATCTTGTGTGTACACTGATCATAAAAAACTAAGTAACATGTATTTCAGCGTTTTTGAAAATTCGACTCCTAATGGGGTAAAGAGGGAGCTGAGTTTCAATGAAGACCTTGAGGTTCTTTGAGTAAAAATGGTAGCATAAAGTAAGAACACAAGTGACAGCATTTTTGGAAATTCATCCCCGAAAGGGGTTAAATGGAAATGGTACGGTTGTATGAGAAACGGGCCTTTTTTGAGTAAGGGGTGCACTATTTTGCATGTAGACTCTTCATCGAACTCAAACTGAGAATATTGATTTCAACGTTTTTGAAAATTTAACCCCTAATAGGATACGCTGAGAGGTGACAGTTTGTATAAAGAGCTTGGATTTTTTTTGAGTTAGAGTGACAATATTTCGGGCATAGCTTAATATTACATACAACATTCATCATAAATGAGATTACAAAGTAAGAGAAGCAGTGTTTAATATTCACCCCTAAGCATATGAAATTTAAGGTGACAACATTCATATTATGAATAAGAAGTACGCGGGTTTTTTTGTAGAATATTTATTAAAAATTGAGAAAGTAAACTTTTTTGGGAAATTCAAAGTCTTCAAAATGGGTCTAATGGGAGGCGAAAGTTTGGTTGAGAAAAGACGAAATTTTAATAATATTAAAAGACGAGATTCTTTTCGTAAGTCTGTTCATATTTCGTGTGTCAAAATATTACTTTCTGAAAATTTTTAAATGTACGAGTATTGTCTGAGTAAAGGGGGAAGATGAACGTTCATGTGAGGAATATTTTCGTGTATAAACTCTGCATTCATTTTTGGAAGAAATAACTCTCCTGAAGAGGTTAGAAACTTTATATGCAAAACGTAGGATTGGGTGACAACACTTCGACCTCAAAAAGAAGAAATGCAACCCTCAAAGGATCACTTGGTTGTTTGTCCGTCTATCGAATAAAATGGAAATGAAAACCATATAAGTACCTACTCAGGACTATAGTCTTTTGAAGTTGTTAAAAAAACAAACTTCTATGTTATAACGTAAAAAAAAGATCCGGCTGTTTACCTATGCCACAACAAACGTCGATACTCTCAAGGTAATCAAAATGTATAAGGTACTTAGATATTTTCAGTTGAACTAAAACTATGAATTTGGCAAGTAATACCGTGTCTTACTAGAAGTACTTATAGGGAGTAATCTGAAACTATATATTTCTAATTAAATAAAAAAGTAGTCTGTATTTAAAGAACGTAAAACAGTTTTCCAACGGTAATGTTAAATTTGCCACTTAGTACATTTTATCTTTTCCTTAGTAATGTGCAGTGATTTCATAGTTGGTAAGGAACCCTCTGTGCGCGAGTCTGACTCGCACTTGACTGGCTATTTGTATTAACGGAGAATACTGATTTAAACGTTAGAGGAAATTCCTATCCTTAAGGAGATTAAACATTTGACTATGATTTTGTACGGTTCATCGGAAAATTTATAGTCCCATGTGTACCTATACCACGACGTGATACTAGAAATATATAAATCTACTACCCAAAAAATTATATATGCGCGCAGATTTCTATTAGTTATATTATTTTAAGAAAAACTGAAACGGGTAGAAAGTTACACAGATAAAGTTTTCAGACCCTGTGCGAGCGAAGCCGCGGGCATAAGCTAGTACATATATATGTCCAAAACGGCATTAATAAAGTCCTTTATTGTATCTTTGCAGAGTTTCTCCCTGCCAAATCAAAGCAACTGTTCCACGGAAGATGGTCCTGAACCAGTGGTCCGGCTGACGATGGAGCGCACCACACAAACCGAAGCAAGGGTTCCGCGCTGGAGGCAGCTGCTCTACTGCCTCGCTGGTGACGACCTCTACCGGAGGAAGCGGCAGGTCGAGGCTGGTACGTTTCCACACATTATTGAACAAATCTGAAAGGGAACCCGTATTGAACTGATAACTTTGAGTCACTGAAGTAAAGATGATAAAATGTTGTGGAACTATATAAATTTTCCTGAACAAAAGAGAACGCGCGATCTGCAACTCTGCACCATAATCGTCCTATGCAAAAATTCGATGTCATATGATCGTCTTTGGAGTGTTCATTGCCTCTTTAAAATGTTTATGTCAATGTCTCAATAAATTGAATTTTAATTGCACTTAATTCGAGACTTATTAACCACCTAACTAATCCAGCTATGAGTAGCTGGATGCTATCATGTAGAATCGATAGTTTAACACTGTCATTAATTCGCAGGAATGCGCGGGCACATCAACAGCGTATCCCACATCGATCGCGCGGCGCGTGTCCTCTTCCCCGCCTCGTTTGCGCTTCTCAACCTTTTCTACTGGCTAGTCTACGTGTTCTCCGCATCTGATTTCGCCTGGAGTGACAACCCTATTAACTCGTTGTCTCATTGAAGAAACCAACGGTGTTAGTGTTGTTCCACGCATCATCCACTACTCGAAATCCTCGTGCTCTTAGCCTGGTCTAGCCCAAGACGACTTCCAGACAAAATTCCAGTGACAACTAGATGTCTAATTAAAAATACTTATACATCGCATCGACCACAAAATTTTCTGGCCTTCGCGCAATTCAATTTATTCTACTGATGATATGAACTTAACGCATTCACTGCCATGGGGCGTGGCCTAGGAACAAACTTGTATGAAAGTGAACGCACATATGCGTTGCTGGCAGTGGATGTGATAAGGAATACCTGGATAATTAGCAGGATATCATGAAATAGCATAAGGTAGTAATAGGCTTTTTAGAACATTTAAAACATAAAGTAGGTTTTACTTGTGTAGGTACTAACTAATTAACTATAGATAGTTAAATACCTAATAATAATAAATATTAAGGGACAATCTTATACAAATCGACCTAGTCCTAAATTAAGGAAAGCATGTACTATGGGTACTAGACGACGATTTACATAATAGATGACATCCATAACCCAGGAACAAATATTCGAGTTCATCACACAAATATTTGCTCTGGCCGGGATTTGTACTTAGGACCGCCGGCTCAGTTGGCAGGTGCACTGCAAACTGCGCCAACCGCGTCGTCAAAACATGTTATACGAAGAAATCTCATCTGGTATTATTTTAATCTGTGTTGACTAAGTAGTATATAAATACCTAACAATGCAATGGTTCCAAGGTACGACAATATCTACTTACACAACAACACACATGTAGTAGAGCAAAATTTAATACATTTCATTAGTACCTACCTATCAATACCTACCTATAGCTACTTCATGTAATTTTTCACTATAGTAACTATAACATGTACCTAGGTATATAAAATAAATAAATGTTCGTCCTAAAGATTTTTTTTCTATTGCTACTTATAAGATGTTTTTGATATTTCGTCCACAAAGTTGGTAAGTAAGTATTTTATAAGAGAATTTGTTTATGTTATGGCTACAAGCTAAAAAGTAGGGAAGTTAAATTATGTTTTTTTAAAGAGTAGGTACAATATGCACAATTTTGCATGTTGCTTTTGATATATTTTTCCATATGTAATACGACGTTTATTAAAAAAGTCGGTCAAGTGCGAGGCGGATTCACGCACTGAGGGTTCCGTATACATACTATTAAATATTAACGAAAAGATAGACTAATTGAGCGAGCAACTTAATTTCGCGTTATTGCCGCTGAAAATTTGTCGTTACACGGACGGGCGTCCTACCTATTGGACCACTGAACCTGATGCGAGAGCCATTTAATGTTTCAAACCAGTTGCTTCTTGCATGCCTTAGGATGGCATCATAGCGCCATCTACCATAAACGTGCAGTCTTCATTATCGGCACCAATAATCGTCTCAAATGATGTTGAGAATCGATAATATACTATACCTAAACCAGTCATTGGCTCTCTCGCATCAGTTTCAGTGATCCAATAGGTAAAAGACGCCTGTGTCGGCCCGGAAAGCGGTTGAAAACGCGGGTTCCAACCCCGCCTTAACCATTGATTTTATAAATTTTTCGATTCATTGTAAACACTTCTATCGTTGTAATTTGTACCTATATCAATGCTTGTACACAATCTAAACCCACATATCAAGCCTTAGGGTGCGCCTATTGAAGCAAGGCGGAGTGGAGACGTGTGGATTAATTAGACCAGCGTTTCTTAACCTTTTTTGTCCACGGACCCCTAAGGAAATCAAGCACACTTTTAAGGACCCCCTTAATAAAAAAACAGCAATAAATAGCACGGCGTGCGTAGCGATTACGAGACTTTTGGTGGCATTTATTTATGATTGTTAAATAGTCCATAGATAAGGCTGCGGACCCCCATACATATGCTCGCGGACCCCCAGGGGTCCACGGACCACAGGTTAAGAAACACTGGATTAGACCAATCACCTGAATTGAAATCTGGACCTCAGCTCCGCTTCACTATTTATTAATTTTACAACAAAACGTTATGACAGTTTGTCTACAGGAAGACTTCAATAACTAACTAAAAGTACAATTTATAAAAATCGGTATAAATTTTTTAAAGATCACGGCAGTGTGGGTATTTAGTCAATGCTTTTTCAATTTTCTTTTAAATATCCGTGTATTTTGTTCAAGTCCTCGGGTAAGCTGTTAAAAATTTACCTATGGCAGGCGTTTTTTTAGTGTCCTGCCTCCGTAATAGTTTATAACTCTAGGCACATTAAACTTACCCGCGGACACCGACCTCGAGCCATGTTCATGTTCGTGGGTAGTTCTGTAGAGGTTATGCTCACGACTGTCATAGTTATTAATAGCCAGGAGGTATTTGTGCGGGAAGTATTTTACAAATTTTGTACAATTTTCGGTAATCATTTTTACAGTTGTTTTTAATCTTTTGTGGGACGAGAAATTTTAAAAATCGTTATTGCAGGGATTCTAATTTTATGAGTGGTGGTTAATTTTGTGAGTGGTCGAATCCGCACGTCTCCACGTCTCTCGCTCGCTTCAGTAGAGACACACAAGCCGTTAGCTACAATAAAATCAAGCAAACTTGAGTGTCTCACGGACTGAAAAGGCTCTTATTAACAAGTTTGCGGTTAATCAAACAGAAAGGGCTAACTCTTTAATTACAGCTGTGTTGTCTCAATTTGGACGCCATGAATATTGAATGCCAAAATTTTTAACAAAAAAAAGAACCGGCTTCAGTATAAAACTAAAAAGCCAACAATAACCCGTTCAAGTACAGATTACATTTGACTCACCCTTCGAAGTCGATTCCAAACCACTCAAGTTCTTATATTTATATATTATAGTTTACGCGAGGTTCGGCACCGACTTCGAAGGGTGAGTCAAATGTAATCTATACTTGAACGGGTTATTGTTGGCTTTTTAGTTTTACTGAAGTCGGTTCTTTTTTTTGTTAAATTTTTTTTTTTTGCTTTTTAGTCCACCAAATCCTATTTACTGAATGTAAATTCTTGACTTTATCAATAAATTACCGAAAGCGCCGTACATGTCCCTATAACATTTGAAGAGTTCCCTCGATTTCTCCAAGATTCCATCATCAGATCCCGACTTAGTGCCAACGGGAACGGGACCAACTCGGAGTTATACCCTTTCGATAAAAAAAAAAATTGAAAATCGGTTCACGATTCTCGGAGATATCGAGTAACATACACAGAAAAAAAAAAAATAATAATTAGTTCGAATTGAGAACCTTCTCCTTTTTTGAAGTCGGTTAAAAATATATCAAAATAGGATCCACTGCGTAATCGTTGGACTACCTTCTTGGAGGCCTATCCACGCTGCGTCTTCCGGTACGCGATCGCCACTCAACAACCTTTCTGCCCCAACCGATGGCCATTAATTTCTGTGAGCATATATTATGCCTTGCCAACTAAGCTGTATACAGTTACAACAAAAGTTCTCAATTCCGAACGCACACGAATATATAATAGTATTTTATGCAATCGTTGCACAATTAAGGTTCTTAGTCGAGTACCGCGTTTAGGTCACCAGGCTTGCTGAGTGGCCTAAGTAAGGTACGAGATTTTAAGACCTAATCCTAATTGTGTAATTATTGCAAACAATACTATTTATACGAGCAAAACAGAATAGTACATTACATCAGAGGCCGGGAAAATGAGGATTTCCGGCCAAGTAGGTATATACCGGATAGTGATACGAGGCCGGGAATCCGTTTTCACGATGAGGCATGTATAGTGCTTTTCTCAAACATACAATGAAATAAAAAAATATACTTCAAAGAATAACACTTAATATTGTTTGTCCGATATTTTCCGAATTTGACCGAATTTTAAAAATCCGATTTCAGATTCTGACTCAGGAGCCCCAAAACCCCCGGATACCGAATTTCAGCCTCCTAGGACCAATTTGAAATTTTCTCCATACAAATCGTTTTTTTTTTTTCGATATTTTCCGAATTTGACCGAATTTTCGGACAAGATTTCAGATTCATATTTTTGAGCCCCGAGAGCCCCCCGATACCGAATTTGACCGAATTTAAAAAATCCGATTTCAGATTCTGACACAGGAGCCCCAAAAACCCCCGGATACCGAATTTTAGCCTCCTAGGACCAATTTGAAATTTTCTCCATACAAATCGTTTTTTTTTCGACATTTTCCGAATTTGACCGAAGTTTCGGACAAGATTTCAGATTCATATTTTTGAGCCCCGAGAGCCCCCGAATCCGAATTTGACCGAATTTTAAAAATCCGATTTCAGATTCTGATACAGGAGCCCCAAAAACCCCCGGATACCGAATTTCAGCCTCCTAGGACCAATTTGAAATTTTCTCCATACAAATCGTTTTTTTTTTTCGATATTTTCCGAATTTGACCGAATTTTCGGACAAGATTTCAGATTCATATTTTTGAGCCCCGAGAGCCCCCCGATACCGAGTTTTAGCCGCCTAGCACCAATTTGAAATTTTGAAAAAAAAAGTCGCCATCTTGAATTTTTATTTCCACAAGTGTCTAACAACCAACCTTTAAAAACAAAACCTGCTTTTTGTCAAACCAGCCAGCTGTGTGAATGACCTTGTTGTTGAAACAAAAAAAAAAGTTACTTTGCAGGCCTAGGCCTGAAAAGCAGTATGAAATCCCTTTACAGTCCTCTCGAGTTGTTGCGCCCAAAAACCGATACTTCCGAGCCTATTTTAAGGAACGTAAAGACAATATTTCATTGGATGTTTGAGAAAAAATATTTTTTACTTTAGTCGTCATACCCGAGTATGAAATTTTATTTCTGATGTAACCTTTTTCGTTCAACTAAAACTGACCGATAAAAAATAAACATGATCGCAATGGTCATGGCGGGTGCCTCGTGATAGGTTAATTATTTTGACAAGTAATTTCAACCAATCAGTGAACAGTAGCGTGCTTTTTTAAAATCAATAATGCTGATGTTCTTTTTGAAATTATTAGAGTTGAGTAGAGATGTCTTATGAATATTAATGTTCTGTAGCCGGTAGCATAGAGTATAGAATTTTGGTACAGGATTAAAAAGTGCGTTATTGTGATTTTTAGGGTTCCGTAGTCAACTAGGAACCCTTATAGTTTCGCCATGTCCGTCTGTCCGTCCGCGGCTTAGCTCCGTGATTATTAGTACTAGAAAGCTGAAATTTGGTATGGGTATGTGTATGTATCACGCCGACAAAACGGTAAAATAAAAACTAAAAAAAAAATTTTTTTTTGGGGTACCTCTCGAACACCTAACGTGGAGGTGAATTTTTTTTTTCGTTCCAACACTAGTGTGTGGGGTATCGTTGAATAGGTATTTTAAAAATAATAGGGGTTTTCAAACATTATTTTTTGATTAAGTTAGCAGTTTCGTACATAATCGCTTCGAGAATAAAAAAAATAGTGTCCCCCCTCTAACTTTTCAACCACGGGTCAAAAAATTATGAAAAAATTCATGAATATGAGGCCTTATAAGAACTTTCAATGAAAACTATATTGAACAAAATCAGTTAAGCCGTTTTTGAGTTATCGCAAAATTTCATAATTTTCTTAAAAGAACATAAATTGACTTCCAGAAGGTAATAAGTGACTATAGTTACTTTGGCGTTTACGACCTTTTTATAGAGCTTGAAATCTTTGTCGTAACTTAAGTCTATTGTGAAGGATGAGCAACTACGGAACCCTACACTGAGCGTGGCCCGACATCCTCTTGGCCGGTTTTTTTTCTGTGAAATTATAATTGACAGATTAAAGTACGCGAGTATAAAAAGGTACCTACCTATACATTGTAACTATTTTCCACACACGTTTGGATTATTTCAGAATATGAAAATTAAGATTGAAATTAAAAAATTTGATGGTTGGGGCGAGGTTTACGCTAGCAGAAGCAGACGTTACTGATTTATAATAAATATAGTACATTACCTACATACCTATTAGGGCCGAGAATTACCGCGCATTTACCACCCGTTGTTTTTTCGAAGGTCTTGCCTTGGCCAGGAAGTGAGATTTTCTCCTCGCGTAGTGAGCAGAACATCCTACTTACGGCCTAGGATGACGTAATAGTACATTACGTAACAAGGGTGGTAAACGAGGAATTACAAACGAGTGTCTATCAGAAGCCCGAAGCCGAAGGCGAGGGCTTTAATGACACGAGTTTGGAATTCCTTTACCACCAGAGTCACGTACGACGTTTTTCATCACACTTTGGAGGAAATAAAACAAAAGTAGTAATAGTCAATACCAAAATTACTTACCACCCTAGGGCGTAATATACCACTTACCGTCCTAGGGCGTAATATACGATTAACCGCCCGGTTTTCTAGCATGTAAACTCTTATTTACGAGCAAGTGTGATGAAATAGTAGATTACGTAAGAAGGGTGGTAAACTGGGAATTGCAAGCGAGTGTCCATTAGAAACCCGAAGCCGAAGGCGAGGGCTTTAATGACACGAGTTTGGTATTCCTTTACTACCAGAGTCACGTACGACTTTTTTCATCACACTTTGGAGGAAATAAAACAAAAGTAGTAGTAGTCAATACCAAAATGACTTACTAGGGGCGTAATATAACTTACCGCCTTAGGGCGTAATATACGATTTACCGCCCGGTTTTCTAGCATGTAAACCCTTATTGTGACAAAAATTACCGCCATATGGCGTAATTTACGACTTACCGCCCGCTTTTCTAGCATTGAAACCCTTGTTTACGACCAAGTGTGATGAAAAATTAATTTATGATTATGATCTCCGAATGCACCTCTTTTATTGTCCATGGACGAGCACATACCTGGCGGAATCAGATGATGAATTCAGTTTCGGATTCAGGCTGTTTGAGGCCAGCCTAAGTTTGGCAACTAATCTGCGACCGTGGTTCTCATTTCGGACTTGATCACACAAGGCAATTCCGAGCTTGCTCCATTCCATTACCCTTTGAGTAAACTTGAGCCTTCTTATGAGTGTTATATTAATAACAAGTCTGCGGTTAATCAAACAGAAAGGGGCTAACTCTTTAATTACTCGCGGGACAGCTGTGTTGTCTCAAACTCGACGGCAAGATTGGATGCCGAAATATAATAAAGGAAAACAATTAACTTTTCACGCGGCACTTATGTTGACATTGTATGTTGACTTCCGTTTTAAAGCTTCAGTTTAGCAGTGGCTGGAAATACTGCCGTCACACTGTCTTACTTATTTTGTTTTCATAAACTGAGCAGCGATTAACCGCAGTAACACCTGATGGTAAGTAACTACGGGGTCGAAGATATAGCTCGCTGGTTCAGTAACAGCCTATTCACTCTTGAAACTATAATTTTCAGGAAATACACACGATGGGAGCGACTTCCATACCGCAGCGGTTCGCATTAGAAATGTTGAAGCAAATCGCTTCGTGTGAACAAGTGGTAAACTGATAGTCGCTCGCTCGCCTGGAAGAGGAAAAAGATAATAATGTAGGTACCTACTTACTTATCAGTGGTAAATATGGCGTCAAACTTGTAAGCCGAAGCAAAGTTGGCTTATTATTTCTCGAGGACGGTGATTAGATTATCATAATGCCTTAATATATAATCGCTATATAAGTATACCTAGGTACCTTATTCTACTGCTAATTGCTCTAGAAGAAAACATAACCCAAATCTACTCTGGCTTTACCAAGAATATGTCTGACCCCATTACGCCTCATGCACGCTTACCCAGAAGACGTTCTCTGTAATACAGATGGAACTGTGCAAAATGGACTACCTACATATGGAGGTATTATGGCATGGTATGGCGTTAAAAGGTTAACGTTGTTCGCAAAGGTAGAACATATCAACAAACAGACAAATAAATTCACACTTTTTAATATTTAAAATAAGTGGAAAGATTATCCGACTGACTGATGACCAGTAGGTATCTGAAGACGCAGAGCAGACGTAGTTGACTAACGATTTGATGAAGGTTGCAGGTCGCTATCACGTGACGTCTTTGGTTATGTAAATTTGTAAAGCATTTTCATTATTATTTTACGTGGAAATACGGTGAGACACCAAGACTTTTATTGCAACTTTTATACTTACCTACTAAAATCAAAGCACAACGAAATACATAACCAGCCGAGAAAAAATCTCCGTGCTTTGTTCTTTGTAACGATGACTAGGTATAGTGGAGATCGAATTTTAGTGACTATAAGGATGTCAATTGAGGCCAACTATTAATAAATGTGTGAATAATTACAAAACATATACCACTAACTTTTAAGGAAAATATTCAACAATCTGTCCTTACATGGTATGCAATTGAGGTTAATTTTCGAAAACGTTTCCCGATTTGTATCGATTTTTTTTTCGAGAAAGTTCTTTCCCCATACAAATCGAGAACGGCACATCTCATCTCATCACATAATCGAGGCAAATCGTTGGAGAAAAATTTACCCTTTTGAACGCTTTTCCTCCCATGTCGAAATGTGGCTTTTACGCCAATAGTTGAAAAAAGAAAGGGGTCGATTGCAAAAAAAATGTACATAGTTAAGGGCTTTAATTAAAACAAAATTTAATTGATTCCTTTGTGTGACGAAAGTTACCCATACATTTTGTATGACTAACTTTCGTCTCACAAAGGAAGCGATCGTGATTTTTTGTTAACGAAGCTTTTAACTATGTACTTTCTTTTTGCAATCGACCCAAAAATCGAAATTAAGTATACCTTATCTGTCAGCAGGAAAATTACTTTGACAGCTTTTGCCATTACTCCTTTGTTCTTATCGGGTTCTATCGAGCGAGTTGATTAAGTACACGTAAAATTAAATTATATATTTTATTGTTTTACTGGAAAAGGTAGGGATTATTAAGTAGATAAAGAAAAATGTTTTCCTTAAGTATTAGTCACATATACATTCTCATGTATCACAAGAAGGTTTCTACTTATAAATATACCAGTACATTTTCAAATTTGTAATGTATAAAGAACGAATCTATATAGAAGAGGTATAATTTAAAGAGAGCTAATTGCATATAATAATCCAGTTTTGGTCCGACATTCTGTAAAAATACACTCCTCTGCAAAACTTCCAACCTTAAAATTCTCCATTTCACTAATAGAAAATAGACATTTCGAAGGCAATATCATAAATACAAGTGGAATGTACAGTCAAGGCTTCATCATAAGTTTAAATAATTCTTATAAGGTAGGCAATGAGAGGACCCTCGTTTGTAAAGTCACCTTTTAGAATATCTTTTTAGGGCAATAGGGAAAATTAGTACAAACAGACATCTTAAAATATTCGAAATATACATACAATGGAAACGCAGTAACGAAGACACGTTTTCCGAATCGTACCTATCAGATACAATTATTATGTATACTAAAGAATATAGGTAATGCAGCGGCAAATTTTCTTTACTAAAATTTCACATTGCGTAGTAAATATAAGGATACCTACTCGTATCTCATTAACTGTATCGTGGGAAATACATATAAGTGACATTACACAAAACTACTTCTGAGACAGGGTGAGCCGAAGCAGAAGCGGCATAGTACATCGACGGATACTTATTTAATTATTATATTTTTCTACTACGATTACAATATTAACATTTGTAAGCTAGAGGAAAACGCCATCACGTTCGGAACACCATAAATTTTACAAAAACAGTCTCCATCAGATCGTTTGCTTACTGCAATACTTAAGTACGACATCGACGCGGCTACGTCAGACTCACCCACAACCCACCACATTCGTTGTTCTCGGCATTCCCTTATGTCACACATTGCTAGTTTAGAACACTTCAATTCAACTTTACAATACATATGTTACTAAATTGGAAATAGTCCTCGTTAATAATTACACAAATACAAAACTACGGTCTTTACAATACAGAGAAGACAGGTAAATTATATTTATTCGAATATACAGTTCAAATTTCATTGAAATTTCATTGTGGACTACAGAGAAGACAGGTAAATTATATTTATTCGAATATACAGTTCAAATTTCATTGAAATTTCATTGTGGACTAGAGCACTGGTCACAGATTAGAGAATACGGGCAAGGAGATTTGTATCCATATCATTGCACAAAAACATGCTTCACACACACTGCCACTCAACACACTAAGCCAAATAACAATAAATTAATAGCCTTCATACAGGAGTATTTCATGAAGCCATCATATCACTTCCGTAATGCACACAATAAATAAGCATCATCTCTCACTGTAACCTCTTTAAGTTAGCTACGTAGTTATAATATTACAAATATATAATTAAATCACAGATTCTACTTTCCATTATAAATAATTTCTTCTACCTACAGTTCTTTTTTTCTGACTAAGAGATAAACGTTCATATTATCTTTACCTTTGACGTACACGCTTCCACGTTGTTCGAACTCATAGACCGGCGACAGCACTGGGATGCAGGCCTCGCCCACCTGAACACGATTGGTAACCCCTGTGGAGTCCATTCTTGACGCGATGTTGACCGCATCGCCCCAGATATCGTAGTACAACTTGCTCTTGCCGATCACCCCCGCTGTCACATCACCGAAGTTGTATCCGATACGGAGAATGAAATCAAACTCGAGCAAATCTTGGTTGAAATTATCCACCACTTTCTGCATCTCGAGGGCAAAATCCATGAGTTGGTAGAGATGGTCGTACGTGCCGAGGGACGAGTGCCTCAGGTCGGGGTTGAGTCCACTTGCCGCCATAAACGTGCTTCCTATGGTTTTAATCTTTTCCACGTGCTGAAACTCCGGTCTCTCTAGCAGCTCGTCAAAATCTGCGATCAATTCGTTCAGAACTCTGAGATACTCCTTTCCTTTTAAGTAAGATTCGTCGTACATTTCATTGAAATTAACGATACTGGCGAAAATAATTCCGGCGTCCTTGTGGTTCTCGGAGTACTTGGCGGTGTTCTTGAGCTGGTCGGCAACGTGGCGCGGTATGATGTTGTGCAGCAGCCAATCGGCCTGGTTGCGCATATTCTGGACTCTTTGCTTGTCGCGGTTTGCTACGACGTTACTGTAAAAACTTAAACGGTAGCTGATCTCGAACTCTCTATTGAGAAACCATACCAGCATGAGCAGTAAAACTACGTCTAAATAAAGCTCCGTTAGATGAATCTTGAGGTGCATTCCTTCGCCTGTCATCGTACCGTTACTTTCTAGCCAGTCATCAGGATAATCAGTCGCATTGAATGAATTATTAAAATTAACGGGTATTATTGGAGGCTTGGGTATATTAAGTTGGTTAATATCAGAGTCTATATAAAGATTATTCACTTCGTGACATCCGAGCACGGCGAGGAATAAAAACAAACCGGCGTAGATCGTCACCAAAGTGTTTTTCACTAACCAGTTCATCTGAGTGAAGTTACAGAAATGTACTATGCAGATGCAGAGCAAATAGACGTAGAAGGACTGCTCGCCCTTGAGAATCGTCATCGTCGTGTCATCACAGGTGAAATTTATTAAAATCGTCAGGATGGGTAGACTGATCAGCAGGCCGCCGGACAGATGCCACGGAAACCAATTTGTTAATTTCCTAAATATCTTCACCGATCGCTGGGTAGTGTCGGTGACCGGAGGATTTCCTTTCGTCTTCCATTTCAAATAGTGGCGGTACACGCAGCACGACATGGTTATAGCTTCTATGGCGGTGAAGAACACGAACCAGCCGAGCCACTGTCGCCACGCGTCATATAGAATGAATATAGAAGTCGAGATAGCTAGGAAGATTATAGCGGATACCAGGATATCCAAGGCGGTGTTGAATCTGGAGGTGGTAAGAGTTGGCGGGAAGTCCTCGCAGTCGTCGCTCCGGTGCGCTTTGTCGCGATAATATGCTTCTATTTCGGGCGCTTTGAAGAAGAGTGTGAACCTGTTGAGGGGCGGTTGGACGAAGTAGTTGATGCCTGACCTCGCGTTGTCCTGGACGCAGCGGATCAGCTGCAGATCGGACTGCTTGCGTAGTTTCTGTAGGGAATGGACTTTTTGGTCGTTGAGCGGCGCTGGGAGGCGCGCGCGGCCAGGCGGCTCGTTGAGCGAGGACAGGCTGGAGGTGTAGTAGCCTGACACGCGGTGCTGCATCATATCGTGTTGCGAAGTCTCGATCGCCACGTGGTTCAGGGCAAATATCTGAAAATTATACACGGATTTTAATGCGATGAGTTTGACTTGAATGGAAAATGTAATCTAAATTTTTTTTATGACAATAGTTACTAGTTTAAACTATCTAAACTTCATAACATGCTCAGATACAAATAATCCAATGGTAGCCTGACGTTGAGCGGTAAGCAGATAACTATTGCTTTGACGTTGAAGCCTAAGTCATACATAAGGAAGATTTCAATTTCGATTGAATATATCGGTAGTTTCCATTTTCGTCATTCGTGCAAGTTTCCTCAATGTTTAAATTCTTGACGTGCATGTTATCGCTATGATTAAGTATAAATTATTTCCGGGATTTCTGTTTCAGACCGTAGGTATGTAATGTATTATTCAGAATGTATGCACTCTAACATACCGTCGTGAGCTAATTATGATCATTGGTCAGAAACGGTCAAACAAAAGAACAAGTTTTCTATATGTTTCCTTGCATATGTAAAAACTAACCGCATTCCAATAATCTGATCAGTAAGTAATGTTTTCATTCTGAATTTATTTTCGCGCAATCTTTGCAGCTTAAAAATCCATCGTAAATTTGCTCTAGCGCGAAGTCACGGACACATGACACACATTCATTAGCTTGTGTAAAATTGCCCTGTGAAAGGACCTTAATGACTTATTATTTATGACTTATGACTGAGCCCATGACCTGTTGCTGAACAGGCCGCTGGTGCTCCGGATGCCGGAGTTGTTTTTTTTTATTTTTAGTATAAGTTTATCAATAAATTGCTCTGCTCTCTGTAACTGACGATTCGAAAGTGCTTGTAGCTAGGCCTACTTGAATAAAGAATATTTTGACTTTGACTTTCGAGTCCTTGCGGCTGTTGACGGAGGGGCGCAGGCTGCCTGCGACATCAGCGCGCGGATAGTATACGCATGCGCGCTGCTCGGTCTGCGCGGCCGGCGATGTCTCACCTGGTGCTGTATGCTGGAGCGGCGGCTAGTACTCCGGATGCCGGAGTCCTTGCGCTGTGGACGGAGGGGCGCAGGCTGCCTGCGACATCACCGCGCGGATAGTATACGCATGCGCGCTGCTCGGTCCACGTGGCCGGCGTTGTCTCACCTGGTGCTGTATGCTGGAGCGGCGGCTAGTACTCCGGATGCCGGAGTCCTTGCGGCTGTTGACGGAGGGGCACAGGCTCACGACGTCATCACCGCTAGGTTTCCGCACGCATGCGCGCAACTCGTTCTGCGTGGCCAGCGTGGAACTCCGCGCTCGGCACACTGGGATCTAAAACACATTTTTAGAGACATACTTTCATATAAATACTAGGCTATCGGATTATGTACCTACTTAGGCCAGGGTCAAGTAAAGTGGCAGACGTATAAAGGGCGGCTCACCTTAAAGTGCCGGCCGCCCCTCGCATTTCATTTCTGGCGAGACAAACCTTATACGGTGTGAATGAGGCGCCCTAGCAGCGAGTGTAATTCCTTGTTTGGCGCCCTAGACCTGGTTATATAAACGCCCTTTAGGAGTCTACGCCTTGGGCGGCCACCACTGCCTCTAGACTAGTGTTTGCCGTCCACAATAATAATCCATAGCTAATTACTTGCCGCAAATTGCACGATAAAACAGACGTTCGGCAATGTGATGTAAATGTAGGTAGTAGTAGTAGTAGTAGTAAAAGTAGATAACATGCTCAAATATAAATGAAAAAATAAATATAAAAGATATGTTTTTTTACGTCTACACGATTGTGTATTACCCTCATAAGGTCATACGTATTTAATTAAACAGGTATCATGACCATCGGTTGCGGTTATGCATTTAGTTTATGCCTACCTATCGTCGACCCCACAATGGTACCATTGGTTGCACACGAAACAATACAATGACGAATCGGCTTGATGATGTACTGTAGCAAATTACTTTTGCATTAGTCAAGGGATAGTGACCCGTTTTGTGTGACCTTTTTCAGTTGCTATGTGAAGTAATCGTAGTAATACGATTACTTATCGCGTCGCAAAGCAAAACATGTAGATGTTGCATACACTTTCTAAAGTGTGCTCTCTTTTATAGAGTGCGCTCTCTCTATCTCCAATCGCTCGCTCGCTAATATAAATAAATAATAATAATAAATAAATATTAAGGGACAATCTTACAGAATATAATATAATACAATACAAGTACTCTTTACACACCTCATAAAACATACGACTCAAGAAATTACAATTAGAGGTAAACAACAGCTGATGGTAGTAGGTAGTAGTAGGCCAAGCAAAGTTTATGTGCCATCTGAAGAAGTCGCGTCGATGACTTTGAAACAGTCTTCAGCCAGACACGTCAAAATAAAAGGGAAATCTAGGAACTAAGTAGCAAGCATCGTATTGTGATGTTCATATTACTTAATTTTTAGTAGGTAAATTCGTAAAACATTTCACATGTATAAAAAAGTTATGATTAGTAGCAGGTAGGTAGGTACCTATACCTACCTAATAGGTATAATTAGTACAATAAACAATGGTTTCAAATTTCATGTTATAGGGTACATGAAACCTTTCCTTGTACAGGACCGACAAGCTGATACCCGAAACCTAACCTGATGTGACGGGCTCAGATTGGGTGCGTAAACGGATTTAACATCTATACCATTTTAAAATTCTGGATTTGTACTGAAAACCAGTTTTCTATGGAAAGGGGTCATGATTTCAGGAAAAATCTTAATAGCGTGATGCAGGATCGTATTTTGTTTTGAATGGGCGCGCGGCGTCATGATGCCCAGTGTAGCGCCATCTAATGGACATATTTTCCTTTGCCCTCGCATCACGCCGAAACGGCTAGACCAATTTTGACCAGCTTCGGTTCTGGGATGGCTAGATATCCAAAGATGGTTATATAATACTTTTTATACGAGTACGGCATAAAAAGAATTACGTTTACAAAGTTAAGGGCACCTTCTAGTCTAAAGTATAAAACATAAAACGGAGAATACTATGTGACCATATTATTGCTGATAAGGGGTGGCCCCCTCTTGAGCAATCTAGTCACATATAGCTATTTTAGTCTTGCAGGCATCGCAGACGTGTCAAAACGGCGGCGTAGTAGCTTTTAGAGCCATGACCCTACAACTGAGTAACATTACCTATCTCTCGAACAATAATATTGTTGGTATTGTTTATGATTATGAAACTGTTTTTCATTACTGACTATTGCGTTGCGTTATATGTATAAGATCCTTATATATATAATTATGTTCATATTTATCCATATGCATAGGTACTTGCTTTCTGTTAGTATCTAATAATGTGCTCCCTTCGCCTTCTGCTGCACCTACTCTATATTAAGTTAAATTTTTCATCAATTTCACTACGCAAAGGTTGTCTGGAAGAGATCGCTTTTGTCTACCGTTATTTATAAATTGTATTTGTCTTGTTTCCTTCTGTAAACTTTTATTGGTGTGCAATAAAGTATTGTTGTATTGTATAATTTAGAACATCTCACCTCGATATTGGTCGGTCTGCCGCACTGCGACCTGTAGCTGCTACTCCTTGCGAAGGGCGACATGTTACTTCTCGACTGGCTGAGATACGAGCGGATATCGATGATCTCTCTCTCAAACGACACCATATCAGGGTTCACTGGCATATTGAGCTTGCTACTAGAAGGCCTGGCATTCTTATTGTCTTGGGACTCGATCACTATAGGCACTTGTTGGTAACCGTTGCTGTTCTGGGTATCTCCCCGTGCCAACAACTGAAGCGTTTTATCAGCATCGTTAATCTCCTTCTTTATCGCATGCAACGGAGCATCGGAATGCTTCCTCAAGAATCTTGACACCTTCCAATTCTTCACCTTATTCGCATACTTCCCGTAGCTTCCTAAAACGTAAGAATTGGAGTTTAAGCAGAGAAGTGAAACATACCATTTGAGGCGTGTTATGACAACCTATTATCGAGTCGCTTATTGACACCTGAACTGTATTTGATCTCTCGGTTATACTTAAAGCACGTGTTAATTAAATTTGATTGCGTTGACAACGTGACAAATGATCTATCACGATTTCGACTTTAACGCATTGATACACGTTGTATATTTGCAAACGAGTTGATTGCGGCGATAAAGTTGATCCCGAGCAGTTTATTTCGCAATAATTGTCGCCCGTGGACTTGCGGTCGGAAATGTTTTTAGTCCTTCACCTCGATGTCAGCCTCGCGCCATGATATCGCATGTTTACGAATTGCATCGAAGAAGTTCGGCAAATGGGTTTATTATATTTTAGACTCATACAAGCATACATTGTACCTATACACACACACAACGCTTATCAATAAAACAAAAGACATTACAATACGATTAAAATCAGTTAACGATTCGGATTGTATATCTATCTTGCTCGTACTTATGCGATTTTAATAAGAGCGTGCGAGAGAGGGGTAAAAGCCGAATCGTTAACTGATTTTAATCGTAGTGTAGCATTTGTTTCATCCCAACTGCCGCTGGAGCATCACCTTCGGCAAGTCATCGTATCTTATCTCGCGCTGATAAAAAGAAGTGTTTAGACTCCAATTTATAACAACTGAACGCGCCGCGCAAACAAACGAAACGGATATCTAATGGGGCAATATTTACAGAATCGCTGCAATCTCGCATGATTCTCGCTTATTTATTTATTTAAACTTTATTGCACAAAATACATAAGTAAAAGTACAAATGGCGGGCTTCATGCTTATTGTTGGACTATTGAACCTAAACTCGAGTAATAAGTTTCTGCAACTATTATCCTATTATTATCTTGTTCCATTCACAGAATGTGATTCACTGCCTTTCATAAATCCGACAATCCGTCGTTCATATAGTTATACAGTTCGTTCATCATTATAAAGACATGCTCTATATAGCCTATGCTATGGGTACAATATAACTTAGTACTTAAAGTTGCACCTCCGGAAACCTATACACGCATTATTCTTACCCTTACTTCAGTTATTTCACGCAATAACGGATAGCGAATTTACAAAAGCTATACTATTTCAGTCACGACTCAGATTGTAATCGGGGAGCTTTTGTTTACGCATATTAGTCAACAAAATCTATACCGTTACGGTAAAAAGTAGTCACTCAAATGTATTAGCTTTTTGCTTACATTCTTTCAAGTATTATTTACGACAAAACCTAGTCGAGTTCGGTAACGTCTATATAGAGCAAGCGTGCAGCGGTAGCGGATGGCGAAGCGGCAGAACCGAACTGCTACCAGTAAACTAGATTAATGGGTTAGGTTATGTTAGAACTGCGACCACAACAGCGCGCGAGCCGAGCGAGCGAAGCGAGCGTACCGCGGCAGCGGTCGGCGAAGCGCCAGAACCGATCTGCTACCAGTAAAGTAGGTTAGGTTAGAACTGCGCTATTACAACGGCGCTCCTCCTGATGTAAATTCAACTATTTTATCATGATTTCACACTAAATAATGCCCTAAAAATAAGTGTCTGAAATAATTCTAAAAGTAAAAAAGAAGCTTAGGTATAGTTAAGTAATTTGTATGAACGGTAATTCATTTAATACAATCGGAGTCGGTCGTTACTAAAATATTATTCAAGTTTTAGATCGCAACAGACTAGCTTTTGTAGCAGCAATATCGCTATGAGTTTAGTTCACAAAGTCTATACGATTTCAGTAAATTTCTGTACTGTACCAGATTAGGGTTTTGTTAAGTTTTGTCCCAACAAAAGCTAATCCGGTTCAGTTCGCATCTGAACTCTATCAGTATAGCTTTTGTAAATTCGCTAACGGCGAGACATGATTATTTGCATGAAAACAAATAATGAATTGTGTTATTGAATGACATGCATTTTATCTGGAAATAACGCCTCAGGAGAACCGTAATAAATAAATTATAAATATTATTAAGGGACAATTTTACACAAAACGACCTAGTCATAAGCTAAGCAATGCTTGTAGGTATTATGGGTACTACAGGACGATATACATAAATTACATAATATATAAATACATACATATAACATCCATGACCCAGCAACAAATATTCGAGTTGATCACACAAATATTTGTGCTTGCTGGGATTCGAACCCAGGACCGCCGCTCAGTAGGCAGCTGCACTGCAAACTGCGCCAACCGCGTCGTCAAAACCATAACATTTCGTAACGATAGTTATCTATATTTGCACACAAGATCATCTAAATATATGATCGAATGTCGACTTACCTACAGACGTTGGACTTTTCGACGAGCTGTCAGTCCTCTCAGAAAACCCTTTGTCTCTCTTCTCGTCCAACTCCGCGTCCGAGTCCAATATACTGGGCAGCGAACTAGCCTTAGCACGAAAATGGAACGGTGCCGGCGATAGGAAGTTGTCGGATTTCCTGGCGTCATGCGAGTTGAACTCCTGGGGGGAGTGAGGGGTGTGCGGGGGCTGGGTGAAGGAGAGGATCGACTGGGGTGACGCTGCGGGGGATATGATGAGGCGTAAGTTAACAGGATTAGAGGGTGTGAGGCACTGGTTGTGGTCGTACGGGGAACTCAGCTGACGGCCCTCTATGAAGTATGTTTTATGACCTGGACATATACAACCGCTTTTAGACAAGTCACAATGCGAGAAACATAGAAATGCGATCAGGATTAACAAATAACATTTATAATTTGACTTTTGTTATGTATCATTTGCCATAACGTATTTCACAAGATTAACATTCTCAGAGACATAATTAATGAGTTTTTTACGAGTAGGTATAATGAGAGACGATCGTTATAAGCGCCGCTGTTTTATTGCGAAATAATATTTATGGAGAAAATAGTAAATGACAATCGTAATTTTAGAAAAAAATATCATTATGGCATACAACATCTCGTAGCGTAGGTATTATTAGTGTCATTGTATTTCCTTACCGAATACTTCTTCGCCTTCTTCAAGAACGTAAGAACCTCCTAGGAATCTAGTAGTTTCCTCAGAGACGTGCACTCGTCCGGGCTTGCCGGAGGACTCCATCTTATTGGCGAACGAGACATCATTGCTCCAGACGTCGAACTTGAAGCGCCGAGTGCCGACGATGCCGCAAAGAACCGTCCCCGTATGAACACCCACTCTCATGTTTATCCCCTCCCCTCGCTCTCTGTCGAATTCTTGGATAGCGTCTATCATACCTATAAAGTGAATGAGATATTTTAATGCTCCGTTAAATAAATCGCATCAGTAGTTCACGTTTCAGAGTTCAAAGTCAATGCGAATTCGCGGAAGTAGATGATTGCTATTTAACTTGCCCTAGTCCAGGTGTCGATTTCCTAGCTTGTAAATGCTAAAAAGGTTCGAGTATAATTTATACAATGTATATATTTTGTAATGTAAATAAGAGTATTTCTCTAAGATGAGTCATCGCAGATACATACCTAATCCCATCTCGATGCAACACGTGGCGTGATCCGGCCGCGGCTCCGGACAGCCCGACACGCAGTAATAACAATCCCCTAGCGTGGAAATTTTCTCGCAACCGTGTATCTGACACAGTTCATCGAACTTCTCAAACAAATCATTAAGTATATTTACTAACTCTTCAGCACCTTTATTACTGGACATCTTCGTAAAACCGACAATGTCAGCAAATAAAATACTGACATTGTCCATGCAGCTCATGTTAAATGGCCGGAATAATGACTTAATATCTGACGCTCCCGGATTTGACGGCCTCGGTTTTAACGGATCCTTCTGCAGATTCTGCTCAGACTCTAAAACTTGCTCTTCCATCAACCAGCTGGCGAGCTTTGGCGGCATCACTGAATGTATCATTTTCTCTTTCAACTGTTTCTCCATCTCTAGCTGCCTTCGTACCAAGAGACTCTGACCTACTTTCATAAATGTACCGCGCATTCTCACAAACGTCATTAAATATATATGTATACCAATAATGTGCACACATAGCTGCAGCAGAACTCTCACAAATAGCCCTGGGCCTTGCCATTGCTCACTCAGGTGCAGCACAATGTTCAACACTTCAAAAACAATTGAATACAAAATTCCAGTGATAACACAAGCAAAAAGTGGCAATGGTGTCAGTGTATATATAATTAGCAGAATTTCAATGCACATAATGAAGTGTCCCGATTGGCTAATGTCTGCGGCGCCAGTGGGTAGGCCAAGGGGGCACGGCTGCGTGGTTAGCGTCACAAGGGACAGGCTGAGAGTGCAGAGCGCCATGGCCATAACTAGGGATATCTTGAATGTGTATCTCTTGTACGCATTTGTGAATGTTACATACAACATGACTGATGTTATCAACAGGACTCCAGCAAATATAGAACACAAAAATGGCCATTTCACTGTCATGCCATTCAAGCCCAGTACCACAAAGTAGACAAACCATGATATAGAAAATATCAAAATGTATAAAAGTGCAAATCTGAAATTAAAAGAAAAACAACATTGATTGTATGGAAACATTAAAAATTATTGCTATAAAAACATTTAGAAAAATTGTTAATGGAAGGCATGCATATTGACTTTTATTTATACTTAAACATTGACTGAAAAGTTAGACAACCATTGACTCACCTGAATCTTAATCTTATTTGTCTAAAGGAACTATGTCTATATTGGCCTTCAAGTATTTTGGAATCAAATCTTGGATTCCACCATGTGCCTGCAGCAGCCCTTTCGAAGGCAATTGGGATGGTGAGTCCACAACAGTTGGTGGTAGGGCTGTTGTGCGCAAGGTAGGCCTGCACATGAGGCGCCAATCTAATTTGAGCATCTTCACCTTCTGAGCACTCAGCCTCATGTTTCATATCAGACTTCTCCGAGCCATCGCTGCAGTTGACACACCCGCTCGGAGCACTCATTGTCACTGTGCCAAGTATTTCATGATACCCATTGTTCAATCATGCCAGAGTAGGGCTCGCCCATATTGAGATCTACAAAATGAGAACTTACTTAAGTAGGCCAGTAGTAACTGAGTAGAACTTACTATCAGGTGTCAGGAATTTCTAATTACTAGCTGCATTAAATAATGTATAAGGCAAACATTGTTGGAAAATGATTAAAATGGATCAGTGCAAAATGAAAATATGCTTGCATCAATTACTTTCATAAAGTGCATATTACTTTGCAGTGAAAAAGATAAAAACACTCAATGTCAAATGTAAGTAAGTGATGTGGATCTTACATGAGTACTCATAACATCCGATAATAACTAAATTACTCTCGTGCATCTAATTATAAAAGCTGACCGATTTGTTTGTATAAGTAACATAAATAAAGATACAAATTGAAGCGTTCTTTTTAGCGCATATTAATCCTATAACAGGGTGTGAGTTTTAAGAATAATATCATAATGTTATTAGATTCCTCGTCATTTAGTGCGATAATATCAAACTCGTAGAGAACAAAATTAAGACACCAATTCGAATGCACAATATCAAGGTTATTCCAAATTGATACAAACACTGATAAATAATTATAACATAATAATACATTATTTATCATAAAAAAAAACATACTTTTCACACCCAGTCACCATTAAAAATCAGCACTGAAACTGAAATATAAATCTCATCACTTCACTGAAGGCTGGAAATCCCTACTAATAAGACCACAGACTTGCCACAGACACAGACAACAATCGACTGATTTGCTTTATTTTATTGAACTGACGTTGACATTTCGCTGGCTCTAGTATGTTTCAGGTTTAATTTAAAACGCGTAATCTGGACCTTAACTACAACTTACTACAATAAAACCCGTTCCAGACCTTCGATCCTCCGATTTAATCCGATCCCAATCCGATCCGATTTATCGGATGAAATCGGATAATGTGTAGTGTAATTTGTTAGGATCAATGATACAAGTGTGGACGCAGCCTATTGGTTTGACAGTTCGTTTGCCTGAAAGCTCAGACCAATGATCTATAGACTTGACGTCAGCGTACACCCGTAAGGGTGCGTACACACTTGTATCATTTCGCCGATCCGATCCCCGTCGCGTATCTTCACCGCATATCATGAACGGTAAGTGTGGACGTCGCGCCGTCGCGATCATGCAACGCTCGCGCGAAATCCATGTTGATACGCGTATCTTCAGTACCCCGCACACTCGCGATCACGAAAGCATTGCATGATCGCGACGGCGCGACGTCCACACTTTCGTTAATGATACGCGGTGAGGATACGGGGTGAGGATCGGCCGTGATCCATCTCGAGTGGGTTTTTGCCCGATCATCAAAGGCGCTATTTGAGTCATCGATCCACGCTGCGGTCATTGGTTTTAATCCTTAATTTTTACGATAATTAAAAAATACCATACCACTGATGGACTGTCTACTTTGTTAGGCCTTTTCAAGCAGCGTCTTCCGGCACGCGGTTTCCACTCGATAACCTTTCTGCCGCATGCCATAAAACAAACACAGTCATACGAAGGCCATGTCTCCGTGAGTGGGTGCCTTAATCGCCGCGTGGGAGGCGCATTATGTATTATAAAACGAGAACAGTCATGTGCTAAATCTCCATGAGCAGATGACAAAAATGAAGGCCTTCCTCGCTGCGACTTCCGGTACACGGCCCCCACTCAAGAATATTTCTGTCCCAAGGTTCAGTGAGCGATCTCAGCGGGCGACAGAACAACGATCACAAACGAAATGAAATGTTCGACGAAAACGAAATGCCAAAATGATCGGGGCGGTGATACGGTGCTACGATACGGATAGCGTCCAAACTACTGCAAGCCGAAATGATCGGTGCGGCGATACGCGACGAGGATACGATACGGCAAGTGTGGACGCGTTTCTTCGTGCGACGGCGCAAATGATACGGAGTGCCCGCAGTGAGCGTCCAAACAGCACGATACGCGGTGGAGATACGCAACGGGGATCGGATCGGCGAAATGATACGAGTGTGGACGCACCTTAAGGGACAGACATAGAATACGTCATATATTCGGGGTGGCCATGTTGATTCAAATTTTCCCATAATTTTATATTACTGACATGCCATTTTTGCATCATGGTGGCTCCATATAATACATAGCTTTTGGAACATCTTATCACTAAAAATGAGGATGGGGTTTAAGGTTAGATGAGAAATCAGAAATTAAACACATTCAGATAATGTTACCGATATTTAAATTTTTATATACAAATAATACTACTGAGCGGGCGGTCCTGGGTACAAATCCCGGCCAGGGCAAATATTTGTGCGACAAACTCGAATATATGTTCCCGGGTCGTCATGGATGCTATCGATATATGTATTTATATATATTATGTATATCGTCATCTAGTACCCATAGTACAAGTGTTAAGATGGAGACCAATGAGCGGAGAGGAAAATCAACTTTGAATTAAATATATTTATTAAATCTAACTTATTACAGTGGTGTCGACCGTATCTAGTATTTTAGAAAGAAAAAGAAGGGCAGACTGCTGCCCCGCAGTCGTATATAAGCTCTTTGAAAGAGACATCTAACGGCCATGCCGTGCACTAATTACTATATACATTAACTATGGACTTATAGCTACTTAACTAGGTATATGGTATGCTAATAATCTGATAGATGGCGTTAGTGATTGCCATAGATCAGTAGCGCCATCTGATCCATTTATCGATACATCATATGTGATATTCTAGTGCAACTAAAAGTGTATATACACAAGATGACGCTGGCCTGGCAATCCTATGTTATACTTAACAACAAGCTTGATTTGTGTAACATAGTCCCTTAATGTTTATTTATTAATACATATTATATTAAATTATTTCCGTTGGTGATTCTAAGCCGTGGAACCGACATCCTCATTTAATCTTCACAATATTTGTTTTTTGACGTGACGTCTAATAAATTGATGAACGCCGGCCGCGCATACGAAAAAACATGACTCATTGTAGCAATGCTGTAGCGCCGTGGAAGGGAAGGGGAACCACGTGACTGACACAAGCCTACGTCATCATGCTGTTCATTCAATAAAAATGATTTAATTTAATTCATTAAAGTATTCAATCATTTCATCAATGTTTTATTATGATGTTGTCACGTTAAACCATCGTCCGTAAACCGACTTTACAGACAACCAATTTTTTTTTTTGTTATTAGAATAGAAGTACGATTGAATACCCCTAAATTTATGATAGTTTCTTCTGGTATCCCTAACATGATTGTTATGCAGCTAAATTAAGAACACATTTAAATATGACTGACAGCTTATCATTTTTATAAACAACCTACGTAATTTGGGCGGATCATTTTTACATGTCACGTACTTATTTGTTTGCCACAAACTCGATTGTGGCAGCGGTAGAAAAAGTGAAACTATGAAAAAGACAAAAAATAATATACTTCTCTCTGTCACTTGTTATAATTTGTATATGACCATCTCCTTCTGTAGTGGTATTATTAGGCTCCGTCCACACTTGTATCATTTCGCCGATCCGATCCCCGTTGCGTATCTCCACCGCGTATCGTGCTGTTTGGACGCTCTCTGCGGGCACTCCGTATCATTTGCGCCGTCGCGCGAAGAAACGCGTCCACACTTGCCGTATCGTATCCTCGTTGCGTATCGCCGCACCGATCATTTCGGCGTGCAGTAGTTTGGACGCTATCCGTATCGTAGCACCGTATCACCGCCCCGATCATTTTGGCATTTCGTTTTCGCCGAACATTTCATTTAGTTTGTGATCGTTGTTCTGTGCGGAGTAGCGTCCCATTTAAAAATGTCGCCCGCTGAGATCGCTCACTGAACCTTGGGACAGAAATATTCTTGAGTGGGGGCCGTGTACCGGAAGTCGCAGCGAGGAAGGCCTTCATTTTTGTCATCTGCTCATGGAGATTTAACACATGACTGTGCTCGTTTTATAATACATAATGTGACAGAAAGGTTCTCGAGTGGAAACCGCGTGCTGGAAGACGCCGCGTGGAGAGGCCTTCTATTAAGGCACCCGCTCACGGAGACATGGCCTTCGTATGACTGTTTTTGTTTTATGGCATGCGGCAGAAAGGTTCTCGAGTGGAAACCGCGTGCCGGAAGACGCCGCATGGAAAGGCCTAACAAAGTAGACATCAGTGCTATGGTATTTTTAATTATCGTAAAGATTAAGGATTTAAGGAAAAACCAATGACCACAGCGTGGATCGATGACTCAAATAGCGCCTTTGATGATCGGGAAAAAACCCACTCGAGATGGATCACGGCCCATCCTCACCCCGTATCCTCACCGCGTATCATGAACGGAAGTGTGGACGTCACGCCATCGCGATCATGCAACACTTTCCTGATCGCGAGTGTGCGGGGTACTGAAGATACGCGTATCAACATGGATTTCGCGCGAGCGTTGCATGATCGCGACGGCGCGACGTCCACACTTACCGTTCATGATACGCGGTGAGGATACGTGACGGGGATCGGATCGGCGAAATGATACAAGTGTGGACGGAGCCTTATTTGGTTGTCAAGTCTATAGATCATTGGTCTGAGCCTGAAAGAGTTAAAAACCCGTTCCCATTCGGATTTCCCGCGTCATGTGAGTTGGTCGATTTTAGGTTATATCCCTCGTAATAACAAATCCTAGTAGTTTATATTGGTAATAGTTTATTAACATAATTAATCTTACATATCTTTAAGTCTATGGCGGCGGCCTTAGGCTGCGTCCACACTTGTATCATTTCGCCTATCCGATCCCAGTTGCGTATCTTCATCGCGTATCGTGCTATTCGTGCTGTTTGGTCGCTCACTGCGGGCACTCCGCATCATTTGCGCCGTCACGCAAAGAAACGCGTCCACACTAAGCCGTATCGTATCCTCGTCGCGTATCACCGCACCGATCATTTCGGCGTGCAGTAGCTTGGACGCTATCCGTATCGTAGCACCCTCAGAATAATAGGTAGCACCGTATCGTATCACAGCCCTGCAAATTTTTGGCAGTTATGTCACCGACTCACCGAGATTGATCATTCATGAATGTCCGTATTTTTATTATAGATAATGTGAAAGATAGGTTCTCGAACGGGAACCACGTACTGGAAGACACCGCGTGGTTAGGTCTTCAGTTGTGTCACCCGCTCACGGAAATATAACCTACATATATGACTGTGCTTGTTTTATAACAATGCGGCAGAAAGGTTCTCGAGTGAAGACCGCGTGCTGGATGACACCGCGTGGAGAGGCCTTCAATTATGGCACCCGCTCACGGAGACATAGCCTCTGTATGACTGTGTTTGTTTTATGGCATGCGGAAGAAAGGTTCTCGAGTGGAAACGGCGTGCCGAAAGACGCCGCATGGAAAGGCCTAACAAAGTAGACAGTCCATCAGTGGTATGGTATTTTTTAATAATCGTAAAGATAGGTATTAAAAACCAATGACCGCAGCGTGGATCGAAGACTCAAATAGCGCCTTTGATAATCGGGCAAAAACCCACTCCACTCGAGATGGATCACGGCGTATCCTCACCGCGTATCGTCCTGTTTGGACGCTCACTGCGGGCACTCCGTATCATTTGCCGTCGCGCGAAGAAACGCATCCACACTTGCCGTATCGTATCCTCGTCGCGTATCACCGCACCGATCATTTCGGCGTGCAGCAGTTTGGACGCTATCCGTATCGTAGCACGTATCACCGCCCCCCAGTTGCGCGCGGGCGCTTGTTATTGTAGGACGCGTCTACTCGGCCTTGTTAGATAACAGATAACCGGCTCGAGTCACTGTCGCATCGCACAATAGTGCACCGCGATCGATGCATTTAGTTTTTACATATGAATAACTTCGATAAATCTTTGGATAATGAGCAAGACGAGTTAAATGATGTGTCAGAATTGTTTACTGAGGGACGGGTGATAACTTGTGGTAATGAAGATTTGAGTGACATGGACATAATTGAGGAAGAACGTCATAACGAAGAGGATAATATTAGAAGGTCTCAGAAGAGAAGTAGGGAAATGGATACGGAAGAGGTATGGCAAACAGTGGGGAGGAGAGGAAAGTTAATGGCACGAGTGGGGAACACAGATAACGGCTCCGTGAGGGTACCAGAAGATAAAATTGAAGTTTGCTTAACCGGGTCGGAAAAGCTACCTAAGCAATTTAAGCTTGCGAAAACATTAAAAGCGGAAAATATACAAGGTGTTATCCGAATTAAATATATTAATTTGTATAAAGTGCTGATCCAGTTCTCAAAAGAGGAATGTGCAGAAAAACTTATAACCAGAAAACCTTAGAGGTAAACCAGTCTTATGGCGTGATACGGGATATTGATTGCGAATATAGTGAAGAAGAGATCTTAGAAAGTTTAAGTTGCTCCTCGACGTCTATCCTCAGTGTTAAACGACTGAAACGTAGAACCGCGTCAGGTAAATGGGACGAGAGTGAAGCGGTTAGAATCTGCTTTCAAGGAGCGTCACTGCCAACCCATGTGTACTTGTTCGACACAAAAGTCCAAATCGAAGCATATAGATACCCGGTGACACAATGTTCATGCTGTTGGCGATTCGGCCATACTGTTCGTTTTTGCCCAGCCACGCGGCCTGTTTGTCCCAAATGTGGGAATAACCATAAAACTGCGAGACAACTGAGTTTAAATGCAACAATTGTGGTGGTAATCACATGGCCTTGTTCAAAAGCTGTCCCATCTACTTAAAAGAAAAAGCAATCCGAGACCTGATGTCCGACTTCAACTGTTCTTACAAGAGGGCGCTGACTATGTATGTTCCCCCTTCTCCAGTCCCCTCTCCATCTCCCTCACGTACTCCTGGACACAATTACCCAGCCATGGATCGACAAGCTGAGAATGAGGCGGGTTTGTCGCAAGCACCGAGGTCAACCAGCTATCTAACTGTTGCTACAACATCAAAGGGTTCCTTTGCTCAAGTAATGCAGGGAAAACAAGGAAAAAACAAGAAAGAGAAGAAAGACGGAAAGGGCAAAATACCTAAAGCTAATAATGCGGCGGAGATTGATACATTAAGTTGGGTAGAGAGTGATGAATCTGATGACAAAGAACAACAACCATCGGATACCGATAAGAGATCGAAAAAAGAATACGGTGTATCGTGGTTACTGCTGTGAAAAAAACTTAAGACAAAGTTTCTGGAGGAAAATATAGCCTGGGAGGAGAAGATAAAGGATTGCTTTGACATAATCCTCAAAACAGCAGTATCCTTTGCAGTTCAGTACCTGTCGGAAGTCCCTGGCCTAAGTTTCTTGAGTCATTATGGACATTGAAGCTAAACTATTAAAACTTAACATACTCCAATGGAATGCGCATAGCCTTCGTCCAAAGACATCTGAGTTTGAAGCCTTACTATACCAGGAAAAAGTCCACATAGCGATAATAAGTGAGACCTGGCTGGACCCAGACAGCTGCTTTAAAATTGGTGGATACAACATCTTTCGGAGAGACCGCGCTGATGGGTACGGGGGGGGTGGCCATAATGACCCACTATACAGTGAGAGCTCACAGGAGCGAAGTAAACAATAATAATCAACACATTGAGCTGATCAGTGTAAAAGTGGAAAACTGTGTACTTTTAAAAAATATTGTGTCAGTATATTGTCCCCCCGGTGCAAATACGACACTAGAAGATTGGAATCTTGTCTTTTCTGTGTCCAAGGAAAAATCGATGATAGCTGGAGACTTCAATGCACACCATACCAATTGGTCATCGAAGACCGATACCCGAGGCGTTCACGTGTACGACGCTGCTACGGAGAATGATTATGTGTCCATTAACGAAGATAACCTTCCAACTCGTATCAAGCTGGTCAATGGAATACAGAAAACAACCCCTGATGTCTCATTCTGTACCGTGGATGTTGCATTAAGGTTTCAATGGAAAGTTATGAACGAAAACTTGGGCAGTGATCATATGATGGTAAGGATGATGGCTGGCATTATGTCGGATGGGATAATCAAACAGCGAAGGGTCTTCAAAAATGCTGATTGGTCAGGTTACGAACGTAAAATAAAGGATAACCTATCTGAGGACAATGTAGCACTTGGCCACCAATCAGCATATGACAATTTTATGGCAGTCGTGAACGAGGCCGCGGAAGAATTTATTCCAACTAGTAAGGTAACTACAACACCTCTAAGTCCTAGTAAATTTTCACCGAAACCATATTGGACGCAGGATTTGTCCAGATGTGTAGCAGAACGTCGTCGGGCTTTGGCACAATTCAGGAAGAACCCTACTCCGGACAACCTAAACATCCTACAAAACAAGGTAAATACAGCTCGAACTGCTATCCAACGTGAGTGACAGAAGTCTTAGTTTATAGAACAGCCAAAACCAGTGTAGATAAAGAAAAGTTGGAATCCCTACTAGACGGATTGGCACCAGACTTTGTATCTCCCAAGAAGCCTAACTTTGGCTCAGAAGACGGAATCCTGAACTCACCGGTTACGGTCCAAGAGCTGAACAACTGTGTTAAGCGCTCAGATACTGCAACTGGTTTGGACAATATCTCTTACTCTATGATATCGAATCTTCCGGAGGTAGGTAAGCGTACACTGGTTGCACTGTATAATAGATTTTTATCCTTTGGTTTCGTTCCTAGGCAATGGAGATCAGCCAATATTGTGGCTGTGCCTAAACCAGGAAACGATGACCAAACATCCACGGGTGTTAGTCCGATTGCCTTATTATCGTGTTGTTGTAAAATATTCCACACTATTATTACTCGCCGACTGGAATGGTTTCTTGAAAAAAATGACTGCCTCTCCGGGGAAACAACAGGTTTTAGACGATCACGCTCGTGTCTAGACAATTTAGCCAGATTAGTATCCCGAATACAAATAGGTTTTACAATGGGAATACCCACTGTTGCTTGTTTCATAGATATAGACAGTGCCTATAGCAATGTAAATGTAACAAGCCTTCTGTTGATTTTGGATAGTCTAGGAGTGGGGACCACCTTGTGTAACTATTTGTGGGAGTTTTTACATGAAAGAGTATTGTGGATCCAAATTAGTGAAGAAGAATGTCTCTCTCGTACCACAGGAGTAGGTATTGCACAGGGTGATCCTCTGTCTCCAACATTATTTAATGTTGCAACAAGTAAGATCTGTCAACATATACAACAGGTGTTTATCTCTCAGTACGCGGACGATTTTGTCATTTATAGCTCAAATAGAAATTTAACGAAGGCATTTGCTGATATCCAAAATGCAATGCACGTATTCGGTAATTTAATAGAGGAGTTGGGTCTTAAAATTTCATGTAGAAAAACGAAAGTATGTATATTTAGTAGGGGAAAAAGAACCACAAATTTAAGGATAAATCTAGATAACACTCATTTCATTCAGCAGGTTGACAGTGTCACGTACTTAGGTATGTGGTTAGACAGAAGTTTAAAATGGGGTAAACACATTAATGAGACAAAAAGTAAGTTATTAAGATATATTAACATATTCAAGGTACTGGCCGGAGGTAAATGGGGAATCCATCCTACACATCTAAGGCGACTATATATAGCGATCATACGCAGTAGACTTGACTATGGTAGTTTCTTGTATGATTGCAGTATAAATAGCCACCTAAAGAAACTTGACACAGTACAGAATCAAGTAATGCGCGTTATTGGAGGATTCATAAGAACAACTCCTATTCAGGCTATGGAGAGTGAATTAGGCCTACCTCCTTTGTGCATGCGTAGGAGTTACCTGGCTGCGAAATTTTGGTTAAGATCCCAAGCATTTGAAAATAACATAACAAATGAAGTTATAACACAGCTAGATAACCACTGCGTTCATGCATACTGGAGTAGGAAAAAAATACCGCTATTGGTAACTACGCAGAGAACTTATGAGCGGTATGTAGTGCAGTCGGCGAGTAAGTTGCCTTTGTATTCTTTAAATATCTGGATCACTTCCTTTGATATGTCACACAATATAAGATTAAATATAGAAGGATTTAACGTTGCCAAAAGAATGATAGACTCGGTTAATTTGAGAAACAAATGTAACCTAGTACTTAATAGTGAATATGATTTGTGTTACAAGATTTATACAGACGGTTCTAAGGATGAGACTGGATCTGGGGCGGCATTCTTTGACCCTCAAATAGATATAAAAGTAAAGTTTTAAATCGAGGCGAACATATCAATAATGCACACCGAGTTAATAGCTATCTCAGAATCTTTGGCTTATATTCAATCAATAGACTACCCTCGATTTGTTATTTTATCGGACTCAAAGAGTGCCCTTCTACATTTGGCTCGGTTAACCTCGAGCAGTCGAGGATTACCGATAGCCTATCACATCCTAGAAACCATAGGGAAAATTGAAGCGGCAAAAAAGTCTGTGCAGATTCAGTGGGTACCCTCCCATATAGGTATATTGGGTAACGAGGAAGCGGATCTGGCAGCAAGGCAGGCTATCAATGAAGGAAATTCCTATACTTGTTTACCGGTACATAGTGAAGTCCTAAGTGAGGTCAAAGGGAAGTGTCGACAACAATGGAAAGAATATTATGATGAACGCTCATTATTAAAGGGAATTTGGTATAAAACTATTCAGAATGAACTTCCTCGTTACCCATGGTTTGAAAATATGGAGGTGCCGAGAAAATTCATTGTACTCATACTCATACTCATTTATTAATAAAATGTCCACATTTTACAAGTCAATATACATTATAAAAATTCTATTAAATTTCAACATACAAGTTATTCTAAAAAAAAAAACATTGTAGCACTGCTTCGACTGCGAACTGGACACATTCCGACCAACAAGTTTAAGTTTTTAATGAGAATATCTGAGACACCAAATTGTCCAGATTGTAATATAGTGGAAGATGTACAACACGTGCTGGCGGAATGTGTCCGGGGCGCGGTCCAGCGTCGCGGACTAGCCTTACATAACGTAGGTATATGCAATAGTATTTTGGCTACACCGGCGTCGCGTGAAGCCGGAATACTACTTAAGATATATTTCTCCACTATAGGAGACGGTAGTTAGTCCGTAAGTCTGTATTTATTTTGTAAGTTTTAATTACGGGGGTGGCATAGCGAGGTCGCTAAAACCCCCAGGCTAAATAAATGAAAAAAAAAAAAAAAAAAATCACCGCCCCGATCATTTTGGCATTTCGTTTTCGCCGAACATTTCAATTCGTTTGTGATCGTTGTTCTGTGCGGAGTTGCGTCCCATTTAAAAATGTCGGCCGCTGAGATCGCTCCCTGAACCTTGGGACAGAAATATTCTTGAGTGGGGGCCTTGTACCGGAAGTCGCAGCAAGGAAGGCCTTCATTTTTGTCATCTGCTCATGGAGATTTAGCACATGACTGTGCTCGTTTTATAATACATAATGCGGCAGAAAGGTTCTCGAGTGGAAACCGCGTGCCGGAAACGACAATGCGCACCGAAGACGCCGCATGGAAAGGCCTACCAAAGTAGAGTCCATCAGTGGTATGGTATTTTTTAATTATATGGTATAATATGGTAGATTAAAAACCAATTTGATGATCGGGCAAAAACCCACTCGATATGGATCACGGCAGATCCTCACCCCGTATCCTCACCGCGTATCATGAACGGAAGTGTGGACGTCACGCCGTCACGATCATGCATCACTTTCGTGATCGCGAGTGTGCGGGGTACTGAAGATACGCGTATCAACATGGATTTCGCGCGAGCGTTGCATGATCGCGAACAGCGCGACGTCCACACTACCGTTCATGATACGCGGTGAAGATACGCGACGGGGATAGGATCGACGAAATGATACAAGTGGACGGAGCCTAAAACACTTTACTCTTTGCCTAAAACGCTGACCGCCATTTTCGCTTATGATAGTGACGTCATCGGTCCTGTAAAGAAATCTGAAAGTCTACTTTGACGACTTCGAATAGTGCCGTCCTTCTCGATCTCCTGTTAAAGTATATTGGAGTGAGCGGAATGGTGGAATCACATACGACGGTCGAATTTCGATTATTTATACGTAACGTTATTCTATGTCACGCCCGCCACAGATTAGCAAAAGGCAAAAATGGCGGACGGCGTTTTTGACTGTTCATGAAATTTCGAATTTTCAATTGATAAAATGTAGCTTTCTAGTTTCACAAAAATATGTCATTTTTTTAGACCTAGTAAGTAAGATCATTATTATCCATTTCAAATATACATATTTTAAAACTTGGTCAACTAGCCTATTGTTAGGATCTAACGGTGAGCGAAAACCGCGCGTTATCTCTCACTTGATTATTTTTTTAATCTTTATTGCACAAATGAAAAAAGATTGTACACAAGGCGGACTAAATGCATTCTCTACCTGTCGCCGCCTCTCCCCTCGCCGCCTTCGGTACATACACAAGACTGATAAAGGGGGGAAACGGTGACATACGTATATATGTATATTCAGAATGCATCGCATACCTTTCATATGCAGTTAGAGGTTCTCTGTGTTCTGCCTATTCTTTTCCTACGGGTCAGAGGAACCGTCACTGCTTCGCGGGCGTTAGTTTGGCGGCTGTAACCGGCATGTAAGGATCTGTGGGAAAATTAGCTCTATGAACATGGCTTCTCTATACAATCAACCTCTCACACTCAACTTGATATAATTACTGTACTCGTTTACTTGGGGTATCACATCTCGCAGGGTCGGGAGAGGAATCCAGCTCAACTTATGTAATTAGAGGTATTCGCCGTCCGAAAACAGGAGTACCTCTACTCTCTATGAGAATGCGTGCCCTGTCGAGCTCCTCAACTTTGGGGCCACCACATCTCAACACAGATATCCGTGTGCCTCTGCGAGATTGCGCTACACGGGGATAACGCATCTCGTATGGAGTACCTTTCCGCCCTTATGATTACGAGATGGTTTCTTACTATAACAACTTTAATGGCCTCCATGGCGCACCCGCCATGGCAAGCTAAATTCAATACAAAGTCAACTGTACAGAGAATCCATAAACCACTGTGAGCTTTCACCAAGAGAATTAAAATCACTTAGCTTTAGATAACTCCGGATAGCTTCAGACTCTTCACCTTCAATCACACTATCACTACTTTAAGAACTTGCACGCTTTCGCGCCACATTGGAACTGACTAGCCTACTTAACGGAAACTGATTTGATTTACTCCCTACGGCCCCCTCCAGGTGGCGCTGTTCAGTGTTGCTGTAGGGAAAGGATATTTGAGTGTCAGGTTTTCGCGTCCGTCGCGACACTCCCCACAGAGGACAAAAGTATGACTACTAAAGAGCTGTGCTACTCTCTTAGGGTGCGTCCACACTTGTATCATTTCGCCGATCCGATCCCCGTTGCGTATCTCCACCGCGTATCGTGCTGTTTGGACGCTCACTGCGGGCACTCCGTATCATTTGCGCCGTCGCGCGAAGAAACGCGTCCACACTTGCCGTATCGTATCCTCGTTGCGTATCGCCGCACCGATCATTTCGGCGTGCAGTAGTTTGGACGCTATCCGTATCGTAGCACCGTATCACCGCCCCGATCATTTTGGCGTTTCGTTTTCGCCGAACATTTCATTTCGTTTGTTATCGTTGTTCTGTGCGGAGTTGTGTCCCATTTAAAAATGTCGCCCGCTGAGATCGCTCACTGAACCTTGGGACAGAAATATTCTTGAGTGGGGGCCATGTACCGGAAGTCGCAGCGAGGAAGGCCTTCATTTTGTCATCTGCTCATGGAGATTTAGCACATGACTGTGCTCGTTTTATAATACATAATGCGGCAGAAAGATTCTTGAGTGGAAACCGCGTGCTGGAAGACGCCGCATGGGGAGGCCTTCGATTAAGGCACCCGCTCACGGAGACATGGCCTTCGTATGACTGTGTTTGTTTTATGGCATGCGGCAGAAAGGTTCTCGAGTGGAAACCGCGTGCCGGAAAACGCCGCATGGAAAGGCCTAACAAAGTAGACAGTCCATCAGTGGTATGGTATTTTTTAATTATCGTAAAGATTAAGGATTAAGAACCAATGACCGCAGCGTGGATCGATGACTCAAATAGCGCCTTTGATGATCGGGCAAAAACCCACTCGAGATGGATCACGGCCGATCCTCACCCCGTATCCTCACCGCGTATCATGAACGAAAGTGTGGACGTCACGCCGTCACGATCATGCAATGCTTTCGTGATCGCGAGTGTGCGGGGTACTGAAGATACGCGTATCAACATGGATTTCGCGCGAGCGTTGCATGATCGCGACGGCGCGACGTCCACACTTACCGTTCATGATACGCGGTGAAGATACGCGACGGGGATCGGATCGGCGAAATGATACAAGTGTGGACGCACCCTTAGCTTTCCATGGCCAATCTGTAGGACACTAAACACAAGTTTCGGCGCTGTAGGGAAAAGATATTTGAGTGTCAGGTTTTCGCGTTCGTCGCGACACTACCAGTCAACCATACAACCTATCCAAATATTTTATAAACTATGACACGTGCTGCAAATCATACACCCGACTTAATCACCTTACAAATAAGTTTAAACATCGATGTTATCCAACATTCTCACGAAATTTCACATTTCCAATCGGTGGAAATTAATAAAACATAAAATAATAACACTTGAATTTTTGCTCCTAGATAAGTACCTATTTAGGTAGTATAATTTGAGGAAAATTTGCAATTTATATTATCTAGGAGCACGGCAGGGCAGTCCCGGCCAAGTCGGAAAACTATTACTTGGGTTAGGTTGCCGTTGCCCGTAGGTACAACGCGGGAAAAAATACTTGATTTTTTTTTCAAGCTACAGAATAATATAATCTTAAACATTTTTTGAAAAAGGGGGTTAATCCTACCTATAAACAAAAATTCAAGATTTTTTTATCCCCATTTGGACATATGAAAGAATTTAAACCTAAGCAGAAACGGAGACGCTTCGCTCGCTCGGTCAAATACGGCTGCTAGTAAACGGAACATACTTCTATGAAAAAAAATATATTTATTTAACAAAATACACAGACCTAATACAGTTTAAAATATTAAGAATGTATAGAGTATTTTTATTGCTAGTTTATATTATAACATAATTTGACAACATAATTTAATAATGATTGTACTTTTACTTAATAGATTCACCACTTGTAGAACAATACATGACAAACACAGATAGTAAATAAATATCAAATAAGTAAAATGTAAAATATTCAAAAAGTAACATAAATGCATGTAAAATTAGATATTTTGAATATAATGTATAGCTGGCATAAAATTATTTCCTTAGTACATTCCTATTCCATGCAAATGTTTCAATCAGCCCTACTTAAATGTGAGCATTGGTATATAACACAAACAAAATACTTTTTCACAGTACAAAATAATTTGGTCTGTTGGTGTATACATTGTAATCCCTTTAAAATATTTACTTGTCTTATGTTATTTTTGCTCAACAATCACAGGATTAGTTACAAGATAAAAAATGATGTAGTTAATTATTCACGTCACTCAATAATAACCCATATATAAATTATGAATGAATCACAAACCAGAGAAGTTTGTACCTGTGGTCTATAAAATCACATAAAAGCAAAGCACAAACTTAGATATACAGTGAAAACCATATCTTTTTAGAATAAGCCTAGTTTTATAACTACCAATTTTTTTTACAGAATATTTTTTACCATATTCATTATGATACCATAATGGATATTAACAATAAATTCATTTGGTAACCACACTAGTTAACATTTATATATAACATTATTTTTAAAGTTATTACAACCAATTATTTAGTTATTTGATTATATTACCTACTATCACAATACAATAGTAATATCATGAAAGGAAGACAAAATATAGTAACAAATGTATATTATCAATATCTGTGCAACTTAATATTGTTTAGACCAAAATTATTTGTTCTCTTATAATTTTTGAATTTCCTAACATCAATAAGGCACATTACAAAGCACCGCAATAATTGCATGCATGCAGCATGGTCTACAGAATTACTAGATGGTTTTTCACATAGTATAACACAAGAATATAACCAAAACATTATCATAGCACTTTGTTAACAATTTAGTAAAGTTCAATCACAAATGTTATTGCTTATCTTTGATTCATAAGTAGCAGTTTAAATGTATGCTGTTCCACTGTAAACATTACATTTTAATCATTATACATTCCATCTAGTAAAAAGTCCATTCTCTTGTAGTGCCGGTTTTTCCATGCTTCCTGGCCTCGCTTCAGTGCCATGTATCCCAGTACAGCAAACAAGGGAACTACCAATATGGTAATAACAACAGGCATGATCATTCCTGGATGGCTTCCTGCTTTATTAGCCTGGGTGGTTGATGTTCCGCCACTTAATGTGAGAGGAATTCTTTCTGCTGTTATACTGCTACCTTCTTGATATTTTAATACTAAAGGCTTATGGGGCTTAATGGTTGGCTTGGCTGTATTATTTAGTGTTGTTTTATTAGGTTGTTTCGGTACATTTGTGGGTATATTTGTAATAGTACTCTTAGGAACTGCAACAGGTGGTTCTGTTGAAATGTCTTTCAATTCTAAACTTACGGGAGCCCCAGTTCGACCCACAACATGTTTGCCCTTATTTTTAATATGAGTTTCTTCTATGTCTTCTGAAGGTAATTTTGGTAAAATAACGGCATCATTTTCCTTGAACGTGAAGTTTGTCTGTGGGACCACGATACTGCCTCCTTCGACCGGTAAGGTAACGCTTTTCCTCGTGTTATTGTCTTCTTTTTGTAACAAGTTTTTAGGCGTTACACTACTCTTAATATTGTCGACAGTTTCAACTTTAGATGGAGTCTCGTTTATTCCTAAGGTTATAGGAATAAATAAGATATGAAATATTAAGCGGTACAAAACCATCGTGGTAAACAAAAATACCGAGAAACTTTGAGCACGAAAGTTTTGATTTTAGTATTTCCCATGAATGAATTTAACTGTGACGTTGACACTGCATTGACACTTCACCATGTTATCCCATGTTATGTTAAAAACATAAAAAAAAAGAAACAACTAGTCCGTAACTGTAAACCACAGATGGATTTAAGTGTGTTTAACGATAGCTCAAACATTTTTACAATTGACACTTGCCAATTGCGACTTTCAAATGACATAATCAAAATACACGATTAAATCGCAAAAATATTTCTTTGATTGTGTCTGTAATTATGAACACGCCTTTAAGTGGTCCACAATGAGGACTCGCAGTAATTCTGGGGTCCGTTTGGACTATTACCAAAGGGTAGTACATAAATTGATATTAGACCATCAACAACCAGTAACAGGATTGTTCCCTGCCAGTCCAGACAATGACCATGCATGGATCAGGGACAATTTATACTGTATATTGGCAGTATGGGGACTGTCCATGGCCTTCAAAAAGATTGCGGATCAAGATGAAGACCGTGCAAAGACATATGAGCTAGAACAAAGCTGTGTAAAGTTAATGAGGGGTGAGTAACCTTACTGCATTTATATTCCTCACCAGTGATTCCACTGGAGCTTCTAATAAATTAAAGCACATAGTCTTAAATTAAATGCATTATTTTATAACTCTATCTTCAGAATCAGACTACACAATAGAGAAAACTCAATCACAACTTTACTGGTTTAGGTTTTCTGTATTGACCCTTATAGGCAGATAAATTTATATAATGGACATAAATGAAGATAATATTCATAACAACACTATTGTTTACTTGATTTACAGGTTTATTAATGGCTATGATGCAACAGAAAGACAAAGTTGAGAAATTCAAAAGTACTCAACACCCATTGGACTCTTTGCATGCCAAGTATTCATCAACCACGGGCTGCAGTGTGGTCAAAGACGACGAGTGGGGCCACTTGCAAGTTGACGCCATCTCTCTCTACCTGCTCATCCTGGCCCAGATGACCGCATCTGGCCTGCAAATTGTATTCTCATTGGATGAAGTAGCTTTTATCCAGAACTTAATATTTTATATAGAGTCTGCCTATTGCACTCCTGATTATGGAATCTGGGAAAGAGGTGACAAAACAAACCATGGGCTCCCGGAACTGAATGCCAGTTCTATTGGCATGGCCAAGGCAGCGCTCGAAGCTATGAATGAGCTAGACCTCTTTGGAGCCCGTGGGGGCCCCTCAAGTGTTATCCATGTATTAGCTGATGAAGCTCAGAAATGCCAGGCTGTGTTACAGTCCATGTTGCCAAGAGAATCCAACAGTAAAGAATTGGATTCTGGGCTACTTTCTATCATTAGCTATCCAGCATTTGCTGTTGATGATCCACAGTTAATAGCCAAAACAAGGGATACCATAGTCAATAAACTGCAGGGCAAATATGGCTGCAAAAGATTCCTGAGAGATGGCCACAAGACCCCTCGTGAAGACCCAAACAGGCTGTACTATGAGCCATGGGAACTAAGAATGTTTGAAAACATTGAATGTGAATGGCCTCTATTCTTCTGCTACTTGATCCTGGACTATTGTTTCCAAGGAGATAAGAAACATACAGTAACAGAATATATGCAAAAGCTGGAAAGTATAATGATAAGGAAGGGGGATGATGGAATAAAGTTAGTGCCAGAGCTGTACTCTGTGCCTGCTGAAAAAGCTGATCTAGAACAGAGTGAGCCTGGGAGCCAGGAGCGTATACCCTTGGGCCGCTGCCCTTTCCTTTGGGCTCAGTCTTTGTACATTTTGGGGAAACTATTGCAAGAGGTAACTACAATATTTTCCTTCACTATTTCCACATAATATAAATTAATAAGCATATTATATTATGTTATTAAATATCAGCTGTGCCCTGCGGTGTTATCCGCTCATCCCATGGGAATACTAGTTTTTTTTTTTATCAGGATAAAAGTTGCCTTCGTGTTAATCTAGGGTGTGACCTACCTCCATACCAAATTTTATCAAAACTGGTCCAGCCATTTCAGTGTGAAGCTATCAACCCGAAGGGTCCAGTTTGTTATTTACCATAAGAACGAAATTGGAATGCATCTTTATACCAATAACGTGTGAAATCATGCTTAGAATCGGTACATTTTACTTCACATATACTGGACTTCTGATAAGGAAACCCAAATTGCACTGCCATACCAAATAGTCATACCTCAGTAGATAAAGTTTATTTAATAATAATAAACTTTATCTACTGAGGTATGACTTTATCTGAGGGTTATTAATATTTAAGAGTTTCACTCTTGTCGGTGCAGTTCTCTCCAGTGTATTATTTTGCAGGGTTTCTTGGCAGTTGGTGAATTGGACCCATTAAATAGAAGGTTATGCTCAGAGAAAAAACCAGATGTAGTGGTTCAGATTGTCATCTTGGCAGAGGACAATGAGATAAGAGACAAATTGATAGAATATGATTTACATGTGCAAACTATCGCAGAAGTTGCGCCCATAGAAGTACAGCCAGCAAGAGTGCTGAGCCACCTGTACACATATTTAGGTAAATACTATTTTATTTGGATTAATTTAGTCTTACCCTGAATATATACTATAATCTCTGACTTTACTAGTGAGGTGTAACTTTCATGCATATTATAGTCTTCCGGTTGGCGTTGTGTATCCACTTAAGAGGCCTTATTCCTTTTAAATAATTTTTTTTTCATATTACGACAAACATATTGATAATTTCAACCAACTTTTTGAAGTGAATAATACTTTCACCGAGTTCTAGGTAGGAACAGCTATTTCATGATTTCATTGCGTGCAGTCGAAAATAAGTTGAAAAAACGAATATTCCGCGTCTATTTTGTCAATTTCGAGAAGTTTTCGAAACAAAAATTATCAATGAAAAATTCAAACTGTAGGTTTCAAATATATACCAATAAATCCCAATAGCCCTGTTCTAGGCAGTAATAATATGTTAAGAAACATGTTTGATCATAGAGAAAAATGTCTAAAACTATCAGCATTTTAAAAGGTATAAGGCCTCTTAAGCAAAACAATATTATTTTGTGGTTTTGTACCTCATAATGGTCCGTCATAAAAGCGAAGCGTGCTAAGTAGATAACGCCTTCGTGCATTGTCATTTTGGTGAATTAGCAACTCTAAGACCTTTGGCATCAGTTAAAGAATAATAGAAATGACAAAGTTTAATAGAAATGTGTTCTAAACTGCTAAAAGGAAATACATGTTGATGAGTTGATGACATGACATGTATTTACAAAATGAAATTGTTTGATTGATTGTTGAGTGACATACCTAAAGCTACTCACACATGTGATATGTCACTCATCATCTTTATGACAGTCAGTCTAGCCAAGTATTTTTCACACACACACACACACACACACACACACACACGCACGCACGCACGCACGCACGCACGCACGCACGCACGCACGCACGCACGCACGCACGAACGCACGCACGCACGCACGTATGCACCATGCACGCACAGTCGCACACTGACACCTTGCTTTTTAGGGTGCCTTACCATTGACGCACACCGACATCACACGAACATTACAAAACGATATTGTACTAATAAACAATTTAATGTGTACCTACTAATGAAATTCCAGGTAGAAATAAAAAACTTGGCCTGTCGGGAAGAAAATCTCGGGATGTTGGTATACTCAGTACGAGCAAACTTTACTCAATAAATGACAGGATATTCGCCTTCACACCTCAGGTATTTATGTTTGAATATGTATTTATGATACAACAATTCTTTATTCTACACCAACAAGAAAAATAATACACTGGAGTCTTAACTTAAATTACCATGGTTATTATCGCTAAGCTAAAGAGCGATCTCTTCCAGGCAAACCAAATAGTAGGTTGTAGTTTTAACTTTATCTATTTTTATGTTTCTTTTAGTAAGTCTTTTAATAATTTTTCGTTAGAGTGCACATTGCGCTGCAACGCACGAAAGGGGCGCGATAATCATTCAGTGTTGCCACACTTAATGTAATTTTATAATTTTTTGTTTTGCTGACCATCACGTCAAATTGCGCTATGATCTGAATGGTGTTAATTTTAGGGCTATTTGTATATCGATTTTATATATCTTATAAATACGGTCACTTCCATTTCGCGCTTTCACGTACGTTTTTATATTAACTGTAGTTATAACAGGCATTAAACTGGGTGAGTATAGTATATTTTTGTCAAAATTCTTTAAACACTAATAGTTTCTTTATTTTGTTAGTTCTCTGACATGAAACGTTTCTACATCGCGTCCGATTCTGAACTGGTGGTTGACACATTAAAAGCGGAAATAAATTTCCTGAAATCCTCTTGGCAAAACCTACTTGGGCGCCCGCTTATTGTCTTGACTTTGAACCAAATGTATTTAGGTATTATTATGAGTTATTTTATCATTTGAATTATGCTTGCTGTTTACCCACCCTGGTTTTATTTTAGATTAGTTAAATTTTCTGGTGTTTATTAGATATAGATTGTTTATATATTTTAGTTTATGGTACTGCCGTTTGTTTTATTGTCCAACGAGTGGGTTGTTTATTTATATCACGTCACTAACTGTACGATTATTTTGTTCGTCGAAATGTATGTTATATATATCTCTTCTTGTACAAACCCTTTACCACCCTTCACACTTACTATGATTCCACTCATTATATTCGGTTCCGCTAGTATAATGAAGTTAAATTTCAATGCACATTTTATTTATTTGTTTTATCTTAGCTAGTCTGTTTTCACTAGAAGATTTCATTATGACATGCAGACCGTACATATAGAGCATCAAAAGTAACTAACCATTTTAGTATGCAATTTGACATAAGCCACTAGTAAAATTGTAATCTACTTTTGATAATATTATTAAAACTATCGTGAGACATCTTTAATCATTATTAAAACGGTTTAAACTCACGTAAAAATTGTCAGGAGCGGCCCGACATGTTTCAAACTCATTGGGTCACTGACAGTGGGTCGCGAGTCGCGTAGCAGCACGGATATCTATCCCCTATCCCCTGAGGAGGAGGTCCAAATGAGTTCGAAACATGTCGGGCCGTTCCTGACAATTTTTACGTGAGTTTAAACAGTTTTTTATAATTAGCTACTTTGAATGCTGACCGTACTAATAGTATATGGAAGTTGGGTGCGTGTGTAGTACACACCCAAATTTTAATCGTCAAATAATTACATCACATTTCACATAGTAGATCTACCCTACGAGTCTGTATTAAGAGTGAACATTTTATCATTTAGTAGTATTTATTTACAATCACGCTTGTAGCTAAACATTTTCGACTTTTCCCCCACTGAAAACAATATACAATCACTTACGTCACCAATCAATCACGTACAGCAAAGAATTCCTATAATTCTGTTACTCCGAAACAAGGACCATACCCCGAAAGCAATTTTCGAAGAAAATATTTCGACGTAAAGTATCCTTACTATAGCAGCAGCTACTAGAAAGCAAACATGCGGCAAGGATTCTAGTTGCTGACCCATATCTACACACGCACACACACATCCACATACATGAGTGAAAAGTTTGCTCCCTTAACTCATTTAATTAAAATTTGTATCAATTTTTCCATTGTACGACGACAAATTAACCATCGAATAATGTACCTTAAGGTACTGTTTTGAGGTTCACTATTGTGTCGTTAATTTTTGTCGCACAACGGAACTTTTCCGATCGCTTTTTTTCTAAGGCTAATAAATATATAATAATATATAATATAAATAAAGGGAGCGAACTTTTTGGTCTTCATCCACATATGGATTATGTTTGAAAGTATTATTTGTTCAAAAACACATTAATATTACTAAACTAAACACCCATCAAATTAAAAGTTCCATTTACAAATTGTCATGTCATGCTACAAACTGCTTAGCAAATAATCTTAAACACTAAAATTTGTGTTAAGTGTACTTTCAAATATTACTTTTAAGAGTTATAAGGCTGTCCGTCCACAGAAGCGTTGATAGTTCATTTTCTCCGCTCCGGTTCTGTGGACAAGCAGCGTTAACATGTGTATGGGGAACGGAATCTTGAAACGGAGAATCGATTTAGGAATCATGTGCCCAAACTGTAGTGTCATTAGCTATTCTCATTCCCGGTGTGTTCCCCGCATGTTAGAACTTCGACTACGAGGAATACTACATGTCGCGCGACCCGGCGTTGCTCGCGAGCACGTTCACCGCCAACGTCGCCTTCCTCGGGATGAGCTGGAAGCAGATGTTAGGCCGGCCCACCATCACGCTGCTAGCTACGCAGTATTTGTTAGGTAAACTAAAGGCACAGTTTCTTTGGTGTATAGAGCCTGCATGCGGGATGCGGGAGGTTTCCAGAACGCGTAGGGTCCAAATTTGAATTTTGCCGGTCGTTATACCGCCTGCGGCGAGTCACCGCATGCGGGGTGACGACCGAGTTATTGCTCAATGAAACTGTGCCTTAACAGATACTATTGTATATTGTATTGTTAAGGCGGATCTGTTGAGTTAACCTGATTGGGGCCATCGCAATGGAAACGTTAGTGATCGAGAAACTTCTTAGGAAAGTAGTAGGCTAGATCGATTTACTTTTGACATACATGTAGATTGATCAGTAATTAATTAAGCCATTTATTTCAGGCAACTGTGGCCCATACATACCTTAAAACAAACATACATATCAAATACAAAATTATAAAAACTATTATATGTTCGTGACAGTCGTGCATTGTCTGATTGGTGCGACCTGAACTCTGGGGTGTCTCAAGGTGGTATCCTGTCTCCGCTTCTGTTCTCAGTTTTCATTTACCTCATCACCAGTAAACTTCGTAGTTCTTACCATCTGCACGCTGATAATTTGCAAATTTATACCCAAGCTGATGTCAGAGACATAAACTGTACCATCTCCCTACTCAACGACGATTTACAGCACCTCGCTAACTAGTCAAGTAGTTTTGGCATCAGTGTCAATCCTACTAAATGTCAGGCTATAGTGTTGGGTAGCCAGGAACTGTCGGAGGTAGGTCGGTAAGTTACCGGTACGCTGCGTAATCTTTATAAATTTAAAAAAAATCTCCCAGTAAGCACCAAAAAGCTGCTTGTGCAGACTTTGGTGCTGCCCCTTGTTGATTATGCTGATGCGTGCCTCACTAACATCAATCAAGAGTCCCTCAATAAACTAGATCGCTTTCTTAACAATGGGATAGGATTCATCTTCGGCCTTCGTAAATATCACCACGTTTCGTCCTTCCGGCGTCAGCTTAACTGGCTTCCCATACGTAGTCGCAGATCCCATGTACTCTGTTCTCCATCCTGTTTGAGCCTTCTGCTCCAGGATACTTCAAAAGTAAATTCACTTTTCAAACTCCCCGTCCAGGCGGTAAACTTCGTTCCTCCCTAACTCTTAAACTCTCGATTCCTTCGCACCATTCTGGTTTCATGTCCAATTCTTTCGCCGTTCAGGCAAGTCGTCTTTGAAATACACTCCCGCTCTCTATTAGACAAGCCCCAAGCAAGGTAGTTTTCAAGCGGATGCTACGTAAGCACCTGCTCGAACAAGAGCTCAAATAGTGTCTATCATCCTATGCAGTAGACATTTCATCGTATTTATTATTATATTATATATAATATACATCTTATAGTATGTAAATATATGTATCATTGTATTTATGGTAAAGTTATATAATGTACATTTATTCACGTGTATCTTAGATGCTTTCCGAAGGATTAATTTTCTACTCTGCACCCACTTGAAGCATCTCTGTTTGGCCCTATGGTTGACTAGTAGATAATGCCATTAGGCATTAAGTTCGCCATTTGTACTGACTTATGTTTTGTGCAATAAAGTTTAAATAAATAAATTATGTAATTAAACTAGGTCACATTTTTTACCAGCGTTGTGTTACGCGAGTTGGAGGTGTCAGGTAGCCGTAATACGTCAGCTGTCTTTTTGTACCTTAGGTTAAGTAACGCCATGTTTTCATATCAACATCCGTTGAACGGACAAATATTTCGAATTGCTAATGAACTCAAATGATTTTACATATCGTCGGGGATAGTGCAATACCGCGTAAGTAACAAGTGTAGATACGAATCAATATTCAAACAAATGCTAAGCATTTTATTGAAATGAGAACTTTATCGACAGCTGTTTTTTACGCGTTATTGCACTATCCCCGACGATATCTATCTCCACACTTATGAAAGTTGCTTTATTTTTAATATTTTTTGTTACATTTTCGAGATATATTAATAGTTTATAATATATGACACTATTATAAAATTCTAAAATTGAATAAAAAAAACAGTTTTCAGGAAAAATCTTAACAGTTTGATGCAGGATTACCTATAACCAGGCGGCGCGGGGCGCACTCCGCGATTAATGTTCCCCGCTACAAGTACATGCCGGTCGCCTCATATATGGGGTCTATTCAGTGGCTGCCACGCTCTGCCGAATTACGTCGCAAGTGAACGTACCGCATTTGTCTTTTTATACTAGTGTTTAAATGAATAAAAAGATAGCTAAAAAATATTGCATCGTAGCAGGATGCAGGAATTTGCTCGAATTCGGATATATACCAATATTAAATTTAACAGTCACCAATTTAAAGACGGCAAAACAGTTTTTAGAAGTTAACCATTTGTAACTAATGTGTCATGTGTACCTATATTATTGTGCGTTATTAATTCATTATCGTCCTTTGTAAACAAAATCAGTCTTTTTTTATTACTGCATCGCACCACCACGCCTTACTATAGCTATTTTTCTATTTGTTAGGTTGCATTATTCTTCTTTATACGTACCGTATTATAGTGTTTAAAAATAAAACAACAAGATTTTGTATTGCAGTGGTTCGCAGCAACGCCAATAAAATGTAGCCTGGTGGTGGATTACATTTGTGTACATTTTGAAGTTTATAATTTTATAGTTAAATAAATAATTAAATAATATATATAATGTATCAATAATATAATTTGCTCTCTATATTGAATGCAAATAAATGGTCAATACGTTATTATTATTTTAATTAATCAATGATAACCCTCGCTAGCGTCGACGCGGCAAGTGAGCCAATTCATTTTCACCTTTATTACACAGCCTCAACGTTCCGTTTGGCTTGCGCTGGAGACGACGACTTTAGAAGGTCCATAAATCATATTTTTTTGGCTAAAAAAAGCGGCTTTTATAAAGATCAAAGTAGTGTGCCTTCTGTAATTGTACTATTATCTATTCTGTGCTATTACCAACATCGCCACCTGGTCGTAAAAATATAGCTTTGTCGGCTCGTCATGTCGAAACGGCTTTTAAACAATTTTGGCACAGGGATAGCTGTACATCTTACACTTTTTACGGCGGACAGTTTATACACATTACCGTAACGTAATTTTACCAATATTATTATTAGAACAATCTTATTTCATTTGAATCATCAAGTTGATACATAACATAACCTACAAGTTTTTAAACAAAATTAGGGAAAGCGTCTTTGAAATAGTAATTTTTCCGAACCCAAATCTGGTTTTCACAATAGATCTACCGACGCAAAGCTTTATATCATACATATTACTATTGCTTTAGTTACTCGTTAAATTCATTAGTATCGCCTTATAGTTAAAACAATCTAAGATGTCCGAATACTCATAAAGACCTTATCTTGAAAACATGACCGTGCTCGGAAGCTCACTTTAGGATAAATGGAATAAAGCAACATAAAACGCAAACAGATATGTTCTTACGTCAAATGTCTAAGTAACTTATAACTCTTCTAAGTCTCAAGGTTGAAATTGTAATATTATCCTAACTTAATAGAAAATTTAACTGAGTTACGCTTCCCTTGATAAAGTATCATACTCTTAAATAAGAGCTATGCTATTGCAATTTCAACCTTGTGTCTTAATAAAGATGATATAAATTTGTTTCTGTTTTTTTGTTACTAGCTTCCATTTGTCCTAAAGTAAGCTCTATACGAGTAAGACAATGGCATTGTGTGGCCATGTTTACAAGATAAGCTCTTTATGACCATTCGGACATCTTAGATTTTTTACGTAACATTTCTTTGCATGCGATTCCAGCGTATCATATATCGTCGATCAAAACATTATGAACTGAACATTATTTATATAGCATTGTATGTGGGGCTATATGTATTTTAATATACTTTGCATACGAACATAACTTATATTGTATTATTAATTCTCCAACATTAACGTTTTGTGATGCTTTTATTAACATAACTCATAAGAATGCATCGGATTTCGCATAGCACGGTTGAACGTTTGAGAGCTATGGAGCCGATATTAATATTAAAATGTAATTTATACTTATACTCATATAAGTGTATTTAACGCATTTTAACTTTAAAGTCAATGAGACGGCAAGAATATAGACCTGATTTATATAGGCGTTGTTTTTTTCGCTAACATAAAATACGTATTTCATTGCGACGTTTTCCATGGAGTAAATTGGGTTCAATATTAATCGAATATATAACAAGAAAAACATGAAATCGTTAATTAATGTACTTAGTTTACAAGTTTGTAATATAATGGAAATTTAGACCCCAATCATAAAGCCACTTAAGAATAAAATAAATTAATGAGTATGCATTACATTTTAATATCGGCTCCATAGCTCTCTATCGTCCTACCGTGCTATGAGAAGTCCCATGCCTACTAATAAGGTTGTATTCTAATTTACGCCGCGGATTTGTAAACTATGTATATATGTAACATTTCGTTTTCAAGCTAACACCCCTCCCTGCTTCTGGCTTTATGTTCTATTCATCATCCTATCACTAATATCTCGTATGACAGCACAGTGTATGTTTCAGATCAGGGTAAAATCCCAATGGCGATGATTACGACCATGAAGAAATTGAAGTCCGGATACATTAACGGGACCAGGGTGATGCTGGGCAACCTAGGCGATTTCTTGAGCACATCTGCAATCACCAACTTGAGTTTCTTGGGAAGTCAGGAAGATGGGTATCCGGATAGTGAGTTTCTAATCTGTACTACTTATTATAAAGTTCTAGGTTTGTATTGAAAATCAGTTTTCTATGGAGAAATCAGGAAAAATCTTAATAGCACCATGCAGGATCGTCATTTGTTTTGTATTGGGCGCGCGGCGCCATGCCATTCTGTCGCCATCTGTTGTTCATAGCGATACCCTAGTTCACACACTCGTACTAATTACAATTCATTTTTAAGAAAAAAAAAGTCCGCCTCCAAAGGCGTCGGTGCCGACGCCAAAGTTTAATAAAAGTTGGATAAATTAATAATAGTTAGGATATTTAATATGTTCCCTAAGTGAATATTATCCTGTAAATTTGAATCACCTGGTGTTATCTGGGAAAGCAGTGAGGGTTTCAAAAGGAGACAATACGGTTCGAGAAAAGGTTGGTAGGGCTTCTTTTTAGGGTTCCGTACCCAAAAGGTAAAAACGGGACGGAACGGCTGTCCGTCTGTCCGTCCGTCCGTCTGTCCGTCTGTCCGTCCGTCCGTCCGTCCGTCCGTCTGTCACCAGGCTGTATCTCATGAACGGTGATAGCTAGACAGTTGAAATTTTCACAGATGATGTATTTCTATTGCCGCTATATCAACAAATACTAAAAATAAAATAATATAAATATTTAAGGGGGGCTCCCATACAACAAACTTGTTATAGATTATGGTACGGGACCCTTCATGCGTGAATTGGACTCGCACTTGTCCAATTTTTTTATTCGTCTTGGCGATAATTTGTTGTCAAATTTAAAACATGCGTATAACAATACAAGCAGTCTCGTCGTCCTTTTAAATAATGTGCTGTATTTATTCCTAGAACTGAACCCCCGAGTGCAAAGCTACTTAGAAGAACACCTCCTGAAGTCGTTCAGCAACAAGCTGAGCTTCCTGTCGGGGCCGACGGTCGCGAAGAACCCGCGCATGCTTAAGCGGCGTATGTCCGTGCGCGGCGCCATCAAGAAGACGCGTTCCATCAATGTAGATTGTAAGTCCGTCTTTAGGCTGACTGTCCGCTGTAGCGGAGCAGAGCAAAACCAGCGCGTGCTTAAGCGGCGTATGTCCGTGCGCGGCGCCATCAAGAAGACGCGTTCCATCAATGTAGATTGTAAGTCCGTCTTTAGGCTGACTGTCCGCTGTAGCGGAGCAGAGCAAAACCAGCGCGTGCTTAAGCGGCGTATGTCCGTGCGCGGCGCCATCAAGAAGACGCGTTCCATCAATGTAGATTGTAAGTCCGTCTTTAGACTTAGTCTATCCCCTGTGTCTGTCAGCTGTGTAAAATGGACCGATCGTATTCCTCAGATTTAAATGCACTTCTTTTGGGCTTCTGAAAGACGCAGACTGATTGGTACTTTTTCTCCGCTCTGCTTCAGTGAATAGGCAGCCTTATAGAGTAGGATGGTCCACTGTTGTATGGACAAAAAAGTACACATGTCTTTATATGTCTTGTTATCAAGTAATAACCATTACACTAGTAGGTCTAGCATAACTTAGCTTAGCTTATAAGCTACTAAGGCTTTAAGGCTTGAGTCTACTTAGCTTATAAAGCTGAAATATTCCCGGACCCAGTTTGATATCTATAATGTACAACACCCCCACCAAACGTGGAAATTATAGGACAAAAGTCTTGTATCCATTATTTTGCTGTAGAAAGGGTCTTACTCATTTATTAATAAACTGACAAATATTATATTATCCAAGTCAAATAAAAACAATAAATAACTTAACTATTTTTTGTTAAATCGTAAACCAAATGATAATATTGACTATTATATGCATGGCATAGGAATCTGTAGTTATAGTGGACTAAGCTCCCGTGTTGGTTCGGAAATTCGTCGGAGACGCGGGTTCGAAACCTTAGTCCTAATTAGTTTTTTTTTTATATAACGGCACAACGTAGTGGCTCCGCTTCGCCTGATGGTAAGCAAAAAGGGGAGCCCAAGTTGCAAATAGCAATTGACAACAAACCAACGGTGCGATGTCAGTTGACACCTCCATGCTGGCGCGAGAGATGCTTCTGCACGCTTCGTTTGAAGGGATGTTACGTTTGAAGGATGGAAACACTAGATAGGTTATCGCGGGCTATTTTTCCGCAACTCGACGTCTTACAAGGAAACACTAGATATGAGCCATTTGATTAAATATATTAAATCGGCTGTTATACACGTATCACAATGTTTCAGCCGACACCCTGGGAATGGAGGGCGAGTACGTGGGGCCGCATCTGGAGAGGAAGCCCTCCTGGCTGGAGGTGGACCCGAACTACGGCCGCAGCCCTTCACCGGACACCGCCAGGAAGAGGTCCATTACCAAGTGAGGATTGCTTATATTTTCCTTAATATTTTCGTGATTGTCACACATTTCAATTTTAAAAATAATGACGGACTAAGCACTATTTCCATCAAATGGCCCGCATCGGTCGGATCGAAAAGAATACGAACGGAGACGGCGACAAACGATCGTGTCCGGCAACATGTCGACGCATACGATCGGCACCGTACGGTTGCTTGCAAACGTATCCACATCCAGTCAAATAGTTTCATTCCTACCATGTTGACATGTTTTGCTTGCTTATTTTATCACTGTAGTAGCGGGTATGAATGTCATAAACACACGTATGCTTTTGCACCAAACAACTATTTTTTTCCTCTAAATCCACTATGTATAAATTATCTATGCAGCGCGTGCACTTTCGAGAATGAGGGTTGACTGAATGGCCCTGCCCGGTCTTGGCCTCAATCGTACGCAACGACATCGACAGCCGAAATGTTCCGATCGCACACGACGACAAGCGAACGGAGCCGATCGCGTGTCGCAGCATACTTTCGGTAACGATGACATGTCGCGGAAGACGCCTGCGGTCAACCGATTGCGCGCAACTTGGTGGTGTAGACTTAAAAACCGTACATATATGATTCAGTATCGTTTAAAGACCATAAAACTCTTTCCGTTCCGATCCGTTCCGGGTCGTTTGGTGGAAATAGTACTTTCCCAAGTAGCACAGAGGTTGCATAAGTGATAATACAGCCTTTATTCAGCTTAAATTAGCGGTATAAGGGCTGTATAAGCGCTTATGCAGCTTGTGTGCTATTTGGATTATACCGCGTATATTCATTATTTGAGCCTTTCTGACGTTTCAGGATGACACAAATAATTTTCATTTTTTATCAATATTTATAAAATGGATATAAAATGGATGGTATGCACAAATATAACTACCTATATCAGAGAAAATTTGTGTTTTTCTCAGTTAATTTTTGGAAACGGTAGTTGGAATATTCACATTTCTTCATATATAAATGAATGTTTGTCTGTCTCGCATGCGTTCCTGTATCATCCGTCATATTGCGGCGAACTCGGTGAGTTATTGTGTGCAATGGTGAGATTTAACTGGACGGTGTTGGGGATTGGCAAACTGTCTAAATAACTGAACGTTTATAGAAACTTTGTATGCGCACATTTAGTTGCCAAATAAATGTGCTCCCTTAGATTTTTTATGATTTAGCGTTTTTGTGCTATCTATAGTCGAGTTTTAAGGGCGTTGTTACCAGATAAGAGCGAAATCTGCATTTTTTAAGTTTACAGGGTTCGTTTACTGACGAAAATTATTTAACATAATTCGACGTGGTGTAAGGAAATTAATCCATTCATAAACCTTTTGAGGTACGGAATAACGGAACCCTGAAAACTTTGATCGAAATTTCCAACAGTTATCTTAGCGACTCGGTTCTAATTTTGAAATTTTCTTTTGCATGGGTTGGTTTCTTTTGGTAGCGTCTACGTGAGCACCTTCCCCTCCTTCGCCTCCCCCGCCTCGCTTCGCGTTGTATGAAAATGAGACTTTAAAGGCGAATGTTCGCTTTGAGTCGTCAAAGCGATTGGATATAGTTTAACGATAACGAGTGTCGCCTCCTTATCGTTAGACTATGTATGGCCGGTTATTCGAATAAATTATTGTTCGAATATATTTGAAAAATACCCATCTCTGTATTCGAAAATACTCAACCATTCTTTACGCACCGTGCAAGAAATGAATTTGTCCAGTCTTAATTAAATGCTTCGTATTTCCCTTTTCTTTTATTTCATATTATAAAAGATTAATCTTTTTCATGATGAGTGATGACTAACAGTAAAAAACACATCCCTAAAATACAGTAATTCGCCTATTTTGCGCTTCCGCGGCAACAACCCTCTTAACACGACCCTCTCAGTGCATTGTATCGAGGATGGTCTTAAAAAAAATCAGTAAACACAGTTCATCTTTTCTCGTATAAACATAAAAAAGTCAAATCATGATGACATGCGGGGGGCTATCATATCTAGCTCGCACGGTATCGAAAAGACAGTGACAAGTAGTATTTGTCGCGCGACAAGAGTCGCGTGTTACATTAATGCTAGACCTACAGGTTTTCTATTATTTAAATAGTTTTTTTTTGTTGTTGTCACTTCTTGTATTGTGGTTTCTTGATGATTGACTGTAAAATTATGAATGCAAGGTAGATGCCACTCTAAGTATTCCTCCACTAACTGTACTAGGTTTTTTCGGTTTGCGGTTTTTCACAAACTTTTCATCTTTACTTACATTTCTCCGTAGTAGTCTGAATATTAACCCGATTTGTTTGTTTTAAAGGGGCACATCTACTACCAGCTTGGGCGTTGTATCAACCACTCCCTCTACCGAAGTCGCCAAAGAAAAAGTTCCATCACCCCCTAAAGAAACCGGTTAGTAAGCTTATTAAAACTATCGTGAGTCATCTTAGCTTAGCTAGGCGATGCGAACCAGTGGACCGTTCGCCGCGCAACAGCACTGAGCTGTCTCTGACCATACGCGTTCGAAACATGTCGCGCCGTTCCTGACAATTTTTCGTGAGTTTAACCCATTTTTATTGTTAAACAGGTTAGTCATTAATAAAACTAAATTTAAACTAAAAATATTGATTCTCGCTATGGACCGCTATGAAACTACAAAATAATTAATTATGTTTACAGGAACGATAAACAGAAACATCCCTACAATAGTCCGCTTTAGGACTGCTTCGGAATCCCAAGGCGTGTCGTATTACGCGGAACAAGAGACAGACGAACTCCTTATCATGCTGCGAGAGACAGAGAACTTGGACGAGCAGGGAGACATCCTGCAGTACTTGGTCGACACGCATGGATTGGACTTCAATAGCGGTCAGTATACACTATATAGCGATTGGAAAAAAGACATCGGAGCACCAACCCGTCTAGATCAACTTGGGTTCGCGACTCTTGTCGCACAGTACTGTGAAGAAAGAGACAGGTAATATTTCTCGTGCTAGAATGAGTCGCGTGTCACAGTTGTGCTAGAGGTGCAGAGGGGTGTGTCGTACGCGGAACAAGAGACAGACGAACTCCTTACCATGCTGCGAGAGACAGAGAACTTGGACGAGCAGGGAGACATCCTGCAGTACTTGGTCGACACGCATGGATTGGACTTCAATAGCGGTCAGTATACACTTTATAGCGATTGGAAAAAAGACATCGGAACACCAGCCCGTCTAGATCAACTTGGGTTCGCGACTCTTGTCGCACAGTACTGTGAAGAAAGAGACAGGTAATATTTCTCGTGCTAGAATGAGTCGCGTGTCACAGTTGTGCTAGAGGTGCAGAGGGGTGTGTCGTACGCGGAACAAGAGACAGACGAACTCCTTACCATGCTGCGAGAGACAGAGAACTTGGACGAGCAGGGAGACATCCTGCAGTACTTGGTCGACACGCATGGATTGGACTTCAATAGCGGTCAGTATACACTTTATAGCGATTGGAAAAAAGACATCGGAACACCAGCCCGTCTAGATCAACTTGGGTTCGCGACTCTTGTCGCACAGTACTGTGAAGAAAGAGATAGGAAAAAAGACATCGGAACACCAATAATACCCTTACTGCGAAAACGATTTGTAGTTCTACAGAGTAAACGCTAGGGGAGCTATACTATTATCCATACAAATCGTTTACACTGTCGCTAGCGAGTACGGTCACGTTAACTCATGGTAAGGGTACTGAGAAACGTGTCGTACGTCAAACAATAGATAGAAACTGCTTACAGAGAGCTAAGACGTGGTCCGGTGTATGAAGTTATTGGCCCCGGGTTCGAATCCCAACAAGCGTCAATATTTGTGTGATGAGCACGGTACAAATATGGGCGGGCCTTGTATGTTTCATAAGTAATTATTTAGCTGTATAAAAATATGTCGTCGTCTAGATTGACATTGGTCGTTGACAATTTTACTACTGACTTATGATGTCAAATTGCATACTAAAATTGTCAGCTACTTTTTATGCTGACTGTACAAGCGTAATTGCAATGAGTAGGTTGGAACCTAGCTAGGAAGCTCGATTTGTATAAAATGTGCCGTGATTAGGGAATTCAGAACCGGTCATTATACTATAGATTCAACCGGTTATAACCGGTTTTATCATAAATAACCGGTTTTGCATTCGGTGCCCGTGATAATGGATATTTAAATAACAAAAAACAAATAAAGCCGCGTACATGTTGCAACACGCCTAGAAACTATATATTTACATCTCTCGGAATATTTAATAACTATTTTAAATTGATAGTTAAAATTTTATTTTAATTTACCTACCTAATATTTGGAGAATCTATACATCTCCTGTTACGTGTACCAATATAATTAGTTATAAAATAAATGTAATTGATAAAAAAAAATACTTACTGTTGAGTTTCATTCGGGTTTTTATCAACAGCGGTCTCTTCTTGGGAAATGCCGGTAGATTCACAATCTGACTTGTAAAAGTGCCCTCGTGGATACTTACTGAATATATTTAATTTCTCACCCATTAAAATCAAATCCACAGGTATGACAGAGAACGGCAAGGTGGTGACAGTGAAGGACCTGCTCAAAGCCCTGTACGAGAAGGCGTGCACCCAGAAGCTGTGGGGGCTGGTGCGGCACACCGCCGGCATGCTGGGCAAGCGCGTCGAGGACCTGGCCAAGGCCGTCACCGATCTGCTGGTCCGCCAGAAGCAGATCACCGTCGGCATGCCGCCCAGCAACGAGCACACCATCACTGCGCCGCTGCCCGAGAATGAGCTGCGCCAGCTGATACATCTGGTAGGTGGAATACGGGTGCATCCCACGAGATATAACTACATAATATATAATTTCATATTAGTAACGTCCACAAGATATAATGAACTTTGCTATAACATCAAAATCAATATTTTTATTAGGAATAACGGTCAATTAGCATAATACTCATGTTGTAGAATGATTTTTTATATAACACTCAAATACTCTAAATTCAGTTGATATAACATACATAACGTATATCGATCATAGTGTATACTTTCTTTTAGTATAATGATTAGAAAATATAATAGCGTATGATATACTGAATAGGTTATAACTGCTACCCCTATGCCCCTAAAATGGAATGTGGGTCAAAAACCGAAAACTGTAGGTTAGGTTAGGTTTGTTTTATGACCATGGATAGCGGAACGAGCGAAGCGAGCGGAGCGTCATAATGCTTGCTTGCATGGAGGTATATTAAAATTTAACAGTTAAACTATTGTGTAAGTATGTTCACAATTGATAATGGCCGATGAAATTCTGGCAAGTAAGAGTATACCGTTTGGTTGGAAGAACTGCGACAAAATGGAATATGGGTCAAAAACCGAAAACAGTAGGTTAGGTTAGGTTTGTTTATGGCCATGGATAGCGGAGCGAGCGAAGCGAGCGGAGCGTCAAAATGCTTGCTTGCATGGAGGTATATTAAAATTTAACAGTTAAACTATTGTATAAGTATGTTCACAATTGATGTGCAGGCGGTTATTCTATACGAGCATTATGCGTGTTGGTGTTAGATGTATTGAGTAATATACATAATAAATCTGAGATATTATGAACGTTATACGTTATGATCGTTATATACAATGATATTATACTTGAATAACGTTATACTTAACAAAAATAGATATTTTGATGTTATACCTACCGTTCGTTATACACCTTAAACGGTATACAAAACAAGCTTATACAATATGAGCGTATATAATATGAATATTATAGTATAAGTTCTTATATCTTATATTACTTACCCGTGGAATACACTTGAAGCACAAAACAGATAAGTACAGAAATCAATCTACGTACAAGCGCGCTCGAGCAAACGCACACATAGACATTGTTAGCAGTTTCGTAAATAATCGCTTCGAAAATAAAAAAAAATTGTGTCCCCCCCCTCTAACTTTTCAACCACGGGTCAAAAAATTATGAAAAAATTCATGAACATGAGGCCTTATAAGAACTTTCAATGAAAACTATATTGAACAAAATCAGTTAAGCCGTTTTTGAGTTATCGCACAATTTCATAATTTTCTTAAAAGAACATAAATTGACTTCCAGAAGGTAATAAGTGACTATAGTTACTTTGGCGTTTACGACCTTTTTATAGAGCTTGAAATCTTTGTCGTAACTTAAGTCTATTGTGAAGGATGAGCAACTACGGAACCCTACACTGAGCGTGGCCCGACATGCTCTTGGCCGGTTTTTTTGTCGCATGTTTCCCGTATAACGTTTTAATTATAAACTCCACAAGCTATAGTGTAGTTTTTACCCACGAAAATGTTACCCTAGCTTGCTCGCTTTCGCGAAGTTGGCCGAATCGGTTTCGGCAGCGAAGTGCCTCACCACACTATCATTATTCACTCAACCTCGGTCAACTTCGCGAATAGTGGAGCTGGGGTTACCGGTAGGCAATCAATCGGAAAGCGGTATGGTATCAGCCCTACAGGCTGTACCTCTAGTGCAACTGTGATACGCGACTCTTTCTCGCGTGCGCTATTTATCTATCTCTTTCTGTACAGTACTGTGAAAGTGACAGGTAACGCTATGCCACGCGACAACTCGTGGAGCACAGTTGTGCTAGACAGGCCGATGTAGCCTTGTACTGACTAACATTTAACTTTTAACAAGGCATCGCGATTTGTTCTTAATTTGTTTAATAAGTATTCCACTATTTGTTACACGCAGACATTTCGCAATGAGAAGCATGAGCACGATCAAAATAAGGTAATGGTTTTGTAGTTAGATATTTGGGTTTGGGGTTTGGCTGTTTGTGAGTTTTGTTTTTATTTCATACCGAACCGGACGGGAAAAGTATCTTTATTAGTCTAGCAGGTAGCACTTAGTCTGACATAAAAGCATTGGAATTAAATTGCGTAACAACGCGACGCGAAATATATACTTATGAAATGGTGCATACATGCTTTATCGAACGCATCATACCCATATTTATATTTATTATTGGTTGAGGATACATTTCAAATGCATTACCTCCGTCACTGTACGTTGTACTGTACTTGCGCTTTTCGCATCATTTAAAATTGTACAGTCAGCTTTAAAAGTAGTTGACAATTTTAGTAAGCAATTTGGCATAATACTAAAATTGGCAGCTACTTTTGATGCTGACTGTACAATAGGATGGTACCTCACAACGGTGCAAAACAAATACGAATTATTTACTGAAAAAACTGGCTTTTTAACAGTATGCCAACATGATTAATTTTTAATAATCATATTAAATATAAATTCATAATTTAAATGTATTCAGAAAATTCAAAACTGTACTTATTCTATTGAGTAGCGAATCCTACGGGTATGGAACTATTTATTAATATTATTAAAAAAATTACGCCGTTAGTTGAATACCATAAGGGATAATAGTGCAATGGTTGGAAAAAATACGAAACACAACATCCAAGAAATCACATGAAGATTATCTCTTGTGATTGTTCGTTTTGTGGAGGTCCCTGTTTTACATTATTTTAATAAGTTGTATTTTCCCACAGGCCTATGGCGATGACGAGAGTACTGCCATGTTGACGCAAGAGCTACTGGTGTACCTGGCGATGTTCATCCGGACGGAACCGCAGCTGTTCTTAGAGATGTTGAGGCTCCGAGTCGGGCTTATTATTCAGGTTAGTTCAACATTTTTTTTTTTTTTTTATGTCATAGGGGGCAAACGAGCAAACGTATCGCCTGATGGAAAGCGATTACCGTCGCCCATAAACACCTGCAACACCAGAGGAGTCACAAGTGTTTGCCTACCCGGAGGACGAAGATAGAATGCCTCTATGCTAGTAATTTCACCGGCTATCTTACCCCCACACCGGAACACAACAACGCGAACATTGCTTTTTGGCGGTGGGTTAGTAGGCAAGACGGTAGTAACAATCCGGACGGACCCTGCACGAGGCCCTACTACTCCAGTGTTCAACATAAACATCATATATTTAACGTCACCCATGGCCATTAGTGGGACTTTCTGCCCGTTACGCGGGGAGAAAATCTAATTTACTGGCCAAGGCAAGAAGTAAAACATTAGACAAACCACGGGCGGTAATTAGTAAAGACCTGGTCGCACATTTATAGACATTTGCGATCTGGGACGATCACTAATATGCCGCTCTAGGTATGTAATGTTATTGTTGTTATTGTACGAAAGGGGGTAGTAAAAAGTCCATCCTGACGGGTTCCTATGGCAGCGTAGAAATTAGTTTTATGCGAAATTAACTCACTCCTAAAAGTCACCTACTCTCCAATTCCCTCGTGTAAAAAAAACTTGATTGCAACGCTTGCGTAGTGGTCAAAATACTGATTAGTGATTAAAAACTGTCACTGTGACACTGGGAAGTGGTGAGTAAACATAAAAAAAGCTCAGACATCAAAAAAACGATAATTACTTAAACGATATTCTTTTTTATTAAGGTAATGGCAACAGAACTATCCAGAACACTATCGTGTGACGGTGAAGAGGCTTCAGAGCACCTGCTAAACTTGTCTCCTTTCGAAATGAAGAACTTGCTCTACCACATTCTCAGCGGCAAGGAGTTTACTATCAACAGTGGTAAGAATACACAAATTATAGATACATACTTCGATAATCTAAAGATTATAATAGTTACAAAACAACATACAATCTACCTGAGTGTGACGACACTAATACGCCAGATTCTAGAATTTTAAGAACACCAGTGCTCTTAATATCTGCTAACTGGGCTAGTTTTCTGCCAGATCAAATCAGCTATTTTTAAGAAACATCAAAACGCTGGAATTGTATGGAATTTATAAGACGCAAACTATGTCGTCACTGTCGTGTACGGTTAAATTACCTCCTTTTATTTGGTTTTTGGGTTAATTGTTGTATTCATGTATGTATATTTTCTAAAATTGTATTTAGTGGTTAGTGTCGATTCATTGTCGTCAGGAAATTATCAATTAGGTACCTACATTTAATAAAATGTAATTATATTATATTATCAATTTATCACTATTCTATTACTCTTTATTTCCAGCGAATTCTGAGTTTTTCATAAAGCTCACTAAGAGTAAAGGCGAGTTCCCATCCTCTACAAAATTTTTCTTTTGTACATGTTGCGTGTGTGTTTCTCTTTACACTGTGATTATGTTAAGTTTACCCCTCATTCAATTATATTCTATTATGCGTTATAGCCATCAGTGCCGCTCTCATGACTACAAAATGACCGCACTCGCTAGCGACTGCAAGATAGATTTGATACTAACGTAAAAAGAAACGACAGCGACACTTGTGTGCAGTAACAAAACTCGCAGCTATGTGTGCGTGTCGAGGGGCGAGCGCGGGCGAGTGCGGGATGCGCGCGGGGGTGAAGGGCATTCACGTGAATGCCTCGTCGAAGGATTCGCCATTACAAGGTCACCGACGCCCGAGTTACACCGATAGGCCGCTGTCGCGCCTGTGACACAAATCGGTTACGCAGTCGCTAGCGCTAGCGATGCGGTCATTTTGTACGCCTGGTAGCGATACAGGTCCAAACTTGATTCAACCTTATTTGCAAGATATGTGCCGTTTTTTGTATTTTGTGTTCGTTACATATTTGTGCCTGCAGTGTTACAATTTTCCATAAATTCTCTCATTCCAATACAAAATATTGCTTCATTTAAAATTGTGTTTTCCGGTCATGTCCGTCCCAGTTTTTTTTTTCTATCTGTATGTATATAATGAAGATATTAACAACTAGCATAGATAACACTAAAACATGTTTCTAGAATATTACTAATAAATCATGCAATTTTTCAGTAGGCCGTGGAAACTTCTCAATCTTTAGCAACAAATCAAACCGCTTTGGCAAGAAATCGCAGATTATTCTGGACGGAGGGCAGTCGCTACAAGGCAACATTGAAGACAGTAAGTATTAGTAATTAATATATCATACAAATTTGAAAGCAATTTGAAATATACGGTAGCGGTGACATGCTTTGGAAGCATGTAAAATATACAGTAGCGGCAAAGAAATCTATCATATCTGTGTATTTTGTATGAAAAATGCCAGAATTTTACCATCGCAAAATCAATATTAAACTAACCGCCTTTTTAAAAATAGGCGTTGTTTTATCATTTGACAGGCAAACCTACTGTTTGGAAGTTCCTCGTATAATTATTATTGCAACACTACACCTTTTTAAAAATGCGTATGTATTATAAACTTGTTATCTATTACAATCTTGGCAATTTAAATTTGGATCCTATCATATTATTCATATTGATCTTAAAATTAAAATGGTTCAAATGAATGTGATAGAAATTTTGCCGCTACTGTGTCGAAGTCATATAAAAATACCATCACATTCACAATTGTGTTTCATTTTAATATCTATACGTATGAGGTTTGACATATACCTCCATTGATATTTTTGAGCAATGTGCTAGATCGCCACCCCATATCTGTCCGTCTTGGCAGCCATTTTATGGCCACACTAGTTACTAGCCCGCCTTCCAGCCCCAATTTAACCAGGCGGTAGTTTATTTAACGTCGTTCGTGTTCGTGTGCAGCGGTTCGGTGCGATTAATCCTTTTAATGCCTAGAGTGCGCTCTATTGCTCGTTGAAAAATAGTAGTTTTTGATACAAGTGTGGAAAGTATGTCATTTTGAACGAGTCCCGAGAAGTCTTGGCCTGAGCCGCAAGGCGAGGGTCAAGACTCGGGACGAGTTAAAATGACAATTCCACACGTGTACCAAACAACGTTTTTTAATACATTTGCGAAAAATTGCAATAATACAAGTTTAAAACATAATTGAAAGGGGCAATTATATTTATTTCTGTCTGATAAAAATTAAGAGTACCTACAATTTTTAGAGCAATTGTCAAGGGTCGCATTTAAGGCCTTTGCTGTTAAGTTTAAAGTTTTATTCAATTTGTTAATAATTCTCTTTTTCTCGTTTCCAGCCAATAAAATGTTCATAGACGGCAATGTAATTTTTCTTTCGATTTTGCGGGTAAAATACTCTCACTTGCAATTTTTGCCTTGGCTCGTATAAGAGCGGTGTTAAATCTATTCTGGTAACATCAGAATCCATCATTTTCTATGAAAAACTCTTATTTTATAAATCTTTCGTGTCATTTACACATACTTAAAACAATCTTGAATGAAAAAGAAAGTTTTACTTTTAATTGTAATATTTTTTTTCAAGTTGGCGTCGGCTGTCATCATTCAGCCAAATCAAAAGAAATAGTTTTAATATTTCCGAAGAGATATGATAATGTTACACAGTAATTTAATTGATTCCAAACAATAAACATCGTGAATCTGTTTTTAGTTCTTTACACTTCATATAATTGTAGATAAATATATTATTTAATACACAAAAATAGCGATTATTCATAATTATTATGAATTTATAAAGCAGCGTGTGGGTCACGCTTAATACTGTATTTTCTAATCTGTGACAATACCTTTCTTTTTAATTTTTTTAGGTCACGCATAATACTCATTTGCTCATTAAATAATAGTCACTCAAACAAATTATTAACACCGTTTTTGAGTTTTTTTAATAGATAACCCTTTGATTGATCCAATATGCAATTTAAATATTTTAAGCATAATTATGAGATATACACCTGCAATGCGGCATGACGTTATAAATAAAGTCAGAAAGTGATTGACCTTTGTTTGGATGTATGAGGTATGACGTGTTAGTACAACAGAAAATTAAAAAAAATTGAAAAGTAAAAAGCACTAGTTCGAAATAACCAACTTTTCGCACGATATGCAGCTACGAAAACTACCACTTTTTGAGCAACTGTATTAAAAAATCAATTTCGGCTTCGGACCCACTGAGTGCCCACGTTTGGGCAATGTAACTTAGGATTAGGACTGAGGAATTACACATAAAATAAGATAAAGATTCTTTATCGCACAAAAAAATCAACAATTAAGTACAGCAAGAAAATGTATATACATGCTGACGAGTTTCTGCTTATGGGACAATCGAAGGATTTCCAATATTGAATTGTGTTTCTGTGTATACCGTGCAAATGTTTTGTGTACTGTTAATTTACATGTTTTTATTGAAGAAATAAATTACTTCTTTTATATTTTCTATCATTATAAATAGCATAACATTCATATTTGAATGGCACTTGAGAAGACATCTATTTGCCTACTGAGCCGGCGGAGACATCTGCGCCAACTAAATTTTACCCGGCGGCGCACTGTGGGACGAAAATAGGCTCTCCATAGAAATAGGGACTTATTTTTCCAAGTGTATATTCTTTTGATTGAAATTCAATCTAGTTATGATTTTTAGGTAAAATAATGATTATGGGTAAATTTGGCCTATAAACGGAGAAGTAATATTGTTTTAACGATACGATAAATAAAATATAAAAATAAACAATAAATAAATTGTTTTGCGCCGACCCAGGCCGCGGCCAGGGTAAATATGATGAACCCGAATATTTGTTCCTGGGTCATGGTCATGGAAGTTATCTAAATATGTATTTTATATATTATGTACATCGTCGTCTAGTACCCATAGTACAAGCTTTGCTTATTTTGGGACTAGGTCGATTTGTGTAAAATTGTCCCATAATATTTATTTATTTTCTCAAACATCCAAGGAAATGTCGTTCTTATGATCGTGGTATTAGAACGCGAAATACGTCTTTGTATAGCAATTGTTGAAGATTCGTTCTAATTTCAAATTAGAACGATATAAAGGAATTTCATACAACATTATTGGCCGTAGCCAACAAAGAGATTGTCTTTTGTTTCAGTGGGGTTTATTTCTTTTATTGATAATCTATGGCATACTGCCAATAAAAAAAAACTTAGTTTTTGCATGTATATTTACGTTTTATTTCTTATATTTAACTAGTTTATTCAATTAGATTAAATCAGATATTCAATAAAATAAACAAGGAATCACGTTTATTGTTAAAAAATATAGCAATATCTAATAAATAAGGTGTTGTCATTTTTTAATAAATAGAATCATCTTAACATTTGGTGGCAAAAACATTGACCCGAACAGCTTAAAAAAATAAATTTGTTTTTTTTTATTAAGTTTGAAATAAATTTGTTTTTATATGAATATATAAGTTGAACATTTGTATTATTTCCTTGGATTTATTTGAGAAAAGCACTATACAAGCCTCGGCGCGAACAGGGATTGTCGGCCTCGTATCTCTAGATGGCCTCGTTATCACTCGGCCATCTATTACTACTCGGCCAATAATCCCCTATTTCGCGGCCTCTGCAGTAATGTACTATTATTATGACTTCAGTCGCGCCGATCTCGGAGCCGGACCGGCAGGGCCAGTGGCTGCGCCGGCGCCGCCTGGACGGCGCGCTCAACCGCGTGCCCAGGGACTTCTACCCCAGGGTCTGGGGCGTGCTGGAGAAGGTATTTGGTGCAACAACTCATAGCAGAACGTTTCTTTAACTGAATAATAAATAAAAATTAACATGACGTAATGAATGGCAACTTTCAAGGATTTTGTACTTTAGTATTAGATATAACGGTTTCTTATGGAAATAAAGGGGCAAGGGGAAGTTTTTTTTTTAATTGATTTTTTAATCTATGGCCACAAAATTTCTATATCTTGAATACCTAAGCCATACAGCCGTAAAGAGATTTGACAACTTCTGTACTATGCAATCTGCAAATGTGACTTAGCCAGATGGGAACACTCCTTAGGCCGTAGCCCATCAGATACATAACCGTTATATCAGACATAGAAAAAAACCCTTTATCCTTTATCACAAAAGCAATTTAACGATATGTGGAGAAATATAAAAAGGTACTTTATTCATTTTCCGGGCAACGACAGTTTTTTGGTAACTGACGTAAACAAAGAGGATACAGGACTATTTATTCCACCAATTTGCAGTAATACATCATAACATCACATCAATGATTGAGTGCGGTGGTAGCCTAGTGGTTAGAGCATGCGACTTTCAATCCGGAGGTCGCGGGTTCGAACCCACCCGGCCCGTACCAATGAGTTTTTCGGAACTTATGTACGGAATGTGATTTGATATTTACCACTCGCTTTTCGGTGAAGGAAAACATCGTGAGGAAACCACCTAAGCCCAATAAGGCCTAGTTTCCCCTCTGGGTTGGAAGGCCAGATGGCAGTCGCTTGCGTAAAAACTAGTGCCTACGCCACATCTTGGGATTTAGGTAGCCGACCCCGATTGAGAATTCATTCTCAAAAAAATGGGACAAAGGCTAGGAGGATGACATCACATCATTGATCCAAAACTATCTTACAGTGATAAAAGTCTTTTTTCTTTTTCAATACTATTCAGTATTTATTTCAGAAGAAGAACGAAGGATTGAGTTTTCCGGTAAACAATGTCTTGAATTTGGCTGTTGACATATCGCTACTGACATTTTATAATGCATATATATCTATATATGTGACGTATGCATGTTATTGTCATATGAAAGCCGTTCGTATCGCCGCTATCCCAGGGAAAAACCGCAACTTGTCAGGCTGTAATAACAGTAGGAATTTCAATATATTCGAACATTGGACGAATGTTCTATTTCTGACGTCTTATATTATATTTTAGTATAAAGTGTTGTTTTAGGTAAAAAAAAATACCTTTTATGATAATACTTTATCCCTAAAACATGAACAACATAGCTATTATTGGCAATATCATAATTAATGTATAGTATAGTATAAGTATGAAATATTTCAACTACATCTAACATTTCTTCCAGTGCCAAGGCCTAGTAATCCAGGGCAAAGTGCTCCAACCGAATCTGACCCAAGAAATGACGTCAGGAGAACTGAAGTTCGCGCTAGCGGTTGAAACAGTCCTCAACTCTATACCCCAGCCAGAATATCGTCAGCTCGTGGTCGAGGCTCTGATGGTGCTGACCCTGGTGGTGGAGTACAAGGCGGTCAACCATCTGGGCGGGACCATCACTGTGGAACACTTGGTGCACAAGGCCAACCAGATATTTTTGGAGGATCAGGTAAGGGATCGAAATCAGCCCGTCTAGCGCAACTATGCTTCGCGACTCTTGTCGCGCAACATAATATCAACCGTCACTCTCTCACAATACTGCACAGAAAGAGACAGGTAATATATCTCGCGCGAAAAAGAGTTGCGTCTTGTGCTAGATGTGCAGGTTCAACTAAATAAAGTTTAGCATACAAGACAAGTCTTGGTCTAGACGATTCTATTAACCGACAACCCAAAGACTTATAAGCGTATAAACTTGGACAGTGGTGTAATCGTTCAGCTCTTAACAAAAATCACTAGATTGCCTTTCCTTCACGACATAAGAATAGTACATTATAGACCTGCAAGGGGTTTTACAATCCACGCCATATTGCGGATTTTCAGTGGTACTAAATTATTTTACTGGCAACGACACATTTTTGGTAACTGATGTTGAAATTCGGTGAATGTCACTGATGTAAACAAAGAGGAAACAGGAATAAATATTCCGCAAATAAGTATTTTTTGCATAATAAAGCCAAAACTATCCACTGTGATGAAAGTCAAGTTTTTTCAAAAGGATTCAGTATTTATTTCGTAAGAAGAACGGAGGATTGAGGAGCATTCCGGTAAACAATGTTTTGATAATGACAAATCCTTGACTGACGTTTAATAATGCAAATATGACGAATACACATTATTGCCATATTAAAGCTGTTTGTAACGCCACTATCCCTGGACCGGACCGACGCTTGCTAGGCTATACATAGCTATAGGGCGGTGAATTAGTGAATGTCCCAGATCGCAGGTGTTTGGGCCATAAACACGCGATCTGGTGCTTTACTAATTACCGCCCGTGGTTTGTCTAAAGTTTTAAGTCTTGCCAGGAAGTGAGATTTTCTCGCCGCGTAAAGGCCACATACGGCCTAGCCACTTAATTGCTTCCAATTTTGAGTTGGACTCTATTTGTATAATTAAACAGGAGCTAGGACAGGTACCCGTAGTTACCGAAAGCAATTGGCTAGGGGGACGTAAAACTCATTGCTCACACACGCCCTCAGGTCTTGCCACGCTATTTGACACCACTGAACTTCGTGTTCTGTCTCAGATGCGCTGCAACGGCGACGCGACCCTGTGCTGCGCGAAGGCCGACAGCTCGGGCGGCGCGCTCGTGTGCGGCGGCGCGGCGGGCGTGTGCCAGCACCTGTACGACTCCGCGCCCAGCGGCTCCTACGGCACCATGACGTATCTCGCGAGGGCCGTCGCCACCCTGCTGACCGAGCGGCTGCCGCCTGAGACGCCTATCGAGTGCGCCATCACCTGAAGTGTCATGTGACCCTGGTACATCATGCGGCGTAACGGTCGAGCGCTTGCCAACCCATCTATGCCAGCATTTAGTTAGATCCCTAGTTAGCCTCTATTGTCGAGTATGGGTCGTTTTATCTGCTACGCGTGATATGAGAAAGTTTTGTTGATGTTTTTCTGGATAGCGTAACGATAGAGGAACATATCATTTATCTCTGCGCTCTGTCGCTTTACGGTACTATATGACTTACAGAAATTACTTGACATGATTGTATTTGGCTAGGGAGTTCTAATTTACTTACTGAAAATTATAATAAACGGTTGTCATCTGATGGGGTGCCTATCCACCAGATGTACTATGCAGCTATGCTGCGAGGATGCGAAAGCTACCCGTTTCCACCAGTGCTATGCTATGTGGACCAATAATTATGATTGGTGGATATCAAACATATCTATAGCAACGTAGAGCACATCTCTGGTGGAAAGGCACCCTTACAGTAAATTATATTGTGGTCTCTGGACAAGTGGACACCACGCCCTGCTCATGTCAATACATTCACGTCGCAACCTTAACGCAAATCTTGTATTTCTGAAGAGAAAACGCAATAACATTTGCAAGCAAAGCATAAGCAGTTACTCGAAGCACTACACGTGCATCATTGCTCGTGAGGTAAATCTTGATACGTCGCCAGGAAGAAAATACTTTAATTTATTGTATCAACATTGTTGTTCCTATAAATAGTAAATACTTAGGTAGCCCGCGATACACTAAGTATTGAAACAAAGCCATGAACGGGATCATAAGGATTGTTAGTTAGGTTTTTAATAACAAAGGATTGTTTATAGCCACGTAGAATTAGAATGATGTTTAAATGAATTAGCAATATATGCCATGAAGGTAGTATAGTTAAATTTTAATTTGCAATACATACAGTAGTCTCAAAGTTACTGTTGTATAGAAAATTTTAGTTCTGACATTAAATAATTAAACTCTTTATGGATGTTATCATAGAATCATAGTTTTGTTATCATTTATCAATCAGCTATCGTACAGTTCAGGACTTCAGGTTATGTGCTATTTTTTATTACTAAATCAAATATTGACTTGCATGTCACAAACTGGTTTCAAAAGGATAACATGTAGTTATAATTTTAATTGTTGATCATTTGTAACTAACTGTAATTGTTTAAACACTATATTAGTATTAATTAAGAAATCAACAAAATTATAATACTGCATAGTATTTAAGTTTGATAATAATTTTATTATGTATCCCTTATTTCTCCACAATTTAATTAAAAACCCGATAGACAACAGGAAACAATGTTCATCTCTCCGAAATATGTTTACAAAATCAGTATCATATTATATTCCATTTATAAATCAAATCAATCTCAAATAAAGCCCTATGTATTTAAATAAACTTTAGTTGTTATTGTCATTCCTAGTTTCAATTAAAACAAAAATTTGGCAAAAAAAAAACAACCATTACAACTCAACTACCTATCTATTTCTTCAAAAGATACTTTTACACAACAATTTTTAAATCACGAATTCACTACACTAATAATTCACTACGCTTGGTCGTCTTTCTTCCCAAAGAGGTTCATTTTGGACAGCCAGGAGGTAGTGTTCCTGAAAAAGTAAAATTAAAATGTGTATAGACTTGAAACATTCTTGTGATTCATGGAATAAAACAGCTGTAATAAGTAAACTGCGACCAGCAAAAATGGAGAAACCCGGAGGAGGCTTTTACATGCAAGGGACCAGAAACTGAAGACTGAATGTTATTATTTTAATGAAAACAACTCATATATATTTAAAAAATGTATTGTGGATGTATAAAGCTAAAAAAACAAAGAAAACAGGTTTAATTCAAGAAATTGGTGTAGTGAGAAATATATTTAAATGACTGAACGCTACAAGTAAATATTTTAACCTAAATCAACATAATACTACACATATTGTCACTACTTTGACAAAAAAAATCTGAAGCCAACTTTGGGAAAAAGGTAGTCTCAGTATATTTTTATTGAATTTAGGTTGTAAAATGTACTGAGATGACAAATGTCACATGCACAAAGCTAAATGGACATTCTTGCTTCGCAGCACTCCAAAAAAGACTTCCGGTCATTTTGGAAAGCCACAAATAACATGAAATACCGTCCTTCGTGTCCCGTGAGTGTTAATGGCAAAACTGACACAAAAGACATAGCTGACCCTTTTAAAGATAATTTTATTGTTAACTCTCCTCTTGGACCATCGCAAAATGAGGTTATCGATGCTGAGACTAACGACTTGGAACCTGGACCTGGATACTTGGTTAAGGATGTGGCTATTAAATCTATCTCCCGAGGTAAATCCCCAGTGCATGATGGTCTCAGCATCGAACATCTCCAGAATGCAGGTCCCCACGCCTCAAGAGTGTTAGCTTTGTTTTACACGCTGTGTGTAAGGCACTGTTATTTACCCGAGGATATGATGAAGACTGTTGTTATTCCTGAACCTAAAAATAAAACTGGAGATTGGTCTAACACCAGTAACTACAGGCCTATATCCCTTGCGACTGTTATTGCAAAGGTATTTGATAGTATGCTTAATGTACAGTAGGGTGGTCCTTATCTGGCCAAAAAAAAATTTTTTTTTAATTTTCTACGGGACACCCCGTAATAATGATCTATAACATTAAAAATGCCCATTGCAATTTTTTTAATTTTTTTAAGCAAGTTTTAGGGGTTGCTACCGCTAACAATAAAACCTTGGGTAATAGTAATAAAAAAACATCTTTTAAATCGTTATTATCTATTTATTATTTCTCAAAAACAATGAAATCTACTATGTAAGACATATATTGTGACATGCTAACCTAATTATATAAGAACTTTTCGTTTCTAAATAGACAACAAAGTAGATTTTTTCGTGTTCAGGAACCTTTTTCTATAGTCTTTAACCAATAATAACAAATATTGTTTTTGTTCTTCATCATTGGTATGTAACTTGTTGTATTCTTCCATGAGTGCTACTCCTCGCTCCGCAATGTCATTTACAAGTCGCATGCTATGAACTATTGCCTTGTTGCTTTTATAACCATCGTCATTATCCCATGCTTCTACGCCAGTCTTCAAGAAGTCAGGCGTCATTCCAGTTATCTGAAATAATCTATTTGTGTTGCTTGTGACAAAATATTCAAGGTTTTTAGTCAAAATTAAATCACTTTCTGATGTGTATTGTTTAGGACAGTCCTCTAAGCCTTCACGTCGTAAAGCTCTCACCATTTTTTTTGTGTCCTGGCTAATTTTGTCGTAAAAAAATGCTAAACCCATAAGTTCCTCAGACAAATACCACAACTGGTCCATAATTTATTTCAGAGCTACTGCAGATATTTAAGGATTTATCTCTTCATAAACCTTGGGATCTTTTAACAGGTGGAGATCGTTGCCAGGTGCAAATGGTGCAGATTGTACTTCATACCAATATTTGGCGTATATTCGCACTGTAAATATGCAAATATCTCGTATGCCGTTCTGATCTTTCCTTGAAATCTTAAGTTGATCTCGAAATAAGTTTTTTTTAACGGATACATCGCTTTTGCCATCCACCTAGCCCTATCTATGCAAGCCTGCAGGAGCTCTGAAGGACGATACATTTTCAGTTGTACCTCCTAAGAATACAATAATTAGTTGTAACAGTTCTTTGTAATCATCTTTCGGATGGTACACCGCCAACTGTTATTTTGCAAAACTAATGACTGCTCTTGAAATGGGTTCACAATATTTAACCATTGACATATCGGAGGAAACTGTTTTGAAGTCATTTTTATCAATATTTGCCCAGTTGTTTTACTGCAATTTCAGGTCCACTAGAAGGACCTAATGCCAAAAGCACCACGGCTACTAACATTATGTCAAGTATGTGATGCCGGCAGGCCAGCCAAAGCAAATCTTTTACTAATTTTTGTTCTGAAAGGATGCAAGGTCCGTTCCTCTGACCCGTGTTAGATGCAGTAAATTCCAACATGTAATAGTTTCAAATAGGGCTGCTGCTGTCAACTCTCCTGTGTCTCGGCTTAACTTCAGAACACCAAGAAGTTGGTCAACACCTTGGTCTGATACCAAAATAGGTAATCGGTCTACTATCTCGAGACCACAGATGTCTTTACCGCGAAATTGCAAGAGTAACGAGTGCGACGCGTGTGTGCTCTCTGAACGACCTGGGGGGGTATTCGACCAATTTTAGAGATATAATGGAGATCTCTCCTTTTCATCGCCATCCGTCACTTTTGACGTGTGCCTACTTGACAAGTGGCGATATCCCTAGACTAGAGCATCGCAACTTCGTCAATTCGGACGCGCAAAATTTTCGCTTTCTTTGTATGTGACGGCATAAATAACAGGCGCATACTTTAAATTGACCGCGTAGTACGTGAAATTAGTCCGTTACGTTTTGTTCAAAACAGAAATTTATATACATGAATAACATTTTTGACAATCATTATCGTTTTCGCATTTCCAAAATTGAGATGAGATATGTCACTTTTAAGCTCATCGCATTTAAATGACAGTTCAATGGCGATATAACTGTTATCTAATGGAGATTTGACGTTTGGAGATATCTCCAACGGCATTCTCGAATTGGGCCCCTGAACGGTCAGAGTGCCGAACCCGTGGAGGGTGTCCGGGGGGGAAGGGAGGGGAGAGGTGCACTTAACAAGTGTGCATACGTCGCTTGAAGTGCTTTTCAAGTTAATATTCCAATTATTATAGAATATTTATGTTTTAAGTGGTTTATGCTAATTTCGTAAAAATACAAAAAATAAAAACTTTATCATTCAGTAGCGACCCCTAAAAGTCAATAAAAAAAAATAAAAAAAATTACAGCTTAGTTTTACATCTTGTAGAACATGATGAAAGGGTGTCCGGTTGAAATTTCAAACTTTCGATTTTAAGGACCACCCTAATGTACAGTTAAATAATTACGTGAGTCTTAACCCCAACCAGTTTGGTTTCGACCAGGGTTATCAATGGAGAGTGCAATACTGTGCCTTGCACACTGTCAAATATTATTTAAATAGAAGAACGCCTATTTACGCGTGCTTCCTGGACCTGTCTAGGGCTTTTGACCTGGTTTCCTACAATATCCTATGGGAAAAGCTAAAAGCTATTAAATTACCTAATGAGACCATTCAAATTCTAAAGTATTGGTATGGGAACCAGGTCAATAGTGTTAGATGGTCAGGTACTTTTTCAGACCCGTACAGGTTGGAGTGTGGGGTGAGACAGGGGGGTTTGACCTCGCCCACACTTTTTAACCTTTACATAAATGAGCTTCTCGAGACGTTCGGCAAAACGCATATCGGCTGCCATATTGACACAATTTGTTTGAATAATTTGAGTTGCATCGGCTTGTGGTTTGCGAAAGCTTATAAATACTTGTGAGACATACGCTATCCAACATGGGCTAAAATACAATGTAGGTAAAACTCAGTACATGGTATTTGAGCCTTCTGGTTATCAGATACCCAAGGTACCTTCTATTAATTTGTATGGTAGTCCTTTGGAAAGGGTGAGGAGTTTTAAATATTTAGGCCATGTTGTCACCTCAGACTTAAAAGACAACAGGGATATCGAGCGCAAACGGAGGGCCCTGTCGTGTCGGTAAGGGCAAACATGATTGCGCGTGAGTTTGCGCGCTGTACCAGGGAGGTGAAATTAACACTTTTTAGTGCTTATTGCACTTCCCTGAATACGTGCAGCTTGTAGTATGCATGGAAACCTGACACATTCTGTCAATATGAGAGATTGATTTATAAAACTGAAATAAAAGTGTCCGTGCAAATATTCGCGTATTAATTAATTAAGTACTGCCGAATATAACAATTTGGCGACGAGGCAAACGAACACGCGTAAGATAAATAATCTTATAAATATATTAAAGTGAATAGCCGGGTCCTGACTGAGCGAGCAGCCTCGCGAGGCCGCCTCGGACGTTTGCCGCGCGAGGCCGGCTCGTGTTGTAACGATATTTATAAATAAGTGCCGCGCGAGGAAAGGCCGAGCCAGTTTGGCTCAAGAACGCCATGAGGCCGCACGTTCGGAAAGTTGTCGCCACCACTGCCTTTCCAATAATTCTACGGCGTCTAAAAAATTGGGCAAGTGCGAGTTTTGAAAATCTGTACTCTCTTATAAACGCCAAAATAAGGATGAAGGACACAAATCTTCCAGAAGCAATATCCGCGAGAGAAAGACCTGTTCTTTCGGCTCCATGACGGTAACACGCGCGCGACGATCAAGCCAGGCCAAACACAACCGTCTTGAGTGAGCGCGGCAAACGTACGCGCGGCGCCTTTGAGCATGGACAAAAACCGACAACGCTCGGCTCGGGCCGCGGCACGCTCGCCCGAGGCCAGACATGCATTTGCCTCGGGCGAGAGGCACGTCCTGACTGGCCGAGAATTTGCCGCGCGAGGCGGCCTCGCGAGGCTGCTCGCTCAGTCAGGACCCGGCTAATAATTTGGGAAAGGAAACTGTGTAAAGACCTATATTTTTCAAATTGAAAATCAAATCGCTCAATGGCGGCTATGTTCAAAGATCATACAAATAGAATTTAGTAGTTGACGCATGTCATTTTCGGGTGCCGAAATTAGAAATTATTTACGATAATAAATAAATTGATCATTGAAATTGCATATAAAAGAAAAAGATAAACTAAAATAATTCAATCATGAATCCCGTTGCAAGCTTAGAAAACTTTGCTGGTGGTAACTGGAATGCCTACAGAGTACAACTAGAATGCTACTTCATGCTTAACAATATTGCAGAGGATAAGAAAGTGCCCTGGCTTATCACCAAGCTAAATACACATGTATATGAGAAGCTAACTACACTGTGCATACCTGGAACGCCAATGAAGGAAAAGTATGAAACGATGTGATAAACTGCAGGAGCATTACCACCCAATTAAAAACCACATTTTGGAACAAGCGGAGTTTAGAAAACGTAGCCAAAAACTAGACGAAACTATAGAGCAATATGTGTTTATTTATTAAAAAATGTATCAAAAAAATTTTGTTTCATAAATTTAGACAATTAAATTAAGGAGCGGCTGTTGAATGGCACTCGTTGTGATGCAGTTAGATTTGAAATATTAAAACAAGCTGAGTTATCTTTAGAAAAGTTAATTAATGTTGCTAAAACAGTAGAGGCCGCCTACAATTTGGTATTTAAGTATAAAAAGGAAGAAGAGCGACCACAAATGTATATAATGCAAGAGAAAACGATGACAAATAACAAAAACTGTGCATGGAGACAGAGTCCAAGTCTATCTAAGTCAGAGGTAGGAGCAGGCGCTCAATGTTTTTGTTGTGGAAAAATTGGGCACATGATTGCAGAGTGCACATTACGGGAAAAGTTCTGCAGCGAATGTGGAATTAAAGGTCACATTTTTTAAATGTGCCATAAAAGTAATTGGAGAGAAAATACATTAAATACAAGTGAAAATTGTTCAGGACGCGTCGAAATGAAACGGGATGAGAAAAATTACGAAATTGAACGTGAAATGTTCAACATGTTTTGTGTCACCGACAAAGCAGAAATTTCATCAGCAAAGTTAGGTATCCCAAAGGGTTTACCGATGTTTGAAAAAAAGGATTGTAAAACAACTGCAAAAGAAGTTTTTGAGGAGGAAAATAATACATACAATATAAATATGAGTATAAATTTGAACTAGATATGGGCCAGTATGAAGTTGATATTGATTTAGAAGCCAACGCAGATGACCTAAAATACCAAATAAAAGATGAGATTGAAGCAAGTAACACAAATAAAAAGTATTTTGAAATAAATGAAAAAAAATCTAAATTTACTAGGGTTTACTCGGCTAATTCCGAATGGCGGGTAATTCCGAAAATTACTATTATCTAATAAACGGGGTAACATTTTTTGCGCTAGCAACACTTCCTCAGATACTATACACTTCTACAGTAAGAAGTGGTGCTAGCGCAAAAAATGTTACCCCGTTTATTCATCATCATCATCATCATTTCAGCCATAGGACGTCCACTGCTGGACACAGGCCTCCTCAATTGACTTCCACATGGGCCGGATAGAAGCGACCCGCATCCAGCGAGTCCCCGCAACCCTGACCAGGTCGTCCGACCACCTTGCGGGTGGCCGTCCTACGCTGCGCTTGCCGGTACGTGGTCTCCACTCGAGAACCTTTCTGCCCCAACGGCCATCGGTTCTTCGAGCTATGTGCCCTGCCCATTACCACTTCAGTTTGCTAACCCTGTTTGCTATGTCGGTGACGTTAGTTCGTCTACGAAGCTCATCATTTCTGATCCGATCACGTAGAGAGATCCTGAGCATAGCCCTTTCCATAGCTCGCTGAGTGACTCTGAACTTCCTTAAGAGGCCCATAGTTAGAGACCACGTCTCGGCTCCGTAGGTCATCACCGGTAATACGCACTGGTTGAAGACTTTTGTCTTCAAGCACTGAGGTATCTTGGACGAGAAGACACTTCGCAGTTTCCCGAACGCTGCCCATCCGAGTTGAATCCGTCGATCGATCTCTTTCTCGAAGTTGGACCTGCCTAATTGGATCGTCTGACCCAGATAGACGTATTCGTCGACAACTTCGAGGACCGAGTTCCCAACCATTACTGGGGTGGGTGCTACATGGACATTCGACATGATCTTCGTCTTGTCCATGTTCATCTTAAGGCCTACCTGTTGGGATACTCGGTTGAGATCATCCAGCATTATACCGAGATCCTCCAGCGTCTCCGCCATGACCACGATATCGTCAGCAAACCGAAGGTGCGTGATGTACTCGCCATTTATATTGATGCCAAGTCCTTGCCATTCCAATGACAGGCATGGCTCAGAAGCGAGATGGGTCTATAATTCTTGAGCAGTGTTTTATCACCTTTCTTAAAGAAAAGCACCACCACACTCCTATTCCATGCCTCTGGCGTGATGCCCTCGAGCAATACGGAATTGAAGAGCTTCTGAAGGACCATAAGTACCGGTGTTCCACCCGCTTTCAGAAGCTCTGAAGTGATTCCGTCATCACCCGGCGCCTTGTTATTCTTGAGCTGTTTTAGGGCTATTCTAATCTCGTACAGGCTGATGTCCGACCCCGTTTATTAGATATCAGTAATTTTCGGAATTACCCGCCATCCGGAATTACCCGAGTACACCTTATACAGAATAGGAAGACTATACAAAAGAAAACGAAGCTATATATAACACCCGCAGGTTCTGCAGAGATGCCTGGAAAGTTACAAATCGGAGACAAGAATTTCATTGCTATATTACGAAGAAAAATGAAACTTCTATAGATAGAGATCGTGTGATGGGTTTATCTAGAGCGCAAGAGATAAAACGCCCTTATTTTTGGTGGACATGGATCACATGGACTAATGCGTTTTTACGTGGAATTTAACCCTGGTTGATTATGATGATATAAATCCTGTTTATAAGACACTGATGACTGTTGACTGACCAAAAACTGTGTTAATTTAGATGGCAATAAGGTAGTCATAAACAACAACAACATTAAGTAACTAAAATGTAGCCAAATTGCAGATTTATATTTTATCATGTTTTAATTTCACTGTTTGGATTTCTATTTTAGTTGAGAGGAGAGGCTTACATTTGATTTTATTAAGTGAGGGAGAGTGTAGTATGCATGGAAACCTGACACATTCTGTCAATATGAGAGATTGATTTATAAAACTGAAATAAAAGTGTCCGTGCAAATATTCGCGTATTAATTAATTACTGCCGAATATAACACAGCTTATGGGCATATTATACGCAACGGGCCTTCGGGTCCAATTTAACAACGCGTTCCGGGTGCTGGTGGGGCTGCCCCGCTTCTGTAGCGCATCAGGGATGTTTGCGGAAGCAGGCATTGACTGTTTCTATGCGACCATGCGCAAACGGTGCACATCCCTGGTGCGCCGGGTGCGGGCCAGCCCCAACCCCATCCTACGCTTGTTTGGGGACAGGATTGACTATGCTTACACAAGAAACTGCTGTGAACAGCATGTGTCAAAAAGCTTGTATGTTGTGTAAGTTTTTGTAATGTTTTACTAACACTTTGATATAGATTTATCCTAACAAATAATATGAGTTACTCGAAATGAACGATTTCATTAATTCGTTCGTTCATTATATATGAAAAAAACTATAGTGGGATATAGAGTTAGTACTACATTTTACATTGGAGCAAAACAACTTGAGAATATTTTCATCAAAGTAGTGACAATATATCTATCTGCAGTAAGTACATCACTTTTTATACACCCATACATGTATTTTCTTTAACTCTCAGCAATAGTAAAGTTGGTAAGGATACTTACGATATCTCTTCAGGAGAAGCAGAGCTGCCGTCAATTCCAGCAGCTTTTAACTTCTCCACTAAATTCTTTCTGTACACATTCTTCAATGGAATGGGTCTGGAGGCTGCCTCCTTCTGTTTAGCAACCTTACACAGAGCCTCATACCAAGTCAAACCATACCAGTCAATCTCTTCCGGAGTGTACTGAAAATAAATTCAGACAAGGTGTTAACACTACAGTCTATATGAGGTGATGGTTTGTGTGACTCGATGGCTAATCAGAATTGCATGAAATTAAATGAAAGAATGTTGCTGATATTTGTGAGGTTACCCCGCCGATCCATGCTTGGTTCTTCTCTATGATGAAAAACATTTGTCATCATCAACATTCCAATTTTGGCCTCAATGAATTTTTCAGATAACATTTTTGACGGCAAAAAGTGGAAATGCTGTAAACTCCAAGGGAATTCATTTACAGAGTTTCCGCTTTTTGCCGTCAATATTAACATAATTGAAGTATTTTAAATTGACACAACAGAAGGTTGACTACTTTCATTAATTTATATATTTTGGTTCTGATACATAATGATAAAATTTTCACAATCCTTACCGAAGACAAGTAGGTTTTATATTCTTCATAAATTTGCTTTTGTTTTGCAGGATCATAGGCATATCTTGGGCATCCATTCATCAGTTCAGTCAGTATGTGCTTTTTCAATTTCAAGGCCAGCATAGACACTAGGTCACAGGCCGGTGTCTTGAGTAGATAATGGTCAAATCCATAGTGGTCATTGATTAGTCTAATGGTTCGGTCAGTAACAGTAACTGAAAGATGGGTGTTCAGGACTTCTGACTTCACAACAGTGCGCTTCAACACTGGAACCCAGTAATGAGGTACACGGCGCTTTTGAGGGTCCCGTTTTTGGAAACCTAAAATTAATACATATTTAAAATTAGTAAAACAATGGCGATTGCATAATACACCTCAAAACAAAAAACTACGCATTAGACATGATAGAACAATGTTGGCAAACAATGACATTACATAAACACAATAATAACCTTTTATCACAGCTTCGCCACCCCAGATCCCGTCGTTTATTTCCGCAGGATGCTTCAGAGGAATAGCAATATTCTGTATAGGCAAAGTTTCACCAGTCAGCTCGTCACGTCTCCATTTGCCTTCCTGAGGGACAAAATGAACAGCCGCAGGTCTCAATATTTTCCACTCACGCCAAAATTTCTTGTACGCTTGTGGTAAATCCGTTGCTATTCCGACATCAAATCTGCCTTTCTTTTTAAACGTCTTAGCTAAATGCCGCGCAGTATACTGAAAAAAATATATACATTTAGATCATGGCAATGAGAAACTTATATTCTCTAAATCAGCATGATGAAACCTAGAAAGAGGATTTACCTGAATGCGTGACGATGCCATTTATTATTTCTTTCTAAACTATCTACATAAATTTAGGAACGTCATATACTTAAGAGAATCAAAATATCTAATTTCAAAGGGAATTGATATTGATTCAGATATGATTTATTTTTCGTCAGCTAAATTTATCTAGATATAGATATAGATAGGTAGTAGGGTAAGACATTAGAGAAAAATGTTCAAGATGATGTGAAAAACGTCGAAATATAAATATACTTCCATAATCTTTTTGAATTGAGTGTGTTTAAAATCATTTTCCTTTTAATTTTGCAATGATGCTGTAAAAAAGACCGACCACTCCTTAATTTAATAGAATAAAATAATAACATCAGGAAAGCTACGACTTTTTTTCTTGATTTTTAATACAATGGAAAACCCTTGGAAAACCGATAAAACAAGAAACTAAATTGACAGATGTCATCGAATCGGTAATTTCAACATTTGATATGACAGTGACACGTAGTTCAAGAAATAGCAAGTGGTGGTGGTGGCAAAAATATTATTACATTTTGTTTATCGTTAATTACTCCATTTATATTATATTATTTAATTCGGGCGGGTGTCTCCGAGGTTCCCTAGTGTTACACTTACTTGTGCCGTGTATTTCCGTCATTAATGTTAACAGAGCGTAGTGAGCTATGTCTGACAATAAAAACGTCGATAACAGCCCCGAGACGGGCCAACAGGAGGCCCCTGACATCAATATAGCAGTAGCAGCTAGCGAAGTGTCCAGTGTAGCAGGGAGTGTGAAGAGTGTAAAGGTACGTCACACTTATATTTACTTAATCTGTGTGTTACGCGTCCTTGACACAACTTGTTTCCACATCTTGCACTACCTAAGCACCTAAGGCGCATTGATATTAAACAATCCATATGTTTCGCATTAAAAATGCGACGCAATTACCAATCAGTCAACTTCTTTTTTTTTATTCAAAGTAAATAATCTGAAACATAGCTTGCTCTTAAAATGTGAAATAAATGCTGATATACAAAGCATTAGTCTATATTTATGCATACAACAAACAGATCAATATATTATTAAATCTTATATGTTTTTTAGACGCACCAGAGAGTATCATCATCTTCTGAAAGACAGATCAAGTTTGAAAGAGCTCAAAAGTGCTTGGAAAATGCTGCACTTGTGTCAAAACGAATTAAGGAGCACCGTAAAGCTACTGCCGAACTCTTGGGAAGACCATTCGGTTAGAAATACAACTTTCATATTATTTATGGTTTATGGTTGATTGACTTGATTTGTGGGTCACTAAATGATTGCCCACTTGATTTGTACCAAGTGTTGACATGCCATACAAATGAGCAGCAAACAACTGTGGCATACCTACCTTGTTTCAGCAATGATTCTATTGTGGCAAACAAATGAAGTTGGTTCTTTGACAATGCATTTAATTAATCATGTTGGAACTACAACTAGCTATGTATGTACACTGTAATAATTTTATGGCTTTCCAATCAAACAAGACTTATTGATTTAGTTGTCATGGCGAAGCACATTTCATATTATGTAGGGTAGAAAGTGTGCTTTATGCACATTTCATTAAGTTTTGATTTCGAAATCTAGTATTACTTTATCTTAGGTCTTATTGTCACTTATAACCACAGACCAGATTTCTCATGGCACTTTTGAGCTGTCATAGAGACTTCTCGTTTATCGACTTCTGATATATATGTGTAATATCAATAAATACAATATTGAAAATATGATCAAGAGTATAATTAAACAATAGGTAGACTTATTGCGAAAGAGCAATCTGTCTGGGATCTGGGAGCGGTCTATGAGATAACCTTTGGATACCAACATATTGGAATTTTTAAATAGGAATTATAATTATTATATTTTATTATTAGCCCTAAAGGCTGATTTAGACGAAGACAATTTTGAGACGCCTAAATTACGGCGCCAGTGATTACCGCACAGCACACCTCCGACCGTTTAGACAATGACTATGTTCAGCCGCCTAAATCGTGTTTACACCGTGCTTTTTTTCAGTACCAGTCATTAGTGGCAGCGAGAGACGCGGAGGGGGGGTCACTGGCGCCAAAAAATAGGCCCGTGTTCTATTCCGCGCCAGCGCTGGCATGCCGCGAAAAAATGGCGCGGAAAGTGTTTTTACGGTGCCATTTCGAGGCGCCGTAATTTAGGCGTCTCAAAATTGACTTCGTCTAAATCAGCCTTAAAACAGACTTTGAACTGAACATGAAAATCTTAATAGGTTGTGTTCTATCATCATCATATCGGATGGCTTCTTCTACTGCTGCTTGAATCCGCTTCAGATGTCTATATTTAAGTTATGCAGCCAGTCCACGCCTACTGGCGGAACGGGCATTTTTCGACGATGTGCAGCAAAGTTTGATCCTGAGCGCCGCAATTGCATGCTGGAGACGTTTTTAGCCCCCACACACTGCCCGTGTCCTGTATGGAACCTGTTTAGCTTCACCCATACAGATCGTGTAGCATCAAAACCAGTGGGCTTTTCTGTTGGGTCAGAAAGCAGTTCCTTTTGTGGGTGGTCATGTTCTTCCCAGTATTGGCGCCACATCAATTGTATGTCATAGGATGTGAGGTCGCTGTCCGTCCATATTGGGTGTCTAGATGGAAGACGATGGTAGGGTAACTGATCCAGTGTTTCACGTATGGGCATGTTTATGCGCATGCATTTTAGCCATTTTGTAGCTGCTGCGCTGCGTCTCTGGGGTATGTGCACCAGGGTTGGTAGCCAGGGAGTCGGGGTGGACCTAATTAATCCCGTGATAACGCGCGTTGTGTTCTATAATGTATGGATATAATATGTTAATCGGAAGTCAATGAATGAGAAGTCCCTATGACAGCTCAAAAGTGACACGAGAAATCCGGTGTCTGCTTATAACAGACGTGATCAAGGATGAAAAATTCAAATTCTAAAAACAATATACATATACTAGATACTTAGAACTTGAGGTTAAAAAATTTTACATTAATGTATAAAAATATAAATGAAAACATCACATCTTTTTGAATTTTTTGCTTACATTCTTCTGGTAATGTTATTTTCAATTAAAAGGGCACACTGTTACAATGGTAAGTAACAAAGTGGATTCTTCCGATTGAAAATGTTATACAACGTGTCCCAAAATTCAATGATAAGCGGCACCAGAGGATGGATCTGGTCATGATTACTTGAGAGAAAAAAAGAAAAGAAAAATATCTCAATCCCTTTTGAAATTATAAAAAACAAATAAAATTCTTTGAAAATCGACACATTAGCCCTTAAAAATATCATACATGTAGTTTTATCACGAAAATAAACAAAATTGTTCTTTCCCCAAAAAATTTAAAAGAGTTTTTCTTTCAGTCCACTCATCATGGTGCTTAAAAAAATATTGACACTACTATGGCATGCGTTTTAAAAAGTTGACGCAACTAACCAAGATTCCAAATGGTAGGATACTCTATTAAAACTAACCCCAAAAAAAACAGCTATTTTTAAACCTGAACCAAAATTTAATCACTTTTAAGTGCTACCACTTACTCTGTAATTTCAGATTATTTTTTCATTATTTTCTCGAGTAATCATGACCAGATCCATCCTCTGGTGCCCGCTTATTATTGAATTTTGGGACACCTTGTATAATTATCATCATCCAAAGGTTGCCTGGAACAAACTCTATAAGGAACGGGCATTTTTCGACGATGTGCAGCAAAGTTTGATCCTGAGCGCCGCAATTGCATGCTGGAGACGTTTTTAGCCCCCACACACTGCCCGTGTCCTGTATGGAACCTGTTTAGCTTCACCCATACAGATCGTGTAGCATCAAAACCAGTGGGCTTTTCTGTTGGGTCAGAAAGCAGTTCCTTTTGTGGGTGGTCATGTTCTTCCCAGTATTGGCGCCACATCAATTGTATGTCATAGGATGTGAGGTCGCTGTCCGTCCATATTGGGTGTCTAGATGGAAGACGATGGTAGGGTAACTGATCCAGTGTTTCACGTATGGGCATGTTTATGCGCATGCATTTTAGCCATTTTGTAGCTGCTGCGCTGCGTCTCTGGGGTATGTGCACCAGGGTTGGTAGCCAGGGAGTCGGGGTGGACCTAATTAATCCCGTGATAACGCGCGTTGTGTTCTATAATGTATGGATATAATATGTTAATCGGAAGTCAATGAATGAGAAGTCCCTATGACAGCTCAAAAGTGACACGAGAAATCCGGTGTCTGCTTATAACAGACGTGATCAAGGATGAAAAATTCAAATTCTAAAAACAATATACATATACTAGATACTTAGAACTTGAGGTTAAAAAATTTTACATTAATGTATAAAAATATAAATGAAAACATCACATCTTTTTGAATTTTTTGCTTACATTCTTCTGGTAATGTTATTTTCAATTAAAAGGGCACACTGTTACAATGGTAAGTAACAAAGTGGATTCTTCCGATTGAAAATGTTATACAACGTGTCCCAAAATTCAATGATAAGCGGCACCAGAGGATGGATCTGGTCATGATTACTTGAGAGAAAAAAAGAAAAGAAAAATATCTCAATCCCTTTTGAAATTATAAAAAACAAATAAAATTCTTTGAAAATCGACACATTAGCCCTTAAAAATATCATACATGTAGTTTTATCACGAAAATAAACAAAATTGTTCTTTCCCCAAAAAATTTAAAAGAGTTTTTCTTTCAGTCCACTCATCATGGTGCTTAAAAAAATATTGACACTACTATGGCATGCGTTTTAAAAAGTTGACGCAACTAACCAAGATTCCAAATGGTAGGATACTCTATTAAAACTAACCCCAAAAAAAACAGCTATTTTTAAACCTGAACCAAAATTTAATCACTTTTAAGTGCTACCACTTACTCTGTAATTTCAGATTATTTTTTCATTATTTTCTCGAGTAATCATGACCAGATCCATCCTCTGGTGCCCGCTTATTATTGAATTTTGGGACACCTTGTATAATTATCATCATCCAAAGGTTGCCTGGAACAAACTCTATAAGACCTCATGTTTTTAAAGTAGCTCTCACTTTAGTCCTGTATAAGTATAAGGTGGGCAATGGGGACCTGATAAATTATGGTACAGTACTTTTATCTCACGAGCGCGGGTGAGCCATGTTTGTGTGAGTCACAGACAACTTAACCCTATAGACCCCGCTTCATAAAACTTTCTCTAGTATCTCATGTTGCCAAATTGGCGGGGTGAGGAGGGCAACAAGTGCACTGTGATTGGCTATTTCAAGGTCAGCGAGCAATGACGCATGCGGTGTAAGATGCGCGCCATTTTTGATAGTGATGGGACACACTCGAAAAAGAAACTGCTGAATGTAAGTAGATAAGTTTTTAATTGGAATCAATAATAATACGAGAATGGTTTAAAATGCGTTTCAATTAAAAATATTAAATGTAAATCTACTCATATTATTAGAAAAAACAATAAATATGAAACCAGACATTATTGCTTTAACGGAGATGTGGCTTGAACCGGTTGAGTTTCAATCTATAAATCTAAATGAATACTACTGTATCGCAGCTAAAAGTTCCCGCCATATAACTAAGGGTGGTGGTACACTTTTGTTTATTAAAAGATTGAAATCTGATTCAACATTGCACACTCTCGATGCAGGTGTATGTTGATAATATCGAAAAAGAATGATAAATGTATGGTTCAAGCGTAAATATAGGTCAATTAAAACTCCATGTAATTGTTCTTTACAGATGTCCTCAGTCAAGTGTAAAATCATTGCTCCATACTATCACAAAAAAATAATTTTAGATTTAAGCACCATTCAAACACGAACGTCGTTATATTATGTGGCGACTTTAATATTGATTTTTCAGACCAAAAGGTGTCGATACTAAGGAACTGTTACAAATATTTCGCGAAGCATAAAATGAAGCCCACAACGGACTACAAAAAAAACAGCTTCAACAATAGATAACTTTGTACTGATAGCCAGGACATTTCAAAGGCTTTGGTAGACCTAACTCATTTTCTTACCATGATGCCCAGATAATTTACTTAAATAACAATACAGCTATAAATAACTTCAATGCTGTACAAAATGCTCACAAATGGAGAAGGTTCACAAAAAATTAAAATATATGCTTTACACATGCACTGGAATTGCTATAGATTGCTGGGATATTCTTAATAGTTTGAACATCAAAGTACAGCTTTTGACTTTTTATGACATTTTAAATAAACTACCTAATGGGTATTCTATAAGAACTACGCGTATTACCTATAGCTAATAAAAAAATGGCTAGGGTGGGTGTCGGAAAAAGTTACAGAACTAAAAAAAAATATATTAAATGAAGAAATAAATATTATGAAAAATTTAATAGGTACGTATTTTAAACTATACAGGAGATTTTAAGAAAGTGCTTGCAACTGCTAAAAGTCTTTACTTGAAAGAAACTAAAGCGATAGCACACTGTAAATTAAAGACTATCTGGTAACTGGTTAAAGACACCACTGGTAACACTTCTGTAAATTCGAAAATAAAACATATGACGATATAATAAGTAGGGTAAATCGCCAATAATTGGCCACCGTTCAATAACTGGCCACCTCAAACTAAAAATGAACTCTGTTCACCTACAAACAGAATTCATTTTATTATATCGTGGCCAGTTATTGAAGGGCGGCCAGTAATTAACAGCTTATACTAAAATGAATTATATTTATAGGTGAACAGAGTTCATTTTTAGTTTGAGGTGGCCAGTTATTGAACGGTGGCCAATTATTGGCGATTTACCCTACCTAATGCCAAAACATTATTAATCAGAATCAGAATAGAATAGAATACGTTTATTTCGTCAAACATAGGTAGATAAGGTGACAATGGCAGTAATAGGTACAGCTACGTCTTGCCGCATGGCGTACGAAAATATACAGAATATTATTTATTGCCTTAAAAGAACGACTACTAATTATTATTAAAACTACTACTACTATTAATTATTACTTTCTTAAGTCTGGCAAAGTATGCAGCACTAGTGACAAACGGAACGATTTTACAAATTATCTTGAAAAGAAGAAATTTGATAACACAAAATCAACGTTTATAAAAGCTATAACGTAGTGCGTAATTATAAAAATAATAAAAATAAAACAAATTCATACGGTCTTGATGGTATACCGGCTGCAATATTGTCATTTAACGTATACCACTGTGCAAAATTTTCAACGAGCATATTAAAGCTGGGGTGTACTCCTGATGTACTTAAGGATGCTAAAGTACTTCCCATATTTGAAAAAAGGCAGTCCTTCGGTAAATACCTTAATGACAATTCATATCTTTCTAATAGACAATACGGTTTCTGTATAGAAATAAAAACATCTGCTATAACTGGACTTGTATCTGAAACTCTTAACAACATAAATCAAGGTATGAAATGTTGAGGCATCTTCTATGACTTAATCAAAGCATTCGATTTCGATGATTTTGGATGCTCAATATCTATTAATTTGGTTCTTGAATGTCGATCTAGAATTTAATTTAAAGTGGCATAATCATAAACACATTTACAAGAAATCAGCAAGTGCATGTTACTCCTTAGAGACATTATAATAGGTAAGTAATAACTCTACACTTAAGCCAGTGTATTTTGCATATGCCGAAAGTATAATTGGCTACGGGATGGGATAGGAGGCCTGAGAAAGCAGTAATGATGAGAATAATGTTTTATATTTACAAAAGAAATGTAGAAGGTTGATAGAGGGTTACTTTCCATGTACTCATAGGCTATTTCTAAAAAAATCGATTCTATTCATAAAAAACGCATTTACACTGTAATCTCGCTGTACATTTGTCATTACAAATCCAACAAGCAAAAAAAAATGGGGATATTTTCGGAAGATTAATGAAGTTTTCATCAAAATCCGTTCAGCCGTTTTCACGTGATGCGCTGTCAAATAAACATCAGACAAACAGATAAACAAACAAACGGACAAACAGATAAACGATTGGAACGTGTTCTGTTATCGATTCTTAGTATCCCCCGCCAACTTTCTTTCGAATATCTTCCATGTACAGACTTTCGAGCCACTTCAGTTTTATTTTATGTTTATATATATCGTATTTATCCAGGATATTAAGTAGTCCTTCTCCAAGATTACAACTATCTGTTTTCTAAAATTCATCGAAATTCAGCATTTTAGACATTTATGGTTTCATAATTGTACATTTATGTATTTAACATACATTTCGATTATTCAATAATAAAAAAGTTTATCTTCTATAAAAAGTTCAATATTGTTTAACGGGTATCGGTTACGTACCTAAGTAAGTATAATTAATCAGTCACATCACTACTAAAAACACTGCAAAGGTAGACAAAGACGGAATTACAAAATTAGCAAGCGAAAGTAAGAGATAGTTGACAGTTGACACAAGACATCCACGCGTCGCTAGGTTACCAACCTACATTTATAACTTGTTACATTCTTTGTAAAATAGTAAAATATAGCTTATATGTGAAATGAAATCCCATAGTTTTGAAGACTAGATGTTTTGCTGCATTTTCCATACAATAAGGCATATTTTGAACACTTTATAAGCCAAGTAAGCAGTGGAATATTGCATGTTACTTCGTCAACAGTCGACCGCGAACTAAGAGAGCGTTTGGGGGCGTGGTGAGCGCTGCTTGTTTGTTGAGCTTAAGCTTGGCTCACCCGGGCGCCCTTATAAGCGGGGTCTATAGGTTAAGTGGTCTGTGGTGTGAGTAATGTATGCACATTGGCTCTGTGTGGGTGAGCCGGCACTGAACGCTCCCGAGCTCACCCACACAGAGCCAATGTGCATGTACATCTACTCACACAAACATGGCTCACCCGCGCTCGTGAGATAAATGTACTGTAATATATATTAATTAATTAAATGATCTTTCACAGAGGATGATGATCCTGATGACTCAGTGTCAGAGATGGCGTCCACCGTGAGTGAGAGAACCGGCTACTCAGTGGCCACTGATACGTCCACAACCCTGTCTGTACAAGAGGCCTTAAACAGTAAGAAAAAACATTTTTTATGGACTATGTTTAACTGCCCACCTCACAACATTTCTAATTATTGGTATCAGCACACCAAAATGAACACCCAAACTGAGATGGAATTTAATTGTTTTTGATATTATTTTCGAAAAACATAATTATTTTCGTTCTCATAGATGGTGCTAAGGCGCATAAGGTTAAATACCTTTCAAAATTAAAATAAGTACAGAGATCAAAACAGATTGGGAAATTGAAAGTGTACGTACAGTCTCTGGTCGAAACGTTAAGACATTTGGACTGGTAATTCAAAGATATCGACTTGGAGTCCCATTGCGGACCACATATGATCGCAATTTCATTTTTTTTTGCATTTTGATATTTGTATCTATATAGCAATTGAAATGGAATTTACCAAATCTGGTTTGCAAGTGACTAAATAATAATATAAACACTTTTTTTTGGGTGTTTTACATCAACTTGTATATTTTTAACAACTTGCATTATAAAAATGTAATATTCTCTAAGCTATAATTATTCATTTGTTATACATGAACATGACGGTGAATTGATCTATGTAACATTTGCTTTCAATTATTCTTCCAGTTCCCGGTATCAGTGAAAGTTTAGCAAATACATTGAAGCAGAAAGAATTACTAATGGAAAGAATAAAGCAATACAAGGACCTAAGCAAAAAGCCCATGTATAAATCACCAATTAGTAAAAAAGAAACTATTACAGAAGCTAAGTTTGAGCTCAAAAAGGTTTGTACAAGCTTGTTCATAATTATTATCATTATTACAGTTATTAAATCTTTCCCCAAAATTATACTCTCACCTTTTTCAGAATGTTGTAAGTGTTGTAACTGTAGTTTTTAATAATATCACTATCATCTAATCATAAAAACATGATAATATGTCAATAGGTTAATTCAACTTCTTTTACATTAGCTAGAAATGGAAAAAAGTCATACATTTCCAAATCTTTTTTTACTTTTACTCTCTTACTGACTGGGCGTTACAGTACATGTTCATATATTTATGAACGCCTTATATGCTTCGATATATCTGATGGCGACTGTACATGACGCCTATGACGGTTACCTTAAAACAAGCATATACTACTCAAAAGAAAAGAAAGGCCACTTCAATTTTACGCATTTTCTTAACAAAGTTATAATATGCATATAGAAACTTTTATAGGGTAGTTAAAACTATGAAATTTCGGATCCTGAATTCATTTTTTCCCTTATAATTATCATGGTACCTACTGTAGTATATAGACATTTATAGATAATAAATGTACCCTCGATCCGCCAGCTACCGGTCATTACATTGACAGACGTCACCGGTGGCGGACGCACTTGCAGGTTTACTGAAGAATATATATATATTTGTGTGAGGTTGTCTGATATATGTATATATATATATATACATATATCAGACAACCTCACACAAATCAATCTAGTCCCACAGTAAGCTCTAGTAGGTTGTGTTATGGACACTAGACGACGATAAACATACTTAAATATACGTCGGTAAATTCCCGATTAATGTGTTTATTGAAGTAAAGGTGTTGAGGTAAAGGAAACCCCAGAAACCCAACACTACACCTACATTTGAGGAGTATATTCCCTTAATATTTATATAAGAGTTGAGCGGCCCTTATAATTTTTTTAACAGTATACACATAAACTCCTAGTATTCGCCCGTCAGTCGTCACATGCCCGATATTCTGGTGGAATACCCCTAATTGCTGTATTTATTGTTATAGGATTAATCTTTTAAGTATTAAATAGCTTTAATGGTTTTTAGAGTTCTGGTACCAGTGATGTAGCACAGCTAAACAGCACAATAAAAGAAAAAGAAAATGCCCTGAGTTTAATTCAAGTTAAAATGAAGGCAATGGAAAACACCATCTTAGACTTGCAAGAAAAGATAAATGAAAAAGATCAAATCATTGAAGCAAAGAATAAAGCAAATGTACTTATGTCAGAAAACTTTAATAAAAAAGGTAACGTAACTGTAGCATTAATGTGAACGGATATTATGTAAAGCAGCCACTAATTCACTTTTATTATTCCAGAAAAAGAATTACAGGTTATACTTGAAGACACCAGACAACAAATGACGAAAATGCAGGAGAATTTCATAGAAATTGAAGCCAATTGGAATGATGAGAAAAGTAAATTGACTGATGAACTTAAACAAAAAGACGAGAAAATTAAAAGTCTTGAGGAAGCTAAAAGTATTTTAGATAATTCCAGATTTGAAATCAGTGTTGACCAATCAAAACTAATTGAAGAACTTGAGTCTAAAAATAAGGAAATAATATCTTTGAAAGAGCAAATTGAGTTGATATCTCAAACACCTGTGCCAGACTCCTCCCCAGACCAAACAGAAAAGGCTGAAGTAGAGAAAGCGAGCTTAGAAACCCCTGATTTAAGTGAGCTAATGAAGAAAATTGAATTTTTAGAAGAGTTGAATTGTCAAATACGGCAAGCTAACAAGGAGCTAGAAAATAACTTGTTGAAAAATATTCCTGAATCCAAATCAACTACTGTTTCTCCCAGCAAAAGTACCAAGAGTCCTCTTCCAGGTCGCAAAGGTGGCAGAGCTGCTAAATCCAAGTCACCTTGGAGCAACTTGTCTGCTGAACCTGCCACTCCAGAAGCCGAAAAGAAATCTACTAAAACAGAACAGTCTAAATTGGATATAGTTATTCAGTCTCTTAATAAAGAAATTGTAGAAAAAGAATATGAAATTACCAAGAAGAATGCTTTGATTTCTGAACTTCAGGCTACAGTTTCGAGAACAGAAGCTTCCTTGAAAGAAATCCAAGATACTGAACAAAAACCGAAAGAAACAGTAGATACACTTGATGTTGGCATATCAACTGATGTAATTGACGCTGTGGAGCCTTCCTTAGAAGGTAATAGTGATGAATTTAGTTCTGAAACTGTCAAAGACTTGCAAACGAAGCTGAGAGAAGCTCAAGATCAGATTGCCAGTCTCACCAGTGAAATTGATGCCGCTAATAAGAATATGATAAAGGTTAAATCCAACCATAAGTTAAAATTAAAACAAATGCAGAAAACGATTGATAACTTTAGTAAAGTATCTGACTCTAACGCGGAAATTATAAAACTAAATGAAGAGATGCACCAACTGTCACAGAAAGTGGCAGAGCTAGAAGAAGAAAAAGGAAATCTGCAACTGCATCTTGTTGACTACGACAGTGGAAGATGTAAGTTCTATATTGTGTGAATCTTCGTTAAAATATAATAATCATAGGCATAGTAAATTGATACACTTGAAGTCTGTAAAAATGTCTATAATAAAACTTTCAATTATGTTTTTTCAGTGACGGAATCTGACGTGTACAAGAAACTTTTGGAAATGGAGAATTTAGCTGAAGCAAGATTGAAGTCTATAAGTGTTTTAGAAGCTCAGAAATTTGACCTGGTTCAAGGTAAAACTGACTTATTGTACTACACGATATACTTTTTTTAGAGTAATAGTTCGGTGAATAGAGACTAAAGTACTATCAAAAATTCAAAACTACCGGACCGTTTGTAAGGTTAAACTCCTTTATTAACTGGATTATTAGGTTTTATACTTACGTTTTTCTTGTATTGTTTCTTTATTTATGTGAAATTGTAGATTACTAGCAAGAGATAAAATAATTTATTGTAAGTTGCAAACTAACTACATCACTAGAAAATATAACCCCTGGGTTTGACTTTTGTGCAAAAAATATAAGATTAGACCCCTTGTTAAATCCAACATGCGGCGTCTGGGGCTATTTAAGACATCACTGGCATTAGCTTTTGATGTAATTTTGTTAAAAAGTAACACTAAACTATAACGAAATAACATTTTGTACATAGTAACGATATTTTGATTGAAACCCTTGGTCTTATTTTTTTTTTTACTAAATACATATATATTTTTTAATTTATTTTTTGTTTTAGATTTACACGTATTACAACAAAAGAATGCTGAGATGGAAGACAAATTGGAAGATATATCACATTTACACAGCGAACAAGTCAGTTCTGAAATGAAATCAGTTCAATTAGAGGAACAGGTCGACGAGCTCACAGCTTCTAGGAAAGAACTTGAACTTGTAGTGGAAAACCTCAAACTTGACAAGGAGCATTTGAATGATACAATAAAATTATTGCAAGAGGAAAAAGAAGAAGTCAATCACAAATTACAACATTATATTCAAGAAAACATTGAATTAACTGACAAACTTGAAAAGCTTAGTGCTGAGAAAGTTAGTTCCGCTGAATCTATAGAAATAGTGGAATCACTAACCACTCAGGAGAAACTTGAACTAGAACAGTATAATAAGGGCATAACTGAGAGCAAAGCTGATACACACAGCACAGATGAATACAAAGGCTCGCTAACACCAGAGTGCAATGAGAACATAGAAAAACTAGTTGAAGAAAGTGCAGAGTTAAATAAAAAAATTGAGCTATTTACTCAAGAAAGACAAGAAGTAATGGAGAAAATGGGTCATATTAGATCAGAAAATGATTCCCTTCATAAAACTATTGTAGAATTGACTGATAGGTGCAACTGGTTGGAATCTAATATAAGTGCACTGACTAAAGAGAAAAATGATTTTGAAGCGGTAACTGAAGAGCTTAATCACCAAATCGAAGAGCTAAAACGAGAGCGAGTTGAAATGATCAAGGGAAGCGTGGAAGCTACTAAACCATCTAGTATTGAGGATGTTGCTGAAGCAATAGCATCTGATCCACAGCAAGATGAAAAGACAACTGGTGATAAAGCAATTAGTAGAACTAAATCGGTCAAACAGTTAACGAAAGAGATATTGAAACTGAAGAATACTATTAAAGAAAGAGAAGCTGAAATTGGAGACTGTCAAATGAAGATTTTATCATTAGAGGAGCAGCAACAGAAACAAATAGAACTTATTCAGAATAACGCAACCTATGAAAGCAAGATCAAAGCCTTGATTGAAGAAAATAAACAATTACGGGAAGAATTGGGAACAGTTAAAAAGGACACAGAAGCTGAACAGCAGCTGTCGAAATTGCAAGAAGCTAATAATATGTTGCACCTTGAATTACAAAACATTCAAAAAGAGTACGCGAATGCAATAAATACGCGTGATGCTAGGATACATGAAGTGGAATCTATGTTACTTGACTATGAGAAACAGATAGTTAACTATAGCAATACTTTGCAACAAAAGGACAAAGATATTTCAGAATATATTAATCAGATAACTAAACTTAACGATGTTTCTCAGAAATTAAAATCAACCGTTGATTTACTTGAGGAAGAAAAATCGAAAGATCAAAATGCAGATCTTATAAAGTCACTTAATAAGCAAATCACAGCTTTCCAAAGGAAACTTGCCGAGTATGAGGAAAAACTTAGACTTTATGAGGAAGAGAAATTGCAATTACTTAATTTGAAAAACACCATGGAGGCTAAGAATACTACTCTCGATGCAGAATTGCAAAAGCTACAAGACGCTTTGTCTGAAAAACAAATCCTCATTAAGGAATTACAAACACAACAACAGCATCACATAGAAGAAATGAATGTAATCACCCTACAGGCTAAAGAACGAGATGAAGAAATTCATGAAATAAAGTTACAGTTGAGGAAAGAGTCTATTGAGAATGAGAAATTACGTAATACTTTATCTGAAAAAGAAAATGTGTCAAGTAACGTTAGTAAAGAGTATGAAGATATGAATGAAAAACTTCAACAGCTAGTGAAAGAAAAAGAAGAATTAAATGAAAAGTTCTCTACTGCTGAAAATAAAAACAAGGAATTAATGGAAAAATTGAAAAAGTTCGCGGTGAACTTCAAGAAAAAGACTAGTGGTTATGCTACCCTCGAAGCAGAATTCAGTGAAGTTCAGAAACAGCTACAAGAAAAAAATGCGCAAGTAGAACAATTATTGACCCAAATAGAGTCTTTACAGGATAAGCTTAAACACGCTGAAGAAGAATTGTTTAGAGTACAATCTCAAAGCTTATCGTCAGAACAGCAAAACGCAAATCACATTGAACACTTACATGCTGAGTTGAGGGCTACCCAGGAACGATTGACAAATGCGGTTAATGAACTTTCTAGTTTAAATGGTTCAATCCATTCAATAACTAATGAACGCGATATTGCCCAAGAGGCAAATACGTCACTTAAAAGTCAAGTCGAAGCCCTTAACAAAAAAATGGTTGAATATGAAATAGAACAAAAGAATAATACAAATTTCATAACGAAAATCAACAGTTTAGAAACAGAATTAAATCAAAAACAAAGTCAGATAGACGAATTGACGAATCAACTTAATCTCCAAGAGCAACAAATTGAACAAGTTCGCTATGGGTACGATGCCAAGTTGCAAGAAAGAGACTTGTATATCGAAAGCCTAGATTCCGAGATAAGTAAGTACAAAAGCCGCATTTGTCGACTTGAAGACACTATTTCTACTATGGAGGATAGACGTCACTCACTAGAACGCAAAGCTGATCAACTTGGCAGTCAATTACAAGAAAAACATAAAGCGTACAGTGAGTACACTAGTCAAGAAGATGAGTTGGTTAGTAGATTAGCAGTTCTAATGGATCACGATAGGGTAGTTGAGAAACAATTACATGAAATTGAAAGTGAAAACAAAGAATTACAATTTAAAGTACAACACTTAAGCGAAGAAAACCTTCGTTTAAAAACGTCTTTATCGGATATACAAGAGTATTGTAATACATTGACAGACAAAGCCAGCAAAGCCGACTCCGCCGAGTCAGAAACTGTTAAGTACCAAACGCAAGTTCATGAGCTGGAAAATCAGTTGAGACGGATATCGCAGGATCACCAGACCCTTTTATTGCAAAGAAAACGGGACGTTGAAGAGTTAGAAACGGAATTTAATACACAGATTGAAAATGCAATTAAAGAGAAGAAAATGCTGAGTGAAAAATACGAGAAAACTTGCGATCATGTAAAGCAGTTAGATATAAAATTACAGGAATATATTAATAATAATCATGCATTAAATATTCATGTGGAAGAACTGACGAAAATCAACCAAGAATTACGCGAAAAATCTGAAACAAAAGAACAAGTTCAATCGGTCGATTATACCGAGCAGTATATAAATGAAATAAATAAATTGAATTCTATGCTAAATAATAAGAACCAAGAAACATTTGACCTAAACAACAAGATCCAAACCTTACAGACCAGTAATGCTGCAACAATATACAAATTAGAGTGTGATATATCTGATTTAAATTCAAAACTACAAAGTAGTTCAATTGAATTAGACCAGCTTATTAATAATGTAAATACCTTAACGCAAAATAACCAACATTTACAGTCGCTTCTCTTACAAAAAGATGAAGAGTTAAAACAACTTTCTAAAAACCAGAAAATGTTCTTTGAAATCAATATACCTAAAACCGAAGGAATGGTTATTTCATCTACTATTGAACCTCTAAAAGGCGAGGTAACGCATTTCGATATGTCATCACTGGAATCTCAAATTCTTTCTGATGTGCCCTCTATTCAACATGAAAATGTTACAAAACCTGTAAAAACTACGGAACACACGCAAAAGCAGGCTGCTCCATCGCATACCAGCTCAGGGGAAGTAGTTATTGAGCCCGAAATAGTACCCAAGAAATCTTACTTATGTTATAAGCGAGAAGAAGATGTCCCACAAGAGTCTGACCCATTCAATTCTGATGAAGGTTGGGGTCTAGGAGAGGGTGAAGAAGGAGCAGATGTAACGCCAGGTTTATCCCATCTGCAAGAACAACTTCATCAACTTAAAAAAGATAATGATACTTTGAAAGCTGAAGTACAAGCATGTAATACTAAACTACTTAAAGCGGTAAAAAAACTAAAAGAACTTAAAGCTGCTAATGATATGTTAACAAACGAACTTAAAATATCTAAGCAAATATCACAATCATCATTTTTGGACTCTGCAATAGAAGATGAATTGAGAATCAATATACAAGATCTAGAGAAGAAATTGGAAGAGGTTACTACAGAACTAAACAAAGAAAAACGTGAGAAAGAGACCATCAAGAAACAAAACGAAGTCTTTAATAACGCTAATGAAAGATTGACCGAAATGAAAGAAAAAATGGATAGTGAGATTGAACTTTGGAAATTTAAGTTTAAAGAAGCTAATGATAAAATGTCGACCTTGCAATGGGAAGCTGATACAAAGGATTCACCAGATCACAAACGCTTCGTTGCAGAGCCAAATGTGCATCAAGCACAGCTTAATGATGAAATACAAAAACTAGAAAAAGAAAATGATGAACTTCATTTAATGATTGAGCAATTAAACACTCAAAATAAAGAACTTTTTGCACAGCAAGCTTCTTTGAAAGAGGAATTAACTAAGCAATTAAAAGAACAACCCGTTATTTGCAATAACTGCGAAAGTCTACGTAAGCAACTTAGTGAAATACAAAATGTGAACGCTGGCTTGTCACATGATATTGAAACGCTAAGTAGCCAGTTGTCAGGTGTTGAGCTTAAATTAAATGAGGTTACTCAAGATGCCGAATTTCTTAAGTCTGATTATGAAAAATTACAAGAAGTTTCTAACAATAATCAAAAAGAGTTAACTCAAAAAAATGAAACACTGGAACAGGAGGTTATATCCTTAAAGCTCAAAGAGAATAACGCTGTGTCCAAAACATCCGCATTAATGACAGAACTAGAATCAGTCAAAGACAAATTACTTTGGTACGAAGATGAATTGCAAAATAAAATCAAGTCAGATGAATCTAGTATTTATGACCTTCTTCAGAAATGTGCCGATCTAGAGGAACAATTATCAGACTTGCAATCTAGTTTAGAAATTGCTAATTCAAGAATAACAGATTTAGAATCTGAGAATGGTAACCTTTTGCTTAAAATAAATAACTATGAACTGGAAATTAATAAATACAAAGAAAACCTTCCGAGTCATAGCGCAGAAAATGATCAAAACACTGAATTTTTACAAAAAATACAAACTTATGAGATACAAATAAATGAACTGAACGAAAAACTTCAAAATCTTAACACAGAGAATGATCAGTTACTTTCAACTGTAGCCGAGCTACGTTCATCGGTGTCGACTGCAGTTGATCAGCGAGGTTTCGAAATAGCTGAACTGTGGAAACAGCACTTAGCTCAAAGAGAAGCAGATTTCCAAAATACGGAGCTGGAACTTAGAACTCAATTAAGTGCTTCAGAAGCAAAGTATGAGCAGCTTTTAGACCATGTCCAATCATCAAGCCAAGAAGAAACAAACAAACTAGTAACTATGGAACAGATGAATTCCTTACAAAATAAGTTGAAAGATAAGGAAGAACACATAACTAATCTCCAAGATAAATACGGAGAAGCAATGAATCAGTTAGATATGTTACGATCAGAAATTGAAGATGAAAGACATATGCAAGAAAATAAATTATTGGTTCAACAAGAAGAATTTGAAAGTCAGTTACAGGAAGTAATGAGTAGAAATCAGGAAAATACAGACGGATTTAAACCCGTTATTCAATCTCTCGAAACAGAATTAGGTTTGACGAAACAAGCAAATTCTGAAATAAAACGACAATTATTAGAATTAAACGAAAAATTGCAGCAGTCTGAATCTATGATTGTCGAATTAAACCATCAGTTGCAAATTAAAGAAAGTGATATTTATCAGAAGACTCACGATTATACCATCGCATTAGCTCAAAGAAACGAAGAATTTGAAAATGTTAGAAAACAATTAGTCGTTTACGAAAAGAAGGTTGAAGACTTAACTCATGAGAATGAGTCCGAACTGGCAGTTCTTAGACTGAAAATGCATGAAAAGAATCAGGATTTTGATAAATTGCGAAACGATTATGAAGCTGAAAAGGCTAATTTAGCGCAGGCTCTAAATGACAAAATTGTAGAATGCACCAATTTAAATAAGCAGCTAGTTAATCTGAATACAATTTTAGAGGATCATTCCAGTAAAGCTGCCGAAACGCAGACGGTATTGGAAAATCAAGAGTACGAAATAGTCACGTTAAAAGACGAAATAGCTACTCTGCAAGATGAGTTGCGTTCAGCAAGCAGTAAAATAGAAAAGCACGTGAGGTTCGCTTCGGATACTAAGCTTCCGGCTGAGGGACTTGATGATAATAGTAGCGATTTATTAGACGCCGTCCCTAGAGCAGAGTTAGATTTGGCGTTGTATATGCTGCACCAGAGAGATGTGCGTTGCGAAGAGCTTACTATGGAGCTCACTCAGTTATTAGAAGAGAGAGACACGCTCCAATTGCGTTTGTCTGACAGTTTGCGGTCGTGCGAGGAGATCAAGTCGAAGTGTATCGCTGCCGGGTTGGACGTGTCGACGAGTTCTAGTCAAGAGGCTATCATGGAGCAGCCTAGCTTCAGCCTGGAGAAGGAACAGCAGTTCGTGGACATTCACCGCGGTCAGACTTCCCGCAGCAGCAGCATAAGCGATCCTGATGGAGAGAAACCAAAGTTACAGGCCAAGTAAGTGATTTGTAAATAGTAACATTGGTAATTTTCACCCAGCAAAATTAACACTTTCAACACCGGGAACCCGCCTGGTAGGCACTCGTAATGTTTGCTCAGATGCCGGCTAAGCCCGCCAGGCGGGCAGTAGCTATAGACCTACACGCTACGCCGGTTTCTGGGGTTGGGTAAAAAAAATTGTCTGGTGTTGAAAGTGTTAAAGCCTAGTTGATATTTATTACTATGAGTAACTGCAGTTGTTTCTGTGTGTTTCGTGTAAACGTTAGCAGGTACGCTGTTTGTCTGAATTGACGAACAATCAGTTATTCTGCTGACAAATCGGCTTGTATTTGAAGTCTCTCCTCCATCCACCAAATCCATTTACTTAGGCAAATTTGGTACAGTACTTTTATCTCACGAGCGCGGGTGAGCCATGTTTGTGTGAGTAATGTACATGCACATTGGCTCTGTGTGGGTGAGCTCGGGAGCGCTCAGTGCCGGCTCACCCACACAGAGCCAATGTGCATGTACATCTACTCACACAAACATGGCTCACCCGCGCTCGTGAGATAAAAGTACTGTATTAATGTTTGCGTGATGTGTCCAGGTTATCGGAGCTGCGCAGCGTGAAGCACAGCCGGGACGTGGTCCTACGGCACGAGAGCGAGGCGCGGGACCTCGGCATGAGGCTGCTGCAGCGCGACGTCGCCAATCTGCCGCCTGAAGCTGTGCATCAGCTGACCCAGGCCCACCACACGCTCTGTGAGTATACTCGGCTAGAGCTATATGTAGGTATACATATAATGCAGTGTTCGATGTTCCCGTTCACCATTTTTTTATTCATTCGTGCGTAGGTTGGTCTATAGTCACCATTGGATATATTGTAGCGAACTTAGGTAGAAGGTCAGGTATTAATGGCATTGAGTCGTGTAAGAAATATTATGGAATTTAACGGTGCTCTGTAAACTTTGGTTACCGACTGTACCACCCTCCAAGTAAAATAGTATACAAAGTCAACCCTACTTATACTTGTATGGAAATGTGTAGTTCATCATCATCATTCTCTTGCACATCACGATGCACACATTTCTATGTGTGGTACTATTTCACATTTCAGCTCGAGAATCCCAAAGCACTTCGACGGTCCTCCTAAATTGGCTGCGAGGCAAGAGTACGCCAAAAGTCGTCCACATGTGAGTCTGACAGTTCTTCCCGGTAGGTAAACACGGTTTTAGTTCTAGACACGAACGCCAATCGACGCCAAACTGTTGGCGTTCCTTAATTAGATACATTTGTAGAAAAAAATAGGTTAGAGGTAGGAACGCATTTATTTTAAGATTGTTTTTGCCACCACTGAACCATCCTGAAGGATATGATGCAAAACATTTTCTTCTAAAATGTGCTCCTTATTTTGCTATCTACTGACGTCAAGGGGAGAGTTTGTTTACCAATATCATTTATCTAAAGTCCATGATGCTTTCTATTGAATACCGGTTGGCCTATAATAGTTGCGTTTATTCGACAAATAAGTAAATAAGCATCCGTCACTTTCGCACTTACATACTTGTCAGAAATTGCGCTGTCATTGATCTATCGGGCGATAAATTAAAAAGATTTTATATCATAATCTTTAGATAAACGGTTGGCACTGTGGGTGAAAGGTTGTAATAGTTAATTTAATATCTGTACTGTACCTGAGAAGCATAACACTGGAAGTGCGGCCGTATCTGAGAACAAAGCAATGTATACCTGAGTGCTATACGTGTTAAATGCATGCATTTACAGGGTTATGCTTCTCAGAGACGGAGGCACGCACAATGTTATGCTTCTCGGCTATTACACCGACTTTTTGTCAAGTAAAGAAATGATATTGGTTAAACGGTTATTTCAAGTATTTCGATTAAAAAAAACGAACGACTGACGAACAGTTTTCCCACGAGTTTATAATTTCTCACTATTTTTAAATATGCATTCCTTAAACTACTCATTTTAACTCCTTGTAATTCTTAACGCTAGATTTCATTCTTCTCGATAATACTTATGTATTCTGTATTTATTCGGTGGACAATCTACATAATGGTCTATAATTTCATAGTAGCAGAAAATTAGATGAACATTTTACATGATAATCAAGATAGTTTTATTTAAGTATTCTAATTTAATCTAAAATATATAATTATAATAATTCTACAAGTACTCTTTTAAAGCGTGCCTTTTCATTTACAATATTTAACCATTAACAATATAATGAATCAGGTTATCTATAACCAGTAAGTATTATTGTGACTACATTTAGAATCTGTATATTATATGTATATAAACCAGTGGTCCAAATGCAATGCGGATCCTTGTATATGAACGTGTAAATTTGTTTTTTGATTAAATGGCATTTCATTAATTGTTATATTTTCTTTTAATTCTTTACACCTATAATTCATATACTAAGTATTCACTAGATATATCTGTACGAAAGTTTTGCTATCACGAAAACTCGGAAAAACCGACTGGCCCTTAAGTGTCAAAAAAGTTTTGTTATCCATGATTATGAAACTAATGGTCAATGTTAAATGTACATCTTAATTTTTGCCATTTAATGCAGTGCCTAATTCACCGACACTTCCGAATTTTGTCAAGATACCGAGTTTTCCGCGTGGCAATTTTTTTGCACTAAGTATATCAGTATCTAGAACAGCTGAGATACCCATTCATTCTGACAATGTGTTGGGATTGGCAGCCAGGAGCGTAGCTAACACTTTCGGGCCCGACCACCACGTGATAAAGATTAATAATAATAATATAAAGATATTAAGAATGCACAATTCCTCATTTTAATTTGCCCATTTGTGCCAGTGCCGCTAATCCTGGTATTTGTGCTAATCCTCGTCAGTTTGTTGTGATTGTGTATAGCCTAATTAAGTGGCGGTTTTGCCCTGAGATAGTGGACAATTAGGATCAGTGATTAGGATCAACAAAAGAGCAGAATAATGTTGTATATATTTATTGTTTTTTATTTACATTTCAGTAGGTACCTAGTCAGAATTTTCAGACAATCCAAAAATAAACTACCTACACTAGTTACAATCACACGGCCTTAGCGCTCATTAGCGATATCGTTAAGATTACTTTTGATTATTCGTCTACTGTGCGACTCACACATCATACAAAAGATAACTTATTTGGAGCTACACTCTTACTATACAAAAATTTGGAAAAGTATAATTTTCCACTTACATTTCATGTCAAATGTAACTAAATTTCTTAAAAAATATTTGAAGCGAGTCCAAAGACCAAAGCATTAAATAAGACTAACTATGTAATGCGTATTATTTTCCCACATAACTTTCTTTATACAACATATAAACTAAATAATAAAATGTATACTTTCATTTATGTCAACTGAAATACTTTCTTTAGGTGTATCGTAAATTCAATTCTACGTGTGCATGACACTGAATAAATTGGGACACGGATTAACGGTACATTTTATATGTAATAGTATTTTATTTTCATTAGTGCTAATATGTTACAATACTTTTTAGAAGTGTTACTATGGCACCGCATGCTTACAGCATAATTTTATATAAACAATCTACTTATTTACAGAACTATAAAATATCGACATTAATAAATGGCTTAATCTAATTACTACTATATAGAATTTACTCAGTGAAGATTAGGCGTGTATCGACGTGAACATTCGTACACGCATCTTGCCTAACTCTTCAATAATATCATGGAAGACACTGGACTGATAGTTTGCTTAATCTATTTAATTCTACTGAGCACAATGTTTTCTTCACATCCGAAGCGCAACGATGTCTGGATTTTTTGCACATTTAGCGACCGCGAATCTATTTAGAGTGCGGTAAAAAACAGACCACGGCGATTCTTCTCGTCACAGCTTAGTTAAACCGACAATAGATAATTCTATTGTTTTGTCTGCCGTTCGTCAACTTCTTTAAAGTGACAATGTGAAATTGCTATCTACATCTACACAGATTTAGCAATGTCAAAGTTATAGTAAGTTGCAACATGTTAAGTTGTTAAGTCAAGAATCGATAATATCAGATATTTAAGTGGCCGTCATTATAAAGGAAGTTAGCGAACGGATCAAATACAGGAACATATCGTCCAAAATAAACTAGCTACTGTCAGCACCTGACTTGAATAACGTTTCATAAATGTGGGCTGAAATCCTAAAGAACTTAATATTAATGTCAATAACAAGGTAGGTATAATATCACAATTATAAAAGTGTGCTTGGATATGACTTATTGTAGTTTTGGTAATGAGATATTAAGTACATAGTGGTGGAGTCGACTATTGCATGCATAACAGTTGCTAATATAGGAACGATAACGAACATTATGTGCTACCTACTTCACACCTAGCCTAGGCACATTACAATTTCTAGCAAGAATATTTTAATAAATCACATTTTTTTTCTATTTTTCTAATTTATCCAACAAAAATAGTACCTCTAAGTTAACATATTATGACTTGAAGTGACTATGATATGAAGTTCAATCATCCTTTGACACTATCACATTAAATGTTAAAAATATACCTACAGTTGTTGATGCCTTACCGCGGCGTACCTAATTAAAAGCTAAACATCACTGTTATTCTTACAAGAGGAACAATAATTTATTTGCCTACGTACAAAGAATCAGTTTTTAGAGAATCTTGGAGAGAGCGGGAACAAAAATACAGCCACGGCCCCTGCACAATGTGGGCGCTGGACACTCCGAAACATCGCACATGCGCTGAGAAGTATCCGACGCGTCCAATATTACCGTTCTATCAATGATTTTATGTGTAGCGCCTATAGTATATAAATATGATAAAATTAGTGAACGTAACATTAGTTTTTACAAAATATAAAAGCGTATTTTATTGCCTTCCCCCGATATAAGTAGAATCTGATGGATATAGTGATATATAACAAGTTTATCAGCTTTATGGAATTCGATTAATGTAGATACTGTTCTCAACATCTAATCAACTCTCTTCAGCTCCCCGAATGGAACATGTATGACCGCCCTTAATAATTAATTAAATATAACAGTCGTTTTATCTGTAAATTGTATTTAGAATCAGATCATTTTTAAAACAAAATGATGCTTTGGTCCCATGCAAACGTAATTACTGCATGAAAATGTGTCGGTCCGCGCTTTAATCTATAATAATGTTATTATAGTTTGTTGCCAGACGAAACTGAAACTTTTGTCTTAAATAATAAGAGGTAGATTGTAATTTCAAGAACAATATTTACTACAACTGGAAGATGCGTCTCTATAGTAAAATCACTGAGTGCAGTGCCGGCTCGCCCAACACTCGCGTCGAGACGAGCGGGCAGCTCGCAGGGCTTACTTATCATAAACTTACGCTATACATGTACTATACTTATAGTAAGTAGGCGCTTGCCTACCTTTAGACATGTGCTTGTCAGTCTTCGTATCAGTCCTCGATCACTATGCACCCTAATAACTATAGGTTTAGTTTAAAGTATTTTCGTACTTGCACCTTTTTAAATGTCTATATATTCACTAGGACGCAGACTCAGAAGTGCACGTCCCTTACGTCGGTGGGGGTGGCGGCGTTGCTATGTGCCTTGTCCTGGGAGGGCGGCGGCGTCCATCCCGCCGCCTCCCTGCTCTGCCCGTTTGGGGCCGAGACTGGGCGCTGTTCTATCATGTGTCGCACCATAACTTCTATTTGTTCGAGGCACGTTTGTAGACAGTCCTGCGACAAAAGACAAGGTTAGATTGCAGACGTTAGCTTAGTCATAAGAACTATGCGTTTACGGATGGTTTGCATCCCAACTGTATGTAACTTATGCTGTTGCTAAAAACAGTCTAGTATTGACCGAATGTTCTTTTAAACGTGCTTACCAAGTCAATGCCTGTGAGCTCGTGGAGTCGCGCAAGATGCCCATCGAGGCTGAGGCCGCGAAGAGCAGCAGCGATGCTGCACGAGGCGAGTGTGCTAGCTGAATACAACGTAAACTCGTAATCTGTAACAAAAAGAAACACCAATTGTAAATTCCTAAATAACCAAGCATTTTGTTAACCTGTTTATACACAACGCCATTATAAAAGATGGGTCCGCAATGCGATTCGTGATAAGAATCGCCGCGTCATCTCGCTAAAACGTCTTGTAATTCTCAGCGGGAGAAGCAATTGCATAACGAGCAACTGGCGATACCGGCTGCCGATATGGCAAACCGGGTTAGGAACCTACAATGTAACGAGGAACATACCAATAATGTTCGTTCCGGATGCGAGCATTTTCCTGTATGGGAGATTAAAGTTATTCCTGTTCATATCCCAGTAACAATAGCTACTCGGCTATAAAACTCGGAATACGTGAGGCATAATGTCAATTTAAATATGTACGCGATGTGACAACATTTCCAACAAGCAGTTTTAAAACTACCTATAAAATTCTTAATGAGATCATTGAGATCTACCGGGTAGTAGGTATTCGTAATCCAAGATCGATGAAGAGTTGATGAAAGCAGGAGTAAGCGCGTGGGTACACAGTTTGGGTAGGTACATCCGGTAAAGAAATGGCGCTTTCTCCCTCTCTCGGGTCGTCGGTCCCTCTCGGAGGGCTCAAAGGAGCCGGCACCCGCCCTCTGCCACATTCCAGAGCCTCGCCCGCGACCGATTCACTCGAATATTTCTCACGGACATACTTTGGCGAAACCATTATACGTATATATGGCAGCCATTTTAGGTCTGGACGTCTCGAGTATTATGGAGGACTCTTCCAAGTGTGGTAATTGACGTGTAAATGCAAATAAAACTGGGCGTCCGCTTTATGTAGTATTACGTAACGCCGTCTAATTAAAGTTTCATAGGTACTAGAAATTTATGGGCCAAGCTTTCATAATTTATAGTTTCTTTATTCCGATGTGGTCCGTTGATCGCGTACGAGGGTACGTAGCTACCTACCTACTCGATATCGGTCTCTGACGTGTGTCAAGGTGTGCGAATACATTTATCAAAGACCCAGCGGCTGATTAAATATTGATAATAGCTATAATTGTATAGGTTATTCAGTGAATAGGCAAACCGATTTAACCATGACTATTCAGAATAGCAACCAGTCAAGACACTAGCGATTACACAGACGTACGTTTATTCTACTCGAAGTAGTTATGTTATGAACAACTAGGTTAGCTCGGCTACGCTTGCTGTTTAGTGTTTATTAATAAACATAAACCTAGATACAACTAGATACACACATCGTCGACCAATATGACTCGGCCGCAGTATAGGCACGATAATTCTGCAGGAAAAACAAACAACTGTTCCAATTATTATTCCTAAGTTTTAAATGTAACCGACTGTTGGGAGTCATGTGCGTTCTGTTGCAAAAGAAAAAGGAGAATTTATAGAACTGCTATTTTCGAAGTAGGTAGGTACATGTCCCGTTTTCATGATGGACCTTATAGATAGAGTTAAGACTCTACAGATACTTGAGTATATACGAGAAGAAATGCACAAGTACTCATACGCTGAGGTTGGTGAGAACCTAATTTAATTTAGCCCGTTCCCACGCATCACGAGACCAGTAGGTATAGAAGCCCGCGAGAAACCACAACCGGCCGCGACTCGAGGACGCGCACAATGAGCGAAGCCTTCAAGGGCCCCATTCATCATTAAGTAGACTCCATTATTCCGACCGTAGGGATATCGAACACTCTTTCAGCTCATTTAAAAGATTTATTTTAATTTTTTTTTAATTTGCATGTCGGCATTCCCGAGATAAAGGGAGGCAGAGAACGAGCGGAAAAAAAGATGAAACAACGAGAGCGACCACTCACTCGAGGCATTTGCATAATCTGATGTTAATCAAACAGCGACAGCCCTACCGCCTCGTCCGCGCCCGCGCCGACCGGTTCGGCTACAATGTGGCCAAATCACACAAATTTCTGCCCTTATCATAATCCACGTACTCGCAAATCCTGCTGACTTATTCTCCCGCACGATACCCGGTCTGTTGCACGTCTGGACCCTTAGGTTATTGCATCGTGTCGAACCGGACGGCCGGAACCCACACGCGGCGGATGCCCCGCTCGTACAATCTTCCTTATTAGTGCCACCAGCGCATTAGCCTTGCATCGCAGAGGAAGTGCCGAGGAAGTTCCATATGAACATTGCCTAAGCTTTCAAACAATTACCTACTAACTGGCGTCCTGCCATACACGGCTGACGACATTCGTCGGTAGCGCAAAAAATATAGGTAATGTTTGTATCAACTGCGACCGAAACATATGCAAATTTAATTTTAACTTCCAGCGTTCGTTTTGGTCCTAATTTTAAACTTGGAAATCACACCATTATCCCACAGGAAAGTTCACGATCGGGAAGAAACCGCAAGTGGCTCGGGACGAGCCAGCCGAGGTGACATAATCGTTGTTTTGCCCTTGAACGTGGAATTGATGTGGCGATAGAAGAGGTGCCGGCTCGAGCTCGCGTCTATTCGCGAGGTGAACGCTCGGCCGAGGCCACGGCGCGGGCGACGTCGGCGCTAGCGCTGCCACCGGAACAACACCCGCGGGGCCCCTGCGCCCGCGACGCCGTGCGAACGCCCAGTGATAAAGCCCCGAAACGACCACAGACCTAACCCGAATCACCTCAAACATTTATCTATATAAGAACCCAAACGAATAAAACATCATAATTAACTAGAACGAAACAACTTTTCGTAGCTGCGAATCGCGTATGGTCTTTAAAATAACCCATTACGAATTTAATATCCAGACGAGTTATGATTCCAGAGTAAATTGTGCCATTCAAATAATGATACATAATGCGGGCTCTCGGTCGCGCCGCGAACTATGCTCGATTATGACCAGCTCGAGGGTAGCCGTATTGTTCGACGCATTCATAATAATAAAACCGATGTGACATTATAATTTATAAAATAAATTCCTCATCCCGTGCCTCGTTCATAAATGTCATACCGCAAACGAAGGCGCCCGTGGAAAACTTTATTATGGCAATCATTCTGTAAACGGAATATCGCCATTACGGTCGTAATGTTCATCGTCTGATGCAAAGGATTATAAGTAGAAGGAGCGGCGAGAGATGATACCCGAGAGCTAGTAAAATAAAAGAGCTGGAGCGTGAACTTTTTGAACAAAAACAACACGACATCGGCGGCGAACAACAAAAACCGTTGCACAAAAACATATGATCCCATGAGGGCTGGGGGGCAGTGAGGGAAGGATGCGGGGAGAGGGGAAGCCGAGGCGTGCTGGAATGCGCTCTGGCGAGCGGCGTGGGAGGCGCCGGCGCACCACTCGCGCAGCCACACACACCGCTGTCTCCCGTCCCGCCAAACGCCGCCGACCTCACCAACAAACAACCCTTGCATTTTGTAAATAAACTTAACTAGTCTTCAATTGCATGGATCATTAAATTTAATACTGCCTTACTGCCTCAGTGCAACTGAAACAATGCATTCTTCAGCTATTCTACACGAATTCCGCGACATAAAACCACGAGTAGCCGTCCAACATCAATTTCCCCAGCATTCTGTGTTAGTCGTGCGAAAATGACATAACTATTTCCTGTCCTCAAGCCCGTCTAACATCAGGTCGAATAGGCTAGTAGACCCAGTTTTGAAATATATTTGAAATGGTTAATAATGATGTTACTGCTCTAAAAAAAATGTCTTGTATTTTTGTGAAAGCTAGAAAGCTAAATTTTATCAATTGAAAATTAGAAATTTCATGAACAGTCAAAAACGCCGTCCGCCATTTTTGCCTTTTGCTAATCTGTGGCGTGACGTACAATTACCTGTAAATATTCGAAATTCGACCGTCGTATAGTGCCATTCCGCTCACTCCAATATACTTTGACAGGAGATCGAGAGGGACGGCACTATTCGAAGTCGTCAAAGTAGACTTTCAGTTTTGTTTACATGCCCAATGACGTCACTATCATAAGCGAAAATGGCGGACAGCGTTTTAAGCATTTCAAAATACAGACTAAAAACCATAATTTCAAATTATTTTTTTTCAGCCATCTTTCACTTTTATGAATTGAAAAATATATATTTAGGTTTCCTTTGCTAAATACTATACGGAATAAACATTAGTATATTACAATTTGACATGGGTCAACTAGCCTATTGTCGGCCTAAAGTAAAGTCGGTATTTTAGACGGATCCACTCTTAAATTTTATAAACGCGTAAAATTCTAAGAAGTTCAGTGACACGTGACGGCGAAGGCCAAGAGAGGCGCGACACTGTCGTGACGTGGTATCTCGATGCTAATTACCGTCTGCCTTCGGACAAAACCTCCGACGCCAATAATTAGGCGTAGATGGTAGGCCACGGGGCGGATTTCTATTCCCAACGGCAGCCAAGAGCGTCAATTGTCCCACGTTGTCTGATGGGATTGCGATGAGTCACGTCTACTACACATAGGTACTAGACAGTGCGAGGAGTCTGCAAGGGAGTTTCGCTCCAAGATTAAGGGCCGGTTGTCTCAAACAGACTGTAATCGAAGGCCCGTACGTTACAAACAGAAGTATGTGAAGTGTAACGTAGATTTATGATTTAAGAGTTGTCATTTAAGTATGGCGTTGATCGATCCGCTAAATGAAGTAGAGGTAACACTTAGGGTAAAGATAAAATAAACTCACCTCTGGCAGCAAGCGCGATGAAGGTCTGGGCGTGCCGATGCACCATGTCCGTGTTCACGAGCCCTCGCAGGGGCAGCCGCGACAGCAGCAATGGAAGGAAATCGTGCGCCGTCACACCGGCTACGTCCCATTTGAGTTTTGACAACACGAGCAACTCCCAACTCTGTGGACAAGGATAAAATCAAATTATTTAGAGAGTAACAAACATAGATAATATATATTTCATGGGAACATCTGATCTTGTTAAGCACTTTTATGGTTCCAAGGTTGCCAGTTAGCGTGCTATCAAACCCTTAAAAATCCAAAAGCGGTGGCTGTTCAAACAATAAAATGGCATTCCTGCCACATCCGTTGCGTATAATCGTAAACACGGCGAGTTCTTTCGACTTCCCGGAACCGAAGGTAGGCACATTGTTATGTCGCATCTACCCCATAAGTTAACAACATCGTATTCGGAAAAAGATGAAATCTACGGAAAATTATGATATTTCCTATAAGGCTCATTTCATTTAACAAAGCTGTCAATTCCGTAATACCGCTTACTTACATTATCTTTTCCTTTTAACCTGACCTAGATTAATTTAATTAATATAATAATAAAGTTCACTTGTAATTCTAGTGATACCGCTGCGTTATCTGAATGGTTCAAGTTATGAATAACATTATTTCGTGTATACATACACGCATACATGGACGCGATGCATGTCCGTTGACAGATAATACTCGATGTTTACTTAACTCAATCGACGGGGTCGGCGCGGCGGTACTCGACTAGCAACCACTGACAAACCATTGTGGAGCGCGTGCCACTAGCTTTAGAGCTTCAACTCGATCGTCAAGAGCGACGGCATAGGCCTTATTAGATCTTGATAGAGAGATTTGTGAATGAATGAGTCTCATCACAGGAATTCGAAATGAGAACGTTTGTCAGTGTAAAGGACAACACTGTGAACTGTTGTGGGAGAAGATAACTGAAGATTTCGCATAAAACGTTTGGCATTGTGCATTGTTTCATTGTTGGCGGCTCTAAGTCTATTTTTTTGGTGTGGTCGAGCCCGCGGCCAGTATGCGGGTCGACCACGAAATGGAAAGATTCAGCATCTCGTCGCAGCGCCAGATAAGGTTTTCGGAACAATGTGCTCATAAAGCATTCACCGCAGACCGGCGCGCTCGCACGCAAGCGCGGGCGATGTCGACTGTCTACTACACTAGTATATTATTATTGCGGAGCTGTTCGCATTGGCAGCGCGGATCGTTCATAAATCCGGGCAAATAATTAAACACGCCGCATTTTGATATGGTACCATACATTTAGAGCTAACCCGAGCTGATGGAATGTGGGGTCGTAAACGCGAGCCCTGACGGGTGTTCATTAGGATGTAGTGCGTGAAGGCGAGTACCTACTGGCGAGACGTTACAGTCAATAAAGCGAGCTATGCAAACAGCCGACGTCGGTCCGTTGCTGAATCCCTCCCTGGCGATCGAAACAGGTTCACGTATATTCGATTTTCCATCGCACGTACGCCCTTTTTATCGGCGCGGCGGAATTCCTTTCTCTGTTCCCATGCTTTATCCAATTTCATCCAACGGTGAGGCAGTGCACTTGATTCGAACAATGAGCGCGGTGTCGCGTGGCCCCTGAAACGAAACTGCGGAATTTTCCGAACCAGCTCCCAATAACCACCGTGAAACATATCGATCTGACTTTTACGAGGCTTTCAAAAAGAAACTATACGCAGAAAATAATGATAGCGTCGGAAGCGAGTTCTCAGCACTGCATAGTAAACTCGCGAGCGAGTAAAACGTGACACGCATTTCTAATTAAACCTTACGTAACGATCAAACGTCAGCGAATTCCTACAGGTTGTGACTAACAAATGTCGACAATCGATATTAAATACATTAATAATCAATGTACCTAAAATTACACGTTAAAATTGTGCAAAACTTTGAGCTTGCCGCGTATTGCAAGTATTATCCTGCAATTGTCTACACCGCAAAATTTTCATTTTTCCTTCCCTCGGCGTCGCCGCCCGCATGAGCGAGTTGTCAGACTGGTATCGTAGCAATTTTATTACCGTTGAACATATTTTAGCATTGAATTGTTCAATTATACAAAAGAACAATAAAATACAAATTTTACAGGTTAGTAGGATTATCGTTGCCGTTTTTGTTGCATGCCTATATGAATGCGCAATTATACAAAGTTAGAATGAAAAAGTTTAAGCTATGGAAATTAAATTCTTAGGTAGGTACATAACATCCTACTTAGGCAGTTTTCTGGCGCGTATAAATCGGTACCTATTGCTTTACATGCTTATATTCGTCATTTAGTTCAGCTTCAATATTACAATCATATAAAGTTGCCTGGGTGTTTAATCATGAGGCATGAGGGCACGAGATGAGATAGCGGCGAGACGAGGCCGGCGGCGCGGGCCCGAGAAGGCCGCCGAATGGAATGCGACTGGTTCCTATCCTGTCCCTCCCGCCTCGCTCGCCAATTCGGTACAGCTCGAGGGAAGCAATACGCCAATGCACCTAATGTAAAACTACACACAAAAGCAGAAATCTCTTAAAGTCCTTAAGCATATAGTTAACAGCGCTGTAGCCCAAGCTAGTGGGAATTCCTTGAAAGGAAACGGCGTTCTTCCGTGAGATCGGCAAACACTTCACTTCAGCTAATTTACTTATAGGATCGCCGCGAGCTAAATAACTCGCGTTTGCTGACCGTTTGTGTAGGCAAGAACAAGCACAAACTCGCTCGGCACATAAATATTCAAACGCTTTTCTTTATCAATTGTTTCTATTAGCTAGTGTAAGCGTTCATTGTACGTTTCCAATCAAGCCGCTGGAGCAAATCCGATAATGCAGGGAGTAGGTCCCATACAAACACTTTCGTTTATCGGTGTCGACCGAGAAAGATAGGGACTCCGCGCCACGGATTTCTTCGGAAATGGAACTCGGCGATAGCGTCGCGAACATGGTACTTCACAGACCTACTAGCACAGAAATAATAATAGCGTTGCGTTGCCGTTTGCACCGCCATAGTGTCGCTGTAAACAATAAAATCAATTTCCAAGCAAGAAGTATTAAATTTATCCTTTTGACAGGCTCGGGAACGGGTCGTAAAGTTATGTTTTAATTATTGTAATGGTTTACGGTGCTAACGTGAGAACGCGTGATGTTTTATTGTTGGAGGGCACCGGCCGCCGGGCACAGGCTGGCTGGCCACCGTCCCCGACGCTAGCGTCGAGTGCTGAAGCGCGCTCTTTTTGCTTTCCTCGCATTTGGTCTGGCCAAGCCTTAAAGCCGAACTCGCTCCTCCACAATCACATTTGCATTGCAACTCTTATAAAAACGGACTTTAGAACCTATACGGCCTTAGACGCAATCGAAGGGGAAAATGTTTTGCTTCCTGTTGCTCAGCTGATATATAAAAAACATTGATTTGCCTGATGTGCTTTAGCATCAGGCAGTGTTTAATATTCGCTACACTTGGATGAGCCGTTATGAGCAGAGTATTAGTTCATTAAGCAGGCAGTGGGACGGCACCGTTACGCCTCCTGAAGAGGCAGTCCGGGGCAACTAGACGCTTTCTTTTTATAAATAATTATGCAGCATCTAATCTAATAGCATGTGACGAAGAAGTGTATGAAGATAAGACGAAGAACTTAGAACCCTCGACAGTATAATATTGTAAGAAAATGTAGATCGTTGTTTGTCCGCGATTCTGAACGTCTACGGCTTTCGTAGACCTGCTACGAGTCTGCTACGAGGCGGCTGTTTACACTTTATTGTCTTATTATTAACGCTATAACGCTACAAGACACTTAGCAGGTACATAATTTTATAAATACATACCTTCCATTACCAGGATTGCATTATGAAATTATCTTTTGACTTTTATCGCGATGTTACTGTAGGTAAAAATGTTTTTATCACCGGCGAAGCTTTGATGATATGGAATTGCAGACGGAATGTTTTTCAAGATAATCGTTAATTGGTACGCATTAAATAATATTAGTATTGCACATTTTAGGAGAAAGAAGTTATATAAGTGTCACTAAGTACCTAGTCATGTACACATTTGTTCACGTAAACAGGTTCTAGTTCGAAAGCAGGCCGACGTTACAAGGCTCTATAGTTACTAGTCCAAATGAGAAAAATAGTTAAATGGCGAAAACTTATTCAAATGAATGGTCACGTTAACATACGAGAATTCGCGCATCGCGATATGCCGGCGAGCGAGGTCAGAGGCGGTCGCGGCGTGAGAAAAAAGCGGCTTGCTTCTGTAATTGGACTGATTGAAACGCAGGCTCTTCTGAGAAGCCGGGGACAGTGTCCGCGCTGCCCAGCCCCCAGCCACATTCCGGCGCCCGGGCACTTCCACATACAGCCTCCCTCTCATCCTCATTACACCCATCGACTATTCTCAAATTAACAGCGCAAAAACCTGCAATTACCTCGACTCCAAGCAAGTTAAAAACCTATCAAAATCAATGTTATGTTCAAGTGTCCCAGATTTCAAATATCTAATCTTTGACATGGCAAGGAATGCCGTAAACCCGGTAACGTTTCCTCGCATTGTCTCAAGCCGAGCTGCATGGAATGCACTTGTAAAAACGGGTCGCGCATGCATGACAAAGATGTGCCTTGCTTATTATCTACGGGACGGCGAGGCCCCCGCGGGTGGCGCGCGGTGCACCGAATACCTACTCGCTAAATATCGTATGCAGCCGACTAATGTAACTTATCAATTAATTTACACATACGCAAACCCGCTAGCAAATTTGTAATCGAGTACTCGTATGACGTAATCATATAACTAGAACAATACGACGATAGTTCCTCTTCCGATATATAAATGCGTATCTATCGCAGGTATTAGTACCTATAGTTGCTCTTTTGAACACTGTCTCTGACCTTCTAATACCCTGTACCGGTTTGATGTAATGTCTGCGTACGTACTACTTTACCATGCGGAATTATTATTAATTGCAGTATTCATTCTCATGTTAATTCACATAATGCTTTAAACTGTTTAACCCACTTAAGTCTAGTGCAACGAGTGCATCAAAGCTAGCGGTTTCAGTGAACTAAATCTAGCGTAGATAAGCCCTAATTGTAGTGTAGTTTTTACCCTATTATTCGTTATCTATATACTACTACAAAAGTCTTTTTATGTGTGTTTAGTGTCAATGCCCCAATTTATATTCACTATAGTCAAACACCGTATTGTATATTCCAAACTTTCTATCTATGGAGACGAGTCATTTTCTCAGGATAAATTTTGACAGCGCGATGAAGGATCTGTATGGGCACGCGGGGACCAGCCGTACAGCGCTTTGGTGAATGTCTTTATCCGCTCATCACGCCGAAAGAGCTGGCGTATATTTAAACAATTTTGATAAACAAAGATGGTTATAGGATACATTTTACCAGACTACGGTAAAGAAAAATCATTACACGGACGTTGTTCCGGGCACAATCGATTGGTCTGTTATAAACTTGGAATTTCTTATGAAGTTTATTTCTGACTGAGGCGACTCGTATTGCAGTGGGCGTAGTGGGAAAATCTCCAACCACAACGGAAATAGAAACGGACCCCGTGTAATCAAGCGCATCATTAATGCATATGTCGAATCTTTTTAGCGTAACTATATCGTAAAAATATATCTATTAACACCTATTAACACTAATTTCAAAATTTATAATTAAGTACATGATATCCAATGTTACCACTATGTGTTTAGTTTTTGATGTAGGTACTTACCTTATTTAAATGTCATTTAATGCAGATATAATCAGAGATCAGCCGGTTTTCTATCCTTTACCCTTTCTATTTTTACCCTTTACCCTTTCTATTCTATTCTTTGCAATTTGAAACTTTTCGGGATTGTTACAAAACAAAAGATTTGTACATGAAATTTAAAAAAATCTCGAAGAGTACGGCTTATAAAATTTTAAGTTTACGGCAAATAAAAATGATGACAAGTGATACGTTTACGGTAAATTAAGTTCGTGCAAGTAATGGTACCGATATCAGTCATGTCCGTGATATGGCCAATCCATCGCTTACCTAAATAGCAATATATATCATAGTCATGTGAGTTGCACATCACAACGCACTTGTATATAAAATATGTACCTACCAGTTAATTTGTGATTCAATGGTCACATTAGGACTAATAGCGATTCATGGCATTTTACAATTGGAACAAACCTATTAGATACACTGATATACTACCAGCATCCAGCATTCCAATTGAGTGTACTGCGCAAACTAGTCTGCCCACATGCACTGCACTTGCATTTTCTATATCTACGTAAAACAGTCAGTGCCCTTCGGACAGGACATCATAGAAAGGGTTTCCTTGAATAGTGCACAGTTGATAGGAACGATACAATGGTCAATGGCAAATGTTAATCGAATCTCAGAATATGCGTTAACTAAGTTAGTCAAGTGGCTTGGTGTTCTTACAAGCCGATTCCACCCAGCTTGCCCAATTCAGGACGATTGAGCACCATTCTCTATTGCTACTAAAGGAAAAGTCGGTGAAATGTACCCAATGTACTCCTTCTTCTTCTCGTGTCGATGCTTTCATAATATCATATCATACAGTGCGGGACCAGAAAGTGGCGACGTTCAGGGCCCAATGTACTAGTTAGTACCTAGGCAATCGGTAACCCAACCTAGATCTTATCAAATACCAAGTTTTATCATAATATCTTAGAAAAAGCTAAGGTCCATAGATCTAATGATGCCGAGTTGACAACGTGGTAATTCCACGTATCAAGACGGGTTTAGGTAATAAAATTTATGATTCAGAATTCTATTCATGGAACGCAACTGTTCAGCCGCCTCTTATTAGAATTAGAAATCTTGCACCTACTTATATAAATCCGGACGCCTACTGAACGAATGTTTTTATGTAATAAGTTAGTTTAAATAACGTCATGTTCATGTCTCTTCCTATCGAAAGGTCGCACGACCTGTGAACTGGTAAACAATGAAATGTAACGAGCAAATATGTTAACTCATTAACCGTCAAATGACTATCTATGTGATTGATTCTTCTTAAGAAAACCGGTATGAAAGTTTGTTCTAGGCAAGATGGAATAAGCATCGAGCAAGAAACGAAAATACATTTACAAAGTCGTAAAACGGATCACACGCTTAGCCTCACCATTTAACGACACCAATGTTATAGCAACGATACTCGAATTCCATTCATTACTAGTATGGATTATCGTACAGAAATCAAGAATTCCAATCTCACGGATGTTCGAACGGTATATGGCTTAGAAACGGGCGCAAGAGTAGGTAAGACACGCGCGTTTCGAGCCAGTTGCCGGCTATGTGCAAATCAGTGCGCGTGAGCACGGCAAAAAGCGCACGGAACCGTATGAGTAACGAGATCAGCTGTTTCCTTAGAAGAAAGTTAATTGCGTTTCTCATTACCTCATTCGATATTCTATAACTGCATCGCAGTGTCCAAGCAAAACAACAGCTCTATCCCAAAAAAGTCTATCATAGGTACCTACGTAATGCATTTCAACTGCAACTACCGCTTGGTCCATCCAGTGTTTCCAAGTTGTAGTTGGATGTTAGTCTGTGTGTAGGTATACCTACATCCCGACCCTTTCCAACAATAGAAAATATTCGGAGCCCAAGCTTTAAGTCTACCGAGGAATGTCAATCTTATTAGAATTGCCAGTGAATGATGGCGTGAAGTCGAAATCCCCGTAGACCTGAACCCCGCCCGTTATCAGAATGTAAATATACTCACGAAAAGATCGGCGAGTGTGATGCTGTTGGCGGTGTAGAAGACCAGCAAATCGGCAGGCAGGCACCGCGAGCCGGGCTCTCGAAGCTTAGACGCCAGAAGCAAGCATGCCGTGCCCAGGAGCTGGACCTGGCTCTTGCCCACTGGGCAAATGCTCAGGAAGCGGTCCATATACGACACCGCCAATGGGAACACCTCCTCTTGGCATCCTTGGTCTTCACATACCTGGAAACAAAGACTTTGTTAACATGGAAAACTAGAGATCTGTACTGTTACTTTTAACTAATTAACTATGAACAAAATCTAAATTAAATGCTACTAATATTACTCAAATACAGAGCATTGAGCATAAAACGAGAGGAGTCTGCTGTAATGGAAATGATTTCCAGAAGAGAGTTCTAGGCGGAAGATTGTGATGGTAACGACGCACTCAAGCTTAGTTAATATCATCCGGGATTTCTGATGAGTGATAACCATATTTAAAATGGAAATAGGCACGTAGCGATAAATCGAGTCGTATGCAGAATTGCTACAATGAATGCGCCTTTATCGCTGCAAGTCGAATGTAACGAACCCAGTTTGTGACCCACCTCGTGTATGCCAGTGAGATTCCTATGGGAATCAACGTTTTAGATTTTATTAGAAACCGGATTCTTACAAGACATCATTATCAAATAACTGTACATATAAGAAGCATTTCCATTACAATCGGTTCCCATAGGAAAAATGGCGTGTGGGAATCGGTTTTATAGATCCGAGATTGCTTTAGGATGTGAAATGAAAAGCGGGGAAATCGAAAGCGGACGACACCCGCCTAATGAAGTAAGTGGATATGTCATGGGAGACACGACGGGAACTGGAAGTGTTCGCATAGTTTCGCACGGTGTAATGCGACGCGCGGGCCGTGCCATAACCCGCACAAGCTACACACAACCAAAGTGCCATAAAGACACAACTACCAACGCCACTTGCGTCATTGTTAAATTAAACGACAGCACAGCTGACAGCCTAGCTGTCCCACGCTCAGATGCCGTCAGCTGATTCGACGCCTGAGATCGAGACATCGTTCTTGGAATTAGTTACTAATAACATTTGCCTATTATCAAGTTATTAGGGTAAAGAACACGTCATGTAAGGGAAACATTTTCCTTGTAATTATAATTAGATGTTAATTAATGTTAGTTTTAGTCTCAGTATCGTTAAAGGTTTTGTGTATCATTTACCTATTATAAAGGGAACACAATGAAATAGTACAGCATAATTACCTACGCGAGTTTTTAATGAATCGAGAATTTAAGCTTCTAGCAGGATTTGAATCTGCGTCACCAACGGCTTTCTGATCTGAGCCTTCACATACCTACAATTTCGATGGTAATGTCCTAACCTATACGTCCTATAAAATAATAAGTTTTGCATGGCCATGGACCAGGTGTTACTTAAAAGTCCTAAAACACGTCTAAAACAACCTAGCCTAACTAGATTTTACTATCACCGTTCTATCTATACACCTATTCTTGTTCTATTTACCTATGCTATGCTGATATCATTTGTTAAAGTCCCAAAGATCTATGTAAGGCGATGTAGGTACAATCGAACGATGCCATCGACCTCATCGTTATGTACGTAATCGCGAGATTTTACGTCTGATTACAGTGGAAATGTGGTTTACTTGGAATTACTTCATCACATCACAGTTTGTTTGCTAATGTCATTTTAAGCAATAATTTTAAGTACCTAATTTTGTCAAGCAGGCCCTAGTCACGTTTTCCTGGCTATATGACTAGTCTCGCAAAATCGCTTGTTTATTAAAGTATCATGATTATACTCGAAAAAAAAAATTGTCACGTTTTACATATAGAATCGAAAGAAATTTGAAATGTAGCATTTGTAGCAGCCCTAGTGTATCGAAGGCGGGCGGCCGGCGCCGGCGCAGCACATCGCACTCGATGACGTCATCGCCAGCGTCGCGCCGCGACCACGTGGCCGGCACTTCACAGCTGACTGCCTTCAACTAACTACACGTCTCGCTTATCCTCGCCTCATACACGACCACTTCGAACTAATTAGTAATTACCCTGACATCAAAGATCGCGCGGCTTAGTCATTAACAACATTGAACTTTTAATGCGTAGGTATTAAGTAGGTATGTACACGCTTGCGAAAAGGGTTTAAAAATCCATTAAACGCATGTCACAGAGGCCACTGACCCTTCCTCACTTATGTACGTGAGATAGCAATTTGTGTCTATGTAATTAATATACGTAAAAGATAAAAGCGTATCCGGCGTCAGCTGTGTGCGTGCGTGTCAAAATCAGCTGATTATTCAAATAGAACGGCGGCCGCCGCGGGGCCCCCGCGCACTATCGGCCGACTGCAATTATTCCTACTTATTCAAATAACGCAACGAAACCGAACCGAAACAGTTTTTAATAGAAACGACGAAATATATTCAAAGATATTCTAATAAGATTCTAGCATAGCCATGAAAACAGTAATCAGCTGATCGTGTAAACAATGTCACTAGACCTTTTTCTCGATAGATTAGAGACTAGTAAGTGTGTATTTAGAATGCGCTATCGTTACCATGACATCACCGATGCTGGAAATGGAACACATGATCGCTGATGATGGGCTGGTGAGGAGTTGGGGGGTGTGTGGACGGTGGACGGCGGCCGACGGGCAGACAGTGGCGAGGGCATACGGGGCCACTGGTGCTGCCGTCGCCGGCGCCGCTGCCGGGAGCGGGACACGTGGCCGGGCGCGACAAAATGGCTGCGCGGTCGGTGTTGGGTGCGGCATGGCGCTCGGCGCATGGCGTACGGCGCGCGGGCACGGCGCGGCACGCTCACCTCTAGCATCCACTCGGCGACGAGACGGCGCATGTGCGGCGTGATCTCCGTCTGCACGGTGCCGAAGTAGTTGGCGGTGACGGCGTAGCGCTCCTCCGTGCGCAGCAGGTTGTCGAGCACGCGGCGGCGCAGCAGCACCGGGTCGGGCGCGGCGGCCCGCGGGCCCGGCGCCGGCGCCGACGCGCCGGACGACCCGCTGCCCGGGCTCACGCGCTCCGCACACAGCAGCTCCATGGCACACCGCACTGCGGCTTATAGCGGGGCTCGCTTGCGGTGCGTGTCGGTCTCGGTCGCGACAGCTGATCGTGCGCGGGCGAGAGACGTGTACAAGTTCGTGACGTTGCGACGACGGCGAGTGCCCGAGTCGCAGTGAGCGGTCGGTGCGCGCCGGCGCGCCGAACATATGATCGGCGGGGAGAGGGGCGCGGGGGCGGGGCCCGTGAGGCCCGCACGCAGGTTTCTCCCGCCCGTCTCGACTCGACTTCGGTGTTCTAATCGAATACATACATAACATCCTTTTCCTATTCCTACCCGTTCACTCGTAGGGTTGCACTTAATATTGTGTCTCGTTCGCGTATTTCCGAAAAGAGCTTGTCAAAATTGGATATTTTAGTTTAACAAATAAACTTACGTTTCTTTATGTTTTCTTCCATTATTGATCAGTTTCATCCATATTTTATGTCTTGATCAGTAAGGGACTAATTAAATTAATCAACGTTAAATAGGTAAGTACCTAAGTACCTACATTATTTGACATGGCATGGCAATTCATAATCAGAAGTGAAGTTTAAGTAGGCACTTTATTATTGTGTAAAATATTGTTAGTGGATTTAGCCTCCAGGAAAACATTAAAAACAACAATCACTTAACTTATGAAGTCAAATACTTACGTCAAATATGATACCTATACCTAATAGCTTTAAGCCTCAGGGTATCTAACCAATTATCAAGATAGACTTGACGACGCGGTTGGCGCCGTTTGAAAACACCTGACTACAAGCTGACTACTGAGTCGGCGGTCCCGGGTTCGAATCCCGGCCAGAGCAAATATTTGTGTGTTGAACTGGAATTTTGTGCTATTATCTATAAATAATGTATATCGTCGTCTTCATACCCATCAACTCACTCAAGCCTTCTTGAGCTTAATTTGGGACTAGATCGATTTGTGTGATTCTAGATCGAGCGAGACAACAGGATAGATTGGGATGGGGCGACTTGCTGTAATTTTATCTAGCTGTAAAACCCGTTCCAGACCTTCGATCCTACCCGATCCGATCCTACTTATCGGATAATGTGTAGCGTAATTGTTAGGAAATCGGATAATGTGTAGTGCAATAGTTAGGACTAAAACCCGTTCCAGACCTTCCGATCCTACCCGATCCGATCCTACTTATCGGATAATGTGTAGCGTAATTGTTAGGAAATCGGATAATGTGTAGTGCAATAGTTAGGACCTAAAACACTACACATTATTCGATTTCTTCCGATAAATCGGATCGGATCGGAAGGTCTGGAGCGGGTTTTAAACACTACACATTATCCGATTTCTTCCGATAAATCGGATCGGATCGGTTTAACTTATCTGTGAAACGGCGATATTAGGAACTACGATTGTCATGCTGAATATTTCATACCCTAGTCTTCACTACTCCGAAGTTGGCCGAAGTATTCGTTTCCACAGCGAAGCGCCTCACACTATCATTATTCGCCCAACCTCGGCTAACTTCGCGAGTAGTGTAGCTAGGTAGGATTACGATTGTCAGTGTCTAGACTCCGTTCGAGTGCTCTGTCTGTGAAGATTGTGGCTAGAATAACACACTTCAGTTCACAGATAAGTTGGTCGCACCGTAGATTGTTTGACAAGAGGCGAAAATTAAGCCATTATGATTATGAATCGAAGAAACGGTGTTATGACTTTTCACTTTGAGTGGGAAAAAACAAAAAATGTTTAAAAAAATCAAATTTAGACTATTTGCGCAAAAAGTGACTGATTTTTGAAACTATGACAAGCTCATTAATTATTCAAGCTATTGTAAGGTCAGACAAACAAAGTCAAACGCTTCGTTGTCTAAATTTTGCTCGACGTTTTTTTGTTATTTTTCAATTTTTATACAGGACTGCCAAACGATCAGAAATTTTGGCCGATCTGATCAGGTTGGTTTGGTTCCAATTATCTGCATCTAGTAGGTATGTAGTTGGCCAGGAACTAGTTAGAAATTATTACCTATATGACTTCTATTTAAATCCTAGGGGCTTATAGTATCTCTGTAGCAGTATAGCCTGCCTCTGCCTCGCGTAGCAAAATCATGTAATTTTTGTGGAGAAGTGAATAAAAAATACATCTAATTATGACAAATACCTACCTAATATAGTTAAGTATGTACTGTATGTAGTATGTAGGTGGTAAATGGTAGGCAGTAATTTAGGTATGGCCGAACCGAAGGCGAAGGCCATAAATATGCGATCCGGGACTTTACAAATTACCGCCTGTGGTTTGCCTAAGATTAAATTACGTCTTGCCTTGGCTGGGAAGGGAGATATTCTCCTCGCGTTGCGGGCCGTCAATCCCACTTACGGCCTAGAGTGACAAAAAAACACTAACTGGTCTTACTTACGAATCCCACCTTACACTAACTGATTCTCGAATCTGACTGCACTACCGTGCCCCCGCCAAGACGAAAAAAAAGACGCGGGGCATTACAGTTTGAATAACATTTTTGGGCACCGTAAACAGAGTGTTTTGGAAAATGACACTAAAATATTTTTAACAGCAGAACCTGCTGAAAATATTTTTTAGATAACTAGCGACTCGCCCCGGCTTCGCACGGGTGCAATGCTGTATTATGCATATAATATAGCATTAATATTGAAGTACATATAAAACTTCCTCTTGAATCACTCTATCTATAAAAAAAAACGCATTAAAATCCGTTGCGTAGTTTTAAAGTTCTAAGCATACAGAGGGACAGACAGACAGGCAGAAGCGACTTTGTTTCATACTATGTAGTAATGATAACCGATCACTAAGGTGGCTTCATTAATTTACCTAAGCTTTGGTGAGTTAAAGCTTAGGGAAATTAATACCGACCTATTTGAGATTAGTGGTTAAATTAAATAGGTAAACGTGTTCTGTTTGTTTCTTAATTATCTTTGAACGTGATCAATTTGATTGCGGTTTGGTGCTGTCAGTGATATTCGAAAAGCTTGTTCAATGTAGTATACTCCAATAACATTTACTTACCGGAAAAAATATTTTAACTTTGTTGAACCTGAGTAAATAACCAAAGCCAGGTTCCAATGCAAGTTTAGCAAGTATGTTTGTGGTAGTGCTTTATTTATTGGTATTGAACACCGGTAATATCTGCGTAAATGGGGTGCCAGGTGTCAATTTTATTAAGAACTAATTTAAAAGAGCCCTCGAATTCGATCGATATTTTTATGACACCTAGACGATCTAGTGGACTGTCGAAATAAGTCACAAAATACGTATTTTCGTAGATCTAGTTTACTATTACTCTCGACTCAAATCCAACTTTTTATTAAGGCCATTGTCGCTTCACTTAACGGGTAATTTTAAAACCGGTGTTTGTTTATGATAAATATTTGAGCGCTTAGATATTCTAAGTGAAACTCACAAACGTAATACCTACTGACAGATCTGGTTAGTATGAGTATTGGCCATATGGTCAGGCGTTGGCAGCTGAGCTCTAGAATGCGCGGGCCCCACACTTGCCTGGCTTGCGGGGATTGGCACAAGCCAGGCAATATGCCATCCACACTAATCCAGCTTCAGACTCTCGCTCGGGGGAAGCCACAAGAGCCCTACCGGATCAGTCCGACCCTGGATCTGAAGCACGATTAGGACAAGGAAGACATGCTGCCAATACAGGAAGGTTTTCGGACAAATTACAGACAAGACCTTGTCTTAATTTACGATATCCTTACGTAAGCATACTATTTGGATAGTATTATTAACGATTGACCAAACTGATGAGGCATTCATAAAAACATAGAACCTAATTCCCACTGGCTTCCCCAGTTTATGACACCTGCGCATCTTATCTTACATTCCATTTCGTCGCCATATACCCATTTGTTTCTTTTATTAGTTTCAAGGGCCGAAAGTCGCATTTTACGTAGTAGGTAATTGGTACTATAGTACCAATTAACTTTTTTTTAATTAATGCGAATGCTCTTGACTCCCAACATACCCGCTGGTATGCACTATGCAATATGCATGGTTGAAGTATACGATACGAATATACGATGGAATCTACGATCGCAATAGGTACTATATTGCGACACAGCTTGTGGCCTATTTACTATAGTCTGTTTTTTATGTAACCACAAAAAATAGTTATTTGTTATACAAGGGGGAAAATACACTTACATCATCTATGTAAAAGTTATAATATAAATGAACGTATCGTATAGGTTGTTTACTATGGCCAGTACTCTACTAAGGAAGTTCTAGGTAACTATTAGACAAAATTGGGCTATGTAGGTAAAGACACATTTCCGGTTACTATAAAAAATACAAGTTAACCGCGAGGCATGCTTCCAATTTCAAAGTTTAATTGATATCATCATACCAGAGATTAAGTATTCTGTGCCCGAGCTTACCATACCCTAGATTTTTCTAGGTAGTTGGTGATCTAAGTTAATGTCAACTTTGTAGCGATGTATCCGGCCGGTATAGGTATATCTAAAATTGTTGCTATTTATAAGCTAAGTAGGTAGGTACCACAGGTAGGTACATTAGGTAAGTGACATTGACAAGTAATTTTTAAAGGAAAATAAACAGCGCTTTCGTGATCTGTAAAACACAGGCGTTATAAGCGTTGGTTTTAGTAATCGTACTTTAATCAATATTTAATTATTTCTGGAAATTCACACATTTTTAAGATTTGGGCGATCTAGATAGAAAACAAAAAAAGACAGTATTGTTGTATGGGGTCCACCTCCCTTTTTTATTAAAAAAATTGCAGTATTTAATTGTTATCATAGCGGTCGCGGTATCGGTAGCGGGTATTACGATTGGGAAAAAACAGCCCTGTGGCCGACGGACAGACTGCGGGTGCTTAGTAACATGGTTCCGTTAGCACCCGTTGGATACGAAACCCTAAAATGAGCTGATTTGATCTGCTAGTCTAGTACCCTAACCCGGTCTAGTAACCGGTGTGCACTTGTGCCTGAGTGGCCTGGCCTGACTGGGCCTGACTTGGGTCTGGGAGCTTGCGCAGGAAGTGCGCTATAACCGCGCGACATTAATCACCTCTCGGCTTCCTTCGCGCCGACTCTAGCATGACCGCACTGACACATATAGGTACCGCAAATTAGGATAAGATAACGTGCGATGGTAGTTATATTTAATTTAAAATGAGGAAGTTAATAATACTTTTAGTATGAATATAGTTTAATTAAAATTACACTAATTAAAAACGTCTTGGGGCAAGATAAAAAGGTTAAGGTGTTAGGCGTTAGTAGACTATACCTACTTGCTAGCTTGTACAATTTGCTATGCATAATTAATTAATTATTCAGGATTAGAAGGCAACTAAGTTTTCGAATCGTCTGAATTTTCGAGACACAAGAGAGTTTGGCCTATATTCAAAAACTAAGTAGTTTTTTTTTGTGTTGTTGCCTTTAAGTCTCTTATAACAGACTTAAATCATAAATGATGAGCCATTAGCTTCAAATTTAAGATTCGTGGATTCAACTTACAGGTACTTATAGACTATTTAAATGTAACCACACGCTATGCACAAATCTGTCGCCTGCAATGTTCATCCATCATATTCCATTATTTTCGACTTCTATTTATAGTTTGAAGAATGAAGAAACAGCTAGCTGTCACTCACATTCCTAGTGAAAGGTCAAACTCGGAGACAATAGACGCTAAATATCCTGCATGACTACTAACCAAATAATACCTACTACACTACCCATGTAATGACTAAATGGACTCGCGTGTATGTGAATGCATCAGCTACAGGGTCGGCTTGTGAATTGACTATTCACATAACAGTCAATTCTACACGGGCTATATGCTAGGTACTTACGGACCGCTTTAATGCACTCGTGCAAATTCTAAAGCATTAAGATAACCTTCAGCGATTTCAGGCGCTTGACTATAGAATCTTCTAATTCTAACGTCACTGCTGCCGTCAACGTCATAGCCTCATAGGAGTCATCTGATATTGTTAGGTCAACGACCACGAGGCGAGACGAAAGCCGCGTTTTAATCTGGAAAGCCTCGAATCTGTAGGGTAACCAGAAGATTACGTCCACCCGCGATCTGGTGGTCTAGAATACTCAAAGACTTTAATAATAATGAACAATTTCAGAATACAACTCGGGATTAAATCATCTGGGTGTATAATTTCAACCCCAAGCAAATGGAAATAAGAATAAGAACTGGAAGAAGATGTCTATACGGAGCTATCGCCACTCGCTAAATAGTCATATATAAGATGTTGTCATAATCGCCACATTTGGCTACATTGTTGTATTATCGTTTAGTACTCCAAGTGGTCACGCTGCCTGATCTGCTGCGTGTAACAAATTATTGCCACATGGTGACTATACCTACACTCAGTACCATTAAAATTATACATGTAATTCTTACACCTTTAGTAGGTATACGCAAACTAATAAATATTGGAGACTATCATTGAAGCGACCGCGTAGAACATCTTCAATTGTGAATTATCTATGTATCTCGATTTTTTTCTGTGTAATGTTTATTATTAGTGCCGAAGTACTCAGAACAGGTAGTGCTAATAATCTTTAGTTTTAGTATGTTTTGTATGTAATACCCACTTGAAAGCTGCCCGGGAGTCGGCGCGACGCATGCTAGCCTCACGCGCGCATAAGGGCGACACTTTTATTGTTTCATTCCTTTTTCTTTTCTTTTCCCTTTTCCTTGGCGACGCGCATTCTGCGGTTGTGATGAAATTCGCATTTTATTACAAATTATCTTTCGCTGCATAACCATAGAAGTATTATAGGTATGTTTACCGTACCGGTACAATGTTGGAACAGAACAGTCTTGGCTTGACTTGATAGTAATTACAGTTAGTTATAAATAAAGGTTATTGGAGTAGGTATATACTTACCTATACTAGATAATTTCTTCGGTTTCCGCGACTGTCACACATTTAAATAAAACAAATTAAACGGATTATATCGCGTATGTTAATTACTTGAGCCTCCCTGACGTTTCGGTACCTTTACAGATACCGTTGTCAAAGGTTGACTGAGAAAAACACAATGGGATGGATGGATGTGTAACTGTCTTTACACATTAGGCCCATCTAGCATGTAGCAATCCTTTTTTTTAATGAATATTTATAAAATCGTAGTTTGCACAAATGGAACTTTGACAGAGAAAAATTGTGTTTTTCTGAGTCAACCTTTGACAACGGTATCTGTAAAGGTATCGAAACGTCAGTGAGGCTCTCTAATAATTAATATACGCGATATAATCCATTTAGATTGTTTTATTTCGTCGTTAGTCGACGCGTTTGGCTCGGTTTGTAGACACCTGCCTACTGAGCCGGCGGTCCCGGGTTCGAGTCCCGGCCAGGGTAAATATTTGTGTGATGAACTCGAATATTTGTGCTTGGGTCATGGTTGTTCTATGTATTTAAGTATATATTTATCTATATAAGTATGTATATCGTCGTATATGTACCCATAACACAAGCCTTCTTGAGCTTAATTTGGGACTAGATCGATTTGTGGGGTCTATATCGGATGACATACAATTATTAGTCCTATCGTCGTGTCGCATAACGTCTTTTGTCCTAATAACGTATGGCATACACTTTGTTCCGCATATTTTTGATTGTCCGAAATTGTTGCTCCTATTATAATCATAATCATTTATTCATTTGTAAGACATAGGTACAAAAGGTGTTACATTAATAAATAATAGTATCACTATGCTTCGCCATATGGCATACAAATTAGAAATAGGTTTATATTATATCCCTTGAATTAGATTAAAATAGAATTAAAATAAAAGTGAAAATAAAAGTAAAAATTAAAGTAAGGCATACATATCTTATCACACGACATAAATTCAACAATGATTATTATTCAGGTAGGTCATTATTTGTTACTTCTCTAAAACTATTTTGTCATCAAAATATTCTTGAATTGAATAATACGCTTTCTGAACCAGGAAATCATACAATGTCTTTTTAAATAGTCGTAAGTCATCTTTATCCAATACGTTTGCAGGCAGGCTATTGTAAATTATTATTGTTTGTCCTAAATATTATTTGTCCTATCGTTTGATGTGGCTAAAATTCAACTATCGAATGATTGATGTGCATAATTGTATTATTGTAATGTTCCTAATATTTAATGTGCAAAGAATATTTTGACTACGTTTCATAAAACCTAAATCTCGAAAATTTTTAAGCAAGTATGGTCATAAAACAAACCTAACCTAACCTAACCTAGTTTTTGGCTTTTAACCTAACCTACTAACTGCTAAATTGTAATATACCTCCATGCAGCAAGCCAGCATTCTGACGCCCCACTCGCTTCGCTCGCTCCGCTATCCATGGTCATAAAACAAACCTAACCTAACCTAAAAATGTCGGTCTAACCTAACCTACTAACTGCAAAATTTGAATAAACTTCCATGCAAGCAAGCATTCTGACGCTCCGCTATCCATGGTCATAAAATAAACCTAACCTACAGTTTTCGGTCTTTAACCTAACCTACTAACTGCTAAATTGTAATATTCCATGCAGCAAGCCAGCATTCTGACGCTCCACTCGCTTCGCTCGCTCCGCTATCCATGGTCATAAAACAAACCTAACCTAACCTAAAAAATCGGTCTTTAACCTAACCTACTAACTGCAAAATTTGAATATACTTCCATGCAAGCAAGCATTCTGACGCTCCGCTATCCATGGTCATAAAACAAACCTAACCTAACCTAGTTTTCTGTCTTTAACCTAACCTACCGACTGCTACATTTTAATATTATTTCGCTCGCTCGTTACGGTCACAGTTCTACCTAACACTCCTCCTCGCTTCGCTCGTCGTCGTAGCTAACCTAACCAAAATCTGACCTGCCTGAAGGTTTAGTTAAGGTGCTGTAATTTTAGCCAATTTAATAATAGGCAAAATAATTCTTAGGGCAATTAATGTAAGGAATATTATGCTTTAGGTAATTAGATTTTAGAGTTATCAATATTAGGATAAACTTGCTTTAGGACATTAAATGAGTATGCGCAAAAATGATTAGGACAAACGAGTAGTATGCCATTAAACAGTATGCCAAACATTCTCGGCAAAACATTTTTAGGACAAAAAACGTTATGCGATACGACAGGCACCCCGATTTGTGTGAGGTTGTCCGATATTTATTTATTATTTATTTATTTATATATATTTAAATTATCAATGATTAAAATGCTATTTTTGCTGGACTACCTATTAGCTCGCGCGGCTGTATATGGGCTATCAGCGGTACCGCATACAATAAACACATGTACAAGATATCTATTAAGTACGTTTAAAATAATAAGTAGCCGATACGTTTCGTTTCTGGCCGGATCTGCTATACTATAGATAAAGTAATTTAATCGAACGAGACTATGTGAGGAATATGGCTATTGTGACAGTTGCATTTAAATTGAAATATTTACTTAAGTACATACTTACATTACAGCTATAAAACCTTTTCGCCACAGCGAGGAAAATTACCTACATATACCTATGTTACGTACTTACGTTCGCACTGTACATGTACCTTTTAAATTAATTTTCATTCTATAAAACAATTATTCTCATATATGTATTTGGAATGCGAAAGCAATCTTTATATGTTAATTAAATAGTAAATGAAATAAGTTAAAAAACGAAATGCAAGATTCCACCCGAACAAACATACATAATACATACCTACATTGCAAGTTCAATAAAAGCTTTTAATAATAAAGGCTTTAATTAAATTATTATTTTTATTATTATTTTAAAAGTTCAGGACTCAAACACGCTTATATCTTATCATGAAATCCCTCACATTTAATTCACACTTCTTAAGCATTGTTTCCAAACATATTATACAAACTTAAATTATTATGTATTTGGACATTCAATGTTCTCGCAAGAAAGATAAGCACTTATCTATTTCTATGTTGTGTAAGTAAATATTAATGTTGGGGTTATTGATAAGTCGGAAGTCGCCCTTCTCTTCTGAGTACCTTTAGTCTAATTTTCGTAAACACACATTTGACACATGACAGAGCACCCATGTAACGTACATCTGCACGACCTATTGAATTTCATTAAAAAAACAAGCAATGACATAGTGGTTTTTCAAGTATCTCTAAACGTTTTTAATTTTCTATTTGATACAGTTCATGTTATATTTTTTCTTATCACGGTGTTGAAGTATTTAACGATAATAAATCATTACATAAACAGTGACTTACTACGTGTTTTTTTTTTCAAAGCTGTGTTGTGACCAAATCTTTTCGCGTTTTGATTCATGTGCTATTTCTGTGTTTTTTTTTTTTTATTCAAAATAGCCATGCATTTAACCTCGATTGCACCTGATGTTAAGTGACAATAAGGCCTAAGATGGAGCATGCTTGGCTAGAAGATGCCTATTCACTCTCGACTTGAAGAGATCCAAGTTATATTTTTCAGGAAACAGGTACGCAGGAAGAGAGTTCCATTCCTTAGCTGTCCTCATAAGGAAAGTAGACGCAAAGCGTTTCGTACGAATCAGTGGTATATCGACAACATAAGGGTGGAATCCAAGTCCGCGCCGAGTACTGTATTGTCTGAACGGAGACGGTGGAATTAATTCATGCAGTCCTAGTGCACACTCAGCAAAGTGCATCCATGAATTGGTAGAAATCAATTAAAGTCTGACCAGAAATATATGAGGATTGTCAAGAGGGCGCTATTTATAAGATTTATATGGCAACAATTTTGGAACCAATCGCAACCGCTCTATAATGAAATTAGTTTAAATACCTGTCAGTTCCACTATGTTAACCTCGTAATATAATTTAATGGAATGCACTCTTTTCCTGACTGTTTTTCGTGTAGTAAACACGTGACACTTTAGTTATAATCTTACGTTCACGACTGTGAATGGTTTTCGGCATTTTCATTGGATGATTTAAAATATTTGTCTTTTAAAGAAACCATCACGAATGACATTGACATTGTTGACAAACCATCATAAAATCATTGCCAGTGTAAGAAATTAGTTCCAGTGAAATTCCGCAATATGGCGCATCCTCATATATTTCTGGTCAGGCTTTAATTAGATAAATTGATAACCTGAAGAAAGAAAAATAAAACAAATTACTATTTTACATAGAAAGCTCCACTGAATCCGACGGCTCGTAGCTGAAAAAAATATTAATTTACACAAAATAAACAAAAATATATGCAGGTTTGAAGGCTTAGGGTTGTAAGGACTAGTTTGAAGAATGACTATGTCCGCGAAACGTCGTAATTGTATAATACCTTATTAAACACAATGACTTTTTTTAACAAAGACTAGGTAAGCAGTATGTCTTGCTTGCACGATTGTCATAATATCAAAAAGCCATTGTTGTAAAATGACTAGGTAGGTTTTGGGCCATATTGCATTATGCCTTGGTCGTAAAATGACACATTATGTGTTTTGTTTAAATAGTACAACGTCTTGGAATAAAAGCGTCTAAGTAGCAAAACGTCGTGATCGCACAACGTCCAAGTTATAAAAGATAATGAATTGAATATTTGTACAAAAGCAGTGGTTGACATGAAGCAGGCAAATAATATTTTAACAAAAATTTACTGTTACTTTATTCCAACTCAACTATATATTATCCTGATTTTGAAAAATTTGACAAAACAACAGCTCAATGACTGTTTCCTTGTCATTCGATTATGTCGGCGTTTTGCAACCGCGACTTAATAAATATTTGGCTAAATGCTTATTTTGTCGTTTTACTATCAGTATGTTCTGCTTCTAAGTCGATTTGCTATTAGTACATTTCGCTTATATGGCCATTTTGTAAACAAAGACCTTGTACAACTAAGTCCAATTTTATGCCCAGTCATTATAATATTACGGTATTTTATGTAGTACTCGGACACTATACCACCGTGACCTAACACATATTAGACCTTCTTCTTAGATAGGCATTCTTCAAACTAGTCCTTCCGACCCTTACCCGGTTTGAAAAATTGTTCGTCGATAAAATCGATTCGATCAACCATTCATAGTCGTTAGATTTGTGTCTTTGCTACATCACAACAAACATCAACAGAGAAGTCAAATGTGTGTTAAAAAAAAACTGAATGTAGGTACTATATTATGCAGCCATCACGTGATGAACGTAACGACAGTGCATTTAAGGCTTGCTAAAAGTCGGTTCTGTTTAAAAAAACGAACCTATACCTTCTCGTATTGTGAAAATCTAGATTGTCAAGTGTCAAAAACAAAGTTTCCGTACTTCGAAAAACTCTTACCATTCTATACGATTAGCCCTACAACAGGTTTGTTATACAGCACCTAGTTAAAGCAAGTACGTTGTAGGTACCTGTATTCGAAAACCAAAAGCTCGCCTCCGAGCTTGGGATAAAAGTCCGAACCTAACTTTCCTATACATATTAAAACAAGCCGAGCACAAACAATGAACAGCATTCCAAAACATAGGCAATATCAACGGATACGTTGTGCGAGCGAGACGTCACTCTTTCTTGGAATCACGAGGCACGTAATGCAACGCGACGAAATGGAATGCAACCGGCCTGCGTCCCTATTCCGACGCTCCGGATCGTAACACACGTTCGATATACGGTCCCGTCGTCGTTCTTTCAGCATAAAATTCATATGGGAAAGCGGCTAACGTGATAGTTATGGGTTTAAACTTGCGTTGAACGGTCGGAATCGGCCCGGCCAAAAAGAGCCGAGCAACCCATTTCTGCTCGGACACCGTCTACCTAGTCCCGCCAACCATTCCCTAACAAGGAATCTGTCTTGGTTTGAATTTGAATGTATAACTTTTCAAAAAAAGACAATTATGCTGATTATAACTTCCTTAAGCAAATCCCAAGTAGTTAACTTAGGTAGTCACTTTTTTAACCGATCGTTATCTATTTATGGTTGTTATGAGCGGCCGGTTCAAAGCAAGTTCGTGTTTGCCTTAAGGACAGAGGAAGGAAAAAAGATGTCTTATCTAAATAGTTATTTGTTATGCAAGGCTGCAAAGTTGTTATTTGGCGCGAGTGTTGAAATTGAAAGCTGAGCGTAGCGAGGCTTTCAAGACACGAGAAGCTAAATAATTTTGCAGCCATGCGGAACACACAACTTTACACCTCACTACAGCGAGGAAAATGCAAGATTCAAGAATAACAATTAAAACAGAAAAATAATCATATGTAATTTTTCCTTCTATTTAACACATCAAATTTAAAACAACACACTCAAATTCAAACCAAATAAATACGAGAGAAGCACACATATTAAAAATTAAAAGTAATATAGCCGTAATTTGTATTATCGTCATGTATATTTTATCGTTGAGTTTTTCTAAAGCACTGTTATATCATATTTGTATTTGGAACTACTTGACACATTCGTTGTGAATGTGGGAGAATGGCATTCTGGGAGGGATTAGTTGGTCACTCAGAAGTATTTTCCATAACACTTGCTTTGGAAGTTATTGGAGGTTGTTTACGTGAATTGTGAAAACTTCCAACTTTTTAATTATATTTTTTTTTCTCGGGTGCGTTCAGATGTTACCCTCTTATGTTCCAACTTTTATAACAAATAAATAGTAAAATTTGTGTCGTATTTAATATATTTACTAGTCAAAATATGTAAATGAAACTGAAATACTTACTATTAATATATATAAACACTAGCTTTTGCCCGCGACTATGTCCGCGTGGAACTTGGAAGTATGGAAGCAACCTCGTACAACACGATAGATATCCACCTAATCACCTTAATTAATAAAAGGGATTATTAAAAGCGCCTAAGCAAATGTAAGAGCAATTGTGCTTTTGGTCTAATCATTACATTTCCTACAGGGTCATCAATGTCATCAGGTGTACCCTTGTTTTGTCGACAACCTTTTCATCGAATATTATTTCATCGACAACGATTCATCGAAACGTTAGTACTAGTAATATTGTTTGGCGTTAATTTATTTCAACTACTATTTATTTAAATTTATCTTACTACGTAGAAATTATCCTCAACGAATATTACTTAATCGCTGATTTGTTTCAAATTATCTTAATTGGCACAACTACAAAACATTGCAATTCATTTCTTCGACGTATTACTTTAATACAATTTTATATGTCCTCCTGCACATTTATACATTTTTCAAATTATGTAGTTAATTGTGTGACATAAAAATATGTATAATATGTATGTATAATAAAACTAAGAATCATTGGTGTAAATCGTTTTAGAACTGCGACCCCCAAAAAAAAGAACTGTTGCCAGAAATGGGTTAGGTTAGTTAGAACTGCGTCCCCCGAGAAAACGAACTGTTGCCAGAAGTGGGTTAGGTTAGGTTAGAACTGCGATCCCCAAGAAAAGGAACTGTTGCCAGAAGTGGGTTAGGTTAGGTTAGAACTGCGACCCCCAAGAAAACGGCCTGTTGCCAGAAGTGGGGTAGGTTAGGTTAGAACTGCGATCCCAAAGAAAACGAACTGTTGCCAGAAGTGGGTTAGGTTAGGTTAGAACTGCGACCCCCAAGAAAACGAACTGTTGCCAGAAGTGGGTTAGGTTAGGTTAGAACTGCGACCCCCAAGAAAACGGCCTGTTGCCAGAAGTGGGTTAGGTTAGGTTAGAACTGCGATCCCCAAGAAAAGGAACTGTTGCCAGAAGTGGGTTAGGTTAGGTTAGAACTGCGACCCCCAAGAAAACGAACTGTTGCCAGAAGTGGGTTAGGTTAGGTTAGAACTGCGACCCCCCCAACGGTGTCCACCTTGTCGTGGTGGGGGGGCTCAGTACCTGTGGTTGGGCGCGGGGAAGCCAAGAGACACCAGGGAGGGGGCCTACGGGCCAAGACGGGCGAGGGAGACCGAGAAGGAGACCGGCGGAGCATGACTCGGGTGGGCACTTCGGTGTTTGTGATGGACTTCACCTCCGCCGGTGGAGGAGACCGAGGAGGAGGCTGGCGGAGCATGACTCGGGTGGGCACTATGGTGTTTGTGTTGGATTTCACCTCCGTCAGCGTTGAGGGACCCACGGGGTAGGGGCTTGTGTCCTCCCGTGGCGGGTCGAGGGATAGGGGCGTTTGTCCTCCCTTGGCGTGGGGAGTGTGTCGTGGGGTAGGGGCGTTTGTCCTCCCATGGCCGGCTGAGGGGTAGGGGCTTTTGTCCTCCCTCAGCAAGGAGGGTGGGACCGAAGCACCGTGTGTCGGTGGCGGTCCCCGCTTCCTGGGGGCTTGGGGAAGTAGGTGAGGGTAAGGCACACTGCTATGCTACAGTGTGTCTTTCAGTGAGGGTTCGCCTTAGGGCGAAAGTGCCGGTGGTGTCGTGGTGACATGTTCGCGATCCCATGGCATCACCGCTACGGCACGGGTTGGCAGCATCCCAGAGTTTTAGTGGGTAGGCTAGTCCCTCGCGGACTAGAGAGCCCCACATCACCAATGCGTAATATTTGACTCTACCCCCGAGGGTCTCATGTTACGTAGTGGTATGCAATTCAATGCATTTCTCTAGGTGAAAAAAAAAAAAAAAAAAGGTTAGAACTGCGATCCCCAAGATAACGAACTGTTGCCAGAAGTGGGTTAGGTTAGGTTAGAACTGCGACCCCCAAGAAACTTCACTTTAGACGACCAACCATTCGTCCAGATAAAAAGTTTCATATCTGAAACTACCCGCATAGTGAGCCGACTGACGTGATTGCGTTTAGTTTCGATAACCAATTGAAATAATTTTATACGGGATAAATATTATTACATGTAAAAAAAATGAATTAAAAAAACCCGAAATGAAAAGCCATGACATGAATTTTATTGAGATAAGTCAACTAGCAATTAAAAGACCTCGGTTCAAATTACCTAGTATCGAGTCCTCGACGCAATGACTTGTCGATGAAATGAAAATACTTGAAACGTTGGCTTTGAAATAATATTTGATTAAATGTCTGTCGGCAATTCAATGGTAAACCATACTAATATTATAAATGCGTCGTGTGTCTGTCTGTCTGTTACCTCTTCACGCTTAAACCGCTGAATCGATTTTGATGAAATTTGGCATGGAGATAGTTTAACATCCGAGGAAGGACATAGGATAGTTTTCATCCTGGAAATTATCCCTAAAAATATTGAAAAGTGAGTAAGTAATTCATGATGACATGGTTTACCATTGAATTGCCGACAGACATTTAATCAAATATTATTTCAAAGCCAACGTTTCAAGTATTTTCATTTCATGGACAAGTCATTTTCATGCCAAATTTCATCAAAATCGATTCAGCGGTTTAAGCGTGAAGAGGTAACAGACAGACAGACACACGACGCATTTATAATATTAGTATGGATATTGAACATAAAATAGTGTGGAAAAATTAAAAACTTAAAAATCTGTAACCACAAACCAGGTTTCTGGACGTGATATTGTAGGTGTATTTAAAAAAAAAACCGGCCAAGAGCATGTCGGGCCATGCTCAGTGTAGGGTTCCGTAGTTGTTCATCCTTCACAATAGACTTAAGTTACGAGAAAGGTCGGAAACGCCAAAGTAACTGTAATTACTTATTACCTTCTGGAAGTCAACTTACGTCCTTTTAAGAAAATTATGAAATTTTGCGATAACTCAAAAACGGCTCGACAGATTTTGTTCAATATAGTTTTTATTGAAAGTACTTATAAGGCTTCATGTTCATGAATTTTTCCATAATTTTTTGACCCGTGGTTGAAAAGTTAGAGGGGAGACTTTTTTATTTTTTTATTTTCGGAGCGAATATTTACAAAACTGCTGACTTTATCAAAAAATAATGTTTGAAGACCCCTATTATTTTTAAAAGACCTATTCAACGACACTCCACACAATAGTGTTGAAACGAAAAAAAAATCACCCCCACTTTAGGTGTTCGAGAGGTACCCGAAAAAAATTTTTTTTTAGTTTTTATTTTAACCGCTTTGTCGGCGTGATACATACCCATACTCATACCAAATTTCAGCTTTCTAATGCTAATGATCACGGAGCTAAGCCGCGGACGGACAGACGGACAGACGAACAGACGGACAGACGGACAGACAGACAGACAGACATGGCGAAACTATAAGGGGTCCTAGTTGACTACGGAACCCTAAAAAGAAGTATTCAGACGTACATATGATTTTAGCCGGCCTGACCAGATCGCCCTTTATTAAGTTGCTTGGTGTCGGTGTCGGTGGCGTGCGTTGATTGGTTATTCGAAGATTTATCGACTGATGAAATCAGTCACGCGTTGAAGGAGTCTTAAAATATAAAAAAGTTACATGCACCACAGAGAATCAAAATCGTCGTGTTCAAAATTCAAATGACTTTTGCACGCTAGCGGATAAAATAGACTTTTGCACGCAGATTTCGCCCTATAAACGGAGGTTTTCCGAGCGAGTGAGGTGAAAAATATATTACAAAGGTACCAACCAAGTGACCCCCCGCAGATCTATTCTATTACATCTCGTGTTTAGTTTCTCGCCGTAGAGGCATTTAAATATATTTTTTATTATCAACCGCAAAGCAGAAAGCGATATGAATTTCTAAAGAATAAGGCTATATTTTACACTGAATATTTTTTTATGTAATTCTTTAAATTTTAAATATTTCTGTGTACTTAGTGTTAATTTTATATTTATCTGTATTTTTATATAAGTAATCCTTTTTTTTTACCTATATAATGGAAGTGTTTGAGGCGGCAACTGTTACATATTTAGGTAGGTATGTGTTAAGACATTAAGGTGTTGCAGATTTTGCAAAAAAAAACACTGTTGGAGTCTAACGTAAGGTAAGATGAAATTGTTTACTAACCAATGTAACCTGTGCAGCTACTAACAAAAATATGGATTGAATTTTTTTTACGCGATGAAATATAATATAAAATAAATAAATAAATATTCATTCAATATTCATTCAATTATTTAAAAACCATTATTAAAAAAAAATGTGAAAGTAAAATAAAATTTTAAACATAATTTATTAATTAAAAACACAAAACTACATATAGTAAGCAAAGATATAAGTTAGTCTTTAAAGGTATTAAAAGGCGGAAACGGTGCGGTGCAACCATTTTCGATTTTTGGTAATGCCACTCGGTAGGTAGGTATAGTCCGTTGTCACAGCGGTGTCAACAACCAATTTCATTTCAAAACATTAATAATTGGAATAATAGTCAATCCCTCGTTCTTCTTCTGAAATACGTACTTATTCAGTAATTAATTGAATCAGGCGTTACTTTGCGGAAATCCATATTAATGAAAATAATAGTAAATAATAATAGTAGAGTAAGTTCTGTTATTTTGGTGGTGGTTTGTTATATTTATTTGCGTATTTATTTTTCTTATCGTGGTGGGAGGGTGGGACAATTCAATGCATATATGCATGAAAAAATACGCAAATAAGTATAACGGGTTAGCACAAATTTAACTGGCACGTTATTATATCGCGGAATAGCAAAGCAATATTATTATTTTCACGTACTTATTCATATTGAAAATTACTTTTTTAATACAGTTGCTCAAAAAGTGGTACTTTTCGTACCTGCAAATCGTGCGAAAAGTTGGATATTTCGAACTAGTGCTTTTTACTTTTAATTTTTTTTTAATGTTCTGTTGTACTAACACGTTATGTCTCATACATCCAAACAATGGTCAATCACTTTCCGACTTTATTTATTAAGTACGTCATACAGCATTGCACGTGTATATCTTATAATTATGCTTAAAATATTTATTTATTTAAATTATTCAAAAACGGTTTTAATAATTTGTCTGAGTGACTTTTATTTAATGAGCAAATGAGTATTATGCGTGACCTATAAAAATTAAAAAGAAAAGTATTGTCACAGATTAAAAAATACAGTATTAAGCGTGACCCACGCGCCGCTTTATAAATTCATAAAAAATATCAATAATCGCTATTTTTGTGTATTAAATAATATATATTTATTTACAAATATATGAAATGTAAAGAACTAAAAACAGATTCACGATGTTTATTGTTTGGAATCAATTAAATTACTGTTTATCATTATCATATCTCTTCTAAAATATTAAAACTATTTTTCTTGATTTGGCTGAATGATGACAGCCAACGCCATCTTGAAAAAAAATATTACTTTTAAAAGTAAAACTTTCTTTTTTATTCAAGATTGTTTTAATTATGTGTAAATGACACATAAGATTTATAAAATAAGAGTTTTTGATAGAAAATGATGGATTCTGATATTACCAGAATAGATTTAACACCGCTCTATATACGAGCCAAGGCAAAAATTGCAAGTGAGAGTATTTTACGCAAAATCGAAAGAAAAATTACATTGCCGTCTATGAACATTTTATTGGCTGGAAACGAGAAAAAGAGAATTATTAACAACTTGAGTAAAACTTTAAACTTACCAGCAAAGGCCTTAAATCGACCCTTCACAATAGCTCTAAAAATTGTAGGTACTCTTAATTTTTATCAGACAGAAATAAATATAATTGCCCCTTTCAATTACTGTTTTAAATTTGTATTAAGTATTGCAATTTTTCGCAAGTGTATTAAAAACGTTGTTTGGTACACGTGTGGAAGTGTCATATTAACTCGTCCCGAGTCTTGACCCTCGCCTTGCGGCTCAGGCCAAGACTCCTCGGGACTCGTTCAAAATGACATACTTTCCACACTTGTATCAAAAACTACTATTCTTGCATCGATCGCTGTTTGACTTTATTATGGGATTTATGGGAAAATAATTAATAATAATAATGGAATAATTTGCTACGTTTTCTTTTCAATTCTTTTTCGTTTGATTTTCAATGTCAGTTACAATCGAGAATACTCCTTCATTGCCAGTAAAATAAATTTGTACCTATCCGCAACATGGCGAGGGTTCAAAAACAACTTATTGGGCGGACGTACGAAGTTAGAAATGTGTGTAAGCTACAATTACAATAAACATTGTTTAATGAGAAAAGAGATAGGTACTTTGATAGCAGTGCATCTTCCGGTTGCACTCAATGTGTATCAGATGACACAATTAACACACTAGAAGTCGTACCTGGTTCAATTAAAATGGGTAACTAGCAGAAACAATGGCATTAATATAAAAACTACTCCCGTTTCTGTTATTCGTAAATTAAGGCGCTATTGTCGCAATTGACGGCAGATGCTACTTACAACGATTTCCTCGAAAGTTGATTGTTCTGCGTTCTGTAGCGTGTAAACAATATATAGGTATGTTACGAGTACAATAAAATGTATATCTTGAGTATTTTTTTTTGTAATATGAACATTATACAAATTTATTTTCTACATAGTCTTCATAACGATCTGTCAAATTATCCGTGGAATTTTCTGTCAGTTGACCAACCGTTATGGTGTTACGTAGAATTGTTTCGTTTGAGCAACACATTTCATATTAAATCGTTAAAGTTTCAGTTTTAAAGAAACTCGGTTTTAATTCAATTTCAATTCAGTAAAATGCTCACGGCCTCTATAATACTCATAATATAAGTTTCAATTTGGAATTGGAATACTTAAATAAGTCTGAGTCTACGAGTACTTTAGCAAATGTAGTATCTGAAATTAAGAAACAGAAACTGGCCACAGAGCAAATATGAACTAATTAGTGAACATAAAAGTAATACCTACTATAGCATGTTGGTAGATGCTTAGATAGACTTGTTATGATGTTTCACTCTACTGAAGATGGTATGTTCATTGTTAAAATGGTCAAAGATTGAAATAACGTTTTCTGCCACATATTTTTTACTAGAAAATACAATACGTGTGTATTTTTAAAGCACCAATCTAATTGAAAATGCAATAGAACCAATAATTAACAGGCAGAACCCGATATTGCAGTAGTTAATTGTATAAAATAAACAATTGGATTGGACGTATGCCAGTGACCCCTACTTGAGGACAATTCTATTTTAATGGTATACAAAGTAATATTATATTCAAGTACCTACGCCTTTTTGATACTTGTTCATGAATCTAACGTTAACAAATTATGATTGACAGTTGATGGAGATTAATGCATTGACACTAGAAATGTAAATTGTCCTTAACTCGACTTGACCCTTTCTTATTAACTAAATTGTCAAAGGAAGTATTTATTAAACGACCTTATAGTTTACATATATGAGGTCGTTTAATAAAATATATAGAAAACTACCGTGAGTCTCAGACATTAAAATACCTACAAAACAGAACGGGCTCCTGATGATGAATCGCGTACCGATTCGAAATATTTCGAGCGATATTCGACTTCAACGACGTGAGTAAACCCGTTTTGTTTTAATATTACCTTATCTTAATGCTACTTTAGACTGAAAGTTGATCATAAAGTTAAAATTCTGTCTCGAAATTCGTTTAACTTTGAAATGGAAAATACAATTTTCTGTTTCATAGCTAGTGTCAATTGTAAATCACATTTCGAAGCTAGTTTTTAGGGTTCCGTAGCCAAATGGCAAAAAACGGAACCCTTATAGATTCGTCATGTTTGTCTGTCCGTCTGTCTCTCCGTCTGTCCGTCCGTATGTCACAGCCATTTTTTTCCGAAACTATAAGAGCTATACTGTTGAAACTTGGTAGGTAGATGTATTCCGTGAACCGCATAAATATTGGGGGCTCCCCATACTTAGAACTGAAACTCAAATTTTTTTTTCATCAAACACACGTGTGGGGTATCTATGGATAGGTCTTCAAAAATGATATCGAGGTTTCTCAAATATTTTTTTCCTAAACCGAATAGTTTGCGTGACAGACGCTTCCAAAGTGGAAAAAAGTTGCTCCCCCCCCCCTCTAACTTCTAAAATAAGAAAATGAAAATCTAAAAAAAACATATGATGTACATTACTATAAAAACTACCAACGAAAATTGTTTTGAACGAGATCTAGTAAGTAGTTTTTTTTTAATACCTAACTTTGCACCTAATTTATATGGGGCGCTATACGTACCAGGTGCAAACTTAACTTAACCACTTAGGGATGGAAATTGTTTGTACGGAACCCTCGGTGCGCGAGTCTGACTCGCACTTGGCCAGTTTTTCTATTTAATCCGGTTATGGGATGAAAATGCACCTACAGGCTTTTTAATGTAAGTAGCAATGCCAAACTGACTCCATTCATGGCAGATTCACCCAGTTGCTCCTCTACTAAGTAGGTACATGAAATAGTTATGGATTTTTAGAATTACAATGTACAACTGTGACAACATTAGATACTTAAATATAAGTTTCGCTATCTGGATCAGTAAGCGCCATGTCTTTCGAAAGTAACAGTGATATTTCACATATCACAGTGCATTTTTTACAGAGACAGTTTATCTTGGTTGAAAAGTAAAGCTCTACTGTCCCATCTCTAATTTGGACTAATGATTTGCATCTTTCTTCAAAGAAAAAAATAAATGGGAATGAACTTGTCGTTAGTTTGTGTTCGAAAATGCAGGCTTCTGCATAACTATGGCGGCCGTGTTTGTCACGTGATAAATAAGTGATTAACATTCCCTTGAGAGTGATGAATTCTGTATACTTATCATTAATCAATCGCGCGATAGATGCGCAGAACGCATCACAGCTACACAGTGTATTTCTTTTGTTTTGAGAATTCCACATAATAGATTCTGTCCGGCTCAGGCCTAAAATGTCTGTTTTCCTAAAATGTAGGTACCATTCTCAAAACGTCTGCGTTCTCACAATGCCATTATTCCTACTTTGTGAGCTTTTTTAAAATGTTTTCTGTTCAGAATGAGTGCAATATCAGATCAGAAGGTCTTCTGTTCATAATGTTCGTTTTTCTATATATTAGGCCATTGTTTTATAATGTTTGTTTTCCCATAATGTCTGCTTTATTTCAGATGTTTTGTAATCAAACCTAATTCACTAATTATAATTAAGTCTAATTAATTGCACTCAAGATAGAATTAATGACGTTAGTGACTGCCAGACGTGTATGGTCAAATGGGTAAGGTTGTGGAAAGTGCAGATTCATAATACTAAGTAAATATCCTTGATTGATTATTTAACAAGTTAAATAAAAGCTTTTAAAAGGCTCCGTTTTTGTAAGACGGCGGGCATTTTGATATTGCAGACATTTTGGGAAAGCAGACATTTTGGGACAAATACCTTTTAGGAAAACGGGCATTTCAGGCCTGAGCCTTCTGTCCATCGCGAACTTGATCGATGTCCCTAAAAACGAACTGCATACGAGCTCGAAATATGTCTGGCCGATCCATATGCTGATCATAATAAACCGTGAGGGAAACCGTCATTTTCATTACTTATTGGTAAGCACGTGGTTGACGTATCAACCTCAGAACCACCGCGGAAACGCCTCGAAGGCCGTTGACCTGCAACACTAGATGCACTCTGCTGCACCGGCTGCAGCGCGGCGAAGCGCGACGCCATCGCCCGTGACCACAGTAAATGTAGCTACAAAACAACAAAACAAATCCATTAAAAATAACCGAAAACAAATCTATAAATACACGCGCTCCATTTACAATTAATCGTTTATAACGATTTCAGATGACGAGGAACTCTTCATCAGTTTTTAAAACGGATAGTCCACCGATAACATTTGATTATGAAATTGCCCCCCTTTCCCTCTTAAAATCCAGAGGTGGTCGTTTATCAGAACAAACGTAACATAACCTCCAAGACATTCGCCTTTGTTTATGACAGTCAGCCTTTTATAAGTTCGCCGCTGCTTATGTTTCCCGCACTAATTATGTTCTTGTCTTTTGCGTCTGCTCTGAAAACACGATAAAAGCCTAAGGTAAATACACTATATGTAGGGTAAATCGCCAATTACTGGCCACGGTTCAATTACTGGCCACCTCATACTAAAAATGAACTCTGTTCACCAACAAACATAATTCACTTTAGTATAAGGTGTTAATTACTGGCCAACCTTCAATAACTGGCCACGTTATACTAAAACGAGTTCGGTTTGTAGGTAGACATAGTAAATTTTTAGCATGAGGTGGCCAGTTATTGAACGGTGGCCAGTAATTGGCGATTTACCCTATATCTATTATGTAGTATCTTATAAATTTATATTCGCATAATCTATATTCTATATAGGTATATAAAAGAAGAAGTCCTTAATGACTCATCAACGCACAGCCAAAACTACTAATGTAAGAGAGTTGATTTTTGCACAGTAGGTTACTTTTATAACGTGGGCTAGAGATAAGAAGCGATTTTGAAAAATTCAATCCCTAAGGGTGTTAAAAAGGGGTGCAAAGTTTGTATGGGGGAAACTTTTTTTTGAGCTAGAGACTTGAAACTTTGTAAAAAGGTATTAAAATAAAATGGAAGAAAACTAATTTCAGAGTTTTTGAAAATTCACCCCCTAAGGTGGTAAAAAATGGGTTAAAAGTTTGTATGGAGATTAAGTATTTTGTTGAGCGCGGGACTTGAATTTTTGTTTAAAGGTACACTATTAGAATACAAGAAAAGTAATTTCAGCGTTTTCAAAAATTCGTCCTTTAAAAGGGTTAAAAGGGGTTAAAAGTTTGTATGGGGGGAACTTTTTTTTCTCAGCTAAAGACTTGAAATTTTGTAGAAATATTACTTATTAAAAAACACAAAAAGTACTTTCAGCGTTTTAGAAAATTCCACCCCTTAAGGGGTTAAATAGGGGTGCAATGTTTATATGGGAGAAACTTTATTTATTGAACTAGAGAGTTGAAACTTTGTAGAACGCTTACTTAATCAAATACAAAAAAGTGATTTCAGCGTTTTGAAAAATTCTGCCCCTAAGGGGGTGAATTAACTAAGAATAAAATTCCTTACCTACCTATTTTAATATCTTTGTCATCATCAAAAATCTACGCGGACGAAGTCGCGGGCGGCCGTTAGTAAAATAATATAATACACACGTCGCCAGACGTCACACGTGAACGGGACACAACACAACCAGTGAGCGTATTGGATGTATATTGAATACGCGTGTGCGACCTAAATTTTGAGACCTAAAAAATCTAGTTGAAATACTGTTTTATAGCTTATATAGTTGCTGTGGCGTAACTGTTCATAACGCTCTGATCAGCTGATCTGATTGAAATTATGGTTTTTATGGCCACCGTCGCATTAACTCATGGGGTTTCCACGAACTCAAGCAATAGAGGTCATTACCATTATGTTAATTACTACTATTACTAGTGTCTATATCAACTTACTGTTTGCACCAATTAAATCCTCTGCTAACAAGTTAAGTAGTTATCTTCACAAAGGAGTTCAGGAAGGTTTAAGTCCTTTCCTTTTGAAATAAATGGTTCGGAACTTATTACAGGTAAGTAATGTATGGTTATGAAAATAGTTGACTGGAGATATTTCGCGGAGCGGAGGATTGTGAAAAGTGACGGTGATACAAGTTTTAGACAAGTCAATGCGTCAATTCTTGATTGCTTTGTAGCACCTAGTGACAGTAATCGCAGCTAGGCAAGGATCCGTTATATTATGATTGATGGACTACTGCTATAGTAAAATGTGCGGCGCATTTATTTGTTGACAATAAAACAGCCTAGGAAGATACAAAAAAGTACCGTTTGACCGAGTGAACGAAGTAAGCGATTCAGCATAGCCAAAAATTATTTAGTATGTCCGAATTTCTGCTGTCCCGTTTTCCGTAACCTACATATGTAAGTACTTTATGGCTAGTATCTTTCCACCACCCGTAATTTTACCGTTATAAATCAAATTTCTTGAGCATCTCGCATGTGTTTTGTTCATTTGATATAGAAGTGTAATAACAATTTAATTTCTTTTATAATTCTCTGACGCTTATTTAGACAATGATGAGATGAAAACAAAATTTAAGTAACTTTTAGGACAATAAAAACCGGCATAAACATCCTCTACGACATCTTATTAGGTACATATATGAACATGCAAGCCAATACCTTACCTCGTTATCATGAAAGAAGAACTATTGCCATAATAGTAGCAAGGATAAGTGAACAGGCTCACGTTCAGTACTTAGACATACTCTCTGTTCTTGAAGAGACAGTTTTTTTTGTAGCAATCTTCTACCTGCACTGCTACCGCTACGACGTAGCACTGTTGGAGCCGTAGCGTCCTCCATACGACTGGCAAGAGGCAGGCAACAAGGAATACTCAATACTCGCGACACGCGCCAGCCTGCACCAAGGTGTCCGATTCAGTTCTCCGCTTTTGTATCAATCTTCTACCTGCACCGCTACCGCTACGACGTAGCACTGCTAGAGCCGTAGCGTCCTCCACACGACTGGCAAGAGGCAGGCAACAAGAAACGCTCATTACTCGCGACACGCGCCAGCCTGCACCAAGCTGTCAGACTCTGTTCTCCAATTTTGTAGCAATCTTCTGCCTGTCCTCCAGACGACTGGCAAAAGACAGGTAACAAGACATGCTCAATACTTGCGACTCGCGCCAGCCTGCACCAAGGTGTTCAAGTCCGTCTCTGTTCTCCGCTTTTATAGCAAAACTTCTACCTGCACCGCTACAGCTACGTCGTAGCGCTGCTAGATCCGTAGCCTCCTCCACAGGACATGCAAGACGCACAAAGGTGTCCGACTCTGTTCTCCGCTTTTCAACCGACGTCATAAAACGGAGCAGGTTCTCTGTCCGTCGGGGTGTTTGTTTTTTATTATGCGTGGGCTCCGATTGCTCGAAAACAATTTGCGAAATTATTTTATGTTACAAAGGGCATACTTTCTAGTTGGTCCCATTATCAAAAACATAACTTCGTTTCGTTGACTCTGTTATTTTTGTTTAAAATTATTATGTTCGGGTGTCGTTGCCAATCATAGCAGTCTTCATTTGCGAGTATATAGAACACATTCATGACTTAGGAACAAATATTCGAGTTCATGCGACAAACATTTGTCCACGCTCGGATTTCACACGATAACTTCGTAGCCGGCTGCACTACCGCGGAGATGGAGCTAAGAACTAGGCAATAAAATATAAAACAGGCGTAGAGGGCAATATGTTATTAAGTGACTTTATTGAGCGTAGCGTAATATCATTGGCATTTCATAATAATTTTATGCAACCGTCAGCAGAACTTATATTCACTTTTAATACCCAAATAAAAAATAAATATGCCCATTTTACTTAATTATTTCTAATTTAGCAGATGATCGCTCATATATATGTTATTTATTCAACTAGAATTTTAATATTGTAACGTACTAGGCATAAAATAGGGATTGTTTTAGTACAAAGTATGTACTCTTAAATTATTTAAGGGCATTTCTCAAAAAGTGTGTAGAAATTAAAAGTTTGTACTAAAAATCAAAGTTTTATTTCATTTTCCTATTCTGTTACCAATAATTTTAATAATTTTATATAAATGTTATAGCTATGTTCGATAATTAAGGTCCTGTTATGCTTATAAATCTTATAATTTTTAAATTATATATAATCTAAAATCAATCTATTGGAAATCAAAAAGAAATGGGTAACAAAATAGGAAATATATAATTGAACATAAATTGACGTCTTAATTACATATAAACTTTTTGAGAAATGTTCTTAAGTACACATATAGTGGCTGGTGTTCGCTTGAATGGGAGTATCATTTGACAGGATGAACCTTCTGAACCCTTAGAACATTTTTAAGTAGCAGAGCCATCTTAAAAATTAGTGCAGGCGAGTGTTGACATCATAAACTTTGTTATGGAATTTATACATTTTGTGTCCTGAATATATCATGTGGGGGATGTACTTAATAAAATGGCTAGGTACATGAGATGTTTCCAGATATATAGTGCATTATTACATTATCTTAACTTGACTGAAACTACATTACTACTAAAAAAATCTTTTTCACAAAGTTACACGTCATATTGAATTTGTTTTAATTATCAATAAATTACTTACCTGCCCTATAAGCTTCAAAGAAGTAGGTACGTTTAGATAAAACTATTTATAGTCGTAAAAAAGCTGTTTACGCGATAAAAAATCCGCAACAATATCCATGCTTTTAAGCATGGATATTGTTGCCCATTCCTGGAAAGCATGCAAAGCAAATAGTTCCAAACAAGGCGGCACTTATGCAATGGAGTTTAGTTATTGGTCGATGGTGTTTGTGTGCGTGCCGGGAAGAAACACGCGAGACCGGGGAAGTCCCAGAATGTTCTGGAAATTACTATGTTTGATAAGGGGCTAAATTGGACGTTTGGCTGACTGAGATCTCGCTATTTAAGCGTTACGATTTGTTTCAAGTAACCGTGATAATATTTTAATTTTCATTGAGATCAATATAGGTATCTATTTACATTATTGTTAAATCACACTAATATTATAAGTACAGCCGAAAGTTTGTGAGTGTGTTTGTTTGTTTGTTACTTCTCCACGCTCAAATGGCAGGCTCTTTGATAAAATGGAAAATGGAAGCTGACGTCCAGGATTACCAAATATGCTACTTTATATCCCGAATAAAAATAAAACCGCAGGTAACACTGCCGGGCGCAGCTAGTACTAAAATCAAGGATACATCAGCAGTAGGTACGGAACAGTTAAGAAAATTAATTTACTTAACACCGTAGAACACTGTCGCAATGGCAAAGCACCATCAGCAAAACGTGGCAAAATATATGCGTTCACTGACCACCACTAAAAGTACTGAAACTCTAGTGACGATGTCATGTTATTGGGACAAGGTGTTATTTATTTTACTGTACAATTTATAGCTTTACCAATTTGTGTCGGTAGACGTGTAAAAAGCAAAATTGGCAAAAAGTCACAGGTCTTTGCCACCATCAAGTATGTAAATCACTTAAACAAGCTTCCTTGTGAATTAAGTAATTTTACGTTTCTTTTGAAAACCCGATCGGTAATGAAGTTGCTTCAGTGACTCTGGTTATTAAATAAACTCAATTTTTACGACTTTTTACGACAAAGTTGTCTGCATAATACGCCAACGTTTTTCTAACCTTGGCGTGAATAATAGTCCTCAGCGACAATTTCTGCTATAGACAGAACTGTTAGGTTCAATAAGGGATAATTTACTTGTTTAATCGTAAAAAAAATAAAATAAACTGGATTTATTCATAATCGTGCATATTACTATGCCATTATAATAAAATTAATTGATAAATGTGTTCCTTTTCCCAATCTACCGAAATAGTGAATTCATATGACCAACATCCAGAGCGAATAGAATACCGACTTAGACATATATGATGTAAAGTAGGTACATACTCGTAAATACCAACAAATAAAATTTGGTAGGTAAGTGACCTCAATATCTTCAAGGCCCTATTTGATAACTACGTGGACGTTCAGTAGTATGGACGTGTTTTTGGATAGGTCACACATACCTACATATAAAATAGATAAGAAACTAACATTTAAATAGATAAAAATCGTCAATATTCTGGGATTTCCCCAGGATTCTGCATATTTCTTTCCGGTACACATTCAATTAAGTTATGTGTTGTTGTTCCCTCAATATTCCCGGTAGGGCGGTAGATATAGAGAATTATTTCCCAGAACGGAATGGAGCAAATTCAGTCCATATCAATGAATAACTATTTAAGCTCCATGATAGTATAACATGTAGGTAGTATTGCTTGGTAGAAGTTTTTTAATACTTTTCTTCGCGAGGCAAGTAACTGAACTGAACTGCAACTGAAGCTAACGATTTATATGTATATGTAGGCTGTGTGTTATCTGTGAGAAACATGTGTATGAATATTGTCGTGCTTGATATCAGACCAACTGCAACATTGCAGACTGCAACTGAAGCTAACGATTTATATATGTAGGCTGTGTGTTATCTGTGACAACCATGTGTATGAATAGTGTCCTGCTTGAGATGTTATTATATCACAGTTTCCCTTGGCATATACGCGCTGACGGACAAAGTACACTCGTCTACGATAATTCCTTTATGAGTAGTGCGCTTGTGCATCATCTAGCATTTCACATTTTCTGCGTGATCATTCATCAATGCTGGTAGCCAGGAGGCATAATCAGAGTCAAAATCAAAAATCGTTGAACACGTCGAGCGCGTTAGTATCACGCGTGTGATACTAACGTTTTGGTCATTCATTATGTAACTTATTTGAAAATCAAATGTTATAGGTACAAATTAGATGGGCATAAAATCTGACTCAACGCTTCACGTGGAATTAAAAATATGTCAAAATACTGTCCCAAAATTATGTTTTTTTTACCTTTATGATCCGTAAAACTAGTTACGTAGAAGGTATCCGACCGTATGTAATGTATAGGTATGTAGCGCGCTGCCAGATACGTAGCTATGGTAGCCAATCACTTGCTAAACAACGTTTCATAAATATTCATTTTACAAACAACGTTAGACAAATGAACGGTTCCCAAATTAGACGTTGCATAAAATATAGTTTTACAAATAGATCATGATACAAATTATTTATTGGACAAAACATCATGTCACAAAACATTATTTCGCAAATTATTCATTTACTAGCTTTTGCCCGCGACTACGTCCGCGTGGAACTTGGAAGTATGGAAGCAACCTCGTACAACACACACACGTAACAAAAGGGATTGTTAAAAGCGCCTAAGCGAATGTAAGAGCAATTGTGCTTTTGGTCTAATTTTTACTTTTTTAACAGGGTCATCTATGTCATCATGAATTACTTACTCACTTTTCAATCTTTTTAGGGATAATTTCCAGGGTGAAAACTATCCTATGTCCTTCCTCGGATCTTAAACTATCCCCATGCCAAATTTCATCAAAATCGGTTCAGCGGTTGAAACGTGAAGAGGTAACAGACAGACAGACAGACAGACAGACAGACACACTTTCGCATCGACACACAACGTTAGTAAAATGCGTTGTTTTGTAAACATTTCGTTTAATAAATCATCATGGTGTGAACGCCATTCATATGTGTAGTTTTCTACAAGTACAAATATTAACATACTTATTTTTTTACAAAGTATAATTGTTCTGATGAGCATACAGACGTCTTAGTGTTCAGGTTATTGAGGTTTTTTTAGGTAACATGGCTCAAAAACCGAAAACTGTAGGTTAGGTTAGGTTTGTTTCATGACCATGTATAGCGGAGCAAGCGAAGCAAGCGGAGCGTCAAAATGCTTGATTAAAAAATAGATCATCACTCAATCTAATTTAGCCATAAAATGCCAAATATTGAAAAAAATAATTTTTTGAACCCCAATATCTCGGTAAATATCGCTCTGAGAGAAAAAGTTTAAACAACAAAGCATGCTTATTTTAGTGTAATCTACAAGATTCAATCTAATTTAAGCCCAAAAACAGCAAAAAAAAAGTGTAAACAATTTTAAGTCCCAGAAACGGCCCCTCTTTGGTACTATCTGACTGAAATAAGTACTTGCCTGTTTAATATTTGGCCCAAGTGTTTCGAGTATTAAACTTCATACCGTCCTGCGTTTCGTTACATAGAGTTATATTAAACAATAGTTTAACAATTAATGTTTTGCAAAAGAACTGATTTTTAAAACGACTTATTCGTGAAGTGAACATTTTTTAAATGAAACTTTGTCATTCATTATTTTTATAAAGCATTTAAGTTACTAAATGTATATTGTATATGTGTCGAGTGATTATTTGTAAAATGAGCATTTTAAGGAATGATAGGTTTGTGAAATGAATAGTTTGTAAATCGTTGTTTGTTAAGTGATTATTTGTAAAAAGTTGTTTAGTAAATGATGATAAACCACGTAGCTATACATATAACTATGGCATTTCTCCCGTGCGATCGGTAACCGATAGCATTTCAAACTCAACGGTTTTTCTACACGTAAATTCGTTACACAAATACACAGACATCCTGCGGATTGCCGTTGTGGGTACTTTATGGGCAAATTAAGCTGTTGGGCTAGCGATAGCGGCGAGCGTTGACCTGGCGAATGTTTACTGTCCTTGTCGGCGGCATCCGGAGTGACGTCACGGAGGTGCCGATGGGTTTCAGCGTGGAGGCCCGCGCTCCGCCGAATCTTACAATTATACTTGCTTTAAATTATTATTTGACAAAAGCTTAACAGTAAAGTCAGGATGTATATCTACGATGACTTGAAAGAGGTATGTGTTTTTTGAACTCGATCTCAGGAGCCTATATTCCCTTCACTGTAGACTTGTAGAGTCGTGTTTTGCTCACTATTTTGTGAATTATATAGACGCACTTACGCATATGCTGCTAATTGCATATAACATTTGCCCTTGCCGGGATTCGAACCCATCAGGACCGCCGGCTCAGTAGGTCATATGTCGCCTTAAGCGTAGGTACATACCATGTGCATGAATACGTATATGTGTAGGTACTATCTTGATGTTTTTTTGCGTTAATAAAGAATAAGTAACCAAGTTAATTTAAAAAAAGTCTGTGTTTACTCTGTTTTACATTTTACAATGTAAATCGAAATTATCATTAAAACTTCATTAAATTATAAAATCGACATAATTTACAATTTAATTACATTATATTACTATGGAACTGAAATATCTGATAATATACTCACATCCCGTAAAGTGTAGGTAAGACATCTAGGTAGAACATGTACCTGTAAATAATTTTATTAACGACTCTAGTATTGGCCGTCAAATGGTTAACGCAAAAATAATTGGGTTGTCTGACACTGTCGTACCTATATGTATAGGTATGTTAAATAACATAGTCCACAGAGCTTTAAATAAAGTTCTCGGGCACCAACGAGCGAACTGCCTTAATCGAACTTCGAAAAGAGTTATAATCAGCTGAATCACTTTTCAAGTTTTTGCCTTAATTGTCGTTGTCGTCTTATTCAGTTCAAATGACAGTCCACATTAATAAATGTATTTATTTACCTAAGTAATCGTGTTAAATAGTATCTACCAATTTATTAACCTAAATCCTTATCACAGCTAAATCATAATCCGAACGGCATAGAGCCAATTTCCATTGTTCAACCAGCCCCTTTTACGTTTATGGAAATGTATTAACAGATAACACGTAATTATTGGTAGTCATTAAAATTCTCTCACATGCAGCGATAATGAGGTTAGTGACTCGGAAGTCGGAGCGGGTCCCGATGGAAACGCTCAAAGAAAGGCCGCCATAATGCCCAATCACAATAATGGTTACGTGAGCGCGATGCCGGATTCATACACATGGCAACAAGTCTTCTCAACACTACAGAGCCTACAAAACCTGTACCTGCCCGAACCTACTCGCAGTAAAGTCCAAATTAATACTCAACACCGCCTCGAAACATACATACCTGTGTTACAGACTGTATTTACGTCATTCCTCACTGATTCAATTAGGTACGCAGAATAAAAACGACCAAATCCATACACATTCCACCTACGCCAGTCGATATTCAAAATCTCGGAATGCTATTGAAGTAGAGCACTCACGGCAGCTATTACAATAATTGTTACAAAAACTTTTATTTATATGCTTCTTTCAATAAAAAGTTTTAAAAAGCCGTCATGTTCTTATGAAACCGCATAGGAAACATTAGGTTTAGAATAATAGATTCAATCAGCTCTTGTTTATATCAATGAGAAGTAACTCTTTAAAGTGAGGTCGCGTAAGTAGACGGCGAGAGTAACGTCCTGTGGGAGCAAGTGCAGCGACTGCAGGCGCAGGCGAGCGCAGCAGCCGCGGCGCGGGCGCATAGTTGGGCGCGGCTACTCGTCGGTCACACACTTTTTGCCGCGCGCCGGCGGCGAAGGTCGGTCGAGGCAAGCCACGAGCTATCTAGAATTCCAACCGCTATGAATGAATAGTCGCTCGACTAGTCCCCGACCGCGCATACTAAGTGACTTCAGATTAATTTGACAACAAACATTTAAAAGTTGGCAAAAACCGGAATGGCGGCCGGCACCCGCCCCGTGGGAAACATCGGCCAACGTTTTGTCTCCGGCCGATGATTGTCCGACCGATATAATTGATGTTGCGCCTCATGTTCGCGTTTATTTTGCGCTTTGTAGCGTGATGTGAGGCCAATTTGGCGTGCTTTTTTGAACACGACACCATTTCGGGCCGGGCCCGGTCCAGCACGCAATCGTCTGTGCTGCAAAGGATGTAATCGGTGTAATACGTTGTCTTTGTATAAGCTCGTCGATAATTATTAAATTATCTCTCAACCGGTTCAAGTCCAAGTCTGGTGTAATATATTAAGTCTTTCAGCTCCTGAATAGACCATGACAGCTCAGAATGCCGGTTCCGAGTCAACAAATCATGTTTTTTTACTTGAAGGTTTCTTCATTGATTCATAATAATAAAGTCATTTTTCATTAATTAATATCTATATTCTATACTATTAGGTAAATGGACAATTATAAAACTGTATTGAAGATCAGGTTTCTATGGGGGGGGTCATTAATTCAGGAAAAATCTTCAGCGCGATGCAGGTTTGGTAAGTGCTCGCAGCACTAGCCATACAGCGCCATCTGTTGTTAAAAAAACATTTGTCCGCTCACCACGCCGAAACCGCTGAACTGATTTTAACCAAATTCGGTACAGGGATAGCTGGACACCCAAACAAAAGGTAATAGGATTCTTTTTTATTTGACTACGACGGAGAAAAAAAAATACGCGGATGAAGGGTAGAAAGAAACTAAAACATGTCTTCATGGAAGGAGAGAACGAGAATAGGGTTATGAAACGGTGGGATTGTATGTTGAAATCTGGTATTCATAGAGAGATCATCTGGCAACGATTAATGAACTGGCATTAATAAACAATATGTACTTATTCGTAGTGAGCTTAACATAGTGTTACACCAATGTAAGTATACATTGGGGTCATACCTACTTTTCAATATAATATGGCTATAATTTAAAATGGCGCATTTCAGCAATATACTCAGGTTCCCATTTCCATACGTAATGTAACGACCACAACAAAGAATGCAAGTGTAGCGGTCTTGCCTTGGTTGATCTACGCTGCGTGCGGTTTCGGGTAAACGATTACCATTGTAATAATATGCTACTCTGCTATGTATATGCGTTAAAAATAAAAACTCGCCATCGATTACACTTCTGGTGTAGGTAATTGCACTAAACGGTTGCGGTCACTTCATCGCTTTATAAAGAAAACAGGGTTGGTTTTTTCAGGGAGAAGTAGGAATAAAATGTAATAATTAACTATAAAAACATTTAAACTTATGTAAAAATTGTCAGGAACGGCCCGACATGTTTCGAACTCGGGCCGCGAGTCGGGCAGAGACATGTCGGGCCGTTCCTGACAATATAATGATTTAAGATGTCTCACGATAGTTTTCAAAATATGTATAAAGGAAGAAAATGTAGTTGCAACCCCGCGTGAGGTGCGGTTTAGGAACATACAATATTAGTCGTCATGATCATGATTAATTGGGCGGTCTGTTTTAAACACAAAATTGAAAATACCGAGTTTCATTAAAAGTTGACATTGACATATATTAATTTAAAAGCGAAATGTGAAAAATATGCAGTTGCCGTTAAGTAGACAACGTCAACACTAGTTGTTTAATCCATTTCTAAACTATATATTTAGCACTTCGAGGAATGTGTTAACAACTTCTCTGTGGAAAAATTATAAGATGATTAATATTTTACCCTAGAAAACTAAGTAAAGTTGGACGAACATTGTAAAATCGTAAGCAGGCGTTAAGTGTTTTTCTATACTTTAACAATGGAAATCTATTCTGATTTTCAGTTCAAAAACGATATGAGTATTTACATTACAATTTGTCCGCATCAAATATTTCAATTATTGTTTGGTATAAAAGGTCCAGATTTATCAAAAAGTGCTTTTAATTTTCCATACATTTTTACTATGGCGGCCGCGCGCCGATCTAAATACGCAATCCCCGCGCTTTATGGTTCAGTCGCTAACGCTCGGCGCAGTCTTAATAGATAAATAGCCAAGGTATTAAGGTATGGTCTCGGAAAAACACATTAAACCATTGAATTTAAATCCTGAGACAATGCGAAAAGTCCAGCTATGATTAGTGACCGTATCGAAAAGAAAGTAGACAACTTTACGACTATTTATTTTCTTCCACGGATGTCAAAAACAAAAATAGGTTTTACTTATATATAAACCTATTTCTTGACTATTTTAAAATAAATAATAAATTTGCCATTATATCATATCTGCCAAAATGGGGAGGATTAAGTTAGAAGTAAGAAAAAATATTTTGGACGACTAGGGCAAAAATAAAGGGTTAACTAAAGAAAGCTTGCTAAAAAGTACAATGTTAGCCCTGCAGGTGTACATAAATTAATTAAAAAGTTCGGCACTACTGTTACCTTAGCAGATCTGTCAGTCTGGACGAAAACGAGGCCCTTCCGACCCGGAATTGCAGAGAGGAGTCGTTCAAATGTGCAATCGCAAACCAATTCTGTCTACTCGGGATGCTGCTCGTAAAGCAAAAACTTCTATAGGAATGATCCAGCGTATCAAGAAAAGGTGCAACCTGAAAACCTACAGAAAACAAAAACAGCCCAAACGTGATGAAAAACAGACAGTTGCTGTTCGAAAACGCAGCAGAAAACTTTATGACCCAGTTCTTACTAAAAAAGTATAAGGTCAACCGGGGTAATTGCCACTTTGGGATTATTGCGTCTATTTCAGTTACTTTTTAAACGATGTTAGTTACTACAACTTCTGCCATATAGTGATATAGGAATAAACTACTTGGAGGGCAACAGGTAACATAAAGGGCGTTTTGGCGTATCGTGTTCAAGAGGTCGACCATTTTGAAATTCAGTGTCATGCTAGAGCGTTGCATGAGGTAAGTCAACAAAGTCTGTTTACATCCCTGTTTTCTTTAGATATTTGATAATTATTTGTAATAAATGTGACTACTATTAGTAAGACGATATGTTCGAACCACTATTTTTGTTGATAATGCTTTGGGTTTGGAAAAAAATCGATCTCAAATTCTTGGAGGTTATTTTTTAAATTTGGCAAAATGCGTCTCATACTTTGAGTTAATTGCGTCTGTGTATCGCATTTGCCCCAATGTCAGGTGTCGACAACCTTTTTCTTGATACTTGGTTTTAGCAGTATAAAGCACATTTTCGAGCTTATTTTTATGTACCATGTAATGCATTTTATGTAGTTTTAGTGTCAAAGTATAAGTAAGAACCTAGTCGGAATTTCGTCTACTGATAAACTCCCAATTTTTTTTTTTTATTAACGCCAGAGGGCCTGCTGCAAATCGTGAACAAAGTTTTGCCTCTCTGCCGCAAATGTGGTTTCGTACTTACGTAAGTTCGACAAAGACGCAAGAGTTCCTTCGTGGTCCGCGGTAGGCACTCTGTATTCTAACAAAATTACTTATTTAAAAATAGCTTAAACTCCAAAATTCACAAATGGATAGATTGCAAAAAAATTGTACATAGTTAAAAGCTTGGTTAACATAAAATACGATCACTTCCTTTGTGTGACGAAAGTTAGTCATAAGTATTTTATTCATAAGTGCATTACAATACAACCCTAACCCTGCATTAGCCATGCATCGTTTGTTTTTTTATCTGTCGGCTGGACTTATAAACTTGTAGGTATAAGAAAGGGATAAAACATAACTTAACTAATTCAGGTTCGTAAAGTTTTATGAATAAAGGGGTTATTCTATAAAAACTTTTTGCTTTCGAGATAGTATATAGTTATTTAAGAAACGCTTATATTCATAAATTGTTTTACTTACATATAAGTTCTTAGACGAAACTTCAAAACAAATTTTATTTTGTTTTAAATAATGTAAAATATGATAGAAGAAAGTATTGACCTTAAATATCTTTAACAAAACTCCTCATCTGGATAAAATCTCCATTATTTAATTTCACTCATTAAATAGGTCAGTGACAAAGATAAAAATTAAAGCTCTCAGAACATTTCTAGATCTTAGACTTTTGACCGACTAAAAGGTTTACAACATCTGGAAATTAGGTTTGGATAAATGCGTCTACATATTGTAGACGCGTTTACCCAGATTATATATTTTCTATCTGAGGTCGTTAGTAACTGTTTTTGATCCCTTGTATTTAGCTTTATCTTCTAGAATACTGTATTGCAAACATGTTTCATGAATTTTTGAAAGCCTCTTGGGAATTGATCGTGAATGGCTTAAAAAAGACGCAATCATCCCAACTGGGACAAATGCGTCTAAATTTCCGTTTTTTTTTAAAACATCTGTATATCGTTTAATTATCGCAAACCAAAAACGTTACTACACGAATTTTCTTGCAAAAAAGCCACAGGAAGTACAGCGCGTAAGAATATTTCTATACACTAATTAAATTTGTCATAACTTGGGGTTAAATGAGAGTATAAAATATTAAAAAAAATGGTGACGCCATTATCCCGGTTGACCTTAGTGTATCATAATGGATGACGAAACTTATTGTAAATTTGATTAAAAAACTCTACCTGGCCCACAATTTATAACAGTCTCGGCAAACAAAAAGGTTTCTCAAAAATATAAATCGATCAGCATGGAAAAATTTGGAAAGAAAATTTTAATTTGGCAAGCAATTTGCCAATGCGGGCTGAAATCAAAACCATATTTCGCTACGGGAACTATAAAAACTGAAGTCTACCGCGACGAGTGCCTACAAAAAAAGTTATTGCCTTTTATCAAGAAGCATAGGATGCCTACATTATTTTGGCCAGACTTGGCCACTTGTCATTATTCGAAAGTGACTAGAAAGTGGTATACGGCCAATAAGGTAAATATTGTAGGGAAAGACATGAGCCCGCCTAACTGTCCAGAAGTCCGCCCTATCGAGAGATATTGGGCTCTTATGAAAAGATATCTTCAAAAAAATACTAATGCTGCAACTTCCTTTGCTGACTTTAAAAGAAAGTGGAATAAGGCTTCTGAAAACGTGACCACAAAAGTCGTCCAAAACCTGATGCAGAACATTAAAAAAAAAGTCAGATTGCAGGCAAAGTAGGGGTGTTGGACATGTTTATCTAAAAACAATAGTTTTTTTAGATTGTTTACTTTAATTTGGTTTTGTTATTTTTCAAATATGCTATTTAAATAAATAGTTTTTTGAATTAGAACTTGTCTACTTTCTTTTCGATACGGTTGCAACTGCGTTATTGGCAGAACATAATGCACACAAAAGTTGCACAGGTCAGAGTAATAAATTGCAATATTTACAACCTAGCAGCTAAACAGTGGAGAAATAAATAAGGCACTGAATGTGTAGTAGATGTGTACTATCTCAGACGGCTCAGCTTCTCACGATACAGCCGATATAGGTACCTACAACTGGTACAAGCTTGGTCGTGCTTGGTAAATCATTATTTATAGCAGCGTGTCTGTTGCGTAGCGAATTTTAGGTGTCAGCATAATGTCAATGGACATAGAGAGGCAAAAGAAGGGTGGGCGGCTGTAGAGGCCAGGAAACCTTGACCGTCCTTAGCGCAAAAATACGTACGTACTGGTAGCCTGTTCAACCAACTTCTACAGAGGACGTTCTCAATTCCACGCGTGGTTTTTTAGTTCGGAGCTTAGTTTTGCAGTTTACTCTGTCGTTTATGTATGAACCGATTTAAAGAATATTTTAATTCGAAATGATGAACCTCGATTGGTTTCCTTTTTATCAAAAGATGTGACGACGGGATCCTGAAGAACCGACGGAATTCCTCAATGGTTATAAGTTATAAGTACTATATAATATATGTTGTCATTTCTAACTTTAGTTTTTTTTTCGTTGTTTAGTTTTTTTAAGCAAATGTGAAATGACATGTGAGTAGTTACATTTAAACGAGAAAATGCGAGATTTTAGAAAAAGGGTTCTTTACGAAAGTACACATTAAATAACCGCAAGCGCAATATGACGGCACCATACGAAAAGTAATTAATTATTACACAGTAAATGAAAGTACATTAGTGAAGGAATCAGCCAAATTATTCGACAATCGACAGTAAATACCAGAGTATATTTTTAACATCAACGCATGAACATATTGGCTACCGTCGGATTATCTAAAACGCATATGAAGTTAAATGTTGAACACGTGATAAATTTCAACGTATCGTATGTGTAATAAACGTTGTTTTTACAAAACCTCGAAAAGACACATGGGGACTAAGTACACAGCAGATGACGGGCGACTGGCCGTGAACCCGCGTTGGTTTATCTGAAAGCCCGCATTGCCGATGCCTCTCCAGCAGATGCTTGCCAAAACGACGCTGATAATGATAACATACTCGTAATGCCGGCACTACGCCCTTTATTACAACGCTTACACGTGGAATTTGGAAACATTTGACGTTATGCTTTTGCGATCGTTTTTAAGATAAGTAAGAACTCTGTGTAAAAAATAGAGGCCCCTTGGACACTGAAGCTAATTCTTGAATAAGATGACGCATCATTACTGTAAATAAATTCTAATTAATTGTGTCCCAAGGTTCGACGCAACTCTTAGTTGGAAATTCCACGAGCCACGTCTCCCTAGACCGGGGTGAGTTAGCGCCTCGTCTCAAACGAGGCACTCCACTCCAACATTCGCAGAACCAGTTCGAATCGCTCCGTCGAACAATAAAAGTGGCCTCTATTTTGGGAACGCCGGCGCGTCCTTATGGGGCCTCTCGCGCGCGCCGCCGCTCCACCCCAGAGAACCCCAATAGTGTTGGGCCGCCTCATTTTCCATACACTTCCCATATATTCCGAATTACATTAGTAAGCGGCACCTGCCTGTTTGCTTATGGAAATCGATTCCACAAATACGTCATGTGCCAGAAATCCAGCCATCAAATTCAAGAGATCCTACATTGTATATAAATTTAGTTAACTATGGATCTGCTAGACGAAAAAAAGACGGTGACATATTCATTGCGTATATTACTATTTTAATTCACGTAACGATTAATATGATACTAAAGCTATACGTATATTGTGCACTGAGGTATCTAAAACTTAAACGTGTAGCTACATATTATACCTAGTATTTATCTCTTCGATCTGGGTTTTCGATCAATTTAAGAAAGTATTTACTTATTCTTCCAAAATCCTGCTAAAATCATGAATCATGATCAAAACTGGACATATTATAACGCTTTTGGAGATTCAAAGTATGTATCCTCGTTTAGGTCACTTAGTTCACTAGACATTCATACGCGACTGTTTTATGTTAATGTTGTCATTTGTATAAGCGATATCGTCGATTTTTATATTCTGGATATGTGTAAAAGTTTGGCATTTATTTGACTTAGGTATAATAAGAGCTGTGCAGAGGCCAGCGCCCGCAACCGTTATCGAGCAGATTTTATTAATTAATTCGCAATGGTTTTTTTGACGATAAGATTATTTAAATTCACACCAATCGAATCGAATGTTATACAATTTTGTATCCTTATCGCTATCCTACAATATACTGATTTTGGCAATCATACATGTACGTTAGTACCTATGTAAATTGAAGACGTGATCCCTAAAGTGTTTGCGTAACATCTATCGAACTCCAGAAAGTATAGAAATTAAGAAATTTTTAGATGAATGAATCTCTACTAAATAAACTCTGAGGCTCTAAAAACAGCTGGCAAACATTAATATTTCAAAACACACATGCCTCTCAGTAATTCTTGTAATATTTTTAATTAATGGTAGCACATTTTCTATTTATTGAAAATACATACATATACTTATATATAAAACGGTACAAAAAATCGCTCACATGTTCATATTATTCCAATATCCGAACCTACTGTTCAGCCACGAGTGAGCTCTATTAGATTTTGTATCTACTTTTAAAATTTCGGATCAGACGATCATAAGCGCACTTAGGTAATAAAATGAGTCCACATTACCGCGAGAGTTCACGGCCGGGGCCGGCCGGAATTATTGCTTAGTCGGCTGTTACCTATCCAGTTTATAGTTTTCTAAATAAAGCTCCATTATTTTGGAGGATCGCGCGGCACTGCGAGCCAATGACTCGTAGCCTTGCCTTGAGTTGCCGTAGACCGAATTCGCGGCCTCTCCGCCATTGCTCATGATTCCTAATGCTGTACTATACTAGTATTACTCTTTTGTGAACTGACGAATGGGCTAATTATGTTATTTACTAATCATAGGTTGTCTGGAAGAAATTTTTAGCCATAAGGCCGCCCGTTGTCACCAATTTAAGCTTTTTATTCTTTCTTTTGTGTTTATCTCTTTTATTTGTGGTGCAATAAATATTATATTATTATTATTATGTTTCTTAAACTATTTACAATCATCGCAGTTTCATTTATCCAGCTAGGTAAATAGGTTTATCTCTAATCCTGTTAACTTTTCAGACCTTTTCTAAAACAGCCGTAACCTAATCACCACTAGGTTAGGTTATACAACATACATATGTACAGATGACCTAGAGTGATAAAATCCCAAAAGGGTACAGCTATTTTTTTTGGTTTTGTATTTTTTGTGGTTTTGTATTTTTTGTGGTTTTGTCCGTGCAGCAAGTTTTTTGCTTACCTATATGTATGTACTTACTAAAACCCGGGATAAAAGTTTTCCTATCTAGTCCCCGTTAGCTCATATTCCACCTTAGGTACAGCTATTTTTTTTGGTTTTGTATTTTTTGTGGTTTTGTCCGTGCAGCAAGTTTTTTGCTTACCTATATGTATGTACTTACTAAAACCCGGGATAAAAGTTTTCCTATCTAGTCCCCGTTAGCTCATATTCCACCTATGTGTACCTAACGCATACCTTTACATCTTTATTTTAATTTTAAAATCTTTATTTTTGCAACATAAAAGTTGGAACTGTTTCAGTTCTTATCAAATATTGCAATGTGCTTCCCCGCAAGATCAAACAAGCTCCGAACAAATGCGCTTTCAAAAGATGTTTGCGTGACCTCTACGCTAGCAGAGTTGTGAATTCTTAGGTTATCTGATTAGTATGTTTCATCTGTATTTATTTATATGTGTTTATGTATATTATATGAATATATGTATTTATCTAAATATTTATTTATTAAAACTTGTTTAAGTTTGTTGCACCGCCCACGATTGATCTGCTTTACCCGAAGGTTGACTCGTAGAGAATGCATCATGGCATTAAGTCCGTCTTTTGTACGATAAGTTTTCTTTTGTGCAATAAAGATTAAATAAATAAATAAATGTGAATGACACCGTCACACTGAGCTGGGCGGCCAAAAGTCAATTTTTAAAAACTGATTGTGGGTAGAATAATGAGGTAGGTTCAGAAAGTCTACTTACTCGTATGGACGCACTATAATCTGTCAATGTATTCGACCTTATCGCTAAACTATGCTCGTATAGCTGCTTGCAATGTTAAGTATTTTTCTACTCCAGTACTTTTTTCTGTCATTTATATAGTTACTAACTCCAATATAAAGACATAAATTATGAAAGTCTGTAAAAGTCTATACTCTACTGCCCAAAAAAACACTGCTAAACGATGTTATAATGTCGCCAAAAAAGCATCACTTAGTACCACAGATTACAAGATAAACAGCTGCATTCACAAAATTTGCTATTTAAAAAAAACTTATTGTACTAAGGCATTGCTGCCAACTTAAAAAAAGTTTTATCTTCAGTGCATGGATGTTTAGTATAGTGAACGTATACCTTTATGCATAAGTTCATATTTTTTTGACGTCAGTAAAAAAAAAAGTTTATCAGACAATTTTTATTTATTTAACATATCATATCATATCATATCATTTATTTATTTGTATTGGTCATACATTGTCATTGTTGTAAATTATGTACATGTCAAATAAATTAAAATTAAAATACAATTATAAAATTAAAATATTGACAAAACATTTATTTTTATTTTGTTCTTTCCGAGCGGGAACATGTAATTATTTTCTTTGTTGTTTATTTGCATTTTATTTATGAAATGTCGAGTCGTAGAAAAGGTATTGTATGCAACGTTGTATAAGTAGGTCAAAAAACGCTCGTGGCATCTTTCTCTCAATAGTTCAAGAAAATTAGATTGAAATGTATGGAAAATTTGGCAAAATTAAAGGACAACTTTTATCTATCAGGATATGTAGGTTATAGAGCCAAGTTTAATTTTATCTACTCTCCCCCCCTCTCAGGGGTGAGCGTCACCCCCCGCGACCTCGAATGTGTCCCGGAGCGCGGTATTTTCCACTTTAAAAGAAAACCGTGTACGATACATACAAAGTGTATAGGAACGAAATAATCCTGAATAAATTTACTATAAACCTTTCATACATACAAAAGCGATATCACTTATAGAATCAGCGCAATCTGTTACCAAATACTAACGTTTTTAATTATTGATATTTTTTTCTGCTAAAAGGTTAGTTATCTCAAAAACTGCACACTTCTCGGCCAAAATATGTATGAAAAAAGTAAATAATGGAAAATGTTCTTTCTAAAAATGTATAATTTATTTCTGTTTCTCTTTCATTTACCGTTGCAATGCTATTTTTAAAATTTAAGTCATTTGGCCATTATGCGAAATATAAATATTCGTACTAGTTAAACGGTGTTATTTGCAATACCATAGACTTCTTATATGTTTTTCTGTAATCTACAAGTATTGAACTATATCCTGTATTTTTTTTTTTTTAAACCTACTATTTTAGGAAATAAGGGATGTGTGGGGAAATCGTCAAGTTTTGCTAATTTTCGAAAATAACTTCAAAACTGTTTAATTTAGAATGATGAAATATATATATTTGAGATTTTCATAATGTACCCTTTCATTTGATATGTCACACGATATACTTTGCCATTTTTTTTTCTAATTTGCCCCCTAAAACTGGCCCTCATGTCAAAATTTATTAATTTGCGTTACGTTACGTTACACGTCCATGTTCGGTTCATCAATTTGCATATGTGTACCAAATTTCAACTCAATCGGTCCAGTAGTTTCGGAGCAAAGTGGCTATGACAGACGGACGGACTGACACAGACACACGAGGGATCCTCCTATAATCATAGCGAATTTTCTCCGAAACAACTGGACCGATTGAGTTGAAATTTGGTACACGTATGTAATGTAAATTGATGACCCAAACATGGAAATGTAACGTAACGTAAAGTAAATCAAGTAATATGAAACATGGGGGCCAGATTTGAGGGGTAAATTAGAAAAAAAATTAGCAAAGTATATCGTGTGACATATCAAATGAAAGGGTACACTATGAACATCTCAAATATATATATTTCATAAATCATAATTGTAAATTAAACGGTTTTGAAGTTATTTACGAAAACGAGCAAAACTTGACGATTTCCCCACACATCCCTTATTTCCTAAAATAGTAAGTCTAAAAAAGAAAAAAAAATACAGAATATAGTTCAATACTTGTAGATTACAGAAAAACATATAAGAAGTCTATGGTATTGAAAGTAACGTCGTTTAACTAGTACGAATATTTATATTTCGCGTAATGGCCAAATGACTGAAATTTTAAAAATAGCACTGCAACGGTAAATGAAAGAGTAACAGAAATAAATTATACATTTTTAGAAAGAACACTTTCTATTCTTTACTTTTGTCATACATATTTTGGCCGAGAAGTGTGAAGTTTCTGAGATAACTAACCTTTTAGCAGAAAAAAAAGATCAATAATTAAAAACGTTAGTGTTTGATAACAGATTGCGCTGATTTTATAAGTGCTATCGCTTTTATATGTATGAAAGGTTTATAGTAAATTTATTCAGGATTATTTCGTTCCTCTACATTTTGTATGTATCGTACACGGTTTTCTTTTAAAGTGGAAAATACCGCGCTCCGGGACACATTCGAGGGCGCGGGGGGGTGACGGTCACCCCTGAGAGGGGGGGCGAGTAGATAAAATTAAACTTAGCTCTATAACCTACATATCCTGATAGATAAGGGCGTGGCCACATGTCCACGACACGGCGTCGTAAACGTAAAACGACACGGTGTCGCGTCGGAGCGCGACACATTATCCACCGTGCGAATATACGTTGCCGCGTCGTGAAAACACACAACACGGCGTCGTAAACGTGAAACGACGCTGTGTCGTGGACATGTGGCCACGGCCTAAAAGTTGTCCTTTAATTTTGCCAAATTTTCAGGTAATCTTATTGAATTACAAACGACACATATCAAATCGGGGTGACTTTTAATAGTGAATTTGTATGTTTTTGCGGTAGAATATATAATAAGTTACATTAAATGTTATGATGGCAGGTAAGAATGTTTCGTTTGTATATGTTTTTAATAGGATTGATTATGTTATAACGATATGGTAGTCATTCAAAGTACACCCTTTAACGTTCTAGTTTTGCTTGTATTTTGACTTATCGGAAACATTTAGTTGTAGTTCCCGAGGTTTCCCGGCAGAAACAGGACATGTAGCACATACCTCATTTATTCTAGTTTACGATTTAGCTTTGATTTTCCACGGAACTACTCCGGAAAATGAAAAAATTAGGCATCCAAATGTTATATGGTCAAAATGTATGATTTTATGAATTTGTTATTATTTGGTGATTTTTATTTTTTATTGTTTCTAGGGCCATCTAATGTTAAATTAATAACTCGATCTAAGTTATTCGAGTTGATGCAGCAAACGAAATTGCCAAATTTAAAAAGTAAACTGGACTTTATCGAAAATGATTTGCTTGGTAGGGAAAACTTTAATGATGAACAAATAAGGGAAATCAAGCTCAATTTTCGTCGGTTTAAGTCTGAAATGAGATGCAGATGAGAGGGCAGCAGACAATAAAGAAGATGATTTAAAAGAAATGTCGAGCATGGAGCCTCATACAGATGAAATGGTGTCTGATGAAATATCGACAGAGCCGTTTTTGTCTGATCAAACTGATCAAAGTGACACGATTTCCGACTGATTTTTGTTACTTTTGTATATACTTTGTACATACGACGCGTTTGGCTCGGTTTGTAGACACCTGCCTACTGAGTCGGCGGTCCCGGGTTCGAATCCCGGCCGGGGCAAATATTTGTGCAAATATTTGTTCTTGGGTCATGGATGCGTTATCTATATATGTATTTATATATTATGTATATCGTCGTCTAATAGTACCCATAGCATAGTACAAGCTTTGCTTAGTTTGGGACTAGGTCGATTTGTGTAAGATTGTCCCTTAATATTTATTTATTTATAATTATTATACCTACCTTGAGCTAATATTGAAAAATCATTATTTTTTTGTAATTTCACCATTATTTTCTTACCGTATAGATAAAAAATGAAATATTCGCTTAATATTACTGTAACTACCAATAGAACATCAAAAATAATATTGGCCGCACAGATCAGTAAAATACTACACTGTGCGTCATCATATTAGTAGTAAGCAGATATGTTTATACATGATTTAAGCATCCTTATCAAATACTGCTGCACTTTTATCTTTCGATCACGGTACATTCCTTTTAAAGTATGCACAGTATGCGTAAAATTAATGCTCGGCTAGGGTAGATGCCCATTAGTAGACACCTTGTCAGCATCCGAAATAGCAGGTAGGTACCACATAAATATTATCATAACCGTGGGCGTGGGTTGCAATCATCAATCACTGATGTTAACAATCGGATGTTTAATTTTTCGTAAAAGTCAAGTATCATATGTGTCGGTTTGGGTCGACTGGCGCTTATCAATGTCGGTCGAACGCTCGACGGGCGTTCATGGGGGCGTTATCGCATACAAATATGTATCACACTTTATACGAGACATTTATCCAATAAAGGCAATAATCGTTACGCTAATAAGCCTTTCCCGAACGGTCCAATCCGAACATAACCGACGCGGTTCCAATTATTATCGACCCGGGGTATTATTATCGAAGGAATGCAAGTAAAGGTAAGCAGTGCGCGGAGTGCTGCCGGACCGTCGAATGCTCGCAAAAACTTATCGAAACCATCAAGGGAATGCGTGCAAGGTAATTAATTAAGAGCTATTAATTGTTGATTCTCCTTAACCATTCTGTAGGTTTCATTGTCTCCAACTTAACTAGGCCTATGAGAAGTTTTTCCCAAGGCTATGAGCTTCGATTTATGATATGGATACTGTGCTTCACATTATTACTCCGACGGCAACTAATAATAGACTCATAGCATGCGGTTCATCCTGGCTCATCTCGGTGACAAGTATGGAGTGTGCGAGCTCCAATCCATAACACGTTTCTTCGGTACGGAGGTAATGGTTTTTGATGTAAGTTCGTTATTTCAGTTAATGTGACGTTAATATCTCGACCAACTAATAGTTTCGCTGCCAAAACACTGCCGTAAACTTTTGCTGCAGTGGCAGCGTATATCGGGTTTATATATGTGAATAGTAATATAATTAGCGAAACATAAAATATGGTTGCGATTTATTGAATTATTTTTGGAAAAGATCGTAGCCGAGAATGCTACCTGTACGTTGCTTCCATTTGGATAGTACCATAGGGTAATAAGTTTGTTTTTATCGTGTATGAATTGCACTCGTAAATCCAGAACCTTGAGATTGTTGTCATAAACAGATAGTGAAAGGAACATAATAAGGTTTCGAAGTGGTAAAAGCCAACCATGGGGATGGATAAAACAACTGCTCAGCTGTAATTTAGCATCGTTACATTCTAGTGCTTTGTAGACATTAGGGAATCTGCACGCAATGGCTCATTTATCATAAACTATATAGGTTTAAGATGTCTCGGACTAACGCTTCAAGTGATTAGAAAATTAGTGTTCATATTTATTCTATCTCTACTTTATATTTGACAAAAACTGTGTAATCACCAGCACTAAAGTTTGCGTGGACTGCTGGGCCCTCCGCAGACCAGACCGGTCGTAGAACACACAATTCAATAGGCACCCATAAACAAAGCAATTTGTCGCTTGTTGACAGCGACGAGCGTCTCAGCGCGCACTGCGACAACTCTACAGGCAAAAACAAGCATCAATCTACCTTACAGCCTTTAATAACAAGACATAAGACTCACAATTGTGAATCAATTCAGTTTTCAGTCAGCCAGAGGCATTCAGTAATGGAACAGTAACCACGCGATCCTCTATCCCAGGACAATGACTTCAAGAATTTCGTTCTAACAATTATCTTACACCATTCCAACGCGATTGATTTTTTGCTCTTCGTCTACGGATTTCACTAAAAACTCCGCTGGTTTTTAATCTTTCCGATTCCTATTGAGTGTTTCCTTATACCTACTTGATACGGCCACGCTTCATAGATCTGAAAAGGTCGGTGAACGAATACAATTTGGGCACCTGATTTTATATATAATGTAAGTATCTACGTTACTTACATATTAAAAAGATAATGTGAACTTTTTGTAGGATGGATCAGATCTAGGGAATAATGTAGGATAATTACTATCGGACAGATCAACACGGATCCGGGAAGATATATGTATGCTCAATATCGAGCCACTAAATATGGGAGAAGGAGAAACGGTTGACGCTGCGCTCTGACGTAGTAGGACGGACAAATTCACGGCCAGTGATGTAGGTTTAATCGATGGAAATACCTGTTCCTGACAAAATACCTTACTGTCGTGTCTGTTTCAAGCACGGTTACACGGCCCATTTTGCGAACGCGTATGGCGTTCATGCATCTTATGGGACGTTGATGCGATTTGCAACGCGATGAACGGTGACGTGCTAATCGCATCAACGTTAGAATTATAATAATAGAGATCTGTCACGAAAATCTTAAGATCAACATTTGCCACTCCTACTGAATGGCCACCCTGTCATTTGACCGTAGGCCTCCGGTCCGACTCAATTAAAACTCATGCGCCGGGGCGTGCGAAGTGCCCGGCGGCGCCCGGCCCCTCCGGCACCCCACAGGATACTCTAACTCGACCATTTTCGGTCAATAAACTGGGAATCAGCTACATTAGGATCTATTAGGCTTCGCAATCAAAATAATTATAGTCCACCTATTTAACTCTCGGTAGCTCGGGAATGTTGTATCACGAAAGAAATGGCTCATACAGAAACTCCCTTCTCAAATCGGCAGCTGAGCTCATTTTAAACTGTATTATTTAGTATTCACTTCACCTTTTAGTCCATTCAGGAGCAATCGATTAAATAGGAAATAAAAGAAACGGCACCAGGCTTTTGAATCTCATCTAACATAGGTCTCTTTTACCCATTAAAGATATATATATGGTTTTCAGAAAAGTAAAGTTTGCTAAAGGTGTGTCACTACCATTACACTTCACAACCTGGTAATTTAAGACACTTAGCGAATATTTCTTCTCAACAAACGACGTAAAAATTCTTAGTGATGAGCTCAAGCACACAGGCAACGCTGTTGGTAAAAACTAGTACGTATTACATTGTAAGTTTGGTCCCAACCCTTGGTCGGGGCCACGATACGATCGCTCGGGCAAGGTGACTTTAAACGACTACTCTTGGAATTTTTATCAGTGCATTATAGCCAAATTTGGTATAAACGGGCTAATAAGCCATTTATTCTGACTAAATTGACAACGATTTGAAATTAAGGCTAATATTTATATGTTGATATTGAAACGAATACCGGTTGTTGTTACAAACACATACCAATACTTTAAAATAGGGTAAATAACCCATTGATTGAAATATGATTTGTTGGATGGTTATTGCTATGTGTTAGGTAATAGGTTACTACTTAAAAGTAAAATTAAACGTGTAAGTAACGAGAGGAGTGCCGAGGATAGCATTTTTTAGGGTTCCGTAGTCAACTAGGAAGTCTAGGAACCCTTATCGTTTCGCCATGTCCGTCTGTCCGTCCGTCCGCGGCTTATCCGTATGCGTGATCATTAGTACTAGAAAGCTGAAATTAGGTATGAGTATGATGCGTAGGTATGTATCACGCCGACAAAACGGTAAAATAAAAACTAAAAAAAAAACTTTTTTTCGTGTACCTCTCGAACACCTAGTGTTTTTTTTTTTCGTTTCAACGGGTCCATATTGGTTGATATAGAATTCTTATTCATAATTGTCATTAGTCATAATTTTCGTACTCATAATTTCTACAAATAACTTTTCAGGATTGTTATAATACAAATCTAACCTAATCTAAACTAAGCTAATGGGTTTTACTCTTAAAACTCGCGTAAAGTTATTAATTTCTGAGTTATGATAACAATTTTATGACAAACAATAGGCACGTTATGATTATGATCATCAATCATTTTGTGAAAAAATGCGCTCCCCGTTTCAAACAAGGGTGTTGGGTGGAATAGGTCTTTTAAAAATAATATTTTTGGTAGTCAGCAGTTTTGTAAAGAAAATGTAAATTTCAGCGCCATATATTGTAGTATTTTTTTCCTGTTTTATCTTTTACATCTCTACCTATTTCATAAGTGTGTTTTCTTTTTAAATAAAAATATGGTAATAAATGAAAAAAGGCCGGTCAATTGCGAGTTGGACTCGCGCACCGTAAGTTCCGTACAAACTATGTCAGTAGGTACTTTGCTATTGCTCTAACGAAAATATAAACTATTATGAGCGACAAAGTTAACTTTACCGTTGGAAAACTGATTTACGTAATACTTATTGATACAAAGATCAAAGTTTTAATATAAAAATATTGGCGTGTAAAAATGAGACAATACATGTTTTTTACAAATTTACTACGAGTAATGTATCGTTTTTAGATTTTTATCTATACCTACTTGTAGTAGACGGCATTATCAACGAAAAATACCCTATAAATTTAGATTCCCTTGTGAGTATACATTTTTGCGCCATAAACGGTCGTATCTTCCTTTTTACTTTAACTTAGAAGTTAGGTAGTGTTTTTACAGCTTCAAGGGACTGTAGACTTGAGGATATGGTTTTAATTTTAACTCGACAGCTCCACGCGTTCCCGATATAAAGGACGGATTGACAACAAAGTGATCTTTTAAGGTTCCGTTTTTATGGTTCCGTAGACAACAAGGAGCCCTTATAATTTCGCCATGTCCGTCCGTCCGTCTGTCCGCAGCTTAGCTCAGATACTGTTCGTACGAGAAAGCTGCAATTTGGCATGGAATATAGTCACGTTGACAAAGTGGCAGCATACAATTTAAGACAACTTTTTATTCGTGTTCCTCCCCTTCATGTAAAATTTATTTGTTCGAGTCCCCCCTTGTAAAATGTACTCATAGAGATCAAAATCCCATAGAAAATCACATGTTGTTAGTTTTATAAAGCAGATAGTGAACATAAATAAGTTTGTGGGAAAACTGACCCTGAACCTGTGAAGTGAACTGAGGAGGCGAGACGACGTGTAAGAAACCCGCACAAAAAGAACCGAAAGGTAAGAACGGGCACCAGATAGCTTGCCTCCTTTAACTGGTGTATTTAGGGGGGTGGTCGGGTGGGCACTAGCCCACCCCAGGATTTTGGGTAACCTATAGAAATTCAGGACTTCATCTCATAGACCACGGCCAGGCCCCACCCAGGCCCCGCCTGAAAAATAATCTTAGATACGCCAAAGTCCTTATTCTATGATGTCAACTGAGGAGACGATGAGTATAAGAGAGGGGGGACTCTTGGGCAGAGCCACCCGCACTAAAAACAAATCAATTACCAAGAACAGACACAAGATAACTTGCATTCTGTTGCCTTTAACTCAACCAAAAAAGTTTCTAATGATTATCTTGATAATATACTTGTAATATCTAACGGCTACGGAACCCTACACTGGGCATGACCCGACATGCTCTTGCCCGGTTTTACCCTTTGAGATACGAAACCCTACATAACATTCGAATCCCGATTGCTAATATTAATGCTCATCGCGTTATACAAATACTTGCCCTTGTCGGGATTCAAACCCGGGACCGCAGCTAAACTCGTCGTCAACTTTAGATGGTACGGACTATTTTTTGCCAGCTGTATGCATGCCTGCAATAAATACTGACTGAGTCTTAGTTAAATTCAGCGACAGCAATTTATTTAATGGCGTTTCAAGGCGAAGGACTAATCATGGTTTAATTACAAGGCGCCTGCGATCGTGAAGCCTAATTTCGTTTTCGGCACGCTCAACCCGCGGGCGGCGCGCGCGCATGCCATCTACTTAGAAAAACTATATTCACAACTTTGTAACTTTCCATCTCTTTCGTACTTGAGTAGCTTCACACCAGAGGGAGAGGGAACACGAGTGATGTCATGACTTAGGTTTTTCTTTGTAGGTGTCAGGCGAATCCCATACCAGACTGTTGATGGACGAAATGTATTTTACGATTGACGCTAATTTTAGTGTCACGTCACGACCCAAATAATATGTTTAGTTTGATGGTTTTCGACACGCGAATTTCCGTGAAAAGTAGATAACTTTGACACACGATCAAGTAGGTACCTAAGTTTGTATGCCTGAGAAAATGCACATAACATAATTTATACTAGAAATATTCACAATAAGAATATGTCCGTGAATCTTGACTCGAAACTCAATGGGAAGTCTTATCGATGTGCGCGCATCATTATGCAGTCCACTAAGCAGCTCGTCAAGGTTGGACCTTGGGGTCGACTCAAGGTTTGCACGAATGATATCCACGAAGCGATTTTGCAGTGTAGATTTATTTTTATAGTTATCTAGATTTAATTAAATTCTTCCCAATGTCTGTTTCTTTGATAGTTTTAACACGATGGCACGGATTACTTAGTGTAGGTGTGTGACTAAATGATCAGAATTGGGTGCCTGGAAATGTTTAAGTTAGAGGTTCGTGCCGTTTGTTTGAGGCATGGCTGTGTATGTGCCTCTGCGGGCTGCGGGCAGGGGCCGCGCCGGGCTCATCGAGCCCCAAGTCGTGACAGCCGTTTGTTAAACTAATGGCGTACAAAAAGCACACCGCCTTCCATTACGTTTGTCCAAGTGTGTTGCCTAAAGTAATTTGCACGCGCTAATACAATTTGTTTTATGCCTATTGTACTTGTTTTTATTTCCGGCTGGATACTGCGTAGACGCATCGTAGGCAATCTGTCAACTCTTACAAGTTTTTGATTCGCTTGTCGTGGCTATTAAGAGGCGAATGCCCGAAGTCTCTTGTTTCCGTCTTGGTGGGTACGTGTACGTCTCAGGCTCTCAACTTGTCATTGAGCAGCCGTGTATCAATAGCTTTCTAATAAAAGTCAGTTGAGAAAAACTTTAATTTAAGTTCTATATTAGGAGTTGAATCAGAAAAACTCGAAACGACAGATGCCTACTTTCCGAGTCAGTTTCGCGTGTTCGGCCGATTCACTTTTTGCTGTTTTTACAGACAATTATCGAATCAAATTGTGTCGTAATTTGATGTTCCTGATCAATTTGGCGAGTACTAGCACTAGCGACTCATAAGATGTAGTCGAGTTCACGATGAAGTAATTAGCGAAGTAGGCGCCATGTGTGCTCGGCGGGGGTCGCGGGTTCCGCACATGTCGCACACGCGACACGTCGCGTCAAAAAAACGTCGTCGCGATAAAAAGCCGCCCCGAGCGGCGTGAGAACCGCGACACGTGGCCATGCGAGCTCATTCATACATTTGATTCATAAATTGTATGCACGGCCCCCGTGCATGTGTGCATCGCGACACGAGCACACTTCACGCCTGTGTGCTAGCAACTTGAGCCCATGGAATGCAACTCACAGGTAACGCTGCTCACATATACAAATGAATGTAAATAAAATACACATGCCTTTCTTCTATATGGTCAGATCCACTGATCCCTACTTTTACGATAAACCTGACCCTGACATACCTACCCTGCAGACATAAACACTGACTAATAAGGTAAAGATAGTTTTTTCGATCTCATAATTTGAGCTCTGTGATTAAAAATTCTGAACAGGTATTTTTAGTATAATAACCGCTGTAGGTTTTAGTTAAATATCGCTTTTATGATAGTTTTTAACGTATATTTCTATAGGCAACAGTTGCCTGAGAATAAATGATTTCAATTTCAAAAATATGCGGAGTAAATTGAATACAATAAATGTAATGAAGGTTGCTCAGCGTAGAATTTTTAGCGACACATTTCACAGCGGGCAACAAAGACCAACGAGAATATAGTTATGGTGCTCCGAGTTACCCTTATCAATTCATGATTAAGATTGGACGAACACGCACCTTTATAGAGCTTATTGCCGCTTTAAATGTAGACTTGAGAAAAAAGGATCGAGCTAGTAAAATCGGACCGCAGCGGCGTTTATGGTTATTTGTGTGGGGAATGCAATCTTTCGCGGATGATCGGCGCGGGCGCGCGCGGGCGCGGCGGCGGCGCCCTGCGCGCTATAAATCAGGGCCAATTGAGGTCGAACCGGACGCCAGTTATTTTTAAAATTGCGTGCACAATATTATGTGTTTAGGTGGAATATGATAATTGCGGCGAGAGGCGCCGTAAACCGACACCGACTATGGGATTACAGAGAGCCGCCGCCTGCCCGCGCCCGCGGCCGGCGCGCCGCGAACGGCCGAACCTCATCACGCCTTGTTACCCCCGCCTCGGCACACCTAAAATCTTTACTTCCATTATGCGGGTCGGCATCGGACCATGCTTCGTGCGCTTTAAACAGATCAATTTGCAAACTAATCAATGCGGGCGAACACTAATTATCGACACCGACCATTTTATTTTAGAAAGATACCCCAACGATTAGGCAAGGTCTTTCCGAATTATGACAACAAAGCTATTATAACAGCTATGAAGAATGTTTCGACGTTAGAAATTAACATACGTAATGTTTTTTGTCGCCGCTTTGGAGGTGGGCCGCGTACAGGTATATGCTGAGGGTGCAGAATTCCTTGAATGGACTCTTTTGTAGTCGGAGGAAAATGCACCGTGACTGCAGTTGAACAGGTTCCGGATTAGTTTAAGCCGTAAATATCAAAGGAGAACGATCTGTTACGCGGTTAGTGAGGTTAGATTGGGTTTTATGTGTTTGAGGATAAGGAGTAGAATCGTTTGCTGGTGGAAGTGAGAAGGTCGGTTGCTATCAATCAGCAAGGCGCCATTGAGGGCTGTTCGGGCTCGTGAGAAACCGTAAACACTTACCCGGTTTATCTGATAGAGTTTTTTTTCGCTCAGCGGGTCCAGTCAATTAATGGATTGCGCCGTTACTTGTTTTATTGTACGGACGCTGCTTAGCATTCGATGAGACTAATTTATTTGGAAAGGTTTGACAGCTAAGGCATTAGGATGATGCAGATCGCCCGCATTACGGAATGCTTACTATCTTATCATTAATTTATAGATGCAAGCTCTTAATAGAGCTGGAAAATAAAATACTTGGTCATTCAAACAAACGAAAAATAATTATATGAAACAATTCAGGTTACTTCCGCATTCCTGTTAATTTATGACACTATATACTTCTTACTAGACAATTTTCGATAATATTATAAACTAGAAGGGTTGCTCTAAATAAATATTCAACGCAGAACCCGTACGAAATCGAAGTGAATTGAGAAAAAACATGGAAATATTTGAAAGTAATCCCTCATTCAATGAGAATTTTGTTCCAACCTTCCAACCGAACCAAACTTACAACATTTAATTTTCTTGCAGCCATACACCTATTCATATTTTAGTATGGTGACGAGACTAAACTGGAGCCCTAAAATATTGTTTCAGAAGCAGAACGATGCTTTAGATATATGAGTGGTTCACTGATCCAGTCCAGCATAAAATCCGCCATCTGTTTCCAACGAGTACCTACTATAATACACAGCAACCCTGGTTTGTGGTAGCTTGCAGATACTAATTTTCATATAGAAATGGGGTTCCTCGGGGGAAGGTCCTAACGTAACGATGCGACAAGATTTCGGACAAAGGCTCTCCAAATAGTACTTGACAAGAAGTGGAGCGGAGCGTGGGTTGAAATACTTGAAATCTTTAGTCTCCAGATTCACGATTTTCGATAATTATTACTATATTACTTACCTCATTATTTTATTTAGGTAGAAAGAAAAGAGCACAGTTAAGAAGATTGCGAAATTGATCACCTGAATCTTTTGTATGCTTATATTTTGTAGCTTATGATCAGGACTATAAATAAATAAATTAATAAATATCGGACAACCTCACACAAATCGATCTAGTCCCAAATTAAGCTCAAGAAGGCTTGTGTTATGGGTACTAGACGACGATATACATACTTATATAGATAAATATATACTCAAAATACATAGGACAACCATGACCCAAGCACAAATATTCGAGTTCATCACACAAATATTTGCCGGGATTCGAACACGGGACCGCCGGCTCAGTAGGCAGGTGTCTACAAACCGAGCCAAACGCGTCGTCCGTCGTCGTCTATGTTTCAACGAAACGCCTTCTTTATTAAGAACGACAACAAATCGAACCTTCCCCAAACCAGAAACCAGATTGACCTGTTCATACGTTTCATTGATTTGTAAGACCGCGAGGTTCTAAGCGTTTTGGAATTGAAGGCAAATATTTGTCGGGTTTGTCTGGGCGGTCTCTGTGCCACATGTGCGCACAAAAAACTGTGTGTGAGTAGTGCGATGTTGACAGTGCGCATAGCTGCGGCAAAGCCGCCAGCGACCAGGCGACCACCCCCGCGCCCGCGCCATTGTGCCCCGTGTCACGACCAACCCAACACCACCTTAACCCTTGGACTAAATGTGTTTTGTCTCAAAACAATTCGTAATGTGTGTAAGATGTGATTGGGTGCATCCACGATGCAAAAAACAACCGCGTCCAATCCAGTCACCCGGGATAGTATTTGAGTATATTATACGCTCACATTGAGTTTAACGAAGACAGAATTTGGCTAAGTTATGGTCGATGCAACACTGCAGGTTAGATGTGTCTCTATGCGTTGACAGCTTGCGAACTGCACCCGGTCACTTTGTAGAACTATATTTCTCCATACAAATCATTTACGCAGTCGCTAGCGATTACGTTCACTGTAAACTCCTGGTACTGTACCGGATAATTTTAGACTTCACACTCATTAAATGAAAACATAAAAATTCTCATACTGTCCGATTTTGACGTAAAAATATGTATCTCACGATTACAGAAAATCGAGCCTAAATAGGAATAGAGTAAGTTCATCTCAGTGAGTAATAAAATATCGTTATTACGATTACGTCGAATAGAGCACATTGCTAAAGTAAACATAGTGGTGAGATCTCGGACAGATGTCATTAAGAAACGTTGAATTTATCTCCAGACAATCGATCCTAGACTATCAATTCCCCGACCACACAACCCTCTTAAGATAATTGCGCATCCCATATCCGCACCTCAAACCTGGAGACCGGAACACCCAGCGCGTGAGAGCCGCCTTATCTTAAGGAAACCGCTCGTATTTAATAAATATTTAATTTAGGCTCAGAAAGCTAGAGAGCGTGAGACGTCACCAGCAATCGTTACGCCGTGTAAACTACATCTGATTAGATACCCATCCTGGGAACCAGTTACAAATTAAATAGTGGCCCGCATTTTCCGGTGTTCTACTTTATTGTGCTCTGTATTTACATAAGTACAGTAGTTTTTAAAATATCCATGCAATAGTTTAATAAATTGTAATTTTCTCTTTATCTATAGTTAGAGTTTCTAACTGCAGGGCAAAGGCGGTTAGATCTCCACGACTCCTGCAGAAGTTACCAATTTAGTTTACGCTTTGTGTACTTATGTATGTGGAAAGTATGTATATTTTGGAATGTAGTAAGAATATACGCTTTGTGTACTTATGTATGTGGAAAGTATGTATATTTTGGAATGTAGTAAGAATACCTATTCTTTTATGTTTATATACATCAGTTCGCGCCAAAATTCCGTTCTGAAGTCGGTTGGTTCGCTACTGCACAAAACGCCTGTCTTTGGAGCGGGCTAGAAGTTTGGCGTGACCGTTACTACAATTTCGAAGGTGTCTTCTTTAAGGCTCCTTTTTAGGGTTCAGTATAAAAAATCGAAACCCTTATAAAATGACTCAGATGTCCGCCTATCTGTTTATCAAAACCTTTTCCAGATGGAAAGAAACCATCAAGTTGAAATTAATAATAAAAAAACCGGCCAAGAGCATGTCGGGCCACGCTAAGCGTAGGGTTCCGTAGTTGCCCATCCTTCACAATAGACGGGCTTAAAGTTAAAACAGCGGTTTTAAGCCAGAGGTTTAAATTACGAGAAAGAATTCAAGCTCTATAAAAAGGTCGTAAACGCCAAAGTAGGTGTAATTACTTATTACTTTCTAGAAGTTATCGATTATACGCGCCAGATTGAGCGGATCCTTTTAATGCAGTATGGCACTTAACTAATATATGTGTAACGTTCGTAGTATAAGGCACTGCGCGGCACTTACGTTATTTTAAAGAAAATTATGAAATTTTGCGATAACTCAAAAACGGCTCGACCGATTTTATTTTTTATAGTTTTCATTGTAAGCTTATAAGGCCTCATTTTGCTGAAGTTAGAGGGGATGCTATTTTTTGGATTTCCGGAACGAATATTGACAAAACTGCTGACTCTCAAAAAATAATGTTTGTTAAAGACCCCTATTTTTTTTTTAATACCTATTCAACGACACCCCACGCACTAGTGTTGGAACAAAAAAAAAATATTCACCCCCACTTAGGTGTCCGAAAGGTCCCCGAAAAAAAGTTTTTATTTTACCGTTTTGTCGGCGTGATACATACACATAGTACTAATGATCCTAGTTGACTACGGAACCCTAAAAACTAAAGGAAAATTCAACGATTGGGTCATGGTTGTTCTATGTATTTAAGTATAATATTTATCTATATAAGTATCCATATCATCGTCTAGTTCCCATAACGCAAGCCTTCTTGAGCTTAATTTGGAACTAGATAGATTTGTGTGAGGTTGTCCGATATTTATTTATCTTATACCCTTAAACGAGCAATTCTTGTATATTTATAAATTTATTTCTGTGATCTCGGAAACGGCTCTAACGATTTCGCTGAAATTTGGTATATGGGGGTTTTTGGGGGTAAACAATCGATCTAGATTAGTCTTATGTTTGGGAAAACGCATATTTTCGAGTTTTCATGCGTTTTTCTTTCTACGCAGAATATGGTCGCTAATTTCGCCCTGCCGGCCACTGTCCGTCTGGTTCAGCGGGTTAAGACGCGAACGGCAAGAAACGAGTGTTACGGGCTCAAATCCCGCTCGGTGACTTATTTTTGTTTTTTTTTGTTTAATTTTATATATAATATTTAAATTTTTATTGTTTTTAGACAAGTTTAAAAAAATGTAGTTAATGTTTGAGATAACAATATATATATATTTCTCATAAATATGTCTAACATTTACCTATACTGATCAGGTGAATAAGATTTATGCTTTCGAGTTTTTATTTTATTGAGACTTATGAACAGACTCCGTTATCAGTGGTGAAAATTCATTGAAGTCGTATCTTAGGGTTATCACACAATATTCATTTAATTCGTGTATATTTGACATACTAGTATAAATATCGTTAAAAACAATTTAGGATGAAACACATTACTTTTGGTTCATTATCGCATTGTCACTGAATCTGTATATATGTTACGAAATGTTAAATACACATATTTATATGTATACATAGAAATGGGTAAAAAATGAGTTCTAAAATTTATGATTCACAGTTTTACATATTATGTTTCACTCATTGTTACTACTAAGTAAAGACCGAAATTCACCGAATAAACAGATTAAAAGATATTAATACTTTGGTATATTGGATATAATATATTTTGTTAGATCTGTCGCTGATAGATAGATAGATAATATATATAATGTTAATACCGTTAATCTTTGTAATTGTAAATAAAACAACAGACCTGTATATATACTTTCATTTACTTCAATAACTATTCGAAAAAAATACCGTCTATTGAACAGTTTTACTAAAATTACGAACCATTTTTTCCGCGTCGCATTCGGTTTATTTCCAGTTTTGCCTTTAGCTCTATTTTAAACAGAAAATTCAGCACGACTATCCAGGAAATTCATATTTTTACTGAATTTAAAATAAAGTATTTATATGACACAATCAAATTACACACGTAAAAATATTAATGTGTAGTGCCAGCCCTAGTATTTTCAATGTTTCTTCACCACTGATAACGGGGTCTGCTTATGAATCAGAATATTTCTATACAAAGGCTGAGGCGATTAAAGACGGTGGTTTATGGAAAGATAAGGAAAAATCTGAAAAATGGATTAAAGTACAAAATAAAAAGTTGACTTATAGGCAAGGAGGGCAAAGCGATATCAAAGCTTAATTCAAATTTTAAAGCGGCTGGCCCTAATACTCCATTGTTTATCTATCGAGTAAATCAGAACACGACAAAGGAAGACATCGTAGATTATATCTACAATGAAACTAAGTTACGTGTATCGTTGGTGAAAATAAATATGAAGTACAACAAGGACTACGACGCCTACAAAATATTTGTGCCTGACTCTAAATTGAATATTTTTATGAATGATGATTTTTGGCCGGAGGGGATTAAATATCGACGTTTCGTGGAGTTCCGGAAGAATGAAACCATGAATGGTAGTACTGATAAAATAAGCCAAAAAAATGGATAATACAACAAATGCAATACCTACTAGTTATAGCTTTGTAAGTTTTTAATTGTAAGAGTATCAAGAGATCGTCTACTTGTGTAAAAAATATTTGTAAGTTTGCTGACATCGTAGCACTTCAAGAAACGTGGCTTTTACCTCATGACCTAGATTTTATTGGCACCTTGGATGATAACTTCGCATACGTCGGGAAATCAGCTGTTGACACATCGGAAGGCATTCTGCGAGGGAGATCATTCGGTGGAGTAGCATTGATGTGGAAAAAGAGCGTTTTTCAGTGTGTGACCGTGGTTCCGTGTGATAGCGTACGCCTTGTTGCCATTAAAGTGGACTTAAGTGATCGATCGTTTATAGTTTTTTCAGTTTACATGCCGACGGACTCTGTTGACAATCTATTAGAGTTAGCGGAGTGTTTTAGCGAAATAAACGCTGTAATTGAAAACAATGACGTAGAAACAATTTTTGTGCTCGGAGATTTCAATGCTCATCCGGGTCAATTGTTCTGTAAGGAAATGTTAGGTTTTTGTGCGGAACAGGAATGGTCGTGTGCCGACATAGATTTAATGCCCGCAGATACCTACACTTTTATCAGCGAAGCACACGGCTGTACCCGTTGGCTGGACCATTGTTTGGTCACAGAAGCAGCTAGGCAATGTTTAGAAGGTTGTAAGGTACACTACGACGTCTTCTGGTCCGATCATTTTCCTTTAGAAATATTATGTAATTTAAATACTATTAAGCCTAAATTAACTATATGTTCGGAAATACTTGATCTTGTTAAATGGGGAGAAAGAGATCAATTGCAAATAAATAATTATAACGAAATATGTAACAATAAACTTAAAATGATAGACTTTCCCGAAGAACTAAATAAGTGTTGTAATAGTATGTGTAATAATGCAGACCACACAGTAGTAATAAATAAACTATATCTAAATATTGTTAATTCACTTCGAGAAGCAGCTATTTCTAGTAACAATATGCGCAAACGTCGTAAAGGTACTTACATCACTGGGTGGAATAAGCACGTAAGTGCCGCTCACAGGGAGGCTCGAGCTAGTTTCCAAAATTGGATTTTATTTGGAAAACCTAGGTATGGAGATTCATACATTAGTATGTGTAAAACCAGACAAACCTTTAAAGCCAAACTGAAGTGGTGTCAAAACAATCAACAGCAAATAAAAATTGATATTTTGGCACAGCTTCATTCGGCTAAAAGGTTTGGTAAGTTTTGGAAAGAAACTAATAAATTAAATCCAAGGCCGAGCGCCCCGGTGAGCGTTGACGGGTTGACCGAGCCCGGGGCAATAGCCAACCAATTTGTAAATAGTTTTAAAGTCTCCTCTCCTTTAGGTCCCTCTTCACAAAATAATGCTGAGGAGGGTGGGGGGCATCAGGTCTCAAATGTTCCCATCCTAGTCACTGCTAAGGAAATAGAGAGCATAATTAGGCACATGGCTAAGGGCAAGTCCCCTGGACACGATAGCCTTAGTATCGAACACCTTAAGTACGCGGGTGTACATTTACCACGACTGCTGGCTATATTGTTTACCCTATGTATCGGACATTCCTATTTGCCACAGGATCTAATGAAAACTATAGTCGTTCCAATAGTCAAAAATAGGACTGGGAATGTCTCGGACAGTGGTAACTACAGGCCAATCTCACTAGCTACAATAATAGCTAAAGTATTGGACAGTGTGCTTAACAAACATCTGGAGCGACACACCGAGTTACACGACGGTCAATTTGGTTTCAGGCCGGGATTGTCAACAGAGTCGGCTGTACTATGCCTGAAGCATACTGTCCAGTACTATGCTCAAGCGGATACACCCGTGTACGCTTGCTTTCTGGACCTTTCGAAGGCGTTTGATCTGGTGTCGTATGATGTTCTGTGGGATAAGATTAGGCATGAGACAACCCTACCTCCACACCTCGTATCTATTTTTGAGTACTGGTACGGCAACCAGACAAATTTTGTGAGATGGTCAGGTCAACTATCGGACATGAACAGGCTGGAGTGCGGGGTGAGGCAGGGGGGGTTGTCCTCCCCTTTGCTATTCAACCTGTACATGAACGGATTGATCGGTGAGCTCAGCAGTGCCGGAGTAGGGTGTTCGATTGGCGGTAAGTTTGTCAACAACATAAGTTACGCCGACGATATGGTGCTGCTGTGCCCATCAGTCAATGCCCTACAGAAGCTGATAAACATTTGTGAGAGATATGCCGTGTCACATGGACTCAGGTATAATCAAGCAAAAAGTGAGCTCTTGGTGTTTAAGGCTGGGAATAAAATTTACCCTAGAGTTCCACAAGTCACACTCAATGGCAAACCGCTTTTAAGAGTTAAAAAGTTTAAATACCTGGGTCACTGGGTCACGGACGATCTCACAGATGATTTGGATATGGAGAGGGAGCGGAGAGCCCTGGCTGTGCGCTGCAATATGCTGGCACGCAGGTTCGCAAGGTGTACTACGGCCGTAAAAATTACATTGTTTAAGTCTTACTGTCAGTCGTTGTACACTTGCGCCTTGTGGACCAGATATAAGCAGAAGTCATACCGGGCTCTCAGAGTCCAATATAACAATGCCTTCAGGGTGCTGATGGGGTTGAGGAAACATTGCAGTGCGTCAGGGATGTTTGCGGAGGCTCGGACGGATTGTTTTTATACCATAATTCGTAAACGAGTCGCTTCCCTGATGCACAGAGTGTGGAACAGCGCCAACGGCCTCCTGGAGGCCATTGCCGAGAGATGGGACAACCCTATCCTGATTTTCTGGGTGAAAACACATACTTGTTACTCTAGTGGTTTCACCCGGAAAATATTACTATAGGTTGGCTTTGTAGTTTATAATTCTTGCTAAAATTGTTTACTAACCAATGTAACCTGTGCACCTACTAACAAAAATATGGATTGAAATCTTTTTTAATCTGAAATAAATATTATTCATTCATTCATTCATTCATTATGAAGCAATAGTGCAAAACGAAAAATTTACCGATACAAATTTTAAACACAGTTTCTCGGGTATTTTTTGTGACGCCTTTATCGCCTAAACACCACCATATTACAATAAATAGTAATAACCGAGCAAAGCTCGGTCGCCCAGGTACTTTTATTTATTTAACTAAGCGTCAGAATCTCTATACAATCATAATGGTATCCTATCTCAACTCCGAAACATTGTTTCCCGTCTGTAACGTTTCGCCAACTTTTCATTTGTCCGAAAGTATTCTTTTCCTAAAACCCGTAATATTTTCAGGATTTTATAAACATCGTTTTAAAGAACCCATTAGATTAGGTTTATAATTTTTCTGAAAAATATTGTTATAGGCTTTGTTGATGTACAGCTGACTGACTGACTTTATTACGAAGACCTTACTGCCCGTCTAAATGGGTGATAAAAATGATGATCGTCCGAGTTCGCCGACAAACGTTTCATAAAAAGTTTAATTTCATAAAATTTTTAATTTCGTCGTCAACTTTTATTCTGACGCCTAAGATTATTAAAGAGTTTTATTTATGTCTGTCATATACAGCGTGTATATTTGATATAGCCGCAAATTGAAACCAGACGGAGATTTTGGTGCTATAATCTGATATTTATAACAATTATTAATTTAGCGTTAACTGCCATAGCGTAATCAATATTTGAAAATTTTCTGAGCAGCAATGTATGGGGTAGTTATTACTAGTGACAGTTGTCACATCACGATGTTAAGTGACATTAAACAACAACAATCAAATACATGGCGTGCTGAATTATTTTATATGGAAAAAAAGGTCGATTTTTTTAAATAATTTACGGTGCTATATATTAATTAATAAATATATATATACTACTACAATGCCTATACTATGACCCCGTAAAGTTTGCGGTAATATCAAATATACACACTGTATGAACGGCTAGGTTAGGTTTGTTTAATAACATCCCTAATTAGTTATCGATATCCAATGAAGATACTTTAATTTAAACATTCTATTTAGTAGAGGATCCCTTTAAGAACGACCTTCACCGAGATGTTTATTTGATGAAATGTATTTTATATTTAATTTAATATGTCAATAAATATATTACATATGGGTTGCCTAACAAATTTTAGTCCAGGGTATGTTTAATTAATGATTAAAAAATTTTTTTTTTTAAACATTTGATTATTAGATAAATTCTATACCAATCGAAAGTATGAAGCCCATAGAATATGCAAACGTTAGGTTGCCTATTCTTTTCCCGTCACAACTATCGGGTAGCCAGGTTTAAACTGGTAAATCTATACTAGCATTTTGCAACGGTCTGATTATTGAATTGAAATTAAATAACATTAAAGATTATTTTATTATGAACACGGTGGTATAGGGTTGCCTGCGAAAAATCAGTCCAGAATTCCGGTTGTCGAATTTTGAAAAGTAAAATATTGCTGCGAGTGAATGTGTGCGACTGAGAGGTCCCAACCAAAACCATCCCATACGATAGAAGAGGACACAGCATAGCAGCTGTTTGAAGTCCGCCCATTTAAAAAAAGAGCGTGCGCATGCTATTTGTGCTTGAAAATGAAAAGGATAGCGATAGACTCGTATATGATGTGCATTATTTTGGAGTAGATTGTCGCTATAGATACAATAAAATTCATGGTATAATAATATACTCCGCCTGGTACTCTCTTCCGAGACTCGCGAACCACGTGACTGACACAAGCCTACGTCATCATGGTGTTCAGAGATTCTCATACTTTTAAATGTTGGAGAATTTTAACCAATGGTGAAAAGTATTTAAACGGCATTAATTTTAAGTGATTCAAGTAGAAACACAGGTAGTAGAATAAAACAAATCTAATATATCTAATCTTTCGTAGTTTCTTCTCAACAGTGGTCACCTCTTGTGAAATGTCGATAGACTCAGACATGTAAAAGTGCCCTTGTGGCCTACTTGCAGAATAAAGTTCATTATTTCATTAATTAATTGATAAAAAAAAAAGTTAAATAACTATTTCTCTATTTTAATAATAAACTACTCCAAAATAATGTACAGCATATACGAGTCTATCGCTATCCTTTTCATTTTCAAGCACAAATAGCATGCGCACTCTCTTTTTTTAAATGGGCGGGCTTCAAACAGCTGCTATGCTGTGTCCTCTTCTATCGTATGGGATGGTTTTGGTTGGGACCTCTCAGTCGCACACATTCACTCGCAGAAATATTTTACTTTTCAAAATTCGACAACCGGAATTCTGGACTGATTTTTCGCAGGCAACCCTATACCACCGTGTTCATAATAAAATAATCTTTAATGTTATTTAATTTCAATTCAATAATCAGACCGTTGCAAAATGCTAGTATAGATTTACCAGTTTAAACCTGGCTACCCGATAGTTGTGACGGGAAAAGAATAGGCAACCTAACGTTTGCATATTCTATGGGCTTCATACTTTCGATTGGTATAGAATTTATCTAATAATCAAATGTTTAAAAAAAAATTTTTTTTAATCATTAATAAACATACCCTGGACTAAAATTTGTTAGGCAACCCATATGCAATATATTTATTGACATATTAAGTTAAATATAAAATACATTTCATCAAATAAACATCTCGGTGAAGGTCGTTCTTAAAGGGATCTTAGACTAATTATAATGTTTGCCTTTAAAACAAGGGTAAACCCTCTAAATAATTACAAGTTGCCGGCTCACGTTACCGCGTCTACCACGTTATTAGTCGGTGCGGGTACACTAATACCACTGTTTACCTAATGAGATGCGTTGACTGCACGCGATCTATTCTCACGGCCCAACAATCCTAACATGGGGAAAAAGTCATTCTCAAAAAAATTTAACGTAATAGACACAATGTCTCTACATATACAGCGGTTAAATTTCACCAAAAAAACAAAGGCATGTGGGTATGGATAGGGACAAATATATGTGTGCAAGGGTTTGATGGAATTAGCTAAATATTTGTGGATAGATATTGTAATAGTATAAGCAATATGATGAAGTACTTATAGTTTATAGAGGTTTTTAAAATTTTAGTAATACAAGAACAATTCCAGAAGCGCGAATATTATAATTAACCTCTATAATAAGTACAGATTATTTTTAAGAAAATGCGGTGTTAGTGGAGTGGAATTCCGTTGCAATCATGTATGATGAAATCTCTGATAAGTGAGGACTCACCATCTACTCAATAATATATGGAAATTGTGTTGCATAGCTATGTTTATGTTATGGATATCCGTGGTATCGATATCGATGTAAGAAATAACATAGTCGCACTTACCTCCTATAATGTTTTGTCTAATAATTGTACCTCAAAGCACATCATTAAACGGCTCTTTCACGCGACCAATATTGCATGTCCCTTTTCTTTCCCTACCGTGCAAGCAAAGCGGATAATGCTCAGTAGTACGAAAAGCGAAGTCGCGGCAATTTACGCTAGTTCGTCTATAGTAAGGGAATAGTAAAGAAGCGTACTCCACTCCCGCGCAGCCGCTATTACCTAAGGAATGCCGGGTCGCGGGCGGCTGCACTTTGCGCCTCTATCCCAAATTGATTGCTCCGTCTACTTCCAACTCCGATCTTTTAACAACTACTAAATTGTTCTGTTACTAATTAATTACACATCCGATTGCTGAGAAAATTATAACGTAGAAATATTTTTTTGTATGCAACTATTTATTAGGACTATACTACGCGTTTTTAATGATACGCAGCGTGGAATCTGAACCTTTATGTAGGATTTCGCAAGCGTGGGATATTAGTTCAATTAAACCTCTTAGAGAACTCAAATCGGTTGTCCCATTTAGCGATATACGAGGGGCGTCTGAAAAGTTCTAAGCCTAAGATAGAAAAAAACAATTTACACAAATGAACTCGTGTTTATTTTTCAATATAGTCTCCTCCTAAATCAATGCATTTTTTACATTTTTTATACAGTGCTTTTAGGCCATTAAAAAAATAATCTTCATTTTGCCCTTCAAAATGCTCCTGTACAGCCGCCTTCATCTCTTCGTCACTTCTAAATCGCTTTCCCCTCAACTCTTTCTTCAAATTATTGAATAGAAAATAATCGCTTGGGGCTAGATCTGGGCTGTAGGGTGGGTGGTCAATTTTGTCAAAACCAACTTCCTTCAGAGCACGCCTCGCAACATTAGCGGTGTGAACGGGTGCGTTGTCTTGCAAAAACAAAATGCCTTTCCTTAGTTTACCCCGCCTTTTCTCAACTATGGCTTGTCGCACCTGTCTTATTAGATTTGCATAATAAGTTCCGTTTATCGTAGAGCCTTTTTCTAAATAATCGATTAAAAGAATGCCATCACAATCCCAAAATACCGTAGCCATTAACTTAGAGGCCGACTTTTGCACTTTAAATTTCTTCGGAGGCCTTTCACACTTTTCAATCCACTGCATCGACTCAGACTTACACTCCGGATCATACTGTCTGATCCATGTTTCATCAACAGTTACTATTCGGGAACAAACTTCATCTAAATCATCTTCGCACAATTCTAAAAACGCCCGAGAAGTTTCCACACGACGTACTTTATCGAAGGCCGTTAGCATTTTCGGTACCCAACGAGCACTGACTTTACTCATGTACAAATGTTCATGTAAAATTTCTCCGACTCTTTCTTTACTAATACCTAAGACCTCAGCTATTTGCCAAACCTTAATTCTTCTATCTTCTAATACCAGCTTTTTGACTTTTGCTACGTTTTCTTCGGTCACTACCGATATTGGCCGCCCTGAGGGGGGGTCGTCTTCGATCGATTCCCGTCCGAGTTTAAATAAGCGACTCCACTTTTTGACTGTGGCATAAGAAGGCCCAGAATCACCGTAAATAATAGCCATTTCCTCAAAAATACACTGCGGTGATTTGTCACTTTTTGTAAGGAATTTAATTACAGCATGGTGCTCAATTTTCGTAATATTCGTTGGTAATTCACACATGATGTACTTTTCCGTTGAATATCTCGAAACAGAATAATAAAAACGTGACATGTTATTTTTTAATAATTTGTTTTTAAATGGCCTTTCTAGTGGCCAGTATCATAAACGCATATATAACCTCGAAATACCTTAGGCTTAGAACTTTTCAGACGCCCCTCGTAGAGTTACAGTCTTAACTGATGAGGCAATTGTTTTGGTTCAGCTAGAGTTCACTGAAGTTTTAGAAGTGAATTAAATGAGTCACAGATGACACAATTTAATAGCTTTATTTACGAGCTAGTTGTTGTGCCGCTTTAGTTTCTCCAACAAAGAATTATCCCAATGCTGTAGGTACCTAGAAATAAGTGGCTTGTGACCACATTCGTCATGTCATACGACAAACTGCCGTTTACGCTAGTAACATTAACTTTGATGGCTTAGAGCTCTCCTAATTGCAATCCTTACATGCACGTTACTACCTAATGAAATTATGATGTCTGCGTTGCAAAAACTACACGTAAAAAGCCATAGATAGCTACGAATCCAATTTATACAATAATTGCATGTTAGCATCTTGTTCTACAAACAGAAACCAGCAATGTAAGTCACGGTAAGTAATATAAAAAGTGCGTGTGTGCGAATGTATGTCACTTAGAGCAATGGAAACGGTTCCATCTAGTGCGTAATGCGGCAAAAATGTCGCGTCTGTTCGCCATGTTGTAATTAGCACTAGACCGCGCCGGCGACGGCAAATAGATGAACTCTTCATTTTCTGTCGCATCCTGTCAGGGCAACGTTCTTAGAGAAAAGCCCCTTGTGTGAACGTTCGTTTGACGTCCAGATTATATTATACATATTATTGAGTTAATTTCTAAAACCAAACTGCTTTCTTTGAATCGATACTCAAAAACAAACCGTATAATTGGTTCGTCACTTCAAGGGCCGCGTAGGGCATTATACACGAAGGACCTACATGTTTCTTACGGTAGCAGAGAAACGTGAGCGAGATTCCTTTTTTACCGTTCAGCCTTGTCATGAGTATAATAGGGTCATAGCGGTCGCTACGGATGTAGGTTTTTAGCGCTTCACTGTTCCCTTAGGCGAGATTAAACATCCTCGCCGGGACCGATAAAGGCCATATTTATTTATTTACTAACGTTCGTAACGGAACAACGAAACCCAATAAATAAATCCATTCCTTGTAATTCTCACAGTTCGCCCCGTCGCCTGCATTGAACCTCATTCCATTCAGTGTGTCTCTGTTGGTCGCGAGAATCGCTACATAGCGTCGTCTCCCTCGGGAGCTTTGTATAAACCGCCCTTGGAGTCGTCGGGTTGGAGATTCCGAGAATCGGGCTCATGGCATTTTTTTAGAACGCATAATAATTTTATCGGAAAATATTTATGGAAGGGGTGCGCGGCCGGACGCGGGCAGGTCCCAGACAAGTCAATTATCATATGATAAACTTTCGGGCCTATTCGAGTACCGCCGCAGCCTGAAAGCCTCCATGGAGGCGGCGCCTGTCGCCTGTTCTATGGAACACTATTAACCGCCAACCTATACCGATCCCCACATTTAATCGTGTGATTATTTTCCTAATCCATAGGAGGGCCTGTTTTAAATCATGATTGGATTAGCCCTGGTACTTATGTATATAATAAAGAGAAGTCATTGTGAAGGATGGTGGCACCTTTGGATGTCAATGCAAGCATCATCATAAACCTTGCCATTTTTCACGTTGTTGTGGCAGTGTCAAGTATGGATTGACATGTTTTAATTTTAATGCTTTTAATATTTTATGATTATTTTATATGTACGATTGTACGTGGCAAAATTTCGTACGCCAAAATGCACATCATAGCTGTACTATGTCTCACAAATGTCACCTTATTTTACCTATGCATGACGAAATAATAATTTTGAATTTGAATTTGGATGTGGACCGCCAATAAATAGTTTCAGTCAGCAGTTACTAGGTACAAATACCTCAAAATTGTCAAATGTTTATAACCGGGTCATTATTCGGGCGTTTGTTCCGAATCACTTTCGTGGTCACATTTTTGTAGAGGTGGCTGCAGATTTCGATTTCGTTTCTGGTTAGGTATCTAAGTTTACCGGATATCAAATAAATATCCGAAAATGGCATCAAAATATATGCCTAATTCTTCCAAAATATGTCCACGAAAATGAGGCGGTTGAAACGCTCGAATAATGACCCAACCATAATATCAATCAGTAAAATATTATTATGATTACGTAGGTAAGAGTAACAAAGAAGCAACATGATTTAGTACGTAATTAATTAATTTTAATTGCTCTCTTCTGTTTACGCGTGACTTCCTGAATATATTTAAATACTGCAACTACAATTTACGTTAATTGCTATGCTGAGTGATTCTTGTTTGTAAATAAATTAACTTTTTTAAATATTTATAAATATATATCACACTTTTCAAATTCCAAGCGTGTACCTCCACCAAGACGAGCCAAGCGAAGCGAAACCTATATTTTCTCGCCTATTTTTATCTTCTCAATAGCGGACTTATTGAACATAATAATGTTTTAATTGCATAGATCTTATACTTTAGATTTTAATGATATCTAAAAAAAAACCCTGATTTCGTCACTGATTAACTGATAATCATTAAAATTCTAGGATACTTCCTAATGTCATAGAAAGCTGAAATTTGGTATGTAAGCTAGTATAAGTATTAAGTACACAACAGTGAATACATTTTTCACCTTACGTCTAATGTGAATGTAAAAGTTAATTAGTTGACAATGTAGTAAAACTGTTTTAAATGTAACTATTATAATTTATGCTGACGAAGCTTGTTGCGTGTATATATGTATATTGCATGATTAATAACAAAAACATAAAAAAAACTTTCTATATTATACAGGCTACACCTCGCGGTGTTACCCGCTCATCCCATGGGAAAACTAATTTATTTCGGAATAAAAAGTAGCCTTTGTGTTAATCCAGAGTCCAAGTAACGAGCATATATAATACCTACATAAACACACTCACAACCTTTCCCCTCTATAATATTGGTGTGATTTTCAGCTGAAATGGAACACTGCAAGAAATGGGCGAAATAGACACAAGCATATAAGACATTTAAAGCATCTAGCAAGTTTTCAATAGTTTAGTAAAACAAGTGCGGCTTGCGGTTTTTATAAATGTAAAAAAACAGTACTTATTAAATCAAACGTCGTTTGACAGCTATCTAAAAATATGTTAATAAATCGCCGATTAAAAGTCATTTGAAAACGCAAAATTATAGCGCACAGCCTTAAATCAAAATAAAAGACTAAATAAACAAATATATAACCACTTTCAGTGAACGAAAGCGTGGCAGATAGTTATCGGCATAAGTTTCTTCATTTATCAATATTATCAAAATAGCGGGTGGTTTCTGAGATCTGATTAATAGGGCGGTAAGTTTTTTTTTTTACTTCAAACTGAGTTTCGTAGTACTTTGCTACGAGGGAGGGCTACGGATTTCGTAGCACGATACAGGATGCACCTTGATTAGCGGCCTTATTGAAACGGTTTGAACGTTGTTAATTATCACTACGTAAGGTACTTAGTTATATACTATGTTATATATAATATTCAAGATGTGTCTTATCTAACATAATAATATGAACTTCGGAAATTATTATGATAGATGTTATTATAGGTAGTCTAATAAATAATATAGGTGATATGAATTTGATTAATATTTCATAACAGAAACTTTCTGACAATAAATATACCTCTAAATGCAAGATATACATATGTATAGTCACTATTTTGAAAACAAAAAACTCGTAAGTATCTCATTTCACCCGAAGAAAATAGTAATAAGTACCTAACTCTCAAAAAACTATAGCAATGACATCGATCGCAGTCGACTATAAAAGTTCGCATATTTTTAGGGTTCCGTAGTCAACTAGGAACCCATATAGTTTCGCCATGTCTGTCTGTCCGTCCGCGGCTTAGCTCCGTGATCATTAGTACTAGAAAGCTGAAATTTGGTATGCGTATATGGGTATGTATCACGCCGACAAAACGGTAAAATATAAACTAATTATTTTTTTAGTTTTTGTTTATAAGTTTTTATAAGTTCCTCTCGAACACCTAAAGTGGGGGTGAATTTTTTTTTTCGTTTCAACACTAGTGTGTGGGTGTCGTTGAATAGGTCTTTTGAAAATAATAGGGGTCTTCAAACATTATTTTTTGATAAATTCAGCATTTTTGTAAATATTCTAACTTTTCAACCACGGGCCAAAGAATTATGGAAAAATTCATGAACATGAGGCCTTATAAGTACTTTCAATGAAAACTATATTGAACAAAATTTCTTAATTTTCTTAAAAGGACGTAAGTAGCCTTCCAGAAGGTAATAAGTAATTACAGTTACTTCGGCGTTTACGACCTTTTTATAGAGCTTGAAATCTTTCTCGTAACTTAAGTCTATTGTGAAGGATAAGCAACTACGGAACCCTACACTGAGCGTGGCCCGACATGCTCTTGGCCGGTTTTTTTTTTAGTTACAGCAGAATTTAACCCGGTTTTGATGGCTCTATGCATAATTCTTACAAGGCAATAATTAAAAGAAAAGAAGTTTCTGTTGGGGCGTCGCGGAGGCCCCGTTCCTGTTAATTTGTCGTCGCTGGGGGCGCGGGCTCGGCCGTGGCGATGCGTTTCCGGCGCATGTGCAAGACAATGCTGCTGAATGGACCCATTAATAGCACAAATGAATGAGTGCGTAAACATATGTTCGGAGCGCGGCGCGACTAACAGCGGGCGAAACGGCGGTAATCCCCCGATTCGCTCGCTTGTAGTCGCACTTAGTGAAAGAGATGTGGGTTAATTATATCTTCCGCAACTTTTTGTAAATGTAATATTATATGTTTTTTTTTTCACAAACTAATAAAATATTTATTACAACGTGAAACGCTAGGTTTCGGTAATGGTTTTGTTATTAATATTTAATGAAAACCAAAGGTGTTGATTCAATAAATACATTTAAATACGGTGATCTTCTCAGTAAACAAATAGGCATCACATGTGTTAAAGACAGACTTACGTATTATTCCATTTTGCGTTCAGCCATTCAGTTCGCCATTAATTTTACCTTGGCTTCGAGAAAAAAGTAAAAAAAAAACAAAGCACAAGTTTTTACTCTCATCTATATACTGTTGGTAGAGGATCCCGATATAGAACGACCTTCACCGAGATGTTTATTTGATGAAATGTATTTTATATTTAATTTAAAATGTCAATAAATATATTGCATATGGGTTGCCTAACAAATTTTAGTCCAGGGTATATTTTGTTAAAAATTAAATAAAAAAAAATATTAAACATTTCACCGGTTTGATTATTAGATAAATTCATAATAAAATAATCTTAATTTTATTGAATTTCAATTCAATAATCAGACCGTTGCAAAATGCTAGTAGGTATAGATTTACCTGTTTATACCTGGCTACCCGATAGTTGTGATGGGAAAAGAATAGGCAACCTAACGTTTGCATACTCGTATTCTATGGGCTTCATACTTTCGATTGGTATAGAATTTATCTAATATTAATCAAACTGGTGAAATGTATAAAAAACTTTTTTTTTTTAAATTATTAATTAAACATACCCTGGACTAAAATTTGTTAGGCAGCCCAAATGCAAGATATTTATTGACATATCAAATTAAATATAAAATAGATTTCATCAAATAAACATCTCGGTGAAGGTCGTTCTATATCGGGATCTTAGACTGTGTGAAATCGCTATATTTCTCGCCAAGCTTGGTGCAACCTAGAACTAGTAACCAAACAAAGCGCATTGTTAAAACATACCTATACTATATATTAAAAAACAGGACACTGTTACCCCTCCCACAATGTTGAAACCGTGTAATATTAGTCAAGTGCAATTAAAAGCTCCTTTAACTCCAAAAATCTTTAATATTTAAGATTAGAAGTTAAGTTTTTATGTATCATTTATTAAACAGCAATTTTTTTTTTACCGCTAACAGTGGGCCTCATCGAGCGGAGCGACGGCCACATGGCGCACTGACATTGTCTTACTACGCAAAAGAACGACTCGGGTCATTCATTACAGATTTTCGGAGAATGACCCTTTTATGAACCGAACCGATTCGGCGAAACGCAATATTTTGTTTCCATATCGCCGGCCGGAAGCATTTTTTTCGGAAACATATTTTTATGGATGCAATAATTGTGCAGAATCTGGGGTGACGTGACATCCCTTGGCTCTGTTTTTTTTACGATTGTGGCCGCACTCTAAGCTAATGGAACACTCCATCTATGATTTTTTTGCATATTACACGCACTAGTTTGTCTCAAATGGTTTAAAAATACAAATAAGTATACTACACGTAGGCATTAAAGATGCATACATATTAATTTATTAATTGTTAATATCTTTCTATACGTGAAATCTACGCAAACACCTAAAGTTGTTAAACGACAGGTAGAGATGTCGTAGAGTTTAAGATAATATCATCTAAATAATATATAAAAAAAAGAAAGAAAGAAAGAAAGAAATACATTTATTCGTGACGAGACAAAAACATAATTACATAAAAGGTGTGACATTATAAGAAAATAAAATAAAACAATAAGCAACCATTTTTATGGCTGTGCCACGAAAAGGTCCCACCCTCAGCAAGATGCTAGCTCGATATACTGATATTGATATAGGTATATTATATATTTTATAAAGTAACACTTGATAAAATACAATACAAATTCACTTTAGTCCATCTTTTGTCTTTAGTTCATTATATTTTAGCCCATTTTTATCCTATTTACTATTATAAAATTCTAAAGTTGTATTGAAAATCAGTTTTCTATGGAGGGGTCATTATTTTAGGAAGAATCTTAACTTTGCGATGGCGCCATCTGTTAGTAAAATATTTTTCCTTCCCTAATCACGCCGCGTCTTTGTTATCCTAAAATAAAAATGTAATAATTTTGACTGCTTTTGTGTCACGTTATCTTTAAAAACTAAGTATCGTGTCGTAAAACGTAAACGTAGATGGGCCATTTTTTCCAATTTGTACACACCACTTTTTTAAAATTTTGATATTTTTGGTATTTACTACTCAGAATCACGAGCTCTTTCGATCTAATTAGGAGACAAAAACTGACCCAAAATATTCATACATTTTTGTTTTTCCATTCCGTTACCGCTGTTGTAGTTTATATGGAAATGGTAACGGAGTGGAACGAAAAAACATTGGGACAGTTTTTTTCTCCTAATTAGATCGAAAGAGCTCGTGATTCTGAGTAGAAAATACCCAAAATATCGAAAATTAAAAAAAAGCTGGGTGTATAACTTTAGAAAAAAAGGCCCAGATTATTTTCTTGCAGGGGGGCGCAGGAAATCCAAGGGTTTCTATGCTTTCTAAAGAATAAGAACCAATCCTCGAAGAATAACCACCGTGTGTAAATAACACAGCAATGAGTCAACTACCTGTCCCATTCAATACCTAACTAAACCGCCTAATGGATACGTGTAGCGAAGTGTTATTCCAGGATTACTGTCAAAATCAACAGATAATATCGCTTCCTGCGCTTTTCACTTGTTTAGCCTATAATGACGGTAAGTGGTACCTGCAGAACAATGGTACGGGGTATTCGGACTCACCGTTATGCGCAGTGCCGACATGCTGGCGCCAGACCCTCTCTTTTGTCTGTCCGTGCTATTCTTTCACACATCCCGTGATGCTCAATTGTCACTCCTAAGAAAGTACTTTGTTATATTATACTTGACCATAATTTCGACATGCTGGCGCTGGTCCCAAAATCTGCTGTTTGGGAAACCTTATTGCTTTTCATTCTTGAATTGTAGTCTTAAACAATGGTATTTCGTATTGTTGAGCTTACGCGTTCCACGAAGTTGATTTACTGATAGTGTAACAAGGTCATTAAAGTATGTTTGCACAATAAATAAATGTATTCGGTAGAGTTTATCACTGTGTCAGCCGGAAACCAACCGTCTCGCCGCCTTCCCGACTCTTATCGACCCGAGTAGCTTCTACAAAGTCTATTCCGACTACACTTACATGGTAAAAGTAAAAGTGAGGATCTTTAGTTTGGTAGCCTGACAACATCTATATACAGACTTCAAAAAATAATAATAATAATTAAAAAGGTGAGACCATATATTTAAATTACTATGTATGTATAAATATAATTTCGTCTTTAGGCCTAATATTTAAAGGTTTAAGTGAAAAGCATAACCCACTGCAGTGTTTTTCACAAGAATGGCATATTTTACTGAAATACATAAGAAAAGCAATACCTAAAAGTAATGTGTCATTTTGGTCATTATTTTTAAACAACGTGAATATTAAAGGAATGAAAGGATGTTAAGCGGCCCGCATGGGGTGTGAAATGACTTAATTGCAATATAAATGAGTAGAATGATACAATCATTGTAATACTTCACTGCAAATAGAGGTCACGTGGCGCAAATTCGCCACAATTAACTAAACAATTTCAAAAAGAACTTAAGTCACTGTAAAACTAATATTAACTTAGGCTGTTATGAAACTTGTCCATTAAATTGGTTCGTCAGGCGGAACAAGGCCCGTCGCACAATATGATGTGATTATTGCGTTACATTTAATCTGTAACACAAAACCAGATCGATCATATGGGTAGCGCTAGAGTCATAGGCGTGCAATTTTAGAACCTGTGAACAAATTCGTTGCATCATTAATTCATTTCATTAGTTATTGTATTAAGCGGTTTACACTCACGTGAAATTGTCAGGAACGGCCCGACATGTTTCGAACTCGTATGGAGCCCTTCATCAGGGACGGCTGCCCGTACACCGCCGCGGCAAACTCGTCACTTCATTAGTTATACCAGTGTTTTTCAAACTGTGGGTCGCGACCCCCAGGGGTTCGCGGCATATATTCAGGGGGGTCGCGAGGATCAGCATCGAGAAAGTCTCGTGACTACAGGAAATTCAGATTTTTTCAAGCATGTACATTTGCAAGTTTAATCGTACAAACTAGGTTTTAGGGGGTCGCGAAATAATTTTATTGGTCATTTTGGGCCGTGACACGAAAAGGTTTGAAAAACACTGAGTTATAAGGTACCTGCGGGTAATAAAGCCCGTCGGCCAATAAGGCCTAAGTAACCAAAAACGTGTTAAATGCGACAGCTCGCGCTCAAAGGCCACGCGTCCGTGACGCCAAGCGGACAAACAAGGAACTACAAGTTTGAACTGGCTCGATGCCCCGCTCCCCGCCGCCAGTTTTGCGTCATACATTTCAGCAGGTGAGCGCGCAGCACGTGATACAAAAATCGGTCCGAAACAAACATGAATAATTATTATATTATTACATTAATCATGACAATTTGCACACAGTTGTTCTCCCTAATTAACGCTTTTAATGTGATACAGGTTTCAATAACGTATTGTGATGCCAATATTTTATATTTCGTTTTATTTATCCACGAAGTCGGCGGTGAATATGGCCTACAAAATGTATCTACAGGCCTTATTGCTCTCTATAACTTAAAGATTGTTTTAGGCTTTATTATCCTCCTAATTCATATATCGAATTTTGTTTAGTTTTTATAGTGTATTTCGGTATTTTAAGTTATACTATTAATTTAATGGGAAATTAATTACTTATTTGTTATATTTTCAGTTTTCGATATCGATGCCTCCCAAGGAGCTTCTCGATGCCTCTAGTGTGATTTAGAATACCAAAATTGGTGCTAGACGATGGGATGGTATTTTTGTCTATATTAGTTAACGTTTATTTGTTTTATATTTATGTTATAAACGTAGTAGGCCTTTTTACACTACCTATAGTATAAAATGGCCTATAGTTAAATAAGGCCTTTAGGACAAATCTTAATAAATTCAAAATTTCATTTTATTTTAAAGAAAGAATTACTATTTTTCGCAATTTTTTATGTTAGTTAAAGATTGAGACTGATTATCTCCATACATGTTAATTAATTGCAAGCGGAGATAACGGAATAAGTTGATGTATTTTTGTACTAAATAGCCATAAAATGAGCAATATTTTATCTCAATTAAAGAAAATAAACGTATTTGTTGTAATTAAGTGATTTTTTATCTCGACAACATTTTTTTTTTAATGATTTAAGCAAGTTAAAGTCTTAGGCCTTTTTATACTACCATATTTAAATAAGGCCTAATGGTAGGGTTTCAAAAAACCTGTCACTGTGTGCCTCGTAATGGCAATTTATGCAAATTTTCTCGTTTATTGTATACTACTTGAAATGAATGACTGGTTAAAATATAAATACGTTGATTAAATATGCTATTTATAATGTTATTTACATTCTCCCTTAGCTAGGCCTTACTACCCGAAAGTACCTTACATACCAGCCCGTCCTAGCACAACTATGTTTCGCGACTCTTGTCGCGCGAGTCGCGCGACATAGCGCTACCCGTCACTCTCTCACAATACTGCACAGACACGGGTAATTATCTCGCGCGAGCAATAGTCGCCTATGTCAATTATGCTAGAGGTACGTACGTAGTCAATCAAATTTTGCCATCGATTTTGACGGAAAAGCTCGTTTGAGTTTGCTGCAAAAAATTTAGGTAAGTGTAAATATGAATACGAGCGTTTCCATCAAAATACGACGGCATAACTTTATTCACTAGGTATAGTCTATTTAATATAGCTTTGTAAGTCACATGTTTTATCTTATCTCAGAACAATACAATACTTGTACTCTATATCGCACACCTCATAAAACATACAGGAGAAATACAATGCAAGAAAATTACAATTAGAAGTAAACAAAGTACCTACATTTTAAAACTTAAACTCGATAAAAATGTACTGAGATGCCAGATGTTACACGCTCAAAGATACGTGAAATAAACTATAGATCTGTACAATATTAGATAGGTATAGGTATCATTACATTCAGTAAAAAAAAGGTGACACGAAGATATGTAAAACAATTTGAAAACATTAACCTACATATTGGTTCTGTTTATACGCACAAACAAAAGACATTATTAACCTGATTTAAATAGTAGATAAGCGATAAACAGCCGACACTTGCTGTCACTACTAAAACTATTACATTAAATTATATTATAAAGCAATTCAAATTACCGGCGCCTATCGTGGGAACTTGTTTGACAATGATAAATGAAAAGTGACAAATATATTTATTTACGGTTACAAAGTTGATACCACTATCTACCGTTACAAACTTGTTAATAAATATGTAAAGGTTATGAAATAACCGTCTGCTATAGTTGATTACCAATCTCGCGTATTTGAACCGGGTACATATACCAGAAAAAAGCTCTTCAGTAATTATAATTGCGAGTACATAGTGTTTGCTCATGGCTTCTGCAAAATTCGTTCGTATTCTTTAAGATTGAGGACATTTGAAAGAGATATCAGGTGCAAAAATCATAAGGTCGTATGTGCCACTCTCGTCTCCTCTCTCCTTTCTTAACTTTCTTTACACTTTTAATATACATAGACTCTAAGGCAAGAAAGAAAGAAAAAATCTGTTGCATTTCAGACAAATTAGCAACGTAGGTAAGTATATATTTCTGCGCGTATGTCTTATGCTCAATTCGTTGCCTAAATCAACGAGGGATTATAGTCCCTTCCTGACTAAGTAATTAGTTCAACTTATGCAGGTACCGCATTCATACTAATGTTATAACTTAAGACGTCGGAACAATAATTACCTAGTTCTCATGTCCATTTCCCATGCAGTTATCTTTCAGTCGTCATTCAGAATGTGACGACGAGAAACAAGACATCACAATCCTCAATCAACTAAACTAACCGCCTTCTAGGTAATAGTGGTATTGAAATGACTTAACTGTACGTATCACCTAACTGTACGTATTTCTCTCATGCTAACTTGTTCTACTTTATCTTGTCAACTCAACACCTAAAACGGCTCAGCGAATCGGAACTGACAAGTGAATAAATGGCCCCGTTCTAATAAGGGTTTTTGCTTATTGCTTAAGTAATCGGAATAAAATCAATCAGTGCGGAAATCGTATAGCTGTTAGAAATAGAGTGTTATTTATAGGTCAGTGCTTCGTGCGATAAGCATCGACATTATGAATGAGCCCTGCATCACAAAGATACGTCCCGGCACACGCATGACGTAATGCGTAATTTTGTGCATCTTAAAAGGGCCCCGCGGTCATTTTGATCAATGAGATTTTATCGGGTTGATGTCACCCTTTTTAATAGTTCACAAGAACCATAAGTTCGTTTGTGTCATCCATTCCTTAAACGAAATGCAGGCTCTCAATTAGCCGCTAAGTAAACAAAATAGGCGTGAAATTACCGTACAAGTGAATGAATAGATAAACATGGGGGCATGGATATGGAGCCAAGAAATGGAAACAATTGGAAGATGTGTATGCGCATGGTGAGCCTTGCCGAGACGAAAGGAAGTAAACCGGCGGCATTCCCGACGCCTGCCGTGGCACATGATATTTGAGTTATAAATTTTTACCCTGCCGCGACAAGTGTTTGTATAGTCAGTTGGAATTTTGTGTGTTCTTTTTTCGTAAATTAAACTCTAGTCTTCGCGCTGCCATTTGACAAAATTGATGCCACAGAATAAACCAGCACAATGTCTCTTTTGTGCAAGCGTAAACACGCCGTCGTTGGAGGGACAAATCGTACAAAAAGAGCGGGTCAGGCTCATACGTCAGCTGATCCGGGGATTCCGGGGAAATGAAACCATCCCGTGAAGGACAATCGAGCGTGGGAGCTGCGCCGGTGGCAAGCCCTAATGGATGTTCCAAATCACATTATAGCTCTTGTATTATTTGTTATCATTTTTTGCACTCCACTGACAATGAGACTAACCGCATTGCATAATACCCCGTATGACGTTACCGTATTCATTGTTGCACTTTTTTTGCTGCGATAGAATTGTAAAATATTTATCAAGTGCTTATCTGTCGTTACTGCATTATTTTATTCGGTCATTATTGCGTCAACAGTAAGGTCATTTCCATTAAATTATTGCTGAGAAATGTGGTATTAGTAAGATAACTAGGTTTCAATTTCTTAGCTTAGCGTTTCAGCTTAGTCGATCAATGTCGCACTCAATATTGTTCTTGGTTCTAAAACATTTCGCTGATGCACATGAACCCACTTTTGATCCTAATGGATGAGTGGGTAAAGTACATCGGCGCCCCGGGGTAGGCCCGCCGGCCCGGAGCCAGGGCTCAGGGCTGGTCTGGCCACGGAAGGTATGCGAGTTCGCCAACTCTCACACTCCCGGGATGAGTCTCGACTTTTTGTCCGGGCGATTCCTGGAAGTATGCCTCCAACGGTCGGAGGCTGGCGCTCGCCGACCATTGTCGAGCGCGGCTAGTTTTGATCTTATTGTTAATGGGACGCCAGCTTTTTTCAACACCGTTCGGAAAAAAAGTATCATCGGACCCCAGCGGAAACGTTACGGACTCTTGTGAAGTAAAATGGATATACGTTCTACGAAGGAGGTGTTATTTTAATCGTAGGTCGGCTTTGTTGTTCAGGAATGTAGATGGCCTGTCATATTTAATGGGCAGTTTCTCAGTCGCTATATGAACCATGAGATGCACACGTCCTGAATATTTATCAACCATCTTATCTGCTCGCATAACAAGATATTGTAAAGCATTCTCATATTCTTTATGGGAAAGTATCTGTTTTTGAATATGCATATTCTTAACATGTTAAGTACTTAGTATTATGCCATTTCACTGAGTTTGAAGGGTGAAGACAAAAGGGAACATATTAACTGATCATAGCAGATTTTATTCCATTTTATTAGATTTCCTTAGGCTACATGTAAGTATTTTTTAGTGTAATATTGCTATACGTTTATATGAAAACCTGATGTTTCGCCAAACCATAACATAATACGTGTAGCTATATAAGTACCTATAGTGAAGATATGGCCATTTGAAAATTCGATATACATCTCTACCATGTCATTGGAAGAAAACTTAATGATAGTGGCATCACTTTAGCACGATTTCACGTTTAAGGTATGTACCATAATCACAAAAGACGTCATCGCAACTTCAATTTTACGATATCTGGCAGCCGTACCTAATACCATAAAGACATGGAAAGACATTTAATTTTTAACCTATTACAGTAAAGACAAAGATAGATTTATCAAACTTGGGATTGAAATCGCGGTTCGATCCGAGCAATGTAATAAAAACAAGGAATTCGCTCACACATCGACCTCTGTTATCAGCTCTCGGCTTGCCTATTCCCGTAATTGGAGTACCCACGGCAGCATTGTTTATTGCACGAAGTGCTATTTTTAGAATATAAAAAAAACAATGAGAACCTACCATTTAATAGGGGCATATTGAACGTTTACCTTGAGACGAGTCGATCTCACATCTTTGTATATAGGTATAAAAGTCCGAGCACTTTGTAAGAGCCACACACGAAGTGCGGGCAAAGAAAACAAGAAAGGCACGGCATTAATTGGTGTTGTAGAATATCCGTTAGGTATCTACCTAATACCAATGTATGTATATATGTGTAATTTAGGTGAGAGATGCAAGAAGGGATTTGTCTAATCGATTATCGTTGTAAAATGTTTGTAACGCTTCGCTTAAAGCGACTTATCTCTTTTTAAGTAACTTCTCTCGATTTAGCACTGTGGAGTACCTACATACTTACCTGTAGATTTAAAACTGCATATCGTCGGGGATAGTGCAATACGGCGTAAATAACAGCTGTCAAAAAAGTTCTCATTTCAATAAAATACTTTGCATTTGTTTGAATATTGATTCGTATCTACACTTGTTACTTAGTTGATTATACTCGTATGTACCTAAGTGCAAATAATGACAAAAGAAATGTCTGTCTCTTGTTCTTTATTTTAAGTCAACCTCTGCAAGGACAAAACAGCCAGAAAACGTTACAGTTCAAATATAAGCATAAAGAGGCCGCAAATTGTGAGGTCGTAAGTTGTTTTTTTCCTAAATTCCCTCCGGGCCGCGTTTCCCATTTCGTTCTCTGCCGAAGCCGAAGCATAATGAGTGGTTGTTAAAATTATGAATGGAACATCTACCACGCGATCAGCTGTGTGCGTGCCCGTACCCTTTGTGTGATGCGTACACGCAACCGTCGCGCGCGCCTGTGTGGGTTTGTGAGAATGTTTACAGGACTGAGAAGCTGTTGGTGACGTATAGTTTCTGTTATTTTAAAAATAAACTTTTACTTTTACCGTGTTATTATTAGAAAATCTCGTTTTACACAAATAAAACAAGTGAGATTAGTGAGATCTATTTTGTCTCAAATGATGACGCGGGGGTGTAAAGAAGCCCTGTACGCTTGTGTGGGTTTATGACGGAATTTTAAGGTCCAATTACAATCCACCGCCCTCCATTAACAACTTTATTTATAGTTGGATGAATAAGTTGCGGCTTTTTAATCAATCATGCACAAGCAGCCGGCATCCGGCGGGCACGACAATTGTCCAATAAGTGCTGATCACTGCTCTCTCGCTGACTTCAACTTAACGTTTTAATAATTTTATCCGAAGACTTGATCGAAGAAATTGGAATGTGGTCCTCGGCCACAAATAAAAATATTGCGTAATTATATCTTTAAAGCGGTCGGATCGACACCAAAGATGAACAAGTTTGATGGCCTACTAATATAAGACGCGTCTTGGAATTAAACTCTCTTGTCTTTTTAATTGTCTCGAAACCATCGAGTTTATAAACTAGGTCTAGTAAAAACGTCTAGTCGAATAATATACCAATTACTGTACCTACCTTACTTCAACGTTTAATACAGAGTCCTATATCGCATTGGGGATATGTGACTAAGATTATGGAAAAATATCATACCTTATGGAAAACGACTCTTAAGGCAATAGGTGGGGTGGTATGGTAAGAAAAGTACCAATTGAGTTATTTATGATTATGAGTAATTTTCATAAAATATGTATATACGTATACGTAGGCTACGAATTATCACATTTCCGTTACCGCCAACTCAACTTCAACGGCAAATCAACATAAGCAACTGCTTTAGGAGGGCAGAACAGCAGTTAGTTGAAAAGCAGACAGGATAATGTTTTGAAGTCGATGATATGTCGAAACCGACGAATGTAGTTGTATCAAAGTTTCCTTTTAACTATAGGTATCCAGTTGACAGGGTTATGTCATAACACTCAGTCATCATTCAGTAATAACACCAAATACCAAAAGGAAAATTGTCCCAAGGAACGTGTCTCTACCAACATCGATTCTACGAGCAATCTGCACCTCCATTTAAAATAAAAAATAAAATAAAATAAGTTTTATTGGTTAAATAGGACATACAAAAATATAACGAGTGCTGAGGCCTCCTAGTAGGTGTAAAACTCCTGTGTCAGGAGGGCTCGCTCTTCAAGAAGTTGTAAACATTATTCGTAGACTATTGTTAGGACAAACTTATTTTGTACATTTATTTAAAGTAGCTATGGTACTTTATATCTACAGTATATAACTTTATATCTACACTATTTCAATTACAATATATTATTATAGAATTTGGTGCAAGTATTAGAACTTAAACTTGCACAGTTAAAACAGTTATACTTAATTATTATTGTTATTTCTACTTAGGTACAGTATTTTTTTTTTACAAGTTTTATTTTTACAATATTTCCTATGTACTTCCAGTAAGTAGGTCTTCTGTTTCATAATAATTTAATTGTAGTAACCACTCAGTCACAATTTCTTTACATGTATGATATGTTAATCTGTAAATATGTGTTTCCTTGTTTATTTTGTTGTATAGATGTGCAGATTCTCTTTCAAACTGCCTGGTTGCAAATACTGATTTGCTGGAGGGGATCGGGACAACTGAACAAATCCTTCGCTTATTGACAATTGAAGGGTCAAAAGATATATTTTTATGGCGCCTTAGTATCACTGATACAATGTAAAGTTTACGCATGCTCAGAAGCTGACATTCATTGTAAAGATCTAAAGTTGGGAATCTGAAAGGTTTGGAAAACATGGTTTTTAATAGACATCGCTGTCCTCTCTCCACTTCTAGGTATTTTGTTTTAGCTGGTCCACCCCAGACCGAGATGCAGTATGTCATAATATATTGTGCTAGAGCTAAGTAAATTTGTTTTAATAAGGTAGTATTACTAATATGTCTAAGTATTTTAAAAATCCCTATTGTTTATGTTTTCTATGTGCTGGTGATCAATGATTACTCCTAAGTATTTCGTAGACTCAACTTTGTTTAATTGTTTACAGGTGCAGTTTGTGGTTGCCACAATGAGGTGGACCGATAATCTCTTCAAGTGCTCAGGATTGCCGGAAGTCGTTGTGGAGAACCTCGGCGAAGAACATTGATTTTTAGCTATTTTAGCGACGTATAAACTTTTCTACGAACAGGAGGCAGGTATAATGGTCGATAATTTCTATTATTGTTATTATATTTTCAATATTTTGTCCAAATGTAGTCCCAGGAGCTTATACTTCTTCAGTGGGCTTACTACTTGTGTTTCAGGCTCGTACCTATATCACGTAGTTGAGTATTTGGATCGCTGGAAACTGTATTGAGAGAAATTACTAGCATAGAGGCATTCTATCTTCGTCCTCCGGGTAGGCAAACACTTGTGACTCCTCTGGTGTTGCAGGTGTTTATGGGCGACGGTAATCGCTTTCCATCAGGTGATACGTATGCTCGTTTGCCCCCTATGACATAAAAAAAGAGAGCAATATAAATGTGCCTCTAATTATTGGAAACTAAGCAAACGTCCACTTTAATGTCTATAATGGCTACGACTCGTAGCTCCTAAACTAATTTTGATCTAGTTCTTTGCCTGAAAGGAATTTCGAGCAAGAGTGTTGTTAGTGGGCATTCAAGAAGTTCAATCATCTAAAGAATTCAGTTGTCATTAAATGTGTAATTCTTACAGTACCTTTAGTTAAGTTTAGATTTACGACTATATTGGAGGAGTCTACTTATTCAGTATATTCCCATGACAAGCATAATCTATGAAAAATACTACCCACAAAAACGCGAGACACGACGCCGATCGACAAGCTCACGTATGCGAAAGTATTTTCGTTCGATTAAGTATAGAAGATTATCCTGTTTCTTGCTGGAGCGGTGAAATCCGCCCCATTACGCGGGCTCGAGTGCGTCGGCGCGGTGGTCGCCGCACGCACTGCCCAAAAAACATCCCGAGACGTAACATAATATTTCCCAACCAGCCTTTTATTTATTAGCCGGGCATCGGCGCCGCGACAACTCTACTTCCCAGAACTTCTTCGACGTGTCGGCTCAAAGCCGTTACGTTAATGAAAAAAACACTATTTATGTCGATGAAAAAGCCCGGGGTACGGTCTGAACCGTGAGCTATGCGTTTTTGTTTATACCCGATTTGCAGGAATCGGCAGGTACCGCCTAGTGTGGAAAAATATTAATTGACGGTCAAGTGGGCGTGGCCGGAACCTGTTAGAGCGGAGTCTGTAATCGGCGATTATGGACGACAATGGTCTATCTTATTGGGGTGTAGGGTCAGGGTCGTGCTCCGAGTCACGTTTGGCAAGTTGATCTACACTATTTGAGATTCCGGGCTTGATAATTAGCTAAATATGTAATTGAAGCGTTGGTACAGTAGAGTTCTTAAATTTATGAGCAAATATGATGATCTGATAATAGAGGCGAGTTCACTTATTTTTGATTCAATTTTATTTTAACTCATAAATATTTAGGAACTCGACTTTAGGAAATTCTCTTGTTGAGATGATTTTATGATCCAAGTCTATGGATATTTTTTTGTCTAAATTACTTTCATCTTAGCTTGAATAGTTAGCATATTGTAAAAAGATTCATAAAGAAAGTCATTTCTAAAAAAATATGCTTCTTAAAGGCGGATGCTAGTTATTAAGCGATTTTACTGATTTTCCACTGTGACAAGAACTGTGCAAAAATGTTGCATATAATTAAATACATCTACATGTGCGGAACTATGACCTCAAAGGTGTGATAAAACGCAGACAAACAAAGGTTTCTGGTAACAGATAAATATATTATGTAATACCTTTCTTTTTTAACTAGCCTATAGTAGGACTGTCCCACTGCTGGGCAAATACCTTTTATTAATAAAATATAACAAGCATGTTATTTTCTTCTCACATAAATACCTTTTTGATCGAAAGCGATCCACCTAAGCCTGACTTCGTATCATTAGATCTTTTCACATAATGTGGGAAAAAATCCATTTACCCAGATCACCGTCGGCTCAGGTAAACAAAGCCGTGATAACAAGGAATGCGTTTGTATTTTTTACGGAACATGACAAATCATTTTATTCTATGCACCCCCCATCTACGATTTACAATAGGTTTAGCGGATCGTTCCAATCAATTTATTCTGAAAGGTCAAAGCAGGTATCACTTTTGAGGATGATACGTAAGTTGTTGGATACGATTACGCTTTTTTCATTTGTTAAAAAGGACAAGGTGGATTGTTATAGCCGAGCAGCGGTGAACGCTAGGCATCAAAGGTGGCTTCTAGAAGCTAGAATTACCATAGCTTAAATACGTAAATACTTCATTACTCAGAACGATTTCCTAGTTGGTACAATCGAACGTTGAGAAAAGTAACCCCCTTGAATTATGTAGGTACCTTTTCTTAACAGCCTTATATGAAGGCCGTTTGAATGCTTTGTTTTTTATACGCCGTTCATGAGCATATTTTCCGTTTTGAATAAGGTAGGTATTTTACTGAATCCTGTGTAGGTATTCATTTCTTATATTAGGCTTGTCGGAGGGAGACATCTGTCCTTTGAAACCTTTAAGATTGGTTGGGCAAGGTTTATTGGTCTGTGGGCGCGACCATCTCGTTCCATTGTTCAAAGCATCCGCTAATAAATAATGAATTGGAAAAATAATCGCGAAGTTTCGAAAGAATATGACATTCATAGAAAATTTTAAGGAAATAGGTTGCTATTCGAGAGAAAATTAGAAGCATTTCATCTGCTACCTTAGTTGAGTTATGAAATTTAGACTGAAATTACATATTTTTTAAATCCGTCATAAGTCACAAAAAACGTTCATTTAGAGCTCAGAAATTAAATAAGATTCTGATTTTCATTCAGACTCATATTACTAGTACAAAATGCATACTACAGGTGTGAGGAGAGGTTTCTGTCTGTGGCATAGTGGCGCCTAAACGGATAATCCGGCTTTGCTTTTGATCTAAAGTGTTCTTAGCTAGGAATCCCAATATTTTCCCAAAGGCCCACTTTCGTGGCAAGGGTAATTTGTGCATTTTTCCGAGTAAACTCTACCAGTATCTCGATATAATCGATTCATATCTATGGACGAACATGCACAGACAGTCGTGTTAACACTTTCACTGTCCACCCTATCTTTTATACAAAAGAGACACCCCGCCTACATATCAATGGCCAATTATTTTACGAGCAAGTAATTGTGCCACAAGTTCAATTGCCACAAATCCCCGTGCCTCAACCTCAGGTTGCATTCACCTGTACAAAAAGGTTACAACTGAATAGAAAGCGCCACGGTCGCGTGAATGCACTTGACACCATAGAAAATGGAAGGGCACAAAGGCAAAAGAACTGTGGTATTCCCACAGTACAAGTCAGGTAATCCGTTCTTTAATCTTTTGTAGGTTTGGGAATGATAGACAAGGAAAAATATACGAAAGAAAAAAGGATGTTAAAAGTAGAAGCCATTCATGACTAAAGGATCACCAAGACTAGTTCGATTTCAGCGGAAGCAGAATTCTCCGAAGTAACTAACTACCTTGGATAGAAGAGATATCAAACAATTTACTTAAGAACATTTGATAGCCGATACGCATTCGCAATATTTGCATAAACAGTTTCTGAAAACACTTCAACATGCCAAGCAACATAGACTTTTAAAACAAAGCAAGCAAAATTAGCAAACAAAATGAAAGAGATATATTAATCTTTTGTTCTGGGTAGAATTGCTCGAAACATCGGAATACGTTAACGTTAATGTACGACACCAATACCTACGTTAATGTTAACTAACTAAAAAAGGTTGTAAAAGAGGAAATATCGAACTATTTCTTTATATTACGCCTTAATTATGTACAGTAAAGGAAACCGAATTCGCTCTTGTCGTTGTAACAAGAGCGAAAAAGGTACATGTTTCAATTTCCTTGATAATATCTACGCCCGCATTGTATTTTAAGTTAATTAAGACTGCTGTTACCTGAAAACTGGAAGTCGAAGAACGCTGATTACATACGTAGGTACTAGGTATGTATAATTCAAAACGAAGTTATATTTCGCCATATATGTGATTGACATTATTTCAGCCAGGATTTTACGGTACTCAAGGTATTTCGTTTTACGAGCCCCTTTTGAACTCATACTTGACAAGCTCACAACACCCGGGCAGCACGAGTCATTGTGCTATTAAACAAGTCCAAGATGCTGATGTGTTTGCAGACTCATGGCTGAAGATTCAGTGTAAATTTATAATGTTTGCAAACAATTATTTAAAATGATTAAGTCTAATTATATACAACTCGTGTAATTTATACTTATTTTCTAAGTTAAGAAAAGCATTGCATATAGGCATTTTGGTATCACTGTAATAAATGAATAAATATACGAATTCACCCAAACTTCCAGACGTTTATACGAAGTAAATATACTGGTTAACATACTCGTATTGTTGTAGTTCGGCGTTCTGACGGGCGTTTCTAAGCCGATCCGATTGTCACCCGCGTCTCACAGTAATCTGTGTTTGTTCCGCACGAAACACTTTTTTTTATTTATCTCTACTACATCTACCATTCACACCGATGTATGTACTTATTTCAAAATAAATAATAGATGAGGACAGCGCGTCTTACATCGCCCCATTCATAAATAAAGTGGCTTCAAACGTACGTGTCGTGAAACGACTGAGAACGCCTTTACACCACGTCCGAGAATAGCACATCACTGCAGACGCCGCCGGGAAAGAACTTTTCTCAAACATGCAATGAAATATTGTCTTTACGTTCCTTATAATAGGCTCGGAAGTATCGCTTTTTGGGCGCAACAACTCGAGAGGACTGTAAAGGGATTTCATACTGCTTTTCAGGCCTAGGCCTGCAAAGTAACTTTTTATTGGTTTCAACAACAAGGTCATTCACACAGCTGGCTGGTTTGACAAAAAGCAGGTTTTGTTTTTAAAGGTTGGTTGTTAGACTAAAATGTCCTATTTGTCAAGTTGAAGTATATTTTTTTATTTCATTGTATGTTTGAGAAAAGCACTATACATGCCTCGTCGTGAAAACGGTATCACTATCCGGCCTCGCTCGCACGCTCGCTCGGCCTTATATACCTACTTGGCCGGAAATCCTCATTTTCCCGGCCTCTGATGTGTACTATTTCACGGTTAAGACATGTATAGTGCTTTTCACAAACATATGCAGTGAAAAAAAAATACACCACTAAAAAAAATATGATTTAGCTGTTTAGCCTGTTGAACACAGAACTGTTTAAAAAAAAGTACTTCCCGGCCTAGGCTTTTAATTTAGAATGAAATTCCTTTTCAGTTCTCTCGAGTTGTTCCGCCCGAAACGTGATACTTCGAAGCCTGTTACAACGCACGTTATGACGACATTTCATTGCAAGTTTGGGAAAAATAAATGACAAATTTAGAAATTACCGATTACAAAGATTAAAAGAAATGGCTTTTCCATAGGGTTTTTCTAATTATTGCCTATTGTCTACCATTTATAAATTAAGGGTTTCAATTGTAACTATATTCTTGTTGGTGAGCAATGAAGAATTGTTGTATTGTATTGTCGTAAATTTACATTTTGACAGTTCGCAAAAAAAATGGCTGAAAACCCGTTCCAGACCTTCCGATCCGATCCGATTTATCGGATGAAATCGGATAATGTGTAGTGTAATTGTTAGGAAATTTCTTCCGATAAATCGGATCGGATCGGAAGGTCTGGAACGGGTTTAAGGGACCTTTGCCTTCGTCACCCAATTTAAAGAACTAGTCGATGGTTGGTGGTGACACACGTCAATATCAGAATAGGCTAGTTGACTCATGTCAAATTGTGATATACTAATGTTTATTCCGTATAGTATTTTAGCAAAGGAAACCTAAATATATATTTTTCAATTCATAAAAGTGAAAGATGGCTGAAAAAATTTGAAAATATGGTTTTTAGTCTGTATTTTGAAATGCTTAAAACGCTGTCCGCCATTTTCGCTTATGATAGTGACGTCATTGGGCATGTAAACAAAACTGAAAGTCTACTTTGACGACTTCGAATAATGCCGTCCCCCTCGATCTCCTGTCAAAGTATATTGCAGTGAGCGGAATGGCACTATACGACGGTCGAATTTCGAATATTTACAGGTAATTGTACGTCACGCCACAGATTAGCAAAAGGCAAAGAAGGCGGACGGCGTTTTTGACTGTTCATGAAATTTCTAATTTTCAATTGATAAAATTTAGCTTTCTAGCTTTCACAAAAATAGAGCTAGTAAGATCATTATTAACCATTTCAAATATATTTCAAAACTGGGTCTACTAGCCTATTTCAACGATTTGACATTGACAAGTGCTGACCATTGACAATACAAGTCTAATCTTCAGCCAATTTTATTGCAAACTTTCAAATCGTCAACATAAAAAAACATTCTGGAAAAACCATTGTAAAGAAAAATTAATGACCTGCAGTTTGAAGATCCTTACAGCAAGGATACCTAACAAAAAATGGCATGTATTTAAATCGATATCTGTATATTCCCTTTTTGCGATCAAAATATTTGAAAGTTTCACCAAAAATACTGAATTGCACACTAATTATGCACACTAAATAATGCGAATTCAATATACTATTTAAAGGTATTTGCAAAACTGTTTTACTGGATATAAAAATAAAAAACTAACCTAACCCAGCCGAGTCGGATCTTAGTGTGCAGTGCGGGGATAATTAGTGTGCAAGTCAGTATTTTTGGTGAAACTTTCAAATATATCCGATGTACATTGTTACAATGTACATCGGATATATTTGAAAGTTTATCGGCGATGTACGAACCATATTTTTGCTGTGAATTCGGTTAAAAAGGTCATCTCGTTTTGTATGATGTTTAAGTTTTTTTTGTAGGACATGTTCAGTTAATCAATTGTTTTTTGCACAGCATTAGTTTTTCTGGTATGCATTCAGTTAATTAGTGGAGTTACCTAGTGTACTGAAAAATTATACAGATGTGCATTTAAATATATCCCTAAAAAATATAGTCTTCCAAAAATTGTACCCAGCCCTTTAATCGTATTCCCTTCAACCGTTTTAACGTAATGGGTACTATAACACTACACACATAGTGAGACGTTATATTCTTTTGCCGAACTATTAAAGTATGGAACTCCTTGCCGGCAAATGTGTTTCCTCCTTCTTATAACTTGGGACCCTTCAAACGAAGCGTGAAGAAGCATCGCTCGGGCCATCATGGCAGTGTCAACTGACTTGGAACCGTTGGTATCTCGTCAGTCGCCATTGCGACTTGGGCTCCCCTTTTTGCTTACCATCAGGCGAAGTGGAGCCACTATGTTGTGCCGTTATAAAAAATAAAAAAAATATTCACGCTAACATTGTACACATTTCAAAATAATCAAGATTCATTCAAAAATAGGGATTGAATCTGATTACAGTAGATATTAAGGATAGCGCCATCAATGGAGGATTCACATCATTCACATCACCGTGTGAAGCAAAGTCTGAAGCCTCGTCTCGCTGTAAACTTATCAAATTCTCATCAATAGCCTTAGATTAGAAAATTAATATCAAGTTAGGCTTTACGCATAGCGATTTTCCAAGTGAATATGGATTGCATTCCCGTTTGTGAGTTTGCCTTCCTGCCACGGGTTTTCGTCGACTTCGCTATACGCTCCCGCGAGCATTTATTAACATAAACGGTAGGTATTTGCTGACGTAACTCTTTATGAAATGTCTAAAACGATTTGTTATTATGGAAGTCCCTATGAAAATACTGACTTGAGACGTAATAAAAATCGGTAGTCAAATCACGTCCTGCTTTTAGTTTTCTTTTTAATTCAAAATAGTATAATGTCCAACATTTTGAGGGAGTTTCTTTTATTCCCAGTATTTTTAAGTGTTTGACAATTTATTTTCACTATAATCAATTAATCATATACCGTATTGGTGTACCTACAGCTTATGGTCTTTTTATATCTGGACTAGAATGCGCTCGTAACTTCGACCGCGTATTTTTTAACCATAGTCGGGTAAGAAGTCAATCATTCGGATGTTCAGTTATCCCTATACTAAAATTGGTAAAAATTCGTCCAGATGTACCGACGGGACAAGAGGACAATTAAAATTTTTCCACAGATAGAACTGTACTATAAAAACTTATCTTCAATACAATTTTAGAATTGTATACATAGATAAGTGTCGATATCGTTCTCGAACTAGTCTGAAGTAGTCACACAGACAATGCAATTTCTATCAAATGTTGTAGTTTGTAGTGCACCTGCGGTCCTGGGTTCGAATCCCGGCCGGGCAAATATTTGTGTGATGAACTCGTAATTATTTGTTTCTGGGTCATGGATGTGTTATCTATATTGTATGCCAAATCTAACGATTATAAATGGTTGAACGAATCGATTTTACCGACGATATTTTTTTTTCGAACCTACATATATTTTTGTTTATTTTGTGTAAATCAATATTTTTTGAGATACGAGCCGTCGGACTGAGCTGGACTCATTGGAGCTTTCTGTATAAAATAGTAATTTCTTTTATTGTTCTTTCTTCAGGTTATAAATATAAATTATCGATTTCTACCAATTTACAGACATAGCACATGAATCGAAACGCAAGATTTGGTAACAGCACAGATAAAAAAAAGCATGTAATACGTAACTGTTCACGTAATTATTCATTATCGTTAAATACTTCAACACCGTGATAAGAAAAAATATAACATGAACTCAATTGTATCAAATAGAAAGTAAAAAAAAGTTTATAGATACTTGAAAAACTACTGTCATTGCTTGTTTTAGGGTTCCGTAGTCAACTAGGAACCCTTATAGTTTCGCCATGTCCGTCTGTCTGTCTGTCTGTCCGCGGCTTAGCTCCGTGATCTTTAGTCCTAGAAAGCTGAAATTTGGTATGAGAATGTGTATTGGCCGGGTGCAGAGGTCGCGTAGGGAAAGCGAAAATGATCGCAGCGCTTGATGTGGCCAAAAGTGGTAACTTTGGCCTCTCTGTTTCTGTCAAACGTCATACTTTTGTTATAATGCTTACGTTTTCTACTATAACATAATAAACTGAAATAAGTAAAATGGGTCACGAATACGATAGGTGTTCTGTGGTAAACTGCAATAATACAGGACGAAATAGCAATTGAAAATGTTATGCTTTCCTACACCGAGTTGGAAACAAGATCAGAAAATGAATTGGATCGCTGTTGCTAGAAGAATAAAGTAAGTGTATTAAACTGAACATATTTTTATCTATTTAGTGCAATAATAATATTATGATAGAATGATTACCATGTTTCAAAAATATGAAATGTAGAATTACTTATAATTTGTAAATGTTACTTATTGTTTGTTTATTAATGTGCCAAAACTAACAGCTTCCCTTTACTCTCGGTTTGAGGCTGAAACCTTATGTTCTGACCGATGCTTTAGAAGCCAGTTTTGAATATAGTAGTAATTTTACCAACATACGAGTAATAAAACATTATTTTTTTCCTTTAATTTGCAAGGAAACAACAAAGAAGTAAATTGACAATAATATTAAACACATATATAATAATTACTTTCTTCAATAAAGCTAAGAACAAAACGTGTTTCACATTAAAAACAAACAGATTTTGCACTTGTTAGGTGCGCTACAATCAATATTTCCAATTTTTTACCTTAATTTTGTTGCGTCCATTATTTAGCACTTTTGACAGAGCCCCGCCAAAGTTGTGAACGCTAGGTGGCGCTAACGTCATGCACCCGGCCAATATAACACGTCGACAAAACGGTAAAATAAAAAGTAAAAAAGTAAGTTTTTTCGGGTACCTCCCGTACACCTGAAGTGGGGGTGATTTTTTTTTTCATTCCAACACTAATGTATGGGGTGGTGTTGAAAAGGTCTTTTAAAAATAATACGGGTCTCCGAACAGTATTTTTTGATAAAGTCAGCAGTTTTGTAAATATTCGCTCCGAAAATTAAAAAATAGAGTAACTTTTCAACCACAGGTCAAAAAATTATGGAAAAATTCATGAATGGCCTTATAAGTACTTTCAATGAAAACTATATTGAATAAAATCGGTTGAGCCGTTTTTGATTTACCTATCGCAAAAATTCATAATTTTCTTTAAAATTACGTAAGTGCCGCGCGGTGTCCTTACACTTCGAACGTTATACATATTGGTTAAGTGCCATACTGTATTAAAACATTTCCCTAAATCTGGTGCGTATAATCGATAACTTCCAGAAGGTAATAAGTAATTACTGTTACTTTGGCGTTTACGACCTTTTTATAGAGCTTGAAATCTTTCTCGTAATTTAAATGTTTCTCGCATTTTTTGTCTATTGTGAAGGATGGGCACCTACGGAACCCTACACTGAGCGTGGCCCGACATGCTCTTGGCCGGTTTTTTTTATGAAATTCAATAGGTCGTGCAGATTTACGCTATATGGGTCCTGTCATCATGTGTTTAAAAAAATCAAAGTATAGGTCGATTTATGTAAGATTGTCCCTTAATATTTATATTTATTTATTTATCTCATGGAAAAGATAACATACAAAGCAGAGAGTTACATCACTTGAAGCCATTATTGTCCAGCGGTACATTTGATGGATATGTTTATCACACGATATATAGATAAATGATAAAGGCGTCATATTTTTTACTAGTGCGTGAGTGCAATAGGTATCTGTTATCATTTATTTATAGCGTGATAAACGCAACTATTATAGCTGTTCAGGCAGCTAAATATAACTATAAAAATTGTGTGTTGTCGGGAGTTATGTAATTGTAGGAAAAATGGGATAGGAGATCGAATCATATGAATAAGGCATCAAACAGAGACATCAAACATTACCAACATGTCTATTGATCATAAATAACTCAAATTACAAAATTACAGATTTCCATGCCCATTTTGTACAGTGTATTATCATAAAATTAACTCACTGCGAGTCACTGTCGCTGCCTGAATAATTCGCCAGCAGGCCCAATCCTGAGGGTGCATGTGGCGGAGCCTCACTAGCTGGGACTGTATCACTTGCCTTGCTAGATGTCACCAAATTTTCAGTTACACTTGGTGTAACAACCTCTTTAGTTATTTCTGAACTGACCGAACTCTTTGGCACATTTTTACTCTTCACAAGATTAGCTAGCGCCGGTTTTTTATTTAACACTCCAATACTTCGGTTCCAAGTCTCGTTTTTCTTAGCGGCGATTGGTTTCGCTGGAATGATTTCTATTCTGGACGTTTTGGCTGGAGGTTCATCGTCGACGTCTTCGATTATTTCTTCGGCAACTACTTTCGATGTCCCGCCAAATTTGATAGATCTGGAAACGAATACGGAATGGATCGTAACACATTTTTTATTATTCCTTCGAAATTGCCTAATTGTTGCGATTATGCATATATTAACAAGGTGCTTAATTTTTATGTTCATAAAAAAGATGGTGTTGTTTCTAAAGTATAAAATTATGTGTTAGCTTTAAACCTAGAACTTGAAGACCCATATTGTAAATAAAACCCTTCCGTCGTCCGGGCTGGTTTAACTCCAGCACTCACGTCTCTTTTCAGCTCCTCTTCCAGGCATTCCAGCCGTTCAATCTCCTGTCGCGATTGAACTGTTCACATGTAACCAACTCACTTGATAAAGTCGTTATCTTCCTTGTCCTCCCTAGCCCTGCGCGCGTCGGCGGTCTCCGGCTGGTACTGCTGTAACATGCCCTCGTAGACGACGGCGCGCAGCCGCCTGTTCAGCTCCTCTTCCAGGCCTTCCAGCCGTTCAATCTCCTATCGCAATTGTACTTTTCATATGTATCTAACTCACTTGATAAAGTCGTCATCTTCCTTCTCCTCCCTAGCCCTGCGCGCGTCGGCGGTCTCCGGCTGGTACTGCTGCAACATGCCCTCGTAGTCGACGGCGCGCTGCCGCCTGTTCAGCTCCTTGAGCTCTTCCAGGCCTTCCAGCCGTTCAATCTCTTGTCGCGATTGCTCTGTTCTGTATTCTGGAATTAATAAATGAACAGTGCTGGTTAATTAATTCTATGAATGGTATTTATAGTCTAAAGTAGTGCTGGGCGTTCTGTGTGTGTTCCTTAGACAGTAAATGTGTAGTGCGTTCATTAATTACTTGCATATAAATTTTATGGCATAGTAGTATGTAGTGAGACATGAAAGCATGCAAAGTTTCTGAAGACGATGTCACGAATAGGGCGAAGTGGAGGAAGAAGATAGGGAAGGCTGACCCCACCAATGTGGGATACATAGTCAGGAAGAGAGAGAGAGATGATAGTCTAATAAAAGAATGGGCATATTTCCGTCTAAGAAAATGGATATTATTTATAGATTAAGCATTTTCACATCTGAAGAAAAACATAGTGATTGTTTTTTTTTTACACTTGTAGGTATTGTTAATCCAAAACTCCTGACCGTATGTCAAATGGGCACAATTAGTACCTGATTCTTGTACCTAATTAATAGGTGAGGTAATTTTTCAATTAATGGTAATGCAACTTAATTTACTCATAAACTTTCGGAGCCTTAATATAAATGTTGTCTAAATTTACCCAATAATTTCATGGGGTTGTTAGCTTCTTCCTCTTTCTGTTCATCTTCCTCCCGCTTGGCCTGCTCCTCTGCCAGCTTCAGTGCCATGAAGTTCCTCGTGGCTCCCGCCTCAATCTCATAGTCCGTGTTCTTTGGGTCTGTCTTGAAGGATATCTCCTGTAGACATCTAGTGCACTGAAATTTAAATAGTAACCAGTAGAATAATTAAAGGGTATGGCCGTGTTTGTATGGGGCATCGGCCCCAGTTTTGCTAATTTATTAGCCCAGATGTAAGATGCTATTTAACAAAAAAACACCCTGAAATACTGGTTTTTGAGAAATAAAAAACGAAAATGGGTTTTCATTTTCTTTTATCTAAACTACTCAACAGATTTTTTTGTAACTTATACACATTAGGTAAGTTATAAAGGTGCATTATAAAAAAAATGGATTTCCAAATATTCTTATAAGTAGTGAAATTTTCACTTTTAACCCTTAACCACCTACCTGCTTCTTTAGTCACACAAACACCTACCTCCCGTCGCCAGGACGGATACATAATGTCGGCCCTATATATTAAATTTTATAGATCGGATGGGAAATTCAAAATAATAATGGCCATATAGACATATTAAAATATTTTTTAAAGTAATAATCATTCTGAAAACATTAACAAAACAATTTTTTACTGTAAACATATGGCAACAGTCCTGATTTCTACTTTAGGAACTATATATCCTTTGGAAGGTTAGATAAACAAAAAAGTTGACTATATATAAAGATCTAAGTAATTATTTCTAATTATTCAATAATTAACAATGCTAAATACATAAATTTCGTTAAAATAAAGGTAATATTTTTATAAAATTGCATACCACTAATTTATTCAATTTGTTCGTGGTAGTGAATGTACCTAAGTTTATTTGCACATTCTAGGCAAACAGATTTGTTGCATTAGAAACATACATACTGAGTCCCGTTTTATCTTCGGGTCACAATACGAACAGGTTTTCCGTACTTCCAAACACTACCAACCTGAGTAAGAGGTCGGCTAAGTAAAGAAAAAAAGTATCCATAGTCACGTAACCACCTACCACCCGTCTCCGATACCCTTAAGAAAAAATACGTATCCGCCTACCTTCCGTCTCAGAGACGGTCGGAGACAGTAATATGCTCACCAAAATGAAATAGACTGGTAGTTCAAATGAAAAATTTCAAGTCTAACGGCATTTTGTGAGCCATTTTGGCAACATGACTTTTTCGAAGTAAAAAAGCCTGCTGAATTCGATTCTGGATGTTGCCAAGCCGAATTTTGCCCCCCTCCCCCTATTTCCCCCCTTTTGACCTCAAAATATGTCCCTAATCACGGTTTTTACGGTTTTATACAAAAAGTATTACAGCTAGAAAAAAAGTGTCAAAGACAAGATTGATATCTATAAAATTTCCTATAACATGGTGTATAAACTTTTTTAGTAGGCCTTATGGTTTGTAAGTAATATCTTCCCGAACTTCTTAGACTGGTAGAAAATACTAAATATCAGCTTCCTTTACCGTCCTAACGGCATTTTGGGATCCATTTTGGCAACATGACTTTTCCGATGTAAAAAAGCCTGCTGAATTTGGTTCTGAATGTTGCCAAGCCGAATTTGGCCCCCCTCCCCCCATTTCCCCCCTTTTTGACCTCAAAATATGTCCCTAATCACGATTTTTACGGGTTTATACAAAAAGTATTACAGCTAGAACAAAAGTGTCATAGAAAAGAATGATCTCTATAAAATTTACTATAACATGGTGTATAAACTTTTTTAGTAGGCTTTATGGTTTGTGAGCAATATCTTCCCGAACTTCATTATTAAAAAAAAATATGCATGGTCGAGGCAGTGAAATACACTTATTTTGGGATTATTGGTATCGCACAGGATCCAGCCGCTCTGCAGCTCTTTACGCTGACATCCAGTTGGCGTGCTGCTTATTATATGTCAAGACTCACGAGGCTTTCAGTCATAAGCAGTCGTCAGATTTACACGCAGAACTGTATCCAAGTCGGGCTAAAAGCGACGTAGAAAATAAAAATGCTTCTGACCATGAAGTCATTCTAAATGCTCAGTTATACGCCACGCCGTTTCTGATGAATGATTCTTCTGATGATTTGAAGGTCGGGCCTTTGTTAATTATGACCTTAGCGTAGTTGCTGACCTGCTGTTGGTGAGCCTTTCGGAAACAAACTTCGTTAATTAGAGTCAGCCAAGCTGCTTAGCAGTGAGAATTGACACTTTATTTTTTTCTGTTGCAAGATCCTGGGTAACTGCATTTCTAAGGCACATTTCTGGAGAATCTGGCGTAGAACTGAGCATTTTGAATGACATCATGGTCAGAAGCAAAGCATTTTTATTTTCTACGTCCCTTTTAGCGCGACTTGGATACAGTTCTGCGTGTAAATCTGACGACTGCTTATGACTGAAAGCCTCGTGAGTCTTGACAGATAATAAGTAGCACGCCAACTGGATGTCAGCGTCAAGCGCTGCAGAGCGGCTGGATCCTGTGCGATACCAATAATCCCAAAATAAGTGTATTTCACTGCCTCGACCATGTTTATCATTTTTTTTTGAAAATAATGAAGTTCGGGAAGATATTGCTCACAAACCATAAGGCCTACTAAAAAAATGTATACACTATGTTATAGTAAATTTTATAGAGATCATTCTTTTCTATGACACTTTTGTTCTAGCTGTAGTACTTTTTGTATAAACTCGTAAAAATCGTGATTAGGGACATATTTTGAGGTCAAAAAGGGGGGAAATGGGGGGAGGGGGGCAAAATTCGGCTTAGCAACATTCAGAACCGAATTCAGCAGGCTTTTTTACATCGGAAAAGTCATGTTGCCAAAATGGATCCCAAAATGCCGTTAGGACGGTAAAGGAAGCCGATATTTAGAATTTTCTACCAGTCTAAGAAGTTCGGGAAGATATTACTTACAAACCATAAGGCCTACTAAAAAAGTTTATACACCATGTTATAGGAAATTTTATAGATATCAATCTTGTCTTTGACACTTTTTTCCAGCTGTAATACTTTTTGTATAAAACCGTAAAAACCGTGATTAGGGACATATTTTGAGGTAAAAAGGGGGGAAATGGGGGGAGGGGGGCAAAATTCGGCTTGGCAACATCCAGAATCGAATTCAGCAGGCTTTTTTACATCGGAAAAGTCATGTTGCCAAAATGGCTCACAAAATGCCGTTAGGACGGTAAAGGATGTCGATATTTGGATTTTTCTACCAGTCTAAAATGCGTCCACGACCGACCTTGTCGAGCGACGACGCGGCACTGAGGCAGGAGGGGAGAAGGTACAAGGACACAGACGTTTGTAGGATGCTCGCACATAGGTATGTTAACAATTTTAAGTTTGAATGAGTCTGTGAGACGGGAGGTAGGTGGTTAAGGGTTAATTTTTCAATATTTTGTTTTTTATATTTTCGAAATACCCACCAATTTTGGCTATATTATGTATGAACATTTCAATTGATTTTGCTCTCATTTTATGGTCCCTGACAACTAATGATCAAAATCTTGTTAGTTGTTAGTCTACACTGACCTAAAACTTTAAAAATATTGTTTCACTTATTAGAAATCATTACCACATTACACAATAATTAGAAATCACTATAATATTTGTACCATTACATTAGTCACTAGTCGAATAAAACCCCCCTGCCCTGCCCCCCGTGCCCATTCCCGGTACATATATACACGATGATTTTTTAATCGGTGATCAGGTACCAACTTTTCTAACTCAGTAAATGATGGTGGTCACGTTGAAGTCGTAATTACATGAAAACAAAACTTTTATTTTTCTATGATAATTTTTATTTTGAAACCAATTTTGTCTTAAATTCCTTGTCACCGAACTAATCTGCATCGGTGTGCTTACAACCTCTAATAATTTAATGGGAATGACAATTTATGAGTAATAACTTGTCATTGTCATTGTCATTACATAAACAAAGTCGTAGAAAATTTCATAAAATTTCCCGCCAAAGCGATGACACTTGACGTAAGTATCTTACTTCAATAATTTATGTAGAATGACCATGTATCTAGTGGTTATTAGTTTTAATTATGTTTTAACTTTTAATTAATTTAACAGTGAGGTAATTGCGCGGTACCTCCCGTACTAAGTTTAATTTTAGCTAAATATTAATATTTTTCTACTCCTGATCACCGATTAAAAATCATCGTGTATATATATATATACTATATACATATATATATATATATATTTCCTAGCTTGAAATGTTGAAAGCCTCATTCAGCTGCATCTGTTAGTCTATAGTTTAGTTTGCAGAGGGCGGGGCTAGCCTGCCGAGCCCGCTGGTTGGTCTTAAATATAAACATGGTATGCCTGCATACATAATAAATATTTCGTAATCAACTAACATTTTAGTTCTCATTTTAAATTAATAAATTATATCTTTTTAAGAAAATAAATGTCTCATGTCCTCAGAGTAATATGCCTAGTATGAGTCTTCATACAACAGATATTTGAAAGATGAAGCTGCTTTTGGTTTTGTGTGTGCATGTCTAAAGAGACATTTTATATTAATACATTGATGTTGTGACAAATGCGCTAATGGACAAAAGTTAGCCCATGGCTAACCAAAAGTGACTTTACTTTCATGTGCTAACAAGGTTTCTAGGCATATTTATTCTAAGCTTGAACCATATATAACCACAAGACCTTCAAAAATGTCATTGGCAATGTGGATTTAATCATAGATGTGATACTTACTTTAATATAAAACCTATAAATCCTTATTCCCAAGTAATCTTCATTCTCAACGTCCTCTTTCCGAGCATTAAACTTTTTGCCTTTGTAGATGTACTCTCCGCAGGTTGCGCAGCGCATGTTGAAGGGGGCCATCAACCGGACAGTATACTGCCGGTTCTTGGCCAGTTTCATACGAGGGATCTTCGAGGGATCGAAATCCGGAGGATAGTATTTCTGTAACCAACATGTTATGTGTAAAGTTGGGCCTTTTAACAGTAATATGATAAATATTTGAATAATATAACATTTACTTACGTTTAATACTTTTCTTTCAGACATCTTTTAAGTGTTTCTTGAATATAACAAATTAAACGAAAACCAAACACTATAAATCTAGTAAATCTACGGTGTATATCATGTGTACGACAAGACGCTGACGCTGAGTGACGGCCGGGCGAGTCGGGCGACGGCTGACGTTAGTGACGTTACGCTACTTTTTTAATTCGGGATTTTATGGCTTGGCTTTGGCTTGGCTGCAGACATTAAGCCACGACTTAAATTCGTGTGTCGTGTATTCACTTCACAGAATAGGCTAGTAGACCCAGTTTTGAAATATATTTGAAATGGTTAAAAATGATCTTACTAGTTCTAAAAAAAATGTCTTTTATTTTTGTGAAAGCTAGAAAGCTAGATTTTATCAATTGAAAATTAGAAATTTCATGAACAGTCAAAAACGCCGTCCGCGATTTTTCCCTTTTGCTAATCTGTGGCGTGACGTAGAATTACCTGTAAATATTCGAAATTCGACCGTCGTATAGTGCCATTCCGCTCACTCCAATATACTTTGACACGAGATCGAGAGGGACGGCACTATTTGAAGTCGTCAAAGTAGACTCAGTTTTGTTTACATGACCAATGACGTCATAAGCGAAAATGGCGGACAGCGTTTTAAGCATTTCAAAATACAGACTAAAAACCATATTTTCAAATTGAATTTTTTCAGCCATCTTTCACTTTTATGAATTGAAAAATATATATTTAGGTTTCCTTTGCTAAATACTATAAGGAATAACATTAGTATATTACAATTTGACATGAGTCAACTAGCGTATTAACGTTTCCAATGTTGCCAGATTCAGAAATCATTTAGGGCTAAACTTTCATTTAAGTATTAAATTAAACAACATACGTTTAGAAACATTTAAAAATAGAAAACTTTTTCGCAATAGGCGACCAGTAATTGGGCGAGTCAGATCAAGGTACAAAATCAGTTCTTCCCCGCCGACCAACTAGCATACACAACTAGTGCTAGTAGTAGTTCCCGACCGGGAATGCCAATCTGACATCCTTCCCCACGGAACAACCAGTAATTAGAATCACATTTCGAGTAAATTATATGGTATGTAGTTGTTTACAAATTCGTGATGGACGATGGTACATCCACCTTATTGACTTTTACGTTTTATCGATATCGCCACATCGATGTAATGATAATTACTCTAAGAAAATTAATAAAATCAGAGGAAATAATTAGTGTAGGGTGGGGGCTGTGCTAAGGGAGTGGGGGGGTAGTATCTCTAATATTTGTAGAAATAGTATTATGATTACTTCGGACAAAAGTTTTTACATAAAATTCCCTGCAAATTTGGTCATATTCATTTTTACTCTACGATCAATACTTTGGGAGCTACAGGGTGTGTAAGTTAACAAAAATATTAAGAAAACGTAGTTTTTTCGTAGTTGCTCATCATAACACTTGTGTTGTGCAGTTGAGAAATTCCCGTTACCGGCTAATTCTCATTTGGGAATATTCCAAGAAAATTCCCATTGTTCCCGGGAATATACGAGCTTGGTGGATCCATTCCTTTGTTATTTAGTTTTAAGCTAATAAATTGAATCCAAGCAAACCATTTTCGCTTTTCAACTCATCCTGAATCACCACTTAAAGTGAATATCATAAAATTTACCTGATGATGGACTCTGGAAGCCCGTAATGGATCGGATCTCAAGATACGTGCGGTTTTCGAATTTGAACTTATCTTGATGAGCAATTAGAGCCGGTATCATAAAATAAACCTGATGATGGATCCTGGAAACCCGTAATGGATCTCAGGATACGTTCAACGTAGACATGTGCGTTTTTCGTATTTCAACTCATCTTGATGAGCAGTTAGAGCTGGTATTATAAAATTTACCTGATGATGGACCCTGGAAGCCCGTAATGGATCAGATCTCAAGATACATACGTTCAACGTAGACATGTGCGGTTATCGAATTTCAACTTATCTTGATAAGCAATTAGAGCCGGTATCATAAAATAAACCTGATGATGTATACTGGAAGCCCGTAATGGATCTCAGGATACGTTCAACGCACACATGTGCGGTTTTCGCATTTCAACTCATCTTGATGAGCAGTTAGAGCCGGTATCATAAAATAAACCTTATAGCGTGTGACACTAAGAAGACGCCCCGTATGCGTGCTTTAGAGAGAGAGCACGCCTACTTACAGGGCGCCTTTCAAAAAGGACCAATAGAGGTAGACCCCCGGCTCGCTTCCTAACGGACTAAGCTGCGGGTCAATGTATAATGGTGGTACGCGCGGCCATGTTTTCGAATCACAGAGGCGCTTGCAGCGCTGCGCGTTTATAATTCAATAAGATTAGCTGAAAATTTGGCAAAATTAAAGGACAACTTTTATCTATCAGGATATGTAGGTTATAGAGCTAAGTTTAATTTTATCTACTCTCCCCCCCTCAGGGGTGAGCGTCACCCCCCCGCGCCCTCGAATATGCCCCGGAGCGCGGTATTTTCCACTTTAAAAGAAAACCGTGTACGATACATACAAAATGTATAGGAACGAAATAATCCTGAATAAATTTACTATAAACCTTTCATACATATAAAAGCGATAGCACTTATAAAATCAGCGCAATCTGTTATCAAATACTAACATTTTTAATTATTGATCTTTTCTTTCTGCTAAAAGGTTAGTTATCTCAAAAAATTCACACTTCTCGGCCAAAATATGTATGACAAAAGTAAAGAATAGAAAGTGTTCAATACTTGTAGATTACAGAAAAACATATAAGAAGTCTATGGTATTGCAAGTATCACCCTTTAACTAGTACGAATATTTATATTTCGCATGATGGCCAAATGACTGAAATTTTAAAAATAGCAATGCAACAGTAAATGAAAGAGTAACAGAAATAAATTACACATTTTTAGAAAGAACATTTTCCATTCTTTACTTTTGTCATTCATATTTTGGCCGAGAAGTGTGCAGTTTTTGAGATAACTAACCTTTTAGCAGAAAAAAAAGATCAATAATTAAAAACGTTAGTATTTGGTAACAGATGGATTATTTCGTTTCTATACACTTTGTATGTATCGTACACGGTTTTCTTTTAAAGTGGAAAATACCGCGCTCCGGGACACATTCGAGGTCGCGGGGGGTGACGCTCACCCCTGAGAGGGGGGAGAGTAGATAAAATTAAACTTGGCTTTATAACCTACATATCCTGATAGATAAAAGTTGTCCTTTAATTGTGCCAAATTTTCCATACATTTCAATCTAATCTTCTTGGATTATTAGTAGTCGGAGTTCAAAGCTCGCATTGTCCGGTTGCTGGTATCCGTTGGTAAAAACGTGGCGCGTGTCTGACCCTAAGACCAATCATAACTTTGTTATTTGTAATAGTTTTACTGTTTTAAAGTGTAGTGGGTTGTATTGTGTATCAATAAACTGTAACTTCAGTGCTGGTTATTATTATACCTACGCCCCGCTATAACCTGCTGATGGGCCTTAGAAGCCCGTAAGTAATGGATCTCAGGATACGTTCAACGTAGACATGTCTGGTCTTCGCATTTCAATTCACCTTGATGAGCAATTAGAGCCAGTATCATAAAATAAACCTGATTATGGATCCTGGAAGCCCGTAATGGATCTCAGGATACGTTCAACGTACACATGTGCGGTTTTCGCATTTCAACTCATCTTGATGAGCAGTTAAAACTGGTATCATAAAATAAACATGATGATCATACTAACACAGATAAAATAAACCTGGTGGTGTCTAGATGAACATACTAAAAGTCCTCGAGGTTGAGGGCTGTGCTGAGTGAGTAGGGAGAGTTGAAGGTACTTTATTCAGATTTTAATAGCATTATATTTACTTCGAACAAAAGTTTCTACATAAAATTTCCTACAAATTTGACATATATATGTTTACTCTACGATCTATACTTTAGGAGCTACACGGCGCATATATATTTTTGTTGATATGGTCAAGAGATTATAGTATTTTGGCGTACTATCTTGTCGTTCTGGTAGTAATTTTATAATAACAGACATGAAACTATACAAATTATTTTACAGTACAAAATCCAACTCTGACGTTATGCGGCGGTCCGCGCCGCGCTGACGCCCGTAGTAGCTAAGACCTTATCGAGATACCACGACTTTGCGCGACAGCGGCAGCGGCAGCGGTGTAGGTACGGATATCTCGCTCACTGGTATGGCCGCCGTGCTCGGACTTCTCGCTCAATCACTGGCTGCGCTGCTGCTTGACGCGCAAAGTCGTGGCAGCTCCGTTACGGTAATTTCGAACGCTCAGACCGATATGGGGATTATATGTTCGATCAGCAGGTGACTAAGCGAGCTTATTCTAAACAAAAAAAAAAACGCTATGATGGCGACGTATCCCTAAAAACACTATTTTTCTTTTACGTTGAATGTATCCTGAGATTTATTACGGGCTTCCAGGATCCATCATCAGGTTTATTTTATGATACTGGCTCTAATTGCTCATCAAGAAGTGTTGAAATACAAAAACCGCACGAGTCTACGTTGAACGTATCCTGAGATCCATTACGGGCTTCCAGGATTCCATAATCAGGTTTATTTTATGACACCGGCTCTAATCACTCATCAAGGTGAATTGAAATGCGAAGACCAGACATGTCTTCGTTGAACGTATCCTGAGATCCATTACCTACGGGGTTCCAGGATTCCATCATCAGGTTTATTTTATGACACCGGCTCCAATTGTTCATCAAGGTGAATTGAAATACGAAAACCGCACATGTCTACGTTGAACGTATTCTAAGATCTATTACGGGCTTCCAGTATCCATCATCAGGTTTATTTTATGATACCGGCTCTAATTACTTATAAAGATAATTTGAAATTCGATAACTGCACATGTCTACGTTGAACGTATTCTGAGATCCATTACGGGCTTCTAAGGTCCATCATCAGGTTTATTTAATGATACCGGCTCTAAATGCTCATCAAAATGAATTGAAATGTGAAAACCGCACATGTCTACGTTGAACGTATCTTGAGATCCGATCCATTACGGGCTTCCAGGGTCCATCATCAGGTAAATTTTATTACACTCACTCTAAGTGATGATTCAGGATGAGTCAAAAAGGGAAAACGGTTTGCTTGTATTCAATTAATTAGCTCAAAACGAAATATCAAAGGAATGGGTCCACCGAGCTCGTATATTCCCGGGAACAATGGGAATTTACCGGTAACGGGAATTTCTCAACTACACAACGTTGCAACACGTTCGCGTGTTATGATGAGCAGCTACGAAAAAACTACGTTTTCTTGAACGACCATTTTTTGATATTTCTGTTAACTTAAACACCCTGTAGCTCCCAAAGTATTGATCGTAGAGTAAAAATAAATATGACCAAATTTGTAGGGAATTTTATGTGAAAACTTTTGTCTGAAGTAATCATAATGCTATTTCTACAAGTATTTGAGATGTGAGCGAAAAACAGAAAAAAGGTACCTTCAACCCCCCTACTCCCGTAGCACAGCCCCCACCCTCGAGGATTTTTAGTATGTTCATCTAGACACCATAGGGTATAACTGTACCAATTTTCAAAACTACACGAATTATTTCCCCTGATTGCCCATATTCGGCTTAATTTGCTTGAGCTAAATGACAATAAATTATTTCATTGCATATAGCAACCGATCTGTAGTGCTACGAATTTGCCACACTTTTTATAGTGCACAACTATAGCCGGGAATTCCCGAGGCTCCCATACTAAAATTTCGTGGTTCTGCAGGCCCTTTTTTCAAACTTACAACATGGCCTGATGGCCAATTACTTGGTGTGGCCAGTAATAGGCGATTTACCCTATTGCCTAGTTACTGTGTGAAAAAGTCTTACAAAAATAGTCTTACAAACACTTGCTATAACAAAAATAAAAAAAACACGAATTATGGATATTACGAATACGGTTTATTTTGTTATTAAGGAATATCACAAAAATATATCGATATTTATTTAATATAAATCCTGAGTAGACAAAAGTAAATCAACCAAATATATTGATGTTCAAAAGTTAAAACATGATTTACCAACGTTAGTGCAGTTTATTTCGCTTTAGCACCAAAGAGATTTACGATTTCATATAAGCATTCAACTTCTTATAGACCTGTTGGCATCTAAAAAGTGCTAATCAGAGTCACAGTCTACACCAACTTGTCTAGTATTATACTTTAATCAGTTTAAATTGAAAACTTAGCGTAATTTAATTGAAATTTAATTAATGATTTACAACCATTACCATAAATTTAAAAGATTTTCAGCGCAAAAGGTTATTCAATTTGTCAAATTGTGTTCAGAAGAACAGGAACTTTCTGGAAAGAGAAAACAATACCAGTTAATATAAGCAAGTGAAAATTTCTGTGTAGTAGGGCTTCCAACCCGGGATTTTTGTATACAATCCTGGGATCCCGGGATACCAATACAAAAAATCCCGGTATTGGAAGCTCTACTGGCTAGGCTATGAGAAATATACCGCACTTCTGAGCATAATATTCATCAGAGGTGAGGTTTAGTCTGACAAAGTTGGACTACGAACCGGAAATTCATATTCAAACAAGAACCGTCAAAATTCACTTTCTCTGTGCCCTGTGCAGATTTAGGCATTATTATGGGTGAAATGACGCTGTAGGCAGCAGGAAGGCGACCCAGTAAAACCTGTTTATTTTGTATAGTAAATTTTTAGAACATTATAACATTTTCAATTTTATAGCAAATAAAACGTCTATTTTTCTATCCAAATGATTACCCTATTTCCCGATCATTTGTAAATGGTACCTCATACGAGTACATGATTTAGATTTTAATTTAAATAAATAAAGTCATCCTCCAATAAGAAAGGTATTAGGGAATATTAGTGCACCAGTGATTTCAGCTGACAATAATGACGGTGACCACGACAATAACACTGATAATATCTTTTTCACCTCACTCGCTCGGAAAACCTCCGTTTATAGGGTGAAATCTGCGTGAAAAAGTCTATTTTATCCGGTAGCGTGCAAAAGTCATTTGAATTTCGAACACGACGATTTTGATTCTCTGTGGTGCATGTAACTTTTTTATATTTAAGACTCCTTCAACGCGTGACTGATTTCATCAGTCGATAAATCTTCGAATAACCAATCAACGCACGCTAATAAAGGGCAATCTGGTCAGGCCGGCTAAAATCATACGTACGTTTGAATACTTCTTTAAAAAAAAATGCACCTACAATATCACGTCCAGAAACCTGGTTTGTGGACACAGATTTTTAAGTTTTTATTTTTCTACACTTTATTTTATGTTGAATATGTTTATTTATATCAATAGTAAGTATTTCAGTTTCATTTATATATTTTGACTACTAAATATATTAAATACAACACAAATTTTAATATTTATTTGTTATAAAAGTTGGAACATAAGAGTGTAATTTCTGAACGCACCCGAGAAAAAAATAAACAATTAAAAAGTTGGAAGTTTTAGTTTTCACAGTTCACGTAACCAAAGTAAATTTGTTCTATGGAGAATACATACTGTTGTCTTACTTTATTTTTCTATATCGAAAACAAGAAAGTTAAGCCCAATTTGGAATATTTATTCAATGATAATAAAAGCCTGCATTAAAGCGAAAAAGGATTTGTTATAAATATTTGGAGACGACATGTAATTTACCGAAACTATTGGCGTTTTTAAAGAAGATAAAGCCGAAATAATCTTGTTCAGATCCCGTCGTCCAATAACTTCCAAAGCAAGTGTTATGGAAAATACTTCCGAGTGGCCAACTAATCCTTCCCAGAATGCCATTCTCCCACATTCACAGCGAATGTGTCAAGTAGTTTCAAATACTAATATGATATAACAGTGCTTTAGAAAAACTCAACGATAAAATATACACGACGATAATACACATTACGGCCATATTACTTTTAATTTTTAATATGTGTGCTTCTCTCGTATTGATTTGGTTTGGATTTGAGTGTGTTATGTTTAAATTTTGATGTGTTAAATAGAAGGCAAAATTAAATATGATTATTTTTATGTTTTAATTATTTTTCTCGAGTCTTGCATTTTCCTCGCTGTAGTGAGGTGAAAAGTTGTGTGTTCCGCATGGCTGCAAAATTATTTAGCTTCTCGTGTCTTGAAAGCCTCGCTACGCACAGGAATCTATCTTTGAACCATTCGCTTCGCTCATGGTTCAATCTCAGATTCCTTCGCTTGCTCAGCTTTCAATTTCAACACTCGCGCCAAATAACAACTTTGCAGCCTTGCATAACAAATAACTATTTCTACTCCAGTACTTTTTTCTGTCATTTATATAGTTACTAACTCTAATATAAAGACATAAACTATGAAAGTCTGTAAAAGTCTATACTCTACTGCCCAAAAAAACACTGCTAAACGATGTTATAATGTCGCCGAAAAAGCATCATTTAGTACCACAGATTACAAGATAAACAGCTGCATTCACACAATTTGCAATAAAAAAAAACGAATTGTATAATATACTAAGGCATTGCTGCCAACTTAAAAAAAAGTTTTATCTTCAGTGCATGGATGTTTAGTATAGTGAACGTATACCTTTACGTATAAGTTCATATATTTTTGACAGATGGACGTCAATAAAAAAAAAGTTTATCAGACTTTTTTTTTTTAATTTTGTTTTGTTCCGAGCGAGAACATGTAATTATTTTCTTTGTTGTTTATTTGAATTTTATTTATGAAATGTTGAGTCGTAGAAAAAGTATTGCATGCAACGTTGTATAAGTAGGTCAAAAAACGCTCGTGGCATCTTTCTCACCCATGCCACTCGCGTTTTTTTGCCCCCTCTTATACAACGGTTGCATAAAATACTACAATAGAGTAATTTTCAATAAAAATTGTTCATAGTTAGACACTTTACAAAAACAAAACTACCATCACGTCTTTTGTGTTACGCTTAGTCATACAAAAGATATGGGAAATTTTCGTTTTGTAAGGGATCAAATATCAATTAAGTTTTATTTTAATTATAACAAAGTAAGTACAAGTTTTTTGAAAACGACTCGATTATTAATAGTTTACTCTAACCGTTCCCGACGACCGCCATGCGCGAGCTCGTGTTCGAGCGCCGCAATTTTCTCCTCGTGGCGAGTGCGTTGCGCCTGCGCACGACGTTGCTGTTCTTCCAGTGCCAGCACGATCTTCTCCAGTCGGTGGATCTGTTGTTGCTTGCTCTCCAGCGTCGCGAACAGCTCTTGGATCTCCACCGCCTTCGCGGCTATTTGCGTGTTTACCTGGGAGTATTCATACAAATATTACCTATCTAGTTTTAATTAAACCTAATGCCGCCTGACATTAGGTTTCAATAATTTGAAAACTATTGTTGCATTGAAAGCATACTTACTGCTTCAATAAAAAAATTACAATAGGAAATCGGGATATCGTGTTTTGTGCAATCACGGTTGTCTTTTAAAACCCCGGGAATCCCGGATCCCTTAATGTACCCACAAACTTTTGATAGATTGTTTCATTTCATAGAATTTTAATTTCGTCGACAATTTTTCCCCTGGCGTCAAACTTTATTCATAAACTTGATTATAAATCATCATTTTAATTAGGCTAAGTAAGGTTAGGTTTGTTAAATTTTTCTTGATTTCAGACCAATACATATGTTAGGTATTAATAAAATTAAACGACGAAACGTTTGTCGAAGAATAAACTGAACTACCCCTTATCCGTTACTAAACAAGCGTAAAGGTTGTCTATTAAATGTATCCCAAAAATAGTAACATTTGTACCTTCACTGTAGTTTTTTATGCATTTAATTTCTGTTATTGTCTATAACGTTGGTACCTATTTTCTTTTTTATTTCTTCGTTCTATTAATTCCCCCAAAAAATTACATAAATCTCACTTCGTCTACAATTTTCATCCTATGCTCCAGGTCTTGTTGCAGCGCTGAGAGTTCGCGGCTTTGTTCTGTCTCCTTGTTCTTCAACATGTTGATGAGTTCTTCTCGCACCTAAAAAAACCAACCGCTCATCATCTAAATACTACCAACTGGTCGTACATGTCTTTTGAATTATTTTATGACTCAAAGCGAAATGTATCTATTATTCTATCAGCCACAGGCGTCCACTCCTGAACCTGAAAGGCCTCTCCCATGACTCACACCAAGTGCGACCCCGTGCAGACCGCATCCATTGATTCCCCGCTACCCCCACGAGGTCATCCGTCCATCTAGTCGGGGGCCGACCCACGCTGCGCTGGGCTATGCTCGGAGTTTCTTTGCGCGTTAGAATCAGAAATGAGGATATCCGCAGAAGAACCAAGGTAACCGACATAGCTCACAGGATTGCACGGTTAAAGTGGCAATGGGCAGGCCATGTAGCCCGGAGAATGGATGGCCGTTGGGGCAGCAGTCATAGAATGGCGACCACGTATAGGATTTCGCTAAAGTCTACATTCAATTCCGATCACAAAAAAAAGTAAAAGGTATCTTCAAAAAGTAATTTAGTAAGGCATCCTTTTTGTCTGCACTTTCGAACAACCACACTTCTAACTCTAGTCTTAGCTCAAGCAAATTAAGCCGAATATGGGCAATCAGGGGAAATAATTCGTGTAGTTTTGAAAATTGGTACAGTTATACCCTATGGTGTCTAGATGAACATACTAAAAGTCCTCGAGGGTGGGGGCTGTGCTAAGGGAGTAGGGGGGGGGGGGTTGAAGGTACCTTTTTCTGATTTTCGCTCATATCTCAAATATTTGTAGAAATAGCATTATGATTACTTCGGACAAAAGTTTTCACATAAAATTCCCCACAAATTTGGTCTTATTCATTTTTACTCTACGATCAATACTTTGGGAGCTACAGGGTGTTTAAGTTAACAGAAATATCAAAAATGGTCGTTCAAGAAAACGTAGTTTTTTCGTAGTTGTTCATCATAACACACGAACGTGTTGCAACGTTCTGTAGTTGAGAAATTCTTATTACCGGTAAATTCCCATTTGGGAATATTCCAAGTAAATTCCCATTGTTCCCGGGAATATACGAGCTCGGTGGACCCATTGCTTTGATATTTCGTTTTGAGATAATTAATTGAATACAATCAAACCGTTTTCTCTTTTTGACTCATCCTGAATCATCACTTAAAGTGAATATCATAAAATTTACCTGATGATGGACCCTGGAAGCCCGTAATGGATCGGATGTCAAGATACGTTCAACGTAGACATGTGCGGTTTTCACATTTCAATTCATTTTGATGAGCAGTTAGAGCCGGTATCATTAAATAAACCTGATGATGGACCTTAGAAGCCCGTAATGGATCTGAGGATACGTTCAACGTAGACATGTGCGGTTTTCGTATTTCAATTCACCTTGATGAACAATTAGAGCCGGTGTCATAAAATGAACCTGATGATGGAATCCTGGAACCCCGTAGGTAATGGATATCAGGATACGTTCAACGTAGACATGATTAGAGCCAGTATCATAAAATAAACCTGATGATGGATCCTGGAAGCCCGTAATAAATCTCAGGATACATTCAACGTAAAAGAAAAATAGTTTTTTTTAGGGATACGTCGCCATCATAACGTTTTTTTTTTAGTTTGGAATAAGCACGCTTAGTCACCTGCTGATCGAACATATAATCCCCATATGGGTCCCAGCGTGCGAAATTACCGTAACGGAGCTGCCATGACTTTGCGCGGCAAGCAGCAGCGCAGCGAGTCATTGAGCGAGAAGTCCGAGCACGGCGGCCATACCAGTGAGCGAGACATCCGTACCTACACCGCTGCCGCTGTCGCGCAAAGTCGTGGTATCTCGATAAGGCCTTAACTACTACGGGCGTCAGCGCGGCGCGGACCGCCAAATAACGTCAGCGTTGGATTTTGTACTTTAAAATAATTTCTATTGACCATATCAACGAAAATATACCGGGTGGAAAGGCACGAGGGTCCTTTGCGGAAATGTTGCATCGGTTAAGTGATACACAGTCGGTTTATAATGTTTAGAAACTTAAACGAAGTTAAAAAAAAAAGTGCAAAATTCGCTAATTATTAACTGTGGTGATAACCCTATATTGCATCTTCACATCATGGCAAGATGGCTAGATTGAGAAATCACCGTCGGGAAAACTCGGGATATTACGTTTATTTCCGTGAGTTGTTGTCATCGTACTGATGACACATAAATGTCAAATTAACCAAATAAAATGCGAAAATACGAATATCAGTTACTTTATTACAATTTTTACATACGGTGTTCAAATTTTCCATCGTGTCTCATAATACACGCTGCAGCACGCTGCTTCTGTTTTGAGTTGGAGGCAGAAACACTGGTCCTATAATTGTTTCCCCGTAAATCGTTAACTGACCAAAGACACTGCTGTAGGCGACACGATTGTCTTCGGCAAATGCACATGTTCGTTCCTTCTATTCCACATACCGTTGCGAGTAAACAAGCTTTCATCGCTTCAAATAACATGCCTGATAAAATCACGTTCTTCCACTGTTTTTGGCAGTAGCCACCGGCAGTAAGGTTCACATAGGGCAGTCCCTTACAGGAAATAAAGCTTGAACCCTCTGAACAGGTCCCTCCACGTTGATCGTTCTAAGTTGTTCCTGGTACAACGGGCTGATTGTTGGCGACACGATCAAAAGCACGTAAAATTGTTCAACGACCTGTTGGGTGTGGTGGTGGATATGTTTCACTGTATCGTCGTAAAGCTTCAGCCGCATTATAATTGTAACTCGCGCATAACATGAGCAAATAATAAATATCCACGTGCTTTTAACAAAGGTATTTCATTTAGAGGTAAAGCAAATTGAAATTAACTTAAATGTCAATTTCATTTCAAACATCATATTTATGATCGATGTTAAATCATGCAAAGAGGTTCGATAGTTGTAAAAAATGCGTTAATTTAATTCTATCTCGCGTCGGCGTATGAAAAGTCGTGTTACTTTAGTGTAATATCCAAACGACGATATTTGATGATAACCGAAATAAAATTAATAACAAGGACGGCCTATTGTATGAATTGCTGATCAAACAGGGAACAATTTCCATTTACTCGAAAATAATTTTGTAAAGCGAGTTAACGAACTAAAACCTTTTTATTATCAGTTTAGGTAGGTAAACAGGGACGTTTTATTTATGCTGAAAGAGGTTACTATCATCTTTAATTGTTTATGATGATTCAGTACATTCGAGTGGTTGTCAAGTCGTGTCATGTGAGTTGTTTGTTGTGGTTAGAATTAATAACTAAGAAATTACATTCCACCAGAAAATTTAATAAGTAGAAAAACAGAGACAATCACCTCTGCAAATCCTGCAACGATTTTTTTAGCGTTTCACGCAGACCTAAGAATGGAAAAAGCAACATATTAACGTAATATCCTGACGTCTAAAGATTGTTTACAAGTAAGTTCATTGACCCAGCCACCTGATTAGGGTTGGCAAAAAGTAGTTTTTGGTATGAATGTTTAAAAGGCTATAACTTGAAAACGGTAACATATATTTCCATAGTTTCTATGGAGGAAATATAGTGCTAAGGTTGAACTATCTGCCAGTTCCGCAAAGGATCCTCGTCACGTTCCACCCTGTATATGCGCCGTGTAGCTCCTAAAGTAAAGATCGTAGAGTAAACATATACCAAATGTATATGTATAATGTATATGTCAAATTTGTAGGAAATTTTATGTAAAAACTTTCGTTCGAAGTAATTATAATGCCAGTAAAATCTGAATAAAGTACCTTTAACTCTCCCTACTCACTCAGCACAGCCCTCACCCCCGAGGACTTTTAGTATGTTCATCTAGACACCACCAGGTTTATTTCATCTGTGTTAGTATGATCATCAGGTTTATTTTATGATACCGGTTGTTTTCGCCAGACACAAATCGAATTTACCCCGGGCCCATGTAAGGGCTAATTATCAAACGATCTTGCCTAACGCGAAGCAAAGGAACGCGGTACGCGCCCTATGTACTTAAACCTAACCTTAATTCTACTTCAGACCGACCTGGGTTTCCAGCCGAATTTCTTCTCGGCCGCAAGTATGTGTTATTGTTTTGTGTAACGTGTATGAATGTGTTACTTGCGACAATAAACGACGTCCCGTTCTGCACCGCCTCTCCGATCTCGTCAACAAGCACTCCCTAGAACACAGTTCACACCAAATTCGTACCACTTATCACTCCAATCCAATGAATATCGTCCAACAATAAAAGCCTCGGCGCCCCCGTGGTAGCACAGCCGATACGAGACCAAAAACCCGTAAACTAACACGTGGTGAGCAGCATTCCTTCACCACGAAAGAAAAAAAAAACTAACTGATTGTGTGGCCAGTGGGTAAAAACTATCGATTCTCAACACCGGTTCTAACTGCTCATCAAGATGAGTTGAAATGCGAAAACCGCACATGTCTACGTTGAACGTATCCTGAGATCCATTACGGGCTTCCAGGATCCATCATCAGGTTTATTTTACGATACCGGCTCTAATTGCTCATCAAGATAAGTTCAAATTCGAAAACCGCACATGTCTACGTTGAACGTATCTTGAGATCCGATCCATTACGGGCTTCCAGGGTCCATCATCAGGTAAATTTTATGATATTCACTTTAAGTGGTGATTCAGGAGGAGTTGAAAAGCGAAAACGGTTTGCTTGTATTCAATTTATTAGCTTAAAACTAAATAACAAAGGAATGGATCCACCAAGCTCGTATATTCCCGGGAACAATGGGAATTTTCTTGGAATATTCCCAAATGAGAATTAGCCGGTAACGGGAATTTCTCAACTGCACAACACAAGTGTTATGATGAGCAACTACGAAAAAACTAAGTTTCTTGAACAACTACTTTTTAATATTTTTGTTAACTTACACACCCTGTAGCTCCCAAAGTATTGATCGTAGAGTAAAAATGAATATGACCAAATTTGCAGGGAATTTTATGTAAAAACTTTTGTCCGAAGTAGTCATAATACTATTTTTACTAAATATTTGAGATATGAGCGAAAATCAGGAAAAAGGTACCTTTAACCCCCCTACTCCCTTAGCACAGCCCCCACCCTCGAGGACTTTTAGTATGTTCATCTAGACACCATAGGGTATAAGTGTACCAATTTTCAAAACTACACGAATTATTTCCCCTGATTTTATTAAGCCAAAGAGGAAAGTAACTCATCTCTTATCCCTTACCACTAAAAAAATAGTAATCATAGTCAATTTTGAAGAACTATGCCTAATGTTATGAACTAGTTAATTGTTTATTTTATTAAAGCAGTAACGCCTGCTAACGTAAACTGAATGTTTACTAATGAAGCGAAAATTGAAAAATTTAATAATTAATAATAATAAGTAATTCGGGTGTAGCACATCGTTACTATCGAATTCTCAACAAATTTGAGACGATGGTGCCGACGATAAAGTCTAAATCTTTACGGTAGATGGCGCTACGATGCCACCCTAAGGCATGTCGAAGCAACTGGTTGAAAAATTCAATGGCATTGACATCTGATTCGGTGGTCCAATTGGGAGGACGCCCGTGTTGGCCCGGAAAGCCGTTGGAAACGCAGGTTCGAATCCTGTCCGAATCATTAAATTTTTCAATTTTCGCTTCATTAGTAAACATTTAGGTAATTGTTGGCAATGAAGAGGATTCACTATAACATGTCACCTTGATGACCCTTGCCTGGGCTCGTGATGTCTTGTCATGGTGTTCTAGCTGCTGTTCCTTCTGAGCCAGTGCATCTGTCAGCTCTTCATTCCTGTGGACTGTTTCTAACAGCTTCATTTTTAAATCTAGAATCTGAAACAATACCAACTTTTCAACTCACTATGCACCTTCCCATATTTTAACGACGGGTTATTTGTAAAATATGTGAATTTGGATCTTTCTTTAGAAAATACACATCGGTTTGTTATGAATTATCCATAAGGCGTTAATCCAGTCGCGAAAGTAAGTAAATTAGACCCTAGTCATAGGACTAGGATAGGATAATAATGATAATTAGGATAGCCTAACACTTTCTGAAGAAGAAATAGGGCCAAGGATTTTGCGTAAAAAGGCACGTCAGAAGTTTGGTGAATGCGCATTTAAAAACCAAAAGTGGTGCTGAGGGCGCTTTGGCGGAATATAAAGTTTTTTTTTTTAATTTTGCATTAGCTCAGGAGTCAGAGCATGCCTATGTTTTTTTTTTTTATGATTCAAATCTGGTACCTCTTTCTGTGCTTCTTGGTAATTTGTTTCTTTAGAATCTTCTGTAGTATTAAGTTTATTATTATGTGCTTGTAAATCATTAATGTAATGTTCATATTGGGAAAGTTTCTGTTCTCTGAAACCAAATGAATAATTGATTAAGTATTGATGTCAATGACAGATGACAATGTTAAATTCGTATAAATTGACGCAATGACGTTTCTTGCGTTAATTTTGTTTTTATATTGTGAGTGTTTACAATATTTTTCAATCAATACATGAGATATAAAAACGTAATTTGAAATAGACTCTTTCACATTTTTTTCTTCATATTTTTCTTGCTAAATCAAATTCTGATACAATTCAGCCATATAGAACATTCTCTAACAGTCAACCATTTCTCGAAAATTACAAATATCTCTTGTAAATATTAGAGAAACAAAACGCCTTTTCAGGGTTCCGTAGTCAACTAGGAACCCTTATAGTTTCGCCATGTGCGTCTGTCTGTCCGTCTGTCCGTCCGCGGCTTAGCTCCGTGATCATTAGTACTAGAAATCTGACATTTAGTACGAGTATGTGTATGTATTACGCCGACATAACAGTAAAATAAAAACTATTTTTTTTTCTGGTACCTCCCATACACCTAAAGTGGGGGTGATTTTTTTTTCGTTCCAGCACTAGTGTATGAGGTGTCGTTGAATAGGTCTTTCAAAAATAATAGGGGTCTTACAACATTATTTTTTGATAAAGTTAGCAGTTTTGTAAATATTCGCTCCGAAAATAAAAAAAATAGAGTCCCCCCCTCTAACTTTTCAACCACGAGTCAAAAAATTATGCAAATATTGATGAAAATTAGGCCTTATAAGTACTTTCAACAAAAACTATATTGAATAAAATCGGTCGAGCCGTTTTTGAGTTATCGCAAAAAATCATAATTTTCCTTAAAACGACATAAGTGCCGCGCGGTGTCCCTACACTTCGAACGTTACACATCTTGGTTAAGTGCCATACTGTATTAAAACATTTCGCTCAATCTGGCGCGTATAATCGATTACTTCCAGAATGTAAGTAAGTAATTACTGTTACTTTGGCGTTTACGACCTTTTTATAGAGCTTGAAATCTTTCTCGTAATTTAAATCTTTCTCGTAATTTTCGTCTATTGTGAAGGATGGGCAACTACGGAACCCTACTCTGAGCGTGGCCTGACATGCTCTTGGCCAGTTTTTTCTTGATTTTACATTAACATGGATTTATTGTGGTATCGATTTCAATGACGGCAACCAATGCAAGAACTGTGGACTTCGTCTATTGTGGGCTCTGGTCTAGCCATATAGGCCAAATTTGGGGAATTTCGTGTGCTTGTAGTATTAGGTAGACTTACAGCAACTTGTCATTCTTGATCAATTCTCTCATTTGAGTCTGCATTTTGCCTATTAATTCCTCCTTGGCTACAAGTTCAGCAGCCAATTTCTGTTGCATTCCTATTTTGTTTTCGGAATCCTACAAGAAAATTAACATAAATTATTATAAGTAACGTTTAAAATTACCTTACATATTTTGAGGTAGCCATCACCTTGAAACCGAAGTAATTGTTATTCCTGGGGGTATAAAAGACTGAAAAGAAAATCTATAGTCGTACTACACTTCTTACATGAGTAGAAAATTTAAAAAAATATAAATTTAGGCTGCCTTGTCCCTAAGAAGCGGAGCGGACAATATGAACCAATCAGACTGCGTCTTTGTGAAGCCCAAAAAAAGTGCATTTAAATCTGTGGAATATTACACATTTCCGCTATGCTTTTGTGGACTGGCAGCCTAAGACTTGATAGAACGGAACGGATAATTACAGAAATCTTCGTAAGCGTTTCCAGGAATCGTATTTTCTCCCGTTTGCACACTACTACTTCGTCTTCGACCAAATGCAACGCAACTTTCGTAGCTTGCAATTCGGCCAACAGTTCCATTTCTCGTGCAGTTGGAAGGTTTCGGTCGTCGGTTTGTTCTGGAACGATATCTAAATTGTATTATTTGTATTTAGTTACAGTAATGAGGATGCAAGTAAGTGAAAGGACCAGTAAATTATCATCAAATACAATCAAACAGTTAACGAAATAAATTATTTTCCATTAAACATTTTTCCTAATAAGATTGTATTCCAAATCTCAAATCACATTGTTGTTTTAAAAAATATAAATTTATAAAACTCAATTTGTGAGCAGCAGAATGGGAATAATAAATGACAAATGGTGACTTGACATATTTAATCAATCAGTTATGGAATACTGAACCAAAATAAACCAATGAAATGTACCAGTCTTTTCAAGTTCCATTATTTTAGCATCAAGCTGTTCTCGTATGTTTCTGCTTTCCGCCAATGCTGCATCTCGCTCTTCTGTAAGTTCCTGCTCTCTTTTATGATTTAATTCAATCTGTTCCTCTAAAGTAGTCTTCATTTGTTTTAATTCATCCTTCAAATCATTAATAGTTAAATTGTGTTCAGCCGTTATCTGTTCAATGTGCTCTTTCAGCGCTGCTACTCTGTTAACATTTCAATTTCTAGTTATAGGATATGGCATGTATGTGAACGCGATCCGTGATCAGCACCGCCTCGCCTCATTGACTCACTGTCGATGATGCTGCGCATCGTTGTATGTTAAGAGACCTTATACATTTTAAAATGCACGTAATGCGCCTATCGATAACTTCAACCAACTTTTTAAAGTGTATAATACTTTTCCTTGAGCTCTAGATAGTAACAGCTATTTCGTGCTTTCATTGCATGCAATCAAAAATAAGTTAAGGTAAAGAAACATGTTTGATCATAGAGAAAAATAACTAAAACAATTAGTATTTTTGAACGGATAAGGAACCTTAAGCCGTGAAAGCCATACTTTTATACATTTGTCCGAATGTATAAAAGTATGGCTTTCACGAACATCGAACACTTTGCTTCCTTCACTGTACGAACCTGTTATCGATATTTGTGCGAGTCACCATGTTTTGTAGGTAATAAAGTTATGGTAGTAGTTTAAAAAAACAGTGAAACAAATACCCTGTATAACCAACGATATCAACCTCGACAGTAAAAGTTACAAAGGAGGCAAATAGCTGGGCGTCTGTCATAAGCGGGAACATCACCGGCGCTGTAATTTGCAGTGACTGCGACTACTGCGAGTTGCCCACGCATCGCTTGTTGCTCTATCTTGTGACGAGGAGAGTCGGTGCTGATTAGCGTGCATCAACAGTAAAGAGTATCATACAAATAATAGAACGGCTCGAGTGGTACTGACCACACATTCTAGTCTTCCCCCACGTTCCCCCCGAAAGGGGGTGTGAGAAGACCAGAATGTGTATAACCCAGTGCCGCGGTATGTCATTAACTAACTTACTCAGCCTGAAGAGCGTCCCGTTGCTGTGCTAAATGACCGCTCGCCACTTCGCCGGTTTTCAAGGAGTCTCTCAACTTTCTGGCCCGCGCTTCGATCTGCCCTTCTCTCTGGCGCGACTGGCACAGAAATAAAACTAGAGGTAAAGTTGAGTTGAGGTACCATACACTACTTATATCACCAATTCGCTAAGCTTTAGTTAAGTTACTAAAGACTTAAAGAAATACTATCAAGTTTAAACAAAAAATGCATTTATCATCATCATTCTTGTTGGTATAAGAGAAGTTGATTACTATTTAAAAAAATCCAAGTCACCTAGAAATTGAGCTTCCAATACTGGATTTTTTTGAAAAAATCCCTGGTTTGAAAGCCCTACCTAGAAATGAAAAGCATCTAATCATTTTATAACGGTCAGTCAGTTGGAGGACTTAATGTATGGATCTTTTAAAACAGGACCAAGAAGCAGAGAGAAGAATAGAATTAATAAACAAACTTGCCTTATCCATTTATGGAGGATGGGAATTCCGACAAATAATTTATGAATTTACCTGTTCTTCCAGAGTTTTAACGGTGCCAGTTAATGTAGTAATGCTTGCTTCGGCTTCATGAAGCTGTCGGTCCATCTTGGCTATACGATTACGAGTTTGTCGCAGCTGCGACTCCGAAAGGGCCAGCTTTTCTTTCAAAGCAAGTTTTGCAGATTTTTCTTCTTCCAACTCCTTAAGAGTTTCCTATAAAAATATATTAAGGATTTTTTTAACAATTAGTATGAGTTAAAGTAACGATCTTAACGGCCATCGTTGTTCTGCACCAGAGGAATAGCAACCCAATTAATCTATTGATTGCAACTAATACAGGTATATGCTCTCTAGATAAACTTTTAATCACTTCAATCAGAAGCGAGTAAGAATAGACAAGATTTAGTGTTCTCTTATGCTAGATCGGATTTTATTATAGCGACTGCAGCAATCACGTATCTTTAGAGGCCCTATGAAACTATTCTAATCTGTACTGTACCTCGATAGAATTAATTCCAGATTCTGGTCGATTTTGTCGCAATTCATTAATGAGAGTTGTGTGTGTTTCGAGCTCCTCTTTGAGACGCGCTATATCGCGGACCAGCGATTTACCGACAGCAATAAGCACTGTTTGATCTCTCATCACTCGCCTGAGAAAATGACATAAAATGATTATTAAAGAAAACCTGACAAGGTCAGAGAAACATGACGCTAATATATCGTCTAATAGATCACATGAGTATGAATTATTTTATTTGTGCGCCATTTTGTATTGTGTAACACATACGAAATAGAATCTAAAGATGTTCGGTTGTATCGATAGTCACCTCAATTATTAGCATCCAAGATTGTGAAAGTTAGTCCCAATAGTTGTGAAGACTCAAGGAAATATAGCACGACAGTGTTTTTGCGTGTATACCTAAGTATATACACGCAAAAACATAACCCCAAAGTATTACCTACAAACATCGCGGCTCTGAGAGAAGAATGGCTGTCTCGTTGTCCTTGCCACACAATGAATGACAAAAGTTACACTCTTATTTGGAATTGGAGGCAGAATTGCAATATGTATTATTTTTATTATCGTTGAACATTTTAATAAAATAACATTTTGAGATATTTACCTAGAAACGTATGAAACAGCGTTCACCGTAGAATCTGCTTGGTTCTTGAGATTCCCCAGAGCCTCGTAAAGCTGAAGGCCTTGTGCGTTGTAGTGGGAAATTTTCTGCGTTGTTTCGCCTTCACCAATGTCTTGTAGCTGTATTTAAAACGTTGTTAATTATAATGTTGCTTCTAATTAAATGACCTTATATATTTTCTTCGTAGTAGGGTAAAACTCAGGTTGGTCAAGTTTTTGTAATTTTGATTTGCCTAATTTAATTTTTCATAAACTTACTTTACTAACGTATTCAGTTTTTCTTTTTTTACTAGCCTATAATTGTGTCCCACTGCTGGGCAATGGCCTCCCCTCTCTTGCAACACTAGTCTTTATTGGCTGCATGCTCCCTCCACTCGTTACTAAATGAATGCATCCAGGTCATCCCGCCATCTTCTTTTCGGACTGCCTCTGCTCCGGTAACCTTGCGGTGTCCGCCAGACATGTCAAGCCCAGTCCCACTTCAGCTTTGCGGTCTTGGCACCTACGTCTACAACGCGTGTTTTGGAACACAGTTCAGTGTTTCTTATACGGTCTTGTCTACGAACAGCTAATATGCTGCGAACATCGCTGTCTGGCAAACTTTGAGCCTGGTCTTTTGAGCTTCAGTCAATGACCAAACTTGTGCTCCGTAGGTTAGAACAGGAAGAATACACATATCGACGAGTTTTCGTTTTAGCGAGAGAGAAAGGTTTCCCTTCATTAGTGCTTTCATGGACCAGAAGCTCTTCCAGGCGTGGTCGATACGTCTATCGATTTCCTTTTCGAAGGAAGCTATCTGGCCCAAGTATACGTACTCGTCGACATATTGTAATTCTTGCCCATCCACCTCGACCCTAAGTTTTGTTCTGTAGGTCATCAACCGTGTTTTTGCTCTATTCATTGTGAGACCGAACGCCAAGCTCGCCGTGCCAAGGTCTTGAATCATTTGCTGTCGTTGAAATGCCGTGTGGGAAAATAGAACAATGTCGTCAGCGAAACGTAGGTTTGTTAACCTTTTGCCGCTAACGTCAATGCCCATTTTCTCCCACGAGACCGCCAAGTTTTTGAATATTTCCTGCAGACAGCTGTTGAAGAACAATTTTGGAGACAGCGGGTCGCCCTGTTTGACACCTTTCTCGATTTTGAATACGGGGCCAGGGGTATGCAGTTTAATGCTAGCTGTGCTGTTGTTGTATATTTTTCCAACGAGCCCTATATACGGAAAGTATAGCAGAGTGCTTCACACTATCAAATGCCTTGCTGTAGTCGACAAAAGTCACTTTACCTAATGATTATTTCGCACACACTTTGTTTGTCAAAATTTTCTAATTTTTGCATATGTCATTTATTTTTATCTGTTATTATAAGTAGGTACCTACCAATGTTTTTTTTTCGCACAATCTTGCTTTGTCTTAATTTTCATATCGCCTAGTTTTTGTGTACATAATTTTATATTATATATTATTCAACTAGCATAATTTTATTTCCTATAAATACTAGGTTACTGCATTTTTTGTATAATTTTAGTTCGCCTTATCTGCACAGTAGGTACCTACAATACGATTAAAATCAGTTAACGATTCGGCCAACCTCGGTAATTGTCGTGAATCCCTCATCTCTCACATAGAGTTATTAATTTACAGATATGACCTTTAATTATATTACTCGATGCGTATTGAATAGAATACAAGAACGATATGAGCAACAAAACCTCCTTAGTAGCTCAAAACTAACACAACCTTTATATTGAAATAAGAAAAATAATTGACTATTTTTATATATTGTATACAAGTATAGCTTTAATAAATAATGAATGTTCAAATTCATGTCGCTTCAAAAGGGGGGATCTGCGCATGTAAATTTGTACGTAAATCGGCTACTGCGCAGTCAAGGTCAGGGTCAAGAAGTTTGCCGGCTACTGTACAACGTGGAGTCAGCGTTTAGCCATTAAATATTATGCCACTTTTGAATCTCTCTATAAGCCCGCTTCGCGAAGCTACGATAAAGTAATTTTTGAGCAGGAGAAGTGAAAAAAAAAACAATACTAATATTACTTATATCGCGAATTGAGCCTTCCTGACGTTGTAAGGATAAGAGGGCATTGTTTTTGAAATTTATAGAAACTTGTGCTCGCTCCGCAATGCGCAAAAAACTGCGTAACTTCGGTTTTTTTTATCACTTTTTGATCTAAAAGTCGTAAACGATGTGTTTTTGACATTCCACGTTCAGTACAATTTGTATACAAACTCGAAAAAAACGAAAGGAAGATAAACATGGATTTTAGGATTTAACATAATTTTCTGAAAAAATAATAATATAAAGCATGGTTACTTTTTAATTTGCATGATAGCTGGTGCAGCTATGAAAAGTTTAACACTTGGCTAAAAGCCATTATGACACGCAGCTAGGTTATATTTGTTCGCTCATTTTGTTCGCTCGTCCAAATAATCATTTCGTGTCACAATGGCTTATTTTAGTCCCTTATTGTTAAACAATCTACTAGGAATTGATCACTCACATTGTCTGTTCGTAGAAGCTCTTTAACCCAGTCTATAATCTCCTGCCGCGCTGTGAAAGCTTGAAAACACAAGTCAGCGAATTGGTGTGGAATGCTGTGTACCTTGGCTTCCACTTCATTTAGACTGTACTCATCTATAACACAAAAAAAAATACATCGCACCTTTGCCTGATGCCAGATCTGTGTACATTAAACACCAACAGACGCTGAGACAGCATATGATATTGATGGGCCTTGCAATAACTACCGACAAGAAGAAACTCAACATGCGTGTTGCTGGGGCTTGCTGAGCCTACGCCGAGGAGGTGAATCAGTATTCTTATCACGAAAAACCATTATTTTATATCAACATTATCAACGTTCCGGCAAGAATACAGTCAATAAATAGCACCGCCTCATCTACGTCCACGGTTGTATCAACACAGCTCTATCTGCGTCAAAGCTTCCGCGATCCAGTTAGTCACGTTGCACTTGCGACAGCATAAACTCGGAACACTACGGTGTATAAAGTACTAACAGGGATAGTCGATAATTTGCTGCCTCATCCATGTCTGCGGCGGTATCACGGTAGAGCTGCATCAGTTTCTCCGCGGGCCAGTTGGCCACGTTGATCACCAGCAGCCCCTGGGATAGTATAAACTCGGAGCAACGGTAACTACAACGTACCAACAGGAAAAGAGTCAATAAATTCCACTGCCCCATCCATATCCACAGCAGCGTCACGATAGAGCTGTGAGAGCTCCTCCGCGGGCCAGTCAGCCACATTGAACACCAGCAACTCTTGCAGCGTGCCCTCGCCGCCACCCATTACGTTCTCCTGAGATATGCGCTCGCGTAAGCTGCGCAAGCTGTCGAATACTTCCAGAACAGCTTGCTGGAAATAGACAGACAGGGACAGATGCTTAGTTAGTTGAGTTCAGGTGACAACAGTAACGATTTTTTTTTACTTATATTAGGAGGTGCCCCGTAATGTCGTTAGCCTATTTTTTTTACTGTAGTCGGGTAAAATTATCCTTTAACCATCATTGAATGTTCAGCTACCCCTGTGCCAAAATTGGTTGAAATCCGTCCAGCCATTTCGACGTGATAAACGGACAAAGAAATACTACGAACAGACAAATAGCGGGCTAGCGACGCACGCCAATACAAATCCTGTATCGCGCTGTTAAGATTTTTTCTGAAAGAATCAGCGATCTCCATAGAAAACTTATTTTAATTACCATTTTAGAATTTTATAATAGTGTAGAATTGTAAATGAGATGCGACATCTCACAACATAGCTACTAATCATTATAAATACGTAGTAGAGTTTAGTTCACCTGTTTCAAATCGAGTTCCTTCTTTAGTTTTTGGAACTGTTTCTCTTTTTCTGAATAAGCAGACTTGATATCGCTATCGTCAGTTAATGAAGTGTCATTCATCAGGTTCATAGATTCGGAAGGTGCCTGCTCATGGGGTGTGGGACACGAGGGTTGTGGCTGCTGCTGAGTCTTCGGATTTGAATTAAGTTCAGGTTCCTTGTGTTGGAGCTTTGGTGTGGTCGGTCGACTGGCAGGAGTGTTGTGTTGTACTGATTCAAGAGTACAGGAAGGAGTACTTGGCCTGCTGACTTTTAGCGGTGTCCGAGTCGTGGCCGGAGTCTTCGGGGTATGGGGACGGCTCACTTCTGAGGATTTTGGTTGTGCTATCGGTGTGTTTATCGTTGTAGTATGATCTGTAAATTGGAAGCGAAAAAGTTTTTAGCAAAATCGAAGAACCGATTCGAAAATGATAACATTGAATTTTAGAAAAGATAGTGGAAATCTGATCCGTAAGTAATGAAAATTGATAACGTTTGTTCTTCCACAGGCGAATACTTTGGAAAATTAGCAATCTTTATTTTAACATTAATAGCATCAAAAATACGCGATTATTTTTCCGATTTCCCGTTTCCGCGCTAACACGCTGGTTTTCTTTTAATATCAAATATAATTAAATATCAGGCCTTACCACTTCCGTTATTTTCAAAATCGTTGTCGTTATCGAGTTTCGTAGCATCCTGTGAGGACTCGTCCGTATTCTCTGATACGGCAGCTGTGTCGTGTTGGAGGTTTATTACCTCAAATAAATCCTCCTCCTAGAATTATAAAATTGGTTGAAGTTTGGAGCAATTTTCAAGACTTAAAAAAATTAAGAGGTTCTAATTTGACGGGATGTTTGTTTATGTATGTTCCCCGATTTCTCGAAGAAGGCTCCGCTGCACTGATTTGGGTTTTTTTATTTGAAAGGTTTTTTTTTAGTTGATCCCTTTGACATCAGGATAAGGTCTGATATGAAATCCTGGAGAAATGGAAGAAAATCTTCAAATATTACACAGCTGTGCTGATTTTGTTTTTGCTTTTTTAAAGTAACTTATGCAGATCTCCTCTTCATTGTAAGTACTAGTCTTTTTTTTCATACCTAAGCCCCAAGCTTAATTATAAATTTTTAAAAATCTTCAAAAACTTAACGCTGACGTATAAAAAATCATATCAATAATATTTATCAATCAGGAATTAATAGTTTAGGCTTAAAATTTTGAAAAACTTCGAAAAACTGAATCGACAAAAAAAACTATAGGTATAGTTACTAAACCTACTTACTAAATTACATGACAATTGCTTGAGAAATGCGACCTGCACGTCTAGCATAACTTTGGCACGCGACTCATGTCGCGCGAGATAGCATCATCCGTCACTATCTAATAGTACTGTACAGACAGAGACAGGTAGTATATCTCGCGCGAGAAAGAGTCGCGTGTCTAAGTTATGCTAGCCGTGCTGTTATAGTTGAGAATAGCCGCAGTATGGACTGTATGGACATCCAAACATCCGGACATACGAAACAATTGTTTGGCCAAGCTGAAACGGAGACGCTTCGCTCGCTAGGTCAATAGCTACATAATTATCATCGGTCTCTATAGCAGGTAATAAATTTAATATCTACCTTCATGTCCATATTTGAATCGATCTTCGCATTTGTATCAATTTTTGTGTCAGCGGCAGGGTTTCGTTGAGGAAGGATAACTCTTTTCTGAAATAAAAATAAACAGTTCTAACAATTTGTTTGAAATCCAAATCGACCATTTTTATATATTTTTTTTCATTTTGCATCTGATCGAATCATTTTTACCCTTTTTTTACCTTAGACGTTACGGGTTTGTTAAATGTAGGCACGTTGCGATTGGAAATGTCATAGAAAAATACTGGACGCCTCGATTATTGACGGTGCGGATCCGGTTAGATATGCGATAACCTTTACTATGGCTAAATTTTACTATTCAAACAAACTGTCTCTAATCGCGTTGACAATATAAGTTAGCGAGCGCAGGAGACACCGACCTTTTTGCCATCCAGCTCGTCGACGGAAAACTATGACGTCAACCAATAAACGGGATAGCTATGAAAATGCAGAGGCAAATGACGTCATGGATTCCGTCCACAGCTTTCCGTGGACGTAATTTGCCGTCTTTGGCTTACATGCTTTACAGGCATACATGCTCAATTGCTTCATCATCATCATCATCATCTCAGCCTCTCAATCTCTTACGTACTTATATGGTTTTATTACCTTTAAATTTGGTGATGACGGAGATTTGTTAGTTGCCGTGCGCTGTGCAGAGGAGACATTCGTATTGTTATTGCTCATGTTTTGTTGGCGGTTGGTGATGAGTGCGGCGCGCGCTGCCGACGCCGCTGTCGGCCTGGGCACCAGCTTCGGAGCGGGCGCAACTGAAAAAACATGTTATTATTAGCTAAGTGTTTTATAAATCCGTAAAACATGTCTGAATTAAAAGAAATTGTAGTCAGTCCACACCTGATGGCCAAGGCAGCAATAAGTACCTCTATGCAAACTGAGAAGCCATACGACGTGTGCAACTTAAGCGTTGCCTTCTTCTCTTTTGATTGCTTAATACCACTTAATCCTGTGCATAATAATTCGGAATAATTGGTCGCCTATACTTATCAATACTTATCATGTCTCCGACACGTAATCTAGCTCTATGCAAAAATAGACCATCATTATTTTGCTTTTCTATTATAGGTCTAACAAGCTACACTTATTGACAAAGGAGAACTTGAGACTTTTGAACCTGTCTCTCTAAGCAATATTAGCCACCGATGTGTCAAAATAAACTATTTTGGTGAAATTATGAGCAACTGATCAATTGATCATACTATTTTAGTGCCTTCTACTGTAGTCCCACGTGTTTCTTGACTTTGTTTTTATCTAAGATGCACACGTTGGTAGGTATTTCTCTATTACTGACCTCATGCTTAAGAAAGAACTAACACTTACAAGGCTTGTCCTTTTGTGGTTTTGTGGTGGTCATTTTGTGGCAGTTGTGCTGTGATGGTGTGAAGTCTGATGTTAAATTTCGCGGTCCGTGAGGACGCTGCTAAACGTTGAAAATTTTGATAATTATTTTCTTGCACAATATAATTCCTTACACATGTCAAAATGAAATTCTAAATTTCAAAAAACTATTATTCATCTATATCCTTGTGTCATGTACTCGGCGACTTATTACGGCCTTTTTAAATGAAAGTTTTTAGGTAGGTATCTAATTTATTTTAATATAACAGTTCACTTTTTTAGCCAATTTTTTAGTTATTTATTATTATAGAAGTAAAATTCCTATTTATTATTAACATAATCTATTATCTAGTGCAGCAAAACTTAATGTTTTTACTGACTGGCTAGTTTCCGAATTGTCATCCTATTGACAATTTCCGCTGATCTAATTTCTTTCACATTTTCTGTTTCCGACATAGTGAATATGTAACGGATATATTTTAGATCGCTTTTTAGGCAAAATTTTAGTAAATAGTATTAATACAGATGCATTTGCATCGCCGTGGCGATATAAACAAAGTGGATATGAATTCGAGCCGACGAAGCCATTCCTCACCTATGGCACAACCAACATCAATTGAAGGTGAAGATAACCATCGTATCATAGCACTTTCTTTGATATACTAAGGTGTTGATAGCATTATATACTAGTTATACTACTATATAACTAGATATATTCTCGTAAATTGTGATCTAAGAAGTGGCCAGTTGTATCCGGCAGGTTTATTCGACGACCAAGTTACATAACATGACTCGTGTAACACGATATTGATATTGTTTATTTCCTTAAATTATTTCAAGTCTCTCTGAATCTTTTCTGAATAGAAAAGTTCATGTCACGCTATATAAAGAGTTGCGGGTCAAGAGAGACTGCTTTATCATTTCTATAATTTTGGCAGGTAAACAAGCAAAAGAGCGTTCACATGGTGACCACAGATGCCGGATACCGCGGATGACGTCTCCCCCGAAGGATCAATCTCCAGCTATTAAAGAAACACATGGCAACGGCTCAGTGGTAATGTCAAACTTATCTTTGTTCATTTATTACCTACAGTTATAACGAACGCAATCCCTGGATAGAAAAGGCACGATATCACTGTTGAGTAAACTAAATACCAAATTGAAAAGTTTTATTTGTCTGAAACCGCTGCAATGCAGATTTTGATAAAAAAAAATTATACTTTACAACCCTAACCTAATTATATCCCATACACCAATGACCTGAATTTCTTTCGCGAATGATCTACGGGTATGGAAAACGGTTTGGTTCATGACGTCTAATTCCCCGAATGTCTAATTTCGCGTAGGTAAGTGTAACAGCCGAAAATTCTAATTTCGCAGAAGTCTTATTACCCGAATTTCTAATAACGGGGAAGTCTAATTGCCCGAACCTTCAGACTCGCTCAATTTCACTTCGTCTACAATCCCAACTCGTCCAATTGCTCAGCTCGTCCATTAATTCACTGAGTGAATTTCACTCGGATGTTCACTGGAGTGAAAATATCGATTCATTGTGAGTCAATTTCGATATACTTTTCTTAAATACTACCAAGAAGGCTGGTCAAATTGCCAAAATAATCCAGCACATAATCGAAACTGTGTATGTATTTGAAAAACCTACCTACAGTTAAAGAGTAGGTATGAAGACGTGTCGTGAATGTGGACGAAATGGGAACGTGGATGAAATGGTAAAGTTGGAACAAATGGAAAGTGAAGACCTAAGTGAAGCTGTTTTTAAAAGATCCGGACGAACTGAGAACCTCCCTCATTTCGAAGTCTGTTAATAACAGCTACTTCCACCGGAGGCATGAAGAAAAGTAGACAGGAGGTAAACATTAATTTTTATTTCACCATTAACAGCATCGAATTCAGGTCATTTGCGTATCGGGTCATTCGCGATAGTAATTCAGGTCATCTGCGTATCATGTAATTTGCGTTTCTGGCAGTATGCGTCGAAATGGACTCAAGTCAAGTTTGGGAAAAAAAATTTTGATCACCCGCACTAAAAACACAATTACCAAGAACGGACACAAGATAGCTTGTATTCTGCTTCTTAAAGTCAACTAAGGCAAGTTTCTAATGATATCTTGATATACATATTTGTAATAACTCGAAAGGCGACGGAACCCTACTACCTACTAACTGTTGCCCGGTTTTTTATGGGCACAACCAATCCTATTTCAAGGCCATCCAGAATACCGATGACTCTAAAAAATATAAGCATTCGGAATGCCAAATAATGGTTTTATTTTGCCATATTTACGTTATTCTATTAATTCAGGCATCCCGGCCGCGGTCTACCGCGAGCCGGAGGAAGGACCACAGCTCGCTACCTCCTCAAACCGCACAACACGTGCAAGGTTTACGGCAGACTCGCTCTGACAAAGAGAGACCCACGCTTAAGGTACACTGCTTTAAATAAAATAATTTATTATGCTTGTGCATGAGTGCTTTTGCATGAGAATTATGTAAGGTAGCCAAGCGGAGAGCCTAACCTAACTATTGGACTGTTTCTTCCGAAGCTATAAAGCGAAAAAGGGCTAAGTGGAGCTGGTAAGATGTGCTAGGAAAATAAATGTTCTGAGGCACACCAGTTAAATGTCCCACCAGCCCAATGTCACACCAATGCGAACGAACGGAACCCACTTTGTAGAACATTGATGTAGCAGATCACTCGTGAATCCCTAAGCGAATCATATCAGCTACCCTCCTTAGCTCGCAACCCTCCCTATATAAAACGTAGCTCATCTGAGCCCGTGTGCCCGTGCACACGTGCGCTACCCGTTTCCATTACCGTTAAGCTTAGGCTTGGTTATGGGAATAAACAATCGTAGTGCTGGATTTCTGCTAAAGATATGCAAAGGTGCGTAGTTAATAGTGGCGTGGTGTCCATAGAACCTGATTCCCACCTGTTTGCCCAGTTCAGGACGATTGAGCATCATTCTTTATAGCTACTGAAGAAAAAAGTTAGCACAATCGACCCTACCTTGTTCTGAGTTTTTGTTAGCCACCACGCGACTGGTAGGTAAGATTGTATTTATACGTTTTAGAAGATAAACTTGATCACAACAATACACATGATGACATTATTTCAGAGTTCTTTAAACTTGGCATTTTTACACAGCGACCGTCAACTCTTCCGAAATCATCATTTCCTCCATTCCGGCCTCCAACAACTGTGATAAATATACCTGTCTCAAGAGATCTGGTAAGTCAATTTACATGTAAGTACAGTCACCAAAAGTAGCTGATAATTTTAGTATGCATTTGATATAAGTAGGTACCTATGCCAATATTAAAATTGCTAATATATTTAGTACGCTAAGCAACAAAGCGACAGTAAATTTTTCATACCGTACTACGGACGTAAACATACGAAGAAGTATCTAGTGTCGCCATAAGGGTAGTCAACTGTTGGTCCGTACCTCGCAGCTCTTTGTGCCGCGACAAATATTGTCTATTTCGAGCCACTGCTTGAGTTCCTCCGCTCGCGGTGGCAAGAAGAATACGGCCCCAGCAACACTGCCGCTCGAGCCTCTCTCTCGTGACTGCACCCGATGGGCTAGTACCCAGCAGTGGCGTGGGGTCAAAGCATATCTATGCAAACTGGGACTGATTTAGCTTACTTTGTCACCAAAAAAAAATCGGTGAGAAATGGACACCACACCACTGGTACTCAGTTGGTGCTCTCCGGCCTACGGCTAACCAAGGCAAGCCGACATGAGGCTGTGAACATTCAAACTATTGTCTCGCGACAAGCTGTCGCGCGACATAGTATCTATCACCCGTCATTCTCGCCGACAGCATGATGTAGATCCACGTCACGCGTCAAGGCTCAGTTTCATTGGTCGATAGGGCCCGCATGCGGGGTGCGGTAATTTCCATAATGGCTCAGTTTCATTGGTCGATAACTCGGTCGATATACGGCATGCGGGGACTCCCCGCAGGCGGTATAACGACCAGTGAAACTCACAAGTCGATAACTCGGTCGACGTACGGCATGCGTGGACTTCCCGCATATGGTATAACGACCAGTGAAACTCACAAGTCGATAACTCGGTCGATATACGGCATGCGGGGACTCCCGCAGACGGTATAACGACCAATGAAACTCGTAATGGCATGCATTCTGGAAATCTACCGCACCCCGCATGCGGGCCCTATGGCATGCGTTTTGGAAATCTACCGCACCCCGCATGCGACCCGCATCGACCAATGAAACTGAGCCATAACGAGAGCCATTGTGAGTTTCACTGGTTGTTATACCGTCTGCGGGGAATCCCCGCATGCCGTATGTCGACCGAGTTATCGACTTGTGAGTATCACTAGTTGTTATACCACCCGCGGGTCCCCGCATGCCGTATATCGACCGAGTTATCGACCAATAACACTGAGCCATCAGTCAAAACTATAAAGTCTATTTATATGGTGTGCTTTTATTATTACTATTAATAATTATTTTCAGGGAACAAGATGCAGTAGTGAAGAACAAGAAATGTATGTTGACCCATACTTAAAAATCGAGTCTCCTGATGAAACAAACAAAGATGGTAATTTACTTTCATGACACAAAGACTGTATCGTTACTAAAATTATTACAATTACCTAGCCATATACATTGAGGTATTATTTATAATAGAGCCACAGACCGGAACAAAAATTACAAAATAAGTGGCATCGTTGTCATGTTCAAGTAGATGCCAATAACGCTTATTTATAATTTACAACAACATAATTACTTCGTACAAAAGAACTCATTGCTCAAACGTTTAAGTGTCAAATTGGCTTACGTACTTATTACCACAAATATTTTTCGTGTAAATTAACTTTTTTAGCGTATTCAGACTCATGTCTCTTGTCAAACTTGGAACATGGCACGAATGGAGCAGATTTTAATATTTTTACACACTAAAAATATTTTCATTATTATTTTATTTAGGTATTAAAATATATGTTTTGTTTGAACTTAATAAACTCGTAAATTGTTAACAACAAATTTAGTTACGTTTTTATTTAACAACTGCATAAAAAGTTTCCTATAGAAGGGATCAGTAATAATGACATTATTTCTCCTTGTTCCAGTATATGAAATGAGAGTAAGACAAGTGCAAAATATTGACATTATTAACCCTTTAAAGTTTGATCTTATTTGTCGGTGGCGTGGTATGCACGGCCAGCGAACGAATAAAACATAGAACACGAGCTTCATACAAAGTTACCATCAAAAACCGGCCCAATAGTCGAAATGCGCATGCGCACCGGTCCACCAATCACAGCCAGTCAAATGCTCTCAGTTACGCTTAACAAATAAATGTGATTCGTCAATTTCCGAATGGCCAGCTGTGATCCGACTAAACGCATGACATTTGTCTATGGTAACATGGCGGTGACAGTGAAAACTCATAATTGGTGAATCGTTAATGCAATAAAGAGTCATTTTTGTTTACTTCATTATAAATCTTGAATGTTAAGGTTATTGCTTACATACGAATTAAAAAAAAAAAAAACATCTTTTAAGGAATCCTTGTTTGTTCCTTGTTGTTACTAATGCTTTGAATGATTGTTATTAATGGGTGCTGTATATATTATTATTTCTCCTTCTTTGTAATAATTTATATTTTACCTGTAGGGAAAGTCGATACAATTAACCTTTCTAGTGGAAAAATATCAAACATAATTAGGTACTTATAAGTTTTCCTGCCGGACTAACGGAAAACGCATAGCCTTTTCTGAACGGTCTTTGCAAACATTCTTAATCGTGAACGACAAACGTACACACATAATTTCAAATTTTGTCGACGCCGCATGGTTTCAAAATTTGTCCGTGCTCCGACCGCGCACGCCACCGCCGCGCGCCGGCCGCTCGCTCGCTGAGCGCTCGTCGCCGATCGATGTCACCGCTAGTCATCTCCCTCGCACGCGTTGGCTTGCAATCGGGCTTCATACCGCCCACTCTAAGACATGGAAATATCCTATGTATCAGGGCTTGAAGTTAGATACGGATCGGCTACTTGCAAATTTCGTGCGCGCGCGCTTAACCAGGGGTGATTTAACTTCACGTTGTTTAGAAATGTTTAGTTAGTTTAGTGTTTGTTTGAGCGAAAAGTAGGTAATAATACTATTAGAAACAGTGCTAGTGTTTTGATTGTGTTTGTTGTTGTGATTACTGTGGCTTTAAACGATGGAAGGAGTTGTTCTGTGCGATTGTGATGAGTTAATTCAGGTCTTATAATAGGCGAAGGAAAGGTAGGCACTAACTTTCGCTCAGAAAAAGCTCATATTTTCCCCAAAACCCACGCCCGACCTGTGTATTATTGAAATTTTACATTGAACACTAATGCGGCAATAAAATGGATTTACCCACTAAAAAATTACCAAAACATATCCCTGGGCTTGCCCTCTCCTGTAAGCCTAGGCACGCCACTGATTGCATTACTTTTTTCAAATATCGTATATAAATTAGTCATATGGCATAACACCATCCCTATACAAAATCTGTTCCGTAAAATAAATTAAATTAATATGTATAAGGCTTTACTTACGTATGAAAACTGATACCATATTTTTTTTGTGTTTTCCTGAGTGATTACACCATTTCACTCAACAGTACGGCATATTTTCTTACTTTGAGACTTCACTTTTTTCACGTAATGCAACTGTTCGGCGTCGTCGCCATTTGCAAACTAGACAGCCGTTTGACACAAAATTTACGCCCCGCCTTAACTGACACAAAATCCGTGGGGCCAATTTCCGACGCTAGTTAGGCTTCTATGTTTTATTCGTTCGCTGTGCACGGCAGCACACGTTGCCGTCGCCTTTGTATTTTTGGCGTTCAAAGGTTTAAGCTGACAGTGTCTAGACTCTGTAACAAAATAAAACAATAACAACAGAGCAATTTTTTTAGTAATTTATGAATGTCACCATTTTACGCTTCTGTTGATTAACATAAAAAAAACATATGATTATGCCGAACACACGAGAGACGAATTATTTGGCTTCAATTATTCTTCGTGTTTGTCTTACTAAATGTGATCTCCATTTTTACGTTGTTGAGTATCGCATGGGAATCTTGAATAAAAAAAAATAGGATAATTATTTATTGCACTCCTTAATTTATTAATAAAATATAAAACTAAAGCGACTCCTTAGATTTTCGTTCTGTGATGGATGAGGTGCATTTTGTAGGGACAAAGTTAATAATTCTAATACAAAATATTCTATTATTTTACATAGGATTCGTTAATTAATCAATAGAACTTAAGTAAAAAATAATATTCCGTCCTGTTCCTTTATTTTATAGTTGTTATTTCTGTAATTTTTCACTGAAAATAAGGTCACTTTTGAGACCCGTCACGTGTCATGGTCTAAACGAGACTGATCGCCCAAGTAATGCGATTTGTGATATTGCATTAGTTGGGAGGGTGCCATTTTTTCCGTCTGATTGTGTGTCCATGTAATTATTACGTCAATGGCCATATATCTTACGTAAATGATTTTTACACTAAAATTGCACATGCGTTTAATGCTAGGTACTTAATGTGCACTTTGATAAAGTACACATTAAGCATCTGATTTAACTAAAAACTACCCAATACTTTCGAGTAATGATAATGCCAATTGACAAATGCTAAAGGACACTTTACTATTATGTATGATTCCCACTGACCGGGCGGAGTCGGCGCGCGCTCAAGCGCATCTAAATAGTTGCCAAATGAATGTAGAGCTTCTTTACGACAGTCAGATCCCATATTCGAATGTTATTGGCGCCGCTGCCTGCCGATCTGGCGCTTGCGGACGCGGACAGATGTGCTCGGCTGTCGTCGCGCGTAAGCGGCTCCGTTCAGTTACCGCCGCGCGCCATCGGCTACGTTCCGTTACCGCCGCGCGCCATCGGCTCCGTTCGGTTACCACTGCACGCCAACGGCTCCGCTCGCACGTCCATCGCCCTAGAATTTAATCGCTCGGACGGACGCAGTCGGCTGCTGCCGGACGCTCCAGCGTCCGCTGGAACGTGGTAGTAGCCGAACCCGCCCGACCTGGTCACTGGACGCGATCGGCCACTGCCGGCTGCCAGAGCGCCCGTTGCGACGCGGCGGCAGCCGACCCGGCCCGGCCCGTTCTATGTGAATCGTACATTATCGAACAAAGGTTACGTTATATAAAAAAATACTACGCAAACTGCAATTACACATGGTAAAGAAAAACATATTGATCTGATGGTTACCTTTTGTTGAGTAAAATGGTCTACAGGCCGTTTTGAGGATACGAGTAGGTATGGCATATCAATGTGTCAGTCGGATTATATAATCCGCCGTATTATGTACGATTCACATTGACCGGGCCGGGTGGAGTCGGCTGCGCCGCGTCGCAACGGGTGCGCTGGCAGCCTTCAGCGGCCGATCGCGTCCAGTGACCAGGTCGAGCGGGTTCGGCTGCCGCCACGTTCCAGCAGACGCTGGAGCGCCCGGCAGCAGCCGACTGCATCTGTCCGAGCGATTAAATTCTAGGGCGACGGACGAGCGAACGGAGCCGATGGCGCGCGGCAGTAACCGAACGGAGCCGATGGCGCGCGGCGGTAACTGAACGGAGCCGATGGCGCGCGGCGGTGACCGAACGGAGCCGCTTTCGCGCGACGACAGCCGAGCACCTCCGTCCGCGTCCGCAAGCGCCCGATCGGCCGGCAGCGGCGCCAATAACATTCGAATATGGGATCTGACTGTTGTACAGAAGCGCTACATTCCTTTGGCAACTATTTAGATGCGCTTGAGCGCGCGCCGACTCTGCCCGGTCAGTGGGAATCGTACATTACATTACGACTAGCCGTCATCAAAAACAGGGCCGTTATGAATGTGTGTGCCGATGAAAAGTGGTTTAAAAACATCCACAGAACATAATAATAATAAATATTGCATATCGCATACTAGGTTTTGCCTATATTTATAACGACACATTATTTAGTGTTTGTAGACTTTATTACGTTACATTTACATTAGTGGGATAGGTAAAACCAAAAGCTGCTAAAAAGGTTTAGTCATTATTCAAATTTATATCACAACTATATTCCAGATACAGAGCCTCCTGAAATTATGGAAGACAACAAAGTACAATTAAAGATACGTTGGCAAGAAAACATTGTCAAGTTCGAAAACTTAAAACGCCAACTCGGTGAACAACAGGTAGGCAATCTTTCACTACATGATACTGATACCATAGTAAACTTTGTTAAGTACTACTTTTTCGTAAGCTCAAATGAATCGATATTAAGATACAGTCCGTGAGCTCTTCGCCTTCGGGTTTCAATAAAATCATTAATATACAGGTTCCACGACTAGTAACCAAATAAAATTAATAACCGGCCAAGAGCATGTCGGGCCACGCTCAGTGTAGGGTTCCGTAGTTGCCCATCCTTCACAATAGTCGGGCTTAAAACAGCGGTTTTAAGCCCGAGGTTTAAATTACCAGAAAGATTTCAAGCTCTATAAAAAGGTCGTAAACGCCAAAGTAACTGTAATTACTAATTATCTTCTGAAAGTTATCGATTATACGCGCCAGATAGAGCGGAATGTTTTAATGCAGTATGGGACTTGACTAATATGTGTAAGTGTAACGTTCCAAGTATAAGCCCGCACAAAGTATAACACCGCGCGGCACAAGCGTCATTTTAAAGAAAATTATGAAATTTTGTGATAACTCAAATACGGCTCGACCGATATTATTCAATATAGTTTTCATTGAAAATACATAATTTTTTGACCCGTGGCCCTAACTTTTCAACCACGGGACAAATAAGTCACGCAAAATTTCATAATTTTCTTTAAATTGACGTAAGTGCCGCGCAGTGTCCTTATACTTCGAACGTTACACATATTAGTTAAGTGCAATATTGCATTAAAACATTCCGCTCCGTCTGGCGCGTATAATCGATAACTACCAGAAGGTAATAAGTGATTGCACCTACTTTGGCGTTTACGACCTTTTTATAGAGCTTGAAATCTTTCTCGTTATCTAAACCTTGGGAGTACTCTTTATTATATACTGTGCCTCGGGCTTAAAACAGCGGTTTTAAACCCGTCTATTGTGAAGGATGGGCAACTACGGAACCCTACGCTGAGCGTGGCCCGACATGCTCTTGGCCGGTTTTTTTATTTAATATATTTTCCTACCCAATATTTTTATTTAGCAAGAGTTATTAGAGATTTTCGCTAAACTCCGGTCGAGTCATCAGGAGATGGTAAAGTCAGGGCACACGGCGTATTTGCCATCATGTGATGATTTGAAGATCATGAATGTTTCCCAATTGGCTCCTGATCAGCTATTACAACTGTGCGCTGAAACACTAGAACCAGAACAAACAAGCGGTAAGAACATTTACTATTATTACAAGCTTTTATTTACTTTCACCTGTCCCGTTGTAATGGAATTTTGCAAGTTAAATTTGACCCACTTTCCGGTTTCCGATTGAGCTAAAATTTTGCACGACTATGCAAATCGCGTGACAATGCAATATTATGATGACGTGAAGCTGGTCTGATGATGGAGCTGGAAGGTGGCCATATGAACTCTGTAATAAATAAAGCAATCATATCGAGTTTGGGCTCCTTAGAAGCTTGTCACAAAAATGAAATTTTTGACAGAAACTTATTTTTAATATTTTAGATTTTGTGACTTGGACTATTGATTCAATTCGTGCAAAACGCTCATGAACTAAGGGAGAGTTCATAGTTCATATTTATTAAAAAAAAAAAACAATATACATTGTGTTTGAATGTGACAATACAATATTCAATTACAAAAGGCTATCATTTTTGATACCCAATAAATCATTTTCATTTTCATTTTCAAATATATACAATGCAATAGTAAGAAAAAGCTCCTCGCTCTTGACGAAGCCTATGGTGCTACGGTTTAAGCACCGGCCTGTCTATACCTCTTTACCGCCACAGTTTCAGCGATTCTTGCTAAAAGCGCTTCAGCAAAGGATTACGCCCTGAGATAGTCGATCGGCTTGGGAAATTCAAATAGTTATATCTGTAATTTACCGACTGGTTGAACTTAAAAATGCTATTTTCTTTTCAGAAAAAGAGATCGCAACCCCTTCAATTGATATGGATGTGTTGAATGAAATACCAAATAGAATTATAGCCACGTGCGAGCAGACTTTGGATGGTAGAAAGGAGATTATTGATTGGTTCGAGGACATCGTGTCGAAAAAAGTAAAGTTAACTAACATTAATAATACTTTATCTACAAAGTAAGCTTCTCGGTAAATTTAATAATTGTTTTAATTTCAGATGATTACGAAAGCTATCCTTGTCAGTAAAATCAACCAGTTTAAAATTGAAACCAACGAGTTCAAAGGTTTATTGGATAGGAATAAACAAGATTACCTAAGAGTTCTAAACGAGACTGGCGAAATTTTGAAGTACGTATGACCAAGCTTCATTGTTATTGTACATTAAATTAATAAGTATTCGTATCCTAAGATAGAGAGGGAAAGCGAGGCGAGGGTAGCCCCCATACCCCTCTATGACTCTTTGTGCCACTGTCAGTTGAGTAGGTATCGAGCTGTTATTTTAGTGGTACATACTCAATTTAACCCAAAATGATTAGGTAATTTAAATGAGCAGCCAAAACCATGCAAAACAGACATGTATTGTTTTTGGATTAGAAATATTTTGTATGATGGTGCACTTTTGTAATATTTCCAGAAAAAACGCGAATATTACGATAACACACCAACTGCGTTCTGAAAGCTTTGCGTCGAAATTATCAGAAATGACTGCGATAAATCAAGATCTCCGAAAGAAACTCCGCGTGGTCGAACAAATGAGGACTACAGCAACCAAAATGAAAATAGAGGTATTTGTGGAAAAAGAACCTAAGTATATGGAATTGGCATGCGTATTTAATGTTCAGACTTTTTACAAGTTCGATTACCTACTCTTTACATTCGAGTTTTAGTAATTAATAAATTGGTATCATCTTAAAGCTGTAAAGTGTGCCTAAAAAGTCTAGTATGTACTTTTGCTGTAATGTTTAAGTAGTGGAAAAACTAAGGCGTAAACCAAGGATGTCGTAAGCGACGCCCCACCAACCAAGTCTGAATCGCAAGTAACACCTAATTTCGAAAATTTAAGCAAATTATGAGACAAATTTAAGTTTTTAAAATAATACACAAATAAAAAAGATTACTCTTTTAATTCACAGCAACCAAAATGGTTACGATCTTTCATAAATCCTAAATAGGTATTTCGTAAGCGACACCTACACATTGTAACCGACACGTACGAATTTAAAGAAATAATAGCAGATATTTTGGACGAAATGTTGATTCCTGTGTTTCGAGTGCATGCTGTTTCCCTTTTAATACTTGTCCATTACATTACAATACAAAACATGAAATTCGAAAATTCTAAGTATTGCATCCACTTTTTCTCAAAGTTTTTATGTGAATTCCGCAATCTAGCCGATTTAAGCGTTATTGTTCCTAAGTATTGATTAATTTGTTTCCTTTTTGTATATTGTTTGTAAATTGATTTTAGCCCTTTCAATAAATAAATAAAAACTGTAAATTCCACACTACTATTACTTTACCAATAATAATGCAGCCATGCCCTTTTGGAAAGACTGAAGTTAATTTAATATTATTCAGCAGGAACTAGAAAGATATTTAAAAGATGAAAAAAGTAAAAAAGCTGCGGTGAGAGATCGTTTGTCAAAAGCTGACATGCAAATTAAAATTAAAGAAGACAAAATAACGATGCTTAATGCAGAATGTGATCAAGCGAAAACTAAAATAATGATATTAGAAAAAACAGTAAACCGATTACAGGAAGAGGTAACAAGTATACTTTATAAATTGTATCCAACAAAAAACCAATGTAGATAAAGCAATATAGAAAGCCCCTAAGGCATAAAACCTTTATCCATCTTATTATTCATGTTTATTTAGAGTCTAAGCATTGTCTAATTTATTTCAGAATAAAATATTACAAGCAGGATATGATAAAAAAATGCAAAAGTTAAATGAATCTATAGATAAAAACACAAAACATCTTGAAGAGATTATGGCTGACCGAAGCAAACTGTTGACTGAGTAAGTCTATTTTTTGTTTATTTCACGCACAAAAAAAACCATTTTCATTTCATATTAGTATTCCCTAGTTTTCCAAGATTTATAGTTTATCAAAAAAGCGGGTTAAAAACGAGACCTTTCGATCCTATTAGCTCGAAAAGTGATTCGAAAACAGTAGACTACAGTCATCGAGGTTTAAAAGGCACCAGTTTGACGAGACAAAGCTCGAGATTTCCTTTTGTTTATCTGAAAAACAATCCTAATTATACATGGCTCGCTTTTTACAGAGGTATATTCCGACAAGGTGTAGAAAATAAAAAAGTGGCAATACCCCGTCCCCCGTGGCAAAGTCCCGTTTTCTTAGATTGATTAGAAAGGGACGACACTACAGTATTACCACTTTTTAAATTTTTACTGTTTAATGTCGTGCTGTATGTAATGTATAGTGTTTTTTCTAACTATTATTTTATAGGAAAACAGACCTAGAAAAACGGCTCATAGTACTGTCTAAGCACTATGAAGAAGCTTTAATTGAAACAAAACACGAGAAAAGTGCTATGATTGCTAAAATAATTGAGACGGAGAAGAAATACAATGACATCGAAGAAAAGAAAAAGGAACTAGTAAGCAAAGTAGAATGTTTGTGTAAGCAACTTCATGAATCAGAATTGCGATATGAAGACGTATCGAAGAAAGTATTAGACCTGGAATTGAAAGCAGGTATGAAATAGTTAAGATGAAATGTAAATGGTTTTAATTGAAACACTTTCAAAAACTTATGATTATGAATATTGTTTTTCCATTCAGTGGACGCTGCAGAATGTTATAAAGAAATTGAAACCATAAGATGTCAACTTACTGATGCTAATAAAGAACTATTTGAATACAAAGAATCTACAGCCAAGCAAAGAGAAGCTTTAAAAGAATTAGAGGTTGGTACGCTTCGAGTTTGAATTAATATACTATTGATACTTATTTAAGGTGATTCACGTTCACTGTACTATAAATATTTCGGAATAAGACAAGGGGAAAAATTAATATTAAGTATTCGATATAAGCATCATCGTCATTAGGTAGGCACCTACATTTTGAATACATTTTAATATTTTTCTACTATCAATTGATGTCACAGGAAAGTTGGAAGAATTCCGTGGATTCAGAAGAAAAGTTAAAAAATGATATTCATCATAAAGAGGAGCATATTTTAGAGCTTGAAAAGCAGCGCGCAGTGCTCGAACAACACCTGCAAGAAAGGTTTGAATAAGGCATATATTAAAATTCTACTTAATATAATAACGATAATTTCTAATTCGTCTTGTTTCCAGTGAGTCGAAAACTGAATCATATGCAATTCAATTATCAAATCTTAAAAATCAAATCGGCCAGTTACAACAAGACTTCGGTGAATTTGAAAATTGGGAAAAGTTATACGAAAAGGTAATATTATTTCCAGCATATTGCTTATGTTCATATTTTTCTTGGTCATGTTACTTCATGATGCCTATATATGCTGTTATAACTGTATTTTTAGATAAAACAGCAAAGTATGAAATTAAGAGAAGCTACTGAGCAAAATAATATGTTAACTGAAGCGTTAAAGAATATGGAAATTGAGTTGCAACAGCAAATGGAAACTTTAACTGAGCAGGGACATTTGCTAGAGGAGCGGGATGAGGCCATCAAGATATTAACGGACAAAGACAAAGAACAAAATAACCTCATTAAACTGCTACGAGATAATTTGGAAATGAGAACTCAAGCAGATATCGGGGTAGCTTTAATATTTCTATTATGGATTTTTTTGTAAACATGTTATTGAAACTATAATAGTCGAAGATACGGATTCACTCATCACTATTGTATTAAATTTAGTACCTATGCTAAAAAAATATATCGCGAATGGATTTAAACTTCCTGGCAAGGATATAATTAAATAAAAAATTGTTTAGTACCCATTTAACCCGTTTGCTTAGCATGTTCACTGTCCTAATCTGAATTGTAAACCTTACGGCTTTGTAATATAGAAGCTTGCCGTAACCCATATAAGAATTTAATATCGCATTAACCGCTGTTTCACTGTAAGACCAAGATTGTTTTTATTTTTTAGTTTTTTTTTTTCAACTATAAGATTGTCTGCAAAAAACCTGGAATTAATGAGTCATTAATGCCAATAATTAATAATGTCGATTATCGAACTTTTGAAGTAAAATTATGATGCGAATAAAAACTTGCGACAAAGAGGTCAAAGCATAGTAAACTGCGCGATAGAAGAGGAAGCAGCATAATAGTACTGCAAGTCTTGCGACGTTTTTTTTGGCAATCCATTCGCGATGTTTTTTTGGCATACTAAATTTGATATAAAATAAAATTCATCCATTAAACAGATGGGTAAAGGTCATTTCTAATTCATATCCGCTACTATGTATAAGTGAAACACGTAACGTAACAAGATTTTTTCAGCTTAATTTGGGTTTAGTCTAGGTACTCTAGGTCGATTTGCTCGAGGTTGTTAGATATTTATTTATTTATTTAATTAATTATTTAAGAGCCTTATCACACTTGCGATTTGGAGCGAGAAGCGAAGCGAGCGTGCAGCGAGTTCGTCGCGAGTGCGCAGCGATTTCGCCGCGAATGCACAGCGAGTTCGCCGCGTCTTGAGTTTGGACGCCATACTGTACATTCGTCGGCAAAGTTCATTTCTACCCACTTTAGTTTTATCTGTCATTTGTAGTAGTTTATTATCTACGAGTGTAAACGGCAAGGCCTTTTGCAATGAATTGGCTTCAAGTGCTTATATACGGCTAACTATATTTTTGTTGCTCGATGAAAAAAGATACTTATTTCTTATTCTAGCAATGCTAGGCTGGGCTGTCAGATGGCTGTAAGACATAAAATCCAAAAAAAACTAATGCGCAGATAGGAACGAAATTTTTTGGGATTATTTTTGATTCGTTTGCGAAACAGCACATAGTAGTCGGTCTCCTGCAGTCGATTAATTAAGAATGGATCCTCCCAAACTCGTCTTTTCTGCTTTTGTATTCGTTTCTTACGTCTCCGAAGCAATAAAGCTAACACAAGTGTCTCCTCGTCGGAATCCATTATGTAACTGACTGTCCAAGACGCAAGTCACTCGCCACGATTTTCACGCGACTACGCAGCGAACTCGCTGCGCGCTCGCCTAGCTTTCAACTCGCTCGCAAATCGCAAGTGTGATAACTTATCACTTGTTTACTTATCACTGATAAGTAGACCCCGGATATTTGTCGCGGTGACGTCACAATAGGGTAGTTTGGGGAGTAATCGGGGCCGGTGTTAATTAATACGATAAATGACATAAATAAATTGATATTCTTTAGTGAATATTACCTATAGGTCAATTGTCAATTGATTTATTTATCGTCGTTGTTATTTCGTTAACTGACTCTCCGTAACAAATCAAATGTTTGGTTTGCATTAATATACCAAAAAATAATATTGATCAATTAATTCAATTAATTATGTAAATTTTGCCGTAAATTATTTAAATTTATAAACATATACAAAGACAAAAGCATCTAAAATATTATAGATTTTAAATTTTTATTGTTTATAATTTAATGTAATTGGAGTGTATTACTTAACAAAAAATACGAAAAAAAATTAATTATCATTATCGAAAAAAAATGTTGAAATTTATTGGGTTCAAAACTGTTAGTTTTCCTTATTTATTAACACAGGTCCATTTACTCCCCAAACTACCCTATTGTCACGTGACTGCGACGAAAGTCCGGGTCTAGTGATAAGGCTCTAATATTGCATTTCGGTTCGATGAATTTTTATGTTACAGTTCAATCAGCAAATCGAAGACAAGAATAATGAAATAGAAGATTTAAAGAGTAATATTGAAACGAGAAAGCAGCAAACAGCCGAATTGGAGAAAATCATACTGACATTAGAAAATCAAAATCTAAAATCGAGCAACCAAAAAAGAAAAGCTCGTCAAACTATATCTTCACTAGAAAAAAAACTTAAGAAATACGAATCTTATTACACGAGTAATTTAAAATATTCTGAGTCTGCGACGGAAAATTTAGATGACTTAATCAATTTACTAGAACAAGAGCTTTCGAACCCTTTCAGTGACCAAATAAATAATAAAGATTGTATTATAGATTCAGAAACATTGATAGAATGCCAGAGAGAACAACGTGAATATAGATCATCTAGAAAAAGTAATTCCGAGAATGATTCAGACATACGAACCCAGCAGAATGTCCCTACTAAAATAGTGATGGGTAATTATGTAAAGAAGCCATATACACCAACCGAAGATAAACACAATGGGGATAATCTCGATCGAAGGAAGGCAATTACGAAAATGGAATCTTCGGGATGGGAGGCATATCCGGAGGTGAAGCCAAGTGCTGCAATGCCTCACAAGGACCAAAAAGATACAATTACATACGCGATAAGTAGACAACATCCAAGGAACATTACCTACTGTCTCGTACCCAATTATATTAGAGACGAAAAAAAAAACAAGATGTTCAAATTCGCTGGTCACAAATTACAGTAAAATGTGTGTTTAGATGATAAATTTCTTTATCGAGTAAATTGTGCCGTGTTTGTTTTCTATGATTTTTGCTGCAGAAGTGAAATCAAATATGTATGTAATTGGGATAAATTAATAAAATTGGAATAAAACAAAATCGATTGTAGCTTTATATTTATTTCATACGGGTTTATTTTTACATAAAATAGGAATCTTTTCTTCATAAGTTGCAGAGTTGCTTCTAATATAATATCTAAGAATTTAAAGGAATAGAATCATGTCTAGCACAAAATTATGCCCTGCATCATGATCTGCAGGCCTATGATGGTCGCAATTTTAGATACTCGGTAAAAGTATCCTTATGAAGGATCCTTTATTGCATGACTATTTATTCACAGCTCCTTTATTGCTTTATCGCAAACTGGTAAATCGCTTACTGGTAAATTGTTGTGTTGTAAATGCTCACTAGCGTGGAAAATCCTCTCAAGAACGGCGCGTCGTTCTTCGAGCAGTGTTCGAATGCAGGACTCGCGTTCCAACTGAAGGTTCTGCGTGACGATGATGTTCTGGAGTTGAAGCACTTGCTCCCGCTCCGCCTTTAACTCTGACCACGTCTCTGAGGCTTTTAGACACACTGACGACAGGGATTTTCTCAAAGATGGGTCCATCTAAACATTTATACAAGGTCAGTTCAAATTTGATAACGATCTATCTACGAAACTGCCAGTAGGTAGGGGATACACGTAATACACGGGGGGTACGTTGCGAGAGGTAGTGTAATATTTTTTTTATATTGTTTATATGTCACTGAATAAATATCAAAAATAGCAACACGAGATATCTCGGGACAACTGTTGGCAGCTTCAGATCCTTAAACATTTTGAACTTTTTTCGGTTTTTCGCTTATAAATTCCATATGATGCGTCATAGCAAGAACTGCAATTTTGTGTAATAAGTGCCAAAAAGTAATATATTTTGCTCAATCCATGATGTAGTAAACGACTCAATTGTCTTATATAAATACATAAAATTCAAAACTGCATCAGCATCACCTTTTGCAACGTAGAATTACTCTACGGATCGGCTTATAACGATCTTGTGCATTCATATAATAATCAAACTGCTACTGGCACGTTACAACCAGTTATAATACGCTAGGGCCGACTATTATCGGCAACTTACTTTTTAGGTGAACGTATTTCATGATATCATGATGTATCGTAGAGAGCCGAAGCACGAAGCAGAATGATGGTAATTTGTTTGGTGGTTGGTACTTGCAATTTTTTTGTGGAGAGGGGAGCTGTATCCAACTTAGCACGCCTAATGTAGGATTCCCACTGAACGGGCCGAGTCGGAGCGGGACCAAGCGCATTTGACTAGTCGCCGAAGGAATTCAGAGCGTCTGTAGTGTAGTAACATCTCATATTTGAATGAAATTTACACCGCTTCCGACCGGCCGGCTCTTCGCGGAGTTGGATGGGGGTACTCGGCTGTTGTCGCATCCAGTCGGTGTCGGTCGGATACCGCCACTTTCCGTTGGATGACGTTACGTCCGATCGCGTCCGGTTGGATTCGTGAGGCTACCGGAGCGGAGTCCGCGCCGTGCCGCCATCTATTAACTATCCGGCGAACGCGGTCGGGTGCCGCCACGCTCCGGCATCCGCTGCAACGTGGTGGCAGCCGATTCCGCCCGGCACGGCCGATGAGCCGCCGGGTGCCCGGGCTTTCTCTACGACAGCGTTTCTTAACCTTTTTTGTCCACGGACCCCTTAGGAAATCAATCACACTTTTAAGGACCCCCTTAATAAAAAAAGCAGAAGTAAATAGCACGGCGTGCGTAGCGATTACGAGACTTTTGGTGCCATTTAAATAGTCCATAGATAAGGCTGCGGGCATATGCTCGCGGACCCCCAGGGGTCCGTGGACCACAGGTCAAGAAACACTGCTCTACGACTACGACGCGGCGGCAACCGATCCGACGCGGCTCTGTCAGTGGGAATCGTACGTTATGGACGCAATCAGTAATGTAGAATTCCGCAAAGCAACGCCTGAATCTGTTAATGGGAAGCATATAATACATTACAATTAATGATGACTCTTGGTTCACTGATGAGCGGCCCTCCAGGTGTGAGACGATTTCGTGGCGAGTACGTGTCACCTAAAAAAAAAACGATATTATAGAGATATTTCATCATCATCATGATGTCCCAATTAATGGCGCAGTAGTTATTACATCATTCTGCTTCTTCGTGACCCTCAGTGCCATACGGTTGGAATAAAGTTAAAAAGCCGAAATTCAAAATACATAATCTCTATTTATAATAGTTCAAAACTTCTAGGTTTGGTATACATATTAGTCAAAATACCTAATCTTTAAAATACATAATGTTCAAAATATATTTTAACTTTTAAGCTATCTAGAAAGATAGTTTAGAAGCAAAAGCGACGCAGATTCGAGCATTTTTAAGGTTACACCTATTTTTAAACAGCCAAAAAATCATGACTGTTTCCTTATTTTTGTGTTTATGTTATTTTATTTATTTTATGTGATGTTAATTTTATACTGTGTATGAAACTGCATAAAATAAATTACATAAAATAAGTTTTTACAAAATAACAGTTACAAGAACAACTTCCATGAATAATGCCATGTGATTTTGTGTGGAAAATTCATGTACGTAATTCAGTTTTTTACACGCACAGTACAATTTACCAACTAATACACTACCGTCAAAAAGTTTAAGACCAAACACGATATATGCAAATAATCAACATTTCATGAAGTTCCTATGAGAATGTTACTTTTCAGTACCTACAACTGACAAAATAAAGCGTATAACAATTCATTCCACAGTAATTTTATTTAAAAAGGGTCATAATAAGAAAAAAAAGCTAAACGTTTTTCTCATCGAAAAATCCTGCTCGACGCTTTTTCACTTCGGAGCAGATTCTTGGTATTCTTGCTATAAGTTTGTGTAGCGTTTCTTGGCTAATGGATTTCCACTCGTATTGCAGTATCTCCCAGAGTGCAGTTACAGATGCCGGGCGTTGTCTTCGGACTCTACGGTCGAGTTCATCCCATAAAAGTTCGATCGGGTTAAGGTCTGGGGATTGCGGTGGCCAAATCATATTTTTAACACACCTTGGCGTTCTTTATTGGCTGTGTAGCTTCTACAGATCTTTGCTGAGTGTTTGGGATCGGGCAACAAATGGGTTGCCGATCAAACGTGTTCCTGACGGCACCGCGTGTCTTAATAAAATGTTCTTGTACTGCTCTTTTCTAAGAATACCATCGATTTTTACGATGTCTCCAACACCATTTGCACTGAACGAGCCCCACACCATGACAGACCCTCCACCATGCTTCACAGTTGGTACAACACATTGCTCCAGCATTTTTTCTTGCGGTGTGCGGCGGACAAACGTTCGACGTTTTGACCAGAAAATTTCGAACTTTAATTCATCTGTCCATTATAATACTTTCGACCAGTCTGCAAAAGTCCAATCTCTGTGAGAAATAGCCCATTGCAATCTTTTTGTCTTGTTTTGTTTGCGTAGTAATGGTTTTTTAACAGCTACACAACCCCGGAGATTGTGTTGAAGTAGTCGGTGTTTTATAGTAGAGACGCACACGGGCTTTTCACGGCTGCTGTTTATTTCCGCACAGATTTCTGTAGCTGTCAAGCGTCGATTTATCTTGCTCATCGTCACTATTCTTCGATCCTCGACCTTGCTGGTTACTTTGGGTCTCCCTGAACGTGCTTGATCCAATAAACTCCCAGTTTTCCTCTTCCTGGAGATAGTGTTATGGACAGCTGTCTTAGAAATATTCAATTTACTGGCTATAATCGCTCTGTATTGCCTTCCTGACTAAGTGTGATGATAGCACTACGTTGTGCCACAGATGTTCGAGGCTTACGACCCATTATTTTTAATTTTTTCACTAAGTGTCCTAGGAAACCGAGTCACTCTAGACTTTTTGTAAAATGTGAATTATACCAGCACCTGGGTCCTTTTATATGAACTAGGATGACATGTGAAGAATTGAGTAGTCATTTGGTTTTCAATTTTGAAGTTCTTAGAACAAACAATATCGTTTAAATATCAAATTTAGAAACATTACTTTTTAGTGTCTTCTCAATCAAATACATTTTCTGTAAGTACATATGTATTGAAAATAGTCTTTGCTACAGGACCAAAGACAAAAATAATCAGATTACTTTTTTTTCTATTGATTACAAATTTAGTTTGATGATTTTTAGAAGGGTTTATAACAATGACACTGAACATTGTGTTTGGTCTTAAACTTTTTGACGGTAGTGTAAGTTCTTACTATAAATAATTTCTCAATCTAGTCAAATGTACTTAATAAAATAAAAATAATAACTAATTAATATAGTAACGTAATAATAATGTATACAGTGAGATAATAACAAGTTAAAGCGCACTGTTAATTGTAATCGAAATTGTTTACGTGTAACTTGGTGTTACCAATAAAGGACTTGTATTTGTACCTGCGCGAACAGATCTGCGCATCGCTCGTGGCGCTCCAACATCAGCGCACATGACGCCGCCGCTGACACCAGCGAATCACGTTCCTGCTCCAGAGTCGCCACTTTGGAGGTCAAGTCCATCACCTTAGAAATGGGAATTTCAATATAATGTACCCTACATTAGTTCGGTGAATAGAGACTAAAGTACTGGGGGTGACTAAACAAACGGTTCGGTAGTTTTGAATTTTTGGTATATTGTCTAGGATGGTTAGTGAGTGTTTAAAACGCAAAATGCATATTTCCCCTCCTGCGCGCCCGCCGCCATATTGAAAATACCGGCATTTTCTTAAGATTTTTTATAGATTCGTCTAACCTTGCTCGTCTGTCGAAAAAGGCACCATGTCTATCTTCAAAAAAAATTTAAAACTCGTTAAAATTAAATGTGTGCAGTTCTATAGTTCGCCATCGACTCATTGAAGCTCATCTGCATGCCAGAACTCCGAGGAAAGAGCCTATGTTGTCCACGAAGAACATAAAACAAAGGCTCATATTTGCCAACAAACACAAATAAATGGTCTATGGAAAACCGGCCAAGAGCATGTCGGGGTTTAGCCTTGTTTGGTCCAATAATTTTTTGTCTAATTTTGATTTGCCTAATTTCATTTTGTCTAAAATTACTTTGCATATTTATTCAGTTTGCCTAATATTAGTTTAGTCCAAAGTCATTTCGCTTAATGAATATTTTGCATAATCTTGTTTCGGCGAATTTTCATATTGACTAATTTTTGTATACATCTATAATTTCATTTAATCTATTATTCAACTAATATAATTACGTTTCCTATAAACACTAGTTTGCCTACTACATTTTTTGTATAATTTCAGTTTGCTTACTTTGCACTGTATATTATTCTACGTATACCTACTTTACAATATCCACGCAGTAGAGAAGTTAAATTTGGGTCGCAGTTCAATCTAACACTCCTCCTCGCTTCGCTCGTCGTCGTAACTAACCAAAGCCAAGTCGGACCTGCCTTAAGGTGTTAAATGTTAGTGTTAATGTTATGTTCATAAAAGGATTTTTTTAGTTAAAATAACAGTCGGCAATATAATTATTAGTTAAAATAACATTCGGCGATATAATTATTAGTTAAAATAACATTTGGCAATATAATTATTAATTAAAATAACATTCGGCGATATAATTATTAGTTAAAATAACATTTGGCAATATAATTATTAATTAAAATAACATTCGGCAATATAAGAATGAGTTAAACAAATATTAAACAAAACAAACTTTATATGAAGTGATGATTAGACTAAACAAGTTTCGATAAAGTGATCATGTATTGAAACATTAATTATGAAAACTGAAATTAGGCAAATCGTTGGTTATACTAAAAGTTGTTAGGTAAACTGAAATTAGGCAAATATTTTTGAGACAAAACAAGGCAATACCGTATGTATGTATGTATGTATGTTTGTTCGGGTGGAAACTTGCGACTCAATTTTGAAGCAGATATCGTCAACCGATTGAGCTGAAATTTTGCATACCTACTTAAATTTGATGACAATACAATAATATGGTACCATGGGGCTGATCTGATGATGGAGCCGGAAGGTGGCCATAGGAACTCTACAATAGAAAAAGCAATCCTACCGAGTTTGGGCTATTTTGAATCGTCTCAGAGAGCATTTGATGGATATCCAAGGAAAAGTAAGTTGGCTATAAAAGCTTGTCACTAAAATGAATTTTTTTGACAGAAACGTTTTGAGTTTATGGTTTGCAGTTGTTGCTTGCCGTTTTAATAATAAAAACTGCTATTTTTGAACCAGCATTATTGTATTTTTCTTCTGTTACTAAATATGGTACTACTACTAAATCTTAACCACGCTATTAAATAAGGGTACTATTTAAACAGGCTTCTTTTTAATAGCATTATTCGCCTCAGAAAATATAAGTTACCTTCTAAATTACTGAGTCGGCCACAACCAACGCGCGTCTGAATAATAATATCTCAGCCACTAGTTATCTTGTTTGTAAGCCACTGTAATTATAACTTAGTATCTAAATTTGAGGCATGCATTCAAATAGCAAACTTCTAAAATATGAATATATGACACCAAAATAGTAACTCTATTGGCTTCTAATTGAATAACTTAGTATGTTTAAAATGTAAGTCATCCTACATTAATCGATCGTAAAATTTACCTACCTAAAATTGTCATCAAACAGTATATTAAAGCCATTATTATTACATATGAATATTGAGGAGAGAACAAAACAAAATACTTAAATCTCATTTTAGGTTAGGGTCGCAGTTCAACCTAACACTCCTCCTCGCTTCGCTCGTCGTCGTACCTAACCTGAGCCAAGTCGGACCTGCCTTAATCGAAATCCGAAAATCATTTTTTTTTAAACATCCAGTTCTTAGTTTCTCCTCGCTTTTTTTTCGACGACTGACCATCTCCTTCCGATTCCTCGTCAGAACAGTACAAAGGTACTTCGTTTTCACTTTTAGATGTCATAACTAATTAACACTTTTCGAAAACTTTAATTGATTACAGATGAACTATTTCAATATGAACGAACGAATGACAATAAACAAACACGGGCGGGTCGGTCGGTACAAGAATCGAATGGCGCTCTCTGATTGCACTGTGGTCATGTGGAAGGCCATAAGTCTAGAATATTGATAACAACCAGGCTCTAATTTATCTATGCGTAGTCATTAACTAATAGCCATACTATCCGAAAATATAAATAGTTTTAAAATTATACGAAATAATCATTCCTTGCTGAACCATCAAAGTGAACACATCTACAATGCGTGATTAGCGTTATCAGTAAGACGTAATTAAAGCGAAAGTTGTTTACTTCAATATTTCCCAATTATTTGTTACTTATTTATTGTGCCATTATGGAAGTTCTTGATAAAGGTATGTACTAATAATATTATTAGTATTTTACATATATTTAAATAATAACATTGTTTTGCTTGCGGTCTACGTGACCCTTATTTGAAAACAAAACCTTTAAGCAGTACAAATATTCATTGAAACTTTTAATTATGTTCTCATAATTTCACACGATTGATATTGCACTGATTATATTAACCATAAAGCCTTCTTTATGAGCTACGTAGTATTATGTGCCGGATGGTGCCGGACCCCTGGCTATGAGCCCTCTACGTAACTCGTAGCACCTGCTACGAGCGTGAGTGCTATGTAGTGAATTATCTACAACTATTCCTAACGTGTTTTCGTTTCCTTTCAGGTACTTTTTTTACTGCACGTTATCGAGAATGCACATATTTGAGTTGTGGCATGCTGCTACTGGTACGCAAACTGAAAAAACACATCATATACTCAATTTAGTTCTACAGCTATTGCCCGAGGATGCTAAAAATATAGATATCAAAAACCTACGCAAATGTATAAAATAATTGACCGAGAGATTGTTGAGATATTGGAAAAGTGTGAAAAGAACCCGAAGGGATCTAGTTATAAAGTATGGTGAATGGCTAAATAGAGTTGAAACCGTTAGTTTTCCTAAAAATACAACCGCGACTACTTCAACTGAGGTTTTACCGAATAATACAAAAATAGGGCGACCGAAGAAAAACTATGATATGTGCAGTAAACGAACCTAACGTAGAAGATTGGCCGAACCATCACAGGTAGATAACTCAGCCGTCAGCTCTTTTATGGATGTGTCTACTGACGGTTGCAGCATTAGAAGTGATGTGAACGACGACGAGGTGCTATCATTTATAACAGAAAATAAGCTAACGAAGCGTCAGTATATTTCAATGCAACAATTTATAAATAGTAAAAACAATCCCCACTTGCCATCATATCCCAAGGTTTTAAAAGCCAAACAACGGTGTTACCCCCCAGAACAAGCGGTGTCTGAAAAATCAAATGGAGATCTTCTAAACCGTCTTTTGTTAAATTCAGACCCATTGATAGGTCTTAGGAAGCTGCCTAAGAAGAAAATATCTTTTTTATCAAAATCTGTAGTTAGCCTTTTAGATATTTAAAATAAATTAAAGGGTTATTTTTAAGACCTAGTAATTTAAATATAAGTATTTTGAAGGTGACTATTTGCTACATGCATTTTACACCACGTAAATTGCATGTCACGATCACGAGGTAAATGACTATATAAATGTATTATTCTTTTGTAAAATATATTTTTATTTATAGAAAATCATATTATTAATGTTCTAATTTAATTTTGACAACTGTTATGTATTATTTATATTTGTTATAGAATAGTAAAATATGGTGAATTCTTGCAATTTTTTTTTATTTTACTTTTTATTTTTTTCTGAAATATATATATACATAACACTCATATTTTTTATTATATTTTTTGAAGACCTAGTAACGATAAATACACACGTATTTTTATTTTGCAAATAAGTAATACTTTTGGAGAAATACACTTTTGACACTCTCTCCATACAAGCTGAACCATGGTGGATTGGTGCAAATGGCCGGTGGCTGTCATGTCGCGCACTCGCGCCAAATCGTACCTACAGTGGCTATTTTCACTATAAAAGAATATGAAGTATTATTTTACATGTTAAGTTATAATATATGATGTTTAGGGTGTTTCATATTTCAAAAAGTTTTATTTTAATGTGACTTCGCTCAAATCCTTGATCGCACTTACCCAAAAGGCCTCTGTGCCAAATTTCAGCTTAATTGAACATTATTTAGAGGTTGCGCCACATTGTGGAATTTGTAACAAATACGTAAATTCTTGAGCATTAGGTATTCAAATAAGAATTTCACCATTTTTGGGTTATTAAATAAAAAAAAACTTATCTGGCATAAAAAAGCAGTAACGTACATCAAATTCAACTTTCAGTAAAGCTTCTTCTAATGAATTTCTATAAACATAGGCTCCTTCAAAGAAAAGTATAGTTTTAGTATACACTCATTATGACAAAAAAATCATAAAAATAATATCATACAATTATATGTCAACATCTGCTAAGAACTTAAAGTAGAGAAGATGTGCAATATATCTGTATAGAAAGAAAAACACAAAAGTACATTTTTCAGAATAATTGTTGAGTGCCAGTACGATACGCGGTTTCCGCATAATATAGAGCCATTATCACTTTGGCGACATGCAGAATGTTATTTTTGTATAGTATGCTATACTGATATGCATTACATATTGATAAACAATAGCAAATTATACAAATACATATATTTTCAGGCTTCTTAACTTTTTTATTTTTTGTGTATAGGTTCAGAGCTCCGAAATTTTACGATTTTACTTTTTTGTATGTTATTTTATTCTATATTTTTGTAAAATATGATGTAAATTATCTCTCATCATATTAAAAATACTAGACTTCTTCTATATTCTAAGTGATATCGAAAACGCTGATGTATCTGCTCTAGAAAGCGTTTGCTGTATTTTTTCCCTTTTTTCTATAAATGGTAATATTACACGTTTCTCTTGAAGGCTCTGACTTTATAGAAATTGAACAATAGTTTAATTACTTACATTTAAACTTGTCTACGGGTAATACTCTTTACTTCCAAACAGAGATATTTATGATTAACATCTTATAAAATATAAAATCAGTACTTCAGACCTATTACGAATTTTAACATTTGTTGTAAAAGTGGTTAGTTGGCGCAACCTCTAAACGTCCTCAAATTTTCTTGAAATTTGGAACAAATATTTACTTTATTGGAGCGGAGCGAGCGAAGCGAGCGAAGCGAGCGAAGCTCCCATGGATCGACTCGAATGGACTTTGTAACAATGCGCAGATCTCAGCGAGTTCTCAACCGATTTTGGAAATTTTTGTTTTAAAATGCACAAATTAAATTTCGCTAGGTCGTGACGAAGAGAAAATTTTGAAATTGTTCTTAATTAAAAAGTTATGATAAAAAAACAAAAAGCTCCCATGGATCGACTCGAATGGACTTTGTAACAATGCGCAGATCTCAGCGAGTTCTCATTGTTCTCAACCGATTTTAGATTTTTTTGTTTTAAAATGCAAAAATTAAATTTCACTAGGTCGTGACGAAAAGAAAATTTCGAAAAAAAAAACCGCTCCAATCTATGGTGCAAGCTTAGCCGGTGGCTAACTCTGCATCGACCTAGTTATAGAGACTCGATCCCCAAGCGAAGTCTTAAAAAAATACACAGTTTATTTTTTCCATACAAAGATGAAACACCCTAATGATGTTGTCTATCGCTCTTCGCCTATCTTGGTAATATTACAGAGGATCGAACTTTAATCCAGTTAATAAAGGAGTTTGACCTTACAAACGGTCCGGTAGTTTTGAATTTTTGATATGTTGTCTAGGATGGTTAGTCAGTGTTTAAAATGCAAAATGCACAATTCCCCCCTCCGCGCTCGCCGCCATATTGAAAAAACCGGCAATTTCTTCCTATTTTTGCTCATATCTTCCTTTAGGAGCATTTTACCTCGAATAAGTTTTAGACAATGTTATAGAGAGTTAAAGGACATTGGGTACTTTACTATGGAAAAATTCCCCACGGCGGACAAAGCTGAAACATACCTCAATTGAAAGCTTTTAACTTCTAGTTTTGCTAAACAAAGGGGCATTATTGTGGCGGATGGGAATACCGAAATATAATTACATTAATCATTCAGGTACGGTGATCGTATTATTTTAATATTGTACTGTATGTAAATGTTTAGTACTGCAGTCGGTAAATATATTTTGTGTTATTTGATAACTAGCTTGGTATAGATAGCAGTTGAAGTGCCAGACTCATAGAGGTTGTGGTTTATAGTCTTGTCAAGTTAGAGTACGCGCACATTTTGGGCGGGCTGCTACGGGCCGGCCCGCAGCGCAGAAATCGGTCTCAAGTATTTTTGCACACTGAGGCGGGCCACATGAGGTGAACTCATAGAAAAGTGTTCCCGAGCATCTCTCCTGAGGTGTACGTCCTGTCCTCATTTCTGCCCTTTGTGAGTAGGTTGCGTAGTGTAGTGTGACAAGGACACGGCGAGGACCGCGCAAGACGTCAATCCAGACTACGACTTTGACTGTTAGTATTCTGTTCCCATCGTTTTCCTCATGGATTCCGTAACCCTTCTCCGCGAAGCGGCCTGTTCCGAGGACCACAAGGAAGCCATAGAATCTGTTGCTGGCTTAGTTTTACGCTTTTTCAAGCATGAAAAAGGGCTAAGCAAGAGGTTCGCTGACTTCTCGGTGGCTGATGCGTTCGGCCCTATGGACCCCGCCTCGGGACGTTAGCAGAGGTCCAAAGCCTCAAAGAGCCCCTAGTTATCCCCCTCGAGCAAATCCCCTTAGACCGTGTAACGCAGCCCAAGAGGCGCGACGTGGACAAGATGAAAACAGAATTTCAGGTCGCAATGCCTCGGAAGGAAAAGCGAAAGTGCGCGCGTGCTTCCTCCGAGGAAAGGAAGTCGGCAAAAAAAAATACAGGTACCTTCCGCCTTCAGCGGACGTAGCCTCCCCAGCGCCTTCTGCGCCCCAGTCCAATCTTGTCTCGACTTGTCTAAACAAGTCCAAACGTGCAGCCCGGGCTGCACCTGCTCCCCCAAAGACTGATTTCTAGTAAGGGTACGCCTCAATTGAAGCATGCGAATGCTATCGCATCTCACATAGCAGCAATTGAGGATGAGCTCAAGACTGCGCAAGAGCCCTCCGTAACGTAATACTAGCTCTTTATAAAGAGATAAACACTTTTTACAAAGAGCAGTGCCAACTTCTCTCAGCTCGCGGTGCCAATACTAACTATTATGGATAGTTCACCCCTCACGCTTAAACCTCGTTCGTTAATTATTGGCATCTTCAATGCCAACGGTCTGCGTGGGATAAGAGGTAAGGTGAAGGAATTACTACGCGCTCATTATATCGATATATTTCTAGTACAGGAAACTTTCTACAAACCGCATTTAAAATCATTCCGGATCCCCGGTTACGCAATGGTTAGGAATGATAGGTTGGATAGGCCCTTCGGAGGGACCGCGATCTTCTACCGCAGATGTCTGCACGTAGTTGCCCTCTCTCTCCCGCCTCTTATTCAGTTGGAGGCAACTGTCGTATTTCGTTAGAAGGTCACGACCCGATAACGATTGCGTCAGTCTATCTGTCTCCCTCAAACAAACTCTGACCGACAGACTTAAACCTACTTGCTCAACCAGATCCCATGATGGTGGCGATGGACCATCATGAGATGGATGGTCCCAGATGGAGTCGTCTTCGCAGCAGGTGACTTCAATTCTAAGCACACCGTGTGGAAGTGCGTAGCATCTAACCCAAACGGCGTTCAATTTTTCAACTTCTTAACCAGAGAAACAAACGAATTGTCAATCATTCCCCCTAGAGAACCGACTCATTTTTCAAACACCGACCTAACATAATTAGATGTGGCCCTTATGCAGAAAACCTTACAGTTGCGTTCTGTAGAAGTGGTTGTCGCGTTAGATTCCGACCATACCCTGGAAGACAACGCGGAAGTATCGACGTCAATCTCCAGCAAGAAGTCCTCCAAAAACCGCCAGAAAGCGACTTCAGTAGCTACAGCAGCAGCAAGCTTTCGATGTTTGTAAACAATGAAAACCTAATTGCTGTGCTATAAAAATCTCATTTTCTCAGCTTTCCCATTAGTTATGGGAATAAAAAATACACAGTGGTAAAGCCCGTAACATTATCTAAAAACTTTAATTGGTTTCGTTTGTGTCCGCTAGTGGGGAAGAAAGTACCCAATGTCCTTTACTATATTCTCCATTTTATACAATTTTGTTTCTAGGACAGATAGTCCGATACGGGAAGGATATAATTTCCCCTCAAACTAAAATAATTCGCATTGTATGTTTTTTTTCTTTTATCAACAAATTTATATTGAGTACTGATGGGTATGAACATTTTCTAACGGATTTTGAGTGTACGTTAGGTATAAAAAAGGTTTTTTTAAGCGACCTCTGTAAATCTTAGAAAAAAATATTAAAAAGCATTTTTTCTGCACTAGGGCATCGCATTTTACAGTTTTAACATTCCGTATTGTTTTCTAACAGATTAGTCGAGAGATTATGTCAGCGCAATATGAAACGAATGAAAAAATTATAAATCCCTGAAAAGATTGTACAAGTGACTTTTGGCAACGAAAATGTGTTTAAAACTATGAAATGTAATGACAGTTTTAATTTATAACAGATTCATCAATAGCTTTACTTTATATAAACAATTGAATTTTTAAATCGTTCTCTAGGCCACAAAATTTTACCCAAAATTGTCAAGTCGGCGTAGTGAACTCATTTTCATAAAAGTAATCTACAAACATAGAATTCTAACCAATTTATCCACGGAAACAAAAATATTACTATATAAGTTGTACGCGACCTTTAAATTTGAGCGCGAACGCTTTGCATCAAGTTAAGGCGACTCCGTACGTGGAATGGTGATTTTTAAAGTCCTAAGGCTCGTAATCTAGCCAACGGAAAAATCTGAAAAAAATATATGTTATTTTTGACTATTTCTTCTAAAAAAATTTAGTTGTATTTTTTTTTTAAAGCAATAATTACTATGGAAAAAATAATGTTGAAATAGGGTCGTTTTCAATTTTCAATTCCCTAAGGCTTCTAAACTACAAGTGATATTTACACGGCTCTTTCGCAAGAACATTGACAATTCATTGATCTTTAATCGTATTGTTTAAAAGTTAGTAAAATGGAAATTCGGTCTAATAAAGCATCAAAAAAACTGAATTTCCGCGAGCGCGGCCGTGCCCGGGCTGCGAGCTCAGTGTAAATCTAACCGTCGAAGGGGAAGGCTGTGTCACTTGCTCTCGCGATCCATCTAGTTACGGAAAATTGTTATAGTACCGGATCCCGCGGACGTTCGATCTGTCTTCGTGCGTTTGAAGTGTATTTTAAGAGAGTGTAGTTCGTTTTTTCACACGACTACGCTATGCGACGTAACAAAAAGCACTCATTTTCATATAGAATTAAATTCAACTGTTTTTTTCGTATTTAGGTATCTATTAATTTTAAGTACTTATAAAAAGATTGTCATTGCTTAGCATTTGAATACTTAAATATTCTCAGTCATGGGCCCACAACAGACAGGATTCCCAGAAAATAACACTTTTGGTGTGGGTTTTAGAACCCTTCTCTGTGTAATATTAGAGTACCTTAGGTATTTCGGTTAGTAAAAAAATCTGATAATACAGATATTTAAGTATGATAACGTCTAATGATCTTTATGAATTCAACCCTAAGAGATATGAATATCGTAATGCAGAACAAGTATTGTTCGTTTGAATACCGTTGTAATATTCGGTAAAACGCTAATTTACGAATACGAATATTTATTGTAAGTATTCACATTCGTTGCGTCACTAGAGTACGGTACATGGCATATGATATAAAAATACATTATCAAAAATTACAATAAGTTTCTAGTCCAAGAAGGCCAGTGACAATTTTGGCATGAGGGCTTATTTATGTACATATACCTACTACATATAGTCAGAATACATATTTGCATCAATAAATTTCCCACTTCATATTTAAATCTAAATGAGCGTTAGTAATTATTGACATATCCGCCGGGCCTAGCTAGACATACCTAGCCTGGCCATAAGTTCTGTTCCAATTGTTTACCGTTTATAAAATAAAAACCTGATTTTTATTACATATCGTTTAAAAGCCATATATTAATGATCGGATTACAGTTGAATTAATGAAAAAATATATAACTTTATTTAGACTCATCGTAATGCCTGGACTTGATTTTTGACTAATGCTCAGAATTTTTCTCTCTAAGTTTGCCAGAGGGCAATGAAACGATCTTGGATCAAATTAATCGATCGCGGAAGGAACGCCAAAACCCAAATAGCTTACGTAACCCAGACAACCGCTAAACTAAAGTAGAGCTGACACGTTTGCCGCATGTCAACCGATCTGCAGATCAAGAAATCTACACCCACCCAATAAAATTCGGCGTCACGGTAGATCACGATGGAGATGGTGGGACTAACTGGATGTATTACAAAAGGGTTGGACATTGCTGATCTAAATAAGGACGAGTGGAAAAAAGATAGAGGCCTTTACCCGACAAAGGGACGGCACAGGCTTATATGCATAATAATCTGAAGAAAAAAAAAAAGCTTTTGAGTCATGTATAAGTACATTCAGTTATCGAAAGCTTGTTATTTTATTAAATCTTTTATCTATCCAAATATCATAAACCCTCCATGATGCGTTCAAGAACGGCACATTATGACCACCATAAAAATAGACTATTTTTTAGCACAAATTTCTTATTTCGATAGTATTATTTATTCAAATTTCGAACATCTCTGAAAAACAAAGAAATTTGATTTGACCTCTATTCTAATATCAATCGAGATGACGTTTAGTTCGAAATGAATTGTCAATTTTCAATAAAATTTGACAAATGTCACACGTAAGTAAGATATCGAACGATATGATAGTTAGGGCCGACTCTAGTTTGTCTCTGAATTAAAATAAAAACAATGACAGCTGGCAGACAACTTCATTACCGCCATTACCGGGTAATATTTGTTATAATGTGCGACTTCTGAATGCATCATGGAGGCCTATGATATGTGGCTAGATAAAGTAGTGTATGTAACTGTACATCTAATTATGTACAGTTAAAACACTCGTGTGATGTTATTATGAAACGAGCCGAAGGCAAGGCAAACCCACACTCGTGTTTAATACCCTTCATTATGTACAGTCACATTAAGGACTATTTATTGTATTCATATATCACATTACACCGTCAAAATATGTTATTACCTTCTTAAACTTCAAAACCTACCTTTGCACTATAAAATGGTAAACATTTAAAACTAGCCTGGTTATGAATAACATTTTCCATCTTGAAATTTTATTTTTATCGGCTAAATTTCATATATACTGATTAAAAGTGATAAACCTCATTATTTATAGATTTAGGTATTTTTACCGGAAAAATCGGAACCCATAGGATCATTTTGCTGACCGTCCGTCTTTCTGTCACGACCCTTTATCTCGGTAACGCGTGTAGGTGTCGAGTTGAAATTAAAACCGTCTACACGTCGTAATTTGGTCTGCAGTCCCTTGAAGCTGTAAAAAATCGAACTTCTAAGTTAACGTAAAAAAAAGATACGGCTCTTTATGCCGCAAAAAAACGTATCTACGCTGGAAAGGAAAATTATCCAAGAAACACGGAGCTAACTTTACAGGAGATCTAAAAAGCTACGAACTTTAAAAAAAAAAAAGTTATTAAATATTCTGTGGACCTACTTTTTAAATGAAGCATTTTATAATTATAAACAACATCATGTTCTCTACATGTCCTTTTGTTATTTTGTCTATTAATGGAATAATTTAAAATTTAGCATCGCTTACGCAAAATGGCTGTCAAAATAGAATTAGGTAAAATTATCTAAACGACACGTTTCCCGAGATATTAGTCAGGTAAAATAGTATAATCTACATTTTACACAACAATCAACACAGTAAACAATATCTATGTGCATACGATGCTCATTTTATATAAACAATATCATGATTTTTACATGTTGCTTTTGTTATTTTATCTATTAATGGAATATTTTAGGATTTAGCGTCGCTTACGCAAAATGGCCGTCAAAATAGAATTAGGTAAAATTATCTAAACGACACGTTTCCCGAGAAATTAGTCAGGTAAAATAGTATAATCTATTACACAACAATCAACACAGTTAACAACATATATATGTGCATGCTCATTTTATAGTCAGGTAAATATATAAATGTGCATAAATTAGCATGAAATAAATCAAGAAAAATTATCTAATCGCCTTTGTAGGAAATATTTCAGACATGAAAAGCTATTTATCGTACAATAAAACCTCACGATTAATGTTTTAATTAGAGGAAAATATTTATTTTCAAACATTAAAATTAATGAAGTGACATTTAAAGTTCTCTAAGACAAAAACTTATGGTCCAACTACGCAAATACAAAAAAAACTGCTCTAGAAATGTTAAAGATTTATTCATCAGATATCACGTGAAAATTCAATTTTATCAATTTTTATGTGTGATCTGCTGAAAGATTTCCAGTAGTTCTAGACCAATGTATGGTAGCAAACGATAGCTATGACTAATGAGAACAGTACAAGAGTTCTCAAGACTGCAGCATTAAGGAATTAAATCACGAACTACGTGAAATTTCAAGTTTTACAATTGCAATGAGATAATATCCTATCCTAACAAGAATAACAAAACTATCTACAACTCTGTGTGGTATAAGTGACGTCTCGTAAGACACTGTTTGAGTGAGATGGCGTTTGGGTCCATCAAGCGAGTCCAAAGTAATGCCTTAGCGCCACAGACACAGATTTACACCGCAGGTGGGCCTAACGGCCTTTATAAATATATTGAATTACTACTAAATATGTGATATTTTATAAAACAGAACCGGTAAAGTTGTCTAACTACTAATTTAACGAAAATATTTGTTTTTTTAGTACATTCTGTGTGACAAATACGACTCAATTGTCATTCAAGCAATTCAAGATAAGCAACAGTAATCGATCAAAGTAAAAAAGGATAGGCGACAATGGTTTCATAGTATCAAAGCAAGTAAATTTGGATAAACGCCAATAGTTAAGATACGACAATCAGGTAATTTAATCTATGTTATTTTTTTTATAGAATCTTATATCGATTCTGTTTAATAATGTGGAAATACCACATTTTTTCTTTTTGGCTAATGCGCATAAGCATTTTAAACACACATGACACAGAGGGCGCTTCAGTAGCGAAGAATTATGGAATCAAAGATTTAGTGTGATTGACGTAACGATATGATAGCTCAGTTGGTAGAGCACTACGCCGGAAACTTAGGGTCGCAGGTTCAAGTCCTGCTTACATTGCAGTGGATCACATTCAATTTTTCTTTCATAATTTACATTAAGGAATTTTAAATCACGAACTACGTGAAATTTCAAGTTTTACAATTGCAATGAGATAATATCCTATCCTAACAAGAATAACAAAACTACCTACAACTCTGTGTGGTATAAGTGACGTCTCGTAAGACACTGTTTGAGTGAGATGGCGTTTGGGTCCATCAAGCGAGTCCAAAGTAATGCCTTAGCGCCACAGACACAGATTTACACCGCAGGTGGGCCTAACGGCCTTTATAAATATATTGAATTACTACTAAATATGTGATATTTTATAAAACAGAACCGGTAAAGTTGTCTAACTACTAATTTAACGAAAATATTTGTTTTTTTAGTACATTCTGTGTGACAAATACGACTCAATTGTCATTCAAGCAATTCAAGATAAGCGACAGTAATCGATCAAAGTAAAAAAGGATAGGCGACAATGGTTTCATAGTATCAAAGCAAGTAAATTTGGATAAACGCCAATAGTTAAGATACGACAATCAGGTAATTTAATCTATGTTATTTTTTTTATAGAATCTTATATCGATTCTGTTTAATAATGTGGAAATACCACATTTTTTCTTTTTGGCTAATGCGCATAAGCATTTTAAACACACATGACACAGAGGGCGCTTCAGTAGCGAAGAATTATGGAATCAAAGATTTAGTGTGATTGACGTAACGATATGATAGCTCAGTTGGTAGAGCACTACGCCGGAAACTTAGGGTCGCAGGTTCAAGTCCTGCTTACATTGCAGTGGATCACATTCAATTTTTCTTTCATAATTTACATTAAGGAATTTTAAATCACGAACTACGTGAAATTTCAAGTTTTACAATTGCAATGAGATAATATCCTATCCTAACAAGAATAACAAAACTACCTACAACTCTGTGTGGTATAAGTGACGTCTCGTAAGACACTGTTTGAGTGAGATGGCGTTTGGGTCCATCAAGCGAGTCCAAAGTAATGCCTTAGCGCCACAGACACAGATTTACACCGCAGGTGGGCCTAACGGCCTTTATAAATATATTGAATTACTACTAAATATGTGATATTTTATAAAACAGAACCGGTAAAGTTGTCTAACTACTAATTTAACGAAAATATTTGTTTTTTTAGTACATTCTGTGTGACAAATACGACTCAATTGTCATTCAAGCAATTCAAGATAAGCGACAGTAATCGAGCAAAGTAAAAAAGGATAGGCGACAATGGTTTCATAGTATCAAAGCAAGTAAATTTGGATAAACGCCAATAGTTAAGATACGACAATCAGGTAATTTAATCTATGTTATTTTTTTTATAGAATCTTATATCGATTCTGTTTAATAATGTGGAAATACCACATTTTTTCTTTTTGGCTAATGCGCATAAGCATTTTAAACACACATGACACAGAGGGCGCTTCAGTAGCGAAGAATTATGGAATCAAAGATTTAGTGTGATTGACGTAACGATATGATAGCTCAGTTGGTAGAGCACTACGCCGGAAACTTAGGGTCGCAGGTTCAAGTCCTGCTTACATTGCAGTGGATCACATTCAATTTTTCTTTCATAATTTACCTTTATGTTAATTTTATCATAAAGACATATAGTAGAGGATCCCTTTAAGAACGACCTTCACCGAGATGTTTATTTGATGAAATGTATTTTATATTTAATTTAATATGTCAATAAATATATTACATATGGGTTGCCTAACAAATTTTAGTCCAGGGTATGTTTAATTAATGATTAAAAAATTTTTTTTTTTAAACATTTGATTATTAGATAAATTCTATACCAATCGAAAGTATGAAGCCCATAGAATATGCAAACGTTAGGTTGCCTATTCTTTTCCCGTCACAACTATCGGGTAGCCAGGTTTAAACTGGTAAATCTATACTAGCATTTTGCAACGGTCTGATTATTGAATTGAAATTAAATAACATTAAAGATTATTTTATTATGAACACGGTGGTATAGGGTTGCCTGCGAAAAATCAGTCCAGAATTCCGGTTGTCGAATTTTGAAAAGTAAAATATTGCTGCGAGTGAATGTGTGCGACTGAGAGGTCCCAACCAAAACCATCCCATACGATAGAAGAGGACACAGCATAGCAGCTGTTTGAAGTCCGCCCATTTAAAAAAAGAGCGTGCGCATGCTATTTGTGCTTGAAAATGAAAAGGATAGCGATAGACTCGTATATGATGTGCATTATTTTGGAGTAGATTGTCGCTATAGATACAATAAAATTCATGGTATAATAATATACTCCGCCTGGTACTCTCTTCCGAGACTCGCGAACCACGTGACTGACACAAGCCTACGTCATTATGGTGTTCAGAGATTCTCATACTTTTAAATGTTGGAGAATTTTAACCAATGGTGAAAAGTATTTAAACGGCATTAATTTTAAGTGATTCAAGTAGAAACACAGGTAGTAGAATAAAACAAATCTAATATATCTAATCTTTCGTAGTTTCTTCTCAACAGTGGTCACCTCTTGTGAAATGTCGATAGACTCAGACATGTAAAAGTGCCCTTGTGGCCTACTTGCAGAATAAAGTTCATTATTTCATTAATTAATTGATAAAAAAAAAGTTAAATAACTATTTCTCTATTTTAATAATAAACTACTCCAAAATAATGTACAGCATATACGAGTCTATCGCTATCCTTTTCATTTTCAAGCACAAATAGCATGCGCACTCTCTTTTTTTAAATGGGCGGGCTTCAAACAGCTGCTATGCTGTGTCCTCTTCTATCGTATGGGATGGTTTTGGTTGGGACCTCTCAGTCGCACACATTCACTCGCAGAAATATTTTACTTTTCAAAATTCGACAACCGGAATTCTGGACTGATTTTTCGCAGGCAACCCTATACCACCGTGTTCATAATAAAATAATCTTTAATGTTATTTAATTTCAATTCAATAATCAGACCGTTGCAAAATGCTAGTATAGATTTACCAGTTTAAACCTGGCTACCCGATAGTTGTGACGGGAAAAGAATAGGCAACCTAACGTTTGCATATTCTATGGGCTTCATACTTTCGATTGGTATAGAATTTATCTAATAATCAAATGTTTAAAAAAAAAATTTTTTTAATCATTAATTAAACATACCCTGGACTAAAATTTGTTAGGCAACCCATATGCAATATATTTATTGACATATTAAGTTAAATATAAAATACATTTCATCAAATAAACATCTCGGTGAAGGTCGTTCTTAAAGGGATCTTAGACTAATAGGTAAAATGCCTCAAACGACATTAAAATATATTTTACGATCAGGTAAAAACAGTTAACCAACAAGTGCAAGGTTAGTTGCAATAAAGAAAAAATATCCAGGTTGTTTGATCTGTTTTGACAAATAAGTAAAAAAGCTCTAAGGTTCATTATTATGAAAAAAACTTTTTATGTAATCTCCATTTTGCAAAAAAAACCTCAAAAATCAAGTCGTTTAGTTGAAAAAAAATGTACAGATGTACGTCTAAATCACCGACGGGATAAGCGACACAAAAGTCGTCAGACAGATATTATTATGTACGAGACCCAACCCATTCGATGCAGTAAAATCTGCCGATCCCAACAGTGTGTAAACTCGATATCCCCTAAAATGTCGCTTAGATAATTTCTACTTTCCAGCATCGGTATATTTTGACACTCAAGTAAATTAACATTTATAGGGTATCTATTGACCTTGAACATAGAAAAAAATAACAAAAAAAAATCGTCTAGTAAAATATCGTCAATATCAACAAGTATAGGGAAAAATCTGAGAACATTACTAATGTAGTCATAAAAAACTATCACTGTTTATAAGTAAAGGACGTAAATCCGTTTTCCAACGGTAAAGTTGAGTTTGTCGCTCTATTATTTATAGTTTATATTTTCATTAGAGCAACATGACACGGGGGATAAAGCTATGCCTCCACTACTATGTTAAAATATCGGTTCATCCGCTGGGTCACGATATGATTTATTTATTAAAAAACGGTATTTTTTTATTTCTGCATGATTTTACACGTATAATCAAGAATCTTGTCAGCATTTTAACTATTTTTGGTAGGTACCTAGACATACAAAAGAAACTAAAAAATATTTTTCGATTCGAGACTTCCAAATTATGGCTAATTTCACTTGTTTTTTTGGAAAATAGCTTAAACGCATTTTATTTTTAATATTCTACTGTAGTGGGTATTTATAGTAGATATTTAGTAATCCGAAATAATTATATCATTGTTTAAATGATTTATTTTACTTCGAGATTTTTCAATGCCTTTAAATAAGGTATAAGGTTTGTTGATCTTCAACTCACGCTCGGACTATGCGAGTGTATGAAGCTGCTTGGACGCCACTCAACGAGATTATGAACGAAGTAATGTTCCGGGGGCGCACGGTCGGCGGGGGGAATAACGTTAGGCTCCGCCCAGATCGTCAAGGACGTTGGGATTAGGAGTCGCCTTAAGACTGCGCCGAACGTTAGCGACTGACCCATAGAGCGCGAGGAATGCGTATTTAGATAGGCGCGCGGCCGCCATTGTAAAAATGTAATTGACAAAATTAAAAGCACTTTTTGATAAATCTGGACCTTGAATATCAAACATTAATTGAAATATTTGATGCGGACAAATTGTAATGTAAACATTCATCTTCCAGAAAGATAACCTTCATTAACAAAATGAATGGGTTCTTGGAAATATGTATACATTTGACTTTAAGGTTGTTTACAAATACTATCCCACTATCTAAATAAATAGGTTTGAAAAGTTATTTCTATTCACATTGCACCAATACAATCTCGAATTATATTCGGGTAAGTAATTCCGAACGTCATGTCATTCAAAATTTCAAACAAGAGCTTTATTGCCTTAGGTTAAGGCGAGTAGATACGTGGAATGATGAATAATACATTTTAAGCTTGTAATCTAGCCAATGTAAAATTTTGATAAAAAATATGAAAATATGTTACCAGCATTTGCTCGCGGCTTCGCTTGCGTTAAAAACTATGTATACACTATCCTACGGGAACGATGTTTTATTTTTTTAAGATAATAAGTAGCCTATTTGTTAAGTTAGGGTATAAACTATCTCTGTTTCAAATTGCATACATATCCGTCCAGCTGTTTTATCGTGAAAAAGAAACAAACATACACACATACGGTCGCTTTTATAATATTAATGGGAAATTTTACTCGCAGCACGGATACTGTTATCACAATATAGTAGTATCTTAAATCTATAAATAGTATTTTACATTGAAAACTCCCGTGAGTCTCCATATGAAACGGGTTTCCTCAGGTCGGGTCAATATCGGAAGGCATACAATTATTAGGCCTATCGTCGTGTCGCATAACGTCTTTTGTCCTAATGACGTATGGCATACACTTTGCTCCGCATATTTTTGATTGTCCGAAATTGTTGCTCCTATTATCGTTTGTCCTAAATATTATTTGTCCTATCGTTTGATGTGGCTAAAAATCAACTATCGAATGATTGATGTGCTTAATTGTAATGTTCCTAATAGTTAATGTGCTAAAAATATTTTGACTACATTTCATTAAACCTAAATCTCGAAGATTTTTAAACAAGCATTCTGACGCTCCGCTATCCACGGTCATAAAACAAACCTAACCTAACCTACAGTTTTCGGTCTTTAACCTAACCTACTAACTGCTAAATTTTAATATACCTCCATGCAAGCAAGCACTCTGATGCTCCGCTCGCTTCGCTCGCTCCGCTATCCATGGTCATAAATCTATCTCGAATTCTGGAATAAAATTATTTCATTTCATTTCATTTCATTCATTTCATTTCATTTCATAAAACAAACCTAACCTAACCTACAGTTTTCGGTCTTTAACCTAACCTACTAACTGCTAAATTGTAATATACCTCCATGCAGCAAGCAAGCATTCTGACGCTCCACTCGCTTCGCTCGCTCCGCTATCCATGGTCATAAAACAAACTTAACCTAACCTACAGTTTTCGGTCTTTAACCTAGCCTACTAACTGCTAAATTGTAATATACCTCCATGCAGCAAGCATTCTGACGCTCCGCTATCCATGGTCATAAAACAAACCTAACCTAACCTACAGTTTTCGGTCTTTAATCTAACCTACTGACTGCTAAATTTTAATATAATTTCGCTCGCTCGTTAGGGTCACAGTTCTACCTAACACTAACGAAAATCTGACCTGCCTGAAGGTAGAATACTTAACGATTCTGACTTCACGCCTACCATAGTTTAGTTTAGGTGCTGTAATTTTAGCCAATGTAATAATAGGCAAAATAATTCTTAGGGCAATTCATGTTAGGAATATTATGCTTTAGGTAATTCGATTTTATAGTTATCAATATTAGGATAAACTTGCTTTAGGACTTTAAATGAGTATGCGCAAAAATGATTAGGACAAACGAGTAGTATGCCAATCAACAGTATGCCAAACATTCTCGGCCAAACATATTTAGGACAAAAAACGTTATGCGATACGACAGGCACCCCCTCAGGTCATTTAGGTCGAAAAAAAAAAAAAAAAAACCGGCCAAGAGCATGTCGGGCCACGCTCAGTGTAGGGTTCCGTAGTTGCTCATCCTTCACAATAGACTTAAGTTACGATAAAGATTTCAAGCTCTATAAAAAGGTTGTAAACGCCATAGTAACTGTAGTTACTTATTATCTTCTGGAAGTAAACATACGTCCTTTTAATAAAATTATGAAATTTTGCGATAACTCAAAAACGGCTCGACCGATTTTGTTCAATATAGTTTTCATTGAAAGTACTTATAAGGCCTTATTTTCATGAAATTAGCCATAATTTTTTGACCCGTGGTTTAAAAGTTAGAGGGAGGGACGCTATTTTTTTTATTTTCGGACGAATCTTTACAAAACTGCTGACTATCAAAAAATTATGTTTAGAGACCCCTATCATTTTTAAAAGACCTATTTAACAACACCCCACACACTAGTGTTGAAACGAAAAAAAATATTCATTTATTATCAAATTATTCACTTTAGGTGTTCGAAGGTAACCGAAAAAAAACATTTTTTTTTTAATTTTTATTCTACCGTTTTTTCGGTGTGATACATACACATACTCATACCAAATTTCAGCTTTCTAGTACTAATGATCACGGAGCTAATGACCGCGGACGGACAGACAGACGGACATGGCGAAACTATAAGGGTTCGTAGTTGACTACGGAACCCTCAAAAGAAAATAAAAGAAGTAAGAAACAAACAAAAAGAAAAACGATTGAATAGTCACTAATAAATCGAGTGCTATTTACTTTTACAAGTCTCACTAAATGTATGTCTTGGTTTGGTAACAGATAAAAAAACTGAAGGAGATAAATAGTACTTACATAAAACTGCAGAGGCCGGGAAAAGTCAGTTCATGTTTGAGTATGATTTTGAAGGAAGTCTGAGTCCTTCAATTAATACGAATCCACGAACTGACATTTCCGTCGAGCCCTGTAGGTCCAATATACAGACATTTAATTTTTATTATATAATAATTATAAATGGATAAGGATATTTAGTAATCAGCAATATAAATTTTTGTTGAAACTGTTTATTTTACTTGTCAATTTTTTAAATGCCTTTAAACGAGATACGGTCGGTTGATCTCCATTCGTCACTCGCACTACAAGAACGTATGAAGCAACCCAATGAGTTTTTTTTATTTAGACCTACTAAAATTACACTCAAGAATGTTAAAACTTTGATTGTAAATTAATTAAAACATCATAGCAATGGTTTTTTGCTAAAATTAATACATCGAAATGGTAATTTTACAACTACACATAAAAAGGCCATAAGATAGGTTTTTATTGACTTGTACAATTAGAAAATCTTAAATATTTTGTCTTGACAAACAGTATTAAATTAAAAAACCGGCCAAGTGCGAGTCGGACTCGCGCACCGAGGGTTCCGTACAAACACTTTCCATCCCTAAGTGGTTAAGTTAAGTTTGCACCTGGTATGTATAGCGCCCCATATAAATTAGGTGCAAAGTTAGGTATTAAAAAAAAAATTATGGTTTTCGAAATTATTCCTTTATCTATGCTATAAGACGTTGCTTCGTACCAAATTTCAAGATTCTGAGTTCACGGGAAGCACCCTGTAGGTTTTGATTCCCTTGCAAGTGTCGAAAATTTGCGGCATAAACGGCTGTATCTTTTGATTGCGTTGGCTTAGAAGTTTGATTTTTTCACAGCTTCAAGGGACAGTAGACCTGAGTAATTGATATAAATTTCAGCTTCATACCTCCACGTGTTCCTGAGAAAAAGGGTCTTGACAGACGGACGGACGGACAGACGGACAACAAAGTGATCCTATAAGGGTTCCGTTTTTTCCTTTTGAGGTACGGAACCCTAAAAATAAGTTTAAATATTTGAAAAGAATTATATACACTCATATTCATATACAATCCAGGTAAAAATGGAAAAATTACTAAGATAACGTTAGGCAATTCAAGGCATTTCCGTAATCTTGGAATTGTTTATGGGCTCTGGCATATAAAAAAAATAAGTACCAAATCTACAAAAAAAAATTGTATGCTGGCTTGTGACCTGACATAACAATTTAAATTTTTAAATTATTTTTCATTTCCACGCAGTCGAAGTGAAAAACAGTGTTAAGACATGGCTAAAAGCCATTATGACACTTAGGTTATATTTATCCTCGCTTACTTTGTTCGCTCGTCCAAATAATAACTGCGTGTCGCCATGGCTTATTTTAGCCCCTTATCAAACAATCTACTATTTTAATAATTTTCACCAATACCATTTTTGGGTGAAAATCTGAATGCAAAATCAATGTGTTTCTTAAGGCGATTATGGCTTTCTTAAGGCGGTTTGGGTGGAGACTAACGTTATTCTCCCCAGTTCCCCACTGACCGCGCGCCCCTGGAACGATACTTTTATGGTCAAACTCATACTGCTTCATGCGTTCTTGTTGTGCGTGACTGAAGTGACTAAAATTTGAAATACCGAAATCCCGGATGATTTACTCCGATATTCAAATTCCGAAATTGAGCAAGCTCAATATCGTTTAATATTCCGGAATTTAAACGATTCTATTTGATGTAGTTTCAAGACAGTAATAAGATATATTTTAGGGATAGTAAGTTTGGTCGGTTTAGAAAAAAAAAAGCATTAATAGTCTAATTTGTATTCACTTGTATCTTCAACTCTCTCAGAACGATTAAATTTCTTCTCTACAGCTACACCCACTTATCTTTGCATTGGTCCAATGGTTGAAAGGTAGAAAATGCCATTTGGCATTAAATTCACCATTTGTACTTGAGTTTTGTTTTATACAATAAAGTTAAATAAAGACAAAAAGCCTTGTTAAATTTCTCGACCTCAGAAACGTCTAATCAGTATATCGATTTCCGCCTTCAATTGGAAAAAAAAATTTAAAACTCATTTTTTGTCTACTTTTGTATGTCAAGTCAATTCCGGAACCAGCTCTGGAATTCCGGAATTGAGTGCCAATATCAGTCAATTTCGAAATAGGAAAACATTTCCTATATTGCAAGCCCTATGAGTGACGAATGCAGATCAACCGACCGTATAACTTAATTAAAAAGCTTTAATAAAAACCGGTAAGTAAAATAAATAGTTTCAACTAAACATGTATATTGCTGATGACTAAATATCCTTACCTATTTATACTATAAAAAAACATCATCAAACGTCTGTATGTTGAACGTAAGGCTTTTTGAAAATCACAGTATTGAAACATAGTTTTCTCCAACTTGCTTGGAAATGTTCCCATTAATGTAGTAAAAATAGATCGCGCAATCCTTCGTTATCGTATTAATACGTTAATTTGTTGGCCGTGGCCGGGAAATAATACCACACGATTGAGTAAAGAATTCATCTTCCGTAAGTATATGACGTGTTATACAAATGAGCTTCTATATTCATTTAGCCAGATGTACATTTAAACCATGACTAGAATTTAAAAAGGAGCTACCTGGTGGAAGGGACCCAGGTAGCTCCTTTTGTCAATTTTTCTTCAAGCTTTGTTCTTTGTATTCATGGTTTAAATAAAAATTGTGGTGTACAGTCGAGTTCATTTACATCTACACACTTACGAGAACAAAAATATCTGAACACGACCCTATTGTCAGGAGCATGAAATCATGTTCAGATATTTTTGTTCTCAAGTGTGTAGATGTAAATGAACTCGACTGTACACCCACATTTTTTATAGTAATCATATGTGTTTTTTTTTTGATTTTTCATTTTCTTATTTTAGAAGTTAGGGGGGACCAACTTTTTTCCACTTTGGAAGCGTCTGTCACGCAAACTATTCGGTTTAGAAAAAAAATATTTTAAAAACCTCGATATCATTTTTAAATATCTATCCATAGATACCCCACACGTATGTGTTTGATGAAAAAAACATTTTTGAGTTTCAGTTCTAAGTATGGGGAGCCCCCAATATTTCTTATTTTTTTATTTTTGCATCAATATCTTAATGCGGTTCACTGAATACATCTACCTACCAAGTTTCAACAGTATAGCTCTTATAGTTTCGGAAAAAAATGGCTGTGACGTACGGACGGACAGACGGACAGACAGACATGACGAATCTATAAGGGTTCCTTTTTTGCCATTTGGCTATGGAACCCTAAAAATGAGACATTACATGTTTTATAAATTTACAGATGTACATTATTCCCCACAGGCATTTTAATTTTAATTTTTTTCAGATTTATATTAACCATACAGCCAATTGTCCAATAGTCACAAAGCCACAGTCCAAGTATCAAAAACTGAGTTTAAAAAATAAGAACCAGTAAAAACTTTTTATTCGTTCTCCGCGTTTATTTCTCGCACTGAACATTTCCTGGCTCTGCTACTGTCAATGTATTTTAAATGTCGACAAATTTCGAAAACGGACAAACAATTTGACTAATAATCTTATATGCAATTAATTTATTTTCATTATTCTTAATTATGTATTAGAAATTTCTCACGAAAGTTTTAATTTAGTTAATATGATATTATTTAATGAGTTAATTGGAAGTTAATTAGTATACCAAACATAAACAAAAAAAAACTGAAATGATTCCGTCCAAATCAATATAAAAGTTATTTTGGACTTGCGATCTTCTTAGAATGATAAATAGGGTATGGTTTCTAAAAAAGTCGTGCGTTTAGAAGTTGCTGATTTAACCATTCAAAATATAGATTGGTGATTATTTCCAAGCATATTTGGAGAAAAGCACTATACAGTCCTCGGTGGAAATGTCAGTTCGTGGATTCGTATTAATTTAAGGACTCGGACTTCCTTCAAAATCATACTCAAATAGGAACTGACTTTTCCCGGCCTCTGCAGTTATGTACTATGTATCTCCTCCAATTATTATTTTTTTAATCAGGTAATACTGTTACCAAATCAAAACATACATTTCGTGAGCCTTGTAAAAGTAAATAGCACTCGATGTTTATTGGTGACTTATTATAACATCGTTTATCTTTAATATTTTTCTTTCTTAGTTCTTTTATTTTATATTTCTATTTTGTGATAGCATTTTCCATACTGCGAGTAAAATTTCCCATTAATATCATGAAAGCGACAGTATGTGTGTGTTTCTTTCTTCTTCACGATAAAACGGCTGGACGGATATGCATGCAGTTTGAAACAGAGATATTTTATACCCCAACTTAACAAATAGGCTAGTTTTTATCCTAAAAAAACATTGTTCCCGTAGGACAGGTTTTAACGCGATCAAAACCGCGAGAAAATGCTAGTAACATATATTTTTTATCAGAATCTTACATTGGCTACAATACAAGCCATACAAGCAGCATACAAGGACTTTAAATTGTATTATTCGCCATTCTACGTATCTACTCGCCTTAACCTAAGGCAATAAGCTTTCGTTTGAAATTTTGAATGACATGACGTTCTGAATTACTTTCCCGAATATAATTCGAGATTGTATCGGTGCAATGCGAATAGAACTAGCTTTTCAAACCTATTTATTTACATAGTGGGATAATATTTGTAAACAACCTTAAAGTCAAATTTAGTTTTATATTTCCAAGAACCGATTCCTTTTGTTAATGAATCATTGATTTAGTAAGATCAAAAAAAAGACGCACAGTGAACTCTTCTAAAAGTTGCTAAATAAAAAAAAGGACAATAATATTATACACCGAATGAACGATACAATATAAGATATCTTATTTAACCAAGATAAGATAGTAACAAAAGTCAAATTTTAGCATTGTATTTTATATAATTTCTGAAAAGGCCGTCTGGACTTGGTGTCAGTAAGACTGCACCGAGCGAAATGTGAAAAAAAAAATAGGCAGTTGCCGTTAAGTAGACAAGGTTAACACTAGTTGTTGAATCCGTTTCTAAACTATATATTTAGCACTTCGAAGAATGTGTCAACAACTTCTCCGTGGAATAATTATAAGATTATTAATATTTTACCCCAGACAACTAAGTAAAGTTGGACGAAAATTGTAAAAGCGTAAGCTGGCGTCAAGTGTTTTTTTATACTTTATTAACAATTATTTTATAAATATTTTTAGTGGATCGCATTCAATTTTTCTTTCTTAATTTACTTTTGTGTCATTATTTATAATTATTTTAAAGTTCAAAAAAAGATAAATATTTACATTACAATTTGTCCGCATCGAATATTTCAATTAATATTTGATATTAAAGGACCAGATTTATCAAAAAGTGCTTTTAAATTCTCCATACATTTTTACTAATGCCGGCCGCGCGCCGCCGATCCAAATAAATACGCATTCCTCGCGCTCTATGGGTCAGTCTCCAACGCTAGGCGCAGTCTTAACTTGATGCAAAGCGTTCGCGCTCAAATTTAAATGTCGCGTACAACTTATAAAGTAATATAATTTGTTTCCGTGGATAAATTGGTTAGAATTCTATATTTATAGATTACTTTTATGAAAATGAGTTCACTACGCCGACTTGACAATTTTGCGTAAAATTTTGTGGCCTAGAGAACGATTTTAAAATTTAATTGTTTATATAAAGTAAAGCTATTGATCTGTTATAAATTAAAACTGTCATTACATTTCATAGTTTTAAACACATTTTCGTTGCCAAAAGTCACTTGTATAATCTTTTCAGGGATTTATAATTTTTTCATTCGTTTCGTATTGCGCTGACACAATCTCTCGACAAATCTATTAGAAAACAATACGGAATGTTAAAACTGTAAAATGCGATGCCCTAAGCGATGCAGAAGAAATGCACTTGATTTTTTTTTCTAAGATTTACAGAGGTCGCTTACAAAAACTTTTTTTATACCTAACGCACACTCAAAATGCTTTAGAAAATGTTCATACCCATTAATATTCAATATACTCCAACTGACTACAAAAAATCACGCAGTTGTATATTATTGAAGTTCAAAACTCTTCGCGTATTGGCAGGCGGGGCGCACTCCGCGATTAACGTTTCCCGCTACAAGTACATGCCGGTGGCCTCATGCATGGGGACTATTCAGTGGCTGCCACGCACTGTCTCGGAACGCACGTACACGAAATTCGCGCGCACGCTCTTCCGATTTATGTACGTCGCAAGTGATCGTTCCTCATTCATCTGTTGATACCAGTGTTATATTATAATATAAAGTGTTTAAATGAGTAAAAAGACAGCGAAAAGATATTGTATCGCAGCGGGTTGTAGGAACAATGATCGAAATTGGAATCACGCGTTTTTCGTTCTCCCAAGCTCCCAACACGTCCGAAGGATGCCGATAGGTAAAAAAAATAACATAATATATAATAAGTAGTTACTGAATAATAATAAAAAACATATTGCAGGTGTATCTACTTCCATATTTAACACTGGTTACACAGATCAATTTTAATTGTTAAGTACTTATGTAATTTTGAATTGATTATTTGCTGATATTTGTCAATTTAAATTCTAGTAAAATAAGTATGTCTACTACTAAATCAACAATCATAGAGGTTTTTATAATAATATTTGATATCAAGTTTGTAAAATTACTTGTAAGTAATGAATAAAGGATTGAGTGATAGTTTGATAGGTAAGTATATAAAATATATAAATAAAGAGTTAAAAGAAATGTATTGGAAGAGATCCCTAATAGGGATAAGTTCGCCTTTGTACATGTTTTATTTGTAACTAGCGACCCGTCCCGGCTTCGCACGGTGCGTCCGTGCGTATTTTTAAAGATCTAAGCATACCTACATAGGGGCAGACAGACAGCCAGCAGGAAACGACTTTGTTTTATACTAGGTGTGTAGTGATGAATATAATATATGAACAAATAAATAAATATCGGACAACTAAGCAAAAACAAAATGAAGCTCAAGAATTTAATTGCATGTTAAGGTAACGCATTCGTTGCATTATTTTATTATATTATATAGAAATAATTATTTTGGTTGAGCGAATCCACTTAGCTTTGTACCCGATGAACAATACCATTATCTGTATTGTTAGCTGCGGCCACAACTGCCACTTCAAAATGTAAGGCGTTATAAGTGCAAATTAATTTTACACTAAATTAGTCTTTAAGTTAAACGAAATAAGGTTTACTCTTAAACAAAGAGAACAGAGATGTTGGTCACTTCATTGTCATTATAAGCATCAAAACGAGCTTCACTGCTCTTTCACTTACGAAGTGACCAACATCTGATCTTATACGTATTAAAATGTTTAAAAATAAAGCTAAAATGTTTTGCGGCCTGGTTGTGGATTCAATTCGTCCAAATTCTGAGATTGATTATTTTATAGTTAAATAATGAAATAATAAATATAATGTATGAAGAATATAAATATATTACTATAATATAGAGATATATTGAATGCAAGGAAGAAATGGGAAATACATTTTTATTTTTAGTCGTTGACAGCCCTCGCTCTCGGCGACGCGGCAAGCGAGCCAATTCATTTTTACCGTTGGCACGCAGCTTTAACGTTCCGTTTGGCTTGCGCTGGGGACGACGACTTTAGAAGGGCCATAAATCATATTTTTTCGGCTAAAAAAAGCGGCTTTTGTAAAGATCAAAGTAGTATGCCTTCTGTACTTGTACTATTATCTATTCTGTGGTATTGGGCTAAGAGAGTTACGGAGATATGCACATTTGAAAAACCGTAAAAAATCGCTATTTCCAACTAGAAACAAACTTTTGGATTATATCTTCGTTTAGGAGCATTTTAGCTAGAACAAAGCTTGGGCAAAGTTGTAGAGAATTCAATTTACTATAATTTACATTAAAATTTTGTTTCTAGGACAGATAATTACGGAGATATGTAAAAAATAAAGTCACATTTTCCGAAAATGTATGTAAAATTATACGTGAATTTTATAAGCAGTTACATTTCCTACATGTTTTAATTTGTGCTAGACTAGTCCGTAACTGAATGGCAGCGTTCTAAACCAAGAATTTTGTCAAATCTCCGGTAAATGCGACTTTTCCAGTTTTTTAAATGTGCATATCTCCGTAACTAACCGTCCTTGAAACAAAATTTGAAATGTAAATTATAGTGCATTTAATTCTCTACAACATTGTCCAAGCTCTGTTTTATCTAAATTGCTCCTAAACGAAGATATAATCCAGAAGTTGGTTTTTGAGTTGGAAATTGCGATTTTTTACGTTCTTTTAAATGTGCATATCTCCGTAACTATCTGTCCTAGAAACAAAATATAAAATGGAGAATATAGTAAATTTAACTCTATAACATTTTCAAAGCTTTCTTCTAGCTAAAATGCTCCTAAAGGAAGATATGAGCAAAAATATCAACAAAGTGCCGGTTTTTTCCATATGGCGGCGGGCGCGGAGGGGGAATTGTGCATTTTGCATTTTAAACACTGACTAACTATCCCAGACAACATATCAAAAATTCAAAACTACCGGACCGTTTGTAAGGTCACCCAGTACTTTAGTCTCTATTCACCGAACTACTTGGCCTGTCTTGCTCGACTGTCCAGTCGATTGTTATTGAAACTGTGCTGCTGTTTTTTCTGGAAATCTTTGAACATACTTTTTTTCAACAGTTATCAAATTAAATTGCTTAAATATTTACTACAAAAGTACGTACTTCTATTTCAAGTGCATGTGTTGTTGCATTCTTGTTACCGAAACAGTCATACATTTTTTGTCCAACTTGCATTCTTAGGGAAGTAAGTTGTCTGTCTTTCTGTTTCACAGTTTCTTGCCTGAAAAAGAAAACATAAAATAGGCTTGGTACATGGCGCAGAAATTCTATAAACACAAAAACGTATTTCAAGTGGGTAGTACCAACATTGTTTTTATAGTTTCCTTTAGTTCTTCAATGTCTCGTTGAAATCGTGTAATTTTTTGCTCCCTAAGTAGTAATTCGTCAGCCATTTTATGTTCAGGTCCCTCTTGCTAGAAACAAGCGAAGTAGTTAGAAAAACTTGTATTAAAAAGCGGCAAAGTTCGTTGTGTCAGTGCAGTAACCGGAAAATATATAGACATCGCTCTCAGTACAAAACTAGTCTCGGTCCTAAATCCTAATATTTGACTGACAACTATCCGCTCCTCTATAATGTGTCCTGTCAGCAGTTTTAAATATTATTAGAAACTAGCTTTTGCCCGCGACTTCGTCCTTGTGGAATCTCATCTTGAACATTTTACATCTTTATTATTTTCAGATCTAAGCAATGTTGAAATTACTTTTCTTTTTTTGCATGTATGAGATTGAAGTCAAGTGGATTTTGATGTTGGTTTACAGCAACCAACATCAAAATCCACTTGACTGCAATCTCATTCAACATGAACACATTTCAATTCGTACAACGTCATTTAGATGAATGAAAGGAGACAATTGTGCGACTGTTCTGGACTATGATGGTAGCTTCGATAGCCTACGTGGTTAAGGCGCTCGTTAACCTTCCGAGGTTTCGAATCCTGTTCGTAGCATCAAATTCGTTAGCAGTATTTTTTTCTTTCCTAACGAACAATTCTAGGTAAATAGGTGCGTAAATAAATACCGCTATTCTAGCCAATGAGTCTAGTAAGCTCTCTTTGTCCGCCCGACTCTGCTTTAGCTCCTGGGTCACCCGTTCTAGGTTCAATCTGGTAGTTAGTAGATCTTTCCATAAGTCCGTTTCAACTCGTGAAGGTTCATTCTCTAAAAATATGTATGTAGTTATTTTGTGCTCAAATTGTCTCTCTGAGGCCAGCCTCAGATTTAACCAAACTTGTAATGTCAAACTAGTACGGGAGTTTTGACAGTAGTATCCGAGAGTAGGTATAGAGGTAATTCTTTTGGTTGAGCGAATCCACTTAGCTTTGTACCCGATGAACAATACTCTTTGTCTGTATTGTTAGCTGTGGCCACAACTGCCACTTCAAAATGTAAGGCGTTATAAGTGCAAATTACTTTTACACTAAATTAGTCTTTAAGTCAAACGAAATAAGGTTTACTCTTAAACAAAGAGAACAGAGATGTTGGTCACTTCATTGTCATTATAAGCATCGAAACGAGCTTCACTGCTCTTTCACTTACGAAGTGACCAACATCTGTGTTCTCTTTGTTTAAGAGTAAACCTTATTTTGTTTGGTTTAAAGACTAATTTAGTGTAAAAGTAATTTGCACTTATAACGCCTTACATTTCGAAGTGGCAGCTGTGGCCACCGTTAACAATACAGATAATAAGTATTGTTCATCGGGTACAAAGCTAATGGGATTCGCTTAGTAAATGGGATTCGAACTATAAGCGTTATTCTCGGAATAAATGTTTGGTCGAATGCAGCCTAAGCGAGGCTCTACGTTTGTAAGGATCACATTAAGTTGAAAATACCGATAGGCACTGTTATTTCTAGTAGGTAAAATACCATTAAAAATCTATTAACGGCAAATGAGCACATATTAAACTAAATGGTCATCATTGGAACACCAGAAATCAGAATGCACGTTATTGGCCTTTGTAAGAAATATGTGTATGAACTTCTTTTCCGCTTAAAGTTATTCGGAACATTTAAACGGGGAATACACCAGACGGTAGAACAAACCCAGAGACCAAATAAGTGTTTTTCCAGGGCATCAGTGAGTGCGGAATAATTGACAATACGAAGTAGTCAGTGTTGGAAGAAGTCCAAGGGTTCACTAAATCATTGCAGAATAATTTTTTGCCTAATGTTTCATTTCGCAGAAGTGTAATTTCGTAGAAAGCATTTTTCTGTGAAACCGTCAACTATTTGGGATTGTAATAAAACAAACATAACCTAACCTAATCAATAGGATGATATTTTCAGGAATAATTAAAAATGTATGACAACAGAGGAATTCAAATTCTGCGAAGTGAAAATTCGGCGAAATGAAACTTTCGACCAAAAATAATTCTGCGCAAAGGCAGTATACCCAAAATGGTTCACTGAATCAATGCAGAATATTTTTTTATAATACACGATGGACTATAACTTACCGCGCAGCTAAGGGGATACAAATCTTTATGTGACTTATTTTTTTATTCACCTTAAAAACATATGGACACCCGTCTCGCCATCACGAAAATAATATAGACAATCCATAGTTCCCAACTTTCAAATCGTAATAACTCAAAAATTAGGTGACTAGACATATTCTCTTCGTGTAGTTGGTCAGTTATCACGTTGTCATTACCATCTTACCTTTACGAGGCAAGAAGTCCAGATATTTCTCTTTATCGAAATTCGCGAGTTTGTTCGAACATTCCCTCAGCTTATTATGATCCTCCTGCAAATCTTTGAGACGTTTCTCTAATTCCATCACACGTGTCTCCGCAATATTTCTTCGTTTTTCCTATTACGTAACATGTATTAAGTATATTAAAAAACTCAGTAAAATATGAAACATTAGCTAACCTATTTTCATTAAAAAAATCTGAACGAAAAATTTAAAAATAAAGACTAAACCATAATTATTGAAATACATTACAAAAATCATCTGCAGGAGTATTCCATGAAAAACGGTAACTATCTCGTCTAATTTATTATTTCAACTTCCATTATTTCGGAAATGCCAAATTACGGCCAGGAGTATTATCTATTGATATCTATAAAAATTATACTTAAAGGTCACAAAATTTTAAATAATAGCCATGTTTAATCAGCACAATTCATCGTCGTCTAAAGTCTGAAAATGATCCCGAATTCTTTATTGGATAATAAGGCTTGTTTGTACTATAAAATGTGAACTGTCGGCTTTATAACAAAAAAACAGCCTATTAAAATAATGTTATATGTCCCTTTTCAAAAATGTTTTAGCAATAATCTAACCGCACCTGAACCTTCCTGAACCTTGACGATTACGACATGAAGGAACATAATTTGTAGTTTATGACCTGAACTTGGTGGTAGATGTCTTTCAAAACCTGTAATCTAAACAGTGTTCGTCACGGGTCACCTTGTGGAGCGGAATGACTTTAGTTACTTGCGTGTTTGTTTAGTTTTATCCCTTTCAAAGGTAACGGTCGCTTACGACATGATTAAGGTACTAAACTAAACGTTATTTTTGGGTGCCCTTCGCTTGGTCTAAAATTTTATGTTCTAAAATTGTTTGGCCGAAAATGTTTGGTCTAATATTTAATGGTATACTTATTCTTTAGCATAAAGATTTTATTGCATACATATTTTTTGTCCTAAACCATGTTTGACCTAAAATGGTTTCGTATATTTTTTTTATGACTAAAAGGCTAAAAGTATAATATTGTTAGGTATAATTATTCTTTAGCCTAACATAAAACCTCCTAAAAACCCATATGCTGAAGCGAGCAAGCGAAAGTATAAGTCGCTCCCAGAACAATAGTTTAGGTTAGGTTAGAACTGCGTCCCCAACAAAAATAAGGCGCTCCCAGAACAGTTGGTTAGGTTAGGTTAGAACTGCGCCCCTAACAAAAATAAGGCGCTCCCAGAACAGGAGGTTAGGTTAGGTTAGAACTGCGTCCCTAACAAAAATAAGGCGCTCCCAGAACAGTAGGTTAGGTTAGGTTAGAACTGCGTCCCTGACGAAAATAAGGCGCTCCCAGAACAGTAGGTTAGGTTAGGTTAGAACTGCATCCCTGGCAAAAATAAGTCGCTCCCGGAACACTAGGTTAGGTTAGGTTAGAACTGCGTCCCCAAAAATAAGGTGCTACCAGAACAGTAGGTTAGGTTAGGTTAGAATTGCGTTCCCGACAAACATAAGTCGCTCCCAGAACAGTAGGTTAGGTTAGGTTAGAACTGCGTCCCTAACAAAAATAAGGCGCTCCCACAACAGTTGGTTAGGTTAGGTTAGAACTACGTCCCTGACAGAAATAAGGCGCTCCCAGAACAGTAGGTTAGGTTAGAACTGCATCCCTGACAAAAATAAGTCGCTTCCAGAACAGTAGGTTAGGTTAAGTTAGAACTGCGTTCCCGACAAACATTAGTCGCTCCCAGAACAGTAGGTTAGGTTAGGTTAGAACTGCGTCCCTGGCAAAAATAAAGCGCTCCCAGAACAGTAGGTTAGGTTAGGTTAGAACTGCGTTCCCGACAAACATTAGTCGCTCCCAGAACAGTAGGTTAAGTTAGGTTAGAACTGCGTCCCTGACAAAAATAAAGCGCTCCCAGAACAGTAGGTTATTTAGGTTAGGTTAGAACTGCGTCCCCGACAAAATCTAAGTAATATCAATTTAATAAATGCGACAGTTTGAATGCGATTATTATTGACACCAATATTCGGAATACCAATTTTATGCCTAAAATACATTCGACCAAACAATGTTATTCCATACAAATGTTAGACTAAACAATTTTCGGCCAAAAAAATATATGCAAAACAATTTCGGCCAAACAATTTTCGACGTAAAAAACCATCGACCAAAGATTATTAGGCCAAAAAATATGTGCCGAAAAAAATATCGGCCAAAAAATTTTAGACAAACAGATATAGACCCGTTATTTTTACTTGAATACGAGCCTGATTTGTCCAATTTTCTAATGGATCAATCACATCTTAGCTTAAACGCAACAAATTGAAAAAATCACGTCTGAAAAAAATCTTTGAAGATACAGACTTCAGAAAAAGGGAGTGTGAGAGAATTGAAACTATTCAGACAAATAAATAAGACGTGTTAACTAAGTACAAGCAGAAATATTAAGGGTTAATTTAAGAAAGTAAAAGTGAATTTAACGGGAAAAGAAAAACTCCAAAATCTGGCTTCAGTCTGGTCAAATGAGTCTCTGGAGTGAACTTTATCAGGTTTACAGTCTGCCTCACGCCTACATCCGTAGAAATGTGTTCCAAACATGAAGCAAGGCAGTTTAAAAAAAAGCCGGTCAAGTGCGAGTCGAACGTACGAGCTATGAAAGCAAGCACAGCATATTATATTGATGTTGCTTTATGAAAAGTTAAACTATACTGAGCGACAAACTTAACTTCAACGTAGGAAAACTGACGTACACATATAATAAAGATTATATTTTTTATGATTTGTTGATGAATACATTTGTAGTATTATAGTTCTAGGTCAACGGGAAATGCCCTTTAAATTTTGATTCCCGAGAGTGTCGAAATATAAGTACCTATATGGTTTTAATTTCAACTTGATACCTCCACGCGTTCCCGAGATGAATAGTCTTGACAGACAGGTGGACTGACGGACACACAAAAGAGATCTTATAAGGGTTCCGTTTTTTTCCCTTTTGAGGTGCGGAATCCTAATAATATAATATATCACAGGCACTAAATAGACACCATAGTGGCCCAAAAATACTGGGGAAAAAGTGGATACAATACTTGGAATTTCCAAATTTCATGTTTAGTATTGTGACGGAGAAGTACTAAAAGAGAAAAAGCATGCAATCGACACGCAGATATATATATTTTGTCCAAAATATGTGCAACTATTTGTTTCAATTCGTACGTGTCGGTTACAACATGTAGGTGTCGATTACGACATGCTGTACATTTTATTTTTTTATATAATTACTAGAGGAGCGTAACTGTTTATATTGCTGAGAATTAGAAGAGTAGTCTTTATATTTGTGAATTATATTAAAAAACTTAAATATTTGTCTCATAATTTGCTAAAATTTTCGAAATTACTACTTAGGATTTGGACTTGGTTGATTGAGTGTCAATTACGACATGCTTGGTTTATGTCATATTTTTTTAAGGTCTTCAACATTACAGCAAAAGTATATACTAGACTTTTTAGGTACACTTTACAGCTTTAAGATGATACCAATCATTAATTACTATAACTCGAATATAAAGAGTACCAGACTTGTAAAGTCCTAACATTAAGTACGAATGTCGATTACAACATCATGGAATGCTCCTGCACTATTTGATAACTTAGTGTTTCGGAAAGCTTTAAGTACCTGTTCGGCCATTTTCGCCTGTATCGACTCCATGCGAGACTTTTGCTCCATCATCCGAGCTTCGTAGTCTTGTGCGATCAACATCGTTTGTTCTTGTAGCTCTTTAACCCTGATTGCGTTATAAACATTGGCTTTCAATGAATCAATCAATTACATTATTTCGGATGTAACTCCATATTTGGTTAGTAACAATAGTAAACTTAATCTTTAGTGTTAATCAATAAATAATAATAATAATTCGGTCAAGATCAGTTGGACGCCCTGTGCAACATGTCCCAGTGATGCAGGAAGGGGCCGTCCAGGCGCGCAACCACCGTCTGCAAGAGGCTGTTTGGGCTGCCGTGCCGCGACGCCCGTTGCCATTATATTTTAGCATAAAAGCCATCCGTGCGCGCGTCGCAAAACATCCCTTCGGCTTTATTACAAGGTTTTATTGATTACTTTGTTTGCTGGGATGGTAATTTGCATACCTACTTAACTTTGATGACAATACAATAATATGGCACCATGGGGCTGGTCTGGTGATGCCAGAAGGTGGCCCTAGGAACTTGGTAATAGATAAAGCAACCCTACTGAGTTCGGTTACTCTTTAGAATCGTATCAGGGAGCAATTGATAGATGTTCAGAGAAAAGTACAGTCGGCTATAAAAGCTTGTCGCAATTTTGTTTTTTATATTTCTGATCCAATAAAATTAACGTTTATGAGTTTTGATTTGCCGTTCCTTATGTATTTATTTTTATGATTTCTTCGCCAATTTTGGACTGATTCTCAAAATATTTTATATTTATTTGAAAGAGTATACTCCTGAGGCGGTTCCATCGTCACGATGTCGGGATCTAATGATGGAATCACAGGAAAATCGAGGGCAACCCTCATATGTAACGGGCACTAATTAATATTTTTTATATATTTCCTAACGTTCAATCATCGTCTCATGACGCTGAGCTGATGATTCAAAGTCTCCTTAACGGTCTCGATTGAATTATGCCGATTATCGAACTCCTAAGCTAGGGGATAATTGAAATGAGATTTATGCGAACAATACCTTCCCAATCACCCCTCTATAGTAAGTAAGTAAAGTATTGTTGAAATGCTTGTATAAAATGTATCGTTGCACAATGAAGGTTCTTAAAGTCGATTACCGCGTTTAGGTCACGAGGCTTGTCGAGTAAAAAAAAACATGATCGCTATGGTCATGGCAGGTGCCTCGTGAGTGGTTAAATTTTTTGACAAGTAATTTTAGCCAATCAGTGAACGGTAGCGTACTTTTTGTTTTAAATCAAATATGCTGATGTTCTCTTTTGTCTTATGAATATTAAAGTTTTGTAGCGGGTACCATAGAGTATAATAGAATATTGATACAGGATTAAAAAGTGCGTTATTGTGATTTTGTCTGTGTAATTATAATTGACAGAAACACTATTATCGAACAAAAATACTAGTAGGTATTCTATAACCAAATAGCACAGATTATATACAAGTCACTACAAATAGTAATAAATTAATTCGAATGGGATACATTGGAATCACCTGTTGGTGCCAAACCATTCAATTGTTACTATGAAAACAGATGCCACGCATGAAGCCCCTTTTATTAAGAACCGATAGTCCCTGAGCCCACTCCAAGATAGCCTTACGTAATATGACATCATAATAAAATGCATGGCACACGGTCGAAAAAGTTGTGCTGAGCGAGAATCAAACGATTGTCGCAAAGAAAATTGGCCGGAAGTTTGAGAAAATCCTTCATTTCCGGTAAAAATTTTAGGGGTGTACTTACGTCATGTGACATCAGTACGTGACACGTGGCATCATTTAGCCCTTTGATCGGAGAGCTTGTAAACATAAGTCTGCCAGTTCTGCAATGGCCGGAAGTCCTTCAAAAGTGTTGTTTACTCCAAGGTAGAGGAGGTAGTGGTAATAATGTTCAATGCGCACGATTTAAAAATTTATGTTCTATTGCCTGCACAGATAACCAAGTAGCCAAGGTCATTCATCAGCAACTTGCTCTTCAATACGGTCTTGTTGCGTCTGAGGTGCCGAACTATAAGTACGCACCGATTCCAGTTCTCGAGAATGTGCCACGATCTATTGGGAATTGACTCTGAATGACTGACTATTATAGCCAATAAGCCTGATATCAGGCTTATAGATCCAAACGTCAGGCAGTGCATGCCGACACGATCATCATGCGTGACGAGACCCTCGTGAAGGCTAAGAAGGGCAAACTCAGCAAATACGTTGACTTGGATCACGAGGTGACCGCTATGTTATATGTTGACTCGATGGAAATTGTACAGGTAGTCGTTTACGTGATCGGTTTTATAGTAAAAAGTCTCGGTAAACACCTTAAGAGTCTCTCGCTAGATGGCTGGAGGACGGGTCAGATTCAGAAAGCGGTACTCCTGGACACGGCGGTAGAGTAGACACCGACACCTTGGGTCCCGCCGGCGGCACCCTAGGTTAGGTTTGATATTTATATATTTTATTATTATTATTTTTTTTTTTTTATGTCATAGGGGGCAAACGAGCAAACGTATCGCCTGATGGAAAGCGATTACCGTCGCCCATAAACACCTGCAACACCAAAAGAGTCACAAGTGCTTGCCTACCCGGAGGACGAAGATAGAATGCCTCTATGCTAGTAATTTCACCGGCTATCTTACCTCCACACCGGAACACAACAATGCGAACATTGCTGTTTGGCGGTGGGTTAGCAGGCAAGACGGTAGTAACAATCCGGACGGACCCTGCACGAGGCCCTACTACTCCAAAAAAATTGTCCGTCGACTAGTACATTATTACCCTCACTTACCCTAGATAGTTCTATTCAATTCCCACCACGACTGATGAGTCGGAACTCCTTGGCAATAGAACATAAATTGTTAAATCGTGCGCATTGAACATTATTACCACTACCTCCTCTACCTTGGAGTAAAAAAACACTTTTGAAGGACTTCCGGCCATTGCAGAACCGGCAGACTTATGTTTACAAGCTCTCCGCTCAAAGGGCTAAATGATGCCACGTGTCACGTACTGATGTCACATGACGTAAGTACACCCCTAAATATTTTACCAGAAATGAAGGATTTTCTCAAACTTCCGGCCAATTTTCTTTGCGACAATCGTTTCATTCTCACTCAGCACAACTTTTTCGACCGTGTGCCATGCATTTTATCATGATGTCATATTACGTAGGCAATCTTGGAGCGGGCTCACAGACTACGAGTTCAAGGTTTTTATGTTTGTAATATGCCCTGGACCATAATAACCCTAAAATAAATAAATTTTTGACCATGCCTTAGTATAATAATAGTGTACAAAAATTATCGCAAAGTAGAGATCCCACCAAACCAGTCACCATTTGATAATATGATATATTTCATCTGCTTATCATCCAAGAATTATCTCCAGGTTAATTCCAGAAGAACGATTTCTATTTTCGTTTGGAGTTTCGTTTAATAATTACCTGCTACTATGTGGTAGTAGGTACTATTTCACATCCATTCATCATTACTTAACATTCATAATAGTATATACGAGTTTTGGTATATTAACTGTAAATACCTTAGTTCTAGAGCATCACGTTGGCGAGATAACACTTCAATAGTTACTTCACCTGTTTTGGATACTTGCATCAACTTCCTTGAACGAGCGTCATATCGCGTCTCACGATTGCGATGCTGAAGGAAAAAGACTATTTAAATACAACCTACTTAAACTAAAACGGACTGTCTACTTGAAGTAGAAAAACCTATTAAAAGTAAGTAGATGTAATAATATAAATTATAATAAAGTGTCACGGAGAAAACAAGCAAGTAGCATTCAGTTTTTGAAAAAAAATCTTTCTAAAACTTATGCTACGCTGCCTTCTAGTCTAGAACACTTCATACTCATAGTTTCCTTACAAGTTGCTCATATTCTTTGTGCTTCCGAATCGACTCCTCAAGCTGCGTTCTAGTGTCCTTCAGCTGACGCTCAAGTATGTTGACGCGCTGGCGTGATGAGCGCAGCATAGCCTCCGCCGACGTCACCACGTCCCGCAAGGACGCGCCGGCGGCGCGCTCCTTCTCCAGCTCGTCTTGAATGTTTCTCCAGTACTGCAAAGAATAACGTATTTACGAATCCCTAATAGGTAGGATGTGATGCAACCTAACGCTACTGGAATGGGTAACCGCTTAACTTATGTATAGTCCCAGAATAAAAACACTACAGAAGCCGAACTCTTTTGTTCTTTGCCGGCTTTTGCAAACCAGTATTTGATAGGAAATTTTGAATGACAACGAATGCAACGCCGTTGGTTGTAGCACGATGTGGGGCGTGTCGTACTCCTAGGGTTGCCTACACCAACAAAACGGAAACTACGTCTCGGTAATTGTACTTGCTTTACACGCTACTTTTACTTTTATTAAATGCGTCCTAAAAAAGACGGACCTAACCCGATCTTTATGATGACGAGACTCTAAGAGTGCTAACGGATTCAACCAGGCGGGGCGCACTCCGCGATTAACGTTTCCCGCTACAAGTACATGCCGGTGGCCTCATGCATGGGGACTATTCAGTGGCTGCCACGCACTGTCTCGGAACGCACGTACACGAAATTCGCGCGCACGCTCTTCCGATTTATGTACGTCGCAAGTGATCGTTCCTCATTCATCTGTTGATACCAGTGTTATATTATAATATAAAGTGTTTAAATGAGTAAAAAGACAGCGAAAAGATATTGTCTCGCAGCGGGTTGTAGGAACAATGATCGAAATTGGAATCACGCGTTTTTCGTTCTCCCAAGCTCCCAACACGTCCGAAGGATGCCGATAGGTAAAAAAAATAACATAATACATAATAAGTAGTTACTGAATAATAATAAAAAACATATTGCAGGTGTATCTACTTCCATATTTAACACTGGTTACACAGATCAATTTTAATTGTTAAGTACTTATGTAATTTTGAATTGATTATTTGCTGATATTTGTCAATTTAAATTCTAGTAAAATAAGTATGTCTACTACTAAATCAACAATCATAGAGGTTTTTATAATAATATTTGATATCAAGTTTGTAAAATTACTTGTAAGTAATGAATAAAGGATTGAGTGATAGTTTGATAGGTAAGTATATAAAATATATAAATAAAGAGTTAAAAGAAATGTATTGGAAGAGATCCCTAATAGGGATAAGTTCGCCTTTGTACATGTTTTATTTGTAACTAGCGACCCGTCCCGGCTTCGCACGGTGCGTCCGTGCGTATTTTTAAAGATCTAAGCATACCTACATAGGGGCAGACAGACAGCCAGCAGGAAACGACTTTGTTTTATACTAGGTGTGTAGTGATGAATATAATATATGAACAAATAAATAAATATCGGACAACTAAGCAAAAACAAAATGAAGCTCAAGAATTTAATTGCATGTTAAGGTAACGCATTCGTTGCATTATTTTATTATATTATATAGAAATAATTATTTTGGTTGAGCGAATCCACTTAGCTTTGTACCCGATGAACAATACCATTATCTGTATTGTTAGCTGCGGCCACAACTGCCACTTCAAAATGTAAGGCGTTATAAGTGCAAATTAATTTTACACTAAATTAGTCTTTAAGTTAAACGAAATAAGGTTTACTCTTAAACAAAGAGAACAGAGATGTTGGTCACTTCATTGTCATTATAAGCATCAAAACGAGCTTCACTGCTCTTTCACTTACGAAGTGACCAACATCTGATCTTATACGTATTAAAATGTTTAAAAATAAAGCTAAAATGTTTTGCGGCCTGGTTGTGGATTCAATTCGTCCAAATTCTGAGATTGATTATTTTATAGTTAAATAATGAAATAATAAATATAATGTATGAAGAATATAAATATATTACTATAATATAGAGATACTAGAGGCCCGTTGCGGCGTCGAACCGCCGCTAGAATATGGAAATCCGGAAGTGTTACCGAAAATAACTACTTTATCGATAAGAAGTTTTTGGCGAACGCAGAATAAATACTGTAAAAAAACACGTTAAAACTATGTTTTTTTTTTATATATATTTAAAGGGCTTTGTCGCTAAGCGACCACATCGCAATTTCGCAAAGTTATTTTTTAAAAACGGTAAAACATGCCAGGCTAGAGCTAGGCCTGATAGCCAACTGCCAGCTTCATCGTGCCAACTTTTTCAACTCTTGTAAAAATAACTTGTGCATTAATGACATGTGATCTGCTGATCTGTTTCACAAATAAAATGCATATTATTCGATTTATGGAAAAATTTAATTCATAAAAATAATCCCATATCTTAAAAAAATAATTGACATATTTTCATATGACCGAACATAAGATTGGTAGAATTTAATTTGTTGTTCTTTCTTCAGGGCATACATTTATCGATTTGATCGATTTCTATCAATTTCCAGAAATAGCACATGAATCGAAACGACAGATTTGGGCACTCACTATTAAAAATAGTGATAATAATTTTTTTTACATAAACTCAATTGTATGAAATAGAGAGTATAAAACGTTTATAGATACACGAAAAACCACTATTATCAACGCTTGATTTTTTTTATGGAATTCAATAGATCGTGCAAATTTTCTTAATATGGGTGCTGCCATGTCATCATCATCAATCAATTTATTCAATAACAATTACACATTGTGTTTGAAATTCTTACGCTAGGTATACTTAATCAAACCCTATTTACTAATCTAAATAAATAACTGTCCAACAATAGGTACTCCACCATAAAAATAAAAAAAAAACGAAAAAAAATGTGTCAAATATGTGTAATAAATAAAAACCAATATATAAAACAGCTAAAAATGTTGAAAAAAGAATATTAAGACATATTTTTTTCAATAAATTTAGAGCTGAAGGCCTAATACCCGCGAATTCCAAATTCAAACTTTCGTCTTTCCTCTCATTGAAATAGTGTCTGACAGAAGAGTGAGGGAGATGCTATCTATACTCTCAAGTCTATGATATAAACCTAATTTTAGGGTTCCTTACTAAAGTCGGTAAAAACGGAAACATTATAAAATCAATTTGTTTTGTTGACAGCAGAATTTGTCAAATTTTATTTTGAATGAGTATAAGAATGATCAGCCAGACGTCATTAATTCAAATATGATTTATTCTTGAGCGCGTCGATTTTTTGAAATTTGCATCATATGTAGGTTATTTCTACCATCAAGTTTCGCATGTTAGGGTAACATGTTAATTATTCCACATTGCCAAATGCCAACTTGTCCACACACCCAACACGTCCACATTGCCAACTCGTTCATACACCCAACTCATCTGCATTGCCAACTCGTCTATATTACCAATTCGTCTCCATTGGCAACTCGTCCATATTCCCAATTTGTCCACAATGCCAACTCGACCATATTTCCAACTCATCCACATTCCCAACTCGTACACAATGCCAAATCATCCACATTGCCCACTCGTCCATAAACCCAACTCATCTACAATGCCAACTCGACCATATTTCCAACTCATCCACATTCCCAACTCGCACACAATGCCAAATCATCCACATTGCCCACTCGTCCATAAACCCAACTCATCTACAATGCCAACTCGTCCATATTACCAACTCGTCTTTATTGCCAACTCATCCATATTCCCAACTCGTCCACAATGCCAACTCATCCATATTGCTAACTCGTCCACATTTCCTACTCGTCCATACACCCAACTCGTCTACAATACCAACTCGTCTTTATTGCCAATCTCGTCCATATTATCAACTCGTCCGTATTACCAACTCGTCTTCATTGCTAACTCATTTATATTCCCACTCATCCACAATGCCAACGCGTTCATATTACTTGCTCGTCCACAATGCCAACTCGTCCACATTTCCAACTCGTCCATATTCTCACCTCGTCCACAATGCCAAGTCGTTTATATTACCAACTCGTCCATACACCCAACTCATCTACATTGCCAACTCGTCTTCATTTCCAACTCATCAACAATGCCAACTCGTCCATATTGCTAACTCGTCCACATTTCCAACTTGTCCATAGACCCAACTCGTCCACAATTCCAAGTCGTCCACATTTCCAACTTGTCCATAGACCCAACTCGTCCACAATTCCAAGTCGTCCACATTTCCAACTCGTCCATATTCCCAACTCGACGATACACCCAACTCGTCTATACAAACTCGTCCTTATTATCAGCCCGTCTTTATTGCCAACTCGTCCATATTCCCAACTTGTTCATTTTGCCAACTCATCCACATTCCCAACTCGTCCACGTTGACAACTCGTCCGTATTACCAAGTCGTCTTCATTGCCCACTCGTCCGTGTTCCCAACTTGTTCATTTTGCCAACTCATCCACATTCCCAATTACCAACTCGTCTTCATTGCCAACTCGTCCATAATGCGAACTCGTCCACATTGTCCCCTTGTACATGTTCCCAACTTGTAAATTTTACCAACTCATCCACATTGCCAACTCATCCACATTTCCAACTCGTCCATATTCCCAACCCAACTCGACGATACACCCAACTCGTCGACTATACCAACTTGTCCTTATTATCAGCTCGTATTTCTTACCAAATCTTCCATATCACCAACTCGTCCGTATTACAAAGTCGTCTTCATTGCCAACTTGTCCGTATTACCAACTCGTCTTCATTGCCAACTCATCCATAATGCGAACTCGTCCAAATTGCCCACTTGTCCATCTTCCCAACTTGTCAATTTTACCAACTCATCCACATTGCCAACTCATCCACATTTCCAACTCGTCCATATTCCCAACCCAACTCGACGATACACCCAACTCGTCTACAAATACCAACTTGTCCTTATTATCAGCTCGTATTTCTTGCCTAATCTTCCATATCACCAACTCGTCCGTATTACAAAGTCATCTTCATTGCCAACTTGTCCGTATTACCAACTCGTCTTCATTGCCAACTCATCCATAATGCGAACTCGTCCAAATTGCCCACTTGTCCATGTTCCCAACTTGTCCATTTTACCAACTCATCCACATTGCCAACTCATCCACATTTCCAACTCGTCCATATTCCCAACCCAACTCGACGATACACCCAACTCGTCTACAAATACCAACTTGTCCTTATTATCAGCTCGTCTTTATTGCCAAATCTTCCATATCACCAACTCGTCCGTATTACAAAGTCGTCTTCATTGTCAACTTGTCCGTATTACCAACTCGTCTTCATTGCCAACTCGTCCATAATGCGAACTCGTCCAAATTGCCCACTTGTCCATGTTCCCAACTTGTCAATTTTACCAACTCATCCACATTGCCAACTCATCCACATTTCCAACTCGTCCATATTCCCAACTCGACGATACACCCAACTCGTCTACACAATACCAACTTGTTCTTATTATCAGCTCGTCTTTATTGCCAAATCTCCCATATCACCAACTCGTCCGTATTACCAAGTCGTCTTCAGTGCCAACTCGTCCATATTCTCAACTCGACCACATTTCCCATCCCGTCGACATGCAAGCGGAAGGACTTAGTTTTTTCTTGTAAAATACCATTTAATTTACCATGACTCATGCCATTTTCCTTGGAATTATTTTTTTGATGGACTTATATAATCATATTTATAATAATCTATAATAAATTTACTTATTTGAATGACGTTTAAATTAGTTTTACTACATTTTTTCTGCTTTGATTTATTGTAAAACTCGCCTATAAAAATAATCTATTCTTGAATGACGGTCAGTTTTTCTAGTCTTTCGAGTACCAGTCCAACTCGCACTTAACCGGCTTTTTTCTCCACATTTTTAACAGGTATGCGAAAAAAGTTTCCATATGAACATTATAAAAAGAAAAACAACCTGGCAATTTAGAGCATTGACATAATAGCCCCCAATAAAAAAGACATTAAAAGTTGTCAGAATATGGTTACTGTCATTCATTGTCAACAAACTGTAAAATTATTTTTGCATATTCGTACATGTTTTAAGTGTTGCGGATATTATGTTGTCGACTCAAAAATAATATTTCATCATGCTGAACAACTTACTCAGGTTTGTGAGCAAATCATGCTTATTATTATTTGGTCATCTTATGTCAAAATAGGGATCACGTGGTTAGCGCACAGTAGTTTTTTCAAATCCATTTTTCAGTACCTTTTCAGAAAAAAATTAAAATTCCAAGAGTTTTATGCACCTCTCCAGCATGAGACGAATCTAATGACATATCATTTATCAAAATCGGACCATAACTGTAGATCTGATGGGATGTACAAAAATCGGCCTCGCGTAATATATATATAGATATTGAATGCAAGGAATAAATGGGAAATACATTTTTATTTTTAGTCGTTGACAGCCCTCGCTCTCGGCGACGCGGCAAGCGAGCCAATTCATTTTTACCGTTGGCACGCAGCTTTAACGTTCCGTTTGGCTTGCGCTGGGGACGACGACTTTAGAAGGGCCATAAATCATATTTTTTCGGCTAAAAAAAGCGGCTTTTGTAAAGATCAAAGTAGTGTGCCTTCTGTACTTGTACTATTATCTATTCTGTGATTCAACGTAAATATGTGCGGTGTTCGCCTTCCGAATCAACTTGATTAGTAGTAAGATCCAGCATTATAAAATTGACCAGATGATGGACCCTGGAAGTATCTACTTCTACGCTTACGTAGAAGTAGAGTATAATACTGGATCTTAATCCAGTATTATAAAATTGACCAGATGATGGACCCTGGAAGTATCTACTGGATTTCAGGATTCGTTCAACGTAGATATGTGCAGTTTTCGCATTCCGATTAACTTTTTGAGCAGTTAGAGCCAGTATCATAAAATTTGCCAGATGGTTGACCCTATAAATGTCCACTGCATACGAACCCTGAATATCTTCCGTTTTGAAGCCGGATAAAAATAATAAATACCTAATTTAAGCAATTGATGCATTATAGCTCCATTTCGAACGTACCGACCCTAATCGAATAAAGGCAGAACGATGGGCCGGCCGGGTCACAATTGTGACCCGTTTGTATAATGTATATTTCGTAACACGCAGCGCGGAGTGAACCGCCCTTGGTAGTGCAGGCTAAGAGCGAGGGCGCAGAGGCAGTCAAACTCAAACGTAAGATAGATAAATGATAAAGCATCCGTCACTTTTGCGTATAAAATATTGTCTTCACATACGCGATGTCAGCTGTAGATGCACCATTACCCTCAAATGCGCTATAGTTTTTCAACTGATAATAAGTTTCACAGTTAAAAATCGAGAAACGGATTGGCTAACTATGATGGGAAATCCTAGAAGCATGTTCTAAACTACCGCAAGAGAGACATTGTGCAGCAGCTTTCTCTCATCAAAGTGCAATTACTGCCGGACCGGTCCTTGTAGAGCACAATGAGGAGGCCTTTGTATAATAGTAGACGTGATTCCACCGATATTGTAGCGGGAACTCTGACGAATGGGGGAAAACAAAATGCAGCATTCTTCCACATAGCTTATAAAAGACAATTTATTTATTTATTGTAATAAATAAATATGCTGTCCCAATGCATTGCCAAGCGAGTGGTGATGTATTGTGGGGTAAATGTGATTTGATATTGTAAATCTGTTTAGAAACATGCAATACTTTACGTTATATACATTACAAATTAATGTTGGGGATAAAATATATATGAACCAACTAAATGTAAAAAAATAATAATATATTAGCTAGTCCTTGTCCGTTCAGATATGCAATTTTCTTACCGAAGAACTGAACAAATCTGTAGCGACACATTGATCGCTCATGGATTGCTTTTGCTCTATCAGAGGCCCTGCTGTTTTGATGTTCCAAATGGCGAACTGTTTTTGCAAACATTCTAATTTTCTTATTAACATGTCTCGATCTCTCCAGGGTATTCTGTAAAATTTAATAATATTTTTATATTATTTATATTTTAGTCACGTAAGGTAGACTCGCCTAAATAACAAGACATACCAGCAAAATATCGGTAATTTTACGCCTTGTCATGTAGAAATGGAAAAAACTGGCCTTATTTCTTGTTTTACATTATAAATAAAACAATTTACAAAATATCAGCTTCCTAATAGCTAGGCATCATTATTGAACATACTAGCTGCTCAGCCTTCGTAATTGATAACATTTCAAATGTTCAAATTTCAGTCATTTATTATCATTATTACATTTAACACGGTACAACCCAAAGCCATTATTTTAAATTTTAATTTGATTATATACACCGACTAGTTTCGAAAATATTCAAAAAATGTGAATGAATCACCTAAGCCGAAGAATCGACACTTAAAATCACGTCGCTCGGTGGGATAATAGTTGGCAGTCACAACGTACAAAAAGAACAGTAATTAAATTTCCATACTAAATCATCCTTAGTAATAGTCCGAATGCATGACTTTCTGCGCTGTGACCAATTACTTGTCACCTACGCTCTTTTAGCATGGGGTGGGGAACGGTCCAGCCGTTTGAGCGTGAAGAAGTAACTAACATACACATAAACACACTCACAAACTTTCGGCTTTATAATATTAGTGTAATTATCAAAAAACAACTTGTAAAAAAAAATGTTAAGCCATTGATTTAAATTCATTCATTGAAAAATTTAAATGCGTAACGCGTTGGCCCGGCAATCCAGAGGCACCGGATTTGATGCCCGGTCTCTCCCACCAGGTTACGCATTTCAAATTTTCTGGTGTACTTATACCCACATTAAAAAAATGAGGCATTACATGTTTCATAAATTTGTAAATAAAATGTTATCAATTCAGTCTAGTGAACAAATACTTACTTAGCCAATTCTAGACTCTGATCAATTTTGGTTTCCAAATTTTTAGCAACTTCGACCACCAATTTGTGCAAATTCTTAGTGTCTGAGTCAAATTTTGCATTCTTCATTTTCCAGTCTTGAAACTAAAATGGAGACAAATAATTATCAATGAGTCGATTTTCTCCACGGCTTCACCCGTGTAGAAAGATGAAAATACAAAATTCAACATCTTTTTAGCCCACTATTCTGTTATGATATCTAAGCTATTATTACAGAAAAAGATATGGAAATCTGTTACGTGGTTTTTGCGTGATGTATGTGGAACGTAGGTACTTTTTCAACATATATACCTAAGGTCACCTTAGGCAATTGCGACTATGGGACAAATGCGTATTTTGATGATATCATAGGAACGAAACACTTTATATTACGAGCCCATAGACGCAATTACATAAGAAACTTACGTTAGTACTGTCAGCGCGCACCCTTGCGCGCAAATACTGCAAAATTTCTAAGCGTAGCGCCATCAGATCAGCGCCCATGTTTAAGACTTCTTCTGGGATCTTTGACAGTAAAGAATTCAATTCCTTAAGTGTCGCCGGGCCTGTTTAAATAGCATGTGTGTAGTCATACCTATCTAGTTAGTATAATCAAACAAACGCATACTGTTTATAAACACCGAAATGTTAGATTCGCAAAAAGAGCGATTAGAGCTGATTATCATCAAAGGTATTTAATTTATTTATTTATAATATATATTTAATTCAAATGTCAAGTACATCGTCCCACAAAACTGTTTTCACATCACGGTTTGACTGTGGGATCCGTGAGTCTATCTACTATACCTACAGTATTATAATATATCTATATCAATAGAAATCTTAATTAGTAACAATAACAAGATATAAGTAGGTACCTACTGGTACTAGGCAAATATCTATACAATTATAATTATCAATTTAAATAAATTAAATACTGTCGCAGGAAAGTATTTTAGTAAGGTATTTCTTTTTTATCAAGCATTGTATGGTACGGTTCAATGAGCCTGTCCCCATAGCAAAAGCAATTATATGCTTACTCAGGGAACAGCATACTTACCTGCAGCTACAGACTTGGTGCCATGTTTATGGGTCATTTGAGATAGGTTACTCTCTTGATTGCCGTGTTGATTGGTTGATAGTAAGTATTTATGTTTTAGGGTTGCCGGAAGAATTTTCCATAGGTACTTTAAATAACTTGTCTAACTAATAATCATTTCTATATTTATTTTTAGTTTCATTGTTTACTAATAGGTAGTCGTCAAGCTATCTAATTTGCAATTTTTCTATTTTCTCCAAATTAGTTATAAAAGTGAGGTCATAGCAATCCTGAGAGTAACCTATAATGGATTCTACTAGTGACACATAAAAAAAAATCTACTCTAGTACTTTTTCTGTCATTTATATAGTTACTAACTCTAATATAAAGACATAAATTATGAAAGTCTGTAAAAGTCTATACTCTACTGCCCAAAAAAACACTGCTAAACGATGTTATAATGTCGCCAAAAAGGCATTACTTAATACCACAGATTAAAAAATAAACAGCTGCAGTCACACAATTTGCAATTTAAAAAAAACCTTATTGTACTAAAAGGCATTGCTGCCAACTTAAAAAATAAGTTTTATCTTCTGTGCACGGATGTATAGTATAGTGAACGTATACCTTTAGGTATAAGTTCATATTTTTTTTGACAGATGGATGTCAATAAAAAAAAAGTTTGTCAGAGACTATATTTTTTTCTAATTTTGTTGGTTCCGAGCGAGACCATGTAATTATTTTCTTTGTTGTTTATTTGCATTTTATATAGTAAATGTCGAGTCGTAGAAAAAGTATTGTATGCAACGTTGTATAAGTAGGTCAAAAAACGCTCGTGGCATCTTTCTTACGATGTTCGCTACGCTCACATCGTAACTCATGCCACTTACGTTTTTTGCCCCCTCTTATGCAACTGTTGCATAAAATACTATTTAGCGTGCTTGTTGGGACTATAGCTTAGATGATATAGTAGGACTCTTAATTTACCTACTGCAAATATAGTCTAAGATGACCATGAGAAGTTTTCATCTATTTTCATGCCAAAGTAATGCAAGTTCATCTCTCTAAATATCTCTCTTGGTATTCCTACCTTGTCTCACAGTTTCTTTTAAATTCGGTGTACCTACTTTGACTTAATACTAATTGTTTGTCATAGTAACGAAGATTAACGATATTTTACCTATTATGCCCTTGATGTCTGTGTGTCCAAACAGCTTTGGGTCGCCTCGCGCAAGCATCAACAGATCGTACCCCGACCACCCTTTTACCGACACCAGCTGCGCTTCTCCGATGGATTTACTGGAATCTACACCTGACAGAATCTCCAAATCTTTCACCTGAGCGAAGAGCTCTATGAATATCTCCTGAATGAATAAAAAGGGAAATACGAAACTTATTATTTTACCGTCATACAAAAATAAAGCTACATTATCCGTGCATGGCGTGATGTGCTTGATAAGTTCAAAATGGAAATTTTATAGGGCGGCGATTTTAAAGTTTGACATTTTCTCCAAAATCTGTTTTCAACTAAAACTCGAACTACTTATAGCTTGATTTAAGGGTAATTTTATGCAATCTTTTCAATTATTTTACTTATTTTGGTAGACAGTAAGACACATTGTATTTTGTGAGATATATGACTTATCAACAAACTGACCATCGACTTATCAAGTTATTCCCCATACATTAGGGCCCAAATTGGTGAAAATGTTTTTTAATTTAATCGCTAAAAATCAGTCTTTCTATATAATTGAAATATCTAAATTGATTTAAGGGTAATTTTGTGCAAAATTTTCAATTATTTTACTTATTTTGGTAGAATCATTGTATTTTGTGAGATATTAGACTTATCAACATATTCACCATAAAATAGGGTATCAATTAATCAATTCTATCGTTTCTATACAATTGTTTTGTTTATATAAGACGATTTAAATGGATTATATCGCGTGTGTTCGTTGTTTGAGTCTCCTGACGTTTCGACAACTATTTTTGACTGAGAAAAACACAAATTTTCTGTGCCAAATTATACGTCAGAAAGGCACAAACAATGAATAAATATGATACAATCCGTTTAAATTGTTTTATTTTAGTCACGAAACCCGAATAAAATAAAATTAAAAGTAATAAAAATATGGAATAAATTGTAGTAAATGAATCGTCTTTAATTCAGTACCTAATGCAAAAGCACTTATTCTACAGAATGTGAATTTAATTTATTTTTAACTGGCAACATATTTGTTTCTTAGGGCTTGTGCACAAATCACATGAGGTTCGATAGGGGGGGAGGGGGGTCACGAAAAAATCACGATAAATCACGTTGGGGGAGGGAGGGGTATAAGGAGACCTCACGTGTATTTTTCTACTATGAACGAAGACTAAGAAAAATCGATATTTTTTCTCGGTTTCGTTAAAAATATATCTTCACTTGTTAAATACTTCAAAATTGACGAGTCTATTTTACTAAATTCTGGCAGAAAAAAAATACACGTGAGGTAGTAGGGAGGGGGGTAGCAAAGAACCTCACCAAATATCACCAGGGGGGAGGGGGGGGTCAAAAAGTAGCCGAAAAAACCTCACGTGATTTGTGCACGAGCTCTTCTGCGTTTTTCTGAATGCACCAACTCTGAGCAGTCTTGTGAGCTTGCAAGATCGCTGCGCTATTTTGTTTTTCTGATAGTCTTTACTATAAGACGCCGCAAACTGCAGATCTTTAATTTCTCCTCACACTGGGTACTAAGGTTTATATTAGTTCACAAATGTACAGTTATCAGTGTTTTCCTTTGTACCAGAGTACAGTCGAGTTCATTTACATCTACACACTTACGAGAGCAAAAATATCTGAACACGACCCTATTCTCAGGAGCATAAAGTCGTGTTCAGATATTTTTGTTCTCGTAAGTGTGTAGATTTAGATGAACTCGACTGTACACCTTAGATGTGAGAATAACTTGACAAATCGAAATATACATTTCGGTAAATTATTAATAATTAATTATGTCAACTTATTATTTGCTGTGTCCATCAACCTGAAAATGATCATCATCATCATCATTTATTCACAGAATATATGGTACATAAGATGGTATAATATAAAACATTTGATCCTTATATATTCGGCCGTTATGGCATGTGAAAATTTACAAAACTTATTCTCTAGGTAGCATTCTTACTGATTACAGCAGCAGTAAAACTACCCAACTATGATTCAATCATCCAACTATGGTCCAAAACAAAACTCGTTTATTTTTATCAAAAACCATATCCTCTCAGTGATTTTATATGTTTTTATTTAAGTTTGTTTAATTATGTTGTTAACTTTAGAGTTTATTTGTTATAATTGTCATTAATTAACGAGTCATTTTCGGATTAAATTGGACCATAGTTGTGTGGACTGGACTATATTTGGGTAGTTTAACGGTATTTATATTCATGTAAATTTAATTTAATGGAAAAATTTGATTAGATTAGTATGTACACTTATTACAGTCTATATTTTACTATTCTTAATGCATGCATAATAATAATAATGTTATCATAAGTATATTTAGTTTAATATATTTTTTTCTTTAAAAAATTCTCCAAGAGTGTAATACGCCCTGTTCATAAGTTTCTGTTTTAATTTTACTTTGAACATGTTTAAATCTAACTGTTTTAAATCATCAGGCAGATAATTATATATTTTAGAGGTGGTACCTACTAAGCTGTTTCGCAGTAATGCTGTTTTACCAGATATGGTTTTAATATTGTATTTGTGACGCATCATTTTAGAATCTATCGACTTTAGTGGAAACATATTAGAGTTTGATTTAACGAAGACTGCTACTTCGTAGATGTAAAGACTAGTCAGTGTCAAAATCTTTAGTTCCTTGAAGTGAGGCTTACAGCTATCCGTATCTTTAAGGCTACAGATGGCACGAATACACTTCTTTTGTGCTGATGATAAATTGACTCATGAATTTACGTAAGTTTTATCGGTAAATGATAAATTGACAATGAATTTACGGTAGTTGTGATAATGAGATAAAACGATATATTCATTTGTTATGTGCAAAGTGTGCTTGTCGTCATTCTAATAGCTTGTTTTGTCAAATTACGACCGCTTTTTTGTTTTTGAGAATACGTTGATAAGTTGATATGCAATATTTTTGTGCCTCATCACGCTGATATCTCGTTTTGTTAAATAAAATCCGCTAAATATCGAGATATCAATATCATGTCACAGGCCATATCTTCAAAAGTATCATAGATATCGAGTTGACAATTTTTTTCCTACAAAACCTTGGCCGTAGAAAGCCATACGCCAATAAAAAAAACGTATAAGTCGAGCTATCAAGTTCTTCACGCCATGCACGGAATTTATGGAAAGACATTTTTTATCTTTCCTATTATAAAATAAGTGAAATGCCCGAGGGATATGTCCCAATTTATTCCGGATTATATCCTTAAAAAAACCTATGCTTTATGTGTAATAATTGTATGTATATAGTTAGGATGAATTAGGTACGAATATTAAACAGATCCGTTGTCAGGCTATAGCAGCACACGACTTGACATGGATAATAAGACAATATAGTATACGATAACTGTCCCCACTAATTCTATTCTAAATCCTGTTATGTCAAAGCCCATGACCATGAACAACTATACCATTTAAAAGTTATGTTGTTAATAAATTATTACTTGTTGCTCCATCAACGTCGTCCGCAATTGTACAAGCTCTCGTTTCTTCTTGGCCATGACACGCAAATTTTTGGCCATAATGTTGCGGCATAGCGCCGGTTTATCATCTGCAAGAGATCCAAAAAAAATGTGCCAGTAACGCATCTAAGCGTTCTGTGGTTTTTCTATGACTATGCTCGACATACATTAAATAAATAAATAAATAAATATTAGGGGACAATCATACACAAATCGACATAGTACCAAACTAAGCAAAGCTTGTACTATGGGTACTACACGACGATATACATAATATATAAATACATAGATAACATCCATGTAAACGCAAATGTATTAAATAAAATAATTTTATAACAACAAAAATTGCTTTCTAGAAAAAAATATTCGCTGTTTACGAACAGAAATAGTATGCAAATTAAAGCGCAACTGTACGCCTAGTTTCTAATTCTTATATCATCTATAAGAGGACTCTAGTTTTTGATTATATCATTGATCAAATGATCAGTCAGTCGTTTGGGATTCTAAGGAGTCGAATGGATCGTTATAAATATAAGCAACATTTCTTGTGTAATAATTAAAAGCTACCTACTTAGAGCATCGTCAGTAAGTCGAAATTGTTCATATGACAAACATACTTAATACGTGTGATGTGCCACTAGATCCTTATTTTTTTGTTACCGTTGCCTTGACACAACTGCTGGCATAACTATGGGGACAGCATTACCAAATCCCACACACCTTACCTTTTAGGCATATTGTTTTCATTGAAGTCGAGACTGGAAGGTAGTCTACACATTTAAAAGCTTGCGTTGATGAGTTCTGAAACAGTTAAAATAAATAAATAAATATCGGACAACCTCACACAAATCGATCTAGTCCCAAATTAAGCTCAAGAAGGCTTGTGTTATGGGTACTAGACGACGAAGTTCATCACACAAATATTTGCCCTGGCCGGGATTAGTTCCCGGGGCCGCCGGCTCAGTAGGCAGATGTCTACAAACCGAGCCAAACGCGTCGTCGACAGTTAGACGTACACATTTTGAGAACTGAAGTGGTGTAGATATTCAGACCTAGGATTGTGCGGGCAAAATTTAACGACAGCTAGGGATCGCTTTTAATATCGATAAACACAATTATCGAAATATTTCCCGTATACGGTTACGAGTACCAATGCACTATGAAACATTTTCTTTTTTTATATATATAATGGTAGTCATACTCCAGTAATCCATCATAACAAGCATCATAACATAAAAAGCGAGTATTATTTTTTTAAGTTAAACGGTTTTATTGAAAATAAAGATTAAAATTATGTAGACAAAATTCTAAAAGGTAAAAAATAATTGGGTAGGTCCTAGTCAGTAGGTACCAGTCATCACACCCTCTCCTCATCAATGGCATTGATCAGAAAAAAATAATACAATCGTTAGGCGCGTAATCTGCGGAAATAGCATTTATTATGATATAGCGGTTCATTTGATACCGAATTATTTTTAACTTTTAGTAAATTGCCATATGAATAAGACAAACATATACTTACAATAAAACCGTTTAACTTACTTTTTTTTTCTCGCATTTTATTTTTAAGTTTTTATTTTTAATATTGTTACATACTTCTCATTCTTTTTGATTCATTCAGAGCATTACAAGGTATTTGTCCTAAACTTAAATTCTATTACTTTTCTTTACCCTATGATACCCATATTGAAGGGGTAGTGAAAAAAAAATCACCTGCCATATTGGATTTTCATATTTTTTTCATAGTGTAATTCTATTCTACAAGTCAAGACCATTTTTAATACCCATATTGAAGGGGCTGTGAAAAGAAAAATGGACCTGCCATGTTTTTGGCGGCTATATTGGATTTGCATTTTATTTTCATAGAGAAATCTATTTTACTAATCAATCCCTTTCATTTGATATGGATGGGTATCAATTTGATATTGAGGAAGTAGTGTTAAAATATGTTATCCGCTATTTTGTAGCGGCGGCCATCTTGGATTTATAATGATACCGAATATATTAAATTATATCGTCAGCGTACCAAATTTCACATCAATCCGTCTACAGGAAGGGTTTCAAATTTCAATTGCTAGATTTGACCCAAACTCAAACAAACAGGGCAAGCTAAATAAACCATTTTTAAAAGGTGGCCATAGCCTCCACTCACTCTTGACGCTGATACGCTGGCGCTTCTTCTCGTAGTTGTAATTTTCCTTTTACGTAATTTGGAATTCTGAAATGTGAAACAGATTTTATGTATGTAGGTATATTTGGTACAGTCGCCATCAGATATATCGCAGCATATAAGGCGTTCATAAATATCTGAACACGACTCTTATTGACTGGAAGTTACAGTACATGTTCAGATATTTATGAACGCCTTATATGCTGCAATATATATGTTGGCGACTGTACAGCACTAAAAGGTTAGCTTCATGTTTATATCGTCGCCCGATCGTAATTCCCAAAATCTTGATAAAAATGCTGCCATTTAATGATAAGGTCCGGCCAGGCAAATAACGATGTGCCTCATAAAAAATACGGCAGATCGATGAGAACAATGTATTCATCGATATTTCTAGTTACATAACCGGCAAATCATAAAGTAGTTGCGTTTTTGCGGACTGGTCGCGCCGCAGCGCCGCAGCCAATTTACTGAAACAATCACCTTACTGAATCGATACGCCTAAACGATGAGCTTTGGACAATGTGGGGAGTGTTAGCTAATCAAATCATAAAATTACGGCGTTTTAGTAGTAGTCGGCGTCATCGTAGCCATGAAGCTATCTGGCGAATTATACGATCGGGCGGAGACATGAAACGCTCATAAATATTGACACAAAGGTAAATCATGAAAGAAAAATGCTATATGGTCCACTGCAATGTAAGCAGGACTCGAACCTGCGACACTACGTTTCAGACGCAGTGATGTGATAGCTCAGTTGGGAGAGCACTACGCCGAAAACGTATCGGCGGAAACGTGTGGCATTTCCTCATTATTATAGAATCGATAAAAATATTCTATTAAAAACATATCAAACGCATACAATAATATAATATAATAATAGTTATTTATTGACAGGTATGTTGTACCCATATTATAAACGTCGAGATTACACAGTACCTATAAAAAAGCAAAATGTACAAACAATAAATATAAAATGTACGTAAAACCGATATCATCAATTTAATGAGACAACATTTTATCAAAAAAAATTAAACTCGATGTTTACGGCATAGAGGCGTGTTCAGATATTTTTGCTCACAATTTTGCTCATATATTTAAGAACTCGACTGTAGCTAAGTGTAGCGAGAAACTGTAGCGAGGGCGATGGTCGGCATGCGAAACGTGGGAGTGCGCCGGATGCTAATAAGGACGATGTTAGATTCGGGATCGGCGCCGTGGCATTGAATGTCGTTACTACGTCGCCTAATACTCGACGTAAGGAGCCTGAGTGCGAAAGGGAAGGCCAATATGTGAAATATCAGAGTGTGCAGAGTGTTAATACGGCCTCGTGTGTTGTGAACGCGCAGATGCCGCTATCGTCATTAGGAACCAAATCAGTGTCAACTGATAACGATAACGTGCGAACAGAGGAATGTAAACACACATATGCAGGAGTAATAAAATCAAAAGGTGAATGGAAGCCATCGGAGCCGGATGAGGAGTGGAAGGAAGTACAAAGACAACGGTTAAGGAACCGATTTTTTGGTCGTACAGGCAATGCAACTACGGACCCACGGGTCAAGTTTAAAGCGGCGGATTTAAAGGTTCCGCTATACATAGATAACGTAGATAAAAATGCATCAATGGCTGATATCTCCCAATATATCTTTGATAATACCCAAATACGAATTGATTTGGAAAAAATTGTTCCGAAAAGGGTTAAATTGTACGATGCGTATAAAGTGTTGGTTCCGAGACATAAACTGGCCGTTTTCATGAATAGAAATTTATGGCCTGATGGAATTATTTTTCGTAGATTTGTGGATTTTGATGTTAAAAAGAGGGTCGTGAGTTAAAATATATTATTTATGAGTATGGCTGGTCAATTAGAATCGGATATTACACTCATTACTTTTAACTGTAAATCGGTATCGAGGTCGGTGGAGGGGATCAGAGCATTGTGTAAGATTGCAGACGTAATAGCCTTACAGGAAACTTGGCTTCTGGATCAGGATGTGGACTTTGTGGGAAGCATTGATGAAAATTTTGACTATACCAGCAAGTCTGCAGTAGATACTTCGCAGGGGATAGTACGGGGACGTCCGTATGGAGGCGTGGCGTTAATGTGGAGGAAAGGAGTGTTTTCGTCGGTAAAAGTGATTAAGTGTAATAGTGTGCGTGTATCGGCAGTGATAGGTAGCGTAGGTGACCGCTCGCTGTTACTATTTTCCGTCTATATGCCAACGGATGAATCATCTAACTTACCTGATTTCACGGAGTGTATGAGTGAAGTAAATGCTATTATTGAGTCACAGAATGCGGACTGCGTTTTCGTACTTGGGGACTTTAACGCCCACCCGGGGCAGCCGTTTTTCAAAGAGATGTGTGACTTTTGTGAGGAACTGAAGTGGCTGTGTGCTGATCTGGAGTGGCTGGGCAGTGATTCGGGGACTTATACATACGTGAGTGAAGCTCATGGATGTACACGGTGGCTGGATCATTGCTTAGTCACCGAAGCAGCATGGCTGACTATTACTGATATAAGGGTGAAATATGATATGTATTGGTCAGATCATCTTCCAGTTATTATTAAAAGTAACATTAGATTAGTTAATCCAAGTGTAATAAATAGTAAATTAAATTCTAATGATAATGGTATTGTGTGGGGGGAGAGAGATAAGGAACAAATAATTTTGTATAATAGTATATGTAATGATAAATTGAGAGAAATTAATTTTCCTATAGAATTTCGGACATGCTGTGATCACTTTTGTAATGACGTTTCCCATAAAGTTATTTTAGATAAGTTATATTATGACATTGTTACTTCGTTACAAACTGCCTCGAAAATTAGCTGTAAGACTAAAAAGTGTAAGCGTAGGCAGGTGGTCGGATGGAATAAGCACGTTAAGGAGGCACACGCTCAGGCTAGGCTTTGTTTTCAGCAGTGGCACCTGCATGGGAAACCAGTGTCGGGACCGTTTTATGTTAATATGTGCACGTCTCGAAAGATTTTTAAAGACAAGTTGAGATGGTGCCAGGATAATCAGGTGCAGATTAAAATGGATATCTTAGCTGAGCATCATAACACTAAAGACTTTGGCAAGTTTTGGAAGAACACAAATAAAATGAATCCCAAACCTGGAGTCCCTGCTACTGTGGATGGCTTATCTGAGCCTGTGCAGATTGCCAATATGTTTATGGCCCATTTTAAGGTTGATAGTCAACTCAAGGAGCGGTCGCTCCAGGTGTTTTCTGCTGAGGGCAAATCAGGTGAAAGTTGTATGAGTTTCACTTTCAGAGAGGTCGACCAGGTTATCAGATCGATGACTAGAGGGAAGTCACCAGGACATGATGGCCTCAGCATAGAGCACCTGGTGCACGCTGGTGCTCACTTGCCTCGTGTACTGAAAATGTTTTTTAACTGCTGCATTAGTCATTGTTACCTTCCAGAAGACCTCATGAAAACAATCGTAGTACCTATTTCTAAAAACAAGACTGGGGATGCCTCCGACAAGTCCAACTACAGGCCAATATCCTTAGCAACAGTTGCGGCGAAGGTTCTTGACGGTTTGCTCGATAGCTTGTTGGCGAAACATGTGAAAACGCAAGACGCTCAGTTTGGCTTTAAGCCCGGTTTGTCAACTGAAAGCGCAATTCTCTGTGTCAAGCATACCGTTAAGTACTACGTCGAAGGAAAAACACCGGTATTTGCTTGTTTTTTGGATTTGTCGAAGGCGTTCGATACGGTGTCATATGACATATTGTGGAGTAAGCTGGAAAGGTGCACGAGCACACCAAGGGAGGTTATCAGGCTGTTTCAGTATTGGTATGGTAATCAAACCAACCAAGTAAGATGGGCGGGTGAGCACTCTGAAATGTATAGGTTGGATTGCGGAGTGAGGCAGGGGGGTCTCAGCTCACCCAGGCTGTTCAACTTGTATATGGATGAACTTATCGCTGGGCTCAGCAGTACTGGTATTGGATGTTCGATCGGTGGTACCATTGTCAACAATGTCAGCTATGCGGATGATATGGTGCTGCTGTGCCCATCGATAAGTGCACTTGTAAGACTGTTAAAGCTTTGTGAGGAGTATGCGGTAACTCACGGCCTGAGGTACAATACCAACAAGAGCGAACTGTTAATTTTTAAGGCAGGTAACAAGGCACTCGATTCTGTTCCGACGGTATTATTAGGAGGAGCTCCTCTTAAAAGGGTCAGCCGTTTCAAGTACCTCGGGCATTGGATTACCGAAAATCTCCAAGACGATGTGGATATTGAGCGGGAGCGTAGGGCATTGGCCGTGCGCTGTAATATGTTGGCTCGCAGGTTTGCACGCTGTGAGAGGAGTGTCAAAATAACTCTTTTCAGAGCGTTTTGTCAAACCTTTTACACGTGCAGCCTGTGGACAAATTATACTAAAAAGGCGATCAATGCCCTGCGGGTCCAGTTCAATAACGGATTCAGAATGCTGATGGGACTGCCACGTTACTGCAGCGCTTCAGGAATGTTCGCGGAGGCGCGTACGGATGGTTTCAGTGCGATCATTCGCAAAAGGACCGCCTCTCTGATGCGGCGCGTGAGTGGCAGCTCCAATAGCCTGGTCCGCCTGGTGGCCGAGTACCCTGCCTGCGCTTTTTGGGAGCACTGGAATTTTGTCCATATGGGCTCCAGAGGCTCAGTATATAATATATTTTAAAATAAATTAAAAATATGTTTACTAACATAGTTATAAGTTATAATGTTACTAACAATATATGGACATGATCTGAAATAAATTATATTATTATTATTATTATTAAGTACCTAAAACTAAAATATACTATGTATATTATTATTATGTATATCGTCGTCTAGTACCCATAGTACAAGCTTTGCTTAGTTTGGGACTAGGTCGATTTGTGTAAGATTGTCCCTTAATATTTATTTATTTATTTTTATATATAAATATATATATATTTCAAACGTTGTTATATGCATCATTCCATACCTGCGCTAACTCGGGGCACGTTCATAGGGGGATTTAATATCGATAAAAAAAGATGTCGATATATAAATATATTCATACATGTGCTCATTGAATAAATATTCTCGATTACTATAAAAAGATCGATATCATGTCTGATAAAGTGGATATTTTCATCTAGACGGCAATATTTTATACCGACGGATATGGGAAAAATATTGATCGTGCACTTACCTACTATGAAAACTATTTTAAAATATACGAATAATAGACGTTTTACTGTTTTTGAAAAATTAAAGGAAAAAAATGTGTTGGATAACATTTAGATCTTGTCAGATCATTACACGTCCAACATACCAACATGAAACTAAGATATGTGAGAGAAGTGTGTTACTTACGGATTGCTTGATCACATTCGGAAAGGAAGCCAGTATGTCACTCTCAGGCTGTAAGGCTAAAATGTAAATTAAAGTGCACATCTATTAATAAATAACCATAGTGCGGTAAGTATATCTGGTTCTTAACAAACTTGCCAAGTCGCTCTATTGAGTCGCAAATAACATGACGAATCATTTTAATAGGAGCTGTTTCCAGCTACATCTCAATTCTTTTATTAGCGATACCGTTTACGAACTTGGCATTTTTTCAAATTTATGTTTTTGATAGGGTACTTATTAGTGAAAGGGTAGCCCTTATGTCGGGCTTACCGCTAACCATTACGCGGAGAATTAGTGAGCAAATGACAAGGGTTTTGAAAGGGTATTAGGATACCATTTAATCGACTAGGTATCCCAAAAGTACCATTTAATCGAAAGGGTTTTACAAGGAAAATTATAGGTTTTGTCGAGAAAGGGTATATATTATTAAAATGCATACGAAACGGGTTTTCTCACGTCGTTGAAGTCGAATCCCAAGTAGCATTTTAGTGTCAGTAAAATCAATATACCAGCCAAATTAGAACTTATGGTGTTTTAAGAGACTTATAAGAGTGTCAGAGAAAACTAACTTGAGCTCAAGCTGTATAAAATCTTTATAAAGGAATCTGCGTACGCATGGGGTGTTATATCAGAATATTTATAAAAAATCTACTATAATACTTTAAGTGTTGTGTGACACTTGGAGATAATTATATCGTTAAAGCTGTATACAGGCTGTATTGTAGTATCAATTGGCACTTGTTGCTGTATAAAAGCATCTGTAAACTCCGTTATAAAACTATAAGTGTTGTGTGAGGCTACAAGCTTATTCTATCATTAAAGCTGTATAGAGGCTATAGTGTAGCGGCTGCACTTATATTTGTCATTTGTCGCCATTACATGATTACAAATATAACGAATAAAGAACAGAAGACATTTTAGACTTAAATATTTTTATTCTATTGTAATTCTTCTTAAAAACCTATTAAAAACGTATATTCTTAAATCATACTTATAAGAGATAATCTGGTTTCCTTTTACACCGAATTACAGCTATTATACAGCTTATCTATTGCTTGTACAGCTCTAATAACGCGAAAAGCTGTATAATTGGGGCCCTTCTTAACTTATAAGGGCTGTATAAGCGCTTATACAGCTGTAGTACAGCCTAAATGTACAGCTTATGGTAGTCAAATAAACTGGTATACAGCTCTTATACAGCTTGCAATGCTACTTGGGATATGGCTCGACATGTTGCAAATCGGTTCGCGATTCATCATGTTGTCGGGAGAGCCGATCAGTCGGGGCGGCGGCCGACCCGAATCGGTAAGACCCGATCCTTTTCGTAAGTATGTATTTTAATATGTCCAAGACTCAAGGAAGTTTTCTTTGTAAAATAGAGAACGGGATTAAACCCTTATGAAAAAACCGTTTAAAACCCTCTGAAAGGGATATATAGCGGGCCGATCCCTGATTTTCCATTGAGAGTGTCAAAATATGCGTTTTATGGACATAAATGGCCGTATCTATTTTTACGTTTAATTTTTCCACAGCTTTAAAGGACTGGTAGACCTGATTATATGGCTTTAATTTCAACTCGATACCTACACGCGTTCTTGAGATATCTTGACAGACGGACGGGCCGACGGACAACAAAGTGATTCTATAAGGATTCCGTTTTTTCCTTTTAAGGTACGGAACCCTAACAACGAGGATACTCTAACGTTTCTTGAAAAAAGCACCATTAAACAAATTGTATATTCTTTAATTAATTCGGCGCTGAGTTGATGCATGACTGTCTAGTTATAGTTTCACTAGACTGACCAAAGTTTATTTAGATGGGTAAATTTAGTATTTCAGTAAGTACTTGCTTATTGTTATTGAACTTATTGACAGTATTCTTTACTTATTGGTTTTTATTTACCTACAAACTTACTATAAAATGAAACAATTACCTTGTCCAAATGTTTTACGGATAGGTTTCATCGTTTTGCCGTTTTTTTTTTCGTTTTTTTCTTGGTAATTTTTCTAAAAATATGAACTAAGTAATGTATTTTCTAGTCACAAATTTGTTACTTTTAGTTTGACATATTTGACACTTTATTTTAACATTTTGACAGAGAATAAGGGACCTCAAACCATGGACCTGGCATATCTAAAGTACACCTAGACTGAGTGTTGCTACGATACAACGATCCAAGTGAAATAGCCACCAGGTAGGCCGTTTGTCTCACTCTGCTGGGGTAACCAAATATTTAGGAACAGAGTGGGACTTTATCCGTTTTTTTATAAGTCTAAAAACGTGTTTTGGCTGGCACTGTAGCTAGAATTAATTTTATGTATGATTATACTCATAAATAAATATACTTAGTGAATGTTAGCTATATGCCAGCAATAAAACACTTTTGGCCCCCTTTATTTTAACAGAACGCAGCAAACTCGTAATTTTTAACTTGATTTGATACAGGTAAAATGTCAAAATTCGTTATACTAAGTAAATTAACAGCTTTCAAACTTAAAAAAATCATATTCTGATAACACATGAACACATTCATGAGGCAGAAAATGCCTATAGGTATAAAAAATATATAAAAAAAGTCCGCCTTTTGTACGATAAGAAATTTTGCTTTTGTGCAATAAAGGTTAAACTTTCGCGACGTTACAAGATAATAACCTCAAGGCCAAGATAGTATTAACATTATCTACTTTACTACGAAGCGGCGGCGGCGGGCATGGGTCCCTTGACAGTAAGTACTGGTATAATGCTAAATATTTTTATCATTATTCTGATAGTGTGTCTCACTATTATTTATTTTAGTAGCCCTATTTTGCTTGAAGTGACTTGTCACGCGAATCAAATGAAACTGATAGGCTAACCGCAAGTTAAAATAATGAAAAGTATATTTATGGACAATAACTTGTGATGTGATGGTTTAGACCACACCGTATATCCCGCGACGACCTAGACAAGTCTACACCGCAGAGGGTTTCCTAGCTAGCTTTCAGGGTGGGACTTTCAAACAGAGGGCTTTAGTTAGAGGTGAGTAAGTAATACAAATGGAGTACCTGAATAAATACTATTTATTAACAATTAAAACCTAAATCTAATGATCACTCGCGACTGGCTTATAGGCTCGCGGGCCTTTTAAATATACTAACGGCGGTTCCCGTAGGATTTCGGATTCGCGGTAACGGTAGGGGGTGAACTTTAGTAACTGGCGCGATACGGAGTCGTACCGCTTCCGAGATACTAGAACCCTGGATTCAAGTCAGTGCGATGCTGAACGCACCGCGTCTAGACTTGCCCTAAGGTGCCCGTCCGGTGCTGTTATGATACAGGCTCGTACCGCACTCAGACGTGGCCCGGAGTCCTGAGGAGTGCAAGATGCTGAAACAGCGCACCGCTCCTACCTCAGGGACATTCAGAGATCAGAGTCTTGCTATTCGGAAACCCCTTAGAGCTCCGTACGGCACCGACGCGAACCTCCGAATGCTCGCCGGCTTTTTTTTCTTTTTTTTTTCCATGGTAAGCTTGCGGGTCCGAAGGACCCTTTGCACTGCTGGTGCCAGGCGTGCTACTCCGCTTGGAGAAGCACCGGATTTTAACTAACCTAACTAAGAACTAAACTAATCTACTAGATCTCTGGAGAGATCTCTGGCTAAAGGAGTGGTTAATACTAAAGAGAAAAAACCATGGAAACTTGTCAATTAACTAGAAACTTTATTTAATTGTGTGTAGTTCTAGTTTGCTCCCAATGGGGGCGCCTAATACTGAAATATACTGCCCTGGTTGCTAATACCGAGGGGTGCTTATAGATGCTCGCCGGCCTGTTGAGCCGCGGCTTTTATTCCGTCGGTGCGCGGGCGGCGATGACGCGCTCCGGCGGCTGGCTGCACCCCGCGCACGCGGCGCCCGTTGACGCCCCGCGGTGCGAGTTGCGGGTCAGGTCGTTGCGCGCCTCTACGGGCGTCGCAAACTTATCAAATTCGTTCGCCGTTATCACCTTGAAGGTTGCCCGTTAAGCTTTGACAACGGTAACTGGAAAGCTACCCAAACGTCAGGGAGGCTCAAATAATTAATATACGCGATATAATCCGATTAAATCGTTTTATTTATATGTATGACAGTCGCGGAAACCGAAGAAAATATTAACTATAAATCAGTCAAGGACATAAAAGATTCCCAATACAAAACCCACTCTGTATACCCATAGACTGGTAGTTCAAATAAAAAATTTCAAGTCTAACGGCATTTTGTGAGCCATTTTGGCAACATGACTTTTCCGATGTAAAAAATCCTGCTGAATTCGATTCTGGATGTTGCCAAGCCGAATTTTGCCCCCCTCCCCCCATTTTCCCCCTTTTTACCTCAAAATATGTCCCTAATCACGGTTTTTACGGTTCTATACAAAAAGTATTACAGCTAGAAAAAAAGTGTCAAAGACAATACTGATCTCTATAAAATTCCTATAACATGGTGTATAAACTTTTTTAGTAGGCCTTATGGTTTGCGAGCAATATCTTCCCGAACTTCATAGACTGGTGGAGATAATCATAGAACTGAGGTCGATTCGCCCCTTTCACGCAAGCTTCAAAAACCTGACGACCGTACACGGGCTTATGTTCGCTAAAACGACATCTTTTGCGGCTCGCACTTCCTTATATGAGCATAGGGTAAAATGACCCGTCAACGCTCGTACGAGTCACGCGGAGCCTATACGCACCTTCACTCACGCGCTTACAAAAACGAACTCACAAGCGGTTATACAATGCTGGTTTGAAACCTAAACCACCCTTAGATAGCGAAGGATTACGGTAGTATATCAAAATGACATCACTGTAATACAGTTTTGCTCAGGTTGTTTTTAGTACGAATAAATAATTTTGTAAATTCATTGTCACTATTAGAACTTTATCAAAGTTTGACATTCTTTCATATGAATAAACAACACCATATCTTACCTGTGAAAAAATATATTACAGCCAGCAAAAGATTTACTTTTGCAACCTTTAATGCAGCACTTTCATACCATGATGCAAGTGTATGTGATTATTTAAATAACCAGAAAAGACACCATTAAGCACTGTAAAAAGTGCTCATACTTTTCAATTATAAATAAGGTTTCAAATAATAAAGGTTTTATTTGAACCTAAAAAATACCTGGCAATAATAGAAAGGGACACACTGACCTGGGGCGAGCGGTCTCTGTTGGATCGTAACCCTTTGACTTGTAAAATATATTTTATTCATTTAAATAAAGGTTTAAGTTTGTATGTACACTTATTCTGAGTGCACACTCCTGTTGTCTTATATAATAGCCAGCCAGCCATGACTCAAACACACAAAGCAATATAGCATACACCATACACTAGGTGCAATTCTAAGTGTCAACGTTTTATCGATTTCATATCGATTCCGCCACGATATTTGCATGGCCACGGAGGCGGACTACTCAGCCTAGTAATCATTGTACGGATCGGAAGAACTAGATATTGTCACGCCTAGCCTAGACTCAAAGTTAAGGGAGATGCTGAGGTCTTAGCGGCGAGCGGAGAGGCTTGGGGTATGTGTGTCTCGCTCACTCGTATGGCCGCGGCCGCGCTCGGATCTCTCGCTCAACCGCTCGCCGCGCCGCTGGTCGCGCAAGGTCGTGTCGTGGCATGTCCGTTACATACATATTCGGTGATAACTCGGAGCCATAAAGTAGGTACTGGTTGATGTTCTTTATTGTGTATATAGTCGGTGTGTTTTGGTGATTTATGGAGGCCGGAGGGTAGAGGTATCTCTACCCGTATACCATAATCTATCAAAAATTACTGACTCAGTGGTAGAGCTAACCAGCCCTTGTAGTTATATCCAAAAAAACTCTTATATAACGCTTGCACTGTGCTAAGCCATTGTACGCTATGAACGCCTATCCGTATGCTGTCTACTGTGTTTTTTTATTTCGAAGATGAACTAGGCCAGAGCTGCAGGTTAGTTCCTTACCATTACTTGTGAGTCAGAATTTGTGTGGGAATACAAACCCCCAACACAAACGGGAATATCTTCGCGCCACAGGGAAGACTGAGTGGGGGAACTCGAGTCTTGTTTACTTGGGTACAGTACAAAGCGAATGGTTTCCATCAAAATGTGCAACTCTGAGCTCTGTCCAACAGGGACGCCATGACAGCGCCCGCCGCCGGCTACAAACGTAGGTTAAGTAGCCTAACCAATTAACCATGTTGTAATGTAATCAAGTGTCGCCAAGTGAGTTAGCATTCATACATTCCAATATCTTTTGTTTAGATATCAGACAACTATGGCGTCCTGCCCGACTAGCAGAAGTAGGCTTTGCAACTCTCTTCGAGAAAGAGATCTAATAAAGCGGAAGAGGGTCGAAAGTCTGTACATAAAAACAAAGTTGGCGGGGGATTACTTAGAATCGATAACATGACAGTTTCTAACAGTTTTTAGATTTTTTGTCTGTTTATCTGTTTGTCTGTTTATTTCACCGCGCATCACGTGAAAATGGCTGAACGGATTTTGATGAAAACTTCATTAATCTGTCGAGAAAATCCCCGGCCATATTATAGGCTATAAAAATTTTACCAATAAAAGGGGCCGCTACATTCGGTTGAGTTAAGTTTGCACCTGAATCCTATGGTGCAAACTTTTTTCAAACATGTGCTACGACTATCGAGTACCTACCCATATTTGGATAGCACGGAAAGTCCTGTCTGCGGGGTATCAAGAAACTGTGATAAAGCAAAATTGACACAGACCGATTTCCCCGCGTGCGGAGCCGCGGGCACAGCTAGTAGGTAATATATATTTCTAGCGCGAGTCACAGTTGTGCTGGTGATGCAGGGGACTACGTCATAATCATAAGACATAAGCTAGGTATAGACATTATAGCAGCTATTATGAAATGCATATTTATAACTCGTACCTCCTGAAATGTAAAACATAAATCGGCATTTTGTTATAAATCCGTTCGGATAAACCAGCCACTGTTATAGTTATTCAATCTCACATAACGGATCACCTCCCAGTCATGCTCTGTCTCGAAACGGACATACAAGGTCCCAAAGCTAGTGAAATGTATACCCGGCTTGATTTCGTCGCAATTCGGAACGATATTGACCTCGCCGACTTCACATCCGTGCTATCGGCTACCGATGCCGATATCGCGACAGACAGGCTTATTGCTATACTAACCGCGATAATCAGAAAACACTCATACACAATAAAAAAACCAAAAAAGGATAGGACTATTAAGCCATGGATCACCCCCGGTTTACTCCGCTGTATCAAACATAGAGACAAGCTCCATAAAAAAGCTAAAAGTTCTCCCGACAATCTAACGCTAAAAATCACCTATTCAAGATACCGGAATTTCTGCAATAAGCTACTCCGGAAACTAAAGAGAGACTATGAACGGAATGAATTTGAAAAATCTAAAAATAACCCTAAAGCTACCTGGAACGTTATCAAAAAACTAACTAATAGACAGCACATAACTTCACCCATAAATGACCTCCTCTATACATCCAGTACGCCTCAAAACTCAATAAATTCTTTAAACAAATACTTCGCCAATGTCGGAAAAACCTTGGCCTCAAATATCAACCCTAACCGGTCTACACCGACTCCCTCTTGCACAACCCCTCAGACGCATTGCAACTCTCTCGTGATCCTCGAAGTTGATGAGATGGATATTGAAAGAATCATCAAAACTCTCCGTAGTGACTGCGCCACTGGATGGGACGGCATATCAACAAAAATATTGAAATGTTCAACCTCACTTATTCCATCAATAACTCATATTTGCAACGCCTCTATTAAAACAGGTAAATTTCCTAACGCATTTAAAAAAGCTGTTGTTCATCCGATATATAAGAGCGGAGATCGAGCTATTTATAGCAATTATAGACCCATCTCGGTTTTAACTGCCCTGTCTAAGATTATGGAGAGAGTCATGAATACTGCCCTAGTAAAATTCTTAGAACATCAAAACATTATCGCAGACAACCAGTTTGGCTTTCGTCCTGGGAAATCCACTGAGGATGCAGTGGCTGAACTAACTAACTTCATAACCCGTAAACTGGACGTCAAGCAACGGTGTCTGGGCATATTCCTTGATCTTTCTAAGGCGTTCGACACAGTTTCGATACCCTTATTACTTCACAAACTAGAAAGCATAGGCGTTCGAGGCAAGTGTCTGGGCTTGTTTCAAGATTATCTGTCTGGTCGTACGCAATCTGTTAGAATAAATTCCTACGTAAGCAACGCAGAATCTGTATGCTATGGCGTTCCCCAGGGCAGCATTCTAGGGCCCACACTCTTTCAGATATACGTCAACCAATTGTGCCAGTTACCACTAGATAACTGTAAGATCATAGCGTATGCGGATGACACGGTTTTGTTGTTTCATGGATGTGATTGGACTGAAACAAAAATGTTTGCAGAGCTGGGCTTTAAAAAAGTTATGCAATGGTTACAGTCCAACCTACTCACCCTTAATCTTGACAAAACCAAATGTGTCCCTTTTGCAATAACAGCTCCGGCTCTTCCGCCAGAAAATTATACCATAAGGAGCCACACCTGTCAAAGTCCCTCACCTAGATGTCTTTGCTCTTCTCTTGCCACAACCTCTAATATAAAATACTTAGGTGTTATTTTGGACAATAAATTAGATTGGCATGCTCAAATAGAGTCGTTATCAACTCGGGTTAGGAAACTAATTTATGTAATGAAATTACTCCGTCAATCTGCCGACTCCAAAACCTTAATGATGGTCTACACTTCTCTCTGCCAATCAATAATATCTTATTGCATCCCTATCTGGGGTGCGGCCGGAAAAACTACCCTGATTCAATTAGAACGAGCACAAAGAGCAGTATTAAAAGTCACGAACTCTAAACCTTACCGATTCCCAACATCTCAACTATACGCCGAATGTAACGTTTTATCTGTAAGACAACTCTTCGTGCTTCGAGCAGTTCTTCGTAGGCATAAAAATCTCCCTCTAGTTGCCAAAACTGTATCTAAGCGTGGTAAAAAGAATGTTTGTCCAGTAGAATTACAAAGAACGGTCTTCGCTAGTCGCCAATACATAGCTATGAGTGCCCGGTTATATAACAAGACGAATAAACTTGCAAACATTTACACGTCCAATAACTACGAATGTAAACGTAAACTTAAAACTTGGCTTCAAACCCTAACTTATCAGCAAACAGAGGAACTACTTCATTGTATAAAATAATAAATAATAATATAGTGCCCATACCTTTATAAATGGAATCTATCTCTTTTGAAATGAAAACCAAACATACACACAAACCTACACACACCTATACATATTCATAACTACGCTTACTCTCACACTAACTACTGATTTCTGGCCGTTATTTTTAAGGATTGCTCAACATGTTGCATAACATAATATTATTGTTAATACCCTAGCTAGTTTTTCATAGTGTTAATTTGTATTATGTCTGTTATTCTATTTTTCTATTATCTCTTTTGGTTATTTTTCCTTTAAACTATAATGTGTGCATGAAACAACCAACAACACCTTCCTGCTGTGATATATGCTCTTACCTATGGAGGAATCACTGACTCTCGAGTCACAGGCTTTGACCTAGTTCGAGAGGCAGAGGCTCATTCTTGGTGTAACTGCTACAAACCTAATGGTTAACGTATTGTTATAAAACACGATTGTTATGTTATATATTAGGTTTTTAAGTCAATAAAGTTTTTATTATTATTATTATTATTATTATTAATTAAATAACCCAAAAGCCAGACATTGCGTAATGAACAAGAGTTGGTTAACGAATAGGTTTACGTTAAAACATTGAATACAAAGATCAAAGCTTACAGAAAAATTGAAATGAGTTATAAAAAAAAATACCTGGTGGAAGAGACCGGGAATCCCCGGGATCCCGGTACCTCTGGATTGCTGGTCCAGAGGTCCCGGGTTCGATTCCCGGGCTCTTTGATCTTTGTAGCAATGGATTAATATAACAATTGTGGTGTGTACACACATTAAAAAAACGAGACATTACATGTTTCATAAATTTGTAGGTTTACGTTGTCCGATCTCCAAAAGTGTTGACGTATATTGCGATAAAACGTTAGCATTAGTGTCCGACCGAAACACGTTTTTCTGCCGAAACCGAAACCGAAGGTTCGGTTCTGATTACAGTTTCGGCCGAAACCGAAACCGAAACCGAACCTTTTATAAACGTGATTAAAACGTTGTATAAGATGTCAGCGAGCCGTTCTTTCTAGATCTTATATGAATATTACAATGAAAAATTTCGCTGACATAATTGACCGATGGAGCAGAGCGTTTCAGTTTCAGCTTGGCCCAAAATTCTTTCATATGTGCGGATAATTGGATGCTTTTCGGCTGTTCTCGCCTGGAGGTCGTATTTCTTAACCGATTCTCATGAAGTTTTGTGAATAGGTTTGATAAGTAAATATACCTATGCTTGGATTATTTTTGTCGATTAGAGAAATTTCTAGAAAATGGAGATGGATATAGAGTGGAGTGGGGGTGGAAAAGGTAAAAAATTGCAAATTTCAGCAATTACACAACAAACTCACGTTTCACTTTTGTTCAATTCATATTTTAACATTGAAATTTGGTCTAAATTAAATTACCAAAAAAATCTACTTTTCATTGTTTCGGCCTTAACAGCTGCCGGGCAGCGATCTTTTAATTGTAGATGCTATAAAAAGAAATAAGTTTAAAAACATAGCAACAAAATAATTGATTGAGTTTTAATTTTTATAATTGCAATCAGGTGGTCTCGTAACCCTAATTCAAGCAAGTTGTTTTATGAAATATGTAAACCTCATTTTTATCCTAAATAACCAATATCGCCGTCAATTTGTTTGTAAATTAAGAGAATTTGCGTTAAGAATTACACTATGAGATGATAAATTCATAACAAAAACTAAATTGAGTAGTGATATTTTTAACCCTCCTATCTCCGCTATTTTGAAAATTTCGAAAATTTGGGTATACGAAATCGAAGAAAAAATACTGCGTATGTATTTATCGAACATACTCACAAAATTTCATGAGAATCGGTTGAGAAATGCGACATTAAGGCAATAACAGCCGGTAAACGCATGGACATCCAAACATCAGGGCATACGAAAGAATTTGTGGGCCAATGCTGAAACGGAAATGCGTTGCTCGCTCGGTCAATTACTTAACATTATTCGGGGAACAAACACAAACGTCACCTGACTGAGCAAAGTGATTCAGCAGATTCCGGCAGAGTCAGGCGAGCGACGCCATATTGCCAACCGTGCCGACTGCCGAGCGCACCCGACGTTAGCGGAACGCGACCCGAAAGTACGATGTTGGAAGTTTCGGCGCGGCCGAAAGGTTCGGCTGTTTTTTGGCCGAAACCGAACCTTTGGCCGAAACATGATTTTTAGGCCGAAACTGGCCGAAACCGAAACCGAAACTTCGGTCGGTCACTAGTTAGCATGCATAGAAAAAACACAGGTCCTTTGTTAAACAATATTCTATTACACAATAAACCAAGTACATATTTACTTATTATTATTTTATGACATACTCAACAATACGTTAACAACGCATTTTTTAAGACAGCAAAGAAGAACAATACGGGGCATTATCTACGAGTGTTTCGGCGATGTTTGTAGCGGCGTAGTTGTTGAGTCGCCGCGACAGTCGCAAGGAAGAACAACCAAAAATATCATACACTAATCCAGTAAATAAGTAGATCACATGAAACACACGTAAAAATACCGAACTGACTTTACTCTCATTTTATGATTTTGGCAGCTTATACAACGAATACAACGCGTCGGCCATGTGCTGTTCTCCGCTGCTTTGTTGCAGGTGACCGACACAGTTGCGGGTCAGTTGCCGCTCGAGATGTGCGCGACGGTGCTCGTGCTGGACCCTAAGCAGGCTCTCCCGTTCCAGCTGCTGGCGCTGGGAGTGCACAGTGCTTTCCAGACGAAGGACCCGCGTGCGCTCAGCACGGAGCGCTGACCAGTTATCAGCGCTCGAGAGGTATGCCTTCGATAGCGAAGACATCACCTGCAAATTACGAAAATTATATACACTGGATATTAAAACGTAATCCAAAATGGCTAAATAATTTTGAACAAGCCCCCGAGCATCAACAATATCTGCGGTCCTAGGTGTTCTACAACCGTAAAACATATCTATCATATGAATCTGCTCTGAAATTATGGCATTGATAAAAAGGTTTTTTTGAGTTGAACGGCGTAAGCCGGTTACGTACGAATAATGTCCCATCTTGACCATGACCCTCTTGAGTGGAGCGCATAATTCAAGTTTGTGCAATATCACATATGTAAGAATTAGACCAGCTCATTTTAAGTTGTATTACGAATAGTGACACTAGTGACCTCCTGGTTAGAGGCTCCATCCATGGAGGGTGTGCTCCCCTCGATTTGGGCGGCGAGCTCGCGACGCGCGCGCGTCACCAGCGCAAACAACTCTGCGCAGCGCTCATGCCGCTCTAGAAGCAATGCGCGTGATGCCGCCTCTGAAGCCAACTGCGCGCGCTCGCGCTTCAGCGTGGCCACTTGTAAGTACAAGTTATACATCTGAAAAACAGTACAATCATCTCTTAATAGTTTATATCTTCTTCCCCTTCACCAAAGAGATCTTTGACGATGTCGTTAAATGATGTCACTTAGTAGGTACTTATTAAGTAAAGAGAGAGACTGGACATCTGTTGTTTAGCTTAAGCAATTTATATATTTACCATAAACAATTTATATTTCATTAAGTCTTAATAGGCTTAGCTTGCGTCGTCGGGTCAGTGTCAATTTGATATAATTACAACTAATATTAAATAATAACAGGCTCTACACACATAAAAAAGTCGATTGTCGTCAGTCAGTGCAGGTATCGAAGTATAGTGTATACTAAACAACTACCTACTTTGGACTTAGGCTGACTAAAATCGTGCTTAAATAGTAGATTATATAAACAAAGCTAGTACTTCTCTCTCTAGGTCTTCATTAGGGATCTTCACGCTGTCAGATCTATACGAATTAAAAGAACGTAAATGGTTGACTTCGAAGCGAAGAACAGTAAGTTGATTTCCGTAATAAGTTAGGTTTTGTTCCCTAAAATGCAGAAAGATTACAATGATAAATAAATTGTTACAATATCAAGAATAATACTCGATTGGTATAATCGTGTTTTGGGTTATTAAAACAATTACAATTTCATCTTATCCGTCTTTAATTCTTCAATATTCTTTTGCAATCTCAAGATGGTATGCTCTCTATTCAACAGTTCCTCCGCCATCTTGTTCCCTGCTCCCTCATGCTGTAAAAACATAGTGAAATTCATAATAATTACGAATTAATATACTATTAAAACAGACGCAAATACATAAATGAAACTTTAAGGTTCCGCCAATATTTTGATCCGAAAGGATTTGTCGTTTTACTTGATATTGTAGAATTTCAGGAAAAATGGGCTATATTCGAAAGGCCACTGCTTGGCCCCTAGAGTGTTCCTAAATGTTAAATGTCAAAAATAGATAGTTCACTTTTGGAGCAATGCCTAAAAAAAGACCAATAATTTCGCAGTTTTTCGTGTAATGTGCAGCGCGCACAAGATCTTCGAAGTTGCATAGATCGATGAACACTGCCCTAGCTGTTGCTTATAACATTAAAAATCCACAGCTAGGTACATCATGCTCTGCGTAGCCTTTTTGAGTGTCGTTTTCTACTGGGTTATAATGAGAGCAATAGTGTCAACTTGACAATCATGAGTTTAAGAATATTTGATCTCCATGCATTCTTATTTCTTAGCTCGCCTGCGTCAAAAATAGCAAGCAACGATACCACAAGGAGTATACTCACCAGATGCATTCAGCAGGCGCGGTAATTTTGCGCTGTAGGTGCTTCTGAGGGTTTTGTAAGATGGTATTGGAACTTAATTTCATGCCATCCCGCTCACACAAATGTTGTTTTAATGGACATCGAGAAGGTTGGCATAAGTAATATGAAGTTCAGATTTCGTGAATAAATTAGACATACTGCAACGCTAGCCAGAGACTTCAACAGGTTGTCCTTGTCCGCACGGCTATGCTCCAGCTCTTCCTTAACTCGATCTAGTGCTCCCTTAGTTGCTTGCAGATCATTCCAAATGTCTATTTCTTCTAATGCACATTTGGCTGTTAATTAAACATATGATGTAGTATGACCCAATACTAAAGTCCCGACAAGCGAATAAAACCGGCCAAGAGCATGTCGGGCCACGCACAGTGTAGGGTTCCGTAGTTGCCCATCCTTCACAATAGACGAAAATTACGAGAAAGATTTCAAGCTCTATAAAAAGGTCGAAAACGCCAAAGTAACAGTAATTAGTTACTTATTAATTACCTAATACTGGGAGTTATCGATTATACGCACCAGATTGAGCGAAATGTTTTAATACAGTATGGCACTTAACTAATATGTGTAACGTTCGAAGTATAAGAGCTAGGACACCGCGCGGCACTTACGTCATTTTAAAGAAAATTATGATTTTTTGCGATAACTCAAAAACGGCTCGACCGATTTTATTCAATATAGTTTTCATTGAAAGTATTTATAAGGCCTCATTTTCTTGATTTTGTCTATAAGTTTTTGACCCGTAGTTGAAAAGTTAGAGGGGACGCTATTTTTTTTATTTTCGGAGCGAATATTTACATAGCTTTTTATCAAAAAATAATGTTCGGAGACCCCTATTATTTTTAAAAGACCTATTCAACGACACCCCACACACTAGTGTTGGATCGAAAAAAAAAACTCCCCCACTTTAGGTAAATAAATAATAACCGTTTTGTCGGCGTAATACATACACATACTCATACCAAATTTCAGCTTTCTAGTACTAATGATCACGGAGCTAAGCCGCGGACGGACAGACGGACATTGCGAAACTATAAGGGTTCCTAGTTGACTACGGATCCCTAAAAAATTAGAAAACCGAAAACTTCACACTAAATTTCATATTATAAAAGTGTGAAACGGTAATTTGTTGTTTGGTTATTGATACACGATACGTAGATATTGGCGTGATATTGGTTTGAGACTGACGTAAGCAACTTTATGTTTGAAAAGTGCATCGTTGTTGAAGAATAAGTACTTAAATACAGAATAGGCTTGACAAACCAGTGAATCACGCAACAAATAGAGGTTCAAGTCGTGGCATGAACAAAACAGTGACATATGCACTATGAGCTGCAGAATTGTATGGCCTATTTTAAATGAATTCATTCAAAAATAAGTTATTGTACACAATTTGTTTCATACCTTTTCGAGGCAAATATTCGAGGCATTTCTGATGCTGTAACGCAACAAGTTCACGCGATCTCTCCTGTAACGAACTATATTTCTCCTGCATATTTCTCAGATTATTTTCCAACTCTTGAATCTGTGCTTCCAACGACTGTCTGTTTTGTATCTGTTTCAAATAGAATCCTTAGTAAAGTACCTACTCATGAATTAATAATTCTGCTTGTTACGAAATTGTATACGATAATATAATAAATATCAGACAACCTCACACAAATCGATCTTGTCCCAAATTAAGCTCAAGAAGGGTTGTGTTATGGGTACTACGACGATATACATACTTACATAGATAAATATATACTTAAATACATAGAACAACCATGACACAAGCACAAATATTAGAGTGCATCACACAAATATTTGCCCTGGCCTGGATTCGAACCCGGGACCGCCAGCTCAGTAGGCAGGTCTCTACAAACTGAGCAAACCGCGTCGTCAACAAAAAAAAGAAATAAAGAAATTGGAATTAATTTTGTTTTCTTAAGTATCTAATGATCTGTATTTTTTAAGTTACCTGTTCGTTTACTGTCGACCTCAAGCATTCGATGTGGGACTTTAACTGGGCCTCCCGCGACTTAGCATCTTGCATTAGTTTTGTAGCCTCGTCTTGTACTTCTTTGACCCTGTCCAAGCAAGTTTTGGAAATATACAGTTAAATAACAATAAATGCAGAATGCAGAACTCGTGGACATAAGAGCATAATTTTTGGGAATAATAATAATAAGTACTAAATTTTCTAGAGTAGCAACATTTTGTTCTATAGGTATTGATGACTAGACAATGAATGAAATCGACAATTATATAGTTAAATCTAAGAGTTTGTGATATTGATATAGTAAAAAATATATATATGTCGGGATAGGGTCGGGGATGGCCGGGTGCGGCGTGTGGCACATTAGTTGAGCTATCCGACATAGTTGTGGACGAGGAGGTAGTTCGAGCGAGATGAAACACTTGATACCATTAACTTGATTTATTCCTTATACAATGAAGCACTAAAATAACAGTTCCTCGCAAAGAGGTCTGTAAGCTAAGTCTCGAACAGAATAGTTTTTATTAAATGAACACTGTATTGTTGAGTTATAATAATTCAAGGGGGCGCTACTGTCGCCTTCCAATGGCGCGCCGATTTCGTTGAGCTTCCATACTCATGACCGTCTCCGACATATATTTATAATTTTAGTAATTTAATGCTTGGGAATGTTAACCACGATAGCCATTAAGGCAGTTTGGAGCGAAATAGATGAATGAGTATGAGTATAAATATGTTTTAATGTTAATATCGGCTCCATAGCTCTCTAAAGTCTTACCATACTAACAGAAGTCCGAAGCCTAATAATAACCCATTGTGTATGAACTGGATCTATATGCGAGTGTGTCGCTTTTAAGTTTTATTTACGTAGTAGAAAATAAACGCCAGTTTAATTCGTCCGGAACCTTAACACATTCACTGCCAGCAACGCGTATATGCGTTCGCCGTCATACAAGTCTGTTCCTAGGCCACGCCACAAATATTCGAGTTCATCACACAAATATTTGCCCTTGCCTTGCTGGGATTCGAACCCAGGACCGCCGGCTCCATAACCTTGAAATATTACACCTATTCTCTGGATGGCCAACATACCTCATCTCAAGTGCATCCCGCTGGCGAGATAAAACTTCGATAGTTACATCACCACTTTTAGATATCTGATTCCTCTTTGAATTCTCATGGCCTGGCGTACGACACTGGTGCTGTTAAATAAACATTTAGGCTAATAAGGTTAAGGGACATGAAGAAATCCAAGTCTGGTCTCTGTCCTGGTCAAACCGGTAGGTGTTGAATAATGGAATTTCATACAGGAATTCCGTCTATAATATGAGAATGCACTGGGTTAATAAAGAAATGTGTAGCTATTTATAATACGTACTATTTTAAAATACGTGAAAATTTTATGACATCATTTCTGAACAGCGTCTTTAGAGAAAGCGATTTGTGGCTGCTAGTAGATCTGCTGCTTGGATGCCATTTGTTAGAGTTTACCGAATTATCAATGCTGCCACCACAGCTACAAGATTTTTGTTTACTTACCAATTGTTTGAGGTTATCGAGACGGCGTTGCGCCGCCTTGAGGTCCGTGCGAGTGGAGCTGAGTTGCCGCTCGAGCTCGTTGGTGCGAGTCCGCGTCGCCGCCGTTCGGTTCTCGGCAGCGGCCAACATCTCCCTCAGCGCAATGCGGGCGGACCGCTCCTTATTCAACTCTTCTAAAGCTTTCTGCAACTGCATTTAAGACGGCTTTACAGCCAACACACAATTTGACGTTATCGATTGCTAAGCGTAACGTCATGTCGTCAAGACGTGGAATGGAAACCTACAACGTTCCACATGTAGAATTGTATTTTGGCATTAAACTATGTGACTCGAATACAATATTTTCTGAAAAATTAACGCTGAGAAATTTAGTTTAACACACATTTACAGAGAGTTCACTGTCAAACTGGAACAGTGAACGTGCTAAGAAAGATAGGTAAGTGAGTTTATGTATGACTAGCTTTTGCCCGCGACTACGTACGCGTGGAACTCGATAAAAGGGAAGCAAATGTAAGAGCAATTGTGCTTTTGGTCTAATAATTACATTTCCTACAGGGTCACCGCACCCCAACAGAAATGTTCACTCACTTTTCAATCTATTTAGGTATATTTCCAGGATGAAAACAAGCCTATGTCCTTCCTCGTATCTTAAACTATCTTTATGCCAAATTTCATGAAAATCGATTCAGCGGTTTAAGCGTGAAGAGGTAACAGACAGACAGGCACACTTTCGCATTTACGAGTATAATATTAGTATGGATATGGAGTATGGATATAAAAGATATAACTAAATGATACAGAGTAACCAATACGAAACAGCAAAACATTAACAAAAACGAATAAAAAAAAATACTTAAATAGGACAACATTATTCGTTACCTTGTGATTGTGGTCGTGAGTTTTGTCCATATTTACTGAATCACCTGGTTTGCTTTTTTTGTACGTGGGAAGCTGTTTTTGTAAAGACTCTATTTTTTTTACCATATTATCTCGATCAATCCATGGTATCCTACAAAACAAAAACAGATATAGCAGCCACGGCCGAGTATTTCAGGAAAGGATTAATTTGGTTTTAGGAAAAGATTAATTTGGTTTTAGGAAAGGCAGGAGTAATATGTGACTAAAACATTGAATAATTTAAAACAAAAAAAAATAGCATACTTAGCAATGTCTAGGGCATTCAGTATTTTAGATTCAAAGGTTTTTGCGGTCACCGATACTAATCTGCGTAACTTTTCAGTCTCTTCGTCAAACTCTGCGTTCATGGTTTGCCATTTTTGAATCTGAAATGATTTTTGTTGGAGTATCATCCATTTCATACTTTGTGATATTGTATTTCATGTGTGTCTTTACTAAACTAACACAAATGTTTCACAGGAGGTAGATAGACTATGCTGACTTGATGAGACTAGTAGTATATTTCAGTAATTTCATTGGTTCTGTATGTAAGTATATGGCGTTTGTGCTTATCAAGCATTAGTCACTTTCTAACAAGTATCTACATATAAGGTTGTGTTAATGACAGATGCTTTTCAGCACGGTCTCCGATTTGTCCTAAAATCATTTGCCCTAACATCTTTGTCCTAAACACTTTTAACATAACGTTTATTTGCCTAAAAGTTATGAAAGTCCTATGTCCGTCTTAGTGCATAAAATATGGGAGCAATGGTATAAGGACATTTTGATACTTATGACATATAAAATTAGGATATGTAATTTTTAGGACGAAATTAAAAAAAATAGTAGGTAAAAGGACAAAAAATATTAGGGCACATACATTAGGGCAAAATATATCGTTAGGTTAGGACTAACAATCATTAGGACAAACGATATTAGGGAAAACAAAAGTAGGACACATATAGTTTTAGCGATTCCAATTAATATAGATCCGGTTCAGCATTTAGCTATGGCGTTTTAATAATAAACGCGAGTAGGTGTCAGGCCCGCTGCTTTGCTATTGAGCAGAATTCGGTACTTACGTTACAATTGCTCACGAAGAATTTTTTGTTTTTACGTATAAATTGTATCATTCCTTCGCGTCGCGAAATAAGCTCTTCACCTAGAGCCCGAACCTCCTCAGGGATCCCGCTAAGTTGAGTACTCAATTGCTGAAGTATCTTCGGTCCTGTTCAAAATAAGAAGCGAATAATAATTTTAGATGTTATGGAAAATAAACCTTGCTTTATGTATATAGTTAGTAATAGTACCCACGTTTACCGCGATTTGTTAAATAACTTATGTAAGTATATCCTCATGCATGAATGAAAAGTTAAAACTGAGCGAATCATTATTTTTGCTCTTAATTACCGTACTTACCCACGCTTTTCGTGGAATACTGTGAAGATTCTAGCAAAAGTAATTAAGCATTTTTAGCATTTTTAGCAAGCAGTAATTAAGTAATTAAGCACAACGAAGGTGCCAACTGGTACCGACAATCGGAATATTTCGCCTTACCAATACTTGAATTTGACGTTTATGGTGCTGCCCCCTATATGCACCTTCTCTGTAGCGGCTCGACATCAGTCTTGTTATGGGGCAAATATAATCCATCACATGACCAGATGAAATAAATAATTAAGTTATTATTTTAAAATGTCTGCACAATGTTTTATCTACGTCTGCTTTCTAATTGTTGGGTCTATGAATTAAGACAAAACATAATTCAAGCTGGTTATGTACCAAAGGACTCACGACCGACAGCAGGTTCACTACAAGCGGGCTCGAATCCTCTGAACAAACATCACCTTTAACTATAAAATACCAAGGACTCTTTTAACTTCTGACTTCTGCTATACAGATTACCGTGAACTCCTTTGACTTCTGACTTTTGCTAAACTATACATTACCGTGAACTCCTTTGACTTCTGACTTTTGCTAAACTATACATTACCGAGCACTCCTTTGACTTCAGACTTTTGTTCCGTAGGCTCGTTCTCCGGCATCAGAAGTAGCAGTTCGTGCACCGGCCACCCCTTGACAGACAGCAGACGGGGCTCGCCGTCCGTGGTCTCGGCAGGCACGCCGAAACGATCTTCTAGGTCTCGCAGTTGCGCGTATAGTTCTATATACGTGTTCTATGCGAAAATAAAGCACTAAGACTTGGGCTGCTTGTCCACAGAAACGGAGCGGAGCGGAGACGTGTAAGACGGACCGATTACATTCCTCAGATTTAAATAAACTTCTTTTGGGCTTCACAAAGATGAAACCTGATTGGTTCATATTCTCCGCTCCACCTCTGTGGACAGGCAGCCTTATCGACTAAGTCAACTGCAATGCAACATAAACATAAAAAAAATCACGGTTCCAATCCTATCTCACGGAAATCCGTATCAGTTGATCCTGAAGGTACTGAATATTTGACATTTTTTCCGTTCAAAATATACAGTCAACATCACAAGTGATGGATCATTCAAGTAGGTACAAAGAAATATAATAGTGCGACAATTTGAATGTGATATTTTCTTCGGTTTCCGCGACTGTCACACATTTAAATAAAACAATTTAAACGGATTATATCGCGTATATTAATTATTTGAACCTCCCTGACTCAGGTCGTCAGGAAGGCTCATATAATTAATATACGCAATATAATCCGTTTAAATTGTTTTATTTAAATTTGAATGTGTCCAAGTTGGAGTGAAAAGGTAAACATTATCACTATGATCAGTCTAGTAAGTACCTAATTTGAGTACTTATTAAAAAGCCGTGTTACCTGTTGTTCTATAAACTGCTTATGAAATTTGAGAAACTCAAGCCGTTTGTTTTCTATGTCATCTTTGTTATTTTTGGTTTTCTTAGACAAAGTCGACTTATATCCTGTAACCGTAAGAATTACAATAAGTAAGAAGATATTTAATCCTTGTAACACTTCCCAATGTTATCCAAACTTTCCTTAACTTACATTAACTTCTAATTCCGATAATACAATAGGTGAATTGAATACGAGACTAAGGAGCTAACCTAATTTTTTGATGTTCTTTTCCGTTCCGATGATTGCCGGGCATGATTTTTTTTCTTGCGAGCCCACACTCGATTTATCTGTTTCACTCTGAAACTTTGTAATAAAGCCAGATAATAAGACTATGACATTATTATTAGAATTAGACATGGTAATCTACGTAGTTTAATCCGTATGTTACGAGGCAAAGCCACGCTCTAACAGTTCTAACTACGAGTACATATTTATATTTTCAATTCATATTTGGTGACGATGATGTAATGATACCAGCGTATTGGACATTTTGACGATTTGTTTCCGAAAACTTGGCCTAACCCTTTTTTTTTGTGTTATGACTTTTACGCAAAGGATTATATAAAATCTGGACTAATGAAAACACGTTTACAAAGCCGAAAGACGTCCACTACTGGACTTCCTGCGATATTGACAATATAGTCGGTCCAGCATGTCGAAAGCCCGCCCAGTGGGGTCTTTCCTTCCTGCTTAAAGGCCAATCCACAAAAAATTACAGTAAACGGCGATAAAGTTTGCACATCGATCTTTGGAAAGAGGCAATCGGCTAATTTCGACTTCGTATAGCGATATCTGTGTCGCACACACCATGACGTTTGTTTTGTCAGTCGTGGTTCAAATGCGTGAGAGTGCAGTCGCATATCCAAGTCAATATATGTATAGAGTTGCTAATACTTACACAAAATTAAATTTGTACTATGACATCTATAGGGAAAAAAGGTAAGCCGTTACTTTGCCAGTCACGCGAAATTATCTACAATGTTTATAAATATTTTGTAACTGAAGCCGACCAATTTAAAAAACATGATAATGTTAATGTGAGTAATTACACTTTTTGTCGATCTTTAAACCCACATTTAAGTATCCTAGTAGTATAACATCAGTTGCTAATGCTCAGTCAACCCCTTTTAGGAATGTGGGCCTGAATATATATATAATATGTATATTATTTTTCCCCAAAAAGAACATTATAGCAATAACTATATATAATTACAGCGAGTTTTACATCTCTATATATTCCACGTGAAATCAAAACAAAACAACAATAAAGTACTTAGTTCTAAATTCAATTTCTGATGAACGATTAATCTAATAATTGATGTACATGGAAATTAGCATTCGTTTGTATTCGGAAATGCGATGATTGCCGATGTGCATTCTTTATCGCCGTTTACTGTACAAGTGTGCCTCGACGACACGATACGTTCCCAAGGAGGAGGAAGATATGAGCTAGAGTAGAGCCAGTTAAGCGGCTTTTTTTATAGGAATGAAAATTCCTTACGCATACCCTGGCTTGGGGAGGTCGTTCGGTGTTATGTGGGATTCTCAAATCCCGATTTCTTTATTAACGTGAGGGAGGAGCCTACCCGTTAAAAAGACTCCGGCATTTTCCGCACCTACTGTTAATAGAGCGTCTTGGGAGCGCGAACCGCCAGCATTACACCACAACGGCCCCCGCCGATTGACAATCTGGCTCTACCCTGATCAACTGCTAGGGTCAACTCTGAGTGGAATTTCATAATTTACAACCTCTTTACTTCACAACATTCATAGTTGCTAGTCTGACCTTGTCGAAGGCAGACCGATTAGACTTGGCTAAATATTAGGTATATCTGTTCTTGGAAATTTACTGATAGGGACGTATCGAGACCTTGATCAAACCTTATCGCAGCTAAAATATGGCCTTGCCATTACACCTCTATATAATCGCAAGGTTTTTTTATAACCTTAAGAAGTACATAATGATAAACTTTTTATCGTTCTCGCATGTATGCAACACATCAACTTAAATTTAGTTGTTTACTCTTTAAAAATGCAGTTGCAATTATAACGTATGAAACCCTTCTCATGATGTAGATAGAATACGGCGTTCGTCATATTATATTCTAATTTGTAACATTTCAATACTCAAAATATCGATAACAAACGCAAATTCTCCAATTTGCGTTTGTTATCGACTGATTCTGCGAGCAAACGCCACCCTCGGACATAAATAAAAAATTAATCTGCATCTATTGAGATGCGGTAATCTACTAATTTAATAAATGGTGAATTGATGATAGGGTGAGTATAGGTACGTACAGATCGTAGACTAGATTTAGGACTTGTCGAGACAATGGAACAGGTTTTTCTTTTCACGGACCGCATACTCAAGCTCGACGTCTTGTTTGTAACTTATTCCATTATCGCATTACATGAAAACCAAAAGGGAAAATAAGCAACTAAATAGTTTCGACGCCAAGATAAAAGACTACGGAACAAAATTGACTACCTTGCCGAACTAAAAAAAACTTGTATTTAAGTAAAACGCCACCAAACATGGTGTGCTTGGTGGTGTTTTACTTTTTTGTCGTTCAGCATAATTAATTAGGAAACCTAAGTTTATTTGTAGGTATATGAAATATTAATGAATTTTAATTTGAAAGGCGCATTATTTATGTAATATAAACATCGGTCATATTATGTCCCTAACGTTTATACCAGGTGGGTCCTGTAAGAGGAGCAATAAATTAAAACATAGATTGACCATTGTACCCCTCAAAGTGAACAACATTTATTAAACAACTTTTAAAAATAACTCATTTATAATGTAAACCTGTAAAATAAAGTTTTTTCACAGAAGCAATGTATTGCGAAGCATTTGATATTTAGTACAGTGACAGCTATGCCAATGCTAAGGCGATGTCAATGTTGGATACTTTGTTTAAAACAATGAGCATAGTAAAATTGTTATTTTTTTTAAGTTTTGAACAGATGTTGTTCAGTTTGACGAGTAAAAAAACTATGTTTTAATTTTTTGCTCCTGTTACAGGACCCACCTGGTATAAATCCGAGAAGTAAAATTAACAATGCCATCATTATAAAATAAATTATAGTGACAATTTAGTGACGAAGCCAATGTACGTGAACGAATTGTGGTTCCAATAAAGCGCCTAAGTAATAACTTGCGCTTCAAACCCTAGGTTGTAGTGTAGGTATAGGTGTATGCGGCACCAACAATCAAAAGTTAATTATGAAAGAAAAAATATTATGTGATCCAATGCAATGCAAGCAGGACTCGAACCCTGATCATAATTAACCTAATCACAAGTAACCAACAATCAAGTTGAAAAAAAAACAAGACTACACAAGGGGTCTACGGTCTACTCTACTCCAAGTAATCGTGAAATTAAAAACAAACGAGGCTTCGAAACTCGAGGTGTTTATCAATGTGTTTCTCTATTCTATTGTCTACTAGACTAGTACAACGAGAGGAACGCCAAGAAAATATAGCCTCTCGATATCTCAAATCCATTCGTATCGAAAGAAAACCAGAATTACCAGGTTGAACGCGCCCATCTGCTCTGTAACATATGGTCGTCATATTGCAATGTTCTGTTTATTCTATGCCACGATGTATTTAAACAACACATACTAGTTAAATTTGCATATTTATAATTCTGTCAAAAAAATGTTGTGAATTTTCAAGAAGTGTCACCCAGATGTCATCGGTCCAGAATAGTTTTTATTCTTCTCCTAGATATTCTTAAAGTTTGTATAATTTAGTAAATAAATTAGTAGTTAGTTGCACTTCAAATCATACAGGATGAATTCTAAGCCGTGAATCGACATTAAGACTTAAGTCCGTCCGACTGCTTTAGCAATTAAATAGAGTTATAGAGATAACAAACACATTCATTTGGTTTTTTTGCCGTTTAAAATGTATTTTCTTATTTTATCCTAACTAATTGTCACATGAAACAGTGTGTGTATTTCTTCTCATAATTATCTCGTCCTGAAACAGTGTGGCGCAGGAATGAGCTGACTTTCAAACAATGGGCTCTGTTCCTCGGCGTCAGTGGTAATAGGTACTTACTTGGGCGAATCTCCTAGCGTATGAGAACCGCGCGGTTTTATCCTCATTCTGTGCTTATGATTATTACCTTGTTATTAACACAATAGAAGAACAAGACTCTATAACTGCCATCAAACTAGAATAAAAGGTGATCATAGGTGATTTTTATACCTCCGCAATCTACCCTTAACATGAGTTAACGTGGCCGTACTCGCTAGCGACTGCGTAAACGATTTGAATGGAGAATAGTACAGCGCCCCTAGCGGTCACTTTGTAGAACTACAATTCTACATACAAACAAGGATTATACCTTTTATCTTCCTTGATACAAATCACTTACGCAGGCGCTAGCGAAAAGTTACTGTAAGAAAAACTCATGGTAAGAGGTCATTGTAAACTCATTTATTAAGGGTCGAGTGTCTTTCGGAGTCATAAGAAAATCAAACATGACTTTTAAACTTCATCTGACTCAACATTTGTTGAGATAACAATGAAAGATAATATACAATGAAATATAGCACTTGTGCTGATTTTTCTCCACTCTGTTTCAATTCTCGCAACCCAGCATTACGTTAATGGAAATTCGCCTAAACGTTCGATAGCAAAATCATACCTCAAAAATAATCACAAGCTTACACATGCATACTGTGTATTTATTTCAATGACATGATAATTGTAAATAGACTATAGAAAATTAGGTCACGACTGATAATATTATACCTATCTCGTAAATACCCTAATCAAAACATTTGTTAGTCCTCGACGGAGGCACTTCTATGTACTAACATTACTGTTGATAAAGAGGAATTAAATGATTACACGCTGTCAACGCTGTTATCACTGTAGTACTCCTACCGAACAGGATATTTGTCTATATACTCTATTAGTTAAAATATTGCTATTATCACCTTAACATTTAGGTATTTATTAGAAACATATTTTTCGCACTACGATACAAAGATCCTTGTAATTATTCATTGGAATAAAAAAACATCATGCCTTACACATGCACGCACAAGTATTTAAACAGAGAGATGAAATTTTTAATTATCTAACGTAATTTCTCCTAAGCGAGCTGATTTTGTGAAAGGAAATGGAACTAGTTAGATCCTAAACGTGCACCAAATCAATGAAAAGGCCAGGAAGTTCATCAAACCGACCTATATTTTCTTTGTTGACTTGTCAAGCACATTCGGCTCAGTGACGTGGCTAGTACGTTTGAAGGACTCTGAAGTACCTGAGAACAATCGGGGGGCACGGCAGTGCCCCCGCCAAGTCGAGCGCGAAGCAAACACTGCCGTACCATCCTTTACTGGAACCATTTCGCCGCATTTTCAGGCCCCTATTTGAGCACCTCTGGATAAGACCAGAACGCAGAAATTTTCGTCATCCAGTAAGCTATAATCACATACTTAAAATCCAAAACTTCAAGTCTGTAGGTCATTTAGTTCCGAAGTTAAGCGAAAGCAAAGTTTCGCATTTACGACACTCACTCACTCACTCACTCATGATCATCAGTAAAGAACTAGTACTTCCCATAAATTCAGAGAGCTGAAATTTGGTACAGAGTTAGGGTTTAATAGCCATATAAAGCGAAAACTATAAAAATTGGCCAAGTGCGAGTCCGACTCGCGCATGAAGGGTTCCGTACCATAAAACAAGTTTGTTGTATGGGAGCCCTTAAATATTTATTTTATTTTATTTTTAGTATTTGTTGTTATAGCGGCAATAGAAATAGATCATCTGTGAAAATTTCAACTGTCTAGCTATCACCGTTCTTGATATATAGCCTGGTGACAGACGGACGGACGGACGGACGGACGGACGGACGGACGGACAGCGAAGTCTCAGTAATAGGGTCTCGTTTTTACCCTTTGGGTACGGAACCCTAAAAACTAGGATAATCGAAGATCTGGAGTACTCTGATTAGAAAACACAAGAGCCCAACCAAACTATTAGAGATCGACATACCGCCTTTACAAAAAATATTCAACTTGTTGTGTTCGGTTGGCCGCCGTCGCGACTGATCGTCTCTCCTGATGATGGATCTCGTACCGATTCGAAACATGTCGAGTGTTATTCGATTTCTACGACGTGAGTCAACCCGTTTAAGTATTTTAATAGTGAACTTGGTGGGCCGCTTCATTTGATGTCAAAAATCCAAGGTCTGAAGTATTTTGACGACGCGTTTGGCTCGGTTTGTAAACACCTGCCTACTGAGCCGGTGGTCCCGGGTTCGAGTCCCGGCCAGGGCAAATATTTGTGTGATGAACTCGAATATTTGTGCTTGGGTCATGGTTGTTCTATGTATTTCAGTATATATATATCTATATAAAGTATGTATATCGTCGTCTAGTACCCATAACACAAGCCTTCTAGAGCTTAATTTGGGACTAGATCGATTTGTGTGAGGTTGTCCGATATTTATTTATTTATTTGATGAAGAACCCTCAGCTGGTCTCAGCTGTATTAGAGATTGGTAACTATTGGTACATACCCCTACTACTATTGGTACATAAAAAAAAATCGACAGTCATTGCAAAAATCCAGCGTAGTGGGACACATCTTCTAATTTAATCTAGCCTATAGCGTCCCACAGCTAGGCGGGTTACGTATTACAGTCCCGAAAGTTCATAATACCTACAGTTGAAATAGTGATGGTCAAAATACCGAAAATCAAAATACCGAAAGTTCAAAAAGCCGATATTCGATATACCGAAGCTCAAATTACTTATTTTCAGAAAATCGAAAGTTCAAAATCTCGAAATTTCATAATCCCGAAATTTTTAAAATCTCGAAATTTTATAATCCCGAAAGTCAATGAGCACTTTAAAAGTGTCAGGACACTAAACTAATCTGACTTTTCCGTGGAACCGATCTGCTCCGGTGCTGCGGGATGTTCAGCCCCTCCGCCGTAGCGTAAGAAAGTGCGGCACCTACGCTCGCCTCCGCAGCTTCGGCTTTTTGGTCACCTTCGGCGACCAGCCTTAGCCGCTGCGCCTCGCTTGATGCCCGCACTTTCTTACGGCGGCCGGGGGCTGCCCTCCCTCCGCGCCTCCGGGCTTTTATATACACTCTAGGGGTAGGGCAGACAAGACCACGTGGAATCGGGGTTGACAGCTTCGGTTCTGTGGCAAGTCGATTAAGAAAAGGAAAGAGTCCGGGAAAGTGGGAAATTAAGTATGACACTAAATATTCGATATTATGATAAAATATTCTGTCATGGACTGCCAACCGAACCGAACTTGTCTGGAAACGAAGCTGTCAACGCTCGCCTCCGCAGCTTCGGCTATTTAGTCACCTTCGGCGACCAGCCTCAGCCGCTGCGACTCGCTTGTGATGCCCGCACTTTCTTACGCTAGGGCCACAGTATAATAAAGAGTACTAACGTACTAGGGCGGAGGGGCTGCACATCTCGAAGCGCCGGAGCAGATCGGTTCCACAGAAGAGTTCACTTATAAATAGTAAGTATAGTAGTAGGCAAGTAGGTTACGTAATTTAGGTTAATATTCTTTGTATAAAATTAAACATTAGAATCTGTAAGACTACAGAAATACGAGATAATTCTCGAGAGTTTAAATAATATTCCGGATTACAACCTTCAGGCAGGATCATAGTCTTCGGGATTATAATCTTCGGGATTACAGTCTTCGGGATTATAATCTTCGGGTTTAGTCTTCGGGATTACATTCTTCGGGATTACAGTCTTCGGGATTATAATATTCGGTATATCATCCTTTCGATCAAACGTTCTTTCGGGATTTTAAACTTTCGGTCAAATAAACATTCGACATTTTAATTTTCGGCCTTCCGTCCATAGGTCTTATGATATTCGGTATTTTGAACTTCGGCATCGTAATACGTAACCGCTGGGCGAATGCCTCCCCTTCTGCTTTTAATACGCATATAAATAAAATTAAAGGAAAACTCTGGACAAGACTAGACTGGCTTTTATACTTATACTTACAAGTTTACAAGAAGAAATAGTCGAACGATTAACTTTATTCTACTCGAACATTACACAAATTAAATAAACTAATTACACCAAAATATTAATTTCAGGTTGTTATAAAACAATATGCCCGCGTTTCTACAAAAAGAAGTGAAATCCCACCAAAAACATTCTGTAAAAAACTAGCCAAGTCTCGATGGAGCTGCTTGTTTATCTCTAAAAAGTAATGAAATCTAGACAAAGTCGTACCAAGTCTAAGGTTCCTTACTGCGATTTCTTTATTATTATAGTTAATGTTGTGTGACTTGGCCGTTGAAGGGTACACAAGGGTACAAAACCAGGTGCTCCATGACACCATTGCACCAATCTGTCGCCAGAACCGCTACAAGTCAATTTTGTTTTCACGTAATGTTATATCTATTGTAACTACCTATGTTTGTACCCTTCAACGGCCTAGTCACACAACATTAACTATAATAATAAAGAAATCGCAGTAAGGAACCTTAGACTTGGTACGACTTTGTCTAGATTTCATTACTTTTTAGAGATAAACAAGCAGCTCCATCGAGACTTGGCTAGTTTTTTACAGAATGTTTTTGGTGGGATATACATTTACCATAAGCCATAACCATAACTGACATGTATAAATAAAACAGTTGTTGAAAATCTGTTATAAATTTCAGCTTGACACGTTCCCGAGAAAAATGCGGTACAGGAGGTCCGCACGGACGACTCCGACCGCATTCTCAGACAGCCAAGTACAGTCGAAAGACTCCCGTAAAAAAAAAAACCTGAGAAAGAAGTCTTTATAGTAGTCTTTTGAGTATAAACCCTAATGGAAATGTCAAAACATAACGTACACTTGACGAACAAATTTTCTCACCAATATTAGCGGGGGGGAGGTAAACACATGCAGCACACCGACCAAACGATGAATATCTCAACAAACACAAATTTTGCAGTTGCGATAAACGCACTATACAGAAAAAATCAACACATGAAAAAATTACACGCACACAGACACAGTTTTCACGTATAGCCCAACAGGGTGTTTTTCAGCCCCCGCCATATTGCGGTTTTTTAGTGGTATTATTTTATTTTACCGGCAACGACAAGTCTTTGGTAACTGCGTTGAAAATCAGTGATGAACTGATGATGTAAACAAAGATAAACAGGACAAAATGTTCCGCAAATTTCAAGTAGTTTTTGTATAATAAAGCCAAAACTATACACAGCGATGAAAGTCAAGTTTTTTTAAGAATTTAAATAAATAAATATTAAGGGACAATCTTACACAAATCAAGGAAAGAAGAACGAGGAATTGAGCAGCATTCCGGTTAACAATGTTTTGAATTTGGTTGATGACAAATAGCTACTGACGTTTAATAATGAAAATATATGACGTATGCACATTATTACTGCGACGTTATGATACCGGATTGATATTGATATTCAAACTACTAAGTTAAACCAAAAATATGTACAACTCGATATTTCATAATTAGTAATTGTGGACCCCAAGCTTACTTTTATTACCGGCTGTACATTTTGCGCGAATGTCAATTGCTCATTTAAGACGAAATTAAGGAGCCTAAAATATGCTATTTATTGCACATCTCAAATACCTACACAGGAATGCAAATAATGAGTTTTATAAATTTAGGAAACATGTAATGTATTTTTTTTTTATGTGGTTACACACCACAATTTTTATTATTTTCTTTGTATTTACCATTGCTGGTTTATTGAGAGTTGATTAGTAGAATGACGTAACGATGTGATAGCTAGAGCAACTAAGCTACGCTAGAAACGCAGGGTCACACGTTCGAGTCTTGCTTACGTTGCAGTAGATTACGTTAGGGTGCATTTTCATTTAAACTCTATGTCAATATAGAATATAAAATAGAGTTACAGTAAAATTATGACAGGCAGAAGCAAACAACACGCGGTCTTATCGCTAACTAGCGATCTGTTATTGTCCAGATATTTTTTAAGTAGCGGTATGATTAAAGCAATCATATACCTACCCGTAATTTAATCATTAGATTTTATTGAATCATGGTTACTATGCTGAAGTACAGCAAGATACTAACTATTTATGATGAATTAGAAATGCTCATAATCGTTTGATATCGTATTAATGCCGATCTATATTATCAAAATTACAGAGGTTACATAAATACCCATAGATCAAATGACCATCTAAATATTGAACTACGGCAAATAAAATTACACAGCCGTTTTGGTTTTCATCTTTTCACGATGATTACATTCAGCAAACCAAATTATTCTAAATTATTTTCATAATGTGTGCCTGCGGTTGTTTCTAAATACATTACACATTACAGGCGTTTTATATGCAGTTATGGTAATTAGACATGGGTTAGAATTATAGAGAATGAAATTTTCTATGCTATGAGAATTTTAGAAGCAATTTTCCAACAAACATGAATTTTATCTATATAGTATGTGTATGAGCATGTTTTCGTTTGTGGCCGATTGTTTTAGCAGACACGTAAGACGATAGATCGATCGATTTTCACATCCTTGTTATTACAGCAATAGAATAACGTATATTCCGCTTGATACAAATTCCATCGTAACAGTGGCTCGTCGTGAAACCGGTTAACCCTTAATGTTGATGATATTCCGAATAAACTCCGCATGAAGTGTTTCCAGAAATAACCATGCAAAACTCTTCATAAAGTTGGAATATTATAAATGGTTATTGATTTTATATTAAGTCTGGTATTATCACACACGCGCGTCGACCAATAGCAGACGCTAGTCGTATTGTAATTGTCTTTCAATCGTGTTTTCTCAAGCGAGATGTCTTTTATTTGGTATTCGACTGACAGTAAGTTCATAGTAAGATAATATCAATAAAAATAAAATACGATAGCGAGATCACTCAAAATCAGAGTCGAATACCAGGGGGCTCTTCATGAAACACATTAAAGGTCTGTTTGCAATTAGTAGCTCTTCATGGATGAAGCTGACTTCTGACTGCGTCGAATCACATGGGTCTTCCGCAAATTTTCGACTTAGAGTATCACATGGAAATAAGTGTTAAGAGTGTTATTTAAGTCAAAGGATCTGCGTTTCACAGTTAACTATATTTTTATTACCTTAAGTAGAACGCTATTTGAACAAAATAACATTACGTTTACAATAACTTACTCTGAAGAAATAGTTTCGTTTCGCCCCGCCGTAGCGAATGGCACTGCAATACCTCGTTAATAGTTTATTGGTTACGGTTGATAATCAAATTACTGAAAATATGTATCCTATACATCTCTATATTTATTGTTTGGTCGTTTGAGACACAGACTTTACTATATAGTAATACTGAATGATCGACCGATGAAACCCGATTTGCTTGTTACAATTACGTTTCATGACGTTTCATGAGCATGTGATATTATATCCTTTTGAACATCAAGCAGCCCTCTTGCTTCGGTTTACGCGCGAGTCAGTTTGACTCCACGCAATTGCTACATCTCTTTTTTTTTTTGGAGCAGCAGTCATTTACTTCATGACTCATTATTATGATCACGATTGTCATAAGTAATCAGGAGAAAAGTGTTAAACGTGTTAAAGTTGCTTTATAGAAATTTTCCGTAACGCTATTGTATGTGAAGCATAATAGAATCGAATACTCTTTATTGCACCACACCTCAAGATGAAAGAAATACAAATACAGATAATACTTCTCATTACAATAGAGGAAACAATAGGCGACCTTATCGCTAAAAAGCGATCTCTTCCAGACAACCATTGGGTAGCGGATTAATAAATTCAATGAGATGAGTAGGCGATGCAAAAAAAAATCAAGAAAACTAAAAAAAAACATATTCATAATATTAAAAACTACAGAAATCTATACTTAATAATATTTATTGATACATAAACATACATACATGAAAATATACATAAATAAACATATAACTAAATACATACTCACAAATAAACTTACTTAAACCTTATATTTAAAATAATATTTTGTGTAATAAATCACACAAGTCAGTCACAATGCCACAGTATTAAAGGATAATAATAATTTAAGCCTGACAAGAAATATAAATGAGGATGCGCCATATTGCGGAATTTCACTGGAACTAATTTCTTACACTGGTAATGATTTTGTGATGGTTTGTCAACAATGTCAATGACATTCGTGGTGGTTTCTTAAAACGACAAATATTTAAAAATATGCAAAGAAAATGCTGAAAACCATTCGCAGTCGTGAACGTAATATTGTAAATAAAGTGTACATGTGTTTGCTACATAAAAAACAGTCGGGGAAAGAGTGCATTCCATTAAATGATATTACGAGGTTAACTTACAAACTGACAGTTATTTAAACTAATGTCATTATAGTGCTGTTGCGATTGGTTGCAAAATTGTTGCCATATAAATCTTATAAATAGCGCCCTCTTGACAATCCTCATATATTTCTGGCTAGGCTTTAGTATGAAATAACTTCCACAATAAGTATCATTATGTTTAATAATAATAATGTTCACCCAGACATCAATAAATTATGTACCTAATAACATTCTTCTGGTTCTGACCGCGTACATTGTATAATATGACAGTATTTTTATAGTTATCTTTTTCACTTCTCCCGCTCAAAAAGTACGTTATTTTAGCTTCGGGGAGCAGGGCTAAAATGATACTTTTAGCCCATAGGGTTTAAGTGGAAACCATATAATAATTTCTATGAAAATGAAAAACATCTTGTTGGCGTCCAGTTATATACTTTTAGTAGATAAGGATAATTAAAAACATCCTGATGAGATCGGCGAAAATGCAAATATTTAAAAAAATTACAAGAATTTTCTGCAGTTACTGTTAGGTACTGCAGTTTTTTAGGGTTCCATAGTCAACTAGGAACCCTTATAGTTTCGCCATGTCCGTCTGTCCGTATGTCCGTCCGTCCACGGCTTAGCTCCGTGTTCATTAGTACTAGAAAGCTGAAATTTGGTATGAGTATGTGCATATATCACGCCGACAAAACGGTAAAATAAAAACTAAAGAATTTTTTTTTTCGGGTACCTCTCGAACACCTAAAGTGGGGTGAATATTTTTTTTCGTTTCAATACTAGTGTGTGGGGTCTTTGAATAGGTCCTTAAATCACCCCCACTACAGGTGTACGGGAGGTACCCGAAAAAAAAAATTTTTTTAGTTTTTATTTTACCGTTTTGTCGGCGTGTTACATACACATACTCATACAAAATTTCAGCTTTCTAGTACTAATGATCACGGAGCTAAGCCGCGGACGGACAGACAGACAGACACGGACAGACGGACATGGCGAAATTACAGTGTGTATATTTGATATAACCGCATACTTTACGGGGGCTTAGTATAGGCACTTATTAATATATTTATCCATAAATTATAAAAAAATCGATCATTTTTTTTCCATATAAAATAAATCAGCAAGCAATGTATTTTTATCTACGCACATAACATATCATTAGTGCTCTAAAATGCGTTCAGAAATCGTAGGAAATGACCAGCATTATTACAACCAATTTTACTACGAGATTTTTTTGTCTGTGGTAGTAGGTAAAATCTGTACTGTAATGTTATTACAGTATCGATTTTTGTAAGGTTACGAGTTTAAATTAGGAACAGCTGTCAAAACACAAGTTGGTCTCTATTCAATTCAATTCAATTTTTATATAAAAAAAATGGCTACTGCCCATTGGGTCAATTCTGCCAGTGTCAAAGTTGACGAACGTTGTACGGTTCTAGTATCCATAGATATTAATATTGTTATCGATACGAAACGTCAATTCAGTAAGTTTTTTTTAAAAAAACCGCACGACATTTGATCTTGAGTGACATGAGAATTAAATTAGAAAAATAAAACATTCGTCTTGACGGAGGTTCGAATTGCCGCCATTATTGTTGTCATTTGTTTGTTGGTTCTTTGCTGTTACGAAAGTAGAATTGAGAAGTTTATTGTAATTCACATTTTAGTTGAAAATATTGTTTCAAGGTAAATGTAAATTACAACTATTACAATAAAAAAAGTGTGTGTGTCAGCTCCGACGCACGACTGGAGTTTACACTTCAGGCCAGGCGCGCACCACGTTTTTTTTTTAGTCGCGCGATAACTTTGTCGCAGAAATAAGCGTCCTATGGGTTTATGAAAATCGTGGTGCGCGCACTCTCATATAAACCCATATCTTGCATTTATGCGACAAAATTATCGCGCGACTAAAATCGTGGTGCGCGCCTGGCCTTAAGAACGATTATAAATTATATAAGTACTCAATACGTTTATTGCACATAATGATTATATAGGTGGAAGTAAATAGTTTAAGTATCACATTATGTACCCTGTTGGGTGCTGCAAACAAGAACGAGAAGGTAGGCACTTACATAATATTAATATACGAGTATAATATACAGCAAAATTACAATATTTTACAAGGAAAATTTACTTCCGATTAATTTTTAACAAATTGGAGAGATTATGAGTAGCAACTAAACAAGGAAGCGTGATGTAAAGCGCCCTCGAGCGGCTAGTTTAGTTACTACAGTCTGCAGTGCTACGGAAAAAAAACCCGTATCTTACTATGAAATCCATACAAAGATACGACCTTTCTACCGTAGTATCGCAATACTTATATTTTTGGAACGTATCTGCCGTGCTAATTTAAAAAGTCGTATCTCAGTATGCGATCGGGGTAAAAATACGACTTCTTAATTTAGCAGGTTATGCTTTAAGCGTAATAGACTAAGATCCCGATATAAAATGACCTTCACAGAGATGTTTATTTGATGAAATGTATTTTATATTTAGTTTAAAATGTCAATAAATATATTGCATATGGGTGGCCTAACAAATTTTAGTCCAGGGTATGTTTAGTTTTTTTTTTTTTTTTTTTACTTTTCACCGATTTTATTATTAGATAAATTCATAATTAAATAATCTTTAATTTTATTTAATTTCAATTCAATAAACAGACCTTTGCAAAATGCTAGTAGGTATAGATTTACCTGTTTATACCTGGCTACCCAATAGCTGTGACGGGAAAAGAATAGGCAACTTAACGTTTGCATATTCCATGGGCTTCATACTTTCGATTGGTATAGAATTTATCTAATATTAATCAAACCGGTGAAATGTTTAAAACATTTTTTTTTATTATTAATTAAACATACCCTGGACTAAAATTTGTTAGGCAACCCATATAATACGGTGAATAGAGACTAAAGTACTATGTGTGACCTTACAAACGGTCCGGTAGTTTTGAATTTTTGATATGTTGTCAAGGATGGTTAGTCAGTGCTTAAAATGCAAAATGCACAATTCCCCCCCCCCCCCCCCCCCTCCGCGCCTGCCGCCATATTGAAAAAACCCGCACTTTCTCTTCATATTTTTGCTCATATCTTCCTTTAGGAGCATTTTAGCTAGAAGAAAGCTTCGACAATGTTATAGAGAGTTAAATTTAATACATTCTCCATTTATATTTATATCAGATTATAGCACTAAAATCTCCGTCTAGCTACAATATGCGGTTGTATCAAATATACACGCTGTATAAGGGTTCCTAGTGGACTACGGAACCCTAAAAAATGCCAAATCTCCAAAAAAAATTCAATAAGCTATTGCACATGGTGTCACAACAACTTTCATTTTAGGCTAATTTTTATTTTCTCGGAGTTGAAGTGAAAAGCAGAGTAGGTATTTAAGTACCACGTGGCTAAAAGCCATTATGAGTATTATGACACTCAGGTTATAGATAGATAGATAAAAACTTTATTTCATCACCGACACCAACAGTAACACTAAAAGAAAACCTATGAGCTAAACATTTTATATTTGTCCTAGCTTACTATATTCGCTCGTCTAAATTATCTCTTCGTGCCACAATGGCTTATTTTAGCTCCTTGTCGAACAATCCACTATTTACTGAAGACAAATTTTCTAATTAAACAATAGTAATTAATGGTTAATGGTTCTATTTAGAAAGCGACAACAAAAACGATGGAAGCTCTCAAAAATAAAGGGAACCAACTAAACTACTACTAACTTTTGGACATTATATTATTTTTAATTGGACAAAAACTAAAAAGACGTGTTTCGACTACTGATTTTTATGACGTCACAAGCCAGTATAATTATAGAAATTTCATACTAACAGATCGTTTTTGACATTTCATAAAGAGTAGCTGATTTGAGCTGTCATCCTCATCACAAACCGTATTACTGAAATTTGGATTTTTTTACGGTTACAAGTTTCAACTCCCATATCTCCGCCATTAAAAAAAAAACTAATTACTGAAACTTTTACGTGCAATATGTGGCACTCGTACGATCGACTCTTGTAAACCCATATTTAAGTCTCTTCAGATTATGACTCTGTATTCTATGTATGTATATGAGATTTGTATTTTTGTCAAGAATAATATGCACCTTTATAAAATAAAAACATCCAACCCTAGAAGCACCTCCAAACTCCATGGTCTCAACATATGCTATCCTGAGGATGTTAACACAGCTCATATGAAAAATATTACATTCTACATGTCTATTAAAATTTTCAATAATCTGCCAGAAGATCTAAAAATGTCAGAACTACCAGAATACAAAAATACCTAAGCTTCTCAAATGGTGTACTGAGAGAGCTTACTACAATTTAAGTGAACATTTTGAATAAATTAATTTATGTAGGTAGTTTAACTGCAACATCTGATTATTATGTATAGACAATTCTGATTATGTAATGATATATGTAGCCAAGATTTTATTATGGTATTGTAGAACTAAGAAATCTAACATGTAGTTACTTTAATTAAAAATTGTAGTGTATGTGTAGTTTGTTATTTTAAGTTAATGTAAAAATTGTACGCCGGTTATCGGTAGATTGTGAAGAACTATAATATAATGTAAGACCTAATTTTTGTACTCACAATATTACAATAAATATATGATTATGATATGATTATGAATAGATAAAAAAACTATATACCTAGGTAGTTCTCGAACCTACTCACAAAATTTCATGAGAATTGACTACCCCATGCCTATCCTAAAGTGCTTAAACTTTAGTTTTTTTTTTTATTAGCCTATTTTGGTGTCCCACTGCAGGGCAAAGGCCTCTCCACTCGATTTCCACAACTCCCTCCCTGTTCGATGCTATTTCTGGCCAATCATTTAGGAACGCGTCCAGATCGTCCCGCCATCTCCGTCTTGGCCTGCCACGTTGTCACTTTAGTTTAGTTTAGTTATATTGTTTTAAGTTTAAGTAGTCATGTGGTGTTCGCACGTTTGTAGCCACCGAGTCCGTCACGCTTGAACACCACATGCGGCACTTTGGATACGCATTGTCACCTCTCATTGTGGACAATTTTAATTGATATCGACACGCCGCGACGAGTCCTCGGCATAATTTAATATATTAAAACAAGAATAACTAGGTACCTACGGCTAGAAAATTATCCAGTTCATCATAGGGATAAAACTCGCTGGGTCCTAATTTTTGTATTGTGATGAATTTTTAGGGATCCGTACCCAAAGGGTAAAAACGGAACCCTATTACTGAGACTTCGCTGTCCGTCCGTCCGTCCGCCCGTCTGTCACCAGTGTCACCAGGCTGTATCTCAAGAACGGTGATAGCTAGACAGTTGAAATTTTTACTGCCGCTATAACAACAAATACTAAAAATAAAATAAATATTTAAGGGGGGCTCCTATACAACAAACTTGTTTTATGGTACGGAACCCTTCATGCGCGAGTCGGACTCGCACTTGTCCAATTTTTATTACGTATAATCGCATCGTACAGGTGATTTCACTACTTGAATTGTCTGTAAGTACTGTAAAATTTTGCAAATGTAACTTAGCCACTTCTTACCCTTAGCCTTTCGTATGAATGTCTTTCGATTAAGGCGTTAATGTTCTTAACTTTCCCAAGCATAATTATCTCGGAAGAAGTAACAGAACTATCCTGTAAAAAGTTGAAACAGCGTTTACTACGTAATGTAGTGACGTGTGTTCCTCAGAACTCGATTTCCACCATTTAACTTAATTGAAGACATTCGTGACTATAAATATATGTGTGTCCTATATTATCGACAAACAATAGCTGAATCTGATGAGCTCATCCTGGCATACATGTGATCCACCATTACAATAAACAAACAGTCAAACCGGAAATCGAGCCGCCTAGACTTTTATATAGATAAAATAAAACCGAATGTAACCTAGATTCGTAAGGCTGACTGAGTCTCCAATTTTAAGCGTTGAGAAAACTATAACGAGCGCGAAACATGTTTTATCTCTTTGTTTATTTCGTCTAACATATAGAATGTAAGAAAATGAGAGTGAGAGATATTTTGGGACGCGCCGCGGCCACCGACCGACCGTGACCCCTTCATTTCACTGCACATGTTCTTCACTAATTCTAAACGCAGCTCACTTCGATAACTGCTGCAGTAGGCTACTGCAGCAGTAGGTGACGTCGAATGTTTATTTTAGAGATACGCCAAACAATTGATCCTTTGTTTAAAGATTATGATCTGAAATCTGCGGAGTGTATCGCTGGGTCGACTGCGTCGTGGGGCATTTTCCAATAGTTACGGACAATGTGACCAGCTAAAGTACAAACACGCCAAAAATTATTTGCTCAAGTGTTATTTGAATTATAGTAATGATCAGTGGTCGGATCAGGGTGTGCAATGAATGACCTTAAATGCTATACTTGATATGCATATGCCCCGGGAATTTCTGTGAATGCCGTTTTTGACGACATCATAATTCATAACATCGTTTAGTAGCGCATTATTGGGCAATAAGTACTTAGACTATAGACATTTACAAATATATGTATTAGAATACAGGGTGGAACAGGTCAAGGGACTTTTAAGCAAACAGGGAATTGTTCAGACTGAGTACTTCATTTTTCACCAATGAACTATTGTAGGTATGTAAACATTTCTATCCATTTTTGAGATAGGCACAGTTTGTTAATCATTAGTGTAAAAATCTGCACATATCAACCCTAGCATCTTTTGAACATCGCTTAAGATTTATCTTAAGTCTGTCTTTAGACAGGTGTCATTTATATTATAATGTAAATAAAAAAAAATAGTATAGAGAGAGAGGTCTTGAATTAGAAATCCGAGTGTACTACTTCCGGTTTGTGACTTAAGATGGTCGCATGCGTTTAAGTTGCGTTGTTCATTATTTATTCATTTTTGTTGTTCAATGTGTAGTATTGATAGCGTATTGTGCAGTGATCTAACGTATGAGTGAATAGCTAATGAAGAATTCAACTTGAAGCGTTCATAGCCCTTCCTGGGTCAAGGCCCGATAGTCCGTGTGGTTTTTTGTAAATCGCTATCACTTTACAAAAAGCAAAACCTCACCGAACAACGGCATGCTCTACGATGAATGAAATTGGCGAAATCATCATTAACCTGATGGAAGCCATATTTTAAAATTAGATTAGATTAGATGACTTTTTTATATCCAGCCTTACCATAATAGGTCGATTGTAGATCACTCAGACGACACTATCCTGTCAGCCCAGTCTTTAGAAATGTTCCACCCTGTATATTACTGACAAAACACATATATTTTTTAAGTTTTACACGATTATAATACCGGGATTATTAAGTCATATCCATACTAATATTTATACTTTGTCTTTGTTAGTTTAGCTACTTCTCCCACTGATTGTACGAGTAGATGTACATACCATTTCCTTTTATTTATTTATTAAATATTAACTGCACAAATGAAAAACAAATCGTACTCAATGGCAATTGCGTTCGTACTCAAATCAAATTTTCACGAGAATAGGTGGAGAAATGCCACCTGTAGGCAAGAACAGCTGGAAATCCGGACAAACGGACATCCAAACATCCGGACATACGAAAGATTATTTGGCGAAGCTGAAACGGAGGATGAAAAATAATCAACTTTTTATTCGCAGATGCCGCCGGTCGGGCCGAATCGACAGCCCCGCGATTAGTTGTCGGCGCTAACATTGGACAGTGCTTATCGCGTATCGGTCCCGATAACGCGCGTGCGCCGACCAGTGCCGCGGTACCCGCCGACGAGGACGCTGCGCCTGCGCGAACATTGAAACCTTTATAAACAATATACTTGCTATGTGCTTGCGCTACGGCAATTGTTTGGTAAACTGAGGTGTTGTGACAAGTATTGCTTTACTTTGACTTGTGCGGCTGAAGAGAAAACCAAGGTGCTGTACGTGAGTAATTTCAATTGTATGTATATCTCGCGTATTACTATTTTATAATCAAAACATATACATACTATCTTTTAAAATTATACTTATATTTTTTATATTTACCAAATAACTATTATGTTTATACATATAAGTATTGTTAATAAACATATCAAACTTTGAATTGATCTAATGATAAGTATACTTACTGTGTAAATTACTCAGTTCCGTTTCAATAAATACCTATTGGACAACCTCACACAAATGGATCCAGTCCCACAGTAAGCTCAAGAAGGTTTGAGATATGGGCACTAGACGATGATATACCTACAGGACGACGTCCCAAGACTATGGGACATCAAGGGAAAGTATTTACCTTATAAGTAGCGTAGATGGTTATTTTGCTGAAATAAGACTTTTATGTTATTTTTAAAAGTTAGTAATCCTGCATTTAAACATTTGCTTCGTCTGGGAATCGAACCGACTTCAATGTGTAAAAAAAAACACCGCTATTTTTATGATGCCAATGGAAAGAATGGACAAAAAATAATAATTCTTCGTAAGTAACATAGTATCTTAAAAGAAAGGAACAACGTAAAATGTTTGAGTCAAATTTCAAGAAAATTATTCTTTTACCGACGACGAATAATTAAGCAAGTAATTCGTAGATAATCTTTATATACAGAAGGCACTTGAATACATGATACCCAGGAACAAATTCAATAACTCAAGTTCATCACATAAATATTTACCTTGCCGGGATTCGAACCCAGGACCATCGGCTAAACTACCACATACGTATTCAACATACTTTGTGACTACCACTGCGCCAACCGCGTCGTCATTATAATTATGTTAAATAACTTATCTTATTTCGGCACCTGTCAGGGATCAGGAAATCAGAACTGCCTAAAAGTTCTGTTCTAGTAGCTTTTGGTGCCTACCAAAAGCTACACCTATATGATCTTATGATAGTTTAAGAGTTAAATAACGGTGTTGTTTTTTTGCACCTCAGTATAACCTATCCTGATCTCAGTGAGAGTCAGAAATAGGTGTGTTTAATTTCCTATGTGTTTATTTTTGTTTGACAACACGAAATCACAGCGTGACCTATTCCACGCGCCGCGCCGCGGTGCGTGCACCCAAGCGGAGCGATCTTTGTATATTTTCTCTTGACCTTTCTAATTTCTCTTAGCTACACATTGTATATATAATTTATTGCAATGAAAAGAAAACTATTAAACTGTGTACTTGCAATGTTTAGGTTGTTTGTTCGCGCATGTTTTGAGTTGCACTTAATTAGTATTCTTTAGCAAAACAGCTGTTCAGCCCCCGTGTGACGTTCAAGTCAATATCACGCTGATATATTACTTAGCTCTCCGAGAATAAATAAAATACACTTTTACTAATTTTAATTTACAATTATATTTTGTATTAAATAAATAAATAAAGAAGTAAGTCTAGGTAATAAGTCTTTTTTAATATTAAATTTAATCTGCTTTAGCCTTTTATTTTAGTTAGTTACTTAAGTTCTTAGTTTATAGTTAAGTTATATTTTAATTGATGTAGGTTTATTTGTTGCATTATCTATTGTAAATATAATAAATATTAATAGAAAAAAAGAAATAAATAAATATCAGACAACAACAAATGTATTATCTGTAAATAACTAATTATATTATAATTTTGGAAACAATCATCTTATTGAAATGATCAGGAACGGGTCTCAGCAGGGCTACAGTCACAGAATATTCCTTACCCTATGTTCATAGCACTGGAAGGGCCCTCTACGTGTTGGATCCAAATCAAAAGACTGGAACGTATGAACCTGAGACTTGAAAGCGAGATTTTTTTTTATAGACACTTCAATAAAAAAAAATTAAAGACGGTATTCATTCAGGGAAATTAAATATTTAAAAATACTGTTTTAAATTTGGTTTGGGCGATTGTAAGTCTGGTGTTTATAAGTCTCTTTGTGGCAATATAAAATCAAAACGACTGGGCTGATTTTTTTCATCTGTGGTACAGGATAGCGTTTAGGGAACTACGCTGAAAAAAATAGGGTCATGTTTTTTCTCGCTACCGTAGACTGAGCACCAGAAAATTTTCATGAACTAAATGTAAATCCTACCAGTCATATCAAATATCAATATATCAAACCTATTGGTTCTTGTTTACCAACTGCTTACCTGTAAAGCTTATCCTGACAATGATAGTAGATAATGAATAATATTCGGTCATTGAACTCGCATGTAAGCCAAGTACTTGATAGATGTACAAGTACATGTGAAATGCAACAATTGCATGTCTGGTAGTATTTATGACTAATTCATATTCGTATGGTAATTTGTGCCACTCAAATGACACTATGTACCTACTCAATTTTTAAAAGAATGAATTATTTTATAAGAAAACATTTACCTCTATGTATATTTGTACGGATGAAATAGGTAAAACACGTAATTATTCTCAAGAAGGTCAGTGTCTCGGCCTAATTGAAAACCTTAAATACAACTCTCAGTAAGTTTTATATAGGATAGAACCACGATAGAACCCTAGGCTGCGTTCGATTACCGTACTGATTACTGTAATTTAACCTCTCACGAAAGAAGAGTGGTGTTATAAGACTTATTTAGCAGTGCGGCCATTTGGTTGAAATCGAAATTGAAATCTACATAACCGCAACGACGTCTAAAGAAACAGTCGGCATTGTACCTGTGATTAATAGAGCATAAAATTTCATCCAAACTATCAGTAACTAGAAAAAAATGAAAAAAAAACTTTCTGCTTCATTCGGTCAGTAGAATGAAAGGTTAAAAAGCTTTTACCTTTTGAGGTAAAGAAAGGCAATAAGACCACCTGTTGTTTACCTCTGCCTGTTATTTTCATGTATCTCATGTTGTGTTGTATATTCCTTGATGTTTCAGGTGTGCAATAAAGAATATTTGTATTCGTATTTGAACCCTAAAAACCTGTGTATAGGATGGTACTTTTTAGAGGATGGTACTGAAAATAGAGAGAAATAGAGCACAGCACAGTAATAGATTTGTACAGATATAGTGCATAGGGTTTTCCATTTTATATTGTACGGCAAGCTCGATTTTAGCGATCTTCTATTTAAATGTCAAGATTTTCACCGAAGTTGACAAAGAAAGCATGGTAAAACGTAGTTTCTGACAAAAAGCAATGCAAAAACATTAGGTACCTATCCATTTCTTTTGTATTAGTGCGATACAGATTTATAGGAAACTCGTATTATTAAGAAAGCAACAAAGTAAGCAGTGGTTTATCAAAGTGCACTTAACATACATTTTGCGTATGTACTTAATGAGTGTCGTAGTTTACTAATTATATCGTATCTTCTGTCCTAATAATACTGTTCTCTAGCAAATTACTGAATCTCAAATAACATCACTCTAGTTATTTTTACCATCGTATAGCTTGTAACATTCTGCATCAGATGACCTAAACAAATAAGCTGGTACCTAATTAAAAAGGTTTGATAAGTAAAATTTACTCGAAATGTCTAAAAAAATTGTGACCGCCTATTGCCTTGGAGCAATAGATACTCGTATAAGCCAATGCTGGACACCATATATTTATGCATGTCTACATGTTATTCGTTAAATTGTTAAATGGTATTTACGCGTGTTAGATTTTATACAATATGTATCCTTACACAAAGAACACGAAAGTTTGTAGGTACTTGTAGTCAAGAGACTTGTGTATTTATCTCTTGACTACAATTGCGAGACCGGAGACAATCCATTATACTTGAGTACCATCTTCCTTGGACTTCGTTTAGGCGATGTCGCGGTCAAAAAACCAACCTACTATAACTCAACTATATTTAATCTTATTAACCAGTTGAAAAATAAAATTGACTTATTTATGAAATTACTCCGACCGAATTTGTTAAAGAGGTATTAAATGTATACAAAGCGCTTGTCTGATTAAAGACTTCGATTACCTACATAATTTTCGGTCATTGTCGCTTAATTTTTAAACGGATGTAACACACGTAGATTATAACCTATTTAATTGATTAGAGCTTAGTTGGCTAATAAAGCAAAAAACAACTCCGGCTCTCGATCGCAAAGAAATTAATAAGGTTCGGTCTTCTTAAGGTAGTGATACAAAATGAGCTTTTGTAATCTCAAGTTAACGAACTTCATATACCTACCTAATTCAAAGTATTAAACTACAACGTAGCCACACGAACATATCCTTATTACAGTTATTAAAATATGTTATGTTATGATTATTTATATATAACAGGTTTTACTTGGACTATAAGTAAATAAAAACAAAATCATTTGTTAAAAGGATGATGCTTCATTGTTTACTTCCTATTTTGCTGTTTTGTTTAAAATTTTGTTTGATCCAGTATTTTGCGTTGATCCTGTTTTTAACTTTCCGCATTGGATGTCAATGCTATGACTAACCTTACTGGACGTCACTTACTTTTGAGACCTGTGAGTCCTGTGACTATCATTGTCATTCTATGTATAAATATATTTACCTTCGTTACCTGCAAACAATGCCATTATCGTTTTTTTCATTAACCGCTGACTTGTCCCGGTAAATTAAACAGATTATATTTATGCATTCATATACCCTCGATTGCACCTGATGTTAAGTGACAATAAGGCCTAAGATGGAGCATGCTTGGCTAGAAGATGCCTATTCACTCTCGACTTGAAGAGATCCAAGTTATATTTTTCAGGGAACAGGTGCGCAGGAAGAGAGTTCCCAGTCTTTAAGTCGAAGGAAATAGAATTCACATTTAAACACAGTGCATATAGATTTAAGACATTTTTTCTTTAAAACAGCAGTGAAGTGCGCGTTAAAGACTAGAGATAATAAATAGCATTGTTCTCAGGTAACTAAGGTACGTAGGAATCCGAAAAAAAAACTTACAAAATAGGTACATCTTAATAATACAAAACCATACAAAACCTTAAATGCATTGGCGCTGCGCTGGGCCCGAGAATATAATGTAGTATTGTAAGTTACTAGAATTCCGCGAAAATCTTTATCATCCATGCATGGAAAAGCGAGAATCACAAATCACCATACAAAGTAGCAGAGCTGCTTCCACCGCAGACTATAGCTCTATAGACTGCGGTGGAAGCTGACGTTTCCGGTGACAGCGAACCAGTATCCCGCGGTCTCCAACAGGGTTACTAGATACTATGTTGAATATTCGATATGTCGAAATTTTGACAGGAGATATTGTAGGTAAGATGAATTTTCGATGAAATGTGACTTTCGCCAAAAAAATTATTCGACAAGCGATATGACGACGCGGTTGGCGCAGTGGCAAAGCAGCATACTGAGCAGGCGGTCCTGGGTTTGAATCCCGGCAAGGGCAATTATTTGTGTTATGTACTCAATTGTGCCTGGGTCATGGATGTGATTTGTATTTATCTCTATAAGTATGTGTATCGTTGTCTAGTGCCCATGACACTAGCCTACTAGAGCTTACTGTGGGACCAGATAGATTTGTGTGAGGTTGTCCAATATTTATTTGTCTATATAAGTATGTATATCGTCGCCTAGTACCCATAACACAAGCCTTCTTGAGCTTAATTTGGGACTAGGTTGGTTTGTGTGAGGTTGTCTGATATTTATTTATTATTTATTTTAAACGGCTTCGGTTAAATCGCCACCGAAATACAAACAAATATCTAGTATATATGCACCGCATCCCGCCACACTAAAATTAAGACTACATCAATAATGTTACGTCACCCAAGGCCGTAAGTGGGATTTACTGCCCGCTACTAAGGCAAGACGTAAAACTGTACACAAACTACAAGTGGTAATTAGTAAAGTCCCAGGTCGCATATTTATGGCCCTCTCCTTCGGTTCAGGCCACAAACACCTGCGATCTGAGACATTCACTAATTCACCGCCCTATAGATATGAGGCACTAAGAGGGTTTATTAGTATTTTTCTATTTTGTATCTGGCAACCCTACGCGCTGCGTCTGCGTCGCTCCCGCTTTTTATGGCAATAACCGTTAGCCGTGTGCCATAACCAGACCAACTTTCGTTGATAACTGGAACGACGTAAACTATCCATTACCGATTTGGATCCGATTAAACACTGGCCTATTCAAATTATTTAAAACTGGTTTTGATGTCGCTTTGACCTACTAGGTCAATTGGGTTGGGTATTGAACATGAACTCGGTTAATTAATTCACAACCAAACTGAATGTATTTATACGTTATTTGCATATATAGTCTTACTTTCTCATGCTATTCTAGCTTTTATCTCGTACTAGAAACCAGAACAAGTATTATTAATCGGTCTAGCAGTTCGTTAAAATCAACGCTTAAAAAGCCGTGTATAATAATAAGCCTAGGTATGTACTATAATTTTAATTTGTGTATTATTAACATGCAGGAACTGTACACTCGTCACCTCTGTTTTATTCGTAATATAATTGTAAATCCACTATGTACATGTCTTTATAAACGTTCTTTATTTCACAAATATATCATTACATTATAAATTTTTTTCCCTTACGTATTACAAACACAATTTACAAACATTTTAAAAACCTTAAAAATACTAAAACTAATCTAAGCTATACAAAATCCTCACTCCCCGTCCTCCCCGACGCAAAGGGGGTACGTATTACAATACCGAAGTTCAAAATACCGAATTTCATAAGACCTATGGATGGAAGGCCGAAAATTAAAATGTTGAATGTTTATTTGACCGAAAGTTTAAAATCCCGAAAGAACGTTTGACCGAAAGGATGAAATCCCGAAGACTGTAATCCCGAAGACTGTAATCCCGACGGCTAGAATTCGTACAGTTCAAATGCCGAACGGTTAAAATAGTACAACAACAGGAGCGTTTTTTAGGGATATAAAAAAAAAAACTAACCCAACCTAACCCTGCCGAGTCGGATCTGCTCTGAAAGGTGATTGATTCACCTCAACCTATTCTCAAACTTTAAATGATTCACCTTTCAGAGCAGATCCGACTCGGCCGGGTTAGGTTAGGTTAGTTTTTTTTTTTATATCCCTAAAAAACGCTCCTTTTGTTGTAGTTATGATCATATTCTTAAAAGAATAAAAAATATTTTTTCATTGGCATTTTACTGACAATGTGCAATGGTTGACTTTCGGGATTATAAAATTTCGAGATTTTGAACTTTCGATCTTTTCAAAATAGGTCTTTTGAGCATCGGTATATCGAATATCGGCTTTTTGTACTTTCGGTATTTTGATCATCGGTATTTCAACTGTAGGTATTATGAACTTTCGGGATTGTAATACGTACCCACGCAAAGGTGCCCATCACGCTCGCCGCGTTGCCACGTTGAACCGCAATAGACAACCTTTGCATCAGGAAGGACCCGGAGCGAGGGTCAAGCCCCGCATCCCGCAATCGCCGCCCAAGTTCGGCTAAGAACTCCTTAGCCTCCGAACACCAACACCCGGTCGTCTCCACCGCAAGAGGAACAAAAAGATAATTGCTCAGCGCCGAATATTTCTCACGCTTCCGTAAAGCTGCCCGCTCAGCCGCCTCCCCTGCCACCCGCACGGTACGGCCTATGTGCGAAGCCGCGAAAGTGCTGACATACGTGGCGTCCCACAGAAGGCACTTTCCACTCTTTCATGGCACCAAGGTCAATCCGTCAGGCCTCTTCCCGTCTGTGCGACTAAGACCAGGAGGCTCTAAAATACACAGTACATTAGCCAATACCAGAGCTCTCCTGACGAGGTCATTGAGGGCGTGATACCGCATATGCATACATGAGGTTCGCAAACATCGCAGCCCAGGCGAAGAGCAACAGCCACCTCTCAGTCTTTATTAAATATTTTCTCGTAAATATACTTTAAAGCTAGGTTGGTGCCTTAGTTCAAAGGATCAACACTAAAGATACTAATAAATAAAGATAATAATAACAGATTTGAATGTGTAAGAACAATCTTTGTAAAGTACAGAACATAATCGTACACACATCTCTTGCTATATAGACCAGAAATTACATTTTGATACTGTGTATTGCACTTACAATTATTTACTGTTTTATAGTGAAAACTTTGGAACCTCCGAACAATGGCGATGAAGGAATGGCTACAGCGGCTGCCGCCGCCTCGTTCCTTGCTGGCTCTGCTGCTGGCCACAGCCGGCTTCAGCGGGCGACTCTTCGCCTCTCACGTCACCCACTCACCTACACTCGTCGTTGACACCTGCCACGCGCTATGTCGGCTCGTCGGCCTCATCACCACACTTATCGCTTACAAGGTATGTACATTCCTGAAAATGAAAATGAAGAAACGCTGTGTGCTAGCACTACTGCTGGCCAGAGTGGGTGTCAGCGGGCGACCCTTCGCCTCTCAAGTCACCCACTCACCCACACTCGTCGTTGACACCTGCCACGCGCTGTCTCGGCTCGTCGGCCTCATCACCACACTTATCGCTTACAAGGTATGTACATTCTTACCTCTAAGACAATGATAATGAAGGAACACTGCCTGCTAACACTACTGCTGGTCAACGAGGGATTCCGTGGGTGACTCTTCGTCTTTCACGTTCACCCACTCGTCCACACTGCATGCCACGCGCCTAGCATCGGTAGTTTGGTAGGTACCTACGGTACGGTACATCACGACGACGGCGCTAATTCGAGTGCACTTTGAGATATCTCCAAATAAACGATTTCTCAGATATATCGCATTTAATTGTTATTAAAGGTATTAAAACGCGATGTTTGCGATTCGAGCTGCATAACGTGACAGGTCACGTTACTACCCGGTCAAGTCAAGTTTGTGCCTGATATCTATGGCGTCGCATATAAATTAGGCGCAAACTTTACGCGACTGGGTTGGCGAAGTGGCGATATACCAGGTATATCGGCACTTTGGAGATCTCTCCAAGATATCAGAGAGGAATATATAGAATTAGTGCCCAGAGTAACGAAAATGTACACACTAAGTAAAACATAGGTACAGTATTTAAGTAGGTAAGTAGTGTATAAGTAGGTACCTAAATTATAAAAAATGCACTTTCTCCGCACAATATGTGTAGTACCTACTGTTCTATTGTTAAGTGCATTGTACGGTTACAGGCGTAGGGTGCTGCTGGTGGTATTATCGCCAATAAATTGATCGTCATGCATGATGGATATTATTCGCCTTGAACAATGGCAGAGTATTTTCACAGTTTGAATCAATTCAATTTGATATGCTTAGTGCTAACTTTACAAAGCACTGTGTACGAACGTACTAAGTGCATTTACTAATAGTCATTGATCGTTAAGCGTCGGTAGGAAAGAGTTTTCAATCCCGGAAAAAGTTAGTATGGAGAGTCCCGTAAGTTTTACCATATGCAACCACTCTGTTAAGGTCATGTTTGGTACCTACATCCTTATAAAGAAGAGTTAGCAATAAACACGTCTCAGTTTATTCTCGTATGCAAATAGCCACCAGACAAAGAAGGATTCCTGTGCAATCATAGTGCAATACTTGTGAATAATTTACCGCGTAACAAAATGATATATGACGGGGTTTTGCTGCTACGATCGAAAATGACGTCACATTTGTCGCATAATCGTTCGTTAGGGTTATAGTAGCAACCGATAATGTTCAATAAGCCATTGTTTCCGTCTAAACTTGCGATTGGCTCAATGGCCAATGACTTCATACTTACGCATTATTTTAATGTTTTCTCTGAAACATGGGTGTTAATAGATGTTAATTCGATTTTATCCCCAACTATGAACCGTATATCGGTCGTCATATATCGTAGTCATGAAATAACATCACTGCTTTTGCTCCTCCCCGTAGTAGTCCCGCAGCCGCCGCTGCATGCTGCATAGTAATGTAATTCATTATCTATTATATCTGAGCTTAAAATAATATGATAAAATAATTAAGGGAAACTTGGTTTTCTCGTTCAATAGTAAGCTAAATGGTTAGTTTTACTTCGAGGCTGCACATGCCTGATGAGATAACGTTAACTTATTTTTCGCAGTTCGAACGAGCTGATGAGAATGCCGGGCGCGAAGGCAAGCTACGCAACACCTTCGGCTGGGCGCGCATCGAGGTGGTCGGCCGGTTGTCCGTCCATGTTCTGTTCGCGTCTTTCGGGTTCGCGCTGGTCGTGAACGCGTTGCAGTTGGGTGTGCACTCGTCGCACGTGCAGCCGCCGCGCTACCCGCGCGTCATTGTCGCGACTGCTGTCATAGGACTGTTACTGCACGCCTTGAACTATATGCTGCTCGCCGGTGAGTCCGCTGTTCTCGTCCGCGCTGCTCATGAACGCGCTGAAGCTAGACGTGCACCCGTCGCACGTGCAGCCGCCGCGCTATCCGCGCGTCATCGTCGCGACTGCTGTCATAGGACTGTTACTGCACGCCTTAAACTACATGCTGTTCGCCGGTAATTCTTCATAAAGTATTTGCTGAATGCATTTTTGAATTGCACCAATATATTTATTACGCTACTCACTTCGGTTCAGTGACAGCCTGAAAATGCCACCCGGGTTTATTCATCAGTTTTTAGTTTTTACACTCGCCACCAGGAGCACACAAGCTTTTTTTACATCTATCTAACTATGGTCTATTTTTCCTCAACAATTTTAACTTTAAGTATTATTATGAACTAGCTTTTGCCCGCGACTACGTCCGCGTGGAACTTGGAAGTATGGAAGCAACCTCGTACAACACGATAGATATCCATAATAAAAAGGATTATTAAAAGCGCCTAAGCAAATGTAAGAGCAATTGTGCTTTTGGTCTAATCATTACATTTTCTACAGGGTCATCAATGTCATCATGAATTACTTACTCACTTTTCAATATTTTTAGGGATAATTTCCAGGATGAAAACTATCCTATGTCCTTCCTCGGATCTTAAACTATCTCCAAGCCAAATTTCATCAAAATCGATTCAGCGGTTTAAGCGTGAAGAGGTAACAGACAGACAGACAGACACACTTTCGCATTTATAATATTAGTATGGATTTTCACTAAAATATAATTCAACATAAACATGTAGGTATGTGTGTTTGTGTGTGTGTGTTACTTATCTACCGTTGTAGTTTTTTTATCCCTCGCGTCAAAAGAATAGCTATCAACAGACGTCCACCTAGTGCATAATATAATATTGGCACAATGCTGTTAGGATATTTGATACTATGTGATATAAAATTAGGATATGTAATCGTTAGGATAAATAAGTATTAGTACATAAAACATTAGGGCAAATAAGTGTTAGGACATTTAAAATTAGGACAAAAAATATTAGGGCAAATAACATTTGGACAAACAATCATGAGGAAAAACATTCAAACAAAAGATATTAGGGAAAAATAGGACAAATAGATTTAGGGTTTCCAATATAGATCCCTGTATATCACGTTACAAAAAATGTGCCTAAGCTGGTTTTAACTAGTAACGGTTATCGAATATACATAAATACATCAGATTATTTACTCATGCGTGTACGATAAGTCTAATGCCGATATCTTTCCAGTTGTTAACAACGGCAAACATTGCTGTCGGAGAAGCTTAATTTTTTTTATTGGTAAGAAACGCTAATAAACTAACGCAATGGTTAATACTTAGGTCAAGGTTCATTTTTCCGGAAGTTACGAGTACCTAGTACCTAAGTAATGAAATAGATGCCTACTATCACCTAACATCACTGTTAACATTTAGGATCACACGCAAGATATCCATATTCCGTATAGTTATAGTTTAACGCTATCATAATTTTAAGTCAGAAGTTAAACATAGGTAAGTCACTCGCAAAGACTCCCACAAAGAAAGGCCGCAAATAATCTAAGTCCAATCGTCGGCCTCCTCACCTTTCTAGCTCTAAGGACAGTACCGGTAATTCTTGTTAGTCTTGCATCTATAACTGATGCTAGACTAACAAGAATTGCTAGATTGAACATGAAAGCCATTTTACTTCTTACATCTCTATACATATACATATAAGCATCTGATATTCAAAATATTTGTTTCCTAATCAAGTACAAAGTATACTCGTAAATGTAATTATCGTTTACGGCAATCGTCATGTCATTAATTATTATTATTTACTCTTACTTTATAAGTCTACTTATCAACGGACAAAAAATCGCACATCATTGGTCATTACATTATATCAAAACACATTATTTTTAGAGTGAACTGTTACGCATTAAATCAGTTAAACGTGTTCACTTATTTATAGTTTATTGACGAAGAATCCCATGAGTTAGTAATCTTCCATCAAAATAATATAACTCGTATTTTAAACATACGTTGTTAATACGGAAATGTCTATAATAAAATACATAAATAGCTCTAAGGCCTCTAAGATAAATAGAAAACACGGCTCAATGCGATCTCTCAGGATTATATATTAGTAGAGCTTCCAATCGGGATTTTTTGTATGGGTAATCCCGGGATCCCGGTATTGTCCATACAAAAAAATCCCGGTATTAGAAGCCCTATGTATGTAACTAGTGGCCCTGTGAGCTGTAGACCTCTCGAGTTTGTTTCGAAATGGCTGAAATTTGTATTTTTTACGTTTTCAACCCCCAATCTCCACCATTCGGACATCCGAACATTCGAACATTAAAACATCCGGACATACGAAAGAAATTTTGGCGAAGATAAAGCAGAGAAGTTTAGGTCGCTCATGAAATTTTGTGAGTAGGTATGTTAGGTTCGATAGATTTTTTGTCGATTCAGTTTTTCGTTTTTTTTTTCGAAATAGCGGAAATATGGGGGTTGTAGACGTAAAAAGTTACAAATAGCCATTTCTAAATAAACTCGCGAGGTCCACAGCTCACAGAGCCACTAGTTATTATATTGTTTACTGTTTACCAGATCTCAACACAATGCATTTTCATTACATTTCAGAAAACTACTCAAAATATGGAACAGATAAAAGTGTTTTATTTATACTTCTAAGTAGGTACAGCTGCTTGGGTCCGTCTATTGTTACACGAGTAGATGTTATAAAATTCAAGGCATCTTGCAAATATTATGCCATGCTATGAACTTTATAGTAAAGGAAGCATTTTGTAGATACCCGGGCCTTTTCACATTTTCAAAGCTTTATTTTAAATAATGATGTGTGTTCCAGGGCGTGAGTTGAGCTACAGCCGCCGCCTGAGCATGACGGAGAGCGGAGGCGTGGTGCTGAAACAGGGCGTGGGAGAACCTATCCTCGCGCACGCGCCCACGGACATCGCGAGTAAGTGTCGCGCCCAGTGTCGTATTTACCCATAGGTCAGGCCCGGGCCTACGAGCGCAGCCAGTCTAGGGGCCCCAATCTTGGGACTTGCACCATACTTATGTTCTCCTTTGTTGTCACTTAAAATACTACCTATTTGATTTTATGAAAAGCATTTTGAGATAGGGGAGGGGTCCCGAAATGCCAAGCGCCTGGGGGCCCAGGCCCTCTAAGTCCGGGCCTGGTCGCGCCCATGATTGTTGACCTGCGCAAACCGAGCTACCAGAGACGACTGGTTTTCTTTTACCGTATATCTATATTTACCTACCTACTAGCATTTTCCGACACTTGGTATGCGTACTGCATAGCAGATATATTCTTGTCATTCAATAGAAACGCTGGTTTTCTCAGTTTTTTCCTAGTTCAAAAACCATACGCAAAAATTCACGCCGCTATGTTTTGCCGGTGATTTTACTTTTGTGGTTATGGATGAGAATTGCAGTGTTAACGGCCTGCAAACGGCCTGCTCTGCCTTCATTACCATATTTTCATTCAGTTTTGAACTGAAACGTGAAAGATAAAATATCAATTCAGTTTAATACTTTAACCCCTCGTATGCGATGTAAAAAATTTGCTAGTCAACTTGAAACCAACGGATATTTTAACTTAAAGTTGAAAAGTCCTGCGCGGATTCGCGTTTAGGCATACGAGGGGTCAATGTCAAATGTTTATTGAACGTTTTAGATATTTACCTACATTAAATACCAATCAATCAAGTCGTAATGCTCAAACAATACCAATAATAGTAATTTAGATTTGAATATCGCTATAAGATACGTTCATACATTGTATATGTACCTACTTATCTTTAACTACCACTGCCAAAATATATAGTCTAAAAAATACATAGATTTAGATATGCTTGGTTCTTAAAATGTATGTCCACACTGTGCCCTTTTCACGTTCAACTTGCGCTTTCGTCTATTGCGATCTCGCTCGCATCGTACAAAAATGAGCAAGATAGCAATAGACGAAAGCGCAATTTGAACGTGAAAATGGCACAGTGTGGACATAGATCATCATCATTAGGACTAAAGACCATCATATAGCGCAGCCGGAATATTGAGGAGAACTCTTACCATACAAATTATGATAGAAGTGGTCATAGTGTCTAATCTTAAAGTATGGTCGTAGGTAGTCTGTTCGTGATGGGCGCCGGGCTCACGTTGGAGTGGGAGGCGCATGCAGCCGGCATCGTGGACCCCGCGCTCTCCGCTGTCGCCTCCGTCGTGCTCGTGTGCTTCAACTTCCCCTTCTGTGAGTCTTACCTCGAATGTTGTTTATGATGGGAGCCGGGTTCACATTGGAGTGCGAGGCGCATGCAGCCGGCATCGTGGACCCCGCGCTCTCCGCTGTCGCCTCCGTCGTGCTCGTGTGCTTCAACTTCCCCTTCTGTGAGTCTAACCTCGAATGTTGTTCATCATGGCCGCCGGGCTCTGATCGGAGTGCGAGGCGCATGCAGCCGGCATCGTGGACCCCGCGCTCTCCGCTGTCGCCTCCGTCGTGCTCGTGTGCTTCAACTTCCCCTTCTGTGAGTCTTACCTCGAATGTTGTTTATGATGGGAGCCGGGTTCACATTGGAGTGCGAGGCGCATGCAGCCGGCATCGTGGACCCCGCGCTCTCCGCTGTCGCCTCCGTCGTGCTCGTGTGCTTCAACTTCCCCTTCTGTGAGTCTTACCTCGAATGTTGTTTATGATGGGAGCCGGGTTCACATTGGAGTGCGAGGCGCATGCAGCCGGCATCGTGGACCCCGCGCTCTCCGCTGTCGCCTCCGTCGTCCTCGTGTGCTTCAACTTCCCCTTCTGTGAGTCCAACCTCGAATGTTGTTCATCATGGCCACCGGGCTCTGATCGGAGTGCGAGGCGCATGCAGCCGGCATCGTGGACCCCGCGCTCTCCGCTGTCGCCTCCGTCGTGCTCGTGTGCTTCAACTTCCCCTTCTGTGAGTCTTACCTCGAATGTTGTTTATGATGGGAGCCGGGTTCACATTGGAGTGGGAGGCGCATGCAGCCGGCATCGTGGACCCCGCGCTCTCCGCTGTCGCCTCCGTCGTGCTCGTGTGCTTCAACTTCCCCTTCTGTGAGTCCAACCTCGAATGTTGTTCATCATGGCCGCCGGGCTCTGATCGGAGTGCGAGGCGCATGCAGCCGGCATCGTGGACCCCGCGCTCTCCGCTGTCGCCTCCGTCGTGCTCGTGTGCTTCAACTTCCCCTTCTGTGAGTCCAACCTCGAATGTTGTTCATCATGGCCACCGGGCTCTGATCGGAGTGCGAGGCGCATGCAGCCGGCATCGTGGACCCCGCGCTCTCCGCTGTCGCCTCCATCATGCTCGTGTGCTTCAACTTCCCCTTCTGTGGGTATAACCTCGAATGTTGTTTATGATGGGCGCCGGGCTCACGTTGGAGTGGGAGGCGCATGCAGCCGGCATCGTGGACCCCGCGCTCTCCGCTGTCGCCTCCGTCGTGCTCGTGTGCTTCAACTTCCCCTTCTGTGAGTCCAACCTCGAATGTTGTTCATCATGGCCGCCGGGCTCTGATCGGAGTGCGAGGCGCATGCAGCCGGCATCGTGGACCCCGCGCTCTCCGCTGTCGCCTCCGTCGTGCTCGTGTGCTTCAACTTCCCCTTCTGTGAGTCTTACCTCGAATGTTGTTTATGATGGGAGCCGGGTTCACATTGGAGTGCGAGGCGCATGCAGCCGGCATCGTGGACCCCGCGCTCTCCGCTGTCGCCTCCGTCGTCCTCGTGTGCTTCACCATACCCTTTTGTGAGTATAACCTCAAATCTTGACTTACATTTCGTTAGCCTAACCTCAACTAGGTGCGCCCGTCGAACCCCTTAAAAATGCGACGTTATTAGCTAACATCAGAGATAAAACTTACGTGACGTGAATTGAACATTTAAAAACATCCATAGCGTTGACCATAGAGACAATTAATCCAGTGAATAAAGGGGTTTTACCTTACGAACGGTCCGGTAGTTTTGAATTTTTTATATGTTGCCTAGGATGTTTAGTGAGTGTTTAAAATGCAAAATGCACAATTCCCACTCCTCCGCGCCAAAAACCGGCATTTTTTTCAAATTTTTGCTTATACCTTCGTTTAGGAGCATTTGAGCTGGAAAAGAGCTTTAACATAACAATGAATCACATTTTTCATTTTTTTTTCAAGTACAGATAATTACGGAGATATGCACATTTAAAAAAAATTTGAAATCGCAATTTCCAGTAATGTACCAAACTTCTGGCTTTTATCTTCGTTTTGGAGAAGGAGAAAGAGAAAAGCTTAGACAATATTGCAGAAAATATAATTTACTATAATTTACATTTCATATTTTGTTTCTATAGGACAGATGATGATGGAGATATGCACATTTGAAAAACTGTATTAAAGTCGCATTTTCCGGAAATTTTACAAAGTTCTAGCTTTAGAACGCTTTAATTGAGTTAATGGTACAAAGAAAACCCTAAAAACTCTTCATTACTGGAGCAGGAGAGGTTCATCAACATTTCCTAAGCTCTTTTCTAGCTCTAGCTTTTCTAGCTAAAATGCTCCTAAATGAAGGTATAAGCCAGAAGTTAGAGATACATTACTGGAAATTGTGTTTTTTTTTTTTTTCCTAAATGTGCATATCTCCGTAGCTATCTGTCCTTGAATCAAAATTTAAAATGTAAATTATTTTTCTAGCTAAAATGCTCGTAACTATTTAGACGAAGATATAAGGAAAAATCTGAAGAAAATGCCGGTTTTTTCAATATGGCGCCGGCACGGAGGGGGAGAATTGTGCATTTTAAACACTCACTAACCATCCTAGACAACATAACAAAAATTCAAAACTACCGGACCGTTTGTAAGGTCACCCCCAGTACTTTAGTCTCTATTCACCGAACTAAATATATATTATACAAGTAGGTAGGCACAGCTCTGATTCATGAGTATCTTCCTTCTTTTATATCTCTCATGCCATTGTTTATCACATCTCGTGTGTTTCCCGTGGCCGTTCTGTATAGTGCAATTCGCGGCTAACTCTAAGGATGTAAACTTAGTAAAGTACCTACTAAAGTAGCAGCAGCCAATTAACCTAAGAGATGGCAAATACCATCTCTAGAGTTTACCGTCAATCTCACGGCACTTAACGTTTCTCAGAACTAAACTTCCCGTTTTGTTATAATATCAATATGTAGTGTGTGAAAATCGTGTAAATTAAAATCAATATAAATCTCACAATACAATACTTAGTCTCAAAACTAAACTTCCCGTTTTGTTATAATAGTGTGTGAAAATCGTGCAAGTTATATCAATATAAATCTCACAATACAATACAATACTTAGCTACTGATTTTTAAACAAAACGACACATACAGTCAAATAAGGCGAAACTCAAAAGAATACTCTCAAACTCTATTCAAATTCGGTACAACAAAACTTATAGCTAACTTCGTGTCATTCGCAGAAGCCAATATATGCGTATAGGTATATGCGACCAGAGGCCTGAGCATCAACACAGCGGAGCATAACTTATATTTATTAAATGTTGTGACAGTGCGTTCTGCGGGCATGATCCTCCTGCAAACCGTTCCGGAGGGCCTGGGCGCGTGCGACCTGAGAGCAGCTGCCTTGAAAGTCCCCGGGGTGCTCGCCATCCACGAGCTGCATGTGTGGCAGCTGACGCGCGACCGCGTCGTGGCCACCGCGCACGTGTCCTACTCCTCACCCGAAGTAAGCCTGTAGCCATGGTAACCGATTTGCTCTTACCCTTTAGCATTTACACTACTCGCAAAATTGACCGAAAGTTGGCCGAGGCGAAATTGGCCGAGGCGAAATTGGCCGAAGTATGGTTTCCGCAGCGAAGCACCTAATAAAGTGGCCACACTATCATATTCGCCCAACTTCGCGAGTCAGGTGGAGCCGCAATCATAGCAGCGCATTCAGCGAACATGGTTCGAGCACTAACATTTTCCACTATTGCTCTATTCCGTGTAATTAGAGATATGATAAATTGATGACGCTTATCCTAGTTTAACTGGCGCCGAATCAAAGGTATAATATCTATTTTCAGTGAAACATATCCGTCATTCCGATCAAGTAGCACAACTTCTCTTTTACCATTTAATGAGGCAAAGAGGCAAGGAGGAACTTCGGGACGCCTAAGTCACGCCACTCTCATTTAGCCTTACAAAAATATTTGCCTCATGTGTATAGTAACAATATTTGAACACGCAATCTTCGAATGTTCCCTATGACAAGTACTTCATCGGACAACGCCACAAGTGCCACAACGCCAACACTTAAAAATATGTATGTATGATAAAGACCATATTATTTCACTCGTTTCACGGATAATCGAACAGAGCTGTGAATTGAAATGAAACGCGTGAAGCCGAAACTAATGCGTTTGCATGCCTTGTAAAGTCTGCCACCTAACGGAACGACCATTCTGTTAAGTTCTTAATGCAAAGGCCTGAACGTCTAGTATTGCTTGACTTATACTTTGTTGGTTTGATATATACGGCTATAACATCGCCATAAATGTATTGTCCGATAAGCGTATCATAGGCATAACTGCGATAAATAAGCCTTGCCAAATTTGACTAAATATAATTATAAGTATTAGAAGGCTTTAAGGGATATTTTATTGATAGTTAAATCAGTAAAACCTTGATTAGTACATAATATTTATTATCGCACACCCTTGAAATGTCGACAAACGTTTCACCGAATGCTTCATTTCGTCGAATTTTCATTTCGTCGACAAATTTTTACTCGTAAGTCATAAATTTTTCAGACATTTTGTAAATTATAACCTTTAGATTAGGTTAGGTTAGGTTTGTGTTATAACATATTCAATGTATTAACCCTAAGACTTATTCTAGAGCATATTGTATGTCAATGGAATAAATGATATTTCAATTCAATTCAATTCAACATTCAAAAATATGTTATAGTTTCAGAAAAAAAATGCTTTCGATGAAACGTTTGTCGACATTTCAAGGGTAAACCATTTCTATTACGCACCTGTACCTGTAAGGGTAGCAGGAATTAATGGTTTTATATTACGTGATAGTTCAGTAGCCCAACCTGTGTTACCACATAACACACACATACATACGAATTAAACAATATTCGACCGTTACTAGTGTTAACTTTACTTTATCTGCAGGACTACTTGAAGAGCTCGGGGCTGGTGAGCGACGTATTCAAACGGCACGGCATAGGCCTCGTCACTCTGCAGCCGGAGTTTGTGCTCTCCCATCTCGTCGGTGAGTGTCGATGTGTTTAACTCAGTTTCCAGTATAACTTAGGTAAAAATGTAGAAAAAATGAAATTGGTTATATGTAGTTAGATACTCAAAAAGTAAAAGGTATTATGTCTAAAGTCCGGATTGATATTGTCTTGGGTAGCTAAGAAAATTGAATGAAGAATGGATGACATTTAAAAATGAATCTTGAATTTTTGTTTATAAAATATGAATATCCTCCTCATACTTAAAAAAAAAACAGATTTATCTGTAACTTAAATAAATAAAAAATATGAAATTGCTTTTTCCGCACCCCTGCCAACTATTCATCTTTTTTATTTTTTAAGCTATATAAAATCTGTAACTTTATTCTAGGAATGAGGGGGGTTATCCCAATCTATGAACTAAAATTCAAGATTTTTTTTAAACTTTCAATCAATTGCCTGAATTGGTTTATAGTATAACACGTCTAAATTTTCGCGAAACCTTACGTTATTGTCCGGTCTTAAAAACAAGTAAAACACTAATTCGTTGATTTCCAGGTACAGACGAAGAAAAGAAAGCACTAATACAGTCAGCGAATGAGGCTTGCCAAAACCCTTGCGCGAAGGAATGCGTGGCGCCGCGCTGCTGCGAACCCCCTCCGAAACCGGTGGTCGCGAGGGTGTGACGCGGAACTAAATCTTGCCATAGGTTCAACATTAAGACTAATTCAGCGGTGAACATGGAAGAAGCGAGAAACATCCAATCCTTGCTGAAAGAAGAGACAAGGGGCAAGTGAAGCCTACATTTGTGTTTTGTCCATGCCATAATACCCGCTTGATTACCTACAGCGCTCTCCACGGAATTTTGGCTTTGGCTATATCAATATCGTGTTCATTTTGCTCCCACGTCATTAAGTCTCAAGAGCAGGAAATTAGAATATTACACTTTCAGAACAATGTTTCGGTAAACATAATTATGTTTCCCAAAACATTTTCTTTCAGAAAGAAAAAGAAATATCGTGCGACAAAATACCAACGCTTTGTATGATATTTATTACGTATTGTACCTAAATATAAATTTTGCTGGTACTATAGCTTTGTACAGAATGTATAATTTACTCAAGTTATGTTTAGTCATAGATATGTACATAGTAGAATCATGCCTATAATTATTATTAAATTAGGTAGATTAACTGTGAATTCATTCACTTGAAGTGTTTGCCTACAAGCCGATGTATAAACACGACATAAGCACAACCAAAGAAAGTCCATTGAACTGCTGTTAAAAAACGAAGTTTCTAGAGGCTCGTGCGGCGCCCGTCTTTGCGAAGTGCGAGTGAAAGTGAGTAATGAATGAAAACATAGTTCGCGGCAACATTCTAACTTCACGGTTTGCTGCATAGTACACAATGAATGGGTTGTATCATTCAAGTCAATGCAGAGGCATTGTTCCACCAATAGTTATACTTAATGAAGGCATTATGCTAACGCTTAACTGGTTTAAGATGCTGGATCATTGTCTTGTCTCTAAAGTTCCTCATTCGCTATCCATAAAGCAATCAAATTGCGTTTTTTATGATCCTAACAGGACATAAGAGTCCATTGGAGTTTGCAGACACATCTATGAAATAGTTTAAAGTGTGCGTGTGGATTGAGTGAGCACCCTTCAAAAATGAAAAAAAATGTGCTGATCATTTAGTAAAAGTTCTAAAACAATTGTAAAACTAATTGATGAATTTGTAAAACGATAAATAAAAAGAATACATTCATTAACGTATGCTCACTCAGTTCTCACAAACAACCAACGAAATCTGTGAATGTGTTTATTTAACATATCATATTTATATCCTAATTTTTAGTAAAAATTATGCTTAAGGTAGGTAATAATTTGTAGATCACCTGGTTACGTATTTAAAGTTTTACAAATTATTTCGTATGCTCACTCAATCCGCACACTTTCGAAAACCCGATATCTGATGAAAATACTGCAGATTGAAACTTCTGTATATGTATATAGTTTAGTAAAACTCATATGGGAATTTGTAAAATAAAAAATAAACCGCTAACGTGGCAGATTTTTGGATAATACATGTTTGTAAGTGCTCACTCAGTCCACACATAATTCGTAAGTTAAAAATGTAAATATCTTAAGATTGGTAGTATCTAGGAAACTACAAAGTAGTTCAACTTTTAGTAAAAAAATTAACTAAATATTCACCATCTAAAATGTCATATTCGTTGTCTGCTTTTAAAGATATTCAAATTTCATTTTAAAATACAATCTAAGGGGCAGTCCACATTTTAGATTGTATTTTAAGAAGTAGAGAAAAATCTGCCACGTTAGCGGTTTGTTTTGTATTTTACAAATTCCCATATGAGTTTTACTAAACTATATACATATATAGAAGTTTCAATCTGCAGTATTTTCATCAGAAATCGGGTTTTCGAAAGTATGCGGATTGAGGGAGCATACGAAATAATTTGTAAAACTTTAAATACGTAACCAGGTGATCTACAAATTATTACCTACCTTAAGCATTATTTTTACTAAAAATTAGGATATAAATATTATATGTTAAATAAACACATTCACAGATTTCGTTGGTTGTTTGTGAGAACTGAGTGAGCATACGTTAATGAATTTGCTCGTATTCTTTTTATTTATCGTTTTACAAATTCATCAATTAGTTTTACAATTGTTTTAGAACTTTTACTAAATGATCAGCACATTTTTTTTCATTTTTGAAGGGTGCTCACTCAATCCACACGCACACTAGTTTAAAAGGTTCTTTATCTTACATCGTTACATCTTGTGAGTTACCTAGAAATAAGCAGGTGATGATATATTGTACAATACGACATTGAAACGAAAAATTGCCGTCCAACTGAATAGATACGACCTGGGAAATTATGTAAAAATATTCAGGTGAAACAACGAAATAAGTATTTGTTCATTACTCATATGACATTCGCACAACTGTATGTTTTGATAGGCACCTGATGAAACATTAAGCTGTAAAAGACAGACGATATGGAGATGTTTCATTCATTCATTTCTAAACGCGATACATCATAAATACTTAATACGTATTGATTTGATGAGACGATTCGATTTACTCGTAGGTACTATTATTGGTTTGGAAAACCATAATCAAGATTAAAAGCGGAAGTAACGTTACGTACCTAATTTTCCGGTGCGTAAACCGCCTAATTCTATACAAAATATCACCACGATTGATTAATTATCAAAATAAGAACGCTCGTACATCTAACACGTTTATAATATTAGTGAGTAAGGAGGTCACAAGATTAATCCGTCCATTATGCCATTTCCATTTGTCAAAGATTTATTATCAGCGGGTTATATGATTTTAGATGTGGCTCATAGTCTTAGATCATTCGAGTACCAAGACAGAAGTGCCAAAATAGTTAGACAAGTTATCAAATAAAATATTACCTAATTTTGCCACTACCTTATAAATCAAATCTGATTTACTTTTATATGAAGAATGTGACGTATTTAAAACGTAAAAAAGTTAAATGAAATGAGTTGTGGGAGATTTACAAAGTGACCTGTGATGTTCCTCGACAGTATTAGGACAGCTAATTAGTAAAGAGGGTAAATAAGTTAACCGGTAAGTATAGTAGGTAATTAGGATAATTACTTGTACAACAAATAATTTAGATTGTAAGGACTTTATGTACAAAGTTTTGTTGACGAATTATTATAAACCTAAATATATGTAGATAAGCGACTTTTCATTATGGACTTTAATTTTTATCATCCTCAAGGTAGAAAACCTTGGTAAATGTTAGATTATAGTCATTTTAATCATAATTATAGGCGAAACAATTACATTTATCAAAATAAAGAGAAGTACAGAGAAAACTAAAAAGGCTATACCTATCTGATTGAATGTGCATAAAAAAACGTAAGGCTTTAAGACTTACTTAACGGGTACTTTGGAAATAAAAAAACGTGGATGAATAGGTACATTTCAGGGTCCAGTTTGATGGTAATTTTTAAAATAAATGAAATTTGTTTCAAGTGGATCACTTTATTTCCATGACCAACATTTTGCAAATTTTAAATACCTACATGTTTCACTAAGTTTTTTTTTATTACAATTTTTGATTTTTCATAACAATGACAGATCGTTAAAAAACTGATGCTGATTAAAAATACGTACCTACTTACCTACGTTAGGTACAAGATGAGTCAGAATTAGGTAAAAGTTAATTATTTTAAATATTTCAGTTTAAATGCTACACATATAACAAAATTCAATCGGATCTATTATGTTCTAGTGCCTATCGTTACACACATTAACGTCTTGCTGTAAAGGTTTCTTAATTATCAATCCTAATCTTCGGTTCAAAACACGTTTCGCGTGTCTAAAAAATAAATGTATAGAAAAAGATTATTCTAAGAGATCAGTGAAAAGAGATCAATACCTTTAAAAACGTATCTATCTAAAGTAAAGGTCGTGGCAGACCTATCAACTTGACATCACCTTTTGCATAACACTCGAACTGTACGCCTTATTTCCTATCTACACAACTTCATAGCCACAGACGTCCACTGCTGAACTATAGGCCTCCTCCCCTAGAGCTCGCCACAAAGTGCGATCCCATCCCTTGCAGACCGCTTCCGTCAACTCCCCGCCACCCTCACGAGGACATCCGTCCACCTAGTCGAGGGTCATCAGTTTCAGAGAAATGACGTCTCCCTGTCTTACTCCTCGCTGCAGTTGGATAGGGTCTAAGCTCTGGTTTTGTGTTCGAACTGACATGGTGGCGTTTCTGTTCAAACATTTCAGCACTTCGATGTATCAATAGTCCATAGGAGTATACGGCACCACTGGATCATGTCTCGATCAAATCGAAGCCTTTTTATAGTCCACAAACGCTAAGCATAGTGGCCGGTTATACTTAACGTAACCTGCCCCTGCCGCAGCGTATCATTGTAGTCTATGATGCTAAAGCCTTTTCGGATCCGGCTTGTAACCTCCTGAATTCCCGGCGATTTGTAGTAATGACTCTGGAGAGCAGCTTAAAAACATGACTGAACAGTGAAATGGGCCTATAGTTCTTTAATAAGGTTTTGTCACATTTCTAAAGAAAAATGTCACCACACTCCTGTTCCATGTGTCAGGCTTTGTGCCCTCATGTATAACGGAACCGAACAGCTTCTGGAGGACTTTGAGTAAGGGGCGTTGAAAAACAAGGTATAAGATAAAAAACCGTTCATAAACTCGCTATTCCGTGCACATTTTTCGTTTCTGGTACCTACTCGTAACTTTATGCAGAATGCCACTTTGTTGATCCCCGTCCTCAGTTATTGTACGCTTCGTTTGCTCAGTGAGTGTGATTGTGAGTTAAAGGCAATGAAAAGTTAGCAACATTAAGGTGGTTGCAGAGATGTGACTTTCATACAAATTGTTTGATCACTACACACTTAAGCGGTTATGGCTTTAGGTTATTAAACATTCTTAAAAAAATCTTGAAGCGATCTTATATTCGCCAATGAAATCAGTTTTGCTATAAATCATACAATTACAAAGTTATTATAGCTTTAAAACCCGTTGAAATATTTTCCATATATGTATGTGTGCGTTGCTTTTACACAACATACAAACGTAAGCGCACGTAAAGCTATTCATGAACAGTGCGTTCTGAAATATGATACTACTTTACTTATGATTTAGGATAATACGTTTTATTTGATGTTTCGATATGAATGCATAACAGTTTATTTTTTTTAATGATTACAGCTTCCATTAAACATGTAACAAATAATTGGAAACATTTGGTTTTAAAGATACCTACCTATTGTGTTTCTTTGCTCATAACAATAAAGTGGAATAGATTTCGAACGCACTAAATGTTGTGAATGAAATTTATTATAAGGGTAAGGCCGCGGAAAGTTACCAATTTGGACATTTCAAATTTACCCAGCTGATTAAAAAAAATTGGTAACCCCTACTGTTTCAAAAATATTTTTATCATATGTAGATATAGGAAGTCTCATGGTCGCAAGTAAGATAATTAATATAAAAACCTTTATAAAAATTCTAAAAATATATTTCCGTCCAAAACGTAACGAAAGTTGGTTAAATTTTTCGACCACGAGTACTAAAAGCTCTGTTATTTTTATGATATTTCAACTTTCATGGGCATACTTTTGTTTTAAACTAAAATTTATGATATAAGGATAGTTCTACCGATTACGGAATAATGATAATATAATCATTTTAATTTTTTATCATACATTATTTTAATGGATCAGCATTCCACACTTATGTTACGATACTTTCGTGACGCTTTATGTAGCTTGTTTTTAAATATTTTTTGGCGAAAATACGTTTACGTGCACTGGCAACTCATATTCTAGTAGGGCAACACCGATGAGCAAGTCCAAATCCGTCAGTTTGTCAACAAATGCAATTCAAAGTAGACACAGTCATAGTTTCGTGAAAGTACCCCCAAAGTGTCGTGTGTGATTTTAGAGGTAAGGAGTGATTGTTTTTAATCAGTTTTTTTTATACAATAGCGTAACGGTTTTCAAGCAAGTGACACGTATTATTGTATTAAAAATGTCTTTATTTCACCATGAAAATCCACTTTTTTTTTAAATACGTTACACTTTCGTTACGAATATGTTACATTTTTGCAAAATGTTACGTATTTTCTACGTAACATAACGAATAAATGTTGTAAAGGGAAGTGCACACAGAATATACTAACTTAAATGAGTTTTATTAGATTTTTTATGACACGAAAATATACAAAGTCGAACAAAACTCCTGTACAATAATAAAATAAATAAAAACAACATCTTAATAAAAAAAACTGTTTTAAGAAGAAAATAATTTATTTTCGACCTCAAGTCACAGTAGAATCATTGATTCTAAAGCTGTTTTATTGTTATACGGTCGTCTTGTTACTAGTATTGGGTACCTGCAGTGAACAAATAGTAATTACTGCCACCTGGTACAAAATGAGAGGCTTTAAAACACTAGAGCGGTTTGGGTTTCATTAGTTCCATCACACGCGTGTTTGATTATATTGATTTTAATGTGCCATGAAAATTTTGTTTACAGGCAATATAAAGCTAATAATTTTATATCTTGATTTTTTTTCTTAGCTACCTTATTTAATGGGAATATTTTCCAGTATGATCTAAGCTTTATAACGACTTATGTTACGTTTTATGATAACATAACGTAAATCTTTTTATGTTACTTCTATGTCACATTGGTAATTTATTACACACGTAACAAAAATTGATTTATTTTATTTAGTGGGGTTGGTGGTTCTAAAATCCATATATAATAACAATATATTTGTCGGAGACGGTCATGAGTACGGTAGCTCAACGAAGCCGGCGCGCCATCGGAAGGCGACAGTGGCGCCCCCTTGAACCTGTTTTGGCGCGCTAGACAGAGTCTTGGCGGTTCACTCAGCGAACGCCCACCGACACTTCACTCTGGGTCACCGTCGAGTGCACTACTGCCTTGGAACTGTCCCGTTTCGTTGTGCTATACCAAGTTAGAATCAGTGAAACGTTATAACTCAACAATACTGTGTTAATTTAATAAAGACTATTGTGAGACTGATAACCTAGCTTACAGACCTCTGTGCCAGGAACTGTTATTTTGTGCTTCATTGTATAAGGAATAAATCAAGTTAATTGCATCCGTATTGTTTCATCTTGCTCGCAACTACCTCCTCGTCCACAACTATGTCGATTAGCTCATCTAATGTGCCACACCACACCGGCCATCCAGACCTGTCCCCGACATATTGTTATATATTTTTATATGGTGCGGCGCTCAGTTAGTAGTAGTTCTAGTAGTTATATATTTTTAGACTGAACTCCATGGAACCACGATCTAGAACCACGAAAATCCCAACCCTAATCAGTACCTATTATTCTTGATGTCGGGTTTTTGTATATCAGGTCAGAGTAAAGCAAAAAGGGCCCGATCTTGTCATTAAGTAATAAAAAAACAGAGGTATACTTGTGATTTTTTTTCATCGTAAATTTCTAAGTCCACAGCACAGAATAGATGATAGTACAAGTAGTCCCAGGCTACGTAGCTTAGGACCGCTCTAGTTCTTAAACGGGCAAGTTAATCAAACAATTGTAATTTATAATAGATACTTATTTTAATGTACTCTTTAGTTGTAATCAAAAAAGTAACAAAAATGAGAAAAATATTTTTTAGCAAAATATGTGCCCTAAAATTGGGCCCTTTTTGCTATACCCCAATCTATCATTCAGAAACACTTAGGACAAACTCAATAACATCACAAATCAGAATCACAATATATCAGAAAGAAACCCAACAAAAATACTTATTTAATTTCACCACATACTTAGAAAATGTAGAACTGCTAAAGATTTGTAACTTCTTCGTATTATTTATTTTGACAATCCAGCCCGTCTAATACAACTAGGCTTCACGATTCTTGTCGCGCGACATAGCATCGCCCGTCAGTCTCCTACAGTACCGCAAAGAAAGAGATAGGAAATATTTTTCGCGCGAGAAAGAGTTGCGTGTCACAGTTGTGCTAGAGGTGCATCTTTACTTCATCATCAAAATCAAATATCATTCCTGCTTATTTATTCTGCGCTTACTATCAAACTGACAGATGATACGCGACCCTTTAATCAATGAATCACCCGCACACACTCACAATTAGTGTCTATTAGTGTGAGTACTTGCTGATTTTTCACAAATTGCTAATACACGGGAGAATAATACAATGTATGACGTGCTACTAATACTACATGAATAAAAGACAAATACGCGGACTCGCCAATACACAAATTTTACTTCAAACTAAAGTAACATACGAAATAATACACAAAAACTACAAATCTTGCTTCCCAGCGCCATCTAGCGTGGAATGTCTAGTTTTGTTTCCTCTGCAACCACCTTAAATGTTTGTGACAAGGAAATGTTTACTAAAAACTTCATATTAAGCAAAGCAACGGATCGTTACGACATTTTGAAAATACTGGCCGAGTTGATCTGTTCGCTGTGCATGCTTTCATTTATCAAAAGATGATGCAAAGGTGATAGATGTTCCTCAGACCTCAACCTTAAAAAGAGTCACAATATATTCTACTTATTATGTTCCCCTTTATTGTTCGGATCGACGTCATCGATGGAGGACTCGGTGACAGCCAAGACAGACGACTTGCGGCAGTGGACGGGTTTGCAGGTGCGATTTTTCACCAAATTGGGGCATGGTTTGCCGGATCCTGAGGGCGCCGTCTAAAATTACAAAGCAAGTCACACAATGTTACAATGAAAGCTATACAAGGGCGCGTTAATTAGGAAAGCTAAGAGCGAAAGAAAATGGGAGAGATATTAGCAAACGCATTTTTGGAAATAGGTTCTTTATCAGTTTTACCTTATCGCATCACAAAATTTGTCAAATGAGAGGTAAGCAGAAGGAAGGGAGGAATGTGTCTACACAGGAAAGGTTGGTCCATGCATGCAGCAAAGAGAACAATCTCGAATTTTTAGTGCAGGAGAGAGTTATACGTCATAATTTTTTTGTATGAGATTTTGTCATTTGTTGTTCTGCATCCTATCATGTGGGCCTTGGGAGTCTTATAAAAGATTATGAGCTGAGCATTATAACATTAAAGCTAATTATTTGAAATCCGAGTAACTTTATCATTAAACGTTCACGTTTGTATTTGTACACCTGAAATGGTAGAGAACTGGTTTATATCCATATACCTACCATGAAATTGTTATTTGTACCAACCAACAATGTCTCAGTAACCCAAGTATCACAAACAACAAAACACTCTGACTTTGTAACGTAACACACACATTTGGACTGGAATGTGTCGATAATGGATATACCATTAGCAATTAAAATCTCACGCCATTTCCATACTTGTCGCGCCACTTACGCCAAAAAGGACTTGTTGAGAACTGACCTGTACCAATCTGTAGTTAAGCTTAAGGGCGTAGTCACAGTCCCCGAAACAGCTGCTCCAGCCCAGCCAAGCGCCCACCTCGCAATTCACGTCCTCTAGAAATAACTAGGTGTTAAATACACATCACCGTCTCTGAAGCACAGTGTGGGAAGTATAGGTCAATCAATTAGGAGTAAGATACGCGTTTAAGATTAAGCTTTGGAAAGCCCCATCGGCATCGGGGCCGCCCGCGTAGCAAGGGCCGTCTTCGACAGCATTTCCTTTTTATACGGCGCCAATGAGGGCAACTCGCGACTGCCTGGACCGAGGGCGCTTTCCACAGCTGAGAGAATATAGTAATGGACATTTTATTGTAAGCAGCTTCACATCCTAGCCCACTATCCCAGCTACGCATCCTAAACGCGATTACCGCTCGTGCGTGCAGCTCTCCGTGGCGCCACCTATGGTCCCACCGGAAGATCAGCGCTGGCTCTCGAGCTAGCATCTTGCTGAGGTGGGACCTTATCGTTGCACAGCCATAAAAAATAATTGCTTATTGTTTTATTTTATTTTCTTCTAATTTCTGTCACACCTTTTATGTAATTATGTTTTGTGTCTCGTCACGAATAAATGTATTTCTTTCTTTCTTTCTTTCTTTTCTTTCTTTATGCAGGTTTATACTTTTTTTCATACACCATCACATTCTGGTTCGAAGAGCTCGAAGTTCCTACCTTGGCCTGGTGCATCGTTTTGAAGAACTTCATTGTCAGCGCTCGAAGGAGTCGACTTTATTTTCTTCAGACTGGTTTCAGTTGTAGTCGGTGCTGTAACTGAATAATTTCAAACATGATTATCTTTCTGCACCATTGTCATTGTATTAGTGTGTTTATATTCAATTGATAAGTAAAAAATTGTTAAAACACCATGAAACCACGTGATAAAGTGATAATCTTTGGAGGTTGCAAAACATGGTAATAAAACAAGGTTACTTTGACCACTTATACCCTATGATATAAACCCGATTTCTTGGTAACTCTGAAGACATTTTGAATAACGCCGGAGACAGTCAAAAGCAAGTCAAAAGTGTCGGACAAAAAGTTGATTCGCCTATCTGGTCAACCAAACGCACTTTTGCGATAAGATCGTCTAAAGAAGAATATCACCAAATTTAGTTTTTTACCTTCATTAGGAAACATTAAAAATAAATAGGTAAAAAAAATCTATACGCCTTAAGCTTCCGAAATATTTAATCTAGGAGTGTAGCGCGAAGCTGTGACGTTACTTGACGGAACTCAATGAATGATATACACAGTGACCATGATATATATGAGTATTAGTTTGATGACGTCACGCAGACGAGCGCGCTTTGTGGGGATGGAGGCTCAGGGAAACAAAAGGCAAGAAAAAACAAGGAATTAGTTGCCGTCGTTGAACAGCCGCTGTAGCCAACCAAACGTTCTAGAACTAGCGCTGCTTGTAGTTGTAGTCTACAACACGCACAAACAGCCCACGACACAACAACCAACCATTGCCTGTGTGGTGGCAGCGCTTGTGACAGTCGTCTCGTGTGGGGAAGTTGTTGCCATTGCCGCCGCAGCCGCTGTACCCGAACGGCTCGCAGCGCGCGTTCGCTGCGTCCCAGAACCAGCGCTCCTTGTAGCTGCGGCAGTGGCCCACCGCTGCCGGCAGCATGCATGTCTCTATAAAAACAATAAATCTGTAAGCCCTGAAATAAATTCATGCGACATTGTATTTATATACCTAGTATACTTTTACTCAAAAAAGGGTGCCAATAGGAGCATAATTAGTCTATCCATCTTTATGGTCATTAGTCACGAAAGTTATAATAACACAAAATGAAACGCGCCTGTGTTGTAGGTTGTTATGATAAATGTCCAACTGTTCATAGCTTGATTGACGCGTTCGATCCGTAACTAATATAGCCATTTTATATCATGTTTGATAAAGGAACAATAAAACAGCTGTATATATTATTATAGGAAATATGAGTAGGTATAATAGCATGATGAGAGATTATCCAATAAACGAAAAACTCTTAGGTAGTTTTCCAGTATGATGTTAAAGACGGAACATAAAGAACCTTTAACTCAGGCTATTCTAGGACTCCTACCTACTATAATACCTACATCAAAGAAAGGACTATACAATGCGAGTATGTAGTGACCTTTCGTGACGGAGTCCAGGCAGTCAGTCTCCTCGCCGTCGCACAGCGCCTCCTGTTGGGACATGGTGTACTGGCAGCGGTCCATCTGCTCTTGAATCTGTTTCTCCATCTCAGGGTCATCCAAAGTAGTGTTCACCACAGGTATTTCCTGTCCGACAACAATTAAATACGTCATTATATGAACTGAACTGCTGTGGCGTAAGTGGAGTTTTATGCATCCGGTATTATTATTTTTTATAACAACACAACATAGTGGATCCACTACGCCTGATGGTAAGCGAAAAGGGGAGCCCAAATCGCAATGGCAACTGACAAAAAACCGGCCAAGAGCATGTCGGGTCGGGCCACGCTCAGTGTAGGGTTCCGTAGTTGCTCACCCTTCACAATTGACTTAAGTTACGAGAAAGATTTCAAGCTCTATAAAAAGGTCGTAAACGCCAAAGTAACTGTAATTACTTATTACCTTCTGAAAGTCAACTTACGTCCTTTTAAGAAAATTATGAAATTTTGCGATAAATCAAAAACCCGTGGTTGAAAAGTTAGAGGGGGGGGACGCCATTTTTTTTATTTTTGAGCGAATATTTACAAAACTGCTGACTTCATCAAAAAATAATGTTTCGATACCCCTATTATTTTCAAAAGACCTATTCAACGACACCCCACACACTAGTGTTGAAACGAAAAAATTATTCATCCCCACTTTAGGTGTTCGAGAGGTACCTGAAAATCACTTTTTTTTTTAGTTTTTATTTTACCGTTTTGTCGGCGTGATACATACCCATATTCATACCAAATTTCAGCTTTCTAGTACCTACTAATGATCACGGAGCTAAGCCGCAGACGGACAAACAAACAGACAGACAGACAGACAGACAGACGGACATGGCGAAACTATGAGGGTTCCTAGTCTACTACGGAACCCTAAAAACCAACGTCGCCATTTCAATTAACACTGTCATGCTGGCCCGAGAGATGCTCCTTCACGCTCCGTTTAATTAAAGGGCCCTGCAGGTGTTATAAAAATTAAATTAAATTAAAGTTAAAAATTATAAGAAGGAGGACTCTCTGTATAAGTAAGAAAAATTGTTGGTATTATCCACCATCGTTGCCGAAGCATTAGGACCCCGGAAGAGATTAGGGAAAACTGACTAGACTCTGTAGCTCCGCGAAGCGCTGGTTCCAGCTGGCGAGTAGACGCCGAGAGATCTCCTTCTGCACGTCGCTGTCATGAGTGAGGTACATGCGCGTGCGCAGCCGCCGCCCGCGCCCGCAGCGCGACGAGCACGGGGACCAGTCGCCCCAGGTTGTCACTTTGCATGCTTCAGTGCCGACGTCCTAATCAAATATAATCACTCTTTCACAAAAAAATTACCGACGTGAATGAGCGGACTGGAACTTACAATAAGACTCATATGGTTTTCTCATGGATGCCTTTGTCAGAACTAGACCATATTAAAATGGGGCCTCTTGAACAGATTTTGATGGTGCTTCCCGTGTGGTCCAGTCGAAAGTTCTGAGGTAATAAAAATAAAAAAAACTCCTGTTTTGAAGTCGGTTAAAATGGAAACTTATTACTAGTGCATGGCTCTGTGAGCTGTAAAACTCGCGAGTTTGTTTCGAAATGGCTGAAATTTGTATTTATCTACGTTAACCCCCATATCTCCGCCATATTGAAAATTGCAAAATAAACTGTATTGACGAAAAAACTATATACTACTTATCAAACCTACTCACAAAATTTCATGAGAATCAGTTGAGAAATGGGGCCTGTAGGCGAGAAAAGCCGGCAATCGAATCTACCATTCGAACATCCAATCCAAACATCCAAAAACCGGACATAACTACGAAAGAAATGGCGAATCTCAAACAGAGACGCTTCGCTCGTTTCGCTCTCTTGCGTCAAACTTGTCTTTGCCAGAGTTGTCTTATATCGTTCAAGACCATAAGATAAAGGATGGTTCATTGCTTATCTACTTAGGGAACACCAAGGGAACACAATGCAAGAATGCAACATATATAATATAACATACGCAATACTGCTATATGTATAACTGTCAGCATGTAACATTTTAAAGGTGGTAAGTAGGTATACATTATATGTGTACCTTTAGTTTATACATTTAGTTTGGACATCACCTGTAGTGTAATTGGTTTAAAAATTGATCAATACGTACCATAAAGAACCAATCAAAATTTGACATTATAGATGAGTTAGCGCCATCTTTTGGGGGAGGTCTGTAAGAATAAAATATGTTGCTAAAAAGCATTGTTAAAAAAGAGCCAATCAGTTACAAAATAGATTATCCCATACATGTATCACGTATGAAATGCCAGTTTTATTATATAGAATATCGCAGCACATAAGGCGTTCATAAATATCTGAACATGTACTGTAACGCACAGTCAATAGGAGTCGTGTTCAGATATTTATGAACGCCTTATATGCTGCGATACATTTGATGGCGACTGTAAGTGTAAGTTATGAATAATGTGCTATTTATTTATTCATTTATTTAATTAAATATACTCATACCCGCCACATAAATAATATATGTAGGCCCGCCGCGCACTGCAACGCGTAAGTAGCTTAAGGGTGGTGCATTCCTTCAAGCCAATGCGGCAGTGCTTTTGCACACGTATTACAATAAAACTAGAATTAATTATGAATAAATTATACTATACCCGGTACATGGGCCGGCTGCACACGGCAACGCCTGGCTGAGGATGGTGCGTGCCTTGAAGCCGACATGGCAGCGTTTGTGGGCTCGTGGTGCGATATAGTGTCGCGTGCGGGCACGGATACCGCAGCCCTCGCATGGCGACCACTCGGACCAAGCCGACACGGCGCAGGGCCCGGAGGACTCAGCTGGTTCTGGCTCGTAGTCGCTCGTCACTCTGAAAGATTATGTTCTCTTTCACTGGTGTTTAAAATTATGTAAAGTGTGTAAAATTCTTTTGAGCTTTCTATTTCCAGTAGGTTAACCTGCAGTGCATCCTCGGACCGCGGCACTTGCGGTGATCGGTGAGCAGTGCGCGGCAGGATTCGGCCCGAGCTCGTGCCGGCCACATGTAGTACCGCTGCCGCGATGCGCGACCCTCGCCACAAGTTACGCTGCACGACGACCACGGTCCCCATGCGTGGGTCATGCACGCACCAGAACCACCTAACTCCGTCTTTCGCTCCGGGTTGGGACCTCCTGGTTAAAGAAAAAGTTTTTAATGGTGCTAAGAGTAAAGATAAAGAACGATGGGATATAATGGCACACGCCAAAGAACAGAACTTTGAAAGTGACTGTTTATCTGAATGGGTGAACAACCTCAAATAGCAGTTTCAGTTGGCTGAATGTAACAAGCGTCGTAGCCTTAGCAAGGTTGCATGAAACCCATACAATTAATGGCAAGTGCATGAGTTTAGCATCAGGTCAAGAGAGGTTTTGTAGTAAGATTTATTGAGAAGCCCCCCAAACCTTTGCGAACCTTGCAGATTTAATTACATTCGCAATGGAGGATATCGGTCCAATTTCTACAGATATAATCCTGAATGGTATCTCTCTTTTTATATAGCTGCAGTCTTTTAAACCCAAGCCAGTAAGTACCTATACCTCGTGGTGCTGAAGAATGTGAAGGGATGAATACCGCTAGGCTCTCGCGGCGGTGCTTTCTCACCTTGCTCATATAGGCTACTGTCAGGGCTGTCACGATATGGTAGAATTTTGACACCAACCTGCGGCAGCATCGCAGCTCTTCTCATACAAACGAAGTCTGTTCAGCCGCAGACGCGCATAGGGTTTCATTTGGCCTGTGGTGCTGAAGAATGGAGAGCGCACGTCGCGTGGCCAGTCGGGCCGGAGAGCTCGTACCGGGGTCTGAGGTACAGACGGCTGCCTCCGAGACTATGATATGAATACATAGGTTATAGTGATTGACCGTCTATAATCATGTTATCCAAGCGCATGTCAAGGTGTACCATTCTATATGTATGGCTACACTCTACAGTCGCAATGGGATACCGCGTTGCTAAAGCAAAGAACCTTGGAACAGAGCAAACATTTCAAAATTGTAATTCAAAGGTAAAGTAGCGAAGCTGTTCGACCACCTGTTCGTGTGTGTGTGTGTGTGTGTTGCGAATTATGCATTCATACTATTCGCAAGTTAAAAAACGGAATGTCTCTTTATAATTCGTCACTGTCCCCACATCACTACGGCGTAATCACAATATCTATGATTAATTCGTAACACACTGGAACTAGCGGCCGAACCGCTCCGCCACATTAACCTACTACTACCCTGGTACTAATCAGCTAGCCGCAAAAATGTGACTAAAAAGAATATTCGACTAGGTAATCCGCGTCGCTCAACCCGAGTGCGTCATGGTCATGGTGCGAGGAGAGTTCTATAGCGCAATTTTGCAGAATGAAAGCATGATGATGATGACTATAGGTTTGCTACTATTAATAAATTTCACTAGCAGAAAAGAGCATTAAACACTGATAGTATATTTGTTGGCAAAACATTAAGCAATATTAGTATTTCTTATCTGAATAAAGGTAATTTACAAAAACATTTTACCGTATAACCTATACCACTATCAGTCCCAGCATCATACGGATACAGTGGCAACGTTGCAGAAGTGCTCCAAGTACAATTCGGATTACAGAGCTCCAGGGCCGACACCCCAACTATCCAGTCCGGAGACGGTGCCAGCTTAGCGGCCAGAGAGACAAGATGGTGTTTCGCGTCCACCCGGAATACGGCGAAAGTACTTGGCATGCCGCTACCCGCACTCGCCACTTGCTGCCACGATATGCCTCGGGCTTTGATTATCGTGCGGATGTGGTCACTCTGCGAAAACAAAAGCAATTACAGTACATTAGTACTGCAGACGCCGGGAAGGAAGGGCCTGCCGGGTGAGTAGGTATAGACTATAGGATATTGATACGAAGCCGGCAAAAATATGTCTAGTCACTTGACTTGTCTGATCAATCATTCTTGGCTTCTTGCACATCGAAACTCCAATAAATTCAGTAGCTATGCAATATGCCATAGGGCCAGGTCAGAGGTTAGAGGAAGATCATTGGGCTACCGTCAGTAAAGCCCACGGAAAGTGACTACGAAACGAGAGGCGACGTGTCTCACATTGACAGGTTAAACTTTGCAGAGTGTACCGATGAAGAAGAACTATAAAACATTGGCAGTAAAATAAAAAATAATGAACTACTCTAGTGGCTCTGTGAACTGAAGACCTCGCGAGTTTGTTTCGAAATGACTGAAAATGTCTATTTTTTTACGTTTCCAGTCCCATTATTACCCGTCATTATGACAAAAAATTATCTGTAGGTATACTTATCGTAGGCGATGGCGGGATGACTTGGACTCATTTTCGAAGGACTGGCCCGATACAGCTCAAAACCGCGACAGATGGAAGAAGAAGGGGGAGGCCTTTGCCCAGCAGTGGGACATAATAGGCTCATAATAATAATAATACTTATCGAACCTACTCACAAAATTTCATGAAAACCGGTTGAGAAATGCGACCGGTAGGCAAGAACACCCGAAAATCTGGACAATTGGAGATCCGAACATTCAAACATCGGCACATACGAAAGAAAAATTCTTATAACGGATATGCTTCGCTCGCTTGGTTGATGAAGCTTTGGGATTTTAACGTACCTAGGGCAGCCTCGAGTCTTTACTCGTCGCGTGCCGTCCCGTGGATCTTCTGCTCGCGGCAAGGTCTTTCGGTCCCGTGACTCGTGATTTTCCGCACTTGCATCAAAATGTATTGAATAATTCTTTCTATTTACGTTATTGCTAACGATAATTTTCGCGCTCGCTGCGCTCGCGTTTCCATCTGATTTTACTTTGGCGCTTCCGCTCGAAAAATGTCGCGCTCGCTATGCTCGCGTTCCATCTGACTATAAGTATTTTAATTAATACCCGGCCCTTCCAATAAATTTCGCGCTCGCTACGCTCGCGTTTTTTTTATGTCTATAATCTTTATTTATCGTCCTCTTCCGAAAACTTTCGCGCTCGTTACGCTCGCGTTTTATCTGGTCTATAAGCATTATTAATCGTCCCCTTCCAAAGAATTTCGCGCTCGCTACGCTCGCGTTTTATGTGTCTATAAGTATTCATTGCCGTCCCTTTCCAAAAAAAATCGCGCTCGCTACGCTCGCGTTTCCACCTCTTTGTATTATGACATTTTTGGTTATGACTATAAACCGAAATACACTTCTATATTTACGTGCTTGGTGGAGCTTCCTATCCTCTAGCAAGGCTGTAACTTCCTTCCTTTTCCTCATCCTGCATTTATATCAACTTTGGCTTGCCCCCCCCTGGACCTTCGGCTGGCGACGCCCTTGAACACTATTATTCTCGGTTGAAACAATAAACTCCAATAAAGCCAGATTATAATGAATTCAGCATAATTCTACAAGTCCCCACAGGTAACTAATTAGAAACTGTCGGCATGTATTAGAGACTTTGACTCAGCTGTCATCCCCACGACACAGACAAACGACACGTTCCCGGTATCGTAAGTGGTCATCAGGGGTCATATAATTCTGGTTATAGGTCTATCACCTCAGCTTTCAACTCTTTCTCCAGAGCTGTAGTGACGCCGTCGTCGGCCAGTCGCCGGAGCCCCACGCTCGCGACACGACCCTCCTGCCATACGCGGTACTGCGCCGTATGGGACGCGCCGATGATGTCACCGAAATGCGCGCGCGCCGACTCAGGCGGGAACTCGCGCGGGTGGGTATTGCGGGACCAGAGGCCTTCGAAGGTAACCTGAACAGGAGATCGATTTTTACGTCACAATTTCAGTAAGTAAGAGAGACGTAGAGACTAAGTACGAGACTAAGTCTAACATTTAAGATTAAGCATAATACACCTAGTGGTATGCCTAGGCTTAGTAATATAATCTTAATATAAATTAAAGATTTCCTCTAAGTTTTGTAAAACCAAAAAAGAAAATTAAGTGAAATAAACAGCTGAAATCTTTAATTTTTTTATTTTATTCCAATCGCTTTTTACAGATCTATGAAGCCAAAATACAACGTCAGCGAAAAAACGTGATTGGGGTTTCAGTTTTCCGCTCACGTGGTTTGCCGTCTTACGTGCTCCACTAAGGCCGTGTTCAGACCGGGCTGACTGTCGGCCGCCCAAAGTGAGCGAACGTTACGCAGTTTCCATACATATTCACACATTCGGCGGCCGACAGGCAGCCCGGTCTGAACACGGCCTAAGCGTTGACTACTGGCTACATGCTCCAGTAGTCAACGCTTAGCCTAGTTCTAAATCCTCACTTCATATTTGGCTTCATCGCACGCGCAGCACGGTTCCACGATCGGCGGCTGGCGCGTGAAGCTGGCGGGTGCCGCGTGCGCCGCGCACAGCTTGCGCGTGAGATGCGACCACTCGCCCTTGCCGTGCGCGGGGCCGACGCGCGCGCACAACCGTATACACATGTCCACGGCGTTGAGCGGCGCGTTCCAGATCACCTGACATAATAATAAAATACTTAATACATATTATAAAGGCGAAAGGTTGTGTGTGTTTGTATGTTTGTTACTTCTTCACGCTCCGACGGTTGGACCAAAAGGCTACTTTTTATCCCGAATGCGTGCAGCGCCGCGGGACTCAGCTAGTCATAAATAAGGGACAGCTAACAAGAAGATTCCATAGGATAGGTACTATAGAAGTCAAGCGTCAAGAAATAATAGCTGACGCCACATACCGTACCTACTGTTTTTAGGATTCCGTACCTCAAAAGAAATAACTGAACCCTTATAGGATCACTTTGTTGTCCGTCCGTCCATCCGTCCATCTATTTGTCAAGAATGTCTAGTCTATCGAGTTGAAATTAAAATTATATACTCAGGTCTACAGTCTTCTAAGTTAACTGAAAATAGATACGTTTATGCCGCAAAAAACGTATATTTCGTCACTCTCAAGGGAATCAAATTTTATAGGGTACCATTTTCCGTTAACCTAGAACTACGAAATTTGGCAGTACAACAACAACCAATCAAACTGAAAACTACAACACATCAATCTGAAAACTATACATTTGTAGGTAATTAAATCATAAAAATATAGTCTTTATTTAAATTATGTAAACAATCATCAGAGTTAAGCAACGGTAGGTATAATTTGTACGGAACCCTCGGTGAGCGAGTCCAACTCACACTTATCCGGTTTTTTTATCATTGAAGAACTTCTAGTTTTACGACAAACCTGTATCTCGGTCTTAGGGTGCGCTGTAGCGTTGTCCACTGATGGACGGCAAAAGTCATGGTGCTTGGTCTGGGCGTCGTACGTCTGAAAGGCTCCAAGCGACTGGTTGTTAGCTATTTCTGCTGTGGACTGTGTGGCGTCGGGGGCTCCCTCGTCGTCCAACTCGACCCATATATTGAAGCCAATGAACGGTGACACGCCCTTCCCGCTATCGACTCCTTGGAGTGACACTAGAATCAAAATATAGTAGGTACAGATGTCTGATAAGTGGGGCCTGAACGATTTATTTCTGATCGGTTAGATTGTGTATCCAAACCAATTCCAATTGTGGTGTGGTACCTATCTCTCCGGACAGAAACCGATCACTACTTAAATCTCCTCCCCATAGTATACTTATTACATGTAAGTTTCGAAATTGCAATTGAATGTCAATAATAATTTCTCAAAATTTCCTATGGATGATTCCGAGATGATCTTACACCAAATTCTTATGAAGATTCTTAAAAAAAAAACCAAGAGCGTTTTTTTTTCTTTTTGAAACTTACAGCAGCTTGCATAATCGCAAGTGAAGTCCTACTCCTAACCACAGTAAGGCTGTTCTCTCCTAAGGATAGGAGAACAGGATTGGCGTCCTCGCCCTCAATCGTTTTACACTGTGGAACTAACCAGTATACAGTTCACCAGGCAGGAATAAATCAGGTTCTCCGGCGACGCGCAGCGCGTATCGCGCGTCTTGCGGTTGCGCGTCCAGCGGCGCGCGCGGGCACGCCGACGCGGGAGTCGTGGTGGCGAACACGGCGTGCGCGCACCACCCCGCCAACAACAGCACGCAAATTAGTAAAGTGGTCATTCCGTCAATTTTAACCGCAAACCATATAGAACATGAGTTGCGGCCCTGTCCCGGCCGTCCTTTTGGAGAGCCAGATAGCTGGGTCTCTGGATCTCAGAGAGGTCTCCTAGAGGACTGACGGTTTTCGCTACAGAATTCAGGGAACTAGTCCTTCCATCGGGCTTCACTATGGAAGTTAGGGAAACCTTGCTCCAGCGTCTCTCCTCTTGGAGGAGGAAGTGGTATCACAACTTCATCCGTGAGATTCTTTTTTGACAATTAGTAGCTGTAATAAATAAAATAAACATCCTTTAATCACCAATACTGATGATGAGAACCGTGGTGGTTGGGAGGACTGATGCAGTGTTGATACGTATAAGTTCAATTAAGCATTGTTATTCCTTTTTAAGCAGCAGGTATCTATTCTCTAATTTTTTTTATTTTTTATTTATTTATTAATTAAAATGTAAAGCTAAAAACATATACAATTTCCTGCAAAACGGTTTGTACTGTTTGTCTGCAGGTATGAGTCTCTGTATAATATTTCTACAATAGTTATTGCTAAACACTTGAGTGACACTTTGTATAGACAACTTTATCACTCAAGTGTCAGCAATAGGTGCTTTTCAAAGACTACAATGTAACATTTTAAGTACTTTTTAAATTTGGACTTATTTTGCTCGTGTCGGATAATATCATTTAAATAAAGACTATAATCATAAGTAGGTACCTACCCACAATTGAATGGTTAAAAGAACAAATACAAAAATTGAATATGTTATCGCTGTTGAGATGAAAAGTTGTGTGTGCTACACGAGAGCAAAGTTTTAACATCTCGTGCTGTTGCGTCCCTCCCTACCCTCAGCATTCTTATGATCCTTCGCTTTCTCGGGACTCAATATCAGCACTCGCAACAAAAAACAACTTTTCTCTTACAAATAACTATTCTTCTATTGCTCGTTGCCATGGTGACGCCCCCTGGGGTCACTGTATAAAACTACAATTTTAACTTAAAACTTATATTTTCGGCGGTTATATTTACGAAAACATTGTAATTGCAACAATTATAAGCGCATTCTTATGAAATCTAAAAATACCAGTAATAAAAATCAACACTTTTCTAAGAAGTTTAATCACCCCTGGATCACAGGACAGAATAACCAAAAGTGAATTTTGATCCACCCCTGTACATAAGTAGGTACTGGGTAGGTACACAGATCGGAGAGATTAATAAATTGTATCATTGTACCTACACATGTCCATGCCTTACAACAGGTATAGGCAAGGCTAGCTGCATTAATTAATAGTAAGAGTTGGTTAGTTACCCATGTCCCACTTTATAGAGTGGTGGCAACTCGTGCTAGTTATAATTGCTTTTAACACTAGGGGGACTAACTAACGAGGGAGGCTTGGAGCTAAAAATAGTTATTTAGTTTGAGATATACAAATTTCAAAATGTGTCCATGTTAGTTTAACCAAATTTGATGTGGCTGTGATTATGAAATGTTCTTTATGAAATAACTAGGTAATATTTATAAGTAGGTACTTATTTATTAGTTAAGTAAACATATCTAAATTGTTTACTTAATTATAATTTTTACAGATAAAATATTGTTAAATAATTAAAAATACTATTTAATTTCACTTGCAACCCATAAAAAATCTCAGTACGAGCTTAAATCTATTAATAGCTCCACAAAAATCAATTGAGCGATGCAACCGAATGTATCCTCTATATCGGATTACATGCACCTCTCTCCCTTCGGATACCGATTCTTTGCTGTTGATAAACAAAGGAAAATCATTAAAATACATATTTAAAAGCCAAGCGATTTTATACCACACTTGTTTTAAAAAAAATAGTTTGTTCTGGCTTAAATATGTTAGTAAATTTGCATATTTATAAGAGTTAATTAAATCAACCAAAACGGGTAGAGATGCGAGCGGGGTGTGCGTCGCGGCCGCCCGCTCTCCGACGCCGCGGGTACTGACGCGCTGAAAAGTGCGCCGCCGGGACGGAGCGAAGCTTCTCGGTGCCGGACATGTACAGTCAAGCCCATATATAGTTGAACTTTGGTCTTTAGAATTTTAGCTCTGCTCTTGTCGGTGGAGCAGTCGAACTCATGTGGATGTAATATTTTGCAGTGTTAGGAACGTACCTTATTCATAAATTTATGGCATGGTCTTTTGTTGGTTAAACTCATAGGTACGATACGTAATAACATTTCTGCGTCTGGATTTTTTATGCGCACTTTTTTCCAATGTTACCAACAAAAGTCCAAGTAGTTTTTTTAGGGTTCCGTACCTAAAGGGTTAAAAACGGGACCCTATTACTAAGACTCCGCTGTCCGTCTGTCTGTCCGTCTGTCACCAGGCTGTATCTTATGAATGTGATAGTAAGATAGTTGAAGCATTTCTGTTGCCGGTATAACAACAAATACTAAAAAACAGAATAAAATACATATTTAAGGGGGCACCCATACAACAAACGTGATCGGTTGCGTTAACTTTGCACCTCATTTGTATGCGGCGCCATACATACCAGGTGCACTTAACTTAAACCGGCCAGTTAATTTGGCGACGCGTTTGGCTCGGTTTGCAGACACCTGCCTACTGAGCCGGCGGTCCCGGGTTCGAATCCCGGCCAGGGCAAATATTTGTGTGATGAACTCGAATATTTGTGCTTGGGTCATGGTTGTTCTATGTATTTAAGTTTATATTTATCTATATAAGTAAGTATATCGTCATCTAGTACCCATAACACAAGCCTTCTTGAGCTTAATTTGAGACTAGATCGATTTGTATGAGGTTGTCCGATATTTATAAAATATATAGGTATATATGTTAGCGCCTCTCCAACAACAACGAACTAGCGACTTCTATTACTTTAATTTATTTCGTAAAATCTTTATTATTACTTTGTAGGTAGACCAATAATGATTTGCATGCCAATTTTCAATATAAATAAAATTAATGCACATTAAAATAAATTATATTAGATTTGTTAATAAATGCAATTAAACTACGATTATACTAATTGCTTGAGAATCAATGAATTTAGCTATTAAGTAAAATTGAATGTTCATATAGTCATTTGACTGAAGAGTGCAGGTGCATCTTGTTGACATTACCTTATAAAAGGCTGCAACATCGTTAAGCCCGCATTCTTGGTCAGACACTCGAAGAATAAGGTCGTTAAATACAGTTTGTCCATCACGTGATTGTTTCATTTAAAATCACTACGGATCTCCCGCCAACATATATAGGTATATAGGCAGTGTTTGTACGGAACCCTCGGTGCGCGAGTATGACTCGCACTTAGCCGGTTTTATTTTTTTCTTTTTCCGAGCATGTTCGAAAACAGTTTCATATTTGATTAAAATTTATGAAAATGAACACCAATTTTATAAGTATTCTTATAACAGATCAACTTTCTACTACACAGATCTTAAAGTGAAACCCAAAAGTAGGATCTTACTGGTGGCCTTAGGCGCCAAGATTTATTTTTTTCACTGAGTTCTCTCCCTAAGAATTCTGAACAAGTGATTGAAGTGCCATCACTTACGTTTCGCGCGCACTTTATACTTCCTTTATTTTCTGAACTACAGGGATTAAAAGGCCTTTGAGAGTACACAAGTATAAGCTTCAGCTTTCAGGGGTTAGCGGTTTAGATAAGTACAATCGGAAGGATTAATTCAGCTCTATCGTTTTATTTCCTCGTTATATAAGGATCTCAAACAAAAAAATGTTGTAGGGGAAAACGGCGGATAATTTTTGGGGCATCTTTCGAAATTATCTATCATCGTCTTGATTGTAGGAACCTTTTTACGTCACCCTATACCGGAAACGGGATTTTCTGCCCGCTACGTGAGAAAATCTCACTTCGTGGCCAGGGCAAGGCAAATTCACCGCCCTAGGTATGAAATGTACCTACTATCGATGCCCGTTTTCATTTTTTTCGTATGGGTTTTGATCATAACTCCTCTATGGGTCAGAATATGATTAGAGCCTCATAATGCGAAAACGGCACCCAAAAATGGTTATAGGGTATTTTTTCCCCGATTGTGACAAGGAAAAAAGGAGGGTTAGGCAGACGAGTTGCTGTTCATTCATTAAAATACAGTTCGTTTTCAAGCTTTTATTTGAATGTATAACATTTGAATGTAAAGTATAAAACAAATAAACATAATTTGTAAATTTGTCATAAATTGGTAGTATAGTGCTATACTATACGTATAGGTATGTTTTTTATAAATATGATATCGTTCACTTATAAGCAGATTTCATAAAACGAACAAACATTAGGTGACCCTTTTATATTAATTAATTTTTAAATTTCTTTATTGGGTGTTATCAACATTCACATCTAATACATCTACATCTACAGTCATACCTATATGAAAAAGGAATGAAATTCTGACGCTCGTTATTCTATTTTATGTTTAATTGGATATGTAAATAAAATATAAGTACTAAAATAAACAATGTATTTCCTAGAATATCGAATCTTATAAGATAATAATCAGCTAAGTAGAACTAAGACAGTAAAATGTGTTAATAAATTCAATATTTAAAGTATTTTTATGACTAGGAGTTTCTTTAGGGTTGTACTTATCACCAATTCGCGTAGTAAAATAAATAAGTATTTTTGACTAAGGTCTAAACTACTCTTATTTAATACTTTGGATGGTACAAAAATAGTGCATAATAATATACTTAAGTGCAAGAAACATTATCGTTTTTTATTTATTTATAAGTATAGAAAACGCAAACAAACCATCTCGGCGTATACGCAGCGTTAAGTCTCGGTGTGTTATATCCTTAAACGATCGTATGATTTGGTTCAGTAGCCTTATGTTTAACTACGTGATCAAAAGACCGATTATAATAACAACCACATTGTTCCACTCTGCAGATGGACCGATACAACACGAACGAATGACGCAAGCTGTACATTTGGCACATCTTTTCAATGATCTAAATGAAAAATATTAGTCACAAATCCACTATTACACAAAATAAATGCAACAAATATTATGCCTGCCCATAAAACAAGTCTTACTCTATTTCATTTTAAGAATTACATTCTTTAAAGATAAACTCTCACTAAACTTACACTAAACTCGTCAAACACTCTTATTTCAAATTAAATGTTCGTGTATTTTACTAGTTTTCTATAACGCCAAGAAAAACTTTTTTCGCATCAAACAAACATATATTTTTACCTCAAGACCCATATTAAACTCGCGCAAATTAATGAATCTTGATCAATGCTTGTCTTCAATAATCTCTATTTTCATACTAATTTGTATCCTTGTATTAAGGCGAGTTAAACATGCGTAGACACAACGTGAGAATATCAGATATCCATTATTGGGTCAAATATTTCACCGATATAAATTCATAGGCCGACATTTGAAATTATACCAAGACAGATAGTTCAGAATGATCCCAATTGACAGACGCGTCAAACATCAGTCCCTTTTGATTGATTTGGGCCGCTGACAAACCAATGATGCCACAACTTCGAACCGATCCCAACCTGGTTTGGTTAGTGAACAGTCATAATGTTTTAGGACTGCGGACGGTTGGGCGGGTCGCGCAGCTCCATGACGTGCTGGACCGGCTGCGGGCGGCCGTCCGGCCCCACGCGCGCCGGCACCACCACGCCCTCTGACACCATCTTGTCGAATAGGTTCACCAACTTCATCGCCTCGTATTCTTTCTGAGAACAGATGTTACACGATAAAATCATATAAAGCCTGACCAGAAATATATGAGGATTGTCAAGAGGGCGCTATTTATAAGATTTATATGGCAACAATTTTGTAACCAATCGCAACCCACTATAATGAAATTAGTTTAAGTACCTGTCAGTTCCACTATGTAAACCTCGTAATATCATTTAACGGAATGTACTCTTTTCCTGACTGTTTGTCGTGTAGTAAACACGTGTGCACTTTATTAAGTTTAGTAAACACGTGTGCACTTACTTAAGTTCACGGCTATGAATGGTTTTCGGCATTTTCTTTGGATACTTCTAAATATTTGTCTTTTAAAGAAACCACCACGAATGACGTTGACATTATTGACAAACCATCATAAAATCATTGCCAGTGTAAGAAATTAGTTCCAGTGAAATTCCGCAATATGGCGCATCCTCATATATTTCTGGTCAGGCTTTACTGATATTGACGCCGCTGTCCAAGGGTTCTTGCAGCTATTTCATTTTTAAGTATGTGCAATAAAGATGCAATGCAGCTGTTATTTCGTAAAGTAATTATTGGACAACGCGAAGATTACATTGCAACAGACTTTTTATACAAACACTCGATTGACAAACGTATTATATTCCAGACCGCACCGTCCGCGGCCGGATTTCTTGCTTTGTACGTATTGACTTGTATAGAACTGCGTGCACTGGATCGGCACTCTCGCGTCCAACACATCAAAACAAAGCAGGATGTTGCGGTCCGGGGCCAGTAGACACGCAGCCTAAGCATCCGACAGCTTATTTAGTATAGGTTCAGTTCACGTTGAATAGTACTATTTGTTATGAAAAAAAGCTGCACTTTGTGATGGAAGCAAGCCGTTTTGCACAGTGATAACATAGACCAAAATAAACGATTTCACTCGAGGCGAAATTAGTTTCACCCCTTAGGATAAGAGATGGCGCCACTTATTCAAAAAAAGTTTAAAAAATTGTAAATCCTGAACGGATACTCCGATTTAGACGAAAGAGGTGCCAAACGGCAGATAATTACCCAATTTAACATAAAAAAAATTGAAAACAGGTAAAAAATTATTTTCGATACCCAAAAAATTATAATTTCTGAAAAAATATTTAAAATTTGTGATTTTTTGAAATTTTACTCGCAAAAATTTATGTACATGGTACTTTTTTTATTGATTTATATTAATATACAACTAATTTTACATTTATAAAAAAAAACCCCATATCATTAGCTCGTATAGTTCCAAAGTTATTGAAGAATACAGACATGGCGCCGCTGGGTCAAAAAATCTTACAAAAAATCTAAAACCTCAACGGATATTCCGATTTTGATAATTATGGTGCTAATCGACAGATAATGACTTAAATTAGTTTTAAAAAATGAAATAAAAATTCAAATAGGCAAAAATAATAATAAATACAAAAAAAACACACATTTTGAAAAAAAAAAAACATTTTTTTTTTGGACTTTTATGTAATTTCATATAAAAAAATATATGAATATGGCTTAATTTTACTTATGTTTATTATAACACTATTAATTGCTCGTTTAATAAAAAACCGCATATCAAGAACTTGTACAGTTCCAAAGTTATTGAAGATTTTACTATAGGGTGCCGGTGCGATGTTGCCGCCGCACGTGCAACTTATGTACATGTATTTATAAAAGTATTCTCCCGCATCGAAGGTACTGATTACCCTGAAAATATAACCACAATTGAAAGTACAAATAATAATCATCCCAAGTAGCACACAACACACTTATATCCCTTATACAGCTTAAATTAGAGTTTTAACGGGTGACTATAGGCTGTTATACAACCTGTTTGCTAATATCACAAGTATATTAGATGCTAAATAGCATTTCTGAATCAATATTTTACTTACTTTACGTTTTATTTTCACTTTGGTCTTTGCAGGCTTTGCATTGTAACGTGCAAGTTAGACCGTCGCATCAGCAACAACAACGCATTGTCCTTGTGCCACAGCCCAATTTGTATCCATAATCTTCAAGGAGTTTTCAAATTGAACTAACCTTCAACTATTGTGGATTCCATCTACCTTTGATGCCGTTTCATTCCCAAAAAGAAGGACTTGGGCCTCGATATTTCCAAATTAAAACGTGAACCCACACTTGGTTTGCATGAAACGGTATTCAATGGCAGCTGAAATGGACACAAGCTTGTTTAGTTTAGTGTTTTTTAGTTTAAACAGATCTTTTCGAATCGCATTAACAGTATATGCTCTGTTGGAGCATCGTATAGCCTGCATGTGAATCTGGGACCAACAACGTTACGATTAATTGAGAACCAATGAATGACATTAATATAGACTTTGATTGAATCTTACACGATTTTCACACATTATATTAAAATAATAAAACGGGACTTAATTGCGGTAAATAAACATTTTTGTTATAGGTAATAATGAATGACATTAATTATGTAAACACACCCCAAACAAAAAGAAGCAAAAATGGCCCTAAGTAACCGTTTCACATGAGCCATTACGTATCCAGAGAGAATTTCTATAGATAGCGATGTATTTGTAAAAGCAGTAGTTATTTCAGGGTATAACATGCATGTTTTAAAACAGGTCTCTTTTCTTATTGTATTGAAATTAGACGCTTTCACAGATGAAAGCTTTGAAGTGCAGTCATCATTAAAGTAATAACTGTTTTGTAAACTGCTACCAGTACGACCGTCGCACTGACGACTACAATTTGAATGCTTCGATGCTTTCACAGAGCTGGCGACAAGCCTTTCGCCGACTACTTCAGCTGCCATTGAACAACATGTTCTGCGTGTAGCGTTTTAAGCGAGCCAAATGTGAAAAAAACGTCTAATTTGGATATATATTCAGTCCCAAGTCCTTTCTTTTTGGGAGTCGAATGGCGTTGGAAGCAGATTGCAGGTGCGATCCACAAATCACAATAGAACAGTCATTATGGGTGCAAATCGGGCTGTGGCAAAATGCGTTGTTGCAGCCGATGCAACGGCCTAACTTGCACGTTACATTACAATGCAAAGTTTAGTGAAAATAAAATGTAAAGTAAGTAAAATATACTTGTGACATTAGCAAACAGGTTGTATAAGAGCCTATTCACCCGTTAAAACTCTAATTTAAGCTGTTTTAAGGGATATAAGTGTGTTGTGTGCTACTTGTGATGATTATTATTTGTACTTTCAACTGTGGTTATATTTTCAGAGCAATCAGTACCTTCGAAACGGGAGAATACTTTAATAAATACATGTACATAAGTTGCACGTGCGGCGGCAACATCGCACCGGCAGCACCCTATACTAAAATATTCAATAACTTTGGAACTGTACGTACAAGCTCTTGATATGCGGTTTTTTTATTAATCGATCAATTAATAGTGTTACAATATACATAAGTAAAATAAAGCCATACATTCATACATTTTTTTTGTATGAAATTACATAAAGCCCCCAAAAACATGAATTCTTTTTTGCTAAATGTGTTTTTTTTTTTCCTTTTTGCCTATTTGAATTTTTATTTTATTTTTTAAAACTAATTTAAGTAATTATCTGTCGATTAGCACCTTAATTATCAAAATCGGAATATCCGTTGAGGTTTTAGATTTTTGTAAGATTTTTTGACCCAGCGGCGCCATGTCTGTATTCTTCAATAACTTTGAAACTATACGAGCAAATGATATGCGGTCTTTTTTCATAAATGTAAAATTAGTTGTATATTAATATAAATAAATAAAAAAAGTACCATGTACATACATTTTTGCGAGTAAAATTTCAAAAAATCACAAATTTTAAATATTTTTTCAGAAATTATAATTTTTTGGGTATCGAAAATAATTTTTTACCTGTTTTCAATTTTTTTTATGTTAAATTGGGTAATTATCTGCCGTTTGGCACCTCTTTCGTCAAAATCGGAGTATCCGTTCAGGATTTACAATTTTTTAAACTTTTTTTGAATAAGTGGCGCCATCTCTTATCCTAAGGGGTGAAACTAATTTCGCCTCGAGTGAAATCGTTTATTTTGGTCTAAATTATCACTGTGCAAAACGGCTTGCTTCCATCACAAAGTGCAGCTTCCAGGCCAAAACCGTCCATAACAAGTAATACTAGAAAGAGCGCTGGCGATCTTCCTGCGCTGTATCTACTACTACTGCGCAATAAGATTGACAGCGCTCTTTTAATGTGAATTGCCGTGTAAGTACCTATATACGGGATGATACTTGAAACATTAGGTTGTCGAAACGTAGCCACAGAATTGAATTTCTACAAGTTATTTTGTCATGTCGTGCGTCGTTTAAAAAAGTCTATCCGTATTGGATCTTATTAATGGGTGGTGTCTAATGTTTCGAGTGAAACTGCGTCGTAATGCTGGGTTGCGGTTTGTTCGACCACGAGTCGCAAGGCTACGTTACGTACCTATCAATATCGTCCATTGTTTACTGTTCTAGCTTGGAAAATTGTTTCCAACACCTTTGGGACATGTACCTAACTGTATTACAGTACTCGTATCTAATTATTTTTTTATGACTCGTAGAAATTAGATATAACATTTCATTTTATTATTTCTAATGAAAACGACAGGAGCCACACTTTTTTTCGGAATACAAAAATCGTGTTTTACTTGTCATTCAATAACAAGAATTTAGAAACAGAAAAAGAAAATAATTATTAAAATTACCTACCGCAATATTTGGCTCTGATATCTTAAGTAAACCAAGAAACATGGACGATTTGGCCGTTAACATCTAATCCGGCAGATGTGAAACGCGAAAAGAAGCTACCACACTGACAATGTAGGTTTGGTGCGTTCGTACCAAGAAATTTCTCTAGAAATGCATGGTTAGTGCCTCAATACACAAATCGACCTAGTCCCAAACTAAGCAAAGCTTGTACTATGGGTACTAGACGACTATACAGGGTGGAATTTTTCCATGGGCCCAGGAGGGGAACTACCTTAAATCCTTTAGTTGAAATGAAACATTCCTTTATTTTTAAAAAGAAACAGAACTGCATTCAAAGATTTTCCAAAATTTGCTAGCCTCAACGCGGAAGGAACTTGTAATAAGTTTTAAATTTCATGGAATCTCGTACAACAGATGAGTTTAGGGCTAAGTTTACTGGATAAATTTTATCCTGAACAATAATCCTACTGATTCGTGAAATAAAGTATGGAGGGTTTATTTTTTGATTTTTAGTTGGTTCGGTTCCCGGTTGAGGCAAGCATTTTTTGGAAAATCTTCGAATGCAGTTTTGTTTCTTTTTAAAAATAAAGGAATGTTTCCTTTCAGTAAAATGAGCTAACTAAAGGATTTAAGGTAGTTCCCCTCCAGGGCCCATAGAAAAATTCCACCCGGTATACGAGTACATCCATACTAATATTATAAATGCGAAAGTGTGTCTGTCTGTCTGTCTGTTACCTCTTCACGCTTAAACCGCTGAACCGACTTAGATGAAATTTGGTATGGAGATAGTTTGAGACCCGGGAAAGGACATAGGATACTTTTCATCCCGAATAAATTCAGTGCTCCCGTGGGGTGAGCGGGTAACACCGCGGGGCACAGCTAGTAATATATAAATACATATATAGATAACATCCATGACCCAAGAACAAATATTCGAGTTCATAACACAAATATTTGCCCCGGCCGGGATTCGAACCCGGGACCGCCGGCTCGTGTCGAAACGTGTCGTCAAATATGGTATATGGTATACTATGATCGGTTATGTTTGTTATCGGAGGACAACTTTACTGAGCGTTGATTGATTTTTCAGTCATTGCCTCGAGAGGCTAGATGACAAACGGTAACGATAAGTTCAGCTCACCTGTTCGTCGGTCATACTCACGAAAGGCAACCCCTTCGAGAGTATGCATAACCGACGCGGGCATGCGACCACAGGATCAACGGCAGATGCGACGGCGCGGTACTCGATGGTGTAGGAGTCTTCTGTGCACGATACGTGTAGACAGTCCAGCCAGCTCACCTGTTCATCGGTCATTCCCTCGAAGGGGTTAGGTCTGGGCGGGCGCGTGCAGCCGACCACGGGGTCGATGGCGGGCGCGGCGGCGCGGTACTCGTCGGTGTCGGAGTCGTCGCTGCTGGAGGAGTAGCGGCCGGGGCCGGCGCGCCCGCCCAGCAGCCCCTTCTGCGCCAGGTGACCCGCCGCGTTGCCGAACCCCGTGTACTTCACCATGCGGCCCACTGAACAAAATATGGGTCTAAACTATGATCTACGAGTATATACGGTTAGCTATTAAAGACTTGTACAAAAAATAAAATGCGGTGAGCTGGTAATGGTTTCTCCCGATACTGATTTTCGAATGAAATTTCGCACTCGCACGCAACCTTCGCAACACGTCAGGAATTTTTAGGGTTCCGTACCCAAAGGATAAAAACGGGACCCTATTACTGAGACTTCGCTGTCCGTCCGTCCGTCCGTCCGTCCGTCTGTCACCAGGCTGTATCTCAAGAACAGTGATAGCTAGACAGTTTAAATTTTCACAGATGATGTATTTCTATTGCCGCTATAACAACAAATACTAAAAATATAATAAAATAAATATTTAAGGGGGTTCCCATACAACAAACTTGTTATAGATTATGGTACGGAACCCTTCATGCGCGAGTCGGACTCGCACTTGCCCAATTTTTCGTTCTGGTCGAGACAACTAGAACTTTTAACTGCAATGGGTGCACCCATAAGCAAAAGAAACCTATGAAATGTTAGTAGGCAGATCCAAGCGTCATCAGCCTACCTTTCTCCTTGCACAGGATAAAGATGAACTCGGCCACCAAGTCCCTGATAGAGCTGACCGGGGTGGTCAGCAGCCGGCACAGCTGGTTGCGCAGCTCGCGGCCGTGCTCCGGAGGCCGGCTGACGTCGCGCAGGGGCGGCAGCACGCGGGCGCGCAGCCACTTGCGCGCCGCGCGACCGCGTGCCGCCTTGTTCATCACGGTGAGGATCGGAGAGAGATTCTCGCATTGGTTCTTCGTGTTCTAAAAGATTGCTCACTTAAAGACGCGAGTTTCTAATGGAACATCATGAGTGCAGCGATAGTACATTACTGCAGACGCCGGAAATTAAGGGCTTGCCGGCTGAGTAGGTATAGACGGCGAACGTAGGGAGGCCGGATAGTGATACGAAGTCGGCAAGCCCTTTTTACGGCTAAGGCATGTATAGTGCTTTTCTCAAACATAATATGTAATGAAATAAAAAAATAAACCACTCAAAAAAACATAATTCAGCTGTTTAGCCCGTTCATGAACGCAACCGCCATGTTTTAAACTTCCCGGCCCAGGTCTTCAATTTTGAATGAAATTCCTTTACAGTTCTCTCGAATTGTTCCGCCCTAAACATCACACTTCGAAGCCTGTTTTAACGCACGTTATGACGATATTTCATACAAGTTTGAGAAAAAGTTAATTATTACAGAAGTTAAATAGATTTTGGTAAACACATTTTTTCTCCAGTACAATTGTGTTTATTTATTATCAGTCACTTTTGTTTGTTAGTTTTATTTGTTATTAATATGTAATAACTAATCTTTAGCACAGCCATCTAAAATCAAAATGTATCACACAAACAGCAGTTGGAACTTACTGTGGTGCTGGATAACCTGTACTGTAAGAGCTGTACAAGTGACTGCAAGGCATCCATGTTCTTGCCCTCGAATATACACTCCGCAGTCTCCCCAGAGTTCAGCTCTGGTGTTAGATATGTGTAATATGGAGGCGGCACACTGCAAAAAGAATATTTTATGTAATGAAATGAGAGGGGACATTATTTCCGGAAAAATGTTATCAATGGGTCTATATTGGAATCCATAATTTCCTTTGTCCTATTTGTAAATTCCATAATAACTGTGGTCATAATGATCTTTTGCCATAATAACGTTTATCCTAATGTAAATGCCATAATATTGATCATCCTAATATTGAATATCCTAATGATTATTTGCACTATTATCTTAAGTACTAATGATCAAGTGTCCTATAAGTTACATATCCTAATACTAGTTGCCATAATCATCATATGTCTTAATAGTTACTTATCCTTATTATTATCTAACCTAACCTACAGTTTTCGGGGTTCAGCCAATAATCCAACCTTCAGTTTTCGGGGTTCAGAAAGTCTTTTGAAGCTCCGCTCGCTTCGCTCGCTCCGCTATACGTGGTCACAATACAAACCTAACCTAACCTACAGTTTTCGGGGTTCAGCCAATAACCTAACCTATAGTTTTCGGGGTTCAACAAGTCTGACGCTCCGCTGTACGTGGTCACAATACAAACCTAACCTAACCTACAGTTTTCGGGGTTCAGCCAATAATCCAACCTTCAGTTTTCGGGGTTCAGAAAGTCTTTTGACACTCCGATCGCTTCGCTCGCTCCGCTATACGACCAAACCTAACTTAACCTACAGTTTTCGGGGTTCAGCCAATAACCTAACCTATTGTTTTCGGGGTTCAGCAAGTCTGACGCTCCGCTGTACGTGGTCACAATACAAACCTAACCTAACCTACAGTTTTCGGGGTTCAGCCAATAATCCAACCTTCAGTTTTCGGGGTTCAGAAAGTCTTTTGACACTCCGCTCGCTTCGCTCGCACCGCTATACGTGGTCACAATACAAACCTAACCTAACCTACAGTTTTCGGGGTTCAGCCAATAACCTAACCTATAGTTTTCGGGGTTCAGCAAGTCTGACGCTCCACTCGCTTCGCTCGCTCCGCTATACGTGGTCACAATACAAACCTAACCTAACCTACAGTTTTCGGGGTTCAGCCAATAACCCAACCTACAGTTTTCGGGGTTCAGCAAGTCTGACGCTCCTCGCTCCGCTATACGTGGTCACAATACAAACCTAACCTAACCTACAGTTTTCGGGGTTCAGCCAATAACCCAACCTACAGTTTTCGGGGTTTAGCCAATTCGATATTTGTCCAAGTCGGACCTGCCTTAAGGTGAAATAGGTAATGTAAGGAATCGTAAGCCAAGTCGGACCTGCGCGGCTTGTCGCTTCGCTCGCTCGTTAGGGTCATAGTTCAACCTAACACTCCTCCTCGCTTCGCTCGTCGTCGTACCTAACCTAACCCAAGTCTGACCTGCCTTAAAGTAGGATATTAGGTAATGTTATCATAGCTTATGATCATTATGGCAAGTAATCATCATGGCATTTGACTTTAGGACATCTGATTTATGGTTTTGTATATTATGACTCGTAAGTTTTATGTGTTAATAGATTAGTACAAAACATATTAGGTATTTAGAGCATTAGGTAATGTAATATTATGGTTTATGATCATTAGGATGTAAGATCATTAGGGCAAATAATCATTATGACAAATGATTGATATGTCAAAAGTGTTTAGAGTAAATGTGGTATGGCATTTGACTTTAGGACATACGATATTATGGATTGGACGCCAAACGTACATTGCCATCTGTTTAGTAAATTTTTATTTCTCCTCTGATAACGCCAAAACCGCTGATCTGATTTTAACAAATTTTACTACAGGGACAGCTGTCCTATACAATACTTAGGCTATACAATACTTAGGCTATACAATACTTAGGCTATACAATACTTAGGCTATACAATACTTTATACTGACTATAGTAAAAAAAAAAACATGCAGACAAAGTTTCGGACACCTCCTAGTATTAATTAAATAGGGATAATGTTATGAGTTATGTTACTATAGTCATTAATAAAAATAAGAATATTTGAATAATTAAATAACAATGACACTATTTGTAATACTCTACCTGGTCAACAGATTAGCCACATTATTTCTCAACTCCATCAACTTATCCTCATTACTGGTCTGAGTGTACAGTAGCGAGGTCAGCACAGGCATGAGCTTCAAGTACATGGCTTCATCAGCCTCGGAATCACTGTCGTCAGGGCCAGGCCGGATGATCAGGTTGAACATGGACTTGAGGATCTCACAAGCTATGGCTTGTTGGTTCTCCTATAATATATGGAAGAAATTGCTTTGGATGCCTAAAGTTATATATTTTGCTTATTCAAAATGTATAACTGTAGTCTCATCAATGTAGGAGATCAACGAGATTATCCGACAAAAAACCAAAGTCACTGACGTAGTTCAGAAGTGTAGCAGACTGAAGTGGCAGTGGGCTGGTCACATCTGTCGCAGAACCGATGATCGGTAGGAATTGTGCTTGTAACAAATTACACAATTGAAATATAGAATATTAAACTTGAAAGTACTAATACCTCAAGTTTTAGGTTTTTATTTTTTAGGATAGCAACCAACCATATATGTAGATTTACCAAAGTCTATCTTTTTATCTAAAAAGTACTCTACCATACAAATACCTACTATGAAAAATGAGCGTTTGATACATTATTTTTTATAAACAATAAAAAAGGATTCAAATAGAATTTTCACCATACTTCATTTTTAAAGGATAGTTTTCTACGTTCATTCGTGACTTACAGTGAAGAAAAAGTGATGATCTTGATCCATAGCACTGTTCTCCTCTGCACTTGGCGAAGCTTCTCTGAGCAGCTCATTGAGGCAACAGATCAGGTACTCCATGCCATGTAGCTCATCCCGAATCTTTATCTTTATATCCGACCTTAGTGCAGTCAGAATAAATAATAACTTTATGTCAAAAAGCATGATTTCATCCTTGAACGGGATGTCTTTGTAAATTCTGAGCCGGGCCACCAAGCCCTGGGCAATGCTGGTGTGGGCACAGAGTGCTCGCGCCACCTCACTGTTGAATGCTACATTGCAGAGACACTTCAAGGCCTCAATGGCTATCTCCTTCTGAGGCAACTCCAGAGGGGCCATGCTGTCTTCATTGATACCCACAAAATTATACAATCCTGCACGCTCAATCAATGTGGTTATCCATTTCTCGCATATTAAATTCTCAAGTTCTGTTTTGTCTCGGCTGTAAAAAAAAAAGCATAGATAATGAAAAATACTTTTGTTGTTTATAAACAGAAAAACTAATGGTGCAGCTAATAAAATATGTTACCAGGGCCGGACTTAGAGGGCCAGGGCCTCTAGGCACTTGGCAGTTGGGGCCCCCTCCCCTATAAGGACATTATTATGGTGCAAGTCCTGCTTCTAGGACTGGGCCCCTAGATTGGCTGGGCCCCTAGGCCCGGGCCTTGTGGGCCTAGAGGTAAATACGGCCCTATATGTTACAATTGTTAAATATTTGTGTTGAGGATTATACATATTATATACAAATTCTTCAAAGGATTTCACACAAACCTCAACACTCTTATGGTAGCCAAGCATAATGTGTGGATAGATGCAGAGGCCTTATTTTGGAGATGCTGGAATAGCCCTGCCCAGAGAATCACACGTTTATTGTTCCCAGACAAACTTGGAAATGTAAATGTACTCTCATTCTGAAACAATTAATTATAAGTATGCAGTGTCAATTTTTCGCCACACAATAAATAAATAATTGTGAAAACTTTTAAATTGGTTTCAAGTAATATATAAACAACAAGTACATGTTTTATAAATCTCTGCAATAATTGAGCCACTTCTTCCAGCTTATCACCGCCGCTAATTAGTTCGATCTCATCATCTTCCATGATTGTGTTTGTTTATGAAACTGTGGCTGAAACAATATTACAATCATCAGAAATTTTCCAATGCCAATTTAACCACAATACAGCTGTTCATAGCAACGTCATTTTAAATAAAATACTAAACTCACAGCGCAAAACACTTAATAAGTTAGATTAAAAAAGAATAAGAAGCCAAAAGCCAATGTCGGATTGACCTGAACATTTTTTTTTGACAGTATTGTTATCATGTTCATGTCTAGCTGTCAAGTGACTAGGGATGCGATCTGTGTGATAACGATAATAATACAATGATTCGTACAGCATTTTTATTTTAATAATATACACTCTTTATTTAGAAATAGACATAAAATAAAAAACAATGTGGCGGTGTCGATTTTTGAGTCTTACGTAAATAATATATCATTCAATTTATATCCTTTGACTATGAACCGTTTGAGGCGTCTCATTGTTCGGGGCAATCACATATAGAGCGATTACAAAAGTATCTAAAACAATCTAGGGTTGACTGTAAAAACAGCTGACATTAGAGTTGTCATTTGAAGAGAGGGGCTGCTTATGAAAATCGACCATAAAATAATTCATAATCAACAAATTGTGGCCTAACAATGGCTTCTGTAGCTCTAAAAGGCCACTTCGCAACTAAACTCATACGTAAGTTGTTTTTACACTTTGTAAAACCAGCTAAAAAGGCCACTCAACTCTTACATAATTTCTGTCTTTTCTGATGGATTTGCTTTGAATTCAAGGATACAATAAACAGTAAACATTCCGTGTGTGTATTGCGAGTAACTGGTTGATAGCTGAATGGTTTTAATTTTCAGCCAAAAGCGGGTCCCTGAGCGTTGTTTACATAAAATCTTCGGAGTACAGCACTGATGGCAGGCCTAACCTTGCGGCGTACAAGCGGGGAACTGGTGGCCGCAGCAGCTTCAACGGCATCGTCGCCACCGTCTTCGGCGCCACGGGCTTCGTCGGACGCTATGTCGTCAACAAATTAGGCAAAATAGGCACGCAGGTATCCCCATTTATATCTTTTAAGAATATGAATAAGACTAGTATTTTATTAATTGCAGAATACCACGACTATACGAATATCACGACTATGTATTAATTAATTAAATTTGAAAAGTTATACATATAAATATAGTAGCATTGTAATTATAGTGTGGTGTACCAGTTTTATCTGAGAATAATAGATAACTTATATAAATCCAGCTCAATATAAAACGAAATAAAAAAATAAAATAAGATAAGTGCTTTGAAATATGTGATAAAGGTATGTAAATTTAATGATCTTATTTTTATCCATAAGCTCATATGGAATTGTTTTCAGTCCTTATAACTCAACGAAAGAATAATAATTGTATGACCATCAATGACATGTTGCATGCAATCTGAAACGCAATTTTACACTGCAAAAATGGCAGATTAGTTATAATTCCTTAAGAATATATGCGCACAAAGTTGCAGGCACATACCTGTACTAAAATAAAAATGTTTACTTTTCAGATGATCATCCCTTACCGCAGCGACTACTACGATGCTATCCGTCTGAAAGTAGCAGGTGACTTGGGTCAAGTCCTCTTCACCCCATATGATCTTCGCGATGAAGAGTCCATTGCAAAGGCAGTTCGCTACTCCAATGTTGTTATTAATTTGGTGGGTAGAGACTGGGAGACTAAGAATTTCAAATATAAGGATGTCCATGTTGATGGAGTTCGTCGTCTAGCAAGGTAACTTATTGTATTAGATGTCATCATTAAGAATTTTCATCTAACCAAACCACATCTTGATATAAAATTAAAAGGGTCTCCCTCGAAATCCCTAAGAATGTTTGTCCTATAATCATTTGCCCTAACATCTTTGTTCTAAACACTTTTGGCCTAATGTTCATTTGCCATAATGCTCTTGTGCCCTAAACACTCTCATATCAATCAAATGGCCTAATACCATGTTGTTATGTCCTAATCTATTTTATCCTATATTGGAAGATCTTTGTTTGACATACAACTTATAATTTCTACATATGAAATACGTGATTAAGCCTATGTTAGGTACGAGTAAAGTAAGGAGGAATGTTAGGTAGAACTGCGCCCCTACGCCAGAACCGAGATTTTTATCCGTTGCGTCAACAGAATGGGATCACCTCTAGTGGAATAAAAATTGTAGTCATAATTTTGATTGTCATAACTCATTTCGCATAATGGCTTTCCTCATACATGTTATTTGTCATAAATTATTATTTGCATTACATTTTATATGTCATAATTGTTGTTTGGCAGGCTTCTCATAGGCATAATTTAGTATGGCACAAAATTTCAAGTCATATTATTGAATGTCATAATAATTGATAGAACGAAGAAGAGCAACGCATAAATTATGGTTTTCATAATTAATGGCAATAGAAATTATATAGTATCAGTTTTATCACATTTGAAATAATGATACAAAACTTACATGAACAGAAAAACAAAAAAGGGGGAACTATTATGACAAAAGTGGTTATGCACACCGACATTATGGCTTTAAAATTTATGCAATCCAATATGGAACCCAACAGAATACCTACGTCCGTCGTAGTTCATAAAATATTTGGAAAAAATGTCATATAAAATTAGAATACATAATCATTAGGAAAAAATTGTATTAGTACATAAAATATTAGGGCAAATATGTATTAGGCCATTTAAAACTTAGAACAAACAATCATTAGGACAAAAGATATTATGGAAAACAAAAATAGGACAAATAGTTTCAAGGATTCCAATATAGATCCAATTAAAACAAGTAGATTGTGATTGATTGTCCATACTTAGACTAGAATCAAACCCAAGGAGATAAGGTGAAAATTGAAAAACATCTTGAATTTTTGTTCGTAGGTAGGAATTAACCCCTCATCCCTAGAAAAAAATGTGTTTTTTTTTGAAGCCTATAAAATGTCTTCAATATTTTTTCCCGCCTTGAATGAGCATCTCCTAACCGGGGTGATAATTATTTCGACGTGGCATGGGTGCTGCTGTGTTCCCACATACCTATTAATGCGGAATAATTAAGGAACATTATATAAACAGTAAAATATGTTTAGTAATGGCAATTTATAATATTATCTAGGAGCACGGCAAAAAATATCATTCTGGTTAGTAGGCCCCTAATAGTAGGTACATTACATCAGAGGCCGGGAAAATGAGGATTTCCGGCCAAGTAGGTATATACCGGATAGTGATACGAGGCCGGGAATCCGTTTTCACGACGAGGCATGTATAGTGCTTTTCTCAAACATACAATGAAATAAAAAAATATAGTTCAAAGAACAACATTTTATTAATTGACAAATAGGACATTTTAGTCTAACAACCAACCTGCTTTTTGTCAAACCAGCCAGCTGTGTGAATGACCTTGTTGTTGAAACCAAAAAAAAGTTACTTTGCAGGCCTAGGCCTGAAAAGCAGTATGAAATTCCTTTACAGTCCTCTCGAGTTGTTGCGCCCAAAAAGCGATACTTCCGAGCCTATTATAAGGAACGTAAAGACAATATTTCATTGCATGTTTGAGAATAAATCATTTTCATAATTTTTTTTGCTAAGTACTTAGTAATCGGTAATTCTTTTCAAGGATTTTTTTTTTAATTTTATCCATCATGAAGCAAATTACTTACACATAATATAAAATCAAATCTGTTTCAGAATTTCCCGCGAGATGGGCGTAGAAAGGTTCATCCACCTGAGCTACCTAAATGCTGAGCCGAACCCGACGCCACTGGTGCTGGGCAGGCCGTCCATGTTCAAGATCACCAAGCACCAGGGCGAGTGTGCCGTGCGCGAGGAGTTCCCTACCGCCACCATCTTCCGCGCTTCAGACATCTATGGCCAGGAAGATAGGTTCATCAGGTATTTAAGATCGCTTGATAAAATCAAAATCAAAATGTTTATTCTCTTATACTTAAGAGCCCTACTGGGCGCAAGCGCACTTTTACATGTCTGAATCTGAATCTACCGGCAATTCGCGAGAGCAGACCGCTGTTGAGAAGAAAGCCGAAAGAAATTCAACAGTACAATTATATTATAAATAGCTAAAATTTATATATCTAAGTAAACCAAAGTAAAGTTTTCTAACGCCGAGATAAGGATCCTACCAAAATTTGCTGGTCCTACCCCCGCCGCCCGTGCTAGGTAGGCACTCACAATGTCTTGGCCTAAAGTTAATATGGTTTCTTAACATTTGCAGAACCTTCGCGTCCCCATTCCGCATCCACGGCAAATTCATGCCGCTGTACAAGGCGGGCCTGGCGACCATCAAGCAGCCCGTGTTCGTGTCGGACGTCGCGCAGGGCATCGTCAACGCGGCGCGTGATCCCGACACCAGGTGTCAGGTCTACCAGGCCGTCGGGTAAGCCTCTCTTACATAAGAGACCTTATTCCTTAAAAAATTTTTTTTTTTCATATTATGACAACTATATTGATAATTTTAACCAACTTTTTGAAGTGAATAATACTATTCCCCGAGTTCTAGGTAGTAACATAGCTATTTCATGCTTTCATTGTGTGCAGTCGAAAATAAGTTGAAATAACTAATTTTCCGCGTGAATTTCGTCAATTTCGAGTAGTTTTTGAAACAAAAATTATCAATTATTAATTCAAACTGTAGGTTTCAAATATCTACCAATAAATCCCAATAGCCCTGTTCTAGGTAGTAACATCGATAATATGTTAAGAAACATGTTTGATCATAGACAAAAATGACTAAAATAATCAGCATTTTATAAGGAATAAGGCCTCTTAAGAGGGCGCCAACGCGTTGGCTAGCTCTCTCTCTCACTGAGCGTAAGCGTGAGCGAGATGGAAGTGCGTGCTCGGAAGCGCGGAAATCATGTTTTTTGAGTTGTGTCATAAACGTGTGCATTTTATACTGAAAATAGTTTTACAGTTTTAGAGAACCTTTAATTGTGCATCTATTAAGCTAAAAAACATTCTTATAAATGGAAGGGTTTTGAAGATCCAACCGAAAATATCTAAAAAAAGGGTTATGTTTGAGATAAAAGTATCGAGAAAATTATTACCAATCGTATTTTCACGTTGACAAGATTATAGAAAAACTGTTTAAGTTTCTTATTTCCAAGGGACAGATTTTTAATCACTAGGGATGTTGAGATCTAGGATCATTCACCTGACGAATTGTGCATGGGTGGGCTCTTAAATAAATAAATATCGGACAACCTCACACACATCAATCTAGTCACACAGTAAGCTCAAGTAGGCTTGTGTTAAGGACACTAGACGACGATAAATATACTTATATAGATAAATACATACTTAAATAACATTCAAATAACAGGCACAAATGTTCAAGTTCATCACACAAATGTACGAGGGGCGTCTGAAAAGTTCTAAGCCTAAGGTATTTCGAGGTTATATATGCGTTTATGATACTGGCCACTAGAAAGGCCATTTAAAAACAAATTATTAAAAAATAACATGTCACGTTTTTATTATTCTGTTTCGAGATATTCAACGGAAAAGTACATCATGTGTGAATTACCAACGAATATTACGAAAATTGAGCACCGTGCTGTAATTAAATTCCTTACAAAAAGTGACAAATCACCGCAGTGTATTTTTGAGGAAATGGCTATTATTTACGGTGATTCTGGGCCTTCTTATGCCACAGTCAAAAAGTGGAGTCGCTTATTTAAACTCGGACGGGAATCGATCGAAGACGACCCCCGCTCAGGGCGGCCAATATCGGTAGTGACCGAAGAAAACGTAGCAAAAGTCAAAAAGCTGGTATTAGAAGATAGAAGAATTAAGGTTTGGCAAATAGCTGAGGTCTTAGGTATTAGTAAAGAAAGAGTCGGAGAAATTTTACATGAACATTTGTACATGAGTAAAGTCAGTGCTCGTTGGGTACCGAAAATGCTAACGGCCTTCGATAAAGTACGTCGTGTGGAAACTTCTCGGGCGTTTTTAGAATTGTGCGAAGATGATTTAGATGAAGTTTGTTCCCGAATAGTAACTGTTGATGAAACATGGATCAGACAGTATGATCCGGAGTGTAAGTCTGAGTCGATGCAGTGGATTGAAAAGGGTGAAAGGCCGCCGAAGAAATTTAAAGTGCAAAAGTCGGCCTCTAAGTTAATGGCTACGGTATTTTGGGATTGTGATGGCATTCTTTTAATCGATTATTTAGAAAAAGGCTCTACGATAAACGGAACTTATTATGCAAATCTAATAAGACAGGTGCGACAAGCCATAGTTGAGAAAAGGCGGGGTAAACTAAGGAAAGGCATTTTGTTTTTGCAAGACAACGCACCCGTTCACACCGCTAATGTTGCGAGGCGTGCTCTGAAGGAAGTTGGTTTTGACGAAATTGACCACCCACCCTACAGCCCAGATCTAGCCCCAAGCGATTATTTTCTATTCAATAATTTGAAGAAAGAGTTGAGGGGAAAGCGATTTAGAAGTGACGAAGAGATGAAGGCGGCTGTACAGGAGCATTTTGAAGGGCAAAATGAAGATTATTTTTTTAATGGCCTAAAAGCACTGTATAAAAAATGTAAAAAATGCATTGATTTAGGAGGAGACTATATTGAAAAATAAACACGAGTTCATTTGTGTAAATTGTTTTTTTCTATCTTAGGCTTAGAACTTTTCAGACGCCCCTCGTACTGCACGACTTTTGCACCTGCAACCAATCGCCCTATGAACATTGTCTACGCTTTGTTTACCGTTATCCTTCACTCAAGTCAAAAGTATGTTCCACCTCTAAATTTCTTCAGTAAATGTAGGTTGCTGCCAGGTCTCAGGAGTGTAGTACGCCGGTAGCGTATCAGCTGCATCAGCGATACGGGCCCCCGGCATGTTGTAAATATCAATAAATAAATAAATATCGGACAACCTCACACAAATCAATCTAGTCCCACAGTAAGCTCTAGTAGTAGGCTTGTGTTAGGGACACTAGACGACGATAAACATACTTCTATAGATAAATACATACTTAAATACAAATAACATTCATGACCCAGGCAATATTTGCCCTCGCCGGGATTCGAACCCAGGACCGCCGGCTCAGTTAGGCAGTTGCTTAACCACTGCGCCAGCCGCGTCGTCTTGTTGTGCCCTCGCTTTTAATGAAATAATGAAATATGGTGAGTCGGGGTTATTGTAGCTATGGGGTTATTGTATGTTCTTACCATTATAATGGTCTGTGACCCTTAAAATGGTCTGTGTATATATAGGATTGTGTATATATACCATTGGTCTGTGTATCCTATATATACACAGACCATTATAATGGTAATAAGATACAATAACCCCATAGCTACAATAGCCCCGACTCACCTTAATGAACTTTATTCTGCAAGTAGGCCACAAGGGCACTTTTACATGTCTGAGTCTACGGGCATTTCACAAGAGGAGACCACTGTTGAGAAGAAACGCCGAAAGAAACTCAACAGTCAGTCATTTTCTCAGAAAGCATAAGTAACAACAACTATTACAATGATATGAACTTAACTATACGTAGTTCTACAAGAAAACATATTAAAAGTGTATTTTAAGACATAAGTGAGGAAAAGTGTAAGAATAAAATAGAAAATACAAGAAAGCCTGACGGTTTATCACAATGTATGTGCGTTTGATATGCTTTCTTATTAGAACTGTGTCCCTTAAACTAGTTAGGTTTTCGTCGGCCTCCCGACATTTTTGATAGGTACAGGGTTGTCTAGATCTAGCTACGTCACTGGCCAGTCCTTAATTATTTGGGTTACGTTAGATCTTTAGTCAAGTGGCATATCTTACCGCGACTTCGGTTGTCGCGCGACTCAGCAGCACCTGTCTTGCTCGAACGGCATTGAAAGGAGGGTGACAGGTAGTATTTGTCGCGTGACAAAGAGTCGCATTTCACAGTTATGCTAGACGTGCTGGAGGGCTAGGCGGTGATGGACGTACCTGGGGAAGCCTCCAATTGACCCAATCTTTTCTATTGCACAAGAGCCGTTGACTAATGTTTCGAAATAAGGTAAACGTCCCTGTGCTCGGCACGCTAATGCCTAATTGGAGCGGAGCGAGCGAAGCTCCCATGGATCGACTCGAATGGACTTTGTGACAATGCGCAGATCTCAGCGAGTTCTCAACCAATTTTAGAATTTTTTGTTTTAAAATGCAAAAATTAAATTTCGCTAGGTCGTGACGGAGAGAAAATTCCGAAAAAAAAAAAAACTCCGCTCCAATTTATGGTGCCAGCTTAGCCGGTGGCTGACTCTGCATCGACCTAGTAGTCGACACCGTGCTGTCACCTCTATTGCTAAGGTCATAACATTCAAGATGACAACTATTGGAACAGTGTCGAACACAGGGACGTTTACTATGTAAATTTGATATATTACTGTTTCAGACCGAAGCGCTACGTGTTAGCGGACCTGGTGGACTGGTTCTACGCGCTGATGCGCAAGGACAAGGACTGGGGCTACAAGCGCTTCGACATGAAGTACGACCCGGTGATCGGCATCAAGGTGGCGCTCATCAACCTGCTGTCGCCCGGGTACCCGATGGGCAACGTCTGCTGGGAGGCGTTAGAGAAGGTCAGCCGATAGGGTCAGCCCGTCTAGCACAACTAAGCTTCGCGACTATTGAGGACAGCGAAGAAAGAGATAAAGTCGGGGATAGTGCAATACCGCGTAAACAACAGCTGTGATAAAGTTTCATTTTAATAAAATACTTAGCATTTGTTTGAGTATTGATTCGTATCTACACTTGTTACTTACGCGGTATTGCACAATCTCCGACGATAAGTAATATGTCTCGCGCGAGAAAGAGATGCGTGTCACAGTTGTGCCAGAGGTGCTGAATGGATATCAAGAAAGAATTGTTGTTTTGTGGTATTGTTTTTTGTAGATAATATTGTATACGCATAGACCTATAGTACTTTATTTTCTTTTTTTTTCTCCGCTTCTGTATGTATACTTATATTGTTAATATCGTTTTTTAATGTTGTGCCAATAAAGCTAATTTGAATTTGAATTTGAAGAGCGGGCATAGGATAGGATTTCTCAAATTCAGGTGCGCGGGCCAACAACAGGGTTAGCATATCTTGCCGCGACTTGCTTGTCCCTGTCTTGCTCCCACGGTATTGAAAGGAAAGTGACAGGTATTATTTGTAGCGCGACAAAGAGTCGCGTGTCACAGTTATGCTGGACGTGCAGGGCTTTGCCAGAGTTCATAGAGGGTTTGCAACGATTATACGATGATACGACATCGACAGGTGACGGGTGTTAACCGCGCGTTTTGTTTTTTAAATATATTTAGTACACAGTCGTCTGGAAATGGGACCGCAAATTAAAGATCATAAAAACATAGACTGCAAATCGATAACTTTGATATTTTCCCCAAACTGTTGCAAATTTGCAGTGTGCAAACAAAATTATTGCTTTTGAACATACTTAAAACAACTGGTGTATAGTGTGGTCCAGTTGTGTTCTTTCTAATAAATGACTTTTCTTTTGACGTGATAACGTCTTATAAATCGATGAACGCCGGCTGTACACACGAAAAAGCAATGACTCATTGTCACGTTCCGCCTGAGCCGATCGTGCAAGCGAGAGCGCGGAACAAGCGATAGAGAGGTATGATCGGTCTAAGCGTTCGGCTAGTGACGCATCTTTCTCTCTTCCACTCCATCGGCCGGCACACGTGATAACGTAAAATTATCGTCCGTAAACCGACTTTACAGACAACCAATTTGTTTTTCTATTACAGGAATCCACCACTGACGTCGTGGACCCGAAACTCCCGTCGCTCCTGGATCTGGGAGTGAACCTGACCGAGATCGAGAGCCAGGCGCCTTGGGAGCTGAAACCCTTCCGCGCCTACATGTACTACAACGACAAAGTTGGCGAGTTCGCCAAACCCCACCCTCCGAAAGTCGCCTGTTAATTTAGATCAATTCTAGCAGCAAAATCAAAAAGGAAATGTAGTCTTTCCCTTGAGACATTCTTTTTAGACATATGTTCAACATTTAATAAATTATGTTTGTTTTATTGTGATTATTATTTTAGCAGCGGGACAATGAATGACAGACTACCTACTAATGCCTTCTTACTTTTGCCAACTAGTTATTGTTGCGTGGCGGTAAGATGGCGTGAGCAGTATAATATCCCATCAAAAACATTAATGTTAAATGAGAGCCAAGTTCAATATCGCGTGCAACGCTGTCGAATTCACCGACAAAAGAATTGAGATTTATATGGGTGCCAAGTTCTTTGCTCTAAAATGTTTAGATACAAGAACATGCAACATACTAAAATAAATGTAAATAACAAATTTTTTTTCGGGTACCTCGTACGCCTAAAGTGGGGGTGATTTTGTTTTCGTTCCAACACTATGTGTGGGGTGTCGTGGAATAGGTCTTTTAAAAATAAAGTCAGCAGTTTTGTAAATATTCACGCCGAAAATAAAAAAAAGGTTCCCCCCCTCTAACTTTTCAACCACCAAAATGAGGCCTTATAAGTACTTTCAATGAAAACTATATTGAATAAAATCAGTAGAGCCGTTTTTAGCCGTAAGCTATCGCAAAATTTCATAATTTTCTTTAAAATGACGTAAGTGCTGCGCGGTGTCCTTATACTTCGAACATTACACATATTAGTTCAGTTCCATACTGCATTAAAACATTCCGCTCAATCTGGCGCGTATAATCGATAACTTTCTTCTTAAGGTTATATTTACATTAAGTATATTTGCACGTTTTAGTTTGTTCGTTTGTCTATCACTTCAATGTCTAGTTTTCTGTCTCATTTGCTCAAAGGTTAACTGGAAGAAATCCCTTACAGGGATAAGTTCGCCCTTGTACACATGTATTGTTTTTGAGTTTTTGTCATCATTGTTTTATGTGCAATAAAGTGTTTACATACATACATACATACATACTTCCAGAAGGTAATAAGTAATTGCAGTTACTTTGGCATTTACGACCTTTTTATAGAGCTTGAAATCTTTCTCGCTATTTAAACTTCGGGCTTAAAACCGCTGTTTCAAGCCCGTCTATTGTGAAGGATGAGCAACTACGGAACCCTACACTCAGCGTGGCCCGACATGCTCTTGGCCGGTTTTTGATTATTAGTTAGTCAGTGCTAAGAATACCGTTTTTTGGACTTTAATATTTCAATAACTATTTCACCTATATTTATGAAATGTGGGGTTCTATTTGTTCTAAAGGATCTTAATACATAAGCCAAATTTCATTTTTTTTATGTTAAATAGATTTGGAGTTATTGAGGGGTCAAAAGCGGCTACAAACGGTTCGTGTAATATAACACACGGCTGCTGCTCGCCAGTTCCTGGGCTGGACACGCTGCCGCGTGTCTAGATCTGATTCCGATCAACCTATTTAGATTTCGATAAGCGACATTAATTAACTGACTTCCAAAAAGGAGGTTCTATATTCGACTGTATTTATTTCTATGGAGAGGAGTCACTATTTCAGGATTTTTTTTTAACAAAGTGGTGCCGTATTTGTATGGCGCCGGCCGTATAGCGCCACCTTTTGGTAAAAAAAAAATGTCCTTTCATCACGCCTAAACCGTTGGACGGATTTTAACCAAGTTTGGTATAGGGATAACTAGACATCCAAAGACGGTTATAGGTTACTTTTTAGGCTTGTGTTATGGGTACTAGACGACATTATACGAGTATGCTGCGTTAGATTCCAACTGGAGTTGTCTCATATTCAATAATACGTGATAATTGGTTATGATCAGTCCTTGTTCCAGTGCGACCCGTCGGGAGCCTACTTCGCCTGGAAGGCCACCGCCATGGGCAAGAACTTCAACAACGGGAAGACTTTTTTGGAGAAGAGGTACACGGAAGATCTGGAACTGGACGACCCTGTCCACACAGCCATCCTCACGCTGAAAGAGGCTTCGAGGGACAGATGACTGCTGACAATATTGAGGTGGGCATTTGTGACGCGGCTGGGTTCCGCCGCCTGGAGCCCGCACACGTCAAGGACTACCTCGCCAACATCCCCTAAGATTACTATTCCTCTACCAGGGTTACACCTCCCACTGTACATTTCTCAACGGCATATTATTATATTTTGACGACGCGGTTGGCGCAATTTGTAGTGCATCTAGGCTAGCATATCTTGCCACGGCTTCGCTTGTCGCGCGACTCAGCATCACCCGTCTAGCTCGCACGGTATTAAAAGAAAAGTGACAGGCAGTCGCGTCTCACTGTTATGTTAGAGGTGCAGCTACCTACTGAGACGGTGGTCCGGGTTTCGAATCCCGGCAAGGCACATCTATAATTATATATCATGTTATGTATATCGTCATCTAGTACCCATTGTACAAACTTTGAGACTAGATCAATAGATCTACACAATAGTGTGTGTTACACAATAGTGTAAGATTATCTCAAAGTATTTATTTATTATAAGAGGAAGCCGAAAGTTCCCAAGACTCAACCCTCAGGGAAATGACGACTTACAATCCACAAAATACAATGCTGACCCATCATGAGACCATGTGTAATTCATTAATATTAGCAGCAGCCAAATCAAGACAGCCAATTGCTATGATTTTAAGAACATTATCACTTGTACATTGTCAATACTACATACTGTATTTAGTTGAATGTACAGTCAAGTTCATAAAATTATAAACATTCATTTTTGCACATAAGTTTAAGAACTTCACTGTACACAAGGTATATCAGTTTGTTTTATTTTATTGGTACTATTGATTTACAAAGGGAATTCAGGCAAACAGACCAAAAGTATAGATAGGGTGGTACATATAATAATTATCAACAATTAGCCGCGTCCACACTGGGCAAGCCGCCTCGCGCGGCAATTGCCGCGCGCGGCGGCGCGCTCTGTGTACGCGCCTCGCCCGCGGCGCCCGCACGCTTTGCCTCGGCCGAGCCGCGCGCTGTCGGTTTTTGTCCGTGCTCAAAGGTGCCTCGGTCGTTTACCGCGCGCAGTGTGGACGTACACGTGTTTGCTTCGGTCAAATTATGACAGATAAAACAAAATGGCGTGCGACACTTACGTATTACGCGAAACGGAATAACCGTAACTAAATATTATGTGCTATTTGTTTGTTTTAAACATAAAAAAATATTGAATTAGCTTTTTTTTGGAAAATTCTTTGTATGAACGTAGCAACAAGTCAAAAATCAAAAGCTGATTGCGTGCGGCGGCGCCATATTGTTTTATCTGTCAAATGGGCGAACAAGACGGCTCGGGCTTGCCGCGCGCGGCATTCGGTGAGCGTAATTTCATCCAATGCCCGAGGCATGCGCCGAATGCCGCGCGCGGCAATTGCCTCGCGAGGCCGCTCGCCCTGTGTGGACCCGGCTATTAACCAGCTTACAAAAACAACTCCCTGTCTCAACTTGTTGGTCACTAGTGTAAAGTTCAGCTAAATAAAACAATAAAGTACTTTAGTTTTTTTTTATTGTAAACTTATTTAAGGTGCGGGTCTGCTGCCTCGGCCGAATCCTCCCCTCTGTAACAAAAATTAAAATTGATTACCAAGGCATTAAAATAAGTCAGTATTTTTTAATGCCAACTGCTTGCAACCCACCTGCTTATAGCCCGGAGAACTGATTGCAGATGCATAAAAAAAATGTTATTTGCATCTAAATGTAGAAATCAGGGGGCATGGGCAAATGTAGTTAAGTCAGGTTTTTGGCGTTTTGCTCTCTGATGTTACTGGTAACTATTCTAGCATTTGTAAAGGTATGAGGTGTGCAATTAAAAGGCATCTAGATACAACAAAAATAAATTCTGTACAGGTCCTTTGTACTAAGTGATTTGTCAAAAATGGATGGGTATTTTTGAAGCAGTGCACTTGGCTTCTCTACAAGCATTATCATCTGTGCAAAGCGTTGCTATTATGAATCCTACAGATATTATAAATGTGAAAGTTTGTGAAAATGCTTATGATTAGATGTTTGTTACATGATAATGCATTAACTAATATTCAAATGAATATTCGCACCCAAATTGATTAGGTCAGGATTAAATCATAGGTTCCCCGTATTTCTCAGTCATGGAGACAGAAGGGAGCAGGCAGTTAAGGTAAGGGGTGCGGTAGGGTAAGTACTAGTACAAAACAATACTTACGAATTCAACATCAGCAGAGCCAGGGCCGACATCAGCTTTCTTGTCGTGCGGTGCACCACCGGGGCCAGTAGGCGCGCGGCGGTAGGCCGAGCGGTCCTCGGCAGCACGCGCGGGCGCGTCGGGGCGGCCCACTGTGCCACGTCGGACTGTCTCTGTGCGTACGGAACGCTTGAGGGTGGAGGGCACAATTTCAGGGGGGAGGTGCAGGAATATCCTCAGGTATTCAATACCCTCATTTGTGAGGTACCTGAAATATACAAATATATGTTTTAAACAAGAATATATTAACATTTTAGTTAAACTGTGGTTTAACAGGCGGCTGCCTGCTGATTGGATAGATTATTTTACAGTCAGCAGTTTCCTCCTCACTTGACTATTTATTGAAGTATATGTACTTTGTGTAAGATATTGGAACTCAGGAGGCACACAGGTTAATCTGAGGTGTCAAAAGTTACATACTGGCAATAAGCAAAATCTTATTGCGAAATTCATACAAAGATGCGACCTTAGTGTGGCAAAATATCTGGCTATCGAAAATTGCCATAAACTGAATTCAATACTGTATGTGACTCAATAGACTCAATATAAACATGTCTACTGACATTACAAAATTCTTCTTTTAGACACCAATGTGTGTGTAAATAGCCAAACAGAATGATTTATTAAATACACAGAGGTTTCCAGGCGTATTTATTCTAAGTACAGAGGTTAATAGCGCAATTAGGATAGAAGGAGTTCATTAAAAAGGCAATTAAGTGTCATAATGATCAAAAACTAACAACTTTAAAAACAATACCTAGTATTTCATTCTTACCAGTAGAAGTGCCTCCACGCAAACTGTTCCTTGACATAACCTCTGGACTTGAGAGACTGCATAGCTTTGATCACTTGCAGGTTGGGGATCTTCTCGAGGTCCGGGTGTTTGGGGGCATGGTAGTCCTTCTTGGCTACCATAACGCCCTCCTTGAATAAGTATTCATAGATCGCGACACGGTTTGTTTTTGGCATCAACATCTTGACGGCCTATCTGTAAAACAAGGGTGAGATAGGGCTTAGAGGTTATAGACACATAACACGAATTATACCGTATTATCACAAAATCACCGGGTCGATTCACAATTCCGTTCAAAAAACGTCATTTTTCAAAACATATTGCTTAACTATTTATTGATTAACTAAATAAAATCGGATTTATTTTCCGGATTTGTACCTTTCGCCAACTTTGACAAACAGAAAAGAGATCACAGATAATCGAAAAAAATATAATCGAACGTGACATTAGTAAACTTGTTTACGAAGTAAGTTGTAAATATTATATTGAAGAATTTGAATAAAAATTGACGCTTTTAGATTTTTTTTAGGTCTTATAGATATGAAATACATTTTCATTTGAATACAGTTTTTATCATCTTCCTAATATAAAATAATTAATCTATTAATTACGAAAGTATACCATCGTAAAATGGTTGAATAGCTGGTTTTATAAATTATAAGTATTTTCTAAATTCTTATCCTTGGTTTATACTCGGCGCGGCGAACCTTGATCCCTATGACAGCTGTCAGTTCAGTACAGTATCCGTCAAAAATGTTACCATTTGACAGATATTGTAGTGAACTGACAGCTGTCATAGGGATCAAGGTTCGCCGCGCCGAGTATAGTAAATTAACATTCCCAAAAGCAATTACTTCTATACTGTGCAGAATGCGCCTGGGACATGTTAGTACCCCGGCTCATTTGCACAAACTGAATATCGTCCCTAGCCCCTTATGCCCCTGTGGCGAATACGGAGACCTAAACCATGTTGTTTTCTCATGCTCGCTGTACGATCGGTCTAACTTCCTACTACAACTCCAAAGTATTAATATTCCTTTTCCAACATCCATAACCTGCTTATTGTATTTAAAATCATATGACGTATATAAAATAATATCATTATATTTAGAAAAAAATGATATCAAAATTTAGAAAATTATATATTTGTATTAAATATAACATGTATGACTGTAATCCCGAATCCCAATCCTTTCTTTTCCAAATTTCCGTTCCTTTGTTTATTATAATTTGATAAGTTTCCCTATCTTTCTACTTCAACACTTGACATTGGCTAATCACTGTAAAGCCAGAAAAAAAAAAAAAAAAAAAAAAAAAAATTCTTATCTGTAGTCAGGACCTGTCACGTCACTGTCATGTCAATCAAACAAATGTCAAACTGGCTTCGCGTTGCTGTGTGTTCACCAGAATATTTTCTATTTACTAGTGTTTTATAAGAATTATATAAAGAACAGCCTAATGCTTATGACTACGACTACACCGAATTAGTTAAACCAAAAATGGATTTCCAAAATAGACCCGGTGGTAAAACCGGTGGAGGCGGCGTAGCATCATGGTCCGAAAGCAACAGGGATCGCCGCGAGAGACTCCGGCAGCTTGCCTTGGAGACAATCGACTTAAACAAAGATCCATATTTTATGAAAAACCATCTGGGTACATATTTTCAGTAATCTAACCTATTAAGCTAACCTCGTTTCTTTACTAAACACTTTTTTTATGTTATTTTTTACCATAGTATTCTGTACCAGGTCTTGTGACTGAAGTGGAGTACTTCGACATAGACGTTAATCAACCTTAACTATGTAATCAATATACTCACTGCCATTATTACTATTTACAGGGTCATATGAATGTAAACTGTGTCTAACTCTCCACAACAATGAAGGGAGTTACTTGGCTCATACTCAAGGCAAAAAGCATCAGGCCAATTTGGCCCGAAGAGCTGCCAAAGAGGCAAAAGAGGCACCTCAGCAATTGGCCCCTGAAAAGCCCAGAATTGAGCCTAAAAAGTTTGTGAAGATTGGACGGCCTGGTTATAGAGTAACCAAGCAGAAGGATCCAGAAAATGGCCAGCAGAGCTTACTGTTCCAAGTTGATTACCCTGGTTTGTATTGTCATTTCATAACATGTTATCTATGACAAAACATAACAATGTTAATACTAGAAGTAATCCACCCCTATATTCTGACACCTGCCATTTCAATACATTTTAAACCATAAAATCGATTTTAGTATGTATATAGAGCTAAAGAGGGTCATGTTTTTTCAAGATGAGCATAATATCTTCTTTTTTTTTTTCTCATAATTCATAAGTCTTAATTACATTTCAGAAATTGCTGAAGGTGTTCAACCAAGACATCGCTTCATGTCAGCCTATGAACAAAAAATTGAACCTCCAGATCGCAGGTGGCAATACTTACTATTTGCTGCAGAACCGTACGAGACTATTGCCTTCAAGGTGCCAAGCAGAGAAGTTGAAAAGCATGACTCCAAATTCTGGACCCATTGGAATAAGGACACCAAGCAATTCTTCTTGCAATTTGCTTTTAAGATGGAAGCATTGCGCATGCCGCCGCCTCCTATTAAGATGTGGGAAAACCATGGAATGCGACTGCCCCCTCCACCTGGAGCGCCTATGATGGGAGTGCCCCCACCACCCCCTCTATTACCGGTACCCCCACCACCACCATCGATGTGAAGTGATTTGACACAATAAATATTTGATTATTTTATGAATTTGTTGTTTTGAATAGTTATCATCAGACCTAGGAATCCGTGGGGCAAATTTCGTTGACAGGTAGGGACATCCTATATCGACAAATTAAATTATCGATGTTCGTTTTATATACTAGTGTAAAAATAAGTTTTTATTAAAAGTAAAAAATAATAATTACGTAATAACTCAATACTCTTCTTCGTTTTTAAAGAGAAGAGAATATTTTTTGCGATGAAAGGTGGATTGACATTTGTTACAGTATAGCCTATACCCACGTTTAATTATTTCAGGTTGTTTTTTAAGCAATTCTTCTATTTTTTTAGGAGGTATTATTTATTTATATAAAATACTTATTAACGTGTTTACAAATGACACTGTCCGACGACATTGACAAGTACCTATTGTTTTATAGCGAGTTAGCGATTGTCTATGTAGGTAATTTACTTCTACTGAATTATCAAAAGAGGTTGAGATAATTATTAACTATTTTGTAGTGCTATAGGTATTACACCCTACCTTTATATTAAATATTGTAACCTAACGATTATTTAAAATATGCTATGTTGAACAATTGAACAAAAAAACACACAATGTTGGGGGCGATCACTAGTATATAGAACGAACATCGATAGTTTAATTTGTCGATATAGGATGTCCCTACCTGTCAACGAAATTTGCCCCACGGATTCCTAGGTCTGGTTATCATTTATTTATTACATATAGTGTGTATGTAAAAAATAAAACCTAATTAACTTAGGACAGTAGTGTATTTTTATATTGTATGTGGAAAACCCAAGAAATGTGCATAGTACAGTGAAAGCTATCCTACACTGACAAGTTCATTCACCTACTGAGTGCAGATGTGGATTTTTTTACGATTATTTTCGTAATGGAATACGAATAAATTCTACTTTTACCCCGGGTCCACACTATCGCGAAGTTGGGCAAAGTATGAGTTTCTGCAGCCCTAGTTACCCTAGCTTACACTATCGGCGAAGTTGACCGAGGTTTGGGCGAATATGATATTGTGTAGGGCACTTCGCTGCAGAAACTCATAGATACTTCGATCAACTTAGCAATATTGCGACTCCACACTACTCGCAAACTTTGCCGAAGAATGGGTTTCCGCAGCGAAGTGCCCCATCACACTAACATATTTTCAGCCAACTGCGAGTAGTGTGGAGCCGGGGTTCAACTTTTCGAGTAAGTAGTGTAAATATAAATGTTCTTGTTTTTAATATTTTATTACGATTATAGATAGTTACCCTTTTTTTTTCAACAATATTCACTTCACATTGAACAATATTATATTTCATCATAATTATATATAAATCAAACGCAATATTCTTGTAACGGAACGTTATGTAACGGTTTCTGCCGGGAAAATAATAATACCTTGTATTGTAATGCGAATGAATGAATGCATATGCAGTGCAATGCAATGCAATTTGGCGCGCGTTCGCTCAACGGACGGACGGAGCGTTGAGCCGTTGACTGTGTGTGTACATTTTCGACTGTTAGTGTTATATTTTGCTTGATTTTTTGTTGTTTGAGTGATATTACATTAAAAAAATATGTTTTCCAAAGCCAAACGATTTGACCAATTAGGTAAGTAACATTTAGAAAGATTTCTTATACAAGTGGTTTGGATTATTTATCTTTGCGTAAGATAATACAAATAGATGTAATATTAAGTCTGCAATAACAAAATTACAACCAACAAACGTCTAACAAATTTGTAATTATTTACTCTTATGATTTTTTTTTTTATTGTTTGAAATCTAGAAATTAAAAAAATATATTTATGAAAACAAGCATAATGTTAAAAATTTTTTCATTGCTAAGCGAGCTCTGTGGGGCTTTCATCTATTTCATAACATTACTTTATCATCGCTATTAGGTACACGCATAAAGTGTAGAAACACCAAGTTTGTATGGGCACCTGTGATTGAACATCTACATAAGTTGCACTGCATAACTATTCCGTTCTTTGTAGCTCTCAAGAACCAATTAAAAGAAACACAGAAGCCAGAGCCGGAGAAGGTGAAGCTGGCAGTGAAACCACCAGCAGTGGCATATAAGGCTAAGCCCACCATAACTCCTCTGAAATCCAAGACCTGCAGCGATGTGCAGTCCCAGTGCAGCTCCGTGCCCAGTGTCACCTCTTTTGTCACAGTAAGCCATTTATTATTTTTTATAATATTGAGTCAAAATCACTTCACAATCATACATAAGTATAATTGTACAGGCAAAAATAATCATAACTGAAATATTTTTCAATTGTTTGCTTTAAGTTTTAAATATGTAACTATCTTTATGTATTCTTTTATCCCATGAATTGCAGATTATCAAATATTAAACCTGTAAGGAATCAAAGTATTTCCCTATAGGTGTAGTTGTGAATCACAATTAAGTCCTGCCTGTCCTTCTTACATTGCAGTGGATCACATTACATTTCACTTTCATGTTTAACTTTGTGTCAATATTTATAAAGATATAGTTATTTAAGTGAATGTGGACCTCAGTTAGTTATAACTTTATTTTATAAGAAACTGGTATTCAGTATTCTTGATTATAACTTTTATAATAAAGTTATATAATATATTCATTTATTTTCCACATATAGTTCTAAAAAATAAGAGTCAGATTTGAACTTGTAGTTTTTATGTAGGTACTTATACAACATTGTCATCTTTTAATAAAAACATGTTATGGTTCAACTGTTGCAACACTGCAATGTTGAACATCAGGTTAAAAGACCATATAAGATGTACTGACATAAGGAAAATAACAAAAGTAACAGATATAGTACAAACAGTTTGTAAACTGAAGTGGAGATGGGCGGGACACGTTGCCAGATTAAAGGACGGACGCTGGAGCGAGAGGGTCATTCAATGGTATCCTAGAGATGGAAAGAGAGAAAGAGGCAGACCAAAAAAGCGTTGGAGTGATGACATTATCATAACCGCTGGTGGAGACTGGCAGAGGCATGCAAGGGATCGGCGCACGTGGCACAAGATGGAGGAGGCCTATGCCCAGCAATGGGCGCCCAAACAACCAGAAAACTTTCAGGACAGTGGCTTATGAAAGATTATTTTCATTTACTGTCTGAATTATATAGAAGTAATTTAATTGTTTAATTGTAGCAATGTTTGGAATAAAGAGGCTTTATTATTATTATTATTCCCTTTATTCATTTTTGTACTTAGGCTAGGTTTTTTTTACAATAAATTTATATAAAAAGTAAAATATAAAAAATACATTACAAATATAAACACATTCTAAAAAAAACCTAACCTAGGGTGCCGCCGGCAGCGGGGCAGGGCCCAGGCTACCGGTGGTTAGGGCTGCAGAGAGAGGAACCTCCTGACGATGCGCGCCGTGTCCAGGAGTACCGCCTTCTGTATCTGGCCCTTGATCCAGCCATCTAGCGAGAGTCTCTTAAGATGTTTGTCGAGACTCTTCGCTATAAGACCGTTCGCCGAAACGACTATCGGGACAATGATCGTCGAGTCAACATCCCACATGGCGGTGACCTCGTGAGCCAAGTCAAGGTACTTGCTGAGTTTGTCCTTCTCGGCTTTCACGAGGTTCTCGTCATGGGGGATGGTGATGTCGACGAGCACTGCTTGGCGCTTGGATCGATCTACCAAAACGATGTCAGGCTTATTGGCTACAATAGTCCTGTCCGTGATGATAGATCGATCCCAATAGAGCGTGGCACGACCATTCTCAAGGACTGGCATCGGTGCGTACTTATTATTATTATTATATGGTTCAACTGTTGTATATGCAAACTATTTCAGATTTTTATTTTTTTTTTAAGAAAGAGGGATTACTCTTTCTTATTGGGATGCCTACTCTAATCCATCTACCAACCATCTGCAATTTTACAAAAATTAAGTGCAAAAATAAAAGCATCACCACATTCACTGACGATATTGCACCATCAGAATTACTACTATTTTTTGCATAATCCTTAGGTAATATTATTTTTTGCGTGATTATAAAACAATTTATTGACTTACAGCCCAAACCAATTACAAATAAGAAAATTGTCAAAGCACCCTCCAGCCTTAAAAAGCCATTACCACAAGCCCAAAAAATACCAACTGGAAGCAAAACTGAAACCTGCAAGGTAGCCACGGAAGACATTATCAAAGCTCAAGAAGCTGAAATTAGGTAATGTTTTTCTGTAAATAATGTCTGAATGTATTTGCTCCTTTAATTCCTTCCAAACTTTCTTAACTTTGTATTGCTAAAATTTTCAGGAACAAAGATTACACTATTGCGGAATATAATAAGCAAATTGAAGAACTCAAAAATGAAATTGCAAACTTTCAAAAACAAATGAATGAAGCCACCAAAAATATTAGAGCCACTGATAGTTTAAATAAGCAAATGTCTGAAATATCTCTCAAAGATAATAAAGAAGAAAATATAACCAAAGGTTGTAAAAATAATCTCCCAGATAGCACTGAAATTGTTGAAAAATATGAACTTAAAATTGCTGAAATAGAATTACTATGTGAAAAGTTAGAACAAGAGGTAAGCAGTAAACAAGTGGAGCTCTCTTCACTTGAAGAAGTTATAACAATTAGAGATAGTTTGTGCCAGGATCTTCAGGAGAAACTGAGTAATATGGAAACTGTTCTAGAAGAAACCAGGACTAGACTAGAAATGGTTAAGGGACATCATGCCTTAGCATTAGAAGCCAATGAGAGCATTCGGCGAGAGTACAAGGCAGAGCTTGAAAGCCTCAGGTCAAAATTTGAAGAAGAAAAGCAAGCTATAGTTAGCAGATCGAAATCTGAACAAGATGCCATCAGAGAGCATTACACTATTGTCATAGAGTCAATTAAACATCAATTAACCAAAGAAAAAGAAGAGATTCTCCAGGATTTGCAACAGCAATTGGCTAACAAAGACAATGAAATGAAAGCTAAACTTGAACAGATTGATGAGGCCACTCATGAAAAGTTGAGGCTGTGTGAGATTCAGTTTGAAGAGCGCAGTCGCTCAATCCAAGAACACTGGGCACAACAGCAAGAAAAAATATTTTCTCTAGAAAAAGAAACCAAGGACCTGAAATATAGCATTAGTGTGGCAGAGCAGAAAAATCAATATCTGAAAAGAGATTTCGATGCCCTAAAAAATGAATGTGAAGTTTTAAAAGCGGAAAAAGAAGGCCTCCTTGAAGAGGCTAATGAGTTGAAAGATGAATCGAAAAAGAAATTCATTGACTTTGAAAATCAAATGAATAAGCTCAAGGTAGAAGTTGATAAAACCAGCAAAGAAAAGCATCAGTTTGAAATGTCTCTGTCCGTCACTAGAGATATCGTTCAAGTCTTAACCATGCGTCTGCGAGAATCTGACGACGAACTGGAACATTTGGAGGAAAAAGTACAAACTCTGACTGATGCCAAAGAAGCACTAGAAAAAGAAGTATCCACATACAAGAGCTCTTTAAACAATGCGCTTTTAGAGTGCAATGAGTATAAAGAAGCCCTTGTCAACATTCTGAAGTCTAAAGCGGCACTCGCAAAAGAACACAATCGTATCATGGAACATAACGTCACCCTTATCGAAAGCCTGCAGACCGTGGAAAAGGAGGCTTACCGCGAACTGGGCTCCATCCAGAGCGAGCTCATCGAGGACGTGGAGATGCTGAAGAAGGAGTCGAAATCTCAAATCAAAGTTTTGCAAGATGAGGTGAGTAAGACACAGTTGTTTTCTAGACTACTTTTAAATTTGGAAACTAATCTCTCGACGCGATTATAGAGGGTGAAGTTTGTTCCCGATGCCTCTTGTCTTCCTTTGATATTGTCCCCAAATATATATCATAGAGAGTTGCCATAATATTTTTTTGCTACAGGTTGAAAAGAAGCGCGCGCTGTGCTCGCTGGCCACGGAGCAGGCGGCGGCGGCGGCGGCGGCGGCCGAGCAGGCGCGCGCGCTGCTCGCGCACGCCGCCGCCGAGCTCAAGCGACTGGACGACGACAACCAGCGTCTGCAGGCCCAGGTACACCGCCACCATTACTTCTACTGCTCTTAAACCCACTAACGTAATTGCGACCGTTCACATTCGTAGAAAAAATATTCAAAGGGGCTGTTCCTTCCTTAATAAAAAAAAATTACGTTCACATGTTTTTTAGGGCCGGGATAAAGTGCGCTTCTCGAGCACATTCACCGTTTTGAATGAGAATGAGCGGTAAAAAAAATCTCCGATCATTCCTGTGAATAGCACCATTATTTAATGCCCCATTTTGGCATCTAAAACAGACTCTTGAGAACTAACCCCTGCTGTCCAATTCTATAACCCTAACAATCAGTCAGCTGGACTATTTTCTATCGATACCTCCGTATCCTATCCGTATTTTAACTAACGATATACTTGATTGTATACAGATACAAGATCAGCAATCACTGGTGGTGGAGCTATCGCTGCTTCGCCAAGAGAACGAAGAATTGACCATGACCGTGGCCAAGCAGACTTCCGTCATCGACAAGATGAAGAAAGACGCTGAGCAGATGCACGCCACGCCCAAATCTCCGTCGCTCATGCGAAAAACGCACAAATTGGGCAAAGAAAACTTACCCGCTGTCGTTTCTCCTCTCAGGGAGCGAAACCACTAAATTAAAGTACCCTGTTATAATCATGCAAAATTAAAAGTCTATCTTAATTAAGTGTCAAGCTAAAAGTCTATCATTGATAGAATTGTTGTTATTGGCGCCCACTCTCAAAAGCATACTGTAAATCTCTTTGGTACAAGAAATTTCCCGAGTGAAATAGTATACTTTTTAATGTATTATGCAGGATTTTGTTTTCCCATTATAACGAAATTTATTCCGTATTTCTGGTTGTTTGAAATTTGTATGAAAACGATTTGCAATCGTATTTTGTTATATTTGGACCCGATTAAGTTTGATGAATAGTATTATGAAAACCAAAACCCAGTTCTTAGGTAAACTGTTTGTTATGAAATCAGTAAATCTATCATTATAATATTCCTATAATTTATTGAGTTAGGATACGTTTGTATGTTAATTTATTACAAAATTTAAATATTAATATTGTAAGTTATATTGTCCTCATATAATTTGCGTGTGCAAAATAAATTTATGAGAAATTAGATCTATTATTTTCTGTTACTAAAACAGTGATTCCGAATCCCGGCTATGTACACACCCGGGCAAAACACATGGTTGTGTGCTGTGTGACATGTTGTGTGTTGTATATACGATTCGTATCGCACGATGCAAGTTAGAAAATAATCAGTGATGGTGATGGTAAGTGTATTGTTGGCATTACAGTAGGGTTGCCATAAATCAATCAATCAATTTATAAAAATGATCCGTAGGCGCGCGATTATCCATAGGGCTGACCGGGACGAAGTACTGAACTGGACATCGGGACTCCACTCTTCAAATCGGGACGCCTACACTAGAGAAATGGCCAGCACTAAACGAATGTGAGCGAGCCTGCTCACTTCATTAATTGCCCAATTTGTAGTACGTGTGAGCGTACTGGTTATTTTATTATACAGGGTGTTTGGTGGCTAGGTGCAAAGTTTTGAGGAGGTGATAGACGAGGTAATTTTAAACATTTCTAGCCATATATGTCGTAGAAGAAACTTGATAAAAAAAAAATTAATTGAAATTTTAAGAATTTTACAAAAATACTCAGAATTTGTAGTATCTACATACGAGTTAATAGTGCCCGAATACGCGTTAGTTTGTGAACACTATCTTTTGTTTTTAATAGTTTAATGTATGTCGGACCAAATAAAGCTACTTTTAAGTATAACCATAATTTTGATGTGCCATAAAAAAATTTTTTTTTTTTTTAAAGTTACGGACTAAAGGCCAAAGGACTTGTGTATACCTCAGAAATCGCAACAAAACAGGAGTTAATTGCAAGGATTCGCGAAGCTTTTGTTATCTTGAAGGAGAAGATGCAACTAAAAATTACTACCACAGAAGTGCGGAAAGGCCCGTTCCTGTAGAAGAAATCGTGGTTTACATTTTGAACATGTTATTTAAGTTTTTGCTTTGATTTTGTTACTAAAGTTTTAAAATTAAAGTTCATGTAGTTTTATTAGAAGTGCTCCCTAACTTTGGTTTTTAGTCCGTAACTCAAAGATTTGGCAAGCGATGTGAATGACTGATACCTCTAAAGAAAAAAACAATAAATAGGCATTTTTTTAAAAGTGTTTGAACAATTCAAATATTTTTTTTTATGACACATCAAAATTATGCTCGTGTCAAGCTACGTTTTTTTTTTAAAGTTTCCTATGCCTCCATTTGGTTTTAGAGGCCATAAGCACAGTATAATAAAGAGTACTGCCATAAGTACACTTAAAAGTAGCTTTATTTGGTCCAACATACATTAAACTTTTGACTAAGTTCTATGTTACCTGCAATAATTTTGTAATAGTTTGACATTTCAATAATAATTTTTAGCTATTAATATTATCCAATGTATACATTAATTCATCGCACGTTAAGATTAATTTGCCAGTTAGCATGTAAGGTACAGCTGTTAGTGCTAACATTAATGGTATTAAATAAATAAATAAATAAACTATCAGAAACAAGAGATAATGTTTACAAACTAACGCGTATTGGGGCACTATTAACTCGTATCTACCAAATTCTGGGTATTTTTCTAAAATTCTTAAAATTTCAATTAAATTTTTTTTTATCAAGTTTCGTCTACGACATATATGGCTAGAAATGTTTAAAAATACCTCGTCTATCACCTCCTTAAACCTTTGCACCTAGCCACCAAACACCCTGTATATACATCTCTTTTTTAATTATCATTTATTTAAGTTAAGCAAATTCGTCCCATCCTAATCTATTGAACACAAGTTTGGTCATTGACTATAGCTCAGTTTGCCAGAGAGCGATGGGAGCATAATATTATTAGATTTTACAGTAGTATCTATTCTACCCACCACTAGATATCACTAGGATATTTATAACATCGCCATCTAGCATGCAACAAACGAACTAGTATAGCTATTCTACTTACCACTAGGTGTCACTGATGTAGTGATAACAACGCCATCTTACGTGTATTACGAAACACTATTTAGCTAGTCTATTTAACAACAGATGTCAATTTAAGGTCATTCGAGTCACCGAGTTACGGAAAAAATTTCAATAGATGGCGCCTGTGGTCGGCACCTAAAATTTACCCCGATTTTTCATGGAAAATTATAATTTTCTATAAAACCTGAACACCAATTTCGTTTCTAGATGTATACGCGGGAATCGGAACTAACGCTCTATTTTTTGATATCTAATTCATATGTTATAATTCAGTAGTTTCAAAATTCTCACCCTATTTTCATAAAAATCCGGAGACGCGGAGAAAAATTAAAATGAACAAAAAATGATTTTTAGACTTCATTGAGTGATAATAGTTCAAATAAAATTATTTGGAATCGATTTTAGTAAACTATATCCTCTGGGATATAAATATATACGAAATATTCACAAAATATATTTTGTCCTAACTTTATTATGGCGTTAATTTTAGCAATGTGTATGTATAAGATAACTAATAGGCAGCAAAATTGATAATGAAGCTGTCTATGTAACCTCAATTTTGCGTCTGTATCTCAATATTTTTTTATAGATAAATGTATTATGTTGAAGCTGGTTATATATAACTATATATCAACAAAAAAAATCTTTATACCATGTATATGCTCCAGAATGTATTTATTTTATATGTATACTTATTTAAATTAAAGATACACAAATAAAAAACAACAGTCATGACTCAGGAAAAAAATATTGAGTTCAAAATGCAAAAATAATTTGTCTTTGCTGGGATTAGAACCCAGAAGCACCAGAAGTTCTACTTTCTTGTAATATAACCGTGGCATCTCTCAGTTATTATAATACCACAGATAATAACATCGTGTAACCGTCATGTAGGTACTAGTTTAGTCGGTGGTGTCACTAGTATCTACGTGCATAAACGAATTATTCCAATGTTGTTAGTTTACCTACCTTTTACCTACCGTGTACCATTGAAAACTTTTATATATTTTTGCCTAAAGTATGTATTTCAAATCTCATAAGAAAATGTATACATCCACTTATAGTGGACACCCACAAACTTTATCAAGGTTTAGATAATAATAATATGGATAGTAAACAATCTCTTCGATGGTATAAAGTGCAAAATTTGCTTTGGTTTAAAAAGTAGTATATCAACCATTTGAGGATACCCAGCTACCCGTTAAAATTGGTAATGATATTGGTGGTCTTACGACGACGGTGATTATATCTACCTAAACGGCTATAGATATAATCAACACCGTCGTAAGACATACATACCTACAAACAGGTAGGTAAAAAAATATTGTATCTTTTCTTTCAATGTATATTTTATCCAATTTTAAAATAGTATAGATGTAAAAAAAAAACAAGAAAAAGACATCCAATGAATAAAAAAAATATTTGCAAAAAGATTTGGGACTGAGATTCGAACCCAGTACCGCTAACTTTGTTCGTGACACCTCTGCTTGGACTGCATGTGTGTTGTGTTGTCGTTATAATTATATTTATGGTTATAGACTAGAGTACAATCCTAATCGCCGTTATCTGTTCAGCTGCATCGTGTGTCGACAGACGTATTTATTATTCATAATTATCACGTAAATGGCATTTTACTTTGTCGGAACAGGAAAAGTAGTGACACCATTTTACCCGTTATTATCTACAGATGTTGTGAATAATAATTTTCCATCGTATTTTGTCGGGTAACTTTGTTTTATTATTTCCATCTCTACTTTTTCACCGAAGTTGATAGAGAAAACATGCTAAAATATTTTTTTCGACAAAATTGATTTAGATTGATTTATTTCATAATATAAAATGTCTGAATAAATTACGCTAAGACAATTTACATGCATATAAATGCACTATGAAACTATGATTGTTGAAAAAAATAATTAGATATAATAATGGGTTTATCCACCTAGTTATACTTACTATTTGTTATACGATATAACAAAATGGACAAAAAAAGTCCAAATAATACTGATAGGTTTGGAAAATTATTATTATCTAAATCTGCACTTTGCTATTGACCGAAAAAGTGTGTGCATACAGTCCCACTCCAGTTCTAATCAATATAAGAAAACGGGGACGACACTACAGTATTGCCACTTTTTAATTTCTACTCTTTTTGGTCGGACTGTAATTTGGTGAAAATTGTGGTGAAAATACTTACGCAGTAACAGCTCGTTGTTCGATGACTTACCGCTCATTAACACCATCACAATCCAGCTCCGAACGACGATCTAGCACGACAAGTCAGTTTCTCGATAAGTATATGTAATTTTGTATCGTCATTCGATCGACTAATACTGATTGTAATTAGTATGAATCGACGAACTATGAACTCAGATTAGTAACAATATCTTACTACTCCTCTGGTATTTGCTTCAAAATTAAAGAGTAACTGTTTACCTACATATTACTGTATAATATATTGGCAAATTAGTGAATCCCGAGTGTGGCCCTTGAAAGTTTAGATATTTATTGAAAATAAAATATATATTGCTTGAAGATAGTTTATGTTGGACGGTTTAGATTATATTTATTTCTTATACACATAAATACATCAAAAAAAGCTTGGCATATAGCGATTGGACTAATGACTATTAAAATACCGAGCTAAAACATTTTGTAGGGAATTTGTAAACGTAGAGAACGTGTAAACAAAAAAAAAACAAGTACTTTGTGTCGTAAACCATGACCTGGTGAATGATTTTCGCATTATTACTAAGTAACAAACAACCAAATATACAAATCACAATTTACTTTTGATGCTTAGGCAACTTGGTTTGAGGGTTTTGAGACTCTCTTACGGATTTTTTTTCATATAATCGTACGTACTCGCCAAGAGCCAAGACCGACCGGTGCATAATAAAAATTACTGTAACATATTATCAGTTGGAGCACAGGGACATGGTGGTACCATGTACTTCACCCAGGTGGAGATCCCAGGAGAACACGGAGAAGTCTTCGTTAAAATTATCTGTCTACCTCTCTCTCAAGGAAACCGCATTTCAGCGAGGTCCACAGATTTTTCTCTAGTTTAACGTGATGTCGGTTTTTCGTCCACATTGTCACCTAACTATTATATATATAGGTACCTATAAATAAAAGCTGTAATGTCTACTAACTCCAGTTTGAATGACAGCACTTTTATCTCACGAGCGCGGGTGAGCCATGTTTGTGTGAGTAATGTACATGCACATTGGCTCTGTGTGGGTGAGCCGGCACTGAACGCTCCCGAGCTCACCCACACAGAGCCACTGTGCATGTAAATATACTCACACAAACATGGCTCACCCGCGCTCGTGAGATAAAAGTACTGTAACCATTTCGAAAAACAAAAAATTACACATGGGCCTAACGCTACTGTCGATGGAAAATAGAGAGAAAATAATCCAAAGTAGTAAGCAAATTAAGTAATAGTAGGAAGTAGAACTTTGAGGAAGTGAGCCATCGGACAGCCATTTGGCGTGCTGTGCAGAAACCTCAGTTCGTGGCATTTGATTACTATTGTCAAACTTTAAGCAGGGGTGGTGATTTAAAGTTAAAAAGTAATTTGATTTAATTAATTTTTAAGGCGATTTAATTGATCTTAGGGAGGACAAACATGATGGCTTTTTCGATAAAACCCGCGACTGTATCGCAACCTATCCGTCAATTAATAGTTACATGATCGACTTTACATGAATTCACAGTTGCTGGTATATACGGCAATTATCTATCACCGATGTTGAGGATAATATACCTACTATGACCAAGTTGGTTCCGATAAAATTTCTAGAAATAAGTAAAAGTGTACCCGTCGAAGCTGAGCATAACAGTTGCTATGCAATTCGTCCAACCTCAGTCATACTTTTATGACCAGACATTTGGATAATATATTAGCGGCCTTGGTAATGAAAAAATCAGTTGCAGTGTTTAACTAATTTAATTGACATAAAAATTATTAAATGTATGCCAAAATTATTGAATTTCGGAAACATGGACCGTTTTTATACAAAATAGCAATATAACAATTGGAACACAATAAAACAAATAGCAATGTAACACAATAAAACAATTTTTGACGTGAAAAATCCGAACACTAATTCTTGTACTAAATACCTCAGTACTAAGTTTTAAAGTTTCTGGTAAATAAAATCATTTTTGTGACAAGCTTTTATAGCCACCTTTCTTTTTTTTGAACATCGACGATTTTGTAGAGCCCAAACTCTATACCTACTTGCGTTATCTATTAGAGTTAGTTAGGGCCACCTTCCGGCTCCATAAACGGACCAGTCACATGGTACAATATTCTTGTATTGTCATCAAAGTAAAGTAGGTATGCAAAATTTCAACTCACGCGGTTGAAGATATTTGCTTCAAAATTGAGTTGCAAGATTCCATCCGAACGAACAGTTATATACATTTCAAGTGAAATAAAAGGTCGTAAAATTGATGGGTTTATTTTATAATGCTAGATTTAACAATATTTTATATAATATTCTACTTGACTCAAAAGTAGAAGATGGCTGTAAAGATGAACGGACGGACGCACGGATGGACAGACGGACGGATGAACGGACAGACGGTTGAATTGACTGATAGACGGACGGGCGGATATATGGAGACAGACAGACGGACGGACGGACGGACAGACGGACAGACGGACGGACGGACAGACACGGACACCTAGACAGACCCGGAAACTTGGTCAAACAGACGAACGGACAGACAGACGGACAGACACATGGAAGGACGGACAGACGGACGTGGACAGACGGGTGCATGGAAGAACGGATAGACGGGTGGAATGAAGGAAGGATGGACAGACGGACATGGACAGACGTATAGACGGACGTACTGATAATACTTAATGGGGTGAAGTCGTTTAGTAACACAGTACCATGGGTAGGTACCTTCCGCTTCTGTGATCAGAGTGAACAGGTATTCTCTCGGTCATCATATGCCTTATCATATATACTATCAAACACCACAATGCAAACCGGTTGTCCACAATCTAACCAGCTCAATGACATGTCATGTAATTTGCGTAGGTATAGAAAGAGGGAAGTCAATCAAATTAAACTTGAATTTGATGACGTGCTTATTATACACGCCCACCTATTATTATTATTATTACCCACCCCCAGGCAAACCTGAGAAAAAAATCTGTAATCTGTACATCGGTATTGGATTTAAAATATTGTCGGTACGGAAATTAATCACGGTTTTCATAAAAAAATATCGACTTGAAAGAGAACAACTTGTATTTCCAAGACCGACAGAACGAGTTCCTTTATAATAATAAAAGAATCATCCCCTCACTCCTAACCATTAAGGAGTTGCACCTTCCATCATCAGCTCAGCATGATCAGATGATGACTACCAGACGCAAATGCCTGAATAACTTTATAAAATACATGAAAAACATTGTTAGAGCTTATAATATTTTACGGTTTCCCTCGATTTCTCTGGGATCCCAATATGATAAAAATAGGATCATCTCAGGACTATACTCTTTCAAATAAAAAAAAGAATTTTGAAGATTGGTCCACAATTTGCCGAACGCTCGAATAACATACCTACATACAAAAAAATACAAGAAACATACAGTCAAATTGAGAACCTCCTCCTTTTTCGAAGTCGGTTGAAAATATTAAAAATATCGAAAATAATGAACATCAGTAAAATGTGTATACATTACTGTTCGACTAAATATTATAGTCCGTTAAAGATTTGCTTGATATGTGATTATTTGTCTCGGTGTGACCTCTGATATGACCGCGGCGAGGTTTCGAGAAGCGGCGAGACGGATGTATGATCGCTGGTTGAGATGTGGTCACAGATCACAGTTTGACTGCCAGTCTCGTCAAGCGAGTCATTCTACAACAAACAAATCAGTTTGAGTTACTGACTTTTTGTAAGTGTCCGAAGCATAAAGAGGAATGTTCTTTATCTCTATACATGACTTACTTGATATGAGCCTTGTGATCCGTTTTCCTCGATACCACTATTAATCTATAAGTACTTGGTTGCACCTGAAATAAAACATTGAAAAAAATTACAATTCATTTGCAAGGAAATTATAAAGAAATTCCTTATATACATTGTGGAAAACAACTGTGTACAGTATGTAAATGGCTATACTAATCTCGATAAATATCAAAAATCCCGCATTACATACCTACATATAAATAATATTAAATTGCACATTTTCAAAACATTCAATAAACTGAATCCACAAAAATCCTGTATCAACATTTCATAATAATCGGTTGAGAAATGTGACCTGTAGTAGGCGACAACAGCTGCATATCTGGACATCGAAACATTCAGACACACGAAAAATGTTAGGCTAAGCTGAAATGGACACGCTTCGTTCGCTTTGCACGAGGCTAGGTAAACATACACATACAATACAAACAAACATACATACATGCATACGTATATACATGCAACAAATCCTTGGGCGCTGTTTTTAGTTACTATTTTCCGATACCTACACAAGCCTACGTTGCCCTAAATATGAATGATAATGTACATTGAGTTACAATATGAGTACTTCTTTCATAATTTTATTCTGTCTAATAAAATAACAATTACAGCTGACCTCTCGGCACAGTCATAAAACCCCGACGAGTAAACTCTATAATGACTCTGTTTATACCTACATTACTTAAATATTCAAACAAACTCAATGAAATGAACAAATTTGTCATTGCCATTGATGATTTTACAAATTGAACACAAATAAAAAATATTCCTCCACGGTTCTATGCATGATAAAACAACGTTTTATCATTAAATAGTAGTAAATTGCAATATTACTTTTCAACCTATAATTATTATTGCAGAGAAAGCTTCCTAAAATATTTCCTGAATAAAGATTTATTTCTACAATACACAATTACACACATCGCAAACCTCGACATTATTCACATTCAATAAAATTACATCGAGAAAGTTTTTAAAACAAAATTTAACTTACCGCTAAAATATGTATAAACAGTAAAAAACACACACCGCACAAGGCACGCTATAATAATGGCGAATGAAAATTTTGCTGTAAATGAAAATATTTGCCGCCTTCTTCTTTTTTTTCATAAAAAAAAGTTGACAGTAATATGCATAGATAATGACTATGAAGGGCGTATATCAGTTTTCTTTTTAATCGCTAGCTAGAATAATGGTGTTATTTTATTATATCTATAAATAATAAATCCATCCATAAATAAATTGAATCCGTCGTCTATTTTGCCAGATTACATTCAAATACTCCGCCATTTTATTAATCATATCGCGCAATGAAAACGAAGTTTCACAACGCAAGCGGCCTCTATAAACAAGTATTCAAACAATCATTATGAGGGAAGCGCGCCAATTCTCACTTATAAATAAATTATAATAATAATTGAATATAAATATTCAAACTAATAATAAATAAGGTGAAAAGAATTGATACAATTATATTAAACCATTATATTTTTTTTTTCGCTAACACTTTAATAACTGTAATGAAAACAGACTAATGCCACACTTTGCAATTATATTTCAGTTCATCATGAGATGAGTTTTTAGTTTTAGTAAACATCAATATTTTAATTACTTATATTTTAAATTCTACATATTAAAGCTTTAAAAAATGGTTTTACACTTTAAACAACAATGTAAAAATATTTATTTGATAGCGCCATCTATTAAGTAAATATGCAATTACTCGAACCGCTTCAATCCGTGTTGTGGTTTCGAAGAGGTCCAATAGATGGCGGTGCATTGGAGACAGAATTTTGGATACTAAATGCGTGTTTTTTATTATGCTCAAAATAATATATTTTTTGGCTTTTCGTGTCTTGAAATGTAATTACGCGGGAAAAACACGTATCAAATTATGATATAAAACATATTTCAACCGAAATTGTAGCTTTTAAATTGGAGATTTGACCCTATTTATGTTGTATGGGAATCTGATCGACTCGAATGACCTTAAAGGCTAAAAAATAAACGACACGTGAACATAATCTAAAGGCCCAAAAATAAATGTGGCGTTATCTGGGGAAAGGGACCTTATTGTCGGTTCTAGTTGCCGAGATAATCGCGTTTAAAGTAAAATGTCGAAAAAAAACAGTTTTTCTTTTTTTACTCTATATTAATAAGTAGGGTCTAAAATTTAATCTGACAAAGACACAACTTTTTAAATCGATTTTTTAAGACTTAGAACAGCCCTTAAAGTTTAGTGAAAAAGGGACCTTATTGTCGGTGCCCCTCTTGTATGCGTTCTGTGAGCTCGGTATCGGTTTGAGAGACGTCTCGGTACTTGTCGGCGCGTCAAAGGATAATTATTGATCATTAGGAGCATCCTTGCTCATCTCTCACACTCCCACTTCTTGGGAGTGTGGGGGCCTTATCTGTACTATGTACACTTAGGCTACTTCTGTCGCGGCCCGTTACTACGGGCCGGTCTTTCTTGTGACGCGTGGTTGCGACGGCGGTTTCTTAGTTGGTTGGGCCTTCGTGATGTTCCATGACTCCTCGAGGCCCAGGTGGAGCTTTATCTCCTCTTCTTATTTCCCACTGTTGGTGGTGGTGGTGGTGTCGCTGCATCTGCAGCTCGTAGCAGCTCGTGGCGGGATTCATCAGCTTTCCGGAAAATTGTGCTGGCCAGTCTACTGATCTAGGCGTCTAAGGGTTTCCATTTCAGTGCCCTCTGTATAAATGGTCATTCCGCACGAAGCGTGGGCAATCTGTAATGTGTCTCAGTGCCAGGTTTTCTTGGGCTCTCATTTTGTTTCGGTTTGTGGTATAACCACTAGGGCGTACCACGCCGGCGCCGCGTATGTGAGCCTGGACCTCACATACGTTTTGTAGATCCCCAGCTTCGTGCAGATCGGCAGGTTGCTCCTTAGGACTGGTCTCAGCGTAGTTCACGCTGGTCTGGTTCTTGAAACCACTTCCGCCACGTGCTGCTTCATGGTGAGGCCCCGGTCTATGGTGACACAAAGGTACCTCACCGTGTGCTTCCATTCCACGTCTTGACCAAACATGCGGAGTGGAGGTGAAGTCTGTTTTCTTCCGGTCATGAAGGCCTGAGTCTTGGTGACGTTGACAGTAAGCCTCCAGTCCTCAAGCCATCTTGGTAGGGCGTCTAACTGGGTCTGCATCTTCCTGGCGGCTTCCTGTGGGGCTGACGGATGCGGTGTAAAAGGCCGCGTCATCCGCGAACAGCCACAGCTTGACGTCGTCTCCTACCACTGGGATGTCATCGGTGAAGGTTGCGTAGCATGCTGGTGAAAGGCAGCTTCCCTGAGGGACTCCTGCTAGGATTGGGCGCTCCGAGGACAGTGCCTGTTCCACTGCCACTTGGAACTTGCATCCGCTCAGGAAGGACTTAATCACCGTAAAGATGCTGCGTGGGGCCGTGGTGTTCAACAGTTTGTACAGCAGCCCCTCGTGCCATACCCAGTCGAACGTTTTTTCCATGTCGAGCATGACAGCCACAACATGCTCCTTCTTGTTGCTTGCATTGGCCATAAAGTGAAGCACGCGAGTGAGCTGTAGCGTTGCCTGAATCCGAACTGTTCCGAACGGGGCTCGACGTGGGGGAGAAGTTTCCCCAACAGGAGCCTCTCGAACACCTTGAGGGTGCTGAGCAGAGTTATTGGCCTACAGCTCTCCGGTCTTCGGCAGTCTTTGCCAGGTTTGGGCTCCCAGTCTTCCAAGTTTGGGGAAAGTGACCCGAGCGCATGATCCCGTTGAACAGGCGCGTCACTGCCACAATGGGGATCGAATCGGCGTCCGAAGCTTTCTTGGGGTCGCAACGTTGGAGGGCTCGCTGCATCTGGCTGGGGGAGAAGAAGACCGCGTCTTCCTCTGCTCTTGCTGGTGCCTCCGAAGTACCTCTCCAGGTGTTCTGTGATGCTCTGCTGATGTTCTGCATTGTGCATCGGGTTGGGCCTAAATTGACCCTCCAGGTACTCGGCGAAGATCTCTGCGCGATCCTCAGCCTTGTAGCGTGGAGTGTTGTCTACAGGGTCGTAGAGTGGTCTTATTGCCTCAGGTTTTGTCGCTAGCTGTCTGCAGATACGGTGAATGAAGGGGACATCACCCTCTTCATACGCTAGGTGGCTCTCCCAACTCTCGGCCCTGTGTTCTGTGAGCGCTTTCTTGGTTTTTATGATCATGGCGTTGAGCTCGGCCTTGATCGTCGGGCATCTTGTAGCCTACCATTTTCTGTGCAGGCGGCGCTGCTCCTCGATCATGCTCCTAATCTCCTCGCCGGGAGGGGCGTGTGCCTATCTGTGGCGGGGATGGTGTGGGAGGCTGTTGATAGCGCCGCCTGTAGTCCAGCTGTGACCAGGTCTGCCGCTTTTTCCACTTCGTCAGCTGTGGAGACCGGAGTAGTGTGGCACGTGGTGGTCTCTTCTAGTTGTTGTGTGAATGTCTCCCGGCTGACTCGGTGTTTGGGTCTCCTAATTCCCATTAATGGATCCATTTCGATACACATGAGGATTGTCCAGTGATCGGATGGTAGGTCCGGCAATGCCTCATGTGTAAATCTGGCGTCAATTTGGCTGGCGACGCAGCAAAATACAAATCAAAAGTATTTTTCAAGACTTATTCTTAACTATGTCACTAAACATTTTACGTCCGACACTAAGGTCCCTTTTCAAATACGTGAATCATTTAGTGTTTGCCGAACCAAAATTATAGGTTTTTGGTAAGAGTTTAATACTAAAGTGCTCTAAAAATTAAGACTATCAAAATTAAGCATAAATTTATAGTCGATATCAGATGATATCACTAAATATTTTACCACCGACGATAAGGTCCCTTTTAGAAAATATAAAGTGATTGTACCAACTTTTTACTAAACTTTATCTTGAATTTTGAGACTTAAAAAACTACTTTTTTAATATTTGTTCTGTTAATTTGATCTCATTTGGCTATGTTTTAGCGTAGAAGATGTATATGTTTGTTGATTTTGACTGTTTAATTAGATTTACAAACACAAAGCTATTTTTGTTAAAATAAATATTTTTTTATAATAAACAACGTTGATTCAAATCGAAGTAGCTCTTATTGAGTGTCTAATTACATATAATATTTATTCCTTCTATAATATCTAACGGAAATACATTATAAATAGGAATTTAAGTAAAAAATCCATCAATATATATTTTTTTACTTTATGCACTTTGGCAAGGTAAACTATATGAAAACAGATATACAATTACAAAATTGTACTTGAAACCTGAAAGCCCATACAATCTACTCCTCAAATAGCATGTTATCTATGTAACTTCCAACAATGACATATTTTAATGGGGTGTAGAAGTTTGAATTCAATTTTCTCATAATCACCTTTTCTGACTTTTGAGTTTCAATTATTAAAAAAAAAAAAACTATTGAACCTACATGCATGTTTTTTACATGGTTCGATAGCTCAATGTTTGTAGATTATGGGGATATACATAACTCAATACCGACAGTAAGGTCCCTTTACCCAGATAACGCCACAAATCTTTAGATTTCACGGCTAGATTTCTTTACTGAGATATGTTAATAGGGTTTAACCGCAGATAAGTTAACAATTCTTAATATCAACGTAATCTATCGTCAAATAAATTTACTATGGTAGCTATTCTATTCAACGCTAGATGTCTAAGGTATTGAATAACAACGATTGTCAATATCGACAACGATAATTGTGTGTGGCCAGTCTGAACCCCAATAAATATTAAAATAAATGAATAGAAAACATCCATGACCCAAGGACAAATATTCGAGTTCATCACACCAATAAACAGTATACAAACCTAGGTTACCGCCAGATGATTGATAATACAGCGGCGGGAAAAAAATCATTTTTGTCTTTTTAAGCTACACAAAAATCTGGATTTTTTTCTAGTTAGGAGCGTAACTATTCACAAAAAATCAGATGTAAAAACATCATCCATTACTCATTGCCCAAGCCGGTATTCTAACCTTCCGGGACGGTCGGCTCCGTTCAGGGTTCAGGTTACTTGAGTAGTTGGGCGGTTAGTAACACATCTAAATGCTAACCACCAACAACCTGGTTAGTTTGGTTTATCGATTCAGGTTGATTGTATGTTTTTTTTTTCTTAACTGACTACTTGTGTTGGTGTCAGTACTAACATTGATATCAAAGCTCTCTAGTGGTTATCAGCCGAACTATTGTAGTTTTATCGTTTCTACGTTGAATATATTGTTTTTACTAGCGGCCATTCGTCTAGCTTATTATTTTTATTCGATTATATTTATTTATTACTAAACTATGGTTTCTAATTCACGAACAAAAAAAATCTACAAAAAATGTATCGCTCAAAACGGACTTGGGCACCATTCTTTAAATCTTATTGGGTTCCATTTGACTCTAAAAAATCCCTTGTTCCTTTTGTAATATTAGATTTCAATAAATAAAAAACAGATGAATGAAAAGGCATATCAGTCTTACATTTCATTTATTTATTAATTTACAAAATTATGAAAGCTGCTAAGCATTCGCTGCCTAATGCAACCAATAAATCATTTGGCAAGAGATCGTGCCGAGGAGTAACAAACTTCTCTAGTCTTATCCTCCCACGAGTACAAAAAGTCTTAAAAAATATCTATCTAAGCAGGAACCTAAAACATAAATTATCGTGTACAAAATTCACTCTTTGGAATTATCAGACTTAAAAACAAATCACATTTATTGTGTAGATATGGACACCGACATACAAGCATGCATGTAATCTTAAACAAGGACAACCCATTCCCAATTGCCAGTTTATTCTTACTCCCACTAGCTCTGACTAAATTATGACAAATATGTGACTAGGTGCTATTATTTTAATTTGTTGATATTTTATTAAACACAACAATTCAACAACGCTAAAAGTATACAGGAATAAATACATCTTACGTGAAACTTACTAGAAATGCTTTGGTTTCAAACAATTCGGTGGGCGCCCTTGAACTCGTACTCCTTACATAGTAATCTTATACCTAACTATATGATGATTCGTTAAGATCTTCCAATAATTATGGGAAAGTTATACTTATTAATACTTATTAATTATGTACTGGTGGAAAAGTACAAATCACAATACATTAAATTGGTGGATAATGGAGATCAATATTTCAGTTTGAGTATTCAAGTGAGAATCGCGATCAGTCTCATTGGAGTGCATAATTTATTATAAAAAATTCTAAATTTCATCTATTCCATAAAAACCTCATAGACGTCGTAGTATTCTATTCACCTACTGGTCCGTTCGGCGACGTGAGCCGTCACCGACATTTATCGAATTTGAATCCGGTCATCAGTACTATCGATAATATAGTTCCTCACGAAAAGTAAAAGAAAAAAAAAAAACAACATTTTTACAAGCCTACCTAAATACGTGCACATGTTCATGCGTGCAATAAAAACAATAAGAAAATAATCGTGTATCAGAAGCGGCGACGACGTCTCACCGGCCAAACCGTACGCGACGCAACAAACGTCGGGCGTCCAATTAGTCGACGTGAGCGTACCGCGGCACGATGTCCTCGCGGATGAGCAGGTCGCAGGCCGGCAGCCCGTGCAGCGGCAGCAGGTCCTGGCCGACGGCGATCAGCCCGGTCTCGGGCCCCGGCAGGTGCCCGTGCCACACGTAGTAGTAGAACAGCTGCTGCATGGCCGCCATGAAGCGGCGCTGCTCCACCACCTCCGAGTCGAACGTGCCGAGGATGGCCGCCACGTCGGAGCCGACGGCGGCCAGCCCCGAGCCCGCGCCCGGCGCCGCCGCCGCAGCCCGCGCCGCGCCGCCGCCCGCGCCCGAGCCCTGCACCACGTACAGCGGCGCGCCCAGCCGCAGCCGCGCCAGGCTCACCAGCGGGCACAGCGTGCGCACCGACGAGATCAGCTCCACCAGGCCCGAGTACGTCTTGTTGAAGTGTTCGAACACGGCGGCGGTCAGCTTCTTGTCGCCGAGCACGCTGTCGTTAGCGTAACCCTCGACGAGCTCGGCGGTCCAGTTGAGGTGCTTCTTCCGCAGCAGATCCGAGTGACCCGAGTGCGAGGTGGTCCCGAACACGATCGGCTTGAACGCCTTCTCCTTTCCGGTCTCCTTCGACTCCTTCTGGGCGTCCCAGCTCTCGTACGCGTGGAGCCGGAGCAGGACGCCGTCGAGGACGAGCCAGGAGTGCTCGATCGCACCGCTCTTCGGCAGCGAGTCTACGTCGGTTCCGAGCCACGTGTCGGGGACGGCGGTCATCACGGCCGTCGGGTTCATGCGGCGGAGGCATGCGGCGTCGTTGCATTTGCTGTTCTGTTTGAATTGCTCGTTATTCTTGTACGCCTGGTCCAGGGGCTCTCCGGGGAAGATTACGGAACTGGATGACAACCAGACTCTCGAGTACAGCTTCTGAGCCTTCGTTATGGTGGTCAGCGCGGCCGTCAGCGTCGCGCCGGCTCTGTGGCCGAGCAGCGTCACCGAGTCGGGATCGCCCCCGAAATGTACGATGTTCAGCTTCACCCATTGTAGCGCGACTAGGAGGTCGCTGAGTCCGTAGTTGCCGGAGGTGGCCGGGTATCTCGACTTGGAGAGAATGTCCAGAGCCAGGAAGCCGAAAGGCCCGAGTCGAAAGTTGGGTCGCACGAACACGACCTCCTTGGTGCGGGCGTAGAGCGCGGACGGCTGCGCGGGGCTGATGCCGCCGGCGAGCGAGTTGGCTCCGATCAGAACGACCACGGGCAAGCGAGAGTCGTACCTGACGTGCGGAGTGACCACGTCGAGGGTCAAACAGTCTTCTTCTCCTATTATGGTGTTATTCTCTAAAAATTGCATACAGAACGGTCCCGGCTTGTGATTCTGAAGAGTGTCGTTCCAGCACATCGATATGTTGTTGAGTGGTTGAGCATAGGTGAATCTCTTTTCTTCGATCGGGGGCACGGCGTAAGGAATGCTGTAGAACTTGTAAACGCCTTCATCCAAGATGCTGTAAAAAAATACATTTGTTTATTATCTCAATTTTACTCACATAATGAGTACTTCTAGCGATGCTGCCAACACTGGTGTGTATGCCGACAAAGCAAGGATACTGACCCTTCGACGGGCCCACAAGAGGAGATGGTGGTGATGTAGCGTCCGAGACGCAGCGGGCGCTCCTTGGGCGGGCCGGCGCTGGCGCCCACGATGACGCCGATGATGACGCCCAGCAGCACCAGCAACACCACCGCGCCCACCACCAGATCGTCTTTGGAACACGGAAACAATACTCATATCTGGTTTCTACAGTTTGGTCAGTTCGTTTCTCCCAACAGGACTGTGAAACATCAGTGCGATGATAACAGGAATAAGTACAATTTACTTAATAAATAATTATTGTGTTGCAGTGAAACAAATACTAGATAAGAAAAAAAATAAAAAATCTGGAAAGCATAGGTTGGATTCGAGGGTTTAGTGCTACTAGAACACAAAAACACACATTTAAATACTAAATATGAAAAGTTAGCAATACATCTCTACTACTATAATGAAGCGCAGACTTGATGTTATGCGGTTACTGAAATTCCGAGCACCTCCTAAAGGATTACGTATGTTTGTCGTTAAAATGGAACCCTTATAACATCTTGTTCATCTGCATGTCTGTCCATGGAAATAAATATAAACTAAGTTACCTTTTCTTAGGAACCGGTTGAGTTATCAAGTTTGGTGTAGTAGTTTGGTGACAAAAGGTGTAAAAAAAATGAAGCTAAGTAAATCTTTTAAGGAAGTTTATTTTTTAATTGCACCCCAATTTCTCAACCCTTTTCTGAGAAAAGTTTGTTTATATGAAGAGAAATGTAACAATGTGTTGCAATTCACGTAACAGTTGCGATGGCATGAGAAATGCCATGGGCGCACTGCGCTCAAGTAGCCTTCAATTTCGTAAAACAAAAACTTTAAAAAAGTTATTTAGTTTTCATTTTGTATCAAATACTTGCCAATTATAAACTTCTTCTGTCGAATTCGTTCTTTTAGAGGCAGTTTCGTGGCCACTTTACCATCAACGGCTTCCTAAAATGGAAAATGTTTTTTAATAACCAGTACTTCTCACTATTACTCCAAGAAAAGTTTGTAATAGTACATTACATACCTAGGGCAGTGACTTTGTGAATGTCCTAGATCGCAGGTGTTTGTGGTCCGAAACGAAGGTGAGAGGACCATAAGTATGCGATCTAGGGCTTTACGAATTACCGCCCGTGGTTTGTCTTGCCTTGGCCAGGAAGTAAGATTTTCTCCCCGAATAGTGGACAAAAAATCCCACTTACGGCCTAGGGTGACGTAACTTTTATTACTTACTTCTGGATCTAATTTAACATTTTCCATTCCATCATTGGGTGTGTCTAGCTTATCTTCTAAAGTCTCCATCGAAGCAAGTGTTGCCTCGGGGTCTTTGTTGGACCTCTTTTGGAATAATTTTGGGTAATTCACATTGAATAAGCGAATACCTTTCTTTTCTTCGCCAATGCTATCATCTGAAATATGATTCTTAATATAAGATCTATTATTGAGACCCCTGAGCGTAGTGCGCCATCATTTGACACCCAGGGGGAACTTTCACCCAATTCTTTTTCATAACAAAGAATATTGTTATTATATGTTTATAAAATAAAGATGATAATGATGAATGTGGTGGTGTAAAAAACGAGATATCTTGCAAAGAAATTAATGCAAGTAGCTTATCTGTATATAAAAATATAATTTATGGCAGTTAGTATTTTATTCAGGTATGGAGCTACTGCTCATTTCTCTCTTTGCTTTCAGATGACTTCACATCAAATAGATTGACTAATATAAGGTACATCAATCTTTTTTACTTTCATTCATTGTGTGAAACACAAACAGGTGTCTAGCTTTGATCAACTCAATTACCCAGTATAATAGTAGAAATATTGTATACTAATAGGATGCCACAATATACCTACCTAGTATGAGTGTAGTTGACATTCTCAATGTGGGTCGGTTCCTTTCTGCATAAATATGTCAGATTGTAACAATTCAAGCTGTGTCACTAACCTTTATCATTCTGGGTGGGGTGATGCAGAAACTTAGTGAAGGGGCATGTGTGCAGAAACTGGAAATGGTTGCGCTTTGACTTGGCATTCTCCTCAGTCTTTTCAGTTTCGGCATCCTTCTCAATAGCTTCGTCATCCTAAAATCAAGTGGCAAATAAGTATAACATAATAATGTGATGAATTGTAAAAGTAAAATATTTAAATTATTTAAGATCATAGGATCATGATACAAACCTTAGGCTTCTCTGAATTTCTAGTAAAAAAACCGGGCATTTTGATAGCACCTATGGGAATGAATTTGGGCTTCACCTCGCGCCCCTGCTCCAACACTTCTCCCGAAAGCGCCGCCTTCACGAGCCCCTCTCCCTCCGCTTTAATTTCAGCATTTATTTCATTATTTTCAGTCTCGGACTTCAACATCACTTCTTTTTCTTCTGCCTCGATTTGTTTTTTATCAGGCGTCTTATTTTCCTCCTCGTTCTCCATTTTATTTATATCCAACGAACTCATAACTGAAAATAAATGATATTAAAATCGAAGAATTTTATACTAAGAATTCGTTTCGTATTAACACTGGACAAAGCGTGATACAAACAAATGAACTGCGCACTCGTTCTCTATAAATTCTATAATACTGACTGGAAACATGTCCATACACCGCATAGAATCCAACTTTAGATATTTCACATTAACACTCACATATTGTATGATGTATTTCACATTATAAAACTATTTTCAAGGATTATCAAACTAACATCGTTACGCTAGGAAGCTTCACTGTTTAAACCCACTGAACTATGAAACGACACTTAAAGCAGTATTACAACTAGAAGTACTACGTAATTAACATAAATACTCACTTATTTCATGCATAGACTAATCTTCAATATAAAACAAAGTAATTGTATGGTATTAATAGTTTAAATTCGGTATTAATTCCGCCAATGCAACGCCATATCACTTGCGCTTGGCCGGTCGATTTCGCGTTGCGCCGATTGCCGTTTCGTTTGCGACTTTGCGCCTTGCGGGGCGCGGCGCGGGGCGAGTGAAATAAAAAAAGAAAAGGTGCGAGTGAATGAATGAATGAACCGCAGTCATTGTGTAGGGTATCGCTGTGCATTGTAATTGTGTCGTCAGCTCAGCGCGTCACACTTGCTAAGCTGAAGAGTACGGCAGTTTTGTTGTTATTTTGTTATATCGTGTATGGCAACACCAAGAGCAAGAGGGGTGTAATTGCTTAGAAGACTAGAAGTATTAAATTATTATGAACTTAATAAAATGTGAAAACAGGTGTCCTATCGTTTGACCAAAAAACGTTTGACAAATGATCACTTGACCAAACAACGTTTCACCAAAAAAAAGTTTCGCCAATTGATCATTTTACAAATAATCATTTGACCATATGGATAGATACATTAATGGGTTAGGTTATGTTAGAACTGCGACCACAAGAACGCGTGAGCCGAGCGAGCGAAGCGAGCGTACCGCGGCAGCGGTCAGCGAAGCGCCAGAACAAAAAAAAATTGCTCTATCCGTAAAACTCGTAGAGCAAACTTGACGTAAATGTACAATTTGCTCTATTAATAGATACAGATTAAAGATAAGATAAAGATAAGATAGATAAGATAAAGATAAGATAAAGATAAGATAAAGATAAGATAAAGATAAGATAAAGATAAGATAAAGATAAGATAAAGATAAGATAAAGATAAGATAAAGATAAGATAAAGATAAGATAAAGATAAGATAAAGATAAGATAAAGATAAGATAAAGATAAGATAAAGATAAGATAAAGATAAGATAAAGATAAGATAAAGATAAGATAAAGATAAGATAAAGATAAGATAAAGATAAGATAAAGATAAGATAAAGATAAGATAAAGATAAGATAAAGATAAGATAAAGATAAGATAAAGATAAGATAAAGATAAGATAAAGATAAGATAAAGATAAGATAAAGATAAGATAAAGATAAGATAAAGATAAGATAAAGATAAGATAAAGATAAGATAAAGATAAGATAAAGATAAGATAAAGATAAGATAAAGATAAGATAAAGATAAGATAAAGATAAGATAAAGATAAGATAAAGATAAGGATAAGATAAAGATAAAGATAAAGATAAGATAAAGATAAGATAAAGATAAGATAAAGATAAGATAAAGATAAGATAAAGATAAGATAAAGATAAGATAAAGATAAGATAAAGATAAGATAAAGATAAAGATAAGATAAAGATAAGATAAAGATAAGATAAAGATAATGATATTTTGTCAAGTGCAGTAGTTTGTAAAATAAGCATTTGTAAAGTGACTTTTTGTAATACGATACTTTTGTCAAATGTCTCGTTTGCCTAATGAATATTTGGTGAAACGTTGTTTGGTCAAGTGATCATTTGTCAAACGTTTATTGGTCAAACATTAGTGAACCGTGAAAACATCGTTCACTGCCAGCAACGCATATATGCGTTCACCGTCACAAGTTTGTTCCTAGGCCACGCCTCCTCGGCCTCCTGGCATGGCACTGAATGTCACTGAATGCGTTAACTAGATAACAATTACATGGGACCAACCAAAGTCATAATATACCTACATAGTGTCAGACCACGCTAACTCCTCCAAGCAAAGGAACTGTCAAACCATACAAACTGGCACTGACTCACTTTGTATGGTCTGACCACAGTATAAAGACAACGTTTGTCGTCTGGCTAGCCAAATAATGTTGACAGATATTTTGGACTTTTTGGCGGGAAGTCAAATTAAGCGGGTGTTTTAATTTTTCGCAAATTTTCTGAAAAAGATTTCTGTGTATATATTTGTATATTTTTGCTGTATATAACAAATTTGTGTACATAAAATAGTTTCTAAATAAAAATGGGTGAAAACAGCGGCGGGGGGCAGTCCCCTGCTCCTGCTGACAAAGATGCAAAGAAAAGAAAGTTGGAGGCATTGTACCTTACCACCAACTATAAATTGTTCACCAAACCCAATTATAAAAGACAATTTCCGGACAATCACAGTGCGGAGTGTATTGTATATGTCGAATCACAGGAGGAGAATGAGAAGATCGGCAATAGAAATCCTATAAAACTGACAAAACTTTTTACGGACAATGTGAAGGGAATAATCGGCGTGCACCGTGTGAACGCACATAAAGTAGGCGTTACCTTTAAAAAACCGGCAACAGCTAACAATTTTTTGACAATGGACAACTTTCTAGGCAAAAATAAATTGAAAGCTTTCGTTCCCGCGCACCTCACCGAGACTACTGGCGTTATTCGTTTCGTACCCAAAGAGATGAGTAATGAGGAGATATATAAGAACATTGCTTGTGACACCGAGGTAATCTCAGTTAAAAGATTCATGAGGAAAGTTGACGGCAAACTTGTTCCCCTGAGTACAATTGCCGTTACTTTTGCAGCTACGACCTTGCCTCAGCACGCGTACATCCAAATGTTTAGATATCAGATACGGATATATATACCACCGCTGCTGCAATGCTACAAATGCTTGAAATTTAATCATTCAGCAAGAGTTTGCAGAGGTGAACAAATGTGTTCATCTTGTTCCGGCCAACATTCATACAAGGATTGTGAGGTAGAAGAAATTACCTGCATAAACTGCAGCGGAAATCACTTGGCAATCTCCAGGGATTGCCCAGTTAAACAGAAGAAAATGGCAGAGAAAATATGAAATATGAGAACAGCAACCGAAGTTATGCCACTGTGGTGAGTACTACACCACAAGCCCCAGCAATTACCGACCCTAAAGTCTTCCCGGCTATTCCCACACCTAAAAATATTGTAGGCATAAGTCAGCTAACTGCTGAACAAATATCAAGTAATGAAATAATCTTAGAAGCTTTAGTTAAGTCCTTGCTTGCTCTAGGAAATGATAAAAGTAATTCTCCGATCACAAATAAAAGAATAAAGGAAATAATTTTAACAAATTTATTAAATTAACAATGGATTTTTTACATATATCACAGTTTAACATTCAAAGTTTACTTAGTAAGAGAGCCTTATTAAATACATTTCTTTCAGAACAAAGTGTAGATATCTGTTTATTAAATGAAACCTGGCTTAAAAGTACTACTAAAATCCCTAATTTTACACCATACAATTTTGTACATAGAGTTTCTAAAAATTCAAAAAATGGAGTAGGTATACTAGTTAAGCAAAACTTACAATATGACTTTGTGAACACAACTTTCTATGAATCCATTCAGAATATCTGTATATCAATAGACACATCTCGCGAACGATAGAGCTCAGTGGAGATCGTTGGAGGAGGCCTATGCCAAGAGGCACACCGAAGTGAGGGATATAATATAACTTAATAAATCAAACACAACACGAAACATTCATTATGTAATCACTCAATTTGGGAAATAAAGGCTATATTATTATTATTATTATTATAATAGACACATCTATAGGTAAATTGTACATTCTTTGTGTTTACTGTCCTCCGAATAGTAGTAGATTTGATTCCCGTAAAATGAAAAAGTTGTTACTCGAAACCCCGAAGCCATGTATCATCATGGGAGATTTTAATGCACATCACATATTGTTTGGGTGTCATTCAAATAACAGTAGAGGCAATAGTTTATACAATCTTATAGATGAATTTGACCTGTGTATTTTAAATGATGGTAGTGTAACTACTGTACAGTATCCAAATAGGAATCCTTCTGCAATAGATATCAGCATAGTTAGTCCCACATTAGCTCCTTTTTGCGATTGGCATGTACACAATGATCCAATGGGCAGTTACCATTATCCAACTCTTGTAAGTATAAATGTGAAGCCATCCATCTATGAGATCCGACCTGTTGAAGAAAAATTTATTTATAGTAAGGCAGATTGGACTAAATATCGCGATTTATCACAAACCCGTTTTTCTGACTTAGATGTTAATAGCACTGAACCACTTAATGTGTACAACAACTTTGTAAATATTCTCTATGATCTTAGATTAGAAACTGTTCCAAAACAAACATCAAACCCAACAATGCAAGTTTTGAGAAAACCAGTTCCGTGGTGGAACCAAACTTGTGCTGATGCAGTTAAAATGTCTAAAGAAGCTTTATTGCAGTACAGAAAATCGCCTAGTATTCCTAATTTTATAACTTACAAAAAACTGGATGCTCAGAAAAAAAGAATATTAAATGAAGAACGAATGAACTCATGGAATGACTTGTGTAGTAGCTTCAATAGAATGACGCCTGTTTCTCGAATATGGGGTTACATTAAAAGATTTAAAAGAACTGGATCATCTCATAATAGATACTTAAATGATGAATGGGTACCAAGCTTCTTAGACAAGATATCAGATTCCCCACAGTATAACCAAATGAATTTGCATAATATTTTAAATCAGACAAGCGTGAATCATAGTAACTCATTTCTCAATAAACCATTTACTTTAAATGAATTGCTCATCTCACTCAAAAGTAGAAAAGACACAACACCTGGTTTGGATAGTATACCTTACATGTTGGTTAAAAAGTTACACCCTAGTGCTCTAGATATACTACTTAGTATTTACAATAAATTATGGGATAGTTTAGTAATACCAGAGCCATGGAAAACACAGTGTGTTATTCCTATCTTAAAACCAAATAAAACTGTTAATGACCCCACATCATACCGACCAATCTCTTTGTCATCATGTTTAGGAAAACTTTTTGAAAATATGTTAAAGCTACGCTTAGATTATTTTTCTGAAACACAAGGGAAGCTGCCAGATATTCAGTTTGGATTCAGAAAAGGCCGAAGTTGTTCTGAAAGTTTTGTATCTTTTATTAGTGATCTCAAAAGAGCTAAACTTAGTCACACAAATGTTGTATGTACATTTCTAGATGTCAAAGGAGCTTTTGATAATGTAAATATTGAAAGCCTTATTCATGTGTTATACACGTTAGACTTGCCATCTAAAGTACTTAATTGGATTTTTAGCTTTTTAAGCAATAGGACTGTTTTTGTAAAATTCAACAACAAACTGTTTGGGCCCAGAATTGTTAATAAGGGAACAATGCAAGGTGCAACCTTGTCACCGTTATTATACAACCTGTATACATCTCAAATCCTCAATTTTGTAAATACATCTCAAGTTCAAATACTACAATTTGCTGATGATTTGCTTTTGTACAGCGAGAACCAAAATTTGAACATTGCTGTTGAGAATATGAACATGGCTTTAACTCAATTACAAAATTACTATAGTAACCACTTGAAATTAGAAATTAGTCCAGATAAAAGTAAAGTTTTAGTTGTTAGTAGAGATCCACTTGCGCAGACTCTTGTTAATATTAAGTATAATAATAACTTAATTCCCATTGTTAGTCACCACAAATTTTTAGGCATTGTTGTAGATGACAAATTAAAATTTGATAAACATATAGATTATATAAGTCAGAATGCAATGAAAAGCATAAATGTAATTAGAAGTATAGCAGGAACATTCTGGGGTTCAGACCCAAAAACACTAAATATGTTATACAAAAGTATAGTCAGAAGCCATTTTGACTATAGTTCCCTAGCTTATATGACTGCGAGTAGCACACTATTAAGAAAATTAGATGTTATTCAAAATATGGGATTAAGAGTCATTAGTGGGGCTATGTGCACCACTCCTATAAACTCAATGGAAATTGAAAACTGTATACCTCCATTGTCCTTGCGACGTTTACAGCTGGCTGAGAGATTTTGCTTAAAGGAGCTTGCATCCGATAATCATGTTGTCTTGAAGAAAGTTATATATCCAGTAGAAATAGCTCAGTCAGCTGAGACATCCAATATCTTGCCTAATACACTTATTGCAGGTTCTCTACCTGAAATATCAACAATAATGAGTTATACAAAAAACCTGACAGGAAATATGTACATTAGTAACAAGTGGCCAATTTATGCTTGCCCATATAACTCTATACTACATTATTTTGACATTAAAGCTCATTTAGATTCTGTTAAAAACAAATTTGATTTTTTAGAATTTTTAAATGAGAAATCTGACTTCTATACTATTTATACTGATGGCTCTAAAAATGACCATGTTAAAGCTGCATATTATGACCCACAAATTAAAGTTACCAAGTGTTTTAAAATAGACAATAACTGTAGCATTTTCACTGCTGAAGCTTTGGCAATATTAGAGGCTTTAACATATGTACATGACAATGTAAATAGTGTAAATATTCTAATTGTTAGTGATTCTAAGAGTGTATTAACTGCCTTGTGTAGTAGTTATTTAAATTATAAGCATAATTACATTATATACAAAATTAAAAAGATGTTATATGAGTTAGGAAGAAATGTCGAGTTTGTATGGGTTCCTTCTCACAGTGGCATAGCAGGAAATGAGGTTGTGGATCAGGCGACGCGTCAGGACCACTTCATAGACCTGACAGAGTCATTCAAGATACCTTTCACCGATTACTATCACCACTTCAAAAGTATATGCCAGAGAATGTGGAATGAATCAATATTCATACCTCCAATGAGGTATGTCACGGAAACACAGAATAAAGGAAAATGGTACGCTGAGATACAGAAAAACTTACCGAAATCACCGTGGTACAATGGTTTTAAATACATCAGTAGAAGGTTTATAACATCCATCAATCGATTACGATTTGGCCATTGCCTGGTCCCAGCACACCTCAAGAGAATGAATATTATTAACGATGATAAATGTACATATTGTTCGAAGGCAAATGCAGATATCAAACATATTATATTCGATTGCGAAAAGTTCGCTATTCAACGGCTACTACTTGTCAGTGCCCTTAGTGATGTAGCAGACGAAAACTCGCTAAGTGTTCCCCGCCACATTCAAGACTTACTCTCGAATCCAGTGTATTTCATACCAGTGTTCAAATTTATTTTAAAAACAATTGAAAAGGTTTAATGTATATAGATTTTAGTATCTCTCTTGTAAACTTCAGTTCTTTATTTTATAAATAAGATTGATTGTATTTTTATGACTTCGACTGAAGGTCTTGTAACCATGGTCATGAATAAAATAAAAAAAAAAAAAAAAAAAAAAAAAAAATGACAGATATTTCCTTGTGGTATTACCAATTGTCTATGATTTAAACAATTTAGTAGGTGGGTCCTCTATAAATAATTTTGATACTTTATGTACTAGTTCTAACATTCTGATCGAATTGAAATTTGGCATAGTATTTATGTATTTTTTTGGTGACGGATTAATATTGTAGTGTCGAGCTAGGTCTTATTTACACCACATTAAATTTTTCGCCTTGTATATGGTTAGAAAGTGTAAACATATTTTGTCGTTGACTGTACTGTACAAGGTGGTAGAAATTATGTGAGCTGACTATGAGTGCACATCAACATAATATACATATTTCACTTGTTTCTTTAGGTACCTAAGGCTCCGTCCACACTTGTATCATTTCGCCGATCCGATCCCCGTCGCGTATCTTCACCGCGTATCATGAACGGTAGTGTGGACGTCGCGCCGTCGCGATCATGCAACGCTCGCGCGAAATTCATGTTGATACGCGTATCTTCAGTACCCCGCACACTCGCGATCAGGAAAGTGTTGCATGATCGCGACGGCGTGACGTCCACACTTCCGTTCATGATACGCGGTGAGGATACGGGGTGAGGATCGGCCGTGATCCATCTCGAGTGGGTTTTTGCCCGATCATCAAAGGCGCTATTTGAGTCATCGATCCACGCTGCGGTCATTGGTTTTTAATGCTTAATCTTTACGATAATTAAAAAATACCATACCACTGATGGACTGTACTTTGGTAGGCCTTTCCTTGCGGCGTCTTTCGGCACGCGGTTTCCACTCGAGAACCTTTCTGCCACATGCCATAAAACAAACACAGTCATACTAAGGCTATGTCTCCGTGAGCGGGTTCCATAATTGAAGGCCTTCCCACGCGGCGTCATTCAGTACGCGGTCTTCACTCGAGAACCTTTCTGCCGCATCGTCATAAAACAAGCACAGTCATATGTAGGTTATATTTCTGTGAGCGGGTGACATTACTCAAGACCTAATCACGCGGTGTCTTCCGGTACGTGGTTCCCGTTCGAGAACCTATCTTTCACATTATCTATAATAAAAACAAGGACAGTCATTTTAAATGGGACGCATCTCCGCACAGAACAACGATCACAAACAAAATGAAATGATCGGCGAAATCGAAATGCCAAAATGATCGGGGCGGTGATACGGTGCTACGATACGGATAGCGTCCAAACTACTGCACGCCGAAATGATCGGTGCGGCGATACGGGACGAGGATACGATACGGCAAGTGTGGACGCGTTTCTTCGCGCGACGGCGCAAATGATACGGAGTGCCCGCAGTGAGCGTCCAAACAGCACGATACGCGGTGGAGATACGCAACGGGGATCGGATCGGCGAAATGATACAAGTGTGGACGGAGCCTTACGTATGCATAGAAAATCAAAAAAATGTTCTAGTATCAAAACTATAATTCCTACTACACAAAGTGTGACCAGCCGCAGATTTTTTAAATTTCCCGCCGAAACTTCGAGTAATATTTCATTAGCCAGACTATATTTGACCGCGCATCACGTTAAAACGGCTGAATGGATTTCGATGAAAACTTTATTAATCTGTCGAGAAAACCCCGGCCATATTATATTATAGGCCATAAAAAAATTACCAATAGCCATTACACTCGAATGAGTTAAATTTGCACCTGAATCTTATGTAATCTTATGCGCTACTTAGGAATCATTTTGTGTAACTCAATGGAGAAAAATTTGTACATATCGTGAAATTGGGCTTACCATGGTCAGAAGAAGCAACTTTACCAACACACCAAAATTTTATTGAAATCTTTTGTTCTTTTATTGAGAAAAAAAAGAAATCGACAACAAAATAAAAATTTGCCCAATTTGTGATCATGATCAAGTACCTATGCACCTTGGTCACAGTCGATCTTTTCTCTAGGCAAGGGTATAGCGGTAAAGAAGTATGATTCCTAAGTAACGAAATAGGTATTTATAAAGAAATTATTATTGAGTAACGAAATATTATAAAGATAACTGTCAAATCACTTCGGTTAATAAATAAACCAACTATCCCTACTAATATTATAAACGCGAAAGTTTGTAAGTACATGGATGGATCTTTGTTACTCTTTCACGTAAAAACTACTGAACGGATTTTAATGAAACTTTACGATAATATACATCACAATAACACATAGGCTACAATTTATAAAGATATTGTGTGTTCCCGAGGGATAAGCGGGGAACACCGCACGGGGCAGCTTGTATACAATACAACAATGAATCGTTTTTTACGTTTTTAACCTGTTCACCGTCACGTTGATCACATGGGAGTGAATTAAATACCCCCACAAGCTCACAACCACATATGATTACAAATTCAGTGTTTTCGGTGACTGTTGGATGTCTTTAATTAGGGTTCCGTACCAAAAGGGTAAAAACGGGACCCGTCCGTCCGTCTGTCGCCAGGCTGTATCTCAAGTACGGTGATAGCTAGACAGTTGAAATTTTCACAGATGATGTATTTCTCTTACCGCCATACCGCTATAACAACAAATACTAAAAATAAAATAAAATAAAAAATATTTAAGGGGGGCTCCCATACAACTTGTTATAGATTATGGTACGGAACCCTTCATGCGCGAGTCGGACTCGCCCTTGCCCAATTTTTGATTATAGTCGTAATTTTGTGGCAGGAGACGCTTATATAGGATTAGGACTTTTAATACACTGTACAATTTGTACACGTATACCTTTTGCGATCTATTGGTTAAAGTTTTACGTGGTAAGCAGAAATAATTAAACAAAATGGGTATGCAATAATATAATTTTACCAACAGATAAAATAAGAACTAATGTTTTTCTAAGGCTTTGACTAGCAATTCATTAATGTGAGTAATCAAATTCCTGGGATCCATAATAAGTCCGGCTGTCACCATGGCGTTGGAGAAAAGCTGCTGGGCCACCATCTCAGCAAGGTCCTTGTCAGTTGAAACCAGTTTGTGCAGTTTCTCGATTATAGGATGTCTGGGAACAAAGACATTATTAGTTTAAATTTATTTAAACTGTTTAGGGACGAGTTGGTTGAAGAGAAACTCCGACGTGTTGTAAACTGATGCGGTTACGTAATACTGTGAGCTTGTGTGCGCGCGCCTATAAATTAGTTGGAGCAATGGCGCGCGATCTTTCCAGATCCAGAACTTCGTATAGGTACCTACTTAGTGATTACGCTGCGCTGTTAAGCTTTACAGGGCCGTTTTTATTGGTAACTTTTTCCTTTTCATCGAACATATCTATATTCTTCTACTTTACTGCTTGTCCTGGTGTACATACAACCCAATTCCCACCGGCACGCCTATTTAGCGCATCAGAGCACCATTTTATCTGCTCTTGAAGAAACAGTAAGTACATACCCGTGTGGCCGTGTATGTTAGTCAGTGGCAGTGTATAAAACCCAAGAAAAGGTTCAGGTCATTGGTTTCGATAAGCTAAGTAAATTTACTTACTTTGCATTTATTTCAAGTTGGGGTCTCAGCAAAGCATATCTGTTCTCTTCGCTTAAACTGTGTGCTTGGGTCCTGACAAAGTGTCGCGCCGCAGCCATTTCTTGCACGATGATCACGCAAGGATGAGAATCCAGTCTCTGTGTTGTTCGCACGTCGAATACTTTCCCGTCCAATTTAGACTTTAAGAAGTTAATAAGTTCGTCAATTTGTGGTTGTTGCAGTCCTTGTGCGCCTATGGAGAGAAGAAAAAAGTTACGTTAGTATCGAGTTATGTAGGTATTTATTTAACGAACCTTGATAAATTGAAAGGCATTTCTGCATTCGTAAATATATGTCGCCCCTATACCTAAATGACAATTTATATTTTTTTTGGTAAAGTTGTTTTACAAGCTTGTGATTGTTTACCCGCCATCTCAACCCTCAACTTTCCCCGGAGTGTACCGGAGGTCCGGAGATCCATGGCCATAATGGCTGGAGGATTGGATAACAGTATGATTTCAGCTTGCATTCGCCAGGATTGGTCGCTGAAAGAAGTACTGTTTCTGAAGACTGTGTATATCGTAATACCTATAACGGAGTCCTGCTTAGTTTCTGGCTCTTTCTGCATGTCGCTCTCCACTGATACGAGCTGGCGGCCGCCGAACTCTTTGAGCTCCAAAAGCACCAATTCGTCGTAAGTGTCGTAGCAGAATAGCACTTCCACGTCGCGCTTCTTTAGTGACTCGTAGTACGGCGACGATTCTGCTAACTCGCGACTATAACACGTGGTCGATTAGATCAATTTCTGTAGGGATTCGTGGCGAATCTTACAGCAAGCTTCTTGCTTAAGCTTGTTTTAAGAATTAAATTAGTAATTTCTTTATTATAAGGAAAAATATTTGCCTGACTGTTTTATTGTATCCAGCTTTAAAAGTTACCTACATACATGTCATTTCTTGGACGATTAAAACGTACCTATTACTGAGCAATAAAGAATTCGCATATTCTTGTTTGTGACAAAAAATAACGTATAAATAGTCCTACCTGGGTGCAGCTAAATAATAAATTGTTCTGGAGTCATTATTCTGGCGCCCACTGTATTCTGACATTGATGTTCTTATTCCCTTCTCTAGCTTGGACGATTCGAATCGGAGCAACTTAGCTATTTCTTCCTGAAATAATGAAACACAAATAAAAGATGTATTTAAACTTATTACTACTGAATTACATGACTTGTTTGTTGTTTCAGATATTTTGAGACACATGATGTACTGTAGGAGAAGTACTCGGTAAGGGAACCACTCGGACGGGGTCAAAGCAGTAGGTAATGTATCAGACGACGCAATGGAGCCACGCAGATACTTCGGCTAAATCGAACTAGGTAGTTTGGTAGTGTAATTCTGTAGTTCACAGTGCCTTGGTTTTATTTTACTGCTGTGCAACTTATTTGAATAATAAATAAATAAATTAGTGCAGAACTCTTGCCAGTATGTTGTATGCATATTGGATTATACAGTATGGTACATACCCTTTCAATCGCACTCTGACTAGTGACAATACCTTCCTTCAAGAATATGGCATAGTCTTTGTAAAATGAATCATATCCTACTGGGTCTTTCTGTGCACTGTCAGACATAAATTTGAGGAATCTGTTTGTTAGGACTGTTCTGAGTTTGCTGGAAATGAAAAAATAACTTTAAAGCCTGAGCCTGTTATCCACATATACATCAGGATTTTGAACTTCTTCAATTTCTCTGAGAGTGGAATGTACCCTACTTACACAATCAAACTGCTGTTTTGAAGTAGTTCTCTGCTTAAATTTAGTGGAATGTCTTCAGAGTCAACCACACCTGCAATTCAAACGTGGTTAATTTTTCTCTTGAATAACTACCTAAACACTTGAGATTCTGCTATATAGACACTACCTTTAACAAATCTCATCCATTTCGGTAGTATATTCTCCGCTTTGCTCTTGATCAAAATTTTTCTTGAGTACAAAGCCACACCAACATCTGAGTCCCGAGACAGTTCAAAGAGCCCCGGCTTGCCTTCTGGGACGTATAGAATGGACCGTATGCTGATTGGCACATCAGTCTTGTAATGTAGAGTGAAGCGAGGCTTATCATATGAGTTTCCAACGAATCTGTAGAACTCTATATGCTGTTCTTGTGTAACTTCTTTGGGCTCCATTAACCATAGAGGCTGTGAAATTAAATAATATTTGTAGATTCAGAAAATAGACTAGACTAAGAATAGACTTAGATTAACAAAATAATTACCTTAATAGAGTTCACTTGTTCATCATTCAAAAGAATAGGACTGCTAATAAAATTACTGTACTTTTTAATGATTCCTGCAAAAAGAAAATTTCATCACATCATCACAATATGCTGAAATAAATTATTATTTTAATTATTAAACTTTATAATATTTTTCTCACCCTTAACCGTATCATTATCTGAAAACTCCCTGCAATCTGTTTTGAGATGCACAACAATCTTGGTTCCAACTGAAACACCCTCAGCTTCTTGAATCTCATATGTTCCAGACCTGAAACATACAAGAAAGATATGATACTTAAACTTAGCCAACTGACAAAAGCAATAGTATTAGAATTGTTAATACATTATTCATTAAAATATTTCAAAATGATGAGAGTTTATCTATAAATACAATCAGATCTTTAGCAGGCAAATAGATTAAATTGCAATTTTACAACACCCAGTAACTATAAATTGGCTGATTTAATATCCATTAAGCATTACTAAGAAGAAGCAATTCAAATTTTAAAAAGTATTCAAATGAGGACTAAATGCATGACAGCTTTAAGACACCACACACCACCACCTATGGATATACTGAGGATTACAATAAACACCCCTTTATTATTAATATTTGTAATGAGACAGGCAGTTTAACAACAGATAATGCCTATATCCAGTCATCTGTATCTTAAGATCGTTGTTCAGTGGTATGCTTGTCTAATTTATTCTTGAAATTATTGACATAAGGTGGTGAGATTATTGCATCCTCGGGGAGTATGTTCCATGCACTCACTACTCTGTTGCTCAGAAAGTGTTTACGCGGGTTGTGATGACCTCTCAGTCGGATATTGTTGTTGCCCGGTCAGGATCTTTTGTGTCTCAATCAGGGCTTCCCAGGATTTTTGTCAGGATTTTAAATAGAAGGTTTGGTACACAAAACAGCATAGACTCACATACTAAATTCAAATAACATACCCATCAGAACTCCATTTGTATCCAGGAGAGCCTGCAATACTGCTTCTAGTGTACACTTCAATTTTGTCAGCAACCATGAATGCTGAGTAGAAGCCAACTCCAAACTGACCAATAATCGAGCTGGCCTGCTCAGCTCCTTGTTTTTTGATTTCTTCAATGAAGGACTTGGAACCAGAACGAGCTATTGTGCCCAAATTTTGAGTTAATTCCTCTTTGGTCATACCAATGCCAGAATCCTATGATTAGAAATATCTGATGTAAGTTTCATTTAAATACACACATACAGCTTTACAGATTCTACAATTGAACTCCGTTGGGTATTAAGTAAGTAGGTATAATTAATATGTTTTTAATGTGTTTTCTCATATGAATTACTGTTTTTTTTTGCATATCATTTTGGTCAGGCTGAACTTTGTAAAATGCTTTATTACAAACATCAATTATGTTTGTTTTATATTTTACCTAAAAAAAAACTAATGTCCATCTGAATTTTTGTTGCAAAATTTAAAAACTTGTTGTATCGAAACTAACAGGATGATTCACAAGAGCTGGTACAACATTATCTATGTGTGCTTCACAAACTACCTACATGTTTACACAATATTAGGAGGCCCCTGTTCTGTTTAAGAAAAGCACCACAGTGACCAGTGACATTTCTTTTGTTTTATCATTCATGCCAGCTCTAGTGAGTGACCTTGCACGTCTAGCATAACTTTGACACGCGACTCTTTCTCGCGCGAGATATACTACCTGTCTCTTTCTGTATAGTACTATGAGATAGTGACGGATGATGCTATGTCGCGCGACATGATGTGCTGTACCTATAGATACAGTTAATTTGGTTTAACCTGGAAAGTTATAGTCCTGTCCTGTTTGTTAGTTGTGAGCTTGATTTGGAGTGGCCTGTCAACTTGTTCCAGTTGCTTGTCATCTGGTGCTGCACTAACTGACAGGTATCTGAACTTTTCCAGTGCATCACTTGCATTTGAAATTAGTTCTCTAATGAACACCTGTAATAAAAGGGAATAAAAAATTTACCAACTTAATTAATGCAGGAGAAAAAAAAATGATGCTAACCATGTCATATCACGAATAAAAAGGGGGACTCTGTTGGATGTCACGTCACAGCGAAGTCACCAGTTACCATATCCAATCCCTTTGGAATGTATCAAAGCTAACTCACTTAAGCTTAGCTAGCAGATTTTATATGGGATACATAGCTGGAGACGCTGCCATGGTGACCCAATGGGTTAGGGTTTACAAAGGGGGCCGGGAACTTAGATACATTTCGGGTATGGTGTCATTATGACACATGTTTTTTATGATGTTAAGCTAAAAAGGCATGGGGCTATGTTTTTCTAAACTTGATAATTACCAAGATTGGTGGATTATAATTGGTTGGCAGATTGTAGTTTTGAAATGTTATATTATGCGTATGATATAATAGGTTGCCAAAGTCAGAATAGGGTTAGTGCCGAGTATGCGTGCCGATACTCCAAGCCCTCCTGCCGAGCTCAAACTGCAAAGTAGAGTACAGGCAACCAAACTTTGTCATGCAAGGGCAGAACTTTATTGCACAATACAAAATAGTAAATAGATCAAATGGTGGACTTAATCCCATTAGGCATTTTCTACCAGTCAATCATAGAGCTAAACAGAAACTAGCAGTTGGTGCAGGATCATTATATAAAAGCAGTGAGAAAAACTAAAGATAATCAATAAGTGAAATATATATATTGGCAATATACAAAAACACGTACTATTTATATTATAAGACACATATGTACCCTTGTAAAACATCATACAGACCATCAATCCTGAGATGAATAGGAGAGATGTTTGCGCAGTATGCACTTGAATGAGAATTTGCTCTAAGCTTGCCTGATGATACTTACTTCTTTATCCGAATAAAGTGATCTGGCAACAATGTCCAATAGCATTCGTGTTTCAGCTTGGAATTCTTTCTTTTCAGAGTTTCCTTTTAAAATTTCTCCTTCGGCTTTGTTTTCGGCGACTGTACTGTATGGTCTTTGTGTATATGGTCGAAGGAAATAGGAATCTGAAAATAAACAGGAAAAGCTAAGTTGTGCGGAAAAGTGAAGTGTCTCACATGGTATATAATATACTAATAGTTGAAGAACATTTGTCATGCATTAGAAATATTTTATGATTTTCTTATAAAACGTACCGTTCTGAGTTTTAGCTGTAATGACCCTGGCGGCGAAATGTTTTGAATTATTTGCCGAATGGAGAAGTAACTTTCGGGCACATAATGTTGAAGATCCAAGTCGAGCACGCAAAGCCGACATATTTTAAAATATATGTGTTTCACAAAGTTAACCTAAATTATCTCCAATTCCGCAACAATTGTTTTAAAATTGACAGGTTTGTGAGGTTTGAAGTGAAGTGAACTGTATTCGTTCGGTCACAATTGACTGAAATGAATGAACAACAAAAAAACAAATGTCAAGTAAAGGAGGTATGTTCAAGTCATGTTCAAGATGTGTTCAAGTTATGTTTAAAAGCAGTCTAACCTAACGCAACTAGGAACAAAATATAACTTTCACGATTTTCAATAAAAATATTGAAAGTACTGCGATGTTAAAACAATTTAAACCGATTATATCACGTATATTAATTATTTGAGCCTCCCTGACGTTAAGGTAAAGCAAAGAGAATATAACCACTACGTTAGCGCCACAATCATAGGCTAAACGGCAACTTGTGCTATAAGTAATTTCAATAATCTAAGCATTTACGAATTGTGCACGTAATGAACGCAGTTTTTACTGTTATAATGTTTTCAAAGTGCATTCGTAGTTTAAGTTTATTTTAAGGACTCGTATTATTATTTTGTTTTATTTGTACATGTGGTGTATTTTTTAATTTAGTATATATGAGTTGTAGTAATCTGTATAAAAATATCCAAGAAAATAGTCTTACATCTTCGTAAAATAAACTAAGCAATGTACGTTTATTTATGTAGCTAAAATAGAGTGAATGAAGTGAACTGTGGAGAATGTAATTTGAAAAATGGCTTCACCAAGCGTCAGTTCAATTAGATCAAGATCAGTCAGTTGATGTTTGGCAAAAGGGTCGTTGAAGCGGACGCAAACACCGTAGTTCCGTTAAAATTGTGAAAATGTTATGTTTTGATGTATGTCGGGACAAAATATAATACGTAGAATAATTCAGAATAAATTGACTAACTTAAATTAGTGATTGACGCATTTAAACGTTGTTTATTGTGCTTCGATGTCTTCGTAAACTGTTTCAAAACATTTGATCATTTTGACATGTTTCTCTATTTGTACGATTGCAGACTTACACTGTGTTATGTGCAACAACGTTTAATATAAGTGCTACAATTTGTGCTCTCAAGTGTCTATCGCTGATTTCGGGAGACTGCGAGAAAGTGGAAGTGTTTCGAAACTGTTTGTGCCATCATGAAAGACGTGTTTAGGGATGTAAGGACGAACTGTAGTTACTTTTTGATAGTGTTATCGCATCTGCGTTGTAGTACTTAGAGTGTCTGAAGAGGCAGAGGGCGTGGGCGGTGAGAATGCGGGAGCAGAGGTGAAGGAGCCACCATCACCGTGGAGCACCTGGTGGGAGGCGGCGGCGGCGGGCTGCTGCCCGGCGCCTCGCCCCAGCACCCGCCCAACATGCTGCAGCCCATGGAGGACATGGTCCTGCCGCCCAAGCGCCAAGCTGTTGTAGACAGATTGAGGTATGTAACTGGATAAATTATTTATTAACAAAATACAGTGGCCAAGGTTTGGTCTCTCATGCATTTATATTGAAAACCTAGCACCCGCCCTGCACCTAGCTTTTAACATTATATATTTACTATGCGGCCAAAAGCCTGCTTGACTACCTTAAAGGCGCTGTTCGCTTGCAGTGGCTAACAACTTGGCAAAGACAATAAACAGTTGGGCAATGTCATTAGTTGGAGGCAAAACTGTTTTGAAAGCTGTCAATTGTGGCTGCTTATAGTTCCTTTACTTGTGTTTCTTGTTCATAGTAGCTCTACCAAATGACCAATGTGGGTGGGACCACCACCCTTAATTGAGTTTGACAGTACTGTATTAATGTCCAACTAATGTTTTCTAGCATTGCCCACAATCTTTTTTTAAGAGTGTGATCACGGCCTACATAAGCAAGGCAGAGGGAAAAACTTAGAATATAGAATATTTCCTCCATTTAGTCCACATAACTCTGATTTTGAATGGGTAAATTCAACATAAATTTAATTGATAATTTAGTAGTGTTTTGACTTAACCTCGTGAGACCCAATGTACCTCTCAATGCACAAAGTAACAATTTTAACTTGGACCCCGACAGTTTGTGCTACACTTACATGTAAACACCCAGTATGCATTATGAAGTACACGCTTCATCCGGTTGTATTCTGTTTCTCTTGACCATAGAGCATATTGAAAAAAGTATAAAAAATCCTACTTGTGACCTACGCAAAAAAAACAAAATCAAGTCTTGGGCAGGTATGTAAAGAAATTCACATCCAAGCAACAATGCATCCTACTTCAGTTATTTTCAGTTTTTTTTTTTATATTATACAGACATGGTACTATATAAATATTTATGCTTTCGAAAATTCAATTGAAAAATAAAACCTAAATATCATCCTTCAGTGCAAAAGCTGCCTAAACAAACATTAGTTTTACATTTAATTAGTACAATCCACATAAGTTACTATTAGAAATGAAGTAGCAAGCCTGTACAATAATTTTATTGCTCCATTCACACAATCAAGTGTTGGTTGGGCAATAAATTAATAATCTGATATTGCAGTTGTTTGCTTATAGATATATAAATAAATAAATAAATAAATAAATAAATATCAGACAACCTCACACAAATCAACCTTAGTCCCAAATTAAGCTCAAGAAGGCTTGTGTTATGGGTACTAGGCGACGATATACATACTTATATAGATAAATAAATACTTAAATACATAGAACATCCATGACCCAGGCACAAATATTCGTGTTCATCACACAAATATTTGCCCTTGCCGGGATTCGAACCCGGGACCGTCGGCTCAGTAGGCAGTTGCTTAACCACTGCGCCAACCGCGTCGTCAAATATATGACTCCATAATATAATTATTTTCTCAAGTTTGTTTTAAACCTAGCTACTTTTTTTTTATTTGTATAGGATTTATAATACTAATAATTTGTGGTTTAAAAATGAATATAGTTTACTTAAAGCTGCTAAATGGTTGTTTCTTAATCTCTCTAGTATATAGGTATCAGAGATATTTAATATGTGTACATATTGCATTCAACTCTTGAGTACAAAACATATATTTCACTATATATATCATATAAAATATATAACCATTAGTAAATATAATATGTATATAGTAAGAATTATTTTTGGTGTTTGAATCTACTTACCTTTGTTGGCTGAGCAACAAAAGCCTTTATTCCATTATGGTGTGTACAAACTGCTACTTAATAATTTAAAAGTATTATAATTACATACACCTTTTGGGGGTTGTCTGTGCACCTTTTACAACAAATGCATCTTTATTTGTAAGGAAATAGGGTTGCTGTTGCATTGCTGTTTTTAAGACACTTTGTATTTAAAACTGCAATAACATCAAATTTAAAGGGACCATATTTATCAAAATACGTCAAGTGCGAGTCTGACTCGCGCACCGAGGGTTCCGTACAAACACTTATCTTAACTGGCCGGGTAAAGTTAAGTATGTACCTGGTATGTATGGTGCCGTATAAAAATGAGGTGCAAAGTTAACGCAACCGATCACGTTTGTTATATGTGAGCCCCACTTAAAAATGTATTTAATTCTGTTTTTAATATATGTTGTTAAAGCGGCAACCCAAATACATCATTTGTGAAAATTTCAACTGTCTAGCTATCACGGTTCATGAGATACAGCCTGGTGACAGACGCACAGACAGACAGACAGACGGACAAAAAAAGTCTGAATTGGGTGATTTGAGTGTAATCAGGTTGTAATATATATGACCAAATAGCATTTATAACAAAGTAAAGTATGCAAATAGACATCATAGATAGCAGTCATATTTTGTGTAGGTACCTACTCTGAGAGTAAATGGTTGTTTCTTAATCTATCATGTGAGGAACTTCTATCATGTGAATAATGTCAACCCTGCTACAAAAGCAGAAAAAACTTCGATACTTCGGATGTTGCGAAGAGTCCGTTCATTCAGATCAACCGAGAACGGGATTTCCGTGCCTTTAACAGTTTTAACACAGGAAATATCGGCGATAATCAAGTCGTAAAAAGCTTAGCAGTAAGAGCGGGCCCCTAGCGAGCACACTTGTCACGACACCGCTAGTCGCCGTCTAGCGTCTCCATTGCTTTTACCCATTCCGAACCGTATGCCTCTGTAACGGCAGTTTATGTAACTTCCTATTGAAATGGGGACCATTGTTATATGGCCATTGCGTAATACTAATACTAGCGCCTACATTAAATTCATTAACTGATCGTTAATTTTACTTTGTTACCTACGTACGTCTGTTCCCAATTGGTGTTTGAGGTATAAATAAATACAAAGTGGTTTCGTTTTATTTGATTCTCGATTGTAACTTTTACGGTAGATAGTGTGTCTAGTACAGATCCAGATATACTTAGTGCGAATGGTTTCTCCTTCGTATTTTGTCAGAAAAGTTCGTTTTAGCATGCTATCTCTATTAACTTCGGCGAAGAACTTGAGATATAGTCATCGTTACCTATGTACAATACCTATAACGTAACGACAGACAAAGTGAAGTATGTGCAAGGTATCGATTGTTTTTAGCGTTCCGTACCCAAAGGGTAATAACGGGACCCTATTACTGAGACTTCGCTGTCCGTCCGTCCGTCCATCTGTCACCAGGCTGTATCTCAAGAACGGTGATAGCTAGACAGTTTAAATTTTCACAGATGATGTATTTCTATTGCCGCTATAACAACAAATACTAAAAATAAAATTTAAGGGGGGCTCCCATACAACAAACTTACAGATAATGGTACGGAACCCTTCGTGCGCGAGTCCCACTCGCACTTGGCCGATATTTTTTAGTATTTGTTGTTATAGCGGCAACAGAAATACATCATCTGTGAAAATTTCAACTGTCTAACTATCACGCTTCATGAGATACAGCCTGGTGACAGACGGACAGCGGAGTCTTACTCATAGGGTCCTGTTTTTTTACCCTCAAATGGCATGTATGTGTACCTATTTAAACAAAGGCGTTACGAGAATAATCACTCTAAATGCGCCATAAACTAAAAAAGTTGGGGCAACATGATCGTCGTACGCCTATGGTAGCGCTCGCCACTCTCGCCAGTATACATAGTCTAAAATATAGGACGACGCACCCATCACCATGATATGCTGATCTTCCTGAGCTGTCATTCCATTGAGGGTATTGTGACACATTTTACACATGACATTGCGTCCACAAATCCTCCATATCTAGTTTAGATTCATTAAGGTGTTTTCTAGTAAAGCGAATACGCTATGGACAATTTGCGTTACAAATAAACGTTAAGTTAATAGCTTAGGTATCCTAGAGTCTAGTCTAGAGTAAGGGGTCTAGTAGCTATTAAAACACAAAAAATACTCGTTACGTAAATTCCGCCGTGAATTACGTTAATGATACGTTATAACATAACGTAGTGGATCACCTGTGAGGTATGCATGGTTTTTGCACCGAGCGAAATGATGTTGAGCCCCGGCTGCAGCTAACGGTACTCTAAGCGGCCACAGGCGCTGCATTAGCGTTCGGCTTCGGCTCTACATTTCCTATTTGCATTGCAATACAGTGTTTGGATCTCTTTTCTATAATAGGTGCATTGCATGTGCTTACTATAATTTTACTTAAGCACGTTGTAAACTGTATACTCTAAACTTGGGAAACTAAAGTGCGAGCAATATGTGAATGGCATGCTTCGAATTCCTTATTACTATTATGCAAACATTTATAAATTAACTTCTCTAAAACTCATAAAATCATAAAACGACTTCCTATACCGTAAATGAGGCAAACCCATATGCACTTGCATAAGTAATTTCGGCAAACTTTGGTCCGGTAGCAGCACCAACTACGAAGCCTTCTAGGTCAAATACCTAAGTCGACTTTAAGGGATGTGATTTTCCTAAAATACATTTTATAGGTTAATATAATACATTTCAAATTGCAGTAAATATATTAGATTTGACTCCAAAAACGAAGGACATCCCGAGTCGACTTTTTATTTAAGATTTGTTTCACATAACTTCGTTGTTCGCTAACCGGTTTCAATGATTCTCTTTTTATTTAATAGGTTACTTTGGAAGGACTTAGGCTATGCGGAGTTTAAAGGCATCTAGATTCTTCCACTTCATTACGGTTTCAAGTTTCTTGTTACATAAAGATGCTATTAGAAATCGTCTTTATGGACCATCAATCGGTATTAGACTGGTAAGTTCATATAAAAAAATTAAAGTCTAACGGCATTTTGTGAGCCATTTTGGCAACATAACTTTTCCGATGTAAAAAAGCCTGCTGAATTCGATTCTGGATGTTGCCAAGCCGAATTTTTCTCCCCTCCCCCCATTTCCCCCCCTTTTACCTCAAAATATGTCCCTAATCACGGTTTTTACGGTTTTATACAAAAAGTCTTACAGTTAGAAAAAAAGTATCAAAGACAAGAATGATCTCTATAAAATTTCCTATAACATGGTGTATAAACTTTCTTAGTAGGCCTTATGGTTCGTGAGCAATATCTTCCGGAACTTCATAGACTGGTAGAAAATTCTAAATATCGGCTTCCTTTACCGTCCTAACGGCATTTTGGGATCCATTTTGGCAACATGACTTTTCCGATGTAAAAAAGCCTGCTGAATTCGGTTCGAAATGTTGCCAAGCCGAATTTTATTTATGAGCAATATCTTTCCGAACTTCATAATTTTTTTAAAAATTGATAAACTTGGTCGAGGCAGGGAAATACACTTATTTTGGGATAATTGGTATCGCACAGGATCCAGCCGCTCTGCAGCTCTTGACGCTGACATCCAGTTGGCGTGCTGCTTATTATATGTCAAGACTTACGAGGCTTTCAGTCATAAGCAGTCGTCAGATTTACACGCAGAACTGTATCCAAGTCGGGTTAAAAGCGACGTAGAAAATAAAAATGCTTTACTTCTGACCATGAAGTCGTTCAAAATGCTCAGTTAGACGCCAGATTCTTCAGAAACGGGCCTTAGAAATGCAGTTACCCAGGATCTTGCAGCAGAAAAAAATAAAGTGACAATTCTCACTGCTAAGCAGCTTGGCTCTATCTAAGTAACGAAGTTTGTTTCCGAAAGGCTCACCAACAGCAGGTCTACAATAAAACGCAAAATTCAAAATGAACAAAGGCCCGACCCTCAAGACCTGTACAAGGCAGGTCGTTCAAAATCTACCATATTTGCGTCTGATGTGGGGGGCTGCTGCTTGCTGATCTGATGTTGGTGAGCCTTTCGGAAGCAAACTTCGTTACTTGGAGTAAGCCAAGCTGCTTGGCAGTGAGAAGTGACACTTTATTTTTTTCTGCTGCAAAATCCTGGGTATCTGCATTTCTCAGGCCCGTTCCTGGAGATTCTGACGTCTAACTGAGCATTTTGAATGACTTCATGGTCAGAAGTAAAGCATTTTTATTTTCTACATCGCTTTTAGCCCGACTTGGATACAGTTCTGCGTGTAAATCTGACGACTGCTTATGACTGAAAGCCTCGTAAGTCATGACATATAATAAGCAGCACGCCAACTGGATGTCAGCGTCAAGAGCTGCAGAGCGGCTGGATCCTGTGCGATACCAATTATCCCAAAATAAGTGTATTTCCCTGCCTCAACCAAGTTTATCAATTTTTAAACAAATAATGAAGTTCCGGAAGATATTGCTCACAAACCATAAGGCTAACCAAAAAAGTTTATACACCATGTTATAGGAAATTTTATAGAGATCATTCATGTCCTTAACACTTTTGTTCTAGCTGTAATACTTTTTGTATAAAACCGTAAAAATCGTGATTAGGGACATATTTTGAGGTCAAAAAGGGGGGAAATGGGGGGAGAGGGGCAAAATTCGGCTTGGCAACATTCAGAACCGAATTCAGCAGGCTTTTTTACATCGGAAAAGTCATGTTGCCAAAATGGATCCCAAAATGCCGTTGGGACGGTAAAGGAAGCCGATATTTAGAATTTTCTACCAGTCTATGAAGTTCCGGAAGATATTGCTCACGAACCATAAGGCCTACTAAGAAAGTTTATACACCATGTTATAGGAAATTTTACAGAGGTCATTCTTGTCTTTGACACTTTTTTTCTAACTGTAAGACTTTTTGTATAAAACCGTAAAAACCGTGATTAGGGACATATTTTGAGGTAAAAGGGGGGGAAATGGGGGGAGGGGGGAAAAATTCGGCTTGGCAACATCCAGAATCGAATTCAGCAGGCTTTTTGACATCGGAAAAGTCATGTTGCCAAAATGGCTCACAAAATGCCGTTAGGACGGTAAAGGAAGCCGATATTTGGATTTTTCTACCAGTCTATATGATACTGGGTAATACCTTTTACCAGAGTACGTCAACTTGTTAAGCCGCGTAAACAAGGTATATTGATTTAAGTAAGTATTATCAAGGAACATATGTATCATCCTTGGTATTATTAACAAATAATGTATAAATAATACTACCGTGCCCGCAGATTTGAGTGCGGCTAAGCGCCACACATACTCATCGCCACCGATGTGTCTTTGACTTCTTTTTAGTGACCGACCGAAACATGATTTTTTGCCGAAACCGAAACCGAAACAGAAGGTTCGGCTTTGATTATAGTTTCGGCCGAAACCGAAACCGAACCTTTTATAAACGCGATTAAAACGTTGGATAAAATATCAGTGGGCCGTTTTTTCCATATAATATGCGTAATGAAACATCTCACTGGCCTATGCCTAATATTACAGGGTTCTAGGTTTCTCTTTTATCGAATTGAAATTTGAACATTGTTAAATTTGAATATAGTGACTATGGTGTTTCATATTCCCCAAAGTTCTATTTTTATGTGTTTTCGCTCAAATCCTTGAAGGCACTTACCCAAAAGGCCGTTGTCCCAAATTTCAGCTTAATTGAACATTATTTTGAGGTAGCGCAACATTGTCGAATTTAAAGGAAATACCTTAATTCTTGAGCATTATTAAAATACGGATTTCACCCTTCGTGGGATGTTAAATATTAAAATAAAAAGTTATTAGACATAAAAAGATGTCACTTACGAGAAATTTTGCTTTAGGTAAAGCTCCTAGTAATTATTTTTTATAACAAAAAAATATATAAGCTAGATAAATATAGAAGCTAGGGTAGCGAAGTAGTTAACGCGCTGGACCGGTAATCCGGAGGTACCGGGTTCAATTCCCGGTCTCTTCCACCAGTACACACATTAAAAAAAAACGAGACATTACATGTTTCACAATCATAAATTAAAAAAAAAAAAACTTGCGATTATATCTCAACATCTGCTGAGAGCATGAAGTAAGGAAGATATGAATAATAGATTAATTATTTACAGCTAAACTTCTCTACAGCTAACACTCTTTATGTCCAGGACGTGATTTTTATGATAAACAGCTTAAAAATATAAAATCAGTACTTGAGATGAGAACTATTATAAATTTAATGATTTTTGTAAAATTGATTACGTTGCTCAACCTCTAAACGTCCTCAAATTGTCTTTAAATTCGGGACAAAAACTTATATTATTATAGTGCCTCGATCCGCAAGCGAAATCATCGGAAAATTCACAATTTACTTCGGAACAACGTTTTTAGTTTTTTTTTTAATGAAGGTAATTTAACACCGCATTTAAAAAAATTGCTATATAGATTCAAAGATCGTCAATCGTCTTAAGACGTTGGAACGGCAATCCAAATACATATAACGAGTTGGAACACGTATGAACGCAATCTTGTATCTATAAGAGCAATTTTCCCTAATAGTGACATTATTAACCCTATTAGTGACACTGGGTCTAAACTTAAGTATTCTAAATCGTAAAAAGAGGCAGTGAGCTGTAAATTGTAGATAGACGCCATATTGCCAGCCGTTCTAAGCACTACCGCCGTTAGCCGAACGCGACTTGAAAGTACGACGTAATAAGTTTCGGCGCGGCCGAAAGGTTCGGCTGTTTTTTGGCCGAAACCGAACCTTTGGCCGAAACAAGATTTTTAGGCCGAAACTGGCCGAAACCGAAACCGAAACCGAAACTTCGGTCGGACACTACTTCTTTTGTGATAAGGGACGGCATTTTATGGTAACATTAAAGACCATACGCAAACGATTACGTAACTGCTATGCTATCTACGGCTACACTTGTCGTGTGACGCGTACATCGGAACATGATAAGAATCTTGATAAGGTCCGGTTCTATAATACAGCAAGTTATAAAACTTTGGATTCCATTTATAAAAAAAAGTTATGGTGCATGTTTTCTGTGTTAAATAAATTATAACAAGTTATTTGTCAGGATTATGAGCCCGCCTTGCCCTTTATCAGTAACTCGAGGGCAGCTTAGCAAGTAGGTAATATGGTGGTAGACTTTTGCCGTCTGAACGGATCCATTATTTTATGATTTTCTGCCAATACTAAGGTCCACAAAATAACTAACTATTGTGTAACTGCACTATCCTCAACTTCTAATCTCGTCAAACATTTCACAGTCATCGATGTAAGTATGCAGTTCGTCTTGAGCTCAGCTATGGTTATTTATTTATTTATGTAACCTTATTGCACAGTACTAAATAGTAAGTTAGGTACAAATGGCGGACTAAATGCCACGAGGCGTTCTGTACCAGTCAACCAGGGGGCCCAACAAAATTTCTGGTGCAGGATCACTAAAAACTAAATACAAAATTAAAAACACCCCCGACTCAACCATATATAGCTAATAACCATGTCGACTGACGAGGCTTTCGATAAAAGAAAAATACTTTAAATCCGGGCCATCCGTTTGGGAGCTACAATGCCACAGACAGACACTCAGATACACAGCTATGCACATGTTAAACTTATAACACCGCTCTTTTTGTCGGGCGTTAAAAAAGAACTTAAGAACAATGAGTAGTTAGACTATGTATTGATCAATAAGTTTGCACGTCAATCATTATGCTCTAGTGTATCCGGCAACTAGAGCAGACATGAGATTCTCTACAAACAACTTTTTATATATTTCCGTTTATCACGTAATTATTAATACTTAGTTAATGTCGGTAACATACCTGAATGTCCAGAAGATAAGCCTAATAATACCTGGAGTAAAATAAGTGTTTGTACCACCATCCAATCAGAGTTTCTCAATTCGGAAGCAGAGCTGCTCTCTTCGTCGTGCGGAAGACAGCAGCTTGTAAGCGGCATGCAAATTCGATCCCTGATTTCTGATTTACTTTGGAATTGGGTACATAGGCGTATGTACAAATAGGATTCTAAAATATTCAGTTGCATTGGATGCTGCTAGATAAGCTTGCATAAAATAAAATCGTCTAACACATAGATTTTATTATATTAAAAAAAATTGTGTCGGTTACAGTGTAACGGGCGGGTGTTATCGAATGCGTTGTTTGCTAAGCGCGACAAGCGTAGGCCGACTGGTCAATGAACCAAACAAAAACACACCTACGACGAGTTTTAGTGCGCGGAACCCGCGCATGCCCAGCGCCCGCCGTCTTGACGATACGGGGAACAGAGAATGCTAATACTGGCTACTTTCTACCAACGCACTGCTCGCCATCGGAGGGTGTTCATCCTCACTCACTGTAGCTTAGGCTCCTTAGGCTCCACTCCAGTGTTTGAGGATTAACACCCTGCCGCATTCCATTCTCCGCATGGGAAAGAGCTCCGCCGATATTTTCCTCGGGGGCTACAGTATGGGGGTTCTTCAAGAGGGTCGTCAACGCGTGTGATGCTCCTGGCGTCGCAAGCGTCCATAGGCGGCGGTGACTGCTTAGCATCAGGCGGGCTGCATGCTTGTATGTCATTGTCGTAGTATTACAAAAAAACTGTAAATTTTTGGTAACAAATGTTCCAGATATTTTTGACAACGACAGTGAAATGTTATCCGAGAACTGCTCTGAGCATGCATGCTATCAATTGCTGCATTCTACCAATCCTATAAAATAGTGAAATTATGATTATGGTTCATTATAGGAACTTTTTCACAAAAATATCCCTCTTTAACGAGCGAGATGGGTATGTATTTAGTTTTTTGTTGATTTCATAAAAAGCACTAATTCAATTTGGATAAAATTTAAATGGGACCGCCTCTACACTGTGATCTACCAAACAAAAAAATAATATCAAAATCGATTACATAGAAAAAAAGAAAAACAGTCGAATTCAAAGCCTCCACCCTTATTAAGGTCGGTTGAAAAAAAAAATAGATTCGATGCTTGAGGTCCTTAAAAATGTACATTCAAAACGTACTACTGTATTCTTAATCTATTTTTAATATTGTAACGCCGCCATTTTTTTAAAGTAGATTTCAATATGCGGAGGGAGGCCTATTAAAAATAAAATACGCATTGGTATAAAACTTAAATTAACCAATGTCCGTCCGAAGTGAAGGCTTGTAATGTAAATTACACGGACAGAGCGGAGACGTTGCTTGTTACGGGGCGCGTGTTAATTGCGTGAGGAAAAAAACTTTTTTTTATTCCCACTTCGTGGTAATAGGCATCTCACTCCTCAAGTAGCAAATTTCTAAATTTTATAATTATATATTTTTTGGACCGACATAATTATTGTTTTCCAAATGCTTAATTTACCAATGGCAATAGCGAGCGTAGCGTGCCATAAATTGTAATTTAAAATGTATTGAATGATTTTCAGTTTTGTGCTCTACTTAGTATTGATAATTCCGGTAAACGAGTGCAAGTAAATTTTTTCTTGAAATTAAAGTTATGTATTAACGGATCCTTTATTTGATTTTATTGTATGAATATATGAGCGGAAAAAAATCGACAATTTCGAGTGAATTTTGGCAGAATATTTCCATATGAAAATTTTAAAATCGCAAAAAATATCCATACCTATTAAATAAAATGTTCTGATCTTAGAGCACTATAGTCTCCACAAATAACACAATGCAAAAAAAATTTACCCGTTTAAAAAAAAAAACACAATTCCGTTAAGCGTTCACCGACGTCTGAAGGCTAACGCCCAATGCAACATATTCATTAACGTCGCAAGATCCTGCCATTTCCACTGTTCCCAGTGAAAGTGTGGTTTTGCCGAGCAGTGATCTAGCTAACTAGCAACCTCAATCGTAATTAGCTTTTCCGTGGCGACTGCACGGGCTGCATAAATATGTAACTGCGCTGCACCGCGCAGGGAAAGCGGCGCAAACGCATCCAATCCGAGGCTACCGATAGTACCGATACCGATGCAAGGGTAGAATAACTAAAGCAATAGATTAGATATATTACTAAGGTTTCACTTCGAATGCTGACATTTTGCCCTGTCGAAAGATTGTGGTATTTTGCCTAAACTTAATGTGTGTATTTAACTTTGTGGCACGTATACACGGATAATGCAAAAAAAAATGTCAGTTTTTTGTTTGTTTCAATGCCTGTAGTTAGCTATGAGTCAAGTAAATCTGTTCAGACGTTTGAAGATCATCAACTTTGTGTCGGGAGTTTTTTTTATCGTTTCAGCGATCACTTGTTAGATACTTTTTATACGTTTTTGACATAAGTTTGACAACTTCTAAAGCTGTTTGATACTATTTGAAACTATTTGGCTTGTCTGTGGCGTTGGTGATATGCTGCATATGAATAATAGAAGATACTTAAATAAATTATGTCAGCTAATATAATGTCGTGGGAGCCTAAAACAAAGTAAAATTAGATTCCAACAGAATTATTAGCATAACATATGTCGATGTAACTATTCCATGTGCCTGCCTACCAGCACGAGGCCCGGCACACATTCTAATCATTATGTAACTCGCTCGCAGATCTACTGCTGGAATGGTTACCAAATCATTGGTTGATTATTGTCGTACGCATCACCCCTATGCGTATGCAGTCGCCAGCTACAGATAATAGTGTATATGGTCTGCAGTACCAGGAAATATTAGTAGGGAGTCTCGATAATCCAACCGCGAGGACTCCATTTACCTACTGAAATCCCGTGACTGCAATCCCTAAAAGTGTGTGAATTGCAAACGCAAAACCAAGACGACGAGAGACGAGAAAAAACTGTTTTCCGAAAAATGCGTATAAGGAAAGTTGATTACGTATATCATTATCATAAATTAAATTACAACTGTAAATATAATAATCTAGACCTAGACTTCGTTTGAGTATACTCGTATGAATAAAACGCCTAATAAAATTCGAACGAAAACATTAAATTTTTAATAATTATAAGAAATTGAATTCTCTACGACATTGCAAAAGCTCTTTTCTAGCTAAAATGCTCCTAAACGAAGATATAAGCAAAATTTTTCCATAATTTTTTGACTCGTGGTTGAAAATTTGGAGGGGGGCGGGACGCTATTTTTTTTATGTTCGGAGCGAATATTTACAAAACTGCTGACTTTATCGAAAAATAATGTTTGGAGACCCCTATTATTTTTAAAAGACCTATTCAACGACACCCCACACACTAGTGTTGAAACGAAAAAAAAAAATCACCCCCACTTTAGGTGTTCGAGAGGTAGGTACCTGAAAAAAATTTTTTTTTTTACTTTTTATTTTACCGTTTTGTGGGCGTGACACATACACATACTCATACCAAATTTCAGCTTTCTAGTACTAATGATTACGGAGCTAAGCCGCGGACGGACAGACGGACATGGCGAAACTATAAGGGTTCCTAGTTGACTACGGAACCCTAAAAATTGAAGTTTTTTTTCAATATGGCGGCGGGCGCGGTGGAGGGGGAATTGTGCATTTTGCATTTTAAACACTCATTATAACCATCCTAGGGCGATTATTTGAGCGTTTTAACCGCCTCATCAATCTATCCGCAATATTGACGAACTCCGTATGATCCGAGGCGCCATTTTCGGTTGTCTTGTAGAAGTCGAGGATTTGTACAATTCCTATCAAAATGATGTTGATAGCTTTTATGAGTTGGCCAATATTGCGGACAGATTAATGAGACGGTTAAAACGCTCAAATAATCACCCCCTAGACCAATCATATAAAAAAAAACCAGCCAATAGCATGTCGAGCCACGCTCAGTTGAGGGTTCCGTAGTTGCCCATTCTTCACAATAGACGAGCTTAAAACTGCGGTTTTAAACCCGATGTTTTTAATTACGAGAAAGATTTCTAGCTCTATAAAAAGGTCGTAAACGCCTAAGTAACTGTAATTACTTATTACCTCCTGGAATTTATCGATTATACGCGCCAGATTGAGCGAAATGCTTTAATATAGTATGGCACTTAACTAATATGTGCAATGTGTAACGTTTGAAGTATAAGGCCCAGCACACACGGTGAAACGCAACTGCAACGAAACCCTTTTGAAATTATTGGTTTGAAACCAGTTTCAATCGTTTTCCACACACGCCGCAACCACAATGTGATGAAATTAGTCATAAGTACTCATTTCGCTTTTGAGAACGGACGTCTACAAAATGTCTAGTTCAAGTGATGAAGAAGTTGTGGTTCTATATTTGTATCTTCGACAAAGAAGGAGGCGTAAAAGAAGAAGTATAAGGATACATCCCTACATTGAGAAGAATATCAACTGCCGTATGTTTGTGGCTGCCAAAGAATTACAACAAACTGATAGAAAATTCATGGATTGTTATCGTATGAGCAGAAGTAATGTTTTTATTTTCGTTGCCAGCCATTTTGGAACCGAATAGGCGCGAAATCCACAACGAACGCAAACACGAGTTTCCTGCACGCCGGTTTCATAGCAACTGATTTGCAACGCGTTTCAAACCGGTTTAAAAATGGTTGCGTCATGTGCGGTCTCTCCTTGGAGTCTATGGCATAAACTCAAATGAAACTCAAAAGTAACTAGAAGTTGCAGTTTCGTTGCAGTTGCGTTTCACCGTGTGTGCTGGGCCTAAGGACACCACGCGGCACTTGCGTCATAATGAAGAAAATTATGAATTGTTGCGATAATTCTAAATTTGCTCGACCGATTTTATTCAATATAGTTTTCATTGAAAGTGCTTTTAAGGCCTAATTTTTATGAACTTTAACATAATTTTTTGACCCGTGATTGATAAGTTGACGCTATTTTTCGAAATTACAAAACTGCTGACTTTATCAATAAAATGAGTTTTGAAGACCCCTAATTTTTAAAAGACCTATTCAACGACACCGCGCACACTAGTGTTGGAACGAAAAAAAAAACTACCCTCATTTCAGGTGTACCTACGGGAGGTACCTACCCGAAAAAAAGTTTTTATTTTACCGTTTTGTCGGCGTGATACATACACATACTCATACCAAATTTCAGCTTTCTAGTACTAATGATCACGGAGCTAAGCCGCGGAGGGACAGACAGACAGACAGACGGACATGGCAAAACTATAAGGGAAGTTGACTACGGATCCCTAAAAATCAGAACTACCTAACCGTTTGTAAGGTTAAACCACTTTATTTACTGGATAACAGTGGTTTGTAAAGTTGGTAATATAAAATATTTCATTTCAAGTTCGTTTGGAACCTACTGAATATATAGTTACTGAATATAATTTTTGACGACATTATACCATCGTTGAGCAGCTTGTTTGGGCAATAGACTCTAGAGTTTTACAAGTTTTGAGTAATATCCTCTATAAAATTATTAGAGTTGGCAACTATATAAATGACAGAAAAAAAGTACTGAAGTCGAAACATAATCAAAACACTCGATACGATTCGCCAATCTTATTATTTTTTAGCGAAGTAGAAACAGAAAGTTGAAACATGACCCCAAAAAGTTTGATTTTACAAGGCTTTTGGGTGAAGTTGTGATACCTATTTATTTTACTGAGGTATTTTATATTTTTACTGAACAGTTCATTGGATCGTTTAAATGGATTGGTTGCTAATGATTTTTTACGAAGCGGGCGTAGTGTTCGCATTAACATTTGCTCAAGGTGACCGCTTGGCTGTTTGTTGCGGCTGAACGAGCATCGGCTGGAAATTACATAGGTATTTATGTACTAAGGGACATACCGGCGTTAGAGCTCAGTCATCGCGGATTATCAGTTCTTTACTAATACAATAATACAGGCTTTTACTCGCAGTTTTCAAAGAATAAATAGAAAAATACGCATTCGCGTTTATACTGGTACCTACTACCGAAATTAGTTACACCTGTATCAATTCAGTGTGGTTAAGTGAAATCTTCAAGTATCTTGTGTTCACATAACGTTTCGATTATTACCTAATAGTTGAAGTATTATAATTTATATAACAATATACAAAAATAATACACTAGTTTGACCGTTTTTGCCACGTACGTATCTGGAATGAAAACAATATCAACTTCATCAACTGTATCGCAAATAACGTCGAATAGCATGATTTGCAAGATGAGTCATGTATAATATAAGTGTTCTACTTTTAATACCTATAGTCAGTATTACATCTGGGTCAATTTAGAACATTATTTTGCTAAATGGGGACAGATCTTGACTGACACGGTTTCCTTTTATTTGTCCTTGTCGTCTAAGCATAATTATTTATTTCCTTGTCTAAGAATAATGGTTGTTTTCAGACGAAGAATCGACGCGTATCGTCGGCGACAGAACGAGTGTGTTCCGAGGTTCGACCAGTCGTTCACCGGTGCCTGCGAGCAGCAGAACCTTGAAACGAGCGCATTGCAGAAGCGTTTCCTCGAAGGGAAGGCCAAACGGCAGGCGAAGAAGAGCGACCGCAAACCTGATCTACCCGCCATCAGCGGTAACCTGCATAGCAGCGTTCATGTGGTGAGTATTGTGTACATTTTAAATAGATACACACCATACACCCAAGTCTTTGCAACTCAAGAATTAGGTACTAGAATTATATGGTAAGACCGCTTTACTCTTCCTCGCTAGTATGTGCTTTGTTAGGTATGTATATCGGATAAGGTAGATAAGGTATACCCAGACCGAGACCTAAGCATGGAATGGGTAATCTAAAGCTCTCGCACCATGAAATTCAATAATCTGTTGTTGCAGCGATCGTCCGGCTCAGCTTTAATAAAGAAACCGTTTACCATACAGCCTTGGGGCAAGGTTAAGAAAAACCTTCACGTGGTAAATTAAAGCGATTTTCTTAGATTTAAGTACAGGTTGCCACGAGAATTTGTCATTGTTTCCAGTTTATATTTTTAACTCCCGACGAAAAAAGAGGGGTTAACATGTGTATCTGTGGTATCGTAGCTCCCAAACGGATGGACCAATTTGAGTGCGGTTTCTTTTTAAATCGAAAGACATATGTCCGTGAAGATGGTTTCTAGCTATGTTTGGTGGAAATAGGACGAGTAGTTTCCAAAATATTCAGCTTTAATTGGAATTAAAGTGACACGATCTCAGCCGATATTTAAGTTAAGCTAAGAGTTCCAAATTCTGTAATTATGTTCAGTTTTAGTAGCTTTTTCTATATCACTCATTGAATGAGGGTCTCATGATAACCAGCTACTTGTGTCGTGGGTGTTTTACATTTTTAATTTAGGTTATTTTTATTTATTCATGCTAACAATGCCCTTTATTCCGTGAATCCCTAAGACTGCCGGTTTGCTTTGTACTTCGTCGCGTATAGCATTCCAAAGACATATGAACTCGAAGATTCACGTGATTCTTATTTTGCAGTCTGCAAATAATTATAATAGGCTTGCGGTACCTGGGTGTTATTATCTCCAATATTTCCGAGAATCAGTCTTCGTAAACAATTCTTTGTCGCCGGTACTAAAAAGGCGTATGCGGGTTACAGAGATGAATATCCAGGACCTTTTGGTTGGGTAGTGCCTTATAAGTACGACGTGCGACACGTGTCGGGGCTACCTTAGTAATTAACAACGGCGCAGCACGTGCGGCACGACGATCGCGATCCCGCACCGGATGCGACAACGTCAATTGACTTGACCCCCTGAGGCCAGCCGTACCGCTCGCGTTCAATACATAGCGCTAATGTAATTAGATTCGCGTCGATGAAAGTAAATTGTGATTAAATTATCTGCTTTGTCTAATTTAGACATTGTTATTGTTCCTAAATTAGACCATATCCAAACATTAATCGTATCTAAACATTTTTATTTATTTTATTCATTTAAACTTTATTGCACAAAATACAAAAGTAAAAGTACAAATGGCCTACTTAATGCCATAAGACATTATCTACCAGTCAACCATAAGACTAAACAGAAATATTTATATGGTGCAGGATCTTTTATGTAATCTGTTACATGAAATAAGACATAAATAATCACATAGCTTATCGGAGAAATGCTTTTCGGTGTATCAAACCTACTAAACTTTATGAATCTGATTTGTTTTGGATTACTTCTTGGTATATTTAATTCTTTCAAGTAACAACTGATGCCCTACCTACACAAGTTCAAATCCATGCACAAATGCCACTTACTTCCCATGAGTCACGGTTACTTGACATGACAATAAAGCTAGGGTCCAAATTCAAAGGACACTAGAGAGCACACGAAGAGTTTATGAAGTGTAAAGCGATATATAATTACTGGGCTTTTATATTCACCTCATCAAACACTTGTTACTTCATTGTCACTAAATTTGGTAACTGCAAATAAGTGATTATCATTAAATTGTATTTGATATTGAGTCAGATTTATTTTATTATGGTGAGAGCCAGGTATAGTACTTGACGATTGTCGCAAATATGTCGTAATTTTATTCAATCACCGGAACCAATGAGTGGCGCAAATGGCACCAACCTCGCCGGAGCTTCAGTGTCCACCATTAGTGAAACCTAAAAACGATACAGCATATACCCAATATTGCCTATGAATGGGCAGTCAGCAATTTGACCAGAGCAATGGGCGATTAAGCGTATCTAGTAAATTATTATACGTAGGAACCTAGGCCACGTATTGATTGCACTCACCATTAATAGTAGGTAGGACCAAGGACTAGTCGTACTTTCAGACGAGCAAGTTTCGCAAGCAAGGCTACTCATAGAACCCATTTGTACATTTATCTTATCTTTTCATAATTACAGCCAGCTTCTATTATTACAGGCTGCAGACTGAAGTACGCCTTTATTCCTGAGACATTAGAGTCCAGACTGTATACATATTGTGTTTAGATATATGTCGCCGACTATATGCATTTCAAAGAGACTTTACCTGAGTAAAGGTCAGAATGTTTTTCCTGCACGTGACGCAGCGATATTAAGTGCACCTTATCACCTCGATACCGATTTCTGCCGGCGAGCTACTAATTGTTATGCCGAGTTGACGCATTTAATCGTTCTTCAACATTAATATTTATGCTTTATTACTGGGACTTGGAGTGTGAAGCGTAATACACATTAACGTGATTCTTGAGCCTTGATCTCCTATTTGTTTGATACCGCGTATAATAGAGCGAAGTAAACGCGGATGACATAACTGATAATGCGCGCGTAACGACATTCATGGTTCATCGTGAGGCGCTGTGCTGTGTGCGAGAGCTTACAACTAGTCCAGTGCCGCTCATAGCGCGCGCACAAATCAATATTAAACAATCATTCCATTTATTTTTATTTATGTTTAATTGATCCCCAATAATAGTGTCAATATTTCGCCGAAATGGTACAAATGCATCATGAATTCATGAGTGCATTGATGCTGGCAACTCTAACCCAATTCTGTATACTAAATGGACAGATAGAGATAAAACATGTCGCACAAAACAGATTCGCTTGGCAAAGTTGGATTAGAGTTGTCAGCAGCATTGCACTCATGATGCATACAGTGCGACAGGTTGACGTCACGGTGACGATGACGATAAATCACACGAAAAGCGAAGTCGTAGCCCCTTATACTGGTAGTGCTGGTTATTTATCTGGAAGTGGGTATTTGCCCAAATGGTACTACGATTAGAAAGAACTATCAGCACTCTTGCTATGATACTGGTACTCTCACTACTCGTACTTAGGGCCGGTCCGGGTTGTGCAAACGCTGGCTGCGCGAGTTTCACAACCGAACGCCTCGCATTGTCTCGCGCCGCTCACCGCGACGACCTCCGTGCTGTTTTCTGAATCTGCTCTGACACGATTTTATAAATCTTGCTTGAACATTTGCACTATGTCTATCAATACCATATTGTAAAGAGAGGGACGTCACGTCTACTTTATTACAGTTATGTTTGTATTTTCTCGTCGCGAAAACAGGAGTATTGTCAGTTTAACTTGTGAATCTATGTGTATGTCTGTGAAATCATAGCTCCTAAATATAATCTGAAAAATAGATTTTGATTAAGTTTTTAGGGTTCTGCACCCAAAGCACACGGCGGATACAGCCTAAAAAAACTGAATCTCGAATGTCAGTGTCAATGTGTGCGTGTAAGACACAGAGCTGCCTCAGAACCACTGCAACAACTAGTTGGGACTTTAGTTACACACAAATACATAATAACTAATATGATAGGAAAATATCACAACCATTCAACACAACATAACAGTAGTAGTGGTGGTGGATGTGGTAATGGTGCCAATAAAGAAATAAATATTAAGGGACAATCTTACACTAATCGACCTAGTCCCAAACTAAGCAAAGCTTGTACTATGGGTACTAGACGACGATATACAAAATATATAAATACACATATATAGAAAACATCCATGACCCAGGAACAAATATTCGAGTTCATCACACAAATATTTGCCCTGGCCGGGATTCAAGCCCAGGACCGCCGCCAATGGTGGTAATGGTGATGGTGGTGGTCGTTGTTGTGGTGGTGGGGGTGGTTGTTGTTGTGATGATGGGGTTGGTGGTACTAGCATCATCATCAATCATCATCACTATTTCACAAGTTAATGCCCACCTATGCACAGTAACAGTAGGTACACACCCATCTCACAGTAATTTAGGGAACCAAAACAATATTCCAAGGCTATGCACCTGCAGGGTGAGATAACTCGATTCGGTGCGTTAGTGTGCGTTTCCATTCTGTATGTAGTACCTACTATTAAGTATTCTGTGCCTAGAGGGTGCTAACGGACCCCAAATACTGAGCCTCAGCTATCTGTCTGTCACGTAATTTTAATTCCTGTGACCCCTGACCATCGTCAGATTACATAGACGGTGCGTTTTGGGCTTGATCTTTTTGTTACGGGTTGTCGTTGTCGTCGAGAGGTCTGATTGATCAAGTTTTTATGCCAACGGATTCACTTTTAAAACAAAACCTAAACGTGAACACTAATAAGAATAACAGTTAACGATGAACACAAAACAATAATTTTACATACCAACTTGCAATTTTATTGCTAAAATTAAATCGTTGGATAATGATAACAATGTCCGGCAGCTCAACGTAAACACGAACTTATCGATGCGGTTCTATAACGACCATAACCTAACTGCGTGATGTGATGTGATCTAAGGGACGCTGTGTATGTAATAATATAAATGTAGAGAGTAGAAATTGTAAATCTGCGTATACAAACCAAAGAACTCTTCGTTTTTACTATTGCCATATGTCAAACTGCATACTAAAATAGTCATCAAATTTTGATGATGTTACCCTAAAACGCGCACCGCGAAGTATGAATAATGAAGACTAAAGTTTTTCGAAAATCCCGGGACTACAAACCCTAGTACATTAGAGACAATCACGTCTTTTCCCATTGGGGTAAGCTGGGGTAAAAGGTGTGTTAAAAAATGTTTTTTGTATATTTATAATAGAAGAACATGGAACGTATCGATGCGGTCCCCTAATAACCATAACCTTACTGCGTGATGGGATCTAAGGGAAGCTGTGTACCGAAAGAGAGGTAGGGCTAACGGAAGTAAAGCGTTCGATGTTCAACACGAACAGGTATATATATAACACACGATATGGCAACTTCAAATATGGTATTTGAATTTCCAAAAAAATAACAACGCGATATGAAGATATTGCTTTAACACATTTTTCTTGGTACAGATATTAATACGAACGATCAAGAACATCAATAACACTTAGGACCCATTTTAAACCTTGTGACACAAGGTGTAAAGTGGGTCGTAAATTAAAGGTCTCGTCTGTAAATTATGACATGAAATTAGGTACCAGTAGCGTGGTGTCCATAGAATCCGAGTTCCACCGGCTTGATGCTCACATCAGCAATTCAGCAACATTCTCAAATGCTACGGAAGAAAAAGTAAGCGAAATCTATCCCGGCCTACCCTGAGTTTTTTGTTTGACGCGGTGACGTCACGGAACTGATTAATAAACAAAATTGTACTTCCTTTTAGTATTTACGCATATCTTTTTGTGAACAGTGTTACCACAGTAGTGTTACTATGCTTATCTCCTTCACATATATCACTCAACTGACTGGAAGAGATCCTTGAAAAGTTCGCCGTTGTACATGTACCTACCTATTATCTGTTATGGGTGTATTTTTGTTATACATGTTATTGTGTACTATAAAGTATTTAAGACCTAGTTGGCCTATAAGTTCTCTCACACACTTTGTAACAAATAAAACATTTTTTTTATATTTTTAGGATTCCGTACCCAAAGGGTAAAAACGGGACCCTATTACTGAGACTTCGCTGTCCGTCCGTCCGTCTGTCACCAGCCTGTATCTCAAGAACGGTGTTAGCTAGACAGTTGAAATTTTCACAGATGATGTATTTCTAATGCCGTGCCGCTATAACAACAAATCCTAAGAATAAAATAAAATAAATATTTAAAGGGGCTCCCATTCCAAGGGAACCCTTCATGCGCGAATCGGACTCGCACTTGCCATTTTTTTTATAATAAACATAGTGATAATGACCATATCGCTTTCGATCTTCTACACTTGAGACTTCAGTGTATCTTGTAATAGTATGGTAAACAAATCTTTGGCCGAGTTTTAAATTTTTGAGCAGATAAAAAAAATCACTAAGCGAATATCTGCCGCGGTGCAGTGCAATTACTGCGATACGATTTTCTTTTTTTGGGTCCATCTTAAATGTAAGCGATCACTCCAGAAAAATGGGATCTTAATACATATTCGAAAAACTTTTGAAAATCGAACGAATTATTGTTTTTGCCAGGCATATCCTAAATTTAAAATATAAAGTACATATAAAGTTGCTCGAGTGTCAGAGATTCTATATCAATAGACTTTATAACATAGATTTTTTTTATAAATGTCATGTATTAGAGTTTCACCGTTCTTAAATAGATATTTGTTCGTCAGCGCATGCGTTGTTTGCGCACGTGATTAATCCGCCAAGGTCTCTGTGGAGCATTGTTTGTGGTTACATAGGCCCACATGTAGCGCCGAGGTTGAAAGCACATTTCAGCACAACGACTCTCTACTTAATGCTCATTGACATGTACCCACGCTGTACACTCACGAGAAATCCGAAGCATCGATACAGAGGAAACCAGCCATGTTTGATATTACAGAAGGCAGGTTGCCGCGGCTCACATCATGTCCCCTGGTCGTACGGTATTGAAAGGAAAGACACAGGCAATACCTATTTATTGCGTTTCCGGACAGTATCGATGTAGCATCGACGCCATTACAAGGTGATTTTTTGAAATGTCAAATGCAGTATCAGTGTCACAGATATCATCATTCGCCGACCGGGGTATAATTGGCGACGACGGATCGATTAAATATAATGTAATTAACCATTCTGTCTGTCTGTCCGTTTGTCACCAGGCTGTGTCTCATGAACCGTGATAGCTAGAGTTGAAATTTTCAGAGATGATTTATTTCTGTTGCCGCTATAACAACAAATACTAAAAACAGAATTAAATAAATATTTAAGTGGGGCTCCCATACAACGTGTTCAGTTGCGTTAACTTTGCACCTCATTTGTATGCGGTGCAAACTTAATTTAAACCGGCCAGTTATGATGGGAAGTGTTTGTACGGAGCCCTCTTAGCGCGAGTCCGACTCGCACTTGGCCGGTTTATTTCATCATTTTGAGTCGTTTGTGTCGTGTCGCAGCCATGTCGCCAATATTATGCCATAACTTACACTTTATTTATACATACAACTCCTTACTTTAACGCTCTTTTTAGGGTTCCGTACCCAAAGGGTAAAAACGGGACCCTATTACTAATGCCTTGATCACACGTACCGAGACAGTGGGCGAGACAGTGCTCTCGTCCCTGTCACACACAAGACAAACGGGCGAGACAGAACACTGTCTCGCCCGTTACTCGGTACGTGTGATCAAGGCATACGACTCCAGTATCCGTCTGTCTGTGACCAGGCTGTATCTTGTGAACCGTGATAGCTAGAAAGTTGAAATTTTAACAGAAGATGTAATCTGTTGCCGTTATATTAACAATTACTAAAAACAGACTACAACAAATATTTAAGTGGGGCTACCATACGACTGACGTGATCGGTTGCGTTAACTTTGCACCTCATTTGTATCCGGCGCCATACATACCAGGTGCAAACTTAACCCGACCAGTTATTTAATTTTATGTCACGGAACCCCTCGTGCACGAGTCTGATTCGCACTTGACCGGTTTTTAATTATAGTCTGGCATGGTAATTAATTACATACTTGATTTACTTACGATTTTCTTTTTAAAGAATGACCTTTGTACGTGCACATAAGTGCCTGATAGTGTTTTACAGTAGGATAGGACGTAGTTCCAACTTGCATATTACAGTGGATGTTCCGATGCGGAAATGCATCACTCGCTTCTAGATAAAACGCGACGTAGTAGCCGAGTTTTATCATACCTGTGCCATGGATGTTTTGAAATAATTACACCTATTTATTATTTATAGTATATAGTAAATATCGCAATCCTCTAGCCGCACCGCAACTCCTAAAAAGGTACCTATTTGTATATCAGTACATAATAGAAAATAAATTCTTTAGTTTCCTCAGTTGAAAAACGTTACACATGCAACAGTGTATGACAACCCACACCGACTAGTGAAATCTGACATTCGTAGTTCGAAAGCGTAAACTTAGTCAATAACTACATAAAATCATGCAAACTACGTGTATTGAATCAGTTAGATATATTACAACATTCGGTTAGTTTACGAAATAATAAAACATTTACGAATACGGAATTAGTACGTGTGCAACTCTAAGATTAGATTTTTTTTATAAACAGTGGTGTTTTGTTGCAGCAACAAAAATTTGGATGCGGAGACTACGAGCCGCCGGCCAAATTGCAATGTGGCGGGATCGGCGGCGGCGGCGCCGGCGAGGCGCTCACCAAGTTCTCGGTGGAGATCGTACAGCAGCTCGAGTTCACCACCTCCGCCGCCGACTCGCAGCCGCAGCAGATATCCACCAACGTGACCGTGAAGGCTCTCGCCAACGCCGTTAAGACCTCCAACTCCCCGCCCCCGCAGCCGCCGCCCAGGGCGCCCACGCCGCTCGACTGCGACCGCGAGTGCAAAGCCGAGTGCAAGTCCGAGGTCGCCGAGGACGAATTCGTGGGCTTGGACGAGTGCGCTGCGGCTCTGGAGCGCGACGCCGCCTCCGCCTTCCCCGGGCTCGCGGAGCTCATCGGCGAAGACGACGGCGACGACACGTTCGAGGATCTCATCACGGAGATCTCCGAGTACCCGGAGTTCATGAAAGATTTCGATCTCGACGGGAGCAAGTTTAACGGGTTGGGAGGCATGGAACCGCCCGAGGGCGAGCCCGCGCCTCGGTACGGCGGCGGAGGCGGAGAGATGTCGCCGGCTGCACAGACGTTGAAGCACATGGCCGAGCAGCACCAGCAGGCGGCCGGGGGCGACTGGGCACGCTACCGCGGGTACGGCGGCGCCGGCGCAGGCCCGGGCGCCGGACCAGGCGCGGGCGCCTACCGGCCCAGGCCCTCGCTCGACCACCTACACATGTCGCAGCATCAACAGTTACATCTGTCGCAACCTCATCACAACCTACAGGTATGTGTAATATTTTACTTTTACTATCATAGTACCATCACCACCAATTCCACAAGTAACCACAAATTCAAATTATATTCATATTAAAGTCATCGCCCGCCGTATACTTTCAAAACGAGCGTTGGTATATATATCCCTCGGGCGCATACAATGTCTTTAGTTTCCATTTGAATTGCAGATGAGCAATGGAAAATGTACGATGACGTAGTACCTACGTCTCAACGGCTAGAGCTAATTGAAGCAAAATAACTTAATTTGATAATATTACCGAACCAAACAGCATTCCCGTCGTTACGAGTTCATTATGTTGCGTGTGAGAGAGAATTACGCGAATTGTTTGAAAGAAGCCGGAAAACGTTTCAAAAGACTGCCGCTTACGCGCCAAAAATGTTTATCTCCGCGCTACTTGTTTTGTTAAGCTCGACGATGTTAATTTAGTATTAAAAGCGTAATAAGAGTCATTTTCCATATGAACCTTGGTCCCTAGTGGTTAAAGTAATTGGAACTCTTCTTTATTGGGTAATTCGTGACGTGAAAGGACATAAAAAACATGGGAGTCTGGTGTGATATCGACCGGGCGGGAGGCGTGCGCGCGCTGCCGCGCGTCGCCACGGAGCCACTTGTTCAGGGCTTCCATGCCGCCGCCCATAGCGTTCTCTCCAGCGTTACAAGTTCGCTTAGCGACTAAAATTTCTGCGTTTATTGGGTACCGTTAGCAACAAATTGAAAACTAAAAACAACAAATAAAAAATTATAATACCACAGTTCTGCTTTTGCGCTATGGTTTTTGGATATTCATGAAATATTTTAGATACATTCGAATAGGTAATTGATGCTGTTCGGTATTGGACTTTGATTAATCAAAATTATACATGAACTACGCAATAAGAGCGAAATTACTAGCATTCGCACAGCATTTTTTTTTTGGACGAGACCAATTTATAAAAAAAAATATGGTGCCGAGTTCACAAGTTTAAGACCGCTAGAGTTACTAAGCCGAATTCCTACCTTTCTAAATCAGAAAATTACTTTAAGTACCAATGCTAATATGGCATTAGGACTAATGATCGTTCATACAGTTGGGTGTAAAATTCGCAACGTTATAGTCGGATCAAGCACAATAAAACACTAGCAGGTGTTGTATTGTTATCATACAGTTGCGAGATGTTTTGCGATCGCGCAGATGTGTGGAAGCCACATGTTTGTCTTCGAGCCACGACAGAACTAAGTTCAAGTTCCACCCGTTAACTACTCGTCCTATTTATTGTATTCAGTGTAAAGCGTTCACAAGTACATATCTTAAAAATATGAACATTTGGAAATAAGTTAACTGGACTAGAATTTTTCCTAGGTTGATTGAAGTTTCATTAGTATCATTCAAACTGTATGTGTCCGTTCTTCACTACATCGCATATCTATGCGTTACAGATATAGTAGAGTTGTTAGTCCGCTGTTTTCTAACATAATTGTGCGCATCGGGTTACAAACATGAAATTTCTACCACAGATAGAGTGTTCCACGGTGATTATTTTCAGATGTGGAGGGAAGTCAGATTCGTCCCCTGTCAGGCGGGAGAGCGGAGTGAATACGGCCAAGTATCCCTCTTTTCTGTCTTTATTGCTGGTCAGTTAAGTCTACCAGGACGTGTTTGGTATCGTTTCCGTGTAAAACAAATATCAGAAATTCATTTTTTATGTTATTTTTGTATAGTTCTATATAAAAATATGGGTGTAATGGCCGAAAAGGTAAAAATCACAACAAGTTTTTTTATTCAATGAGGTAAATTAGTTCAATTTCGTGAACATTTTCAAATTATTATTATTATTTCAAAAAGTTCATTTAATCTGGTTTCTAAAAATATATGCATGTTGGGCACTTCTCATTCAAGCAGTAGCTTAAAATATATCTTTACGTCGGCGTAACCAACGTAAATCTCCGAACGCATCCTATTTCGCTTCATAAAATACATTAAATAATGATTTTTAACATGCTTTTACATATAATATTTACTATATACGTCCTAAAAAAAACAAATTAATGTAATTAAAACAAAATATTTTTTGCTAATGTATCACGAGCACACGGGCTAATTTCAACATCAACAATTTATTTAAGTTACTGTTTGTATGAAGAGTTCCCAATACTTATATATTTTTAGAAACTAGATTAAATTTGCTATTTTGCAATATTTTTGTTAGTTGTAAATATTCAGGAAATATAACTAATTTATCTCCCTGAATAAAAAAAACTTGTTGTGATTTTTACAATTTCGGAAATACAACCATATTTTTATATGGTACTATAAATAAATAAGATGAAAAATGAATTTTTGATATCTGTTTTACACGAAAACGACACGACACAAGTCCTACTAGCGTTACCTGATCAGTAATACAGTGGGAACTGGATAAGTGGAACCTGAGTTAGTGGAAAACCTCTTTAAGTGGACCCAAGTTCTCGGTTCCAGTCCCTTGGCAACGAATTACCTCTATAAGTGGAATTTTGGGAACTCTATAAGCGGAATCAATTTTTTAGAAAATTTCTTATTTTTACCTCTGTAACTGGAAGCAGTCGTCTCCGAAACCTCTATGAGTGGAATAGCTTCGCGTTATAAAATTTGTATTTTTAATAAACCGTCACAAGGACGGTAGTTTGTTTCGTTAACATTATGGTTCGTGTTTTAACTACGTATTTTGTATGAGAAAAAAATGTACCAGTTAATGGACCAATGATAAAAGAAAACGCTGAAGAATTTGCAAAAAGGCTATTCATAATTTTTCTAAAAGTAATGGATGGTTAGAAGGATTAAAAATCGTAAAGATTTGGTTTTTAAAAAAATGTGCAGAGAGAGTAGTGCAGTGGACACCAACACCTCTACATACATATTTAATAAAAGGGGATTATTTAAGTCTTGATCTTTTATTGATCATATATTTATACGTGACCTCTATAAGCGACATTACTAGCATCCACAACCTCTGTTAGCGAGAGCCTCTGTAAGTGAGAAAACGTTTTATTTGTACCTGGTTAAGTGGAAAACTGGATAAATGGAAAACCTGGATAAGCGGAACTAAACAGCCGGTCCCTTGCGATTCCACTTATCCAGTTTCCACTGTATAAAATAAAAAGAGGACTCCTTTGTCCTCTTCACCCCACTTTCCCGCCGCACAGGGGATGAATCTGACTTCCCTCTATATCTGAAAATAATCACCGCAAAATACTCTATCTGTGGTAGAAATTTCGTGGTTGTATCCCGATGTACACAATTTCGCGACTTAGCAAAATGTACTAGAACACGCAGGCTAAGCTTAACATCAAAATTTTTTTCAAGGTACTTTTTGTATCAGATGTGCCCAATATGTATACATTTTTAAAAACAAGATTAAATTTGCTGTTTAGTAATATTTTTTTTCAATTGTAAATATTCAGGATAGATAACTAATTTATCGTTCTGAATAAAAAAAACTTGTTGTGATTTTTACCTTTTCGGCAATAAACCCAAATTTTTATATGAAACTATTCTTAAATAACATGAAATATTAATAGCTGATATCTATTTTACACGAAAGCGATGTCGCGCAAGCCCTAATAGCCTTAACTGATCTGTAATAAAAAAAAGAAAAAGAACAGTACTTGGTCCTCTTCACCCCGCTCTCCCACCACACAGGGGACGAATCTGACTTCCCTCCACATCTGAAAATAATCACCGTGGAACGTTCTATGTGTGGTAGAAATTTCATGCTTGTAACCCGATGCGCACAATTTCGCGGCTTAGCAACTCTACTAATAGTACACATCATATGTACTATGAACTAATTTAAAATAAAAATTATTCAAGATCCTTTGACTGTCTTGCAGTTCATGTGATTGTTATATTTTTTATTTTTTTTATTTAAACTTTATTACACTAAATACACAAGTAAATGTACAAACGGCGAACTTAATGCCTTAAGGCATTCTCTACCAGTCAACCATAGGACTAAACAGAAACATCAGTATGGTGCAGGTAGAAACATCAGTATAAAGTATTCATGTAAGTTTATGGAGTTTATTTTAAGTTTATTCATATGTTTGACTGATTTGTATCTTTCTTAGGGTTCCTTATTGTGTAGGTATACTCTGTAATCTTGCACCAAATTCATATTTCTGTTTAACCCAGTGATTGATTGATAGAGAATATTTTAAGGCATTAAATCCGCCATTTGTAGTTTTTTTACCGTGCAATAAAGTTTAAAAAAATAAATATATTATTACATTTCGTCGGGGATAGTGCAATACCGCGTAAGTGACAAGTGTAGATACTAATCAATATTCAAACAAATGCTAAGTATTTTATTGAAATGACAACTTTATCGACAGCTGTTATTTACACGGTATTGCACTATCCCCGATGATTTTTAACTTCCAAACAATACTGAATGTGAAATGATGAAAAACGCGATTTTTTTAAAAAGGCGCATATTGTCGACTACATTGACTTTTTCAAGTTTTAATAATACTCATATGGACAGTTTTGATTTTAGATACGTTTATAAATGTACGCATTGAATTATAATCGTTGTCGTCTGTTGGAGCACTCACTCGGCATGTGTGAGGGACACGTGTGCGGTGCAGGAAGCAATTGGGAGGACGCACTTTTTGTTCCAAAACCACACTTCTAATGTCATCGCGCTAGCACATAGTATGGAGTTTTAATAGAGTAGATTAGAGGTATATATACAAAATAATACCTAGCAATGTATCATCTTCGAACGGAAAAATAAAGTTAACATTGACTATTAAACGAAGACACAGTTAACTATACACCTATAGACCAACACGTTGTACTAAGGTTTATACTTGTTAACAAATGTATAGTTATGAGTGTCTTCGAAGTTTTATATTACATGGACTTAAATATTTCGGTGATTTATCACGATTATACTTAGATTTAACACTTCGGGACTTTGATTGCAATTCGATGAAAATCCTTTATGCACTCTACCTGTACTTATCATTTAAACGGCATTATTAAATATCATCTTATAAATGGTTGGGTATTTTGAGTGCAGCGTGTTGGTCAGTAACACATCGGACATCGCTAGAAAAGCCGCTTTTCTAAAGTGGAGAATAGTGGAGATGGGCGGGGCATGTGTGTAGGCGAGAAGATCGACGCTGGTCTCCAAAGCTACTGGAGTGGCAACCATGAATGGGAAAAGAAGCGTGGGCAGACCCCCGCTAGATGGAGAGACGGCATAGTTAAGGTCGCAGGAGTTGCAGCGAATAGATAATGGACGAGAAAGCCCTGATCCTGCAGTGGATAGATGCGGGCTGATGATGATGATGACGATGATGTGTCGGTCAGGCGAAACCCCTACATAGTATAGTGTACAAACTGGTAATAAAGACGTCTCGATCCATCTCTTCAGTGCCTTCGGGAGTATATGCCTAATGACACAACGGAAAAGTCGAGGTAAATAAAGAAATCATATGTTAGGTATATCCTTTTATAGAAAACTCATTATACATATATGACCGAAAATCATGCTATAAGAGGCAACTTACCACAGAGCACACGTTCTTTGTAAGTAGATAGTTATTTTTTTAATGCTCTACTAAGATACAAACAGGTGGTATGGAATTCTGGCTATTTCTATGAGTGTAGCTACTCTGTTATTAATGTTATTAACACATTCTTTGTTACTATCTAGCCGGCATAGTTTGATTTCATCTCACAATATTATTTGAAAAGATAAATAATAATATACAGAAAGCTTATAGCAGCTCAAAATACATTTGACCATGTTCAGAGCGTAACATTACTAATATTTGATCTAATTTAAAAACATTTCACTTACTTTTCATACTCAATCGATTATAGATTTTCTTAAATGTATAATTATCTTATCAAACGCACGCGACACGCTTGTTTAGGTTCTCAAAATTAGTATGCTTATCGGTGATTATCATTAGTATGCGATAAAGCCCGCACTGTATAAACTTATAAAGGTCAATATCAAGGGTTGGTTGCTTATGTATAGGGTTCTAGTGCTTGGGCGGGGAGCGGTGGCGTTCCTGGCGCGTGGGACGTGGCTCGATACACGTTGCCAATCTAAAGGTTAAAAGCCAATATATACTTGATTGGATTTTGTTGAAAGTTTCATTTTTAATACGGGCTTTCCTGTTTAATTACGTCATACGTATATCGTCGTCATCAATATACATAGGTACAATATGTGTCAAATAATTGCGATCTTCAAGTGATACGGCAACACAAGCCAGCAAGCAGGAGTATATATTCTATATACTTATAAAATATAGGTTAAATTGCACTAAATACTACGCGCATCGGGTACAGAGGTACTGTTTCCAGCAATTATTTAAACGTACGAAGAATTTTACTAACTTTACTACTATCAGCAGAGTTGGAGCTCGTCTAGATATTTTTTACAGTATGTCTGTGATATATCTACACCGGACTGTGCTTCCATACGTACTTACATGACGCGGTATATGCTTGGCAACTGCGGCGTACGTTCGATGTAAATTCCAATTACGAAACGGTTGCACATTGTAAATGTTTTGCAAACACGTCTCCAATCAATATCTACGAAAAATAATAAACTCTAATATACTTTAAATCTACAAATTACATACTTATTGGGTTACACTCAAATCCAAATTCGATCGAGTGGTTTTTTTGCGATAACCACTTAAAATTGCTTGACAAGTTTGTGATATGGACAGAAAGATACCTACTTAACAATGCTATAAAAATAAAGGGAATATATTCAATAATATCTATGGATGAATATTATAGGTGATAAGGATATCATCATTCATATCTGGATTTCTCTGAAGGCGATGCGGTGATAATGAAAATAAACCGTTCGTTGCACCTAACGCGGTTGCGGCGCAATATAAGGAACTAGAACTTGACAGTCAAATGCAGTGTGATCGAACCACCATCATTTAGTGAATCCAGATGATAGAAAGTGGTAAATTATCTTTCTTTTGACGAACAATTTGAGTATTTGTTAAATAAATTAAAATCCTCATTACGAAATAGACTTCTATTACATTTATGAGCATATATGTATTACTAGCTTTTGCCCGCGGCTTCGCTCGCACAGGGTCTAGAAACGTTATCTTTTATATTTTAATACCTAACTTTGCACCTAATTTATATGGGGCGCTATACGTACCAGGTGCAAACTTAACTTAACTACTTAGGGATGGAAAGTGTTTGTACGGAACCCTCGGTGCGCGAGTCCAACTCGCACTTGGGCGGTTTTTGGGTAGTAGATTTATATATTTCTAGATCACGTCTTGGTAATACATGGGGCAATTCATTTTCCGATGAACCGAACAAAATCATAGTCATAAGTTTAATCACCTTAAGAGGCCTTATTCCTTTTAAAATGCTGATTGTTTTAGAAATTTTTCTCTATGATCAAACATATTTCTTAACATATTATTGATATGAAACCTACAGTTTGAGTTTTTCAGTGATAATTTTTGTTTCAAAAACTACTCGAAATTGACAAAATTCACGCAGAAAACTGGTTTAATCAACTTACTTTCGACTGCACGCAATGAAAGCATGAAATATTACCATGTTACTACCTAGAACTCAGGGAAAAGTATTATTTACGATAACGAAGACACGGTATGACTTGCCAAATTCATAGTTATAGTTCAACTGAAAATACCTAAGTACGTTATAAAATTTGATTCCCTTGAGAGCATCGACGTTTGTTGTGGCATAGGTAAACAGCCGGATCTTTTTTTACGTTATAACTTAGAAGTTTGGTTTTTTAACGGATTTAAAGGATTTCAGCCCTGAGTACTTATATGGTTTTAATTTCCATTTTATTCGATAGACGAACAGACAACTAAGTGATCCTTTGAGGGTTGCGTTTTTCCTTTTGAGGTACGGAACCCTAACAATGCATTTTCTTACACGAAGTTTTGTCACTCAATCCTACGTTTTGCATATAAAGTTTATAACCTCTTCAGGAGATAACTTTCCAAAAATGAATTTTGAGTTTATACACGAAAATATTCCTTACAAGAACTTTCATCTTCCCCCTTTACTCAGACAATACTCGTACATTTAAAAAAAATCTGAAAGTAGTATTTTGACACACGGAATATGATCAGACTTACGAAAACAATCTCATCTTTTCTCATCCAAACTTTCGCCTCCCATTAGACCCATTTTGGAGATGAATTTCCAAAAGAAATCAAGTTTATTTTCTCAATCTTAGTGAATATTCTACAAAAAACATGAAAATGTTGTCATTTTCAATTTCACATGCTTAGGGAATGAATATTAAAAAATGCATCTCTTACTTTTTAACTTCATTTATGGTGAAAAGTTGTTTGTAATGATTAACCTAATGCCCGAAATATTATCACTCTTACTCAAAAAATTCCAAGCCCTTTAAACAAACTGTCACCTCTCACCGTATCCCATTAGAGATTGAATTTTCAAAAACGCTGAAATCAATATTCTCAGTTTTTGATGAAGATTCTACCCGCAAAATAGTGCACCTCTTACTCAAAAAGGCCCGATACTCATACAAAGTTCCATTTCCATTTAACCCCTTTCAAAGATGAATTTCCAAAAATGCTGAAACTTATTTTCTTACTTTGTATAGAAGAATCTATACACGTAATGTTACTCAAAGAACTTCGAGGTTTTCATTGAAACTAACCTCCTCTTTACCCCATGAGGGGTTAAATTTTCAAAAACGCTGAAATACATGTTCTTAGTTTTTGATGATCAGTGTACACACAAGATAATGCACCTCTTCCTAAAAAAGGTTTGATTTTCAAATAAAGTTTCACTGTCCATTTCACCCCTTTCGGGGATGAATTTCCAAAAATGCTAAAACTTGTCTTCTTACTTTGCATAGAAGAACCTATACACGAAATATCACTCCTACTCAAAGAATCCCAAGCTCTTCATACAAATTTTCACCTCCCACTTTACCCCATTAGGGGTTGAACTTTCAAAAACGCTGAAATCAATATTCATTTTTTAATGAAGGGTCTACCCGCAAAATAGTGCACCTCTTACTCAAAAAAGGCCCGATACTCATACAAAGTTCCATTTCCATTTAACCCCTTTCGAAGATGAATTTCCAAAAATGCTGAAATTTATTTTCTTACTTTGTATAGAAGAATACACACACGTAACGGTACACGTAATGTTACTCAAATAACTTCGAGGTTTTCATTGAAACTAACCTCCTCTTTACCCCATGAGGGGTTAAATTTTCAAAAACGCTGAATTACATGTTCTTAGTTTTTGATGATCAGTGTACACACAAGATAATGCACCTCTTCCTAAAAAAGGTTTGATTTTCAAATAAAGTTTCACTGTCCATTTCACCCCTTTCGGGGATGAATTTCCAAAAATGCTGAAACTTGTTTTCTTACTTTGCAAATAAGAACCTGTCCACGAAATATTACCACTCCTACTCAAAGAATCTCAAGCTCTTCATAGAAACTTTCACCTCCCTTTTTACCCCATTAGGGGTTGAATTTTCAAAAACACTGAATTACATGTTTTCAGTTTTTGATGATCAGTCTACACGCAAAAGAATGCACCCCTTACTCAAATAGACCACGTTTTTCTTACAAAGTTTCACTGTACATTTAACCCCTTTGGGGGATGAATTTCCAAAAATGCTGAAACTCGTTTTCTTACTTTGTATAGAAAGAGCTGTACACGAAATAATACCACTCTTACTCAAAAAATTCCAAGTTCCTCATACAAACTTTCACCCCCTATTTAGCCCCTTTAAATAATGAGTTTTCAAAAATCCTGAAATAAATTTTCTTGTTTTTAGATCGAGAACCTATACACAAAGTTTTATTACTCTAACTCAAAAATTACGTAAGTTTCATACAAACTTTCAACCCCGATTTGACACCCTTAAGGGATGAGTTTCGAAAAATCCCTTCTTAGTGCTTGCTTGCATCGTATACTTGATCTATTCTAGAAATTTGAAGTTCCTAGGTTCAGTAGTTTCGGCTCTACGTTGATGAGTGAGTCAGTCAGTCAGGACTTGTCCGTTTATATGTATAGATATCACACACTCAGTCGATCCTGGATTTGAAAAGTAGAATCTGCTTCCGAAAAAATCCCACCGCGCTGCAACCGTCAGGTGTGTTAGGGCTCAAGGTACTTTTACGCTACATTGTGCGAGGACAAACGGTTCCGTTTATACTAATGTTTTAACATTCCAACTGAAACATTCGACCACAAACGCGGTACTGAACTTAGATACTATCGTACACAGATCAATTATATCGGATCTGTGCTATCGTAGACGGTGCGTAGTAGAAGTGCTACGGTGGGCGCCATTATTATTGTAACTTGTAACCATAAGTTTTCAACACTAGTGCAGCTTACATAGGTAAGCCGGAACGAAACACTTTCATAATTGCGCAAATTATAATTAGCTCCGATGTTGCATTAAAATATCCTCTATTAGGTACTTCTGATTCGCCACAGTGAAGAGGTATAGACGTTATAATTCTAGCAAACGATGTAAGGTGCCGGTTTATATGAAAAAATCTCGCTCGCTTTGAAGTTGAAGTGTTGGCGACATTTTGCTCTCCGGAATCCTTGTCTACTATAATTGCTATATTAATGGAAAATATTTTTCAACAATCGGTCAATGGTTGTATTAAATTAGGTAAGCTACAAGACAAATGCGGGCTCCTTTAAAAAAAAATAGCTATGCGACGCGGGTGCACCCCCTGCATTCCGTCGCGTTCCGCACGCTTTCTAAATAAAACGAGCCTAAGAAAACATGAAAACTATTAAACTAGCTAAACATATTAGCCTAGAGATTATGAACTAGAGATTAAGAACACTATGAATAGACCCCAGTAAATGAACACGTTGTTAATGAGATCTGCATTAGCGTTCAAATGTCACGGGCGGGCGGGGGCGGCGGTCGATTTCCTGCGAGACCCCCATCCAACCCGCGCCAGCTTTATCTTCGCTACAGATACTTACCTACATCTATTTTTATTCAATACCATATCGATATACCTAAAAGTTGCTTTTTGTGACTAGATTTTTTCTTGCCAATTTGATGAAGAGAGTAATATGATTACTTTGTAACCAAAACAAACCCGACTTTAAAGAAAATAAATATTTTAATGTTATTAAAAGTATCGTGAGAGATCTTTAATAGTTATAAAAAAAACCGGCCAAGAGCATGTCGGGCCTCGCTCAGTGTAGGGTTCCGTAGTTGCCCATCCTTCACAATAGACGGGCGTAAAACAGGGGTTTACATTACGAGAAAGATTTCAAGCTCTATAAAAAGTCAAAGTAACTGTAATTACTTATTACCTTCTGGAAGTTATCGATTATACGCGCCAGATTGAGCGAAATGTTTTAATACAGTATGGCACTTAACTAATATGTGTAACGTTCGAAGTATAAGGATTCATTTTGAAGAAAATTATGATTTTTTGCGATAACTCAAAAACGGCTTGACCGATTTTATTCAATATAGTTTTCATTGAGTGCTTATTTTTCGCATAATTTTTTGACCCGTGTGTGTGTGGGGGGGGGGGGGGCTATTTTTTTGGATTACTTCAGCGAATATTTAAAAACTGCTAACTTTATCATAAAACGATGTCGGGAGACCCCTCCTATTATTTTTAAAAGACCTATTCAACGACACCCCATACACTAGTGTTAGAACGAAAAGAAAATCACCCCACTTTAGGTGTACGGGAGGTACCCGAAAGAAAAAAAAAAATTTAGTTTTTTTTTACCGTTTTGTCGGCGTGATATAAACACATAATTTTGATTTGATTTGATTTGATTTGGTTTAAACTCACGCCAAAAGTCAAAAGTGTCAGGAACGGCTCGACATGTGATGTGATGTGAGTGGGCCGTTAGTCGCGTAGCAGCACGGATAGCTGTCCCCTGATGAACAGCTCCATATGAGTTCGAAACATTTCGGGCCGTCCTTGACAATTTTTAAGTGAGTTTAAACCTTTTTTATAACTTAGAATAAATTCTATTTCCGATAGCACTCTGTGGTCTCCATCATCAGTTCGACATAACCATGCTTTCCGATGCAAGAGTTAATGCTTGTATGTTTCTCCAGATTCCCGTCATCAGATCCTGAATTGATGACAGAGGGACCAACTGGAAAGCATATATTTACAAACAAAAAAATGTTTTTTTAATGATTAGGATCGGGCACACGGTTCTTAAGCATAATAAACACGCGGTGATGAGTCAGCCAAGTTCAACAAAAATGGAAGCACCTAATATTTATACTACACAAGTTACAAACCATTTCGCTTACAGCTACTAGACTTTACTTTAAATTTTACATGTCAGTATTTTAATTTTAGATCATCTAATAACTATACATTTTAAGACTGACTGACTTGATGAATTTGAAAATTGGTAAGAAGGAAGTCTCTAATCAGTAGCTACAGAATCTCTTTTAAGCCTTTCCACTGGACTGATGACTTTCATAAAATGCTATTCCTGAAGCGAAAGTATAAATCGTGTAATGAACCTAGGAATGTTGATAGTTCAAGCGGCGGCGGTAGAGAGTTACGAGACTTACGAGGTAGTGAGATAAGAGTGCCGTTTTACGGTACAAGTAACTTAGTTATGCATACTAATATTACGTAAGCCGCTTTTGTTGAGTAATAGTGAAGTATGTACTTTTACGAGCTTTTGCTAAATGTAACAACGATCGATATTCCCATATTCCTATAATTAGGTACGAGTCGTTCTTAAGACGGTAGAAGTTTAGAACCCGTAAATCAACGAAAATATTTTTGTCTCTAGAAGTCCCATTTAATTTAATTAAAAAAAAATTGGGCAAGTGCGAGTCCGACTCGCGCATGAAGGGTTCCGTACCATAATCTATAACAAGTTTGTTGTATGGGAGACCCCCTTAAATATTTATTTTATTATATTTTTAGTATTTGTTTTTATAGCGGCAATAGAAATACATCATCTGAAAATTTCAACTGTCTAGCTATCACCGTTCTTGAGATACAGCCTGATGAAAGAAGGACGGACGGGTAGCGAAGTCTCAGTAATAGGGTCCCGTTTTTACCCTTTGGGTACGGAACCCTAAAAATGATTAAAATACATACTAACTAGGTACGCCATAAATAACTTTCACTTAGTTTTCGTACCTCAAATTTAATGTGAATCAAACGGGGCCCCGTCGATATTGAAATCCCAAAACTAGTTATTGAATAAAATAAATGTATTTAGACGCGGACCGGTCTCAGTTCCTTTCACACGGGAGCGATCCTTACCTGCCGAGTGATTGCAATCCTCGGGTCATTTGAAGCGATGTGTGATCAGATAAGGTGCCGTTAGGTTGTCTGGCTTCACAATGCGGCTTCGCTACCTCTCGCCTTGTAACATTAAGCGAGAGTAACAAAAATCGCGGGTGCCGCGGGCGGGGCGGGACAACTCGGAACAGGTTTGTCGCCGCGCGCCCGCCGCACCACCTCCTGACGGCCCGAGACAATCTGTCACACCCGCGTGATGTACGCTCCACGCTCCGCGACCTGATCACCCATCCGTCACTTATTCATCGATATTTAACGACTAATAAAATTACGTTAATGCATTCGCTTGACCATTTTGTGCATAATGTGGAAGCCGTTTGTGTATCGATTACATTATAACAGCCTATCTTTACGTCACTATACCGGGCAGAATGTTATTGCCGATGCATCGCTATCGCTTATTTTATCTATATACAAACGAAAGATATGGTTAAGTTTGGAATTTGTGATCCGTCAGGATTTTTTTGGTGAATTGGCATTCCAACATTTACAAGTTATGACTTTCGCAAACCTTTGATTGAAACGTTATCTGTAGATGGTTAACCATAAGAAAATAGGGTTTTATCACTGTTATACTTATGCCCTAGACTGAAATCTAATTGAGTCCGCGACCAATCACACTAGAAAACATGGATTGCACAGAGACTTTCCACCCGACTACGGAAAAGCCAAAAGGAAGGTTTATAAGTTTAGCAGTCTATGTATGTATATATTTATATGTATGTAAGGGTGTTCCACCATAGCGCGAAAACTACTGAACCGATTAGTGATTGAGGTGTCTATCGATTCGTTTCTTACGCTGAAATTACAATACTAGTAATTCTATCTTCCTGACAATTGTATTCATATATCCATATAGATGATTTGTGTGGTAATAGTGATATCTTAGATTTAAAGACTTGCATTATCTTATATGTAGGTACAATTGTACACACCCTACACGACGGTGAATGAACACCGTCGAGGATCGATCATTGTTACAAAATGTAATGGAAGCAGGCAGTATCATGCGTTAGTAGATAAACGTGAGTTAATATACATATATGGTACATTGTACAAGTACGTGTAAATAGATATTTACTATTACGTGGGTCTATTGAAAAAGGGGTATAATATAAGTCACATATTAACCACAAGCAAAAGATCATAACTCTATTGTGATTTGCGAGACTTAAGCTCCTTTGCTCCTAGGTTAAATCTGACTTATACCCCTTTTCACTATGGAGCTGTGCTGTGATAGTGTTTATTATCTTTACATATTGAAATGTGAACGTAAATGAAAAGAGTTTCATAAGATTTTTAGTTTTAAAACAAACTTATTAGTTCCGTATGTCTTCACTGGCAACACCCATGACCACGATATCTGAGAGTGATATATTTTATGAATATTGCGTAATATTGTAGTATTCTAATAATGTAGAATTTAATACGAATGAATAACTAACAATATTGTGTTACCTCAGGTGTCCGCGGCGCAGCATATGCAGGTGAGCGGCGCGGGCGCCGGCCATGTCTCCGTGGCGGCGCAGCAGGGCATGTACGCCAACTTCCAGCACCAGGGGACGCCGTCCTCGCAGCACCACCAAGGTAAGACAAGCTTGGTACTGTGGGGATGGGGCAGGGAAACACCTCTGTAAGGCGCTTTGACTTCTTCATTGACATGCACCTATAGGTATCGTTTCTTAAAAATTAAGGTAAATGATCTGATACTCTTTGTCGCCCGTCGACACATTTTTTCGTATTACACGGTGAATATATGTTATAATTTTAAGCTGTCAAAATAAGATTCTGTACATTCTGTATATATCAATAATATTATATTAGTACTCCAACTCTATCCGGTCGATATTTATCTTATCGTTCGTTCTCTGTGTGTTTTCGCCGAATTATTTTTCGTCGAATGTTTCATTTCGTAGAATGCATTTTTCTCTGAAACTGTAAAATATTTGGGATTGTTATAAAATAAACCTAACATAACCTAATCAAAAGGACGATGATTTTTGTAAGAATTATAAAAAAATTATGCAGAGGAATATAAATTCTGCGAAGTGAAAATTAGGCGAAATGAAACATTCGACGTAAAGTAATTCTGCGCAAGGGCAGAACACCGAATTGGTTAAATTGGTACCTATTATGTAATTTTTTACAGTGGAAATCGATCCTGTTTTTTATTAGGATCAAAATATCTAGTATAGGAGTAAATACATTTAGACTGCTCTTAAAACGACCAATTTTGTTTTTCGAGACCTCAGCTTTCGTAGTCAAACATTTTTGTGTATGGCGACCACTAAATTAGCTGGTCGGTTTCAATCCGTCGGAACAATCGCAAATCAACCAGAACATCGAACGTAATAAGGAATTCTCTCCAAGATGGTATGTGTAGAGCGGCTCCGTGGCGACAAAACGGTCCACCGGCACAGTTGTATGTGTTTATAAGCATCGCATCGCAATCATATGTAAACAGTGCCGAGTTGGCTTGCTCGAACCAATTTCATTTTAATGCAATAATCATTTGGTATGATGGCATACAGCATCCAGCGCGATTAATATTCATTGGAATAGGATCTTGTTGACTTTTATTTATTAACTTCAATGCTTGATGATATAGTTAATTTACTTTATATACGAAGCGTTTACTGCGATTAACCTTCAATCGCGTAATTATGTATGGAATGAGATCTCTGAATCGAGAGATGATTTACTTCCCAGCTAGCGCATTGTTAGGTCACGTATTGGAATAAATATGACACAATGCTTTTGAAAGTGATCACTCGTATTGGCACGCCGCTCAGGCATCCCGCTCTCACTGCCATACTGCGGAGTAGTTGGGTTAATAATAAAAGTAATATTCATTTCAATGAAATGCTAAACTGATGAGTCAATTCCGGACCGGGGAGAGGAATGCGCGCTTACCTACATAGAAATAGTTTGATACGTGCAAGGAATCGGTTACTTTGTCCCGCCCTCGGAACTCTTGTATCAGCGTCAATCTAAGTAATGTCTTTTGTAGATACAAAAAACAAAAAAAGGAACGAAACAATCAAACATTGTGTGGTCGGTTTATTTTTCATAACACACACTTTGTCAGTTCAGTACGTAACGTACGGTATCCAGTGCGAGCGCGGCTAGAGTCGTCCGCCGTCGCGGTATTCGAGTAGAGTCCTTAGAGTCATGGAGCTAAGGGTTAGCGTTCTAACCAGAGGGCACGAGTCCTCGTTTATCGTAGTTATGTGCCGCGAGGGGAGGGCCGAGGTTGACGATCTGCGAGAATGCGCCAACTTGCGCCGAGCACCGACGCCGAGGGGATGACATAGATTGACGCATCTGCTGCATTCGATAAAATCACTTGAGATCTAAACCGATCCGAACAGCTTTAGTGATCGAACGTTTTTGATTGGATCATTAATGAAACCATCAGCAAATTGGTTTGACTATTAGTCAAGAAGATCAGTGCATGCTTTCTGTTTATTAGATACTAATGGTTATTCAGTTGAGGATACTTGGCTTTTAGAAAAAAAACTGATAAGAATGTTAGGTATATTAGATAACGTTCAGCTCTTGTAGTTCAACCTAACGTATGCACGGTCGACCAAATGGCTTACGTAAAACAATAAAACCAATATGCACACGTTATCCGTAGGAGCTATAAAGATTTTATATCGACTATTTTTTATGATACCTAATGCTGAATTGCGAATGACTTTATTCGGAATTACTTCGCACCGGCCGCGGCCGCGAAAACTATATTTGAATATCATACCTAGACTAGTCTGATAACAACATATTCTTATCTGGTTAGACTTATCTATGAAAGTTAAATGTCACTTATATATGACTCACGTTAAATTTCTAACTGTTTATAAAACTTGTAGGTAGTCGTTCTTCCTCGAACTCTTTGCCAGCGGCTAGCGGCCGACCGTGAAATACGAAGTAATTACTTAAAGATTCATCGGCAGACTTATGTTTCTATCCTCTGATTGTTATTTGATCCGAAACATGTAGCTTATGGATGTGTTTTGTTTAAACGAAGGTCTGTTAATTTACGCAGAATTCGAAGGAACAGGTTTAATCAAATGCAAAATAACAATGATGTCTCGTGACGTAATGCCAGAATTATTTTTAAATGGTTTGTTAGTCTTGAAACGCTCTTGTCGGATATTTAAGTTAGTGGTTTCGTAAATGACAGTGTATGGTTGAGTGAAATATGATGCCAGCTTCATACTACACAAACGAGTTTCTGAGTCCTTCATGCAAAGGATGAGTGAGACGGACGGGACTGAATATGCGCTATTCTGTTTAGTTAGCCAGTATTTGGCCATGATTAACTAGAAACGACTACTAGTCATACAGGACTTGACCAAGTCATGAGTCTTTAAATCATTTTCCTTCATATGAATAAAGAATCCAATCGTAATTCATATTTATCGGTTTAGTTGATTTTAAAATGTAATTATCTCGTAAAAGTAAAATAAATAGATCTGTGGGAATTTTTTAAACATTTTTATATCCTTATGTACACCTAAGATATAACCTAGTCTAGTTATTCGGTACAAAAAATATGCTCCAGCTTGAATACACCAGTCGCGACAAACGGGGTAGCAAAAATGTATATGAGACGTATGCGGAGTTCACTAAATCTCTATGCCTAAGCGTTTCAGATTTTCGTTATTGGTTGCGATTGATATGTATACATGTTAAGTTAAGATGCTAATTCTGTTCACGATATTGCTCGATTTGGTGTTACTGTTATCATTCGAATTTTAAGAAAGTAACTCTTCCTGAAATAAAGCAATACCCTTTGTATTTCAGGTGGCGGATGCGACTCGTACTCGGTGTCGCAGTCTCAGAGCATCAACTTCTCGCAGGCCATGCGTCCGCGGCCCACACACCCCGCGCAACCCACCGCTCAACCTTCGCAGGGTCCTCAGACGCCGCTTGGTTAGTATACCAAAACTGGCTCTACGACACTTTTAGTGTACTTATACCTTTATACTCAGTCAGACACAGCATTTGTGTCGCTTCGCAATTTCATCAACAATGAAACGTCAATCAGATTAGGGTCTTTATATTATTATTTTTTTACTACTTGATGTACTTACTTAATATTTATTATATAACCAAATTGAAACATGTGTTTTCAGTGAAGAAAACACTATTAATCGATGACAAAAAAAAACTCCCATTTAGAAATTTGGTTGCTTTATAATTATGTAACCACATAGGTATCGCTTATATATAATACAGTCCACTTGACGACATTTTTTGGGGCCAATTAAAAATAAGCCTCATTCTTAGGAAAACTTCCTAACTTTGGTGGTCGAATCGTCAGAAGGAATGATAGTGGTCTGGTATATTAAACTCATGGAAAAATATTCTTTTTGAGTCAACCTTTGACAACGGTAACTGGTAAGTTACCGAAACGTCAGGGAGGCTCGCGTAGTGAATATACGCGATATAATCCAATTAAATTATTATATTTTATCATGGAAAAAGCCCAACTTCAAGGCTAGCTAGCTCAGGACAGCCAGACCTGCCGCAAAACGATTAGGAGAGCCAAGAGAATTCAAGAGAGAGACTTAAAATCCAAAATTCGAAATACAATAATGACTAAGCAAAGTTCCCGTATTTCTTTTAACTAAGTATCGCCATGATAAGCTAGCGTGGACGCATTTTCCTTAGTATATTTGTTTCGCACATGACTCACACTAATGACGGATTGGCGGCTGACGAGCTACTTTGGCCAATTCGGGTCGAATGATGCTTCCTGTCGACTTCTCCTTATCAGTCATTTCGTTTCCAATACCTATAATTCAAATATTTCGAAGTAAACGCGTTTCTGTATAAGTCTAACGTGTTCTAGTACACACAAGTAATATTTCGGATAACGTTTGGTTAGAATAATGATCCAATGTTTTTTTTTTTATTAATATTTGAGAAAAATGAACTGTAAATAGAGATTATATAAATTATTTGTAATATACAACTACGGAACAAGTTACTTGGTATTTTTCAAAAATTTTACCGATACCACAGATATGGATACCATACTATGCGTGCAAACGACGTATCTCTTTCATGGCTACTTATTAAACGACTAAACTTTCCATCAAGTTCTATAATTAGCAGATATTTGGATATAGATTTATTTATTTAAGAGGAATTACCACTGCTTTTATTTTTTCTTACAAATCGCAAACTTAACGCAACCGGGTTGTAGAAATCGAGGTTTCATTCTCGTCTGTTTCCTCCTCCAAAACTTAACCAATCCAGAAAATTTTAAGAACTGAATGGGAAGGATATTTTCTAAAAAGAAATTTAGCTTACGATTATTTAATTTGTGTACTAGGAGCCTATTTTTGGCCAAAATTCCGCCGCAAACGGGCGAAAAAACGAAACTTTCTGACACTTGGACATTTCCTTCCCATTTAGTTCCTAAAATTTCGTAAAGATTGGTAATGTTTTGGAGGAGGAAACAGACCAGAATGAAATCTCGATTTGTACAACCCGGTTACGTTAAGTTTGGACCTCATTTGTATGTGATGCCATAGTTACCAGGTGCAAACTTAACGTAAACTGATAGTATGGGGAAAAGAGCAGTTATGTAATATCTTCTTAATCGTATCACTACATAGTATAAAATAAAGTCGCTCCCTGCTGTCTACCCTATGTATGCTTGGATCTTTAAAAATACGCAACGGATTTTGATGCTGGTTTTTTTAATAGAGTGATTCAAGAGGAAGGTTTATATGTATAATGCATGCATAATTTATCAGCATTGCACCCGTGCGAAGCCGGGGCGGGTCGCTTGTAACATATATGGGTCAATCAACTTTTTTCTGTTGCTTGTTGCCATGGTGATGTCCCCTGGGTTACTCTTTAAAGCTACGATTTTCGGCGGCAATATTCAACAAAAATGTTGTAATCGCAGCAGTTATAAGCCCATTCTTATTTAGAATATCTCTACCAATAGTATAAATTATCATCACTTTTCTAAGAAGTTTAATCACCATTGTCTCGAACAAGAAAAAGTTGATCCACCCATATTATAAGGAGCAGTGGAATAGCTACGAAATTGTTAATGATTGACATTGGCGTATTTAGCCCACCCCAGGATTTTGGGTTACCCATAGACATTCATGACTTCAACTCATAGTCTCGTCGTCTAGTACCCACAGTACAAGCTTTGCTTAGTTTGGGACTAGGTCGATTTGTGTATGATTGTCCATTAATATAAAAAAAAAAAAAAAATTATAGTCATAGTCATAGCCATGAGCATGACTTTAATTACACTTTATAGGCCATGGCCATGGCCTGAAAAATATCTGTAACTGACGATTCGAAAGTGCTTGTAGCTAGGCCTACTTGAATAAAGAATATAAAAAAAAAAAAAAAAAAATCTTAGATACGCCAATGATTGAATCGCGTTTCAGGCGTGGCCGCAGCGGGCATATCGCGCGAGCAGCAGGCCAAGATGCTGCAGCAGCAACAGCAGCAGATGCTGCGCGCGCAGCACCAGCAGATGCGGCCGCCGCCGCCCGAGTACAAGGCGCGCTTCGCCGGCGTCGCGCCCCCCGCGCGCCGCCCCGCCGCGTCCGCGCCCCGCGCGTACCCGCCGCACGCGCCGCGCGTCTACACGCCCGAGTGGCGGCACGTCATGCTGCAGCAACAGGTCGCGCGCCAGCAGCAGCAACAACACCACCCAGGTCAGTATCCGAGCAGTGACGCGTCACTCGAGATAGTCCGCCCGTACGATACCGCCGGGAGTACAGGCCGACCAAAAAGAGTAGAAATTAAAAAGTGGCAATTCTCCCTTTCTAATCAATATAAGAAAACGGGGACGACACTACAGTATTGCCCACGCCCGAGTGGCGGCACGTCATGCTGCAGCAACAGGTCGCGCGCCAGCAGCAGCAACAACACCACCCAGGTCAGTATCCGAGCAGTGACGCGTCACTCGAGATAGTCCGCCCGTACGATACCGCCGGGAGTACAGGCCGACCAAAAAGAGTAGAAATTAAAAAGTGGCAATTCTCCCTTTCTAATCAATATAAGAAAACGGGGACGACACTACAGTATTGCCCACGCCCGAGTGGCGGCACGTCATGCTGCAGCAACAGGTCGCGCGCCAGCAGCAGCAACAACACCACCCAGGTCAGTATCCGAGCAGTGACGCGTCACTCGAGATAGTCCGCCCGTACGATACCGCCGGGAGTACAGGCCGACCAAAAAGAGTAGAAATTAAAAAGTGGCAATTCTCCCTTTCTAATCAATATAAGAAAACGGGGACGACACTACAGTATTGCCCACGCCCGAGTGGCGGCACGTCATGCTGCAGCAACAGGTCGCGCGCCAGCAGCAGCAACAACACCACCCAGGTCAGTATCCGAGCAGTGACGCGTCACTCGAGATAGTCCGCCCGTACGATACCGCCGGGAGTACAGGCCGACCAAAAAGAGTAGAAATTAAAAAGTGGCAATTCTCCCTTTCTAATCAATATAAGAAAACGGGGACGACACTACAGTATTGCCCACGCCCGAGTGGCGGCACGTCATGCTGCAGCAACAGGTCGCGCGCCAGCAGCAGCAACAACACCACCCAGGTCAGTATCCGAGCAGTGACGCGTCACTCGAGATAGTCCGCTCGTACGATACCGCCGAGAGTAATTCGCGGGAAATATTCAATCTGCAGGGTTGTCGCGCGCTCCTTCTCGATTGTCTAAATGACCTGTCTATCAGCCATGTGGCTGATCTTTAATTCGAAATGTAATAACTAAATGCTTTGTTAGTCAACTGCTTGTGTAACTAATAAATTCGTCCTCCTTAAATAACGTTATCAGGGTCCGTGTTTATGGGGTTTTACGTTAGATTTCCTTATAAGTATTTATCATACATGCTATCTTGTAAATTCCTTATTATTTATAGCGACGAGAATGAAAAAGAGTTCATACCTCGTAACGTTCTTACCTAAAAAAAACCTACGTCGAGCATATTTAATAAACCTGAATACAATACAATACAACAATACTTTATTGCACACCAATAAAAGTTTACAAAAGGAAACAAGACAAATACAATTTATAAAGAACGGTAGACAACAGGCGGTCTTATCGCTAAAAAGCGATCTCTTCCAGACAAATCATAAACAAAAATGATTAATTTGTTTTAAACTAAAAAAATGCCTATATATTTTAGATGATCATTATATAATGATTTTCCCTGTACGGTCGATTTACATATTGAAATTGCTGAAATTGCATTTTTTATTAGAAAATCTTTACTAAATTTATATCGATACGGTATTTCCGCTCTGCATTTTAATAAGGTGATACTGATAAGATAGAGCACTATATCAGTGCTTGACGAAATGATTATAGGCATAGGCTAATACGAAAATTGTAGTTACTTCAACAACTATACTTTAGAAATGTATTTACTTATTAAGGTGTAAAGGAAAATACATTTTTTTTATTGAAATATAGTCTTGGGAGCTGACATGCCTTTTAGCATCAAATATTATAGGACTTACTTTTTTTCACTTTTGACGAATTGAAATTTGAAAAATGACACTACTACTGAGAATGTAAAATAGTACACAGTAATATTGAGCCAGCGATGCGAGTATGCGTATGAATGTTTGGTTCGATCTCCAGGCGGCGGCTTCGGCATGGGCGGCATGGGCGTGGGCGGCAGCGTGGGCGGTGTGGGCGGCATGACGCAACAGCAGCAGATGCATCTGCAGCACTCGCGCATGCAGCAACAGCTCATGCAACAGCAGCAACAACAGAGGTAACCTCACCTCACCTAACCGTTGTTATACGCATCCGTTTAAATACATCTTGAGAGAAGACCATATTTTCATTATTCATACTGGTGATTCATATGTAAACTTGAAAAAAAAAAAATGTTCCGTAGATTTTTATCTCACTCCTACACATTTAAAAACGATTGCGTGGTCATAAGTGGTCGCAACATATACTTTGTTGTAGTTATGGAAATTGAAGTTGCGAATATAATGTATTTATTTTCAGGGCTTCGAATCAGCAGCCTCCCATGTCGCATCTGATCATGCAGCAGAATCAGATGATGAATGTACAAGGACAGGTAAATTTGCGTCTATTTTTAATAATAATATATGTCCCAGGGAAACTATCAAAACTGGATTTCCATCAAACTCTATAGGAATGTGTACTAGTCTGTTGATCAATTAATTCATTGAATTGTCGAAATCGAATTGATAAGTCAACTTGTACCTGCTGCAAAGTAGCAGCAGGTAAAAGTTAACTACTTTTACTGCTGTTTTCCCAAGAACAAGTTTGGTGATTTCATCGAATCTGCAAAGCGGATAATTAAATAGACAATCGGGTTGCAAAGACGACTCGTACTGTTATTACCTTATACAAATCCAGTGATCAAATCGCTTGATCGAAAATACTAAATTAGCTACTTATAAAAATAAAGCTATAAAATTGAAAACGAAAGTAAATTAAGAAAGAAAAATTGAATACGATCTACTACAATCGAAGCGGGATAGTAGATCGCATTCAATTTTTCTTTCTTAATTTACCTTTGTGTCATTATTTATAAAAATAAAATGTGGTATTACCACATAAAAAATAAGAATCGATAAAAAAGATTCTATACAAATATTGAAAACGAAAGTTTTAAGTGTAAAATAAATTTCAGATGCAGAACATCCATATGAGTCAGAGCCAGAGCATGTCGATGCAGGGCGGCATGTCGCACGCCAACCCCGGCCCGCACGGCGCGCACGGCCCGCACGGCGCGCACGCAGCGCACGCCACGCACGGCGCGCACGCGCACGCGCACGCCGGCTCCGGCAACATGCTGGCGGGCGCGCTGCAGCCCTTCTCGTCGCTGCACAACCCCAACGTGTCCAACTCGTTCCAGGCGCCCGCCGACTTCAACCTGGACTTCCTCGACAACATGCCTTCCAGCGACGCCAGCAACCTCACGGCGCAGGAGCTGCTGAACTCGCTCGACCACTCCTTCCTCAACGACATCCTCTAGGGCCCGATGGCCAAAGTGTAGTGCCGGGAACGTTAGCGCGCGGTCGGACGTTCAGAACGTCGCCGCTCCGGGTTTTATATGAACTTTCGGACGTTGTTTTTAGACTATTTATTGTGAAAGATATCCATTTCATAGTATTTTATAGTTTTTACGATTGTTAATACTTCTTTTGTAAATATTTTATCGTACTTCTAGAGTAGCGGTGTCGCGAGCCGGGCGAGTCCGGGCCGCTTCGCGATACGGTCTTGTAACATAGTAGGTCCCCTCCTACACTCGGAGTAGGTAAATTTAAATTTATAGGTATTATATTTATTTGAAATACGTTGTAGATACTCGAGATGAAGCACAAAAGACAGTATATCAATAATCTTCATGACTACCTTCAGCTTGTGCCGAGGAGCCTGGCGCCTGGCGCCTGGCGCCGAGTCTGAAGGCGATCCGCCTGGGGCCGGGACCCCGTACTTATATCATAGTGCAAATGTAAATTTATGTAATTACGGTTATAGTAAGATCATTCCTGTACCTAAGATAATTATTTAGTAGATTATACTGTGATGTCGGTCTCAATGGTCAATAGGTAACATTATAGTATCAATTATTATAGATAGATATTGTTGACTTAGGTATTGTCAGGTCTAGAATCGTTATTGTTAAGGATCTCATGTATTATTTAGGATGGTTTGTGGAAATCTGGAATTTACAAAATGTTGGTTTTAATAATTATTTAACGAATTCATGACATTCTTATTATTCCATATATTATTATTTATATAATTTCCTCAGCCGTAAATTATTATGGTATTTTAATATTGTGAGACATCCATAGATCGATATAATTAAATATTTAAATAACAGTAGAGTAACGATTCCACTGGCATGGAGCGGGGAGACTCGGCTCTCTAACTCGACACGATACAGCTATAGAACCAATTGTGAATGGTAACAACATTCCAGAGCCATTGTTAACAATGTTTTAACTTTAGGACCAATTTTTGAATGTTCTTTTGAAAATAATATTGCATATTGACATACATGGCTTTTATTTTCCACGGCAGTCTTAAGCTTATCTAAAAAAAGTATACGATACATCGAATGCCCAAACTTAATATTAATCTTAATACAATAATTATCTAAGTCACGGAGAAAATGCTTTAGAACTAGAATTGCGATCACTATTATTCCCGTATTGTCGTGTTAGAATAATGACAGTAAGTTAGTCTATGGCACATTTATGCTGAATTTTTCAACGAATTATTCGTACCAAATGCAAATGGTGACTTAAAATTACCTTTAGAAATAAAGGGCAGCTTGATTTTGGCCCCCCAGCGCCAATGACTTACTCTGGGGCGCTACATACCCAAACTATCACGGGAGGAACATACCTCAGGTGCTCTATTCTATATTATTATACAATACACTTTATTATTTCTGTGTCGCGTAAACATATATTTTTTCACAGTCCACTGATTAAAAACACTCGACAATAACAGAAATAACTTGAACAATGCTTAGCCTATAAATCATATGATTATCACTATAAAAATACATTACTGTTGTTGCTAACACAGACTTGTGTAGGTGGAGGTTTTGCGAAATATAAATGCGTTGATTGTTGAAAGCAAACCCATAAATAACTAACACTTCAAGAGAGCGAGCGTGTTGTCAAACGCGCTAATTTACCACATAATGGAATCTGCCTCGTGCTTGTACAGGTAGTCCGAGAACCTCTCCAGTTTTCTCTCTAAAGCATTTATCTCCGCAGCTAATTCTCATACCATCTCATTGGGCTTGCTATGGAAAATCCTCGGGTTCCGCACACGAGGGCTGTAGAAATTATTGGGTTGGATGTACTTGGCCATTATGGGTTCCTCGTGCATGGAGCCGATCTTGGTCTCGTAGATGTTCTCGTTGGTCTTGTTATCGATGGACTTCATGATGAAGGAGTGCATCTCCTGGCGGTGCTTGCGGAGTCGCACGCACGAGAAGATTGTGACCAGGAGGATGGCCAACTTGAGGAGCGCCGCGACGAAGAGGCTCAGCATGAATATGATGAACTGCTGCTGGTACCAGTCCTCCAGTTTGGATAAACAACCCTGGAATTGGAAGCATTGCTAAGATTAATTTCAGAAGTGATATCCAGATGCGTGTGTGGATATGAGAGATCTGTGTGAAGGATACAAAGAGTATATCAAATGTCCCAGGTTTCTTACTCCCACTAGAGGCAAAAAGAGGTTAAAAACCTTTTATCTCTGGTAATCACGCTAAAAATAAATAGCTAAGATACACCACCGGTTGTAGATGTACTACCTGTCACAGTAAAAATGAGTGCACGCCGCGCTTGTAGGTAAGTATTCCAATAATAAGACTTGAAATGAGGTACCGGTACTACCGGGTATGCCACCCCATCAGCCATAATTACTTCCGTAAGGACCAGTATCGGCCAGTAATGGCCGATATCTGAATCATTCCACAGTATGCATTACCATGCAAAAGTTTTGGTCTTATGTAGGTACTGTAAATTAGCTTGATTGTAGAATATATAAATAAATAAAAATGCTGCTTTCTAGTGCAGGTTCTTGACAGCCCGGAGCGTTGAGTGGTGATGGGTTGACCTAAGTGAAGAAATCTGGCCATGCCACTCCAGCAGCTATTTCTCCATCACAAACCACAGATGGCGGTCCACTTCTTGAGCCACAGCATTTACCTGTACGTGTCGGAACTCTGGATTGGGCTGCACCTCCTGACAGCGCGATGCGTTGAGCGGCGTGGGGTTGAGATGCGACACGGGCGGCACTTGAACGCAACAGCTGGGTGGCACGGCCATGCCGCGCGGGCCCAGGCGGCGCAACTGCCACACCGACAGGTCGTAGTTTCGCGCCTCCGTCATGCCGCAACATTTCAGCTGCGAAGTAAACTTGATTTTTATAAAGCGCTATACGCGAGGGTCATTGATCTTAATTAGATGCTGAAAATCGAGAGGTGTGCGTAGTTACTTAGCATGGCTACGTTTTCACGTTGGATGAAAACTGAGAAACTTGCGAGTGTTAACTATATTGTTGCAAGTGGTATCTACGTCCTATAATAACGTACGCTTTTGATTTTTGGCAGTTTTCTTGTATCTAGAAATGTGGCCTTATACATATTTGGGTTGGCCTTTTCGTAAAAACGGATCTGGAACAGAGTTGTCTGGCTGGTTGTTTATCACTTAATCGGCTCCGTCAGTTCCGTTGAACACCACATGGTATCCGTATATGGCCCGGCCCGTACAATGCGGGAAATACACGTTTTTATATATATTTTTTAAGTGCTGAAATTTCAGTATTTTTTTCTAGGAATGGTTATATTCCTACATTTAAAAAAAGCTGAGTTTTCATCACTTCTCAATTTCAATCCCCTAGTAGTGACATCTAGTGTCGAAAAGAATAAGTATATATAGTTTTCTTCGTTAACTGCTAGATAGCGCTGATATTAACAATTTAGTAGTGTCATCTAGTGGCGGGTGGAATTACTACAATAGTTGATGTACTAGCAGTTAGATGGCGCTTATATCAATTCTATGCGAAAATAATTGTTACAATCAAGGAAGATAAACAGTGATTATTATTACAAATATTACGATTTTTTTTAAATCGTCAGAGTATTATAGAGTAATATGAATATTAAGAAAGATACCTATTTGTCACTAGATGGCGTAAATATGATACCTGTAAAAAAAAACTTATAACAGTATTTTACGAGAACTTTGTGAAATAGGCTATTGAGAAAAGTCTGAATGGAATAAAATGTTTCGTTTTGTTTTGTACGCTGCTTCAAAAGCGGTAGGTTTTTATTTGAAATATTTACCATATGATAAATTATTTACTTACATTATAGTAGTGACATCTAGTGGTGAATAGAATAGCTACAACTATTTACCACTGATTAGTTAGATGGCGCTAGTAGTACCTGTTAGTCGACAGTCGTCAGGAAGTAAAATATATCACATCAGTCACCTCAGTCTGCGCCAAATCCAGCGCAGCGGTGAAGTGTTCATAGTCTGGTAGCGCGTAGTAGGTCTGTAGAGTACCTACGGCGCCGCCACGCGCGCTCTGGAGCCCCGCACAGCGCTGCCACGCCGCCGCCGCTGCCCCACCCAAGCAGCAGCCGACCAGCAGACCCAGGACCATCAAGAAGTACTAGAACCATCATTGTCATCATTGCATTTAATATTATACAATTAGGTGCGGTACATAGCTTGATAGGCCGATGTTGCACTCGCTTGTTAAAGGACCAACCATTAATCACCACACAAGTTAAATAAGCCTGACCAGAAATATATGAGGATGCGCCATATTGCGGAATTTCGCTGGAACTAATTTCTTACACTGGCAATGATTTTATGATCATAGGAACTGACAGATATTTAAACTAATGTCATTAGAGTGCGGATTGCGATTGGTTGCAAAATTGTTGCCATACAAATCTTATAAATAACGCCCTCTTGACAATCCACATATATTTCTGGTCAGGCTTTAATTAGGTGCATTTTTCTAAGTAAGTAGGGTTTTCCAGTTTCGGTTCGGACTGGTTATATAGGCATAGAATTGCAGATTAATTTATTCCTACTTTACGACAATTATTAGTTGAATAGATGCTTGAATGTTCTAATACCTATCAACATAGCGCGCATATGTACCTACCTACGCATGTATATGTATGTATGTATGTATGCACTTACAAACGTGAGGATGACGTACGACGGCATGTAGGTGGCCCAGCAGCCCAGCGCGGCAGCCGCGCACACGGCCAGCCCGACGGCCAGCAACGCCAGCGCCGCATAGTACAATGGCGCCTCCGTCAGCGGCCCGTCTGGCGCCGCCAGCAGTCGAGACAGGAGCACGCGCCGCGAGTCGCATAGGAGCAGGAAGCCACTCACAACCTCCGCGAATCCACAGGCCTAAACATATGATATTAGAATAAGCGTAATCATTGATGTTGAATCCTTAAACTTCTTGGTTTTGTGAAATCACACATATTAATACATTACTTTCCTCCCTGCTAATATAAGTGAATAGGTCTTGCAAATTAAGGCAATCGCTGAATTAGTTAAAAATGTGTGACCTATCCTTACTTTTAGGTAGTTACTTAATATTTTGGTCCATTAGTCAGATTATCTGTTTGCGGGCCTAAGTTGGTTAGGCCAAAATATTTTACAGGTCTGTACTGACACTTATCTGATTTTTATCATGGGTGGTTACCGAATTTTGTCACGCAGGAGTAGAGCTCACTACCGGACTCGTTCGCCTAACAATGCGTATATTACAATGCGTATGTTGAAACAATTACTGCATTCCAAATTTCCAACAGTGTGTAGATTTGATTTGTTACATCGAGCTTTATTTATTTATTTAAACTTTATTGCACAAAAGAAAAACTTAACGTACAAAAGGCGAACTCAATGCCAGTCAAACTTAGGGCAAAGCAGAGAAATTGTAGGCGATGCATCAAACAACATAATTACACATAATTAAAATACTCATACTATTATAGCTACATACATATAGATAATAAACATACATATATATAAATAGATACATACATAAATATATACGACGATGAAACAAACCAAGCAGATATACTATGAGACTTCAGTTCTGCCAGCAAAGAAACTTCGCACGGCCCTTTTAAATGCCAACTTACTCGGAGCCTGTTTGATTGTGAGAGGAAGACCGTTCCAGAGGCGAGCCACTTGCAAGGAGAAAGAATTAGACATGAAACCAGTACGGTGAAGAGGAATAGAAAGGGCAAGATTGCCGGAAGAGCGAAAATTACGGTTACGAGTGGATTCAACATAGCAGAAAAAGGTTTTCAGGTATTCAGGAGCTTGTGGATCATTGAGTATTGAAAAGAGAGTGCAGAGCATACGAATATTGCGTCGTTGACGGATGGGAAACCAGCCAAGCTGAGAGCGATAAGAAGAAACGTGATCATATTTAGAGACAGAAAATAAAGCGAATACAATTATTAAGAAGTCGATCCAACTTATCAAGAAGATCCTCATTTAAGTCCGGATAACAAACATCACCATAATCAATTATGGGTAGTAATAGTGTATTTACAAGCAATACCTTAGTTTTGATAGGCAAGAAATTTTTCAGTTTGTTGAGAGCATGAAGCGAGCCAATGACTTTCCGGCTAATTTCACCTACCTGCACCCTCCAGCTCAGTGTGCTATCTAAGTGAACACCTAAATCCTTAACACTAGAACTAAAAGGAGCTTTCTAGGTGAAAGAGACGTCAATGTAGCGGTGCAACATTATCTATACTATTGTTAGGATCAGATTGTCAGGCTGAAATATTTTTATTTCTTGCTACTTACAGTAGCAGCAAAATAAAAGATTTACCACTGGTATCCAGATTCCCACCGCCTTGTCTAATAGTAGCATATACGAAAGCCAACGACACCTTACATATTTTTCAGACTGGGTCCAATTTGCATCATATTTGGGTACTAGCTACAAGTAATGTTACTGTATACTTACCTTCTTAATATAAGTAGGTAAGTACCTACTTAAAAACGTTTAGTTGAATGCAACAAATAGCTATTGCACTTAGTTTTATAAGTCTTTCTAAAGCATTTTTTCGCTGCACGGTGCCGTGGTTCAGATTCAGGTATAACGACCCTCACACAAATAATTTCGTGAAGCCGCTGTGATGTAACGCTTCGCTTAATTATCACACGCGTTAATCATATGTGTAATTTCAAGCTTTATACTTACGAAGAACACCGTGTTGAAACACCCGAAGAGCACTTTTGCACTGGCCACTTTTTTGCACTTCATTTTCATTGATTGTTTGTAGAATATGTGTTATAAATACACGAAATCCATTCAATATCCGTTTGTACAGGACGCGGAAAGAGTCGGCGCGCATGTGAGCAAACAATAACACAGTGAATAGATTCGCCGGTTTTAGGGAGATACGCTCTGCTGGGCAGGTGGGGTGACTAATAATTAAGGCAGTTTTGTTTAAAGTTAATGCATGAGTTCCTCTAGAATGTGTGAATGTAGCGGCTCAATTTCGTTTCGTTTTATGTCAATCGAATCGTAATACCTACAGGAAAATTGTAACTAATCACATTGTCATAAGGTATCGAGATGCAAGGTTAATTTTGATCTACAAATAAATATTTAAGTTCGTCCTAGTCTAAATATTTGAAACGAACAATAACTTTAATAGGTATTATGTGATGGCGATGACGGTATGGGTATGACTTGGACCACTTCTTGGTGTATCAAGACGAACTTTTTAAGTCAGGATCAGGAAAGGTATTAGACACAGGTGGTCTTTGGCAAAGAATAGCATAACTAAACATAGTACTCATAATAAAATAATCAAAATAACTTTTAGACATTTATTTAAAACTCAATATCCTTTTTCTTGAATCCTCCACAGGCGATTTGGGGATTTGCTGTGATGTCGTCCTGTTCCCTCTCACTGGTTTCTTCCAATTCTGTAAAATAAAACATTGCGTTTATTTTTATTTATAAATACTTAATATATTATTTTTCTTTCACTATATTATTATTACCTGGAGGCAAATGCAGCTTTTCTATATTAAACTTCTTTCTCCTTAATTTGAAAGCCAAATCGAGACTTGGCGGCACAAACGGCGTAATGGAATGGACAGAACTCAGTTTAGTCAGGTGGAACAACCCTTGGTAGTCTTTATAAACAGGATTGGTCTCCTTGGTTGAACCAGCAAAGGATTCTATTCTCACTGCATTGTCCACTGAGTAAAGTAACCTTTTTGTTAGGGCTTCACTCTGTAAGAAGAAAGACAATTATTTAAACAATATCCTAAAATTTGCTCCTTTCATAATTGAAGTCCTTCTTCAGACAGTCAGAGTAGTAGCAAGTTGAAAGGAAGATGGGCCTGGTGTAAAAACCTGCAAGTCTATGTCCAACAGTATTGGCTCATGATTAAATATGATGGTAGAATTCAGTTCCACAACACTAAAATTACGAATTCGATAGTATTTACCGGTTGTTATATATATACTATAGACTTACATCAAAGAGATGTGCAGGAATTGTGATGAAGGCAACAGCAGTAGTCTCTCTGAGCAACACTCTAAGGCAGTAGACAAACTTCAGGAGTTCTTGCCCAAAAGCATGTGGATCCACATCCTCCTCGCAGTCCATAGACACCCATGGTGGTGAGCCCAGAGACTGAATGTTGATCCTTAAAACATTGTTGTTCTCTTTGCTTGATACTTTGTAAGTTTCTTTTGATAACAGTTCTTTTATATTGGTAAGAAGTTTAAAATACATATCGTTTTTGAAACCTGAAAAAAAAATGTGTAAATTTATTTAAAGTCTTAATTGCATCATACAAACATACATAATGAAGTGTCCTCTAAAAAACTAGATGTAACCATGATCAACTGGCACTCCACAAAAATTAAGTGTTATATCTAGATTTCTAGTAAACTAAGTGATCTCTTGAGTGAGATTGCTGATGCTAAGCGACCCATTGGACGACCTATGTTACGCTTTAAGGATAGCGTAAAGCGTGACATGTTATCATTCAAAATTGACACCCAACACTGGGAGGTTATGTCTGAAGATCGTGACCTTTGGAGGAAGACTTTGTGCGACGGTGTGGTTGCGCATGATGAAGTATGGTTTGCTTCTCTTTCTCACAAGCGCGACTTGAGACATCAGCGTGCAGCTTTTCCCCCTTCATCGATAGGCGCAACATTTATTTGTCAATTATGCGGCCGCGGCTGTCGCTCTCGTATCGGGCTATCCAGCCATCTTCGAAAGTGCCGCAGTTTATTAGACGCTGCTTAACTCATCTGTTATAGATGTAAAAGGCTAATGATGATGATGAGTAAACTAATAGCAGTTTTTTATTGATTAGAACACTTTCCTACATTCTCTAGTTTTTACCCATTTGTAGTGAATATGCTGTTTGTATACACATTTTTGTTAACAAATAGTATTGTGGTATATCAGTTACCTTTCCCTTCAGTACTTCTGTTTTTAACATTCCAATAAGTTATGTCACTATTCTTAATAGTATCTGCATCCAGATGTCTACTCAGATCAAAGTGATGACCGAAATTAGTGTTGCCACCGAAAGAGGATTCCACTTCTTTGAGGCCCTCATACCTCCAGGCTATCTGCATCTTGTTGGAATCACTCGAGGCCACACTCGCATCATCCTCGGGGGGGGCTGCACATGGCTGTGGTAATTCTTTAACCTGAAGAAGTACAGTATGAAGAAATTTAAGCCTAAGTTATTTCAATAGACTATGGATAATACTAGTTTATATTCAAGCCTAGAAAAAAAAAGTCATTTCAGAGGGCTCTCACATAGGGTAATATTTTGGATTTAATCAGGTATATTAAAATTGAACATAGTCATATTTAACAGCTTGGACATATTCATCATTGTTGACAAAAAACAGTTAGTTGCACTGGGCATTTTACGCAAGAGGACATCCATTGTATCATGCCTACTTTGTGTGTAAAGGGTGTAGTGTTACTCTAACCACCCCAACTCTTCCACGAAACCCAGCACAGCCTTTATATTGCTTCTAGCTTTGTGTAGGGTGCTTGGAGACCTACTAATACTAGGTACTTCCTCCTGTATGCTTCTTTTACATATCGTCGTTGCGCTTTCCAAAACTGATATGTGTAAGATTTTTATTAATAGAAATGACATCTTATGTGAAATTACTAAGACATAAATTGAATAAAAACAATTGATGCACATATCAGATTTGGTAAGCGCAACGACGATATTTGCAGTCTAGTAGAATATGCCTGGTTGTTTTGTTTGCCTCCATGCCTGCTCTGCATAAGGAGCTGTCTTTTATACCTTAATTAAAGAAGTGTTTGTACAGAGTATTATAACCCATATTAATATGCATAGTTGGTTGGTTGTAGTTTGAAATACAGAATTCGAAAATTAATAAGAAAAAATAAACTTACAAATTCTCGAGGGTCATCATCAGCAGAAGCAATGAACAGATCATGCTTGCACACAACACCTTCCGAGACGAAATATTTGCTCAGGACTCTGCTGTAGTTACCTAGCACATCTTCCTCTGAAAAAGTTCAAATGTTATCACATCATTTAGGATTTTATTAATATTGAATTACGCTATGGTTTCTGAATCAAATACAAACCTACAACAAATATAGCTCCAGTTGGTAAACCACCACCTGAAAAACAATAGTAGATACTTAAGTCTACACTTGCAATCTCGTGTTATCTTAGCACACAATAATTGAAAATTTAAATTTAAATGTATATATATTTTTAGTGAAATTATATTACCTATGACATGGTCTAGAGATGGAATTCCAGATGATACATACGAAACATTATTTTTTAATTTTGTTCCATTTATGCTCGAACGATAATCAACAGCTTTGTAAAAACTAGCCATATCGTTATTTTTTCATTTGGAATAAACCAACATATAAATTCTGATAGCCAAGTTTTTGTTAAACTATGTAATCAAAACAAACAAATTTGAGGTTATAAGCAAAGCGACAGTAAGCAATAAGCAAGACAAGCAAGTGGTTGTGATGTCATATGTCAAATACGGATATGACTGTTGAGAACTGTATTTTTCTATCATAGATGCTTTATAAAACAATTTTGAAAAGGATTTAGTTTGTTTGAGATAGTGTTAAAACCGCTTTAAATTCTACATACTAACAATACACTTCGCCTTAAATATAGATGACGTTTTCCAATTTCCATCTCTCTGCGGTACACGGTTTTTGACGTACCGTTTGTATCTTCTTGATGCACATGTATTTTCACATAATTTGTGTAAATAATCAAAGATTATCTTTTGTAATTGAGTAGCGCCGAGTCTAATTTCGCACAAGATGCAGGGTCCCGCAGTGTTTATGGAAATTTCGTTGGAAGATCAGGTAACAACCTAACATAACCTAAGCCAACTCAACTAAATAGTAAAACTAAGTGAACATAAACGCTCACTTGAAAGTTTTTTCCAGGCTCAAGAACTGCGTAAATATTTCAAAAGCCTTGGTGCCGAGATTTCCGAAGAGAAGTCTCCTAAGGGCATAGAAGATGATTTACACAAAATTGTAGGAGTCTGCGATGTTTGCTTCAAGGAGCCCAATGAGGCCGACATCGAAGCCATTCTTAACAGTATTGTCTCCATTATGGTGTCGGTGAGTAATAACTACTGTATAAATATGAAGATTTCCCCCCAGTTCTCTAATAATCACAGTGAAAGTCTGATATTGGTATTTATTTGTATGATTGTGACACAGTAATCAATAGGAATATAAATGAATAAATTAGCGTGTCGTGTTTGTTTTGGTGCCAAAACACTAATGATTACAAATATGAAAATTATCAAATCATCAAATTATTATAAACTCATATCATATTTTTTTTGTACTTGAGACATGACTGATTATTATTTTATTTATGTGATATTTGACATGCCGCCGCCATTTATTAAAAGGCAGGAAAGGCAAGGAAAGGCAGATTTCTACATGGACATTGTATGCAATAGGCTTCCTTGTAGTGTAGCCACATTCATTAAAAGGCTGTCTTCTGTATGTGCATTGTGTCCAGAAAGCTACCTTTTAACCCCTCATATGCTTAGGCATGGATCTGTGCATATAATTTTACATTAAAAATAACTAAAATGTTTACTAACTCTTAACATGAAAATGTTTACTTTCAGTATTGTATTTCATTTCATGGAACTAATTACTTTTTCAAAGAACATTTAGATTGTGCATTTAAGGAATTGGTGTAATAATAATTAGGACTATATTTTCCATGGATTCAATTTACATAAACTCTCTATTCAGTCTCATGAAGTTTTTTATTGTAACATTACAGATCCCATTGGAGAGGGGTGAGAACCTAATTTTGGCATTCAGCCAAAGACTCACAAAGGCACCTGGCCCAAAACTAGGGATGGTGGCACTGCAATCGTAAGTACTTTGCCTGCTCAATTAATTTTCTAATACGTTATCAGCAATAGAAAATGTTATATTTATGAAATAAAAATTACTTTCCTGATCAGTTTTGAACCAGTATTTCATGTGTTACTGAGTTTGGACATTTGTCCAGAAGGTCCACTATTTATGAGGGTTGCAAATTTTGTCATGTCTTCTTATATATTTAACTGTAATCATGTTTCATTGGTTAATAGATGGCCACACATTTACAGTTTGTCAGAGCTTGCTTGATGTTTAGAAGAGTCTTTTAAAGGCAATCACTTTGAGAATACTAGTAGGAACAGTGGATGGTATACCTACATATATCCTGATGGACATTTAAACCAGTTAAGCATATTATTTACCATCAATATCAGAAAATTTAATGTTGAATCTCGTATGGGTTGCCAAACAATATTTTTGATAATAACTCCTGTAATTAGCAGTACCTATTAAATTTCAGACTCTGGCGGCTATACAACAACCTGGAGGCAAACTCCCCGCTGCGCTACCACGTGTACTACCACGTAATCGAGCTAGCGGCGCGTGTGGGCTCCGTGCAAGAGGTGTTCACCGGAGTGGAGCAGCTACGCAAGGAGTTTGCCGCATGCCCACCCTCCAACGAGCAGATGCAGAAGCTGTACCGGCTGCTGCACTCTGTGCTTAAGGACCAGAACAGGTGGGTTGTCACGGATAGATAATAGATAACTAACTAGTCATGAACAAGAGCATCGAGTTTCAAAATAGAGGTTCGGACTCAAAATGGTACTTAGGGTACTCTCACAGCAAATGTTTAGGATCATTACAAGTTTCATACATACTATTCACCTCTACTTCAACGTAAAACTGGGTAGATGGAGCTAGCTTGCGGATTTCATGGAGAAGGAAGGACGAGATTTGTCTGTGGGACAGAGCCAGCTGACGAAGCTGAAGACAGGGGATGCTATGCTTGGAGTCTCCTTGCATGATCAAATCAAAAATGAGGAGATCTATAAGAGAACAAAGGTTGTAGATATCGCTCAGACAGTGGGAACCGCACACCAGAAAACGCAGCGTGGGAAGGCCCCCAACAAGGTGGACCGACTACTTGGTTAGAATCGCAGGAAGCAACTGGATGAGGATGGTGCACAATCAATCATTGTGGCGATCTATGGGGAGGCCTTTGCCCAGCAGTGGATGTCTAAAGGCTAATATGATGATGATTCACTTCCGTACATATACATATCGTTATTACTTAATAGGTTTACACTCGTCACGAAAAAATATAGTACCGTACTTAAGTAGAGTGCAGTATTTAGTAGCGAAAGTGTTGTTAACACACGTGTGTTACGGATTGTATAAATGCAACTCGATCAAAAAGGGCCTGACAAAGAACATTTTAATTGCGCACCTAAAGTGCGAGAGATGTTACTGACAAAGAAATTCCATAAATTTTCGTGTTATTTCAGTGAGCTGGCCTCAAAAGTGATGATCGAACTTCTGGGCACGTATACTGACGAGAACGCGTCGTATGCCCGCGAGGATGCCATCAAGTGCATCGCGACGGCGCTGGCCGACGCCAACAGCTTCCTGCTCGACCCGCTGCTGGCGCTCAAGCCCGTGCGCTTCCTCGAGGGAGAGCTCATCCACGACCTCCTCACCATCTTTGTCTCAGAGAAGCTTTCCAGTTACCAGGCCTTCTATAATAACCACAAGGAATTTGTGCAGTCACAAGGTTAGTTAACAGAAATACTTAACTGGTTATATTTTGCACATCTATGCAGTTATTGTTACTTGTAATTCCTAAAAATTTAACAATACTCATATTCCAGGTTTGAATCATAAACAAAACATCAAGAAGATGCGAATACTATCCTTCATGCAGATGGCTGAGACCAACCCTGACATTACATTTGATGAGATTACCACAGAGCTTCAAATCGAAGAGAAGGATGTCGAAGCTTTCATCATTGAAGGTAAAAATATTTTTACGTTAAAGACAAACGCAGTTTCGTCTTCCGAAATGTCGAAAAAATAAGTGCTCGATCTCCGCTCCGCTGCGCGGTCCCACTTCTATGTTGCTACGACATTTCTATTGATTTGTTCTTTCACTCAAAGTCCGGCTCACTAGTGGAGGCGTAGCTAGATCTCTTTAATCCTACCTAACATTGATTTGGAGTATCTATATATCTCCTATACGTGTACGCATGTAATAATTAGTTAAACACTAATGTAATGTAATTGTTCTAAGTATTATTTACGAAAAAATGACTTACTGTTGAGTTTCTTTCGGCTTTCTTCTCAGCAGCGGTCTCCTCTTGCGAAATGCCGGTAGATTCACAATCTGACTTGTAAAAGTGCCCTTGTGGCCTACTTACTGAATAAATTATTTCATTTCATCATTGTATGCCGTTGAACAATAACCAAACCTCTCCGCAGTGCTGAAGACGAAGTTGGTCCGCGCGCGCATGGACCAGGCCGCGCGCTCCGTGCGCGTGTCGTCCACCATGCACCGCACGTTCGGGCCGGCGCAGTGGCAGCAGCTGCGCGCCGTGCTGGCGGCCTGGCGCACCAACGTGCACGCCGCGCACGACTCCATGAAGAGCGTCGCCACCGCGCAGCTCGAGCGAGCGCAACAGCAGCAGAAGGCGGCCTGAGCGGACGAGTTTACACACACGCCACAGAGATGGCGCCACTGGGCTGCGTATCCATCGCGAGTGGCTAGTATTCCAATATTAGAGACTTTGAAAACAATGTAAACTTTACCTCGCGCGATGGATACTTGGCTTTTACTTTATATCTGTGTATCGAGAGGCCACAAAATAAACGTTTAACCACCACTGACATTTGTTTGGTTTTAGGTCCCAGCTACACCTAATGTTAAATATTTGGAATTGTGAATGTTCGTTTTAAAATACAAGAGTAGAGTAATCAATTATACTAGAGTAGCATCACGTAGTTCGATAGAACTGTTAATCTTTTCAAGAAGTCGTTTGTAGTATCATCTATTGTTATTAGCGACAATTCGTATTAATCCTGACAGTGAAAAAAATAGGAACTTGTTACAGTACGATTAAAATCAGTTAACACTTCGGCTTTTCTCGGGTATAATTGCCTAAATCCTTTCTTTTAGGTAGCATTCAATTTGAAGTATCATAAACGCAATGTATAGCACCTGCCAAGATGACATTACTAACCGGTAGACCTAAGAAATTTATTATGCAGAAGTGACATGAATTTGAACATTCATTATTTATTAAAGCTATACTTGTATACAATATAATATAAAAAATACATATATGAGTCAATATTTTATTGTCAGTACGATATTACGTCGGATTAATAATTGAAAATAATCACCAAATTGAAAATTTTAATAACCGATTTCAACCGATTTTTGTTGATATTTCATAAACTGCTTGACCGATTTTGATAAAATTTACATGGGACCATCTCGGAAGTGTACCCTATCAAATACGAAAAGAATTTTGTAAATCGGTCATATCTGTAAATTGATAACTCTATGTGAGAGATGAGGGATTCACGACAATTACCGAGGTTGGCCGAAGTGTTAACTGATTTTAATCGTACTGTATGTAGTGTCAAAATGTTTTTATAGTATGTATGGAAACTGACAAAAGCAATTTCATTGTTTATTATTAATAATTCTGTAATGGTTCATGTTAATGTAAAATTAAGCAGTAAGTCATAGCCGCCAACGTCATGTTTCTTATGGCTCATAGCGACATCTGGTGAGTGACTAATGATGAATGTTGTATGTATTTGGAATTTCAGAAATTATACTTATGGTGCTCCTTCACCGCTAGCATTCGCCTGTAATCTAACAGTTTATTATACATGTATTATGTATGTATTGTATATTATATTTATTGTTACAATACAGGCGAATGCTCCCTCTCTCTTTTATCCCGTAGAGTATCTAGTATGAAGTTTACTAGGTAGGGTAGGAAACTGCAACGCGTACCTTTTGACCCTTATTTTCATTGTGACAAGAGCGAAAAGGTATGTGTTTCAATTTCCTTGACTGTAGGTACAATGTGCAAGTATGAACAAGTATGTCCTAAGACGTTCTCGTGACGCCATAGCCAAACTTCCTCCTTTCAAGTATTTTAATAAAACATTGTTCAAGTGAAAAAAATAATGGTAATTAGTATTTTTAACACAAAAACACCGGTTTCGACAAAATAGTTTCGCTTTTTTTTTTGGTATCCCTGGTTGCTTGCGGGTCCGAAGGACCCTTTGCACTGCTGGTGCCAGGCGTGCTACTCCGCTTGGAGAAGCACCGGGCGCTCTGTTAAGTATTTGAAATGTAGACGTTCTTTGTTACTCTTATTAGCAATTAGTATGACGTGGTAGCGACATCTAGTGTCAAGTTTAGGGACAAAGAGTTGGTGTAGTGTAGTGTCCCAAACACGCAACTCAAGTTTACGCAGCAAAAAACAGAAGGCCGCTTTACCGGCTCTGTCTCAACTTTTAACAGAGAGCGCTAATCTTGCGGCTTTTAGGAGTGTGTTGTCGTCCTGCCTCCTCACGCTAGATGTCGCTAGTGATATCACCCCAGGCGGACAAGGCGAGAAGACTTAAAACTTTCGCAACCAAGGATATCGTATGCGTATGTAGCGAAAACTTGTTACGAGCACAGCGCCCACGCCACGGAGCGGGTTGCCGGTGTTGAAAGTGTTAAAATTAATGAATGATGCTGATTTATGTTATATGTATGATGTATGTACTAAAATATAATATACGGCAAGGTCTCGATCTTTCTGTTTGACCGTTAGCCGATAGCATGGATTAACTAACCTATGAATACGCTTTTCTTAAAAAACTTGTTCACAAAACCTCAGGTAGGTTAAGTAGGTAGTCCCTGGCCGATGTAGCACATTACGAACTTATTGCTAAGTTAGCTGTGTAACTTTAGCTTAACTTGCATTTTTCTGTCAAATTGACAAAGTACTCTAGTGTCATTTGGTGTTATAATCAAATAAAATTTAAATCAAAACTAGTCTCACTTTTCTTCTCTTCACGTCACTTAAACGTTTTAACTTTCTTAGTACGTCATAATCTCAAGAAGATCCAGTAGCTATGGATATCGATAATGGTGAAGAGAATAATCTTTGTTTTACACATTGTGCTTTCCGAATGTTCGTGTGCGTGAGCCTAGCGGTCCTGCTGGGGGTCCACGTGTACGCTAACGTGTGGAGGCCACAGGAACTAGGGCATAACTTCTCCGACATGAAGTACGTTGTGATGCAGCTTACTAGAGGACTCTCACAGGTATGTGGCCCCCTTCTCCCTTTCCCCTGGTTCGGGGCAAGGTTTCGCTTGTCCTTTATATTGATGTAGAAGTACCTAAATGTATCAAGTCAAGATCATCCCATAATTTGCGACCTACCTACTATCACTAAGGGCCGATTGTACAATCACCAGATAAAACATATCTGTCAGATAAATGTTGGCCGTCACTGTTCTTTTATATGACGGGAGAAAAGGATAGCAATAATTTTAACTGGCAGATAAATTTATCTGGTGATTGAACAATCGGCCCTAAATATAATGTAATGTGAGACATAAAAAACATATGCGTTTGGTTTAAATAGTTACCCATCAAAAACATAAATGTAAAAAACCGGCCAAGAGCATGTCGGGCCACGCTCAGTGTAGGGTTCCGTAGTTGCCCATCCTTCACAATCACAATAGACGAAAATTACGAGAAAGATTTCAAGCTCTATAAAAAGGTCGTAAACGCCAAAGTAACAGTAATTACTTATTACCTTCTGGAAGTTATCGATTACACGCACCAAATTGAGCGAAATGTTTTAATACAGTATGGCACCAAACTAATATGTGTAACGTTCGAACTCAAAAACGCTTAAACGGCTCAACCAATTTTATTCAATATAGTTTTCATTGAAAGTACTTATAAGGCCTCATTTTCATGAATTTTTCCATAATTTTTTGACCCGTGGTTTGAAAAGTTAGAGGGGGGGGGGGGGGACATTTTTTTTTAAACTTTCGGAGCGAATATTTACAAAACTGCTGACTTTGTCAAAGAATAATGTTTGGAGACCCCTATTATTTTTAAAAGACCTATTCAACGACAACCCACACACTAGTGTTGGAACGAAAAAAAAAATCACCCCCACTTCAGGTGTACGGGAGGTACCCGAAAAAAAGATTTTGTTTTTGTTTTTATTTTACCGTTTTGTCGGCGTGATACATACACGTACTCTAACCAAATTTGAGCTTTCTAGTACTAATGATCACGGAGCTAAGCCGCGGACGGACAGACAGACAGACAGACGGACAGACGGACATGGCGAAACTATAAGGGTTCCTAGTCGACTACGGAACCCTAAAAAGGAGAGCCAAGTTCAATACAAAAATTATGCTTGGCTGTGGGCTTCGCCGCAAAAAGAATGGAGATCTAAATGAGTGCCAAGTTCTATGAAAAATCCAAATATGTATTTATAGGAACAAAATAATATTATGAACAAGTATTAAACTCTATTTCTTTGCTTTATTGGATACTTATAACAATTGCTGTTATTTAAAAATGTGAGATCTTAAAGTAGGTTAGATTTGACTTGGTTCGGCACCAAGCACCATGGCACCAAGTGGTTCGTGTAATATTAGGTACAACACTCGGCGCTGGCTAGCCAGTTCCTTTGCTTGAACTTGACTTGACACGCTGCCGCGTGTCTAGATAACTTATAAGTTATACAATACAAGTACGCTTTATTGCACACCAAAACATTTACACAAGTAATCACATATAAACAAATTAAAAACGGTAGACAACAGGTCTTATCGCTAAAGAGCGATCTCTTCCAGACAACCTTTGGGTAGTGGAGTTTATGCTACAAAACGTTTATTGAGTAGGTGATGCAAAAGGCGAATGGGACACATCGTAAGGTACAGATATCTAAAACATAAATAGATATAAAAACTTGAATATACATATATACACAAAATTTAAATAAATAAACAAAAATAAATACTATGCACAACCATACAGTCAGCAGAAAAGTTATGTGGCGGAAAACAAGTTGTATTTTTACAAGCTTTTATTTAACTTGCATTGTATGTTTAATGTATGTTTGTTCGGGTGAAATCTTGCAACTCAATTTTGAAGCAGATATCGTCAACCGATTGAGCTGAAATTATGTATACTTACTTAACTTTGTTGACAATACAATAATATGGTACCATGGGGCTGATCTGATGATGGAGCCGGAAGGTGGCCATAGGAACTCTATAATAGAAAAAACAATCCTACCGAGCTTGCGCTCTTTAGAATCGTCTCAGTGAGAATTTGATGGATATCCAAAGAAAAGTACAGTCGGCTATAAAAGCTTGCCACTAAAATGTCGTTTTTGACAGAAACTTATTAATGTACCTACGTACCCTTATCTGGACGAAGCGGTTGGCGCATACCTACTGTTTGAATCCCGGTAAGGGCAAATATTCGTGTGATGAACTCGAATAGTTGTTGTTGGGCCATATAGGTATGTTTCAGTGTATTTATCTATATAAAAAAAGTATAACTCGTCTTATACCCATATAACACATGCCTACTAGGGCTTACTGTGGGACTGAGGACAGAGGTTGACCAATATTTATTATTATTAATTATTATCATGTGCTAATTTTAAATCAAAGCCAGTTTTTACATTACGAAAACAGTTTTTGTTTTAACTAAAAGAACGAAGTAATCAATAATTGTATACGTACGTACGTTTATTTTCCTGCTGTTTAATGAATGAAATGAATGAATGAAAATGAAAATCTTTATTTCGTACATAATAAAATCCATAGCATATTAGTAGGGTCTTAAACTAAGGTTAGTATGTGCTTAAAATTAAACGAGATATTTACATATTATTTACTTTACAAATAAAGCTACGCCTTTAACCTGCTCTGTCCACCATCTTTGTATAGGGCAGTCACATCTCCCAGCAACTGCTTTTAGAATGCTGTTAGGACTTTGTCTCAGGTGGCTCGAAGTTGAGACTATCCGTTTCCTCAGGATGGCTTGGAAACTATCAGTGCGAGCTTCCACAAACATGCCTGAGGCACTACACCGACTAGGGAGTCCCATCAGCATTCTAAACGCATTGTTATATTGGACACGCAGAGCGCTGAAAGTCCGCTTTCTTCTTGAATAAAGGTGCACCGCAAGCATGAGCGGCTGCAAGCGGATTTGGAGCGCGTGACATCAGCCTTGCCCGCCGTCGTGGCGGCCGCGGGTCGCGCCCAAGAGGCGCTGGACCCGACGCTGAGGGCCAGCAAGTATGACCTGGGTGACTATGACCGACAGGTGAGCCTTCTTTAGGATCTAGATGCTTTGTGACCTGTAGACCTCGCGAGTTGTTTCCAAATGGCTGACAATTTATTTTATTACTAGCTGTGCCCCGCGGTGTTACCCGCTCATCCTACGGGAACACTAAATTTATTCGGGATGAAAAGTATCCTATGTCCTTTCCCGGGTCTCAACATATCTCCACACCAAATTTCATCTAAGTCGGTTCAGCGGTTTAAGCGTGAAGAGGTAACAGACAGACAGGCACACTTTCGCATTTATAATATTAGTATGGATTACTGCGTTCGGTCAGCGCAGTGTAATTGTGATGTACCCTTTATTTTACTTATTTAATAAGCTCTTATTGTGTTCATTACTTTATAACTTAGTGATCATTTTCTGTCTCATGTAAGGGAATTGTAAATTCTTATGAGATTAAATGATCTTAAACCTAAAAACCTTAATTGTCTCTCTATGTGTTATACATTAAATTACCCAACGGGTCTTTTAAAGTGAGTGGGACATCGTTGTGCTATGAGCGAGACATTGGTAGAATGACGTATGCATGCTGACGCTGATAGTGATGACATATCATTTGCACAGAAATTAATGTTTTCAGGTGGCCGATTACGCGCTAGAGTCTGCAGGCGCGCGGGTGCTCGATACGGGCGACACTGTAGGACATTACATCTATGAGGGCCCCGTCAACTGGGCGCTGCACACGCTCACTGCTTGGGCGTGCCACGAGTGCCAGGCCAGTCCACCTTTAAACTTTACCTATGCCTTTATGCCCACCTTTTAACTTGAACTATATACCTCACAGTAGATCCAGTTCAGCACATCATGATATCTGTGAGGCGCTACATCTACTAGGGAGCCTTATTATATACTAGCTTTTGCCCGCGACTTCGTACGCGTAGAACTCGTTAATTGATATTGACAATAAAAAAAAAACAATTAGACTTTCAACCCTTTCAGGTATTCGATACTCGAATGGAATCTAGTTAGTAGTTTAGTTCTGGGCTATTGGGTGAAAGTCATGGACAAAATGCAAAACATCCTTTTTTTGAATCTTTTTGGAGTTGCAAGGCTAAGTCCCATTCGATTCAAAAAGTTATCTGAGGCTAAGTCCCATTCGATTCCATAAGCTATGCTCAGAAATGGCTCGAGATGGTGACGGTCCATAATCAACTGACGAAGAAGGTATGGTTCTATTCACCAAAGAATTTTGTCACATTATGAAATTGGGACAAAATATTTATTAGGTAGCTACTATTCTTTTTCTAACTTGGTTTTTACAACTTAGTTTATTGAAGTATAGTTCAATAAATTATCCTGAATGATTTATTTCGGTCAGTAAAAACATGTAATTTTTTTGATTTGGAGACATGAGCAAGCTACATACTGTTCATGAGAAAAACATTTCGTGCCCAAATGTATTCCTGCAACTTTTCATGTTTGCCCCTGTGATTTATTAATAGTCATATAAAATGTTAAAAACTTTTAATGGAAACTGTAGACGTTTAAAATTAAATGGTAAATTATATAAGTAATCGGTATAATTGGAACACGTGGTATAAGTACACTTTGTACCTTGGCTTCTCCCGTTAAAATCGTGCCCATCACAATGTATTTCCCTAATTAGGTGATTCTCAATCTAGCGCCGTTGCCAAATTTGGGTGCGTCTAAGTTGCGCATTAACAAAACTGGTACTTTTTTTGTTGATTTTGAAAACAATATCATTTTTGGTGCCAATATGGTTCTTTCAAATAGCCAGTTTTCGTCATGAATATAAGTGTGCCTATAAACCGACCATGAAAAAATTCTCGGTCGGTGATAGAGCCAAAAAATGGCACTTTTTTCTATTTCCTCTTAATAAGTATCGTAATAAGGCTATCCTTCTCCATCAAAGCGTGTCAGGCCTTTGACTTAAGCACGTCGATTTTGTAGCATAATAATTGATTGACAATTCGGGTCTTGTCGAGTATCCGAGTCTATATAAGATCCGAAAAATACAAAAACTTTATGCACTAATACTGTACTCGGCGATAAATATTGCACATCGGTCTTTAGCCCTTAATTTGACAAAAGATGACGAAGGTCGCTGGTTCAAGCCTCGTTATGGTAAAATAGAGCAAAATATTCTGGTTCGAAAAAAAATATGGAAAAAGAATTTGTTCACCCTGCCATACACGCCAAATTAAGGGTTAGAATCATTTAAAAATCAATCATCGTTTAAAATAAAGAGGAATGAACGTAAATACATTCACGTTTATAATATTATTAGGATTATTGATATATGTTAAGTATCCTATCTTTGCATACTGAGTTATTTACTACTTTATTTATACTCAGTTACCAAGCGGAGGTACATAATCAAAGCTCGTAGGCACTATTTTCAGATGATGTGCGTATCGGAACGTGATACCTACCTGAAGGGCTACTCCGATGTTCGAAATTTTACTTTCGTATAATGCTATTCCATTCACTCAAATATTCCTTGACAGGAGATTGAGACGGATGGCACTATTCGACAGTCAAATTTTGAAAATCGGAGTAGCCCTTCTGCAATCACTGGTTTGACATGTCTTGCCAGATGGGTGTGTGACGTTTGCCAAATCAAATGTGGTTGATTCAAATTTGTAAAATTTTATGTATTTGATTCTTGAAATTACGCCATTAATTGAATTTTGTGGATACATGTTCCCATATCAGAATTTATTGTTTTTTTACAAAGAATAGTTTGGTATGCGTTTCGTGAAGGTCTATCGTAGGTAGATTAGTTTACGTCAAAACGATGACATGTAGGGAATTGTTGCAACTACAATGATTTGCTCTCCATACAAAGTTTAATCCCGTTTTTCGTCCCTAAAAGGGATAAAACTTGATATAAATGATAGCCTATGTCCCATTCTGATATATAAGGTACATAACTGGAAAGTTTCATCATAATTCGTTCAGTAGTTTTTGAGATTAAGTGGAACGTACATCCATCCATCCATCCATCCATCCATCCAAACTTTCACTAGGATATGCGCTAACGGCTTGGGCGTGTCACGATCACGAGTACCCAGCTAGTCTGCTATATCTGTCAGTAAGATGTTAATGGGGCATGTCCGCATGTTTAAGATTCATAGTCGCCCTCACCTTCCTATACTTTTCTATTCGCGAGTCTTACACACACAGGCCAGCCTGCCGGTCTAGCGCAGCTTTACCACGCGACACCATCAGCCACGGTAATGAAAGGAAAGAGACAGGTAATATTTGTCGCGTGACGAAATATCACGTGTCACAGTTTTGCTGAAGGTGCTGGGCTTGTCGCGGGATATGCAGTGAATTTTATGAAACCCTTCATTCCTACAGTCAGCACGTGCTATCATCCAACCGGGTACTCTACCGGGCGAATGTTGGGCCTTTAAAGGCCGCGGCGAAGCCGTTATTCGGCTTCTCGGAACCGTCGTCGTCACAGGCTTCACCGTGGAGCATATACCTCCGCATATTGATCCCACCAGGTAAGCCTCCAAGCACCTAGATACTGTCATCAAGTTGAGCATGTCATCGGACAGTGCTGGTCGTTCAGGATCCGAGGAATGGCCTTCATCCATCTTCTTGACGTCTTGATGTTACAATGTCGCCGTTGATTATATTAGGCCGAATATTGACCCAACGTTAAATTATCCAGATTAATAATAAGTCTGCATTGAGTTTTTGAAACTCTTTGCCAATAGATGTTATAAATTCTGTTCCTTGATTTGATAAATAAATTCAAGAAATGCGAAAAACAGTCAGGAAATCGTCATTTTTGTCATAAATTAATCCATGTTATTACCTAACATTCCACTGTGTCACTATTAGGTAGGTAGGTACTTTAACTTGAAAATGTTAAGAGGCCTTATTCCTTTTAAAAAATATTTTTTTCATATTATGACAACTATATTGATAATTTTAACCAACTTTTTGAAGTGAATAATACTATTCCCCGAGTTCTAGGTAGTAACATAGCTATTTCATGCATTCATTGTGTGCAGTCGAAAATAAGTTGAAATAACAAATTTTCCGCGTGAATTTTGTCAATTTCGAGTAGTTTTTGAAACAAAAATTATCAATGATAAATTCAAACTGTATTAGGTTTCAAATATCTACCAATAAATCCCAATAGCCCTGTTCTAGGTAGTAACATCATTAATATGTTAGGAAACATGTTTGATCATAGACAAAAATGACTAAAATAATCAGCATTTTAAAAGGAATAAGGCCTCTTAAGTGCATCACTTCTCACTAAAATGCCCATTACCAACATCTACTGACATGCTCACACGATATTGAAAGGAAAGTGACAGGTACGGTCTGGCAAAAAAGAGTAGAAATTAAAAAGTGGCAAATTGGCAATACTGTCCCCATTTTCTTAGATTGATTAGAAAGGGCATGGCTTCATTTTTAACTTATGTATAGGTATAAGTACTTACTAATAAGACGCAACGCAACACCAATACGGAAGTAACTGACGAAACTGATTAGGTAATAAGTAGGCTTGGGACTTTTCGCTGCTCGCCGTGGTCCAATCCATGGAGTCGTCATAAGATAAAAATATATACAGTCAGTCTAAAAATTAAATGTTTTATTAAATGTCATAATTCATGTTGTTACATTTTTAATGGGCACGTTATAATAGTTTGCAATTAATTTTAATTTTTATCATAAATCTATCGGTAATTTCGTATTATACCCGGTGGTCACAAATTATGCATCCTTTTTGATATAGGTACTTGTGTTGTGAGTCACAACTTATGACAGACTACTCGTACTGACAACTTTTCCGCAACTTAAAATTAGGAAACCGTGTCGTTTACAGTATGGCTACTTTTTAATTTCTACTCTTTTTTGTCAGACTATACTGTATGTCGCGCGAAAAAGAGTCGCGTGTCACAGTTATGCTAGAGGTGCTGATGGTAGTTGATTAAAATCAAATTTGTGACTATAGCTGCTTCATAGGCTAGGAACTTAGCCTATGAACGTAGCATATCACGCACGCAATATAAAGGTAGTTCCTATTTTCGATTGATGAAATAACAAATCTCGCGGACGGAGGACTTTTATAATGACGATTATCGATATAGATCTTTCGTTTATGTTGCTCAAAATAAGGTTTGGCAAATATATTTTTATCTGTGAGGAAAACTAAAAATTGTCTCGGAACAATACCCAAAATACATTCAAAATGTTTTCTCGAAATGTTGTGTTGTCTAGAAAGAAATGCTAGTTTTTGACTGTTGTGTGTCGCAGGGAAATATTATCAGCACCTCGTGAGATCCAACTCCAAGGATTACGATCCCGGTCGGACCCGTCGGCTCACGACTTCGGCACTTACGAATACAACAAGGACGGCAATCCGATCCAGTACTTCGATGTGACATGGTCGACGAATCAGGGGTTCAACTTAGTAAGAATCAAGGTGCTCTCGAACTGGGGGCATCCGATGTACACGTGCTTGTACCGGGTCCGGGTACACGGGGACCTCGTGCCTGGGCAGGCGCCTAGTAGCGCACTGAGTAACCAAGAGACGCGTACTAATAACGAGTAAAACGCGTGGCTTCTGCATACGCACGAACAGATTGATATATTTATTAGGTCAAAAGCGTACGAGTACCTACTTATTAACCCAAAAGGAAAGCGCTAGGAAATGGTAATGGTTAGATTGGTGAAAATACGCGAGGAGCAATTCGTTAAGTTAAACATAAAGTATGCAAAGCATTAGGTAAGTTAGTTTGCTCACAACTTTACAAGTTCATAAGCTTAGTAGAATCGTGTAAATAAATGTTAATTATATTGTATATTCAATACGATACCTTGTTTCACTTGTTTGTCTATGTACGTACCTACGCCACACCGCAGTTTGCTACGCTCACGGGAGTACTTACCCTATGCCACTCGCATTTTGAAGTGAAACTTCTAATGCGACTTCCAACAAGGTTGCGTTAAACGTTAAACGTTTAACGCTACTGTGGAGGGGGTAGGAAAGCACTGTTGCGTTAAACGCAACAATCCCACGGACAATGCGACGGATTTAAGGTTATGTCAAGGTACGTCTCTTGTGAATATCAATTGATTGTTATGTTTTCTCTTTTGAAATTACAATTTCTACCCCTTCCTATTTTCATTTCCACATTACGAAGTTTCACTTCTTCCGCGCGGAGGGCCTCCACGCACTATTTTTAGGGTTCCGTAGTCAACTAGGAACCCTTAATAGTTTCGCCGGGTGCCCGACGTTTCATATAACTTCACTTAATCTATTTTGGTTTGATATACCATTGCTTTGTATAATGTAACGAATGGTATAATATTGTTTTAGATGATTTTCAAATAATCTAATGTAACAATTGATATAATGGTTTATAGGTATAATTACTTTTAGTATAATGTACATTTACTATATTTATTACTTGGTATAAAACGTATTTATCATAATGACTTACTTGATATAATTCGTCAATGCTATAAACTACAGAAGATATAAGTTGATTTTACAATAACCAAAAAAAGTAGTTCCTACTAGATATATTAGGCTGTCACCCCCTATATCACCTTAAGGCAGGTCCGACTTGGCTTAGGTTAGGTATGACGACGAGCGAAGCGAGGAGGAGTGTTAGTTTGAACTGCGACCCTAACGAGCGAGCGAAGCGAGCGAGCCGCGCAGGTCCGACTTGGCTTATGATTCCTAACATTACCTATTACACCATAAGGCAGGTCCGACTTGGCTTAGGTTAGGTACGACGACGAGCGAAGCGAGGAGGAGTGTTAGGTTGAACTGCGACCCTAACGAGCGAGCGAAACGAGAGAGCCGCGCAGGTCCGACTTGGCTTACGATTCCTTACATTATCTATTACACCATAAGGCAGGTCCGACTTGGCTTAGGTTAGGTACGACGACGAGCGAAGCGAGGAGGAGTGTTAGGTTGAACTGCGACCCTAACGAGCGAGCGAAGCGAGCGCGCCGCGCAAGTCCGACTTGGCTTACGATTCCTAACATTACCTATTTCACCTGGCAGTATTTATATGAAAACGCTATTATTTCTAAATAGTATGTATGTTAAACAAATTTGTGTGATAAATATGTTATACGAAAGTATAATTATGCATATTGTCAATTATGTCATTTAGCCTATTATATCAATCGATAATTAGAGAAAAGCAAAATATAGGAAAAAACCATTATATGAAACGTTACATTATATGAAACAACTTTATATCAATCAATTGTATATCAAGTGTATGTTAGTTTATCTGACATTATATGAAACATTACGGACCCGTCTCCAAACATTATTTTTTGATAAAGTCAGCAGTTTTGTAAACTTTCGCTCCGAAAATAAAAAAAATAGTATACAACCACGGGTCAAAAAATTATGGAAAAAGTCATGAAAATGAGGCCTTATATATAACTACTTTCAATGAAAACTACTATATTGAACAAAATCGGTCGAGCCGTTTTTGACTTATCGCAAAATTTCATAATTTTCTTTAAAATGACGTAAGTGCCGCGCGGTGTCCTTATACTTCGAACGTTACACATATTAGTTAAGTGCCATACTGCATTAAAATATTCCGCTCAATCTGGCGCGTATAATCGATAACTTCCAGAAGGTAATAAGTAATTACAGTTACTTTGGCGTTTACGACCTTTTTATAGAGCTTGAAATCTTTCTCGTAATTTAAACCTCTCATCCTTCACAATATATGGGCAACTGAACTCACAACGGAACCCTACACTGAGCGTGGCCCGACATGCTCTTGGCCGGTTTTTTTTTGTTCGCTCTTATACAACTGTTGTATAATAGTATTTTATGCAACCGTTGTATAAGAGGGGCAAAAAACGCGAGTGGCATGGGGTAAGAAAGATGCCACGAGCGTTTTTTGACCTACTTATACAACGTTGCATGCAATACTTTTTTTACGACTCGACATTTCATAAATAAAATGCAAATAAACAACAAAGAAAATAATAACATGTTCCTGCTCGGAATCAACAAAATTAAAAAAAAAAGTCTCTGATAAACTTTTTTTTATTGACGTCCATCTGTCAAAAAAATATGAACTTATACATAAAGGTATACGTTCACTATACTAAACATCCATGCACTGAACATAAAGCTTTTTCTTTAAGTTGGCAGCAATGCTTTAGTAGGTACAATAAGTTTTTTAAATTGTAAATTGTGTGAATGCAGCTGTTTATCTTGTAATCTGTGGTACTAAGTGATGCTTTTTGGCGACATTATAACATCGTTTAGCAGTGTTTTTTTGGGCAGTAGAGTATAGACTTTTACAGACTTTCATAATTTAGGTATGTCTTTATATTAGAGTTAGTAAGTAGTAACTATATAAATGACAGAAAAAAGTACTGGAGTAGAAAAAATACTATTTAGGAGATATTCTATTTTAACATCACAATTAATACAAAACTTTCAAAACTGCGCTGATGAATTGTTAGTAACCGTAATTTTATCAGTACAATTTTATCCGATGTTAACACAAAGTACCGTCAGCGATAAATGTAACATTATGTTTACTTGTTATTAGAATCTTTATTTATAGCCAAAGTTTTTCTGACCATACATGTCTCTAAAACTTCTTACCTAACTCTTTTATTGCCAGCTTAAACTGACTCCTTTCAGCTTGACTTTAACTTATTGGTTTTTCTGCAAAATCCATTACTTTTGCGCCATTAATGCCAGGTGCCCGGTCAGCCCATTGTGTCCTTGCACAAAACGGGAGAAAGCCAAAACCAAACAGTAGATGTTAATCTGGGTGTCCGGCAGCCGAGGGTTATAAAAATGCGTGTATTGTGCTTGGACAATGCGACAAAGGACATAAATTAACATGAGCAAAGTGATCATGAGCCCCCGCGGCGCGGGCGCTCTAATGGGTTGACCGGCCCTGCCGCCTGCTGCTCGCCGCGCTGCCCGCTGCCGCAATGGCATGCACTGGGTTTTGGGTGTGATGGGCAGTTGAAATGCTTTCATGACTACGGTAGGTATTAATAGTTGCCTGTACAGAGAGAGGAGTGGGCTAGGAGAAGACAGTGTCGTTTACAATTTTTTTTTGTGTTTAAAGTATAACTACCGTGGTATAACGCTATACGTTATATGAAAGAAATTAATTTAGATACCATACTACTTGCACTATAGCAGTAAGTACTTTCAAGAGAAAATGTGGTATGAGAAATACGGCTTCTCACTACCTTATTATTGCCTATTACGGGCGTGGCAACAAATAAATAATACGCGGGCAAGCCGGAGCAGAATTAGCTTACTTCTTCTCTAAGAATGATAAAGAAATGTTCTAGATTCTAGAATCTACTTTCTTCTATACCTAAACACCGCGCCACTGATATCTATAAGATTAAAAAAAAAGATACTGTCGCTAGTAAATATTAGGAATTCATGCAGCCGGTGACTGGCTTTGTACCGTGCTTGTAGCGACGACATCGGCATAGACATGTTGCAAAACGTAGAGTGCCGTAGTATAAGGTGTTAATTTCCTAGTTTCAACGCCGTTAACGATTTTATATTTGAGATTGAAATAACAGCATTTTCGTGTGATAATGAAACATGGATGCAATATACAACCCATTATATACGTGCGTAGTATATAATGGGTTGACCATCACATTCACCGCCCGTTGTCAGTCAGTGGCTTCAGTGCCCAGCCTTCAGCACAAATACACTTTATCCATAAAAGGGTCAAGTACCTAATAGGGAATCACTTTTACTTAAAAAAAAGTGCTATTTTGGAGATAAAGCAATTTGGAGATGCTTACTCACAAAAAAAAAACAAAATACTACTTAAAAATTTAATCACAGTAATTAAAGAATAAATCAGAATTCAAAAACTCCTGCTTTTTGAAGTCGGTTGAAAAATTAATCGGCAGCGGAGTTCGAGCACACTGAAAATACTAATTTTGCCCCTAATGTGGTTGTCACGTAGTACTTACGTCGTAGGGTTCTTCGAGCGCTGCCCGCCTATCACGACCCGACCGTGAAACATCGAGATTTACTTGTTAGATCCTTGCTCGGTACTTAAGCCCTGTATTTATCTAAAATAAAATGTAGGTACATATTGTACCTATGTGCATGGTACAGTCAGCATCAAAAGTTGCTGACAATTTTCGTATGCAATTCGACATATGACAGTAGTGTAAAATTGTTATCTACTTTTGATGCTGACCTTACTTGTTATAATTACATAGTTTGTAACTAGGTATCGTTATGGAAAATATGAGGTATGAGTAAATATCATATACGTAGCTGCTATGTGCCGAATGATATTGTACGGAGACAGTGTTATTTGTGGCATGGCGTTGGAATTCCAATAGTACGCAATAAATCTTAGAATGCCTAATAGGAAAATAAGAAGTAGGCTCGCCTCACCGGCCACGTCTCTTTACGTACGTATGTTAGATAGGTGTTTATGTTACATAAGAATTATTGGTTATTCTGGTTATCGCTAGCCGGTGTAATAAAATGAAAATCGTAAAAGTTTCATTAGGCATTCAGAAATTACAGTGACTCGCCTTTTGGAATAGTTCCTGAATCCAAACGGACTCGAATGCTTTTGTTTAAAGTTATTACATATTGGAACGTCATATCACACTAATATTATAATGGCGAGTTTGTGTAGTTATGTGTTTGTATGTTTGTTACTTCTTCACGCTCAAACAGCTGGACTAATTTTGGTATGAAGGTAGGTAAGTGACACCCTGCATTAGCACATAGGCAAATATATTTTTTTTTTAGTAGCTAACAATTAAGGTAACACTATAAAAAGTCAAAAGTCAAAAAAGTCAAAATTATTTATTTGCAGAAGTACAGTAAATATACAGTAACAGGTCTTATGTTTCCTACAACGTGCCGTGTACTTGGCCTGCATGCAGGCATGCAAATATGAGAGCGCGCTCAATTAATTTAAAATAATATAATAGTAAATTAAAATATGTAGATACAAAAACAATGTCAGACAAAAAATAATAATAAAACTAGCATAGAAAATAACTGAAAATTAAAATGTCAAGTACTAGAACGGTCAAAAAATACAAAATAATAATAATAATAAAACAACAAAATTAACAATAAAATTAAGCTAGAAATGTCAGGTACGGTCTAAATAACTATTTACACTATAAAAACAAAGGTCAAGGAGCCAGGCAGTTAATTTGTATTTAAAACTATTTCCTTGCAGTACCTTTATTACTTCAGGGAGGCTATTAAACACAGTAATACACATATTAAATACATTTTTGCGATAGATACATTTGGTGGCTCGTGGTTTATGGAGTAGGCTCAAAGTTTTTTGACGAGCTCCTATAGAAAAGCATGTTAGGCGCAAACTATTAAATGAGTTCGACATATGTCCAAAGACACGTCGTCTTTATCACCCTTGTGACAGCCAACCATTATCATTCCTTTCAGAAAATTTACCGTAACACGCGAAATAGACGTTAAGAAAATTGAAAATCAGTTGGGCATGCGTTAAATCTGCGTAACGTAGTCGGATCGGAGGCATCATTATCACAAGTAGAGCAACAATTAATATCCGAACAGTCCATTCAACGAAGGACCTTCTTCGACAATAGATAGAAGTCATAAAGGGTGAAAGCACCCCTTGAAATTTATCCTTTTGGGTGAGCACCGCCTACGTGCACCTACTCTCGATATTAATGATGTGATCTTAGTTCAAATGTCTCTCCCAGTCTCTGTTTGACGTGGATTAATGGTGGCCAAATGGTCCAACTTTGTTTGTTTGGTCAACTATTTCGTGAATATTCGTATTTTGGAACTTAATTTAAGTACTTCGTTTAACTATTCAATTTTAAATATATAAGTATAAAAGTGTACCAGTAAAAATATACAATTACGAGGAACACTCGTGCCAATCACCTAAGTATTTGCTCTTACTACTTAACTAGTTGTATATGAGTCCAGTTTCTTAATCAAGCGGGAGCTAAACTAGATTCCTTGACCATGATTATGTTAAAGTGGCCAATTGGCTAAAAATAGGCATTCCCGTAGAAATCAGGATCAATAGATACCTCGGCATTGAATACTTAGCAACCCAGAATAACAAGGTAGTGCGCGCGGTCCTTTGAGTGCCTAACTTACACTTGAAAGAAATCGGCACTATGACCACGGTATAGTATCTCAATAAGCAGACAATAATTGTTTTAAGCACCCTCTACTTTATTTACACCCTAATCACAACAGATGATGAAAAGTTCTTGTAATACACTAGATAGCGCTGTACAACATTTCGGCTGTAGGTATGACAATACATATGTGGGTATTTCAGTTATTGTGGACATTTTTATCTATGACTATAACTGCGCGCTGAAGTCGAAGGGCGTTTACGGTCGGCTCAACCACAGAAATATATCAAGATAGAAGGAAAGAGTTCAGCAATTTGTAGGGAGACCGAGCGTGTAACATTTTGCGTAGGTACTTTGACGTCACGAGCGTAATTTAGGAAACATAAGCCGCGCGAAAACGATTCAGAAACATCGATTCACAGATCGATTCTAACACGGCACCGATTCTATGCATCGCCACCCACACCGCACCGCGCCGCGGCCCAGCCGCCGTCACAAACAAACACAGTCACAATAATATTTGCTTAGCACTATGTACTTACATTATATAGCTGCATAATAAATAAGAACGTTATTATCATTTCCTCTGTTCTCAAAATCGATTTTAACCGAATAAGAAAATCGCAGTGTACAGCAGCACATGGCAGCACTATTCTTACTTGTGACAGAAAAAATGAGAAATCGACCTTGAACGTGACTCGACAGTTTGAAGCTTATTTTTACATCGCTGGCTTTGAATGCACGCCAAGGTTGGCTCGTCAAATTAAAGCCGCAATGGAAAGCTAGCGTTGGACACAATCGCCCGCCTCTGTTTTGATGAAAATAATAAAATAAATAGTTTTGTAATTAATAACAGATATTTAAGGACAAATTGTACATACCAATGAAAGGAAATATCTCGATTAACAGCTCCAATTTTATTGGAAGTGTTTGAACAATTAATTATTGCGCAACAAGCCATTTTGTTTTTAAGACCTGACGTCGCACACAGACCGCGGTCGGGAGCTGACTAATGTTCGCGGCGAGCAAAGTTGACACCGTGTCAACATTTCGCCACGCGAGGTACGTCCACTCTTTCCTTCTATCTTGATATATTTCTGTGGGCTCAACAATAATATTTTCGGGTTATACCTATTGCCGGTATTTTTGCGTGAAAACTGGTTCTGTAAAACGTGCCTACTTTGCACCAAAATTTGCTCCACTTTTCGAAAATTATGTTTTTTCTTAAAAAATATGGTACTGTGAGATAATGATGTAGGTATATGGCATTGGAAAGTAGAACAATCCTACAATTATGTTGCAATGCTTATATGACGCCATAATCACGTTTCATGTATATTATATAAACTTTAATTTAGGAGCAGTGTTACCCAGCGTTTGGGTAACTTTGCCTCTTTATTCATTTAAGTTGTTCCAAAATACATACTTTAAAGAGTTTGAAGCAGTTTTACACCATCGTCAATCAAACAATACCTCATCTATAATCATACCAGCCTAATTTGGAGTAGGATTAAGGAAAGGGAGAAATATTTTTTAGTTAAAGTGTTTTATTTTGAATATAATTATAATATTTTCAGTCTTAGTATTGTTTTACCTAAGACAATCAAAAGAAACCGAAAACAGTCTTTTCAAATAAATATTAGGATAAAGTCTTATCAAAAGGGTAGTTACCTATACCCAAATTTGGCTCAGTTCCGGTACATAGTAAATCTCCCGTCGCCCATTTTTTTGGAGATTTTATATTTGGTTTTGGCAACTTCCACCACTTCAGAGTGCTTTTCACAGAAATCATAGAGGATATACTCCTGGATCAAAGTTACCCCAACACGTGGTGCAAAGTATAGGTACAGTTGAGTTCATTTACATCTACACACTTACGAGAACAAAAATATCTGAACGCGACTTTATGCTCCTGACAATAGGGTCGTTTTCAGATATTTTTGTTCTCGTAAGTGTGTAGATGTAAATGAACTCGACCGTACTTGTGAACATTAAATAGCTTATTGTATACAAGAACACATCAAAACATACTAACCGTGAATCGATGACCATTTCCTGGGATGGAAAAAAGGCGAAACGAAAGTTTGGCATTCAGTTTTGCCACTTAATTGGCATTTTATCGAATGCGTTCGGAAATTTTGAGACATCATTCATAGACATCGACTTACAAGGGAATGAAACTAAATACAGAGTTGGAGCACATTTACCCAGTGGGGAGCAAAGTAGGCACATTTTACGGTTTCTTATTTTATTGGCTCATTGTTAGATAAGCAATTAATAAATGTTTAGTAGGTACATTAGGTAGATATAGTAGGTACATAATAAATCTGGTAGGTAGGTATATCTTTGTATGTCAAAACTAAAATATAGTTAATATCAAAAATGCCATTTATAATATCTATATAAAATCTTCTTGTTACCTGGTTAATACTTTGATCGGGGTAAAGTTGCCTTTACTAAAGCGTATCAAGCGTTTAAACATTTGTCAATATTTAGTAGCTAGTTCCGGGCGAGTGGACGCGAAAGGCTTGGTGGCGTGCGGCAAAGGATTACGGCGGCAGTTTCACGGTCGGGAGCGCTGCTGCGTCGGCGGCGCGGCGCGGCGGCTCCCGGATTGGGGATGCAAGTTGTAAGATATTAGCGTTTTAAGAGAATTGTGTTGAAGATGATTAAGACCTTAACTGATTACGGCTGCTGTTTCACGGTCGGGAGCGCTGCTGCGTCGACGGCGCAGGTGTTAAGGCGTATTGTTGCAATTATAGTACCTACAAGATTGCTGAAATAATAAAACACCTCCCACATGCCTAGGAAAAACCGTGTGAAAATGTATCTTCACACGACTGAACAGCTAATTTATGGCTACTTATCACAACTTTAAAACATTGTTACCTACGTATATTAAACGTGGCGGCGCCCGGGTCGCATTTACGTTTAAAGAAAGCAGTGTTTACCTGGACTGGCATTTCTTATTATGGGACAAATATTTACGGCAGCAGTTTCACGGTCGGGAGCGTTGCTGCGTCTGCGTCGGAGGCGCAGGCGCATGAAGTGTATAATGTTAATATTGGCTCCATAGCTTTCTTAAGTCTTACCGTGCTATCAGCAGTCCGATGCCTAATTATGAGGGGTTGATGCTGATTTTTGCGAAACGTTTGAATTTAACATTATTGTCGATGTATTCATGTAAAAGCATATTATAAACAAAATTATGCCACCCAAAACCAGGTATTAAGGCTTATACTATACTTATTAATAATAGAATCCGTAAAATTTGTCATATAATTTTTCCTTTATTTGACGTATGTATTAAACTGTTTATTTCTAGATCTAGGGCTCAAGTAGATTTAATGTTTGGTGTTGTACGATTAAAAATGAAGGATTAGTCTTATGGAGACCGTTGCCCCACGTATCAAAAATCGGAGACGCTTCGGTGCGAGTATACAGGTATACAAGTTATACGAAATTCGCGATCAAGTTGACGCAAGTATCTAGTAATTTCCTTCCTAAACCGATGCTTGATGAAGGATTAACCCTAACCGTTCCACGGCATGGCTGGGCTATGTCAGTACAAGTCAGGATACCGGCCGACCCGCGCGGCTAATTAGGCTTGCAAAGTGTGGTACAAGTTGTGAGACTTGAGTGATTGCGGAATCGTTAAGCCAGTAAAGGTTTAGTTGGAAAAGATTAAGCAGTTTCAGGGTCGATCGGGTATCCGGGTATATTCCGGAGGTAGCAGTTTATCGCTTGGTGAATGACCGGTCGGAATAAACTTCAAATCGTAACAGTTGAACAAGAAAAGGAAAGGTAATATCAATGTTTACATTTCCGAAATTTGTATTACATGGGTCATATCTTTGTTTCAAGCATGATGCGACGGTATTTCGTAATATTCACTGAGCTCTATACGTTTACGCCATGCGCGTTCATTTTGCGAGCCAGGAAGCATACCTACGTACTACGGTTTCGTTGGGATCTTCTTTAAATATCCAGCTACTGTTGCCAGTTATTGTTTGTCGGTTTTTGTCCCACTCCGTGCACGCTCCGCTGGCTTCGCTAAATGTCGCCTTCAGGAAATGCGATTTTAACAGCGAAAACATCAGAATTACAAGTCATCACTATTCACTCCGTTGCCTCCAGGCAATAGCGTGTTGTTGTCAAACCCCTTACCCTTTCAGTTATACTGGGCTGGAAGATAATAAAAAATACACACAAAGCCTACTTCATAGGAATTTTATTGTGTTTCTATCTAAGTATAGTTTTTTGGTCTCAATCGATTTCTAAGGGCTCAATGACATTTTTTGTGGAACGAGTTGAATCTGTAAACAACACAGGATAGTTAAGTTAAGACGGGTCTCTAAACAGTATCAAATAGGTAGGTGCTCGTTGAAAATAGCACGTTGTAACGTGTGATCTAAATGACTATAATGGAATTTCAATTAAGTATAATGGACACGTGGAAGGCTGCAAACAAGAGTTATCTCGCAGTGACAGCGAAGGGTTCGCAGCAGGTACGACCGTATGGCGCGATTGGCCCTTCATAATTTACAAAAAGAGCCATTTATTAAAATAGAGCCCTTAGTAATTACTGGGCCTCCATTCCGACATATTCGCTACCTGCCGACAATTTGCCATTCGGCCCTTTGTCTGGCGGCGTGGCGCCCTAAAGGGTTCTAATTTTAAATGCGGCGTGTAACTATTCGCCCTTTATTCGTAAATTTCTCTTTCGCGGTGGTTAGCCGGCTCGCTGCGCTGGACGCAATATGGCGAGCTTTTTTGTCACGGACAAGGGTAAACATTAATTGGGTACAACATTGGCTTTGTTTAGTTTTTGCAGTTGCCGTTCAATACGATTTCACTCGTATTCAATAGAATCGATTATAATACATACTCTCTGTGGTCAAGATCACAGCGGCGGCCGGCTAGATGGAATAGAGTTCGAATATTATTCCGGGGACATAAAATTGTTTGCTTGTGAAGTAGGACGTTATGAATTTGGCAATCGAGCCGTTGTTAATGTCGTATAATATTACACGGCCGAGAGCGTCCAGCCCGGGCAAACAGTGGCGCAGCGGCCATCCCGACAGTTTGTCCGCAAACACGGATCGAATGAATATAGACAAACGTGTGTACGCTCGCAGATCGCGTTACAACAACAAATATTCTTGTTTATTTATAGTGCATGGTGAGCGGGCGCGGGCGGCTGCTGCCCCCGCGCCCGCTCTAATGCAATGCAGTCGCCATGGCGACGCTGCAGCACCCCACACATGGGAGACCATAAAAAAACAAAAAAGGGAAAACAGAAAACTCACTCGACTTCACCCCGGTTCCTGTCGACGCGAATGTCCGAGAGTTCCCTTCTTTCAAACATAATTTATGGTCTAGAGGAAATAAAACATAAAAAATAGAAAAGGAAAAACGACGGCACGCACGATAAAAAAGCTCGTCGTAAAAGTGCGAGCGGGGTGCCGGGAGCGGCCGCGCCGCCCCGCCGGGCGTAACCCTTCCGCTGCCGCCCTCCGCGCCCACCGCGCCAAAGGGTTAGGGCGACTAACCCTCGCCTTCGCCTCCGAACTATGTACTTTCTCTACAACTACAGCTATGTAGAGACGAGTGATAGATGGCTGAAAGGATTCGGTGAGTTATCGCGTATAATAATGCTACATTATTTATTATGCTAGAGCGTGGCTATAACTTTATCAAAATAAACGAATGATTAACACGTTTTCCTAGTACCATGTAAAATTGTTTAATAAACGAATGATTAACACGTTTTCCTAGTACCATGTAAAATTGTTTAATAAACGAATGATTAACACGTTTTCCTAGTACCATGTAAAATTGTTTAAAAAAATGTGGATAATCCATCCGGTCAAGTACGCCTAGTTACTTACACAGTTTTACTGCCATTGCTAAAAACCAAAGAACGTACCTATAAAAAGCAGTACGTAATCCCAAGAGAGACATCGCATTCGGTCCGGACCGATAGTTGAGATGATGGCGCGAGTCCTCAGTAATGAGAGTTTGATGTAAATGCGTCCCGGGGCCGGCGAGGCGGGCGAGGCGAGCGAGGCGAGAGGCAGCGAGGTGACGAGGCGCCCTGCGGTCACCCGCGCGGCGACCATCCGTCTCGCCGCGGCCCTCGCTTCGCGCAGGGTTGACACCACATACGCGACAGTGTTTTGTTTTTTACAACTTCACTCTATGTCAACTCTATGTTGTTCTTAGGCTGTTCTTTTTACACTTTTACAGGTTTTTGGTTTAACCGTTTTCACTATCGGAGCTTTTTTCAATTTTATTGAATCGTTGGTCTTCGATGAGTGCTTTAAACCGCATAGGTACTTATACCGAAACAATCAAGAAAATGAATTTGGATTACGGCTCTTGATCTGATTAAATAGATACTTATATGCCAGTTTATAGGCTATTCATTACAATATCTTTCGATCGGCATTACCTTTCATGACATTTTTTTTACACCTCGGTCATAGACACGTATTAAGTACTTAGTTAAGTATAAACTTCGATCCGTCATTAGTAAAAAAGAATGAATAGGCATGTGAGGTGCCTAAACAGAGAAAATAAATGTTAGAACACGATTGTATTAAAGAAAGTATTGACTTTGAACTACGACAAAAACATATACCTACAACCACAATTCGACTTTTTTTAGGGTGGTGCGTAACCCGAAAAAATGGAACCCTTATAGGATCACTTTGTTGTCCGTCCGTCTGTCTGTCTGTCAAGACCCTTTATCTCCATAACGCATCAGGTATCGAGTTGAAATTTAAACCTTAAGTCTACGGTCTCTTGAAGCTGTGAAAATATCATACTTCTGACGTAGTACATACGTTAACGTGAAAAAAAGATACGGCCGTTTATGACGCAAAAAACGTACATTTCGACACTATCAAGGAAATCAAAATGATAGGGTACTTCCCGATGACCTAGAACTATGAAATTTGGTAAGTAATATCGTCATATACTACAAATACTTATAAAAATCTGAAAACTATACATTTGTCATAAAATCATAAAAAAATATAGTCCTTTTCAAACATCACATTTGGAGAACTCGGTTGCGTTAAGTTTGCACCTCGTTTGTATGCGCCGTAAACATTTCATCGTATCGTTTGTATACATTTCAGGTGCAAACTTAACTCAACCAGGCTAATTAAGATGGAATAAGTGAAAGCTTGTACGGAACCCTCGGTGCGCGAGCCAGACTCGCACTTGGTCGATTTTTTTTATACGTGATTTCTATTCTGTTACTCTGAATACTGAGCAACGCTAGTTGAATTCTTCATCATCATCAGCCTATTCTTGTCCACTGCTGGACCTAAAACTGTTGTATTCTTATAAAACATATTTTAAATACATATAATCCAAACTAAAAAGAATATAAATATAGGTACTTATCATTTAGATGCTTTTGTCCAAAATTTATACATTAAATTTGTATACCGCGCGAAAAAACTACGTTTTTTTAAGTAATTTCATTTAAAACACTAACTGCTGCGAAGCCGAAGCAAAAAGTAAGAAGGCGAAGTTAGTGCAAATAGGTATACACTTTATTAAAGTAAAAATTAACAATTTTTTGAAGTAAAACAAGAGATAATAGGTAGTAATTCCATCCAGTTATTAAATAAATCAAAAAAGAAGTTCAAGTGTTGTGGAGAACTGTTGTACCACCAATTTCAAAACAAAGATAGTATTCAATGATTACATCATCAGAAATTACAGGCCGAAAAATAAATTCAATCCTCATTCAGAATATGTGTTTCTAAAGGGTGTCTATCATTTTATCGAAATTTCTTACATCGATTTTCATTTCATCGAAAACTATTCCACGAATGTCTTTTCATTTTTTTTTCGAATCACATAATCATCAATTCATTGCTTTTCGAATCATCGATCAACTATTCAACGTAAATTGTTTCGAATTTGTCTCAAATCGTAGCTTAACTATTCATCGAATTTACCTTTCATCGAAACATGATTCACAGATGGCACGTCCCATTTATACAAAAAATTAACCTAAACCTAACCCAACCAGGTCGGATCTAGCCAAGTCGGGTTTCAGATCATAAAAAAAAATAACCTAAACCTAACCCAACCAGGTCGGATCTAGCCAAGTCGGGTTTCAGGTCATAAAAAAAAATAACCTAAACCTAACCCAACCAGGTCGGATCTAGCCAAGTCGGGTTTCAGGTCATAAAAAAAAATAACCTAAACCTAACCCAACCAGGTCGGATCTAGCCAAGTCGGGTTTCAGGTCATAAAAAAAAAATAACCTAAACCTAACCCAACTAGGTCGGATCTAGCCAAGTCGGGTTTCAGGTCATAAAAAAAAATAACCTAAACCTAACCCAACCAGGTCGGATCTAGCCAAGTCGGGTTTCAGGTCATAAAAAAAAAATAAACTATACCTAACCCAACCAGGTCGGATCTAGCCAAGTCGGGTTGCCAGTATGGCTTATGGTCTTAGCCTGCCCGGGAGGACGAATCATTAAAAAAAAAAAAAACACTTTTCGATGAACGACTACGTCGATGAACAAATAAAATAATGAAGTGAAATTCGATGAATTGATTCTTGTGTGAAAGGTAATTCGAGCAAATGTACAAGCGATGTAACGAAGTTCGATGAATGATTCCTAAGTTGTAACAAAATTCTGCGAATAGTGTTATGGGAAACGATAATCGATGAAACGTTTTTCGATAAAGTGATGGATTACCGTTTCTAAAACGTAATTTAAACGTCTTATCAAAGAAACTTCAGCATATTTTCGATGTTGAAACCTATGTTGTACTTATAATAATTTTAAATGCAGCAGGTATTTAATTTTGCTTTTAAAGAAGGGGAAGGCCTTTGCCCGGTAATTGGCCACCGAGATGTACACACATCCATAAATATTTTGTGTACCCCGCTCCAATTAGAAATGAAAAGTAAAGTGAAAGGAACCCATAAGATTAACATACTAATAATATTATTTTGGCTAACACACCTCGGCGGAAATAGGCCTCTTTCCATCCGCTATTTATTTAAACAATGATTTACTTTTAGAGTAGTTATCTATGAAAAAATAAAATAAAATGAATTATCGTGAATCTTTCCTGATATAGAAAGTATAGAAACTATTATTATTTTAGAATTTCTTATTTTCTTAAGAAACTAATTATAATACATAGTTTTAAAATAAATAGTGAAAGTATTATATCAGTACTGGCCAATGGTCAAGCGCACAACCCTAGACGCACCCTCCGCGCTCAGAAACCACATACAAATATGTAGTTAAGTTTGGAATTTCTCTCCAGAGTGGAGACTTGTCGGTAAGTTTTAGAGAAAGGTTTCCATTTCTATCGCCACTCCGTCCCAGACTTAAACCGTTTCGAGTCATTTATGTAGGTGCTACATGTCTCTTTTAAAATTTTCCGTTCACGATTTATTTTTACTAGGTATGTAAATGTGTTTTACAACAGTGTTGTAATGAAGTGCAGTTCAAACAAAGTAATGATAACACAGTCAAAATAGAGTCCATATCAATGTAACATTAGTAATTCGCAAGATGATTTTTTACTTTCCGCCCACAGCCGCCCGCCGTTCTGCTTTTTGGCAATCTTATTTATTGGCGATACTCGTATCCCCCTCGGAGGAAAACTCACATCATGTTAATTTCCTGTGCCAGCTCGATCACACTTTTTTTGCGATCGGTGGTCAATAAGGCCGATTGGTTAATATAAAACCATGTGGATCTGTTAGCCACAGCTTTTTGAATAGCAAGGAATTTCGATAAGGATAACATTTTATCAAGTGAGTAGTTCAGCGAAATAAGGCAACAATCAATACACGCGATCCGAATCAGATCCTTCACTAAGTTTTTATAGCACATATCAGTGGCTTATACTGTTTATGTAGAAATCAATAGATTAACATGATTTAGGCGAGGTAGTCCGTTACATTACAATGGGCTCGCGATGTTCCTGGCATGAGGGCTAGTACATATAAATAACGACCGCCTTTATGCGAAGGGCCCCCGAGATCCTTAAGCTCCACTTATTTAAATTCCCATTTTTGTTACAAATTTACATTAGATTCCATACTAGCGAAGATGTCAAGGTACGGGAGACGTGTCCCTTCGCGTAGTAAATTGGGGGTCACACAAAAACCGTTGGGCCCGAAGCCATAACGTCCAGCCGCTCGGCCGTGACGGTGAAAAACTGTGGCTCAACTTTTTTTACCTTTTGATGTCCGTTCGTTGCGAATAACAATTCGCAATGTATTTTTTCGACAATGCATCGATCGGCGAGTAACCGGTGCACTGGATGGTTTAAATTTTTGTAAAAAAAGTGAAATTACGAGGGGACGATTATAAACACATGCGCGAGCGCGTCAAATCTTCAGCCGGCGTGCGTCGCTCGCATTATGGGTTTTTTAAAACGACAGTAGCACGGGGGAAGAGCACTTTTTTAAAAATAAATTCGTCTTTTTAGGTTAAAAACATGTCCCCACAGTCGAGTCCAATTGTTGCGTGTCGGATGAGCACGAGTTCAATTTTATGTTCGGAAGGGATTTTTTAGTGCGCATTACGTGGCACGAGGCGCCGCGGGGAGGGCCCGCGACCGTCTCGGCAGCTCGGCACACGCGGCGGAACCCTTGCTTTGTTTCAGCTGCTGCTACTAGTGCTACTACTGTCGACTCACGACGAACTGCCGTGGGCGGCGATAATAGAACACAAACTAAGTGAAACCATTGGACTGTCGTTGTCAGGCAAGATTGTGTTTGGTTGTGTTAGCCGCTACTTGAATAAGAAGAGTTGTTTGTATTGCCTAAGCTAGCCTAAGCTCTCTTAAATAAAAATAAAAAACTTCTACAATGCGATCTTAAACAAACGTAAGTATGTACTTAGAACTCTTATTTTTGATTCAGTAGGAAAGCTTACACTTAGTCAACCTACTTGAATTGAATGCTTAGGTTTATTTTTTACCTAGGTAAATTATGGTAATAATTGTATTATAAAATGAGATCAAAATATGTACGTTAAACGTTAGAGTTCCAGGTAATACCTATATATTGTCTGTGATATCAATAAACCATTCGCTTGTCAAAGAAATTATCAGTCCAGCCAACAACGACAACTCAAATCAGTCCATTTATATCGTACTTATCTCCGCCGGTCACTTACCGCAGACATAATTGAGGAAAACATTTGAAAGCATAATATTTAAGCCTAAAAGCGTACACAAGTACGCAATGGAGGCGAGGAGGCGACACCGAAAGAGGTGAACAAGTCACAACTACTTTTTACTCCCTTCGTCCCTTCGGAGGGTGCCTCCCTCACACACACGCGCAGGGAGGGTCTCGAGAGATGAAAGTTCCGTGGGGTTACAACTAACACATAGGCACATGTGAGACAAACAAACGTGCGCAGTTAGGTACCTAATTCTAACTTTAATTGTGTCTTTTCAATCAATACTTTGTTGGAAATTGAAAGTATCGTCGTCCTGGCTTGGCTTGCAGGTTGATTTATTATGTGATATGATTTTATTTTGAGCCAATAAAGAACTTAAAACGTTGACTAGGTAAATTACTCAATAAAAAGGAGTGGTGCATTTGTATTAAAATACCATCGATTTAATAAGTATATATAGGCAAAACCTATTTACTCATATGTAGGTAACGTTGAGTGTTTTAGAGTTTATAAGTAAGTAGACATGAATAGTTACTGTCCGGTGTTTTAGGGATCACTTCGTTGTCCGTCTGTCCGTCGGTCCGTCTGTCTGTCAATATCCTTTATCTCGGGAACACGGGGAGATATCGAATTGAAATTATATCCATATACTTAGGCCTGCAGTTCCTTGGTGTGAAAAAAATCAAACTTATACGTTAACGTATTAAAAAGATACGGCCGTTTATGCAGCAAAAAAATATATATTTTGACATTCAAGGGAATTAGAACTTATAGGGTATTTTCCGTTTACCTAGAACTATGAAATTTGGCGAGTAATACCGACCTACACTACAAGGATAGGAAAAAAAAAATCTGGAAACATTTCTAATGAAATCATAAAAAATATAGTCTTTATTTAAAATACGTACTTAAAGCAATTTTCCAACAGTAAAGTTTCTCGTTCAGTGCAATTTATCTTTTCGTTAGAAGAATATGCAGTTCTTAAGTTCGTACGGAACCTATGGTGCGCGTGTCCGACGCGCACTTGAGCGGTTTTTTAAAATATAAAATAAATAAATAAAATAAAATAAGCCTTTATTGCTGTTTTACAATTACAGTACAATATATTTAAAACGATCGGTTTTAAACAACAGCTTGTCCTTCGACAAAGGCCTCCTCCAAGGATTTCCACCTTTCTCTGTCTCTTGCAATTCTCGTCCATTCTAAGCCGGCTACTTTTTTTAGGTTCACCTTCCCAACGTTTCGTTCGTTTTTAAATATATTATTGACTAAATATATAATATATACAGACAAAGTTAAGAGGACATACCTACCACAGCTCATTATCCCATACTTTCAGTTTTCGTTAAGTTTGCACCGGTTAACTAAGTAGGTATGTTGTGTAGTGATAACTTTGGCGTCGGATACAAGTGAGGTCCAAACTTAGCGTAAATAAATAATAATTAATAAGCGCTGAAATCGAAACGGTCCGACCCAGAATATTTCCTTCGTATTCAGTTGCTAAAATATGGTAACGATTTTTTAAGTTTCGGAAGAGGAAACAGACGATTCGCAGTAGTATTTTGTCTTATCATTTTAGCCAGTTTTCAATGTTTTTTTAGGGTTCCGTAGTCAACTAGGAACCCTTATAGTTCGCCATGTCCGTCTGTCCGTATGTCCGTCCGTCCACGGCTTAGCTCCGTGATCATTAGTACTAGAAAGCTGAAATTTGGCATGAGTATCACGCCGACAAAACGGTAAAATAAAAACTAAAAAAAAACTTTTTTCGTTTCAACACGTGTGGGGTGTCGTTGAAAGGTCTTTTAAAAATAATAGGGGTCCCCAAAGGGGTTTTTTTCGATAAAGTCAGCGGTTTTTTAAATATTGCAAAATAAAAAAAAATTGTGTCCCCCCTCTAACTTTTCAACCACGGGTCAAAAAATTATGAAAAAGATCATGAAAATGAGGCCTTATAATTGCTTTCAATCAAAACTATATTGAATAAAATCGGTCGAGCCGTTTTTGAGTTATCGCAAAATTTCATAATTTTCTTTAAAATGACGTAAGTGCCACGCGGTGTCCTTATACTTCGAACGTTACACACATTAGTTAAGTGCCATACTGCATTAAAACATTCCGCTTAGTCTGGCGCGTATAATTGATAATTTCCAGAAAGTAATAAGTAATTACAGTTACTTAGGCGTTTACGACCCTTTTATAGAGCTTGAAATCTTTCTCGTCGATCGAAGCTGGCAACCCCGGCTATGAAAACATTGAAAGTGAGAGCTATTATTATATTTAATATTATAAACACGTAGTAAATTTGCCCGTCGTTAAGTGATTTACGGTTACAAGTGCGGAACATAACCTCATCTATAAAACACCACTATTATTTCACTGTTACCGGTGACACAAGCACTTCTATAAGGAAAAAAGGACACCGGTAAGAAACTTCCCCTAACCGTTACAGTTTTGAATATCTTCAGAAAATATAAACCATCTGTTATCGATGAACACGATAACGGAATCACGCATGTCACAATCAGCCGATTGGATAAACAAATAGCTTGACATTGACAGCTGACGCAAATCTTGCGTTCAGAAATTTCAATAATTATTATACAATATTGTTACCCCTCTTCATAGAGGTCGCTACGTTTGTCACAGATAAGTAAAAATAAGCTGGAAAATGTCTTTTATGGTGGATAATATTACAAGAAGAAAGAAGATTAACCACTCCTTCGATCTAAATGAAAGAAGTAGACATTCTTCCGAGCTTAGTAATTCTACTGGGAGCAAGAGCTTACCTGATCTCTCAACTTTTATACCGACGGCAGAGTATTTTATGGAAATGAAACAGGAAATAGACAACTTAAAAACACAACTTGTAGCTGCACATACTGAAGTAGAATCTCTATCACTGAAAGTTCTTGACCTCAATAAACAAATAACCGAACAAAAAAACACTATAGAAACATTGAAAAAAGTCTGTTATGAGCCAGAAAATATTAAAAATCAATCAGGAGTAATATCTTCAAAAAATAAAAGGTCTAAAATGGGCAAACCCAAACGCCTCCTATTGTCGCATATTACGAGCACACCTACTACATCGTTTACCAATTCAAAAATAGAATCACAACCAAACGAAGCATCCCAAGTTATGCAATCTCCAAATGAGGATAGGAAAGCTGATCGAGAATCTCCTGGAAGAAAGTCCGAACCATTAATTACAAATAGTATCAAACATCCAAGTACACAAATTCAGACCGACATGGACAAAAATGAAACAGCCGTAAAAAATATTTTCATTCTCGGAGGCCAGTAGTGTCAAGGACTATCGACAACCCTCATTAGAGCAAGAGAGGGCACCAAATATGAAAATTATGAAATATATTCTTTTCTGAAACCAGGGGCTACCTGTCGTGAGATATTGAACACCCATTCATCACTCCTGGCAGAATCCACGACCGAAGATAAAATAATTATCTTTGTTGGCGAAGATGACTCCAATCCGACGGAAGTGTTCATAGAATTAAGCTCTTTCTTGAAAAAACATTGTAATTCAACAGTTATCATAATTGGTATTATACATAATCCACATCTAAACGAGAAAAAACTAAATAATTTGCTCAAGTTAATTTCAAGCAACTTTAAAAACTGTATGTATCTGGACGTGGAAACACCAAGGTTATATTACAGGCATTATTTGGCCTCTATTTGTTCAAAAATCAATGTATGTATTGACAGCCTATTCTATGCTAACATGTATCTGAATTTTAAGAAAACTGGCAACACAAACAAACCTAATAGCGATAAGAAATATAAAAAGGGTACTATACCATACCTTTTTAACAAAATAAAAGATAATGTGCACAGAAACAAAACGCAAGTTTCTAAGCCAAAATGTAATCAAACAAACCTAAAAGATGATTCTTACCCAAAAATAAACGAGTCTGCCATAAATAAAACACATGATATAGTAGATGACTCTAGGCAAAATAATAATTTATTTCGTGCCTAATTTTAATAGTAATATCATAATATTACATCAAAATATTGCCGGTATACTAAGTAAACGTGATATTTTACAGATTGCGCTTCGGGATTTCTCCAAATTAAATAAAAAAGTCGATATAATATGTCTGAGCGAAACTTTTATAAGAGCTGGTAATGAGCAAAATGTTATTTTACATGGGTATCAGCGTGCAATTTGGTACAGTAGAAAAACCCAAAAGAGAGGGGGTGTCTATATATTATGCAGAGACGGTTTATGTTTTGAACCTTTGCACTTTTTAAAAGACCTGCAATTGGAGTATTGTTTTGAATGTTGTGGTAGGTATAGAAATTAAGGAATACAACTGTCTAGTAATATGTATATATAGAACTCCAAACTCGCCTCCAAATATATTTTTATCTCGATTAGAAAATCTTCTGACAGTAAGTACTACGAAAAAAAACAAAAATGAAAATTGTAATAACAGGTGACTTTAACATTAATATTCTGAAAAAGTCAAAACAGGAGATGGAATATCGCAGAATATTGCAAAATTATAATTATCGTATTCATATTAATCTACCGACTAGAGGAAAAGCGTGTCTAGATCAAATTATTAGTAACACGACTGATGCTACATCTGAAGTGCATCATTTACAGTTATCAGATCACAATACTGGGCAGTTACTAGATGTTCCTATTCCTACTCGTACTACGGCAAATAGCAACCCCCTAAAATTTGTTAAAAAGCGGGATTATTGTCATGAAAATATGTATAAATTCTATGAATGTCTATGCAGCTTAACCTGGAATGAAGTTTACATGGAACCAGATTTTAATACAGCTTTCGATATTTTTCATGATAACTTATCCCTCTTCTATAATTTATGTTTTCCTTTTAGCCGAATTAAATTGAAACAGAAAAGTGCCCCGGTATCGTGGATCACAAAAGGGATTAAGAAAGCATCACACACAAAACGGTTCTTAAGATATAAATATTATATACAACTCGTAATACCGCTAATAAGCGTAGGTATCGAAACTATCTTAAATTATTTAAAAAATGTATTTACACTGCTCAAAAGCTCTCAAACACAAAATATATAAATTCAGCAACGAACATATGCAAAGCAACGTGGGAAATAATAAAAAACAACACAGGTCATGGTACTAAGGGACAAAATGTTATAAAGCAAATCAACTTTAACAATAATGTTATTAAAGATCCTAATGACATTGCGAAAATATTTAATGATATGTTTGTTGACATGACTAATAATAAAGAGCAAAAATTGTGTGACGGTGTAAATAAATACATACAAACAAAAAATAAAAACTCAAGCTGAAAATATGTTCCTATTTCCTACTGATGAAAATGAGGTATTTTAGGTTCTGATGTCACTAAAAAATACACCATCTGTATGTTTCGACGGTATATGCACTAAAGTACTAAAATACACTGCTGACTGTTTATCACCCATACCTAGTTACCTTATTAATAGATCCTTCTCTGAAGGTGTATTCCCAGAAAAACTTAAGCGATCAGTAGTTAAACCTCTATTCAAAAAAGGGGACAAGGAAATAATTGACAATTATAGACCAATATCCCTAATACCTGTTCTATCAAAAGTTATAGAAAAATTAATGCACATTAGGATTACGACTTTTTTAAACAAACATAATATACTTGCACCACAGCAAAATGGTTTTCAAAAGGGCAAATCAACTACTTTGGCGGCTTTTAACTTAGTCAAGGAAATAACATCAAATTTACACAATAAAATACCGACCACAGCGATATTCTTTGACATGAGTAAAGCTTTTGACTTTGTCTCACATAAAATCTTGCTACATAATGTGAAGCGTATGGCTTAAGAGGAGTGACAAAAAAATGGATTGAGAGTTACTTGAGCAATAGATATCAACAGGTACAGTTGATGAGTATTGACCCAAACGGTGCCGCTTTAAATTGCCAATCTGACCCAAAACTAAACAACGTAGGTGTCCCTCAGGGTAGTATTTTGGGCCCGTTACTATTCCTTATATATATAAACGACTTGCCCCTGGTAACACGCCACCACTGTACTCTATTTGCTGACGATATTTCTGTTGTAATTAGGTGTACAGATAAGGAAAGATTTAATAATGACATAAATCAAGCAGTTAGTGACATAATACAATGGCTTAAAGATAATAACCTGACAGTAAACCTCAAAAAAACTACATACGTTCAATTCTACAACATGTACGAAAATAAACAAAAAATTGAAGTCACTTATGAAGATCAGATCATAACGGAATCTGATGACATAAAATTTTTAGGTATAACCTTAGATAATAAATGTTCCTGGAAAAAACATGTGGAAAATATAAGTAGCAAAATAAATCGATTCGCTTATGCACTTTGGAGAATAGCAAAAATAACCAGCCAACAAACCGCTCTTAAAGCCTATCATGGCTACGTGGGATACATTTTAAGATATGGTATATTATTATGGGGAAACTCCATCGATCTAAACTGCATTTTTGTAGGTCAAAAGAAGTGCATACGCGGTATATGTGACGTTAGTCCCATAACATCATGTAAGCCATTGTTCAAGAAACTGAACCTCTTAACTGTACCATGTCTGTATATCTTTGAAATCAGCGTTTTTGTGAAAACTCATGCACATTACTTTAAAACAAAAGACCAAGTATGTAACTTCAACACGAGATATCCGAATAGGTTACAGTATCCAAAAACAAAAACAGCCTTATATCGCAAAAATTGTTTTCCAATGGCTATCCGTATATTTAATAAGTTACCAGATGATTTCAAGGACCTACAATTGCAGACATTTAAAACTAAATTATACAATTGGTTAAAAGAAAAGACATTTTTTTCGGTTAGGGATTATTTAAATAATTAATTGAGGACGTTCGTTTTTATTATGTGTTTAAGTTAATTTGTATGTGTATGTGTGTAATCAGAATACATTTTCTATTAGGTATATTTAATTTGACATGTCATGTATTTTGGTAACTTTTATAGCTATAGACTCTATTGTATGTTTTTTGCATGCCAGCATTGCTGGTTAGATATGTCATTTGTGCTTATACATTTTTCATCCATCTATCTGTACCATATCTAAAGCAAATAAATAATTTCATTTCATTTCGTAATTTAAACCTCCTCTCATCCTTCACAATAGACGGGCTTAAAACAGCGGTTTTAAGCCCGTCTACGTGAAGGATGGGCAACTACAGAACCCTACACTGAGCGTGGCCCGACATTAGGGTGGAGCGTAGATGTATGGAGAAAAAAAAAAAGTGGTTTGATCGACCTGGAACATTTGTAATATGTTGCCTTTAGATAAGATATTAATGAATATATATATATATATGTAATTGATTTTAAATATGTTTCAGCCCTCTACTTGAGCTAGAAAAATTTTTTTTTACTCATAATGAGTAAAAAAAACTTTTTTTTTTTACGTAATTAGTATCAGATTTATAAAGAAGGGTTTCAAATTTAAATGTTTTGAGCTTATTTCATACTTATGGCAACTACTACGTGAACCTGTGACCCAAATTAAAATTCAGTATTTAAAAAAAAATAATATTTTTAATATTGTTTTTTATGCAATAAATATCTTTTATTTCGAGTATTATGTGTAAAACGTAGTGATTATATGCTCTTTGTATTATGTGCTCAGAAAAAAATCACTTGACTTTCATTAAAAAAAAAAACAAGATTTTGATAGATTTTTTTTTTTTCAATATGGGCTTGATCATAATATTCAAGATGACAGTAGAGGGCTAAAAGTAGTATTCAATATTTTTATTAATATTTTTCTCGTACACCTGGCAGCCTAATGCAACGTTTTAGAGACGTTCTGAGTTGAATTTCCAAAAAAAAAAAATTCGCTCCACCCTACCCGACATGCTCTTAGCCAGTTTTTTTTTAAAAGATAACCTAGCTTAATTGATAAAAACGGAACCCTTATACGATCACTTTGTTGTCTGTCTGAAGTACCTACGTGCACGTGGAGTATCAAGCTCAAATAAAACTTGCCGTTGACCTAGAATAATCGTTTATTCACTGCAAAGTTAATTCAAAGCTCTATTAGCGTAAATCACAAATAGTATCGTCTGTTCAAAACCAAAACTCGCTTACTTGCAATTTTTGGACTAGGACATATAGGATTCAAAGTCTTCCCCTCTTCCTGTATCATCTCCTAAAGTTCCTACATCGTAATTCCACTCGATTCGTACTCACCTATACCTGTACCCTGTATACGTGAGTACGAATCAATGATATTTATGATGTTTGGTTTAAAAATACTTAATATCTTTATTGCGCGAAAATGCGGGACAGAACTAGTGTAGGTAATCAATAATAATATTCTCCCAATATTATAATGCGCGATTACCTACTGCACCGAATCGCTAAGACCGGACCAGCAGCGTGCGTGATGCGTGTGAGCGCATCCCTCGGCCCCCTTCCCTTCGCAAAAACGACCATTGCATGCTTTACTTTGCATAATCAATAGCCACTATTGTAAAGGGCTGTTATTCTTGGGGTGGAATAAATAAAGAGGCACATGATATAGTCGCTACATAACCGTTTGTCCGGCTTAGTTGCCTCGGCAACCGCTTGGAATTATTATTCAAGATGGGGTTTCTAGAAATTATTAATGCTAGTTCACTCGTGGGATCGGGTCGGGACGGGTCTTATAATGAGGCTTTATCATTTATATTGTTCACAATAAGCCTGATAAACTCGTATTCCATATAGAGAAGAGATGGCATAGGCAACACCTATTATGTATTGACCATATCAATACCTTAGTCCACGTACTAATAAAATTATTTTGACAATGAAATTAAAAAAAACACAAAGAGTTTTGCACTAACGTCCTAATTGTAACGACTTTTCCCGTAAAGTTAGTAATAGTAAGATTGTGCTCTAAGGTATCGATATATACGTTGATCCAATAGGTAAGTTAGTAGGTATGCAAGTGTCTACAGAATAAACATTTCTCGCATTAGCACTTCTTGGAAACGATCTTGATCGGCTGCCGCGATATCACACACTTTTTCAAACATCAACATTAAATTGCATAAGGTTTCGTATAGCCAATTGATTTATCTTTTATACGGAAGGCCATTTTTCTGGTGTTAAATCAGATGCTTCACGCGCAGCTACTACTTAATATTAATCCAAGACAATGCCCTATTAAGACTTGTTAATGTTAACATGTTTTTACTGGATTTGATTGATACGGGACAGTTGAAGGCTGTTTTTTACCAAGGTTCCTGTTCAACTACATTAATTTAATTGCATACCCGCCGGTTTGTAGATCCCATTCATAGATGGCCATTGATAGATGCATCTTGCACTTGTAATTTAATCAACGTCAATTTAAATCGCGGATAAGTTGAATTTTCTTATGAGGCGGTGTCAGTTGCGTCATTTGTATCAAAATTGAGACCAGTTTTAAATGCAGTGAAATGCGGAAATCATCGGGCGGAATATTTAGTTTTGTCATCGATTACGCAAACTGTTTCAATGGTGTGCCACGCCGTTCGTTGTGAAAAAATGTGAGAGCATATACAAAAACTACTGCAGCTGCTGCGGAGCACACATGCGAATTGTAGCGAGCGGTGCCGCGGGCCGAAAGGGTAGTAATGTGAGGGGAAGAGGGCGAGTTAGGACGTTACGGAGCTCGGGGGTTTTCGGGTCACATATCGCTGCGACGCAGGCTCGTAGGGCGGCAGACCCTCAGCCGCACATAGCCGCGCGGGAAGGGTTCGCGATTCGCCAGAAGGGTTCCGCCGGCAAGGGTTCAGCGCCCGCCGACGCGCTTGCGCACGCGAATTCGCAAAAAACTAACACAATGCGCACAACAACGCTGTTTTTGTTGTTAATACAGTAGATTGTTCGTGAATTTTATTTTTTGGATAAAAAATGTAATATCATCAACTCGTTCACGCCCGGCCTTTCAGAGGGAGCTTTTTGAAGAGGTAAATGGGGAAAAATGGTAAAACTGGTAAAAAGTGGGTCAGAAAGGGGTGCTTTTGAAACTAGTAATCACTACTTCGCGTCGATCGATTGCCGTTATTATAGAAAAAAATCCTTTTGTGCTATCGACAGTTGCGTATTAGATCTTTTATTATTACGGAACAGTTTTTAGGTGGAAATAATAAGAGGATCTAATTGCATCGAATGATTACACACGATTTCCTTTTTTAAAGAACAACGGGATTTTGTTGCCCCTTTCATTTTCTGTGAGCTCTATACTCGTGCGTATATATTTTTTTTATAGTTATGCTTTACTTCAATTTATCTTTAGTTATTTTTAATTTGCTGGCGCTCGCTCTGTCGTAGTGGAGAACCTTGGGCAGGCCTTTGTCCAGCGGTGTACCTACATTTTTTAGACGATTATTTTGTTTAAAGTGGTTTATATATTTATTTGTTTAGGTAGAAGACAAAGTTACTGTCAACTTCTCTTAATTATACCAAAAAATCTTTTTGAAATGTCCAGCTGACCAGCGTCCACAATCCCTCTGCAAACCGCAAAATTTATTGCATGATCCCCCCTCTAAAGCACCTCTAATAAAAAGAAAACGAATCGAACCAGTTTTTTTGCCATTAATTTCATCCAAAGTGCAAAAAATGAAATCTCAATCATTTATAAATTAGTTCCGCGGACAGCGCCGTTCATCCCTTTATCGGTTTCATCAGCCACAATAAAAGGGTGCATTCTATCGCCTGTTAATAGGTACGCGGTTTTTTACAATTTTTATTTATTGCTGTTGACGATTTATTTTTGTGATTCTGTGAAAGCACAGACGTGTATTCAATGGATTGTTATTTAGATAACCACCAATAAAAAAATACATATAAATAGCGTACGAAATTAAAATATTGTTTGGCTTAGTCATAATTATGTTTTAAAGTGAACTGTGTCATATGGCTTGCCTAAAAATATAAAACTATAATAATGCTACTCGGCATATCACATGTATAAAATATTGCGTCACTGGGTACGTATTGATTGATACGCACGGCGCACGAACGCAAGGCGTTTTTGAACATGGTATGATTAAACTATCACAAAAAAGCTTAATTGATTTGCTACCACAATTAGACATTTAAATAAATTAGGCACAGCAATAGCGAACCCTTTTACCTGTAATGGGCTGTTACACGATAGTTACACGGCCATTATGCCTTTACAACTCTTCCCCAACCCTTCTATTGTAGGTTTTTTATGCGCTGCACTTGTGCACCGGACGCGACAGTAATTGAGCACAGCGATGTGCGATGCACCACACATGCCGCGCAGGTAAGGGTTAAGTTTCACTTTTTACACAACTATTTCTTTAACCAACCCTTTTTTGCCCAATACGCGACCTAAAAAGGATTATAGGAGAATAGATATTAATAATTTTTATGAATATCAAAGGGTGGGTTTTTTGGTGGTAAAAAAAAATATCAGATAGCTGTGACAGTTGTGGTAAACAACCGTGGACACGGCGTGCAGGTTTTTTGAACATCACCTGTTGTTCTAAGGGATTACTTCGTTTAAGATTGATATCGTATACTATGACAAATTTAATATCATATTTACCTTCACTTTCATTTTAATAAATAGGTATTAATAAAGGGATTCGCTAAAGTATTTTGGTCTCATCGCGTCTGCAAAATAATTTTATTGATAAGTTACATACCTAATATTTACACCGAAACTTATAGAAACAGTTAAACGTTTCACGCTTTTTTATCTAGGCAATTTTTATTTGCGTATCTCTTTCTGCATACACTAAGCAAAAACAACAACCAAAACACCACTACTTCTTACTCTAACTTATCACTCGTAGCTGTGCTAAATCGTTTATCGTACTCATATTAATCCTTGATAAAAAAAAAAATTGAATACTACTCACATACAAAGATTATCTTGTTAAGTAAACCTGGCTAGCTCGAGGCTGTTTTCATTAATTTAATTAATTCCAATACACCGCCAGCATAAAAAAAAACTAATTTAAAAGAGCAGATGTAAAAGTTTATCGATTATAAGCCAATTAATCGATATCGAAACAATCGGGTTGAGCACTCAAATAGCTCTATCAGCCGGAATGGCGTTATACGATAGCTTTTTTTCGAGTTTTTCTCGAGGCACGCGACTTCACCCCTTCTTTAATCGGATATTAAGGCGCGTGTACCATTTTTTTTACCATAAAAACCGGATCCACCTTATTGCAGCCGTTAGGGTCAGCGTTTTTACAAATTTCCGTTTTACAGCAGTAGGTAGGTAAATGTTTTAATTAGACAGTTCTCTCGCCGCCTGGGAGTTACAATTGTGAGTGTTCGTTTATAACTTGGTTAGCATAATTTAATGCTGGCCGGGCCTTGCTATAGATAATAATCACTTTCGTGTACGATTGTATGCCATAATATCAACTGTCATGAGAATTATAATGGGGTATTCATTACTTATCACTTGAACGAACAAGCCTGCCTTAGGCGTGTTAAATCGTATTTTGTTATTTTATTACATTGTTATTTTAAAACACATTACGATACAGGTGGTTAGTGGGAAAGAGTATGTGTGTTGGTATTTGTATGTATACCTACTATTAGTAGTGGACGGTGTTCACGTATTATACGGCATTTGATGATCGGAAAAAGGTCTCCTTTGGCAAAACAAACCTTCTGAACCCTAAGAATATTTTAAGAAAGAGACCCATCTTGAATTTTAGTGTAGGAGAGTCATACTTTTTTTGTATGGGATACTTAGTAACCTTTTTTGTGTTCTGAATCCAGTCATGTGGGGTATCTCATAATGAACGTATCAAGTTTGAGCTCTTGCAGGTAGCAGGTTATACATACTTACTGCCTTTACTTATACGTACCCAACCTTTACTTACTTACCTTTTTTAGCTTGTTTTAAAAATATCAAACAATATGTTTAAAAAAAAAAAAAATTATAACGCAACCAATTTTAGCAGAAGATCTTACCATTTATCTTTTAAGCTCTCTGAAAAGTGATATTTGCAAAAACGCAAATTTTGAGTTTATCTCTAATGTACCTATCATTTAGGCATTACAAGTAGTGTATAGTTTAACATTGTTACTTAATGCAGTATAATTGTTCAGTTCTGTGGTAGAACGTTTTCAAGACATGGTACTCTGCCTACGCGATGTAATCTTCGACCACGTATAATATTTTATTCAGGAAGTGTGTGTCAACCGCCGAAGGAAAATTGCTTTATAGGACGGATCGGAGGGAAAAGCTGTGGAATGTCATTAATATTCAAAACGTAACTAGGAGGGATTATAAAATAATAGGAGTAATTTAGGACGGCCGCCGCCGCCCGCATTCCTCCCAAGGTATGCATAGAAATATGTCGGTCTTATTACATTTTTGTTAAGTGACTCCGTTTAGCTTTAATTTATTTTTCGTAAATTTTGGTATTCATAAATTTATTGACATTATGATTTATTTGGTAGTTAATGAGAATACTGCTACTATTTAAATATTTCAAATGTTATATTAAATATTAATAAATTAAATTTGAATACTTATATTGTAATCATACAATAGGTACATGTGGGTTTCTCATTCTCATGCATTTTTGTGTGAGTTGTAAGAATAGCATTTGATTTTTAAGATATTTTAATAATCGTTCATATATTCATTATTTTAAGAACATTATTCCTAAATAGTATCATGTTCAAATAACATTTTGGTTGTAAAATTATTAGAAATATAAAAGAAAATTATCATGTCAAAATGTCACGGACCGTGTAGTGAATTGTAGGGTTTAGTGAGAAAGGACTTTTTAGGGTTCCGTAGTCAACTAGGAACCCTTATAGTTTCGCCATGTCCGTCTGTCCGTCTGTCTGTCTGTCTGTCTGTCCGTCCGCGGCTTAGCTCCGTGATCATTAGTACTAGAAAGCTGAAATTTGGTATGAGTACGCGTATGTATCACGCCGACAAAACAGTAAAATAAAAACTAAAAATATTTTTTTTTTCGGGTACCTCCCTAAGGTGGGGGTGATTATTTTTTTTCATTCCAACACTAGTGTGTGGGGTGTCGTTGAATAGGTATTTTGAAAATAATAGGAATCACTTAACGTTATTTTTTGATTAAGTCAGCAGTTTTGTAAATATTCGCTCCGAAAGCAATAAAAAATAGTGTCCCCCCCCCCCTAACTTTTCAACCACGGCTCGATAAATTATGGAAAAATTCGTGAAAATGAGGCTTTATAAGTACTTTCAATGAAAACTATATTGAATAAAATCGGTCGAGCCGTTTTTGAGTTATCGCAAAAATGTATAATTTTCTTTAAAATTACGGTAGTGTCGCGCGGTGTCCTTATACTTCGAACGTTACACATTTTGGTTAAGTGCCATACTGTATTAAAACATTTCGCTCAATTTGGCGCGTATAATCGATAAATTCTAGAAGGTAATAAGTAATTACAGTTACTTTGGCGTTTACGACCTTTTATAGAGCTTGAAATCTTTCTCGTAATTTAAATCTTTCTCGTAATTTTCGTCTATTGTGAAGGATGGGCAACTAGGGAACCCTACACTGAGCGTGGCCCGACAAGCTTATGGCGGGTTTTTTTTAAACCACTTCAATATTTTGGGTCATGTTGTTTCTATATACAAAAGTAATATTTATTTTATATCGTAGTTCACAAAATATATTTATATATAATGTAGATCATGTTTGATTTTGAGCACCATAAAGTTTTGGAGCAGTTTTTGTGTCACCACCATGTACGATATAAAAATGCGTTAGGTACTCCATATAGGTAATATGAAAGTATATATTTAATGTTGGCAGCCTTTTTTAAGTTATTTTAGAAAAGCAGTTCTATATTTCTGTCAGATTTCCAAATGTTTCAATGAAGTACCTAGTTTTCTCACAATACATTTTTTCTTAAATTCTGTTGTGCGTAGTTGTAATTGAGTAACAGACACATATATGTCTCAATAATGTAAGCCTTAGTTAAGTTCTTAAGTTTGTGACTTGTAACTATGCCTTTTCTAAATAAATAAATAAATTTGCGAGATCAGTCATATCAAACATATATGTTTAGAATTGTCACGGCCATGGCATGGAAAAACCGTCACAACCACATCCATGAATTTATTGGCACATGGTTGGGAGATATATAATGTATTGTCGTGATATTCTTGCTTTATTTGAATAATTTAGTCTTTATCTGTGTATACTATATTCTTTTCTATTTATTGCACTTTCTGGAAAATCTACCTATGAATAGGATTATCGCTGTTTTTTGTGCAATGCATATTGTCAAAAAAAAATTAAGTATCCAGTGGGTGTTAAGGTTGTCCGTATACATCAAAAATACTTTTTTAGTTTATATTTACTTTTAAGGGCAAATTTTTATTTTGTTTTTTTTGTCGATTTCTTTTTTTTCTCAGATTTCAATAAAATTTGGTGAGTTGGTAAAGTTGCTCCTTCTGACCATGGTAAGCCCAATTTCAAGATATGTCCTAAAATGTTTTTTCCATTGAGTTACACAAAATGTACTACAGAAATTGGCCCATGGGCCAATTTTTATTCTGTTGTCGAATTATTTATTTTTCATTTCGAGCTCCTCATTTTGTACAAAATTTTTGTACAAAATTCGAAATTTAGTTAAATAAAAATCCATACATTTTTTGCAACTCATTAGAAAATTTTGTAGGACATATCGTGAAATTGGGCTTACCTTGTGCAGAATAAGCAACTTTACCAACTTACCAAATTTTATTGAAATCTGAGAAAAAAACAAAATCGACAACAAAATAAAAATTTGCCTATAAGTTTATATTTTGATGTAAGTATATCGTAATTAATAAATTTTTTTTTTTTAAATATACATTATTTGAGAAATGGCTAAGTAGATGTACTTAACATAAATTAAATTTAATAAACATTTGCCCTGTAGAGCTGGTAGTTTGCGGATTAAGCATTCATTACTCTCACACTCATATTATGTATTGCATGTGTTATGTGTCAAAAACTGGCAGATGCTTTGACATTCATTTATCGCGTGACAAACCAACTTACCTAATTGGGCCAACATTTCACACTTGGTAGGTCCTGTTTCTTTTGGTATAAAACCATACGAAATTTCAATTTACTTCCTCTTGTTCGATCCAGCTGATTCATCTTGATCGATATACATGACCCATGCTGAGGTTTGCGACTGCATAAGGTTAGGTAATGATTTAGTACACTAAGGACTTTCATACTGGCCAGAATGCTGTCAAGCAGTTGCTTCATAAATTTAAACGTCTTATGCGCGCGATAGTTATATGATCACTAATTCGCTCATATAAGCGATCAACACTGAGGGATGCTTTCCCTCTTACTCTATCCATATTACTGACAATTCATATATTTATGATATATTATTTACTACACCACGTACGAGTACCTTGTCAGTTCGCCATCATCGAAGCCAATGAGGAGGAGTACTACTACAAGTATGTACCTTATATAATAATTGTAACTTATAATAGATGCTAGCAGTTGTATAATACTTCTTTAACACAAAAAAAGCCGTAAAACCCTATCATTACATTTAAAATGTAAGGTTTCGGTGAAAGGATGTCAACTACTACAATTAGACGGTTAATAATTATAGCTTGTTAGGATTCCCTTCTTTTTATCCATTAAAAACGGGTCGGACGAGTAATGTAAATTAATTTCGGTTCTATTTTCTAATTTGACTTATAGAGTTAATTACACGTTGTTTCTTCTTTCTAACTCACTGCTTTACATTTATAATCGTCGGGTTTTCCTGCTACTTATAATTGAATATTCGTTTTTTTACTATACAATATTTATGAGCTAAGTTGGAAAAACTTCCATAATATTTGTACGTGAAACAAAGAAAAGTAGGTATTGCAAAACGGTTATGCAAGCTATGCATTATTTTGCTTCCCCGAATTTGCATATTGTTCCAAATTCCACAGCTGTGCATAAAAACAGAACAGAAGGCACACAATACTGGCTGGTTGTAAACGGGTATAAACCTTATTGCTACACTTTCCTAAAACTGACACGCTCACAAATTTGCTCATAATGCAAAAGAGGCCATTTTTTTACTCTTTTGTGCCAGTAGTGTTAGTAAATTATAACAAAGAAGCATTTTTAAACGATGGGGATGCAAAACAACAGTCCTTCAAAAAACGGCAGCTAGTATTTTATGACCTTAGTTATTTGTGCAATAAAATTTTAATATTAATAAATATTTCGTACCCAAACGTTTCTTAAATTACAGGTAGACTTAGTCAGCATCTAGCCATCTACTTCTAAGCTCCGAGAGTTTATGCATGTTGGTAACCACTAATCATTATCATTATATATGTACCTACCTCGTAATAGTTACTGTAGCAAGGAATATACATACCTATATTTTTTCATTTGATTCGTTACTATAGCCCAACAATGTGTTTTTTTAGCCCACCACGCCATAGTGCGGATTTTTTACTTATTAAGGACATACTTATAGCGTAACAAGTTGGTTTTTAGCCCAGACCATATTGCGGATTTTAGTGGTACTAATTTATTATACTGGCAATGGTAAATTTTTGGTAACTGACATCGACTTGACAGTCAGTGAATGCCACTGATGTAAACAAGAAGCAAACAGGACTAAATATTCCGCAAAATTGAAGTAATAATAATAAGGATTGAGCAGCATTTGGTTAATTGACAGATCGCTTACTGAAAATTTATAAATTTATAATGCAAATAAATGACGTATGCACATTATTAGTGGCAGGGCAACTTGTTAAGCTTTGTATCTAAAGTAGTTATGTTTGAGGTAAGTAAATATAGAAACTAATAGAAAAGCTAGCATAACTACACCGCATATCTCTATTCATATCACTCGTGGTCCTCTTGGACCTTAAATAGATTACAGAGCGTAGCGAGGGTTTCAAAGCACGATGCTTAATTAGGTATAATTTTTTTGAATTGAGTTTTTTGAATTTTCTATAAGTTCACCAAATGTTTGTACAGCTGACCAAACAATATAAAAATCAGTCACCAACGTATTAACATTTAAAAGTAAAGGCACCTACTTGCCGTGTATTGGACGAATTGAGTTAATACATTTAATGTAGATTCATATATGTAAATACTAATGTATTTCTATTGACTGTCAATAGACATTTTGGCACTCAGAAGTTATGAAATGAAAGCACCACAATGGGTACTTATTTAGTTCGAATCTTGATTTTTAGTGCAATATTTTAGCAAGTACAGACATTCAAAGATACGATAGATATTCATTAGATAAGATAGAGTCATAGGATACTTTTTTACCCGACTTTGGTAACAAAAAAACAAAAATCTCGGAACATGTTGCCCTTTTAACACTTTCTCTGCGGAACAAATCTTGAGGAACTTTTAACTGGTGCGGTTGAGGTCGAATCAGCCCAAACCTAAGCTCTTTTTCAGTGCGGGTGAGGTCTAATCGACCTCGAATTTCAGTAGGTGTTTAAATCCTCCATAACTTTGCCTATACTCGGACTAGGCATTTTTTTTCATGTGCTCTACATTCGTCAGTAAATGCTTAAAATACCCTTAGCGTCGCCCTTGGTTCTGACTTTTGGTTAAAGAAAAAAAACCTTCAGAATCTTTGAGGCCTTTCAGGTCTCAAAACGCACTAGATTTTATCTAAACCTAGTGAAGAGAATGGCAAATATCGCTAAATTATCGATAAGTGTATTATTGGTTTCCTTGTAACTAGAGTACCTACCTACATGCTTTACTTGGTTAAAAGGTTTGTTTTAATACTCTAAAAGGAACAAATAAATCTTTCGATTATTTAGAACAAACCCGTTGATTTATGACATTCTGTAAACAATATAGTCACATGTACGATAAAAAAACACTTGTCTTCATATTTACTTGTGTAAAGAATATATGGTTCTTTATATAAGTTAATTTCACTATAAGCAATTTTTATAAGTATCAGTATATTTAAGGAAAGTTAAAAGAATGCTTATAGATGTATTAATTTATTATTGAGTAGTAGAATAAGACTTAAACAAAACATTATCATACATTAAAAACATCTGTGGAAACAATGATTTTTAAAAATATAATTAATCAGGCAATGTCGAGCAAAGTGATTATCGTGAAACACACGTGGTTCTGCATCGATAACTGTGGCCGCACTAACGTGAAGCGATCGACTCCCGCGCCGCCCGCGTCCCGCTCAGTGCGGCTTTGAGGTCGCTTTTTTGAGACATTAATAAACCTCAATCCGCACTGAGTGAAAACAAAGTATACCCAGTGCGTTTAAGGCTTATTAAGACCTCAAACGTTTTTCTTGTACCAACGAGTACGGATTTGGAAAACATAAATAAATGTATATTTGACTCTGTCGTACGCCTTATAAGTAAACGGCAGCAGCTCCCGCACAAGAGAGATAACACGAACTTTTAGCCCCGCACCAAGGTAAAGTCGCGATTGAGGCCGATTTGACTCAACCCGCAGTGAACGTGTTAAAGAAAAAAAAAAGAATTTAAAATCATACCAACTATTGTAACTTTTTAAAAAACATGTTAAACCACGTCCTCACGTTTTGTGTGACAAATGAAATCTCCTAAAACACCGGCTCGTAAGACCATACAGTCAAAACATTCCATTTCTGACAGCTATGTTTCATACCATATCACGCCGAGAAGCAACAATGGCAGCTGTGGCAGAGACAATTATTTTGCAGGGTAATAACCGTAACCAAATTTACCCAAAGTAATTGGCACATAAAATACTGGGAAACCGTCCATTAGTGCCGTTTTTATTGGTGCAATGTAGAGCAGTGTGCTTTGTGCAAATTTTTAAGCAAGTAAAAATAATGTCGTACCAGTAAAAACGAATTCAAGGACTTGAATCTTTTGCCGTTTTGAGTCATAAAATCGAGTTGATAGATTTGACGGTAAGTATTAAATATATATGAATACTTACAAAAAAATATCCTTATAGATTTCGAGTCAAATGCTCGTAGCATATGGACTTGAGGAAAATATAAAGATTAAATTTTTGCAGAGCTTCTGCCCTAAAATGTTAGTTATTCTATTCAAGCAAGGATTAATTTTGAACTCTGTTTGTGTTATAGTTATGTATTCCTCGAGCTTTTATTCGAATGATAAAAGTAAAGCCAATTGCCAATTGTCAATTGTCATGCAGTCGCATTAAATATTATTAAACTTTAAGATTGATGTCTGATTATTTGACCATTACTGGTATTTGTTTAGTGATTGCTTCTAATTAATTAAGCCCGGGAATCCTTCCTAATGACTTCCGTTAGTAGCCACACCTATTACCGCCATTACCGGAACAATGCCGTTAATAAAACCCAAGCTTTTAAACAGATTAAAGGGATTAACGTTGCAACATTATTGTTTCGCAATAGGGATAAGACAGTAGTGCGCGGTAGGTATCCGGCTGCGGGATAGGCTGATCAATCATGGAGCCTACCCCTTCTATCCCGCCCCAGCCGCCGCGAAAACAAACGGTTGCCTAGCAGCGGGGCGGGGGCGCCGGCGCGGGGCGCCCACGCGCGCTCCCCACATCACATATGACACACAACTTTACACTTGTCTTGATATACGGACGGACCTAAACATAATAATAGACTTTCTTTTACAAACAACTGCCTAAGAATATTTTGATGGTGATTTATGAGCGTGAAATCATATGAGTATGCGGTATGAGATAGTATCAGGATAAAAAATATCTCGTTTTGGGAACTAGGTAGGTATTAGAGATATAAATGGCCCGTAACTTATTGCTGGGTTGTGATTTGCCGAGGACTTGAACTGGTATCAGTTTGGACCTTATATTTTAGTCATTCAAATAAATGTTGATGATTCAAAGATTTGCGACTTTTCTGTTTGTATTGATATAATACTTAAATAAAATATTGTGTGTGAAAATATCGATAAATTACATTTAATATGAGTAAAAATATTAGACATAGAACTCCTTTGAAGTTGGTTAAAAAGAAGTCGGGATCGGGAGTCAAGTTGTAGCTATAGTCAATAAACTTTATCAGCCGTTCTTTTGTCTTTGATTACATATGTCGTCTCAATTGTGACTTTTATGAATATCAAGAACTACAGATAATTTAAGAAACACTATTGTTCTCTGTTTAAAAATGAGTTGTTATATTTGTAGGTGTAATTGGAGAAAGAAGGGAGAGGTCCTGGCGCGCAGCGGCGGTGATCCATCATCCCTCCACTGACCGCTGCCCCCACCCTCCCCCTTTCTTACTTTTCACTTTCTCTACATATTTTAAGGAGAATCAAACTTTCCCTTCGCCCACTCACTGTATTTTCCCGCCGGAGTTGTAATGGAGTCGCGTTGCGGCCGAGCGCCGAAGGCTCGGCGCCTACGTTTCGCCGACACCGACCGCCGAACTCCCGGATCCCACAAATCTTATCTATCTCGTTACTTGTTCACTTCACGTCTATCTTGATGTAAAAATCTTTTATGTCAAGACTCTAATTCCTTTAGGAACAAACTTTCGCTTTACTCGTGTAACCTTTTGTGTTGCCCTCATGGAAAAAATTTAAAGTTCTGTATTTGTATCGATTTTTATACTTACAATATTGCTTTTCGAGGCAACTTGCTCGGAAAAGTTAGTGCGGGTTAAGAAATTATTAATGGATGAGAGTTAGCAAGTGGGCAGCGGGTGGCGCGAAATGTGGGTTTATTTTATTTATTTTTTAACAAAAGATTTTTTTTTATAATTTTATATAAAATTCTGTTCGTTAAATTATTGGATTATCTTATGTGTTTCATAGTTAGGTATTAAATATGGCAACTTAAGCGACCTTCGACGAGCAGAGAGCGGTTATTCTATCTAATCATTACCATACAAATGCCTAATACCTAAGAATTGTAACTGTACCTATAGCTTGTACAGGGTCACATTAAAGTTGGTATGGTTAGGTTGCAAGTTGCAACGAATTGGCATGATTCAGCGAAAACTCAGATGAGGGTATTGTACAGCATCGCAGTGTCTATAATAAATGAACGCGAGCGGGGGACGCTGACCAATGGCAGCCCCTCCCTCAATCAATATGATGGACTCGCCCGCGAGGGGACGATCGCTCACTGATTTTTTCCCTCGCTGACAGGGCTCGGGAGGACGCGTTTTTGCGCCCTCCGTGCAGTCCACACGAGAAGGGAGCTAGCAATTAATAAGTGCGCGCGGTGGCCGGCCGCGATGTGTCGCGGACGCGGGCCGGGGCCTGCCGGCCGCCCGCTCCGACCCGTCGATATCTCCCGCCGAACACTCCTTTTTCTTGTTTACTTGATAAGCTTTTATTGTTTTCGTTTCCCTACGCTGTAAATATCAGATGCTTTGTACCGGCGCACTCGTAATTCCAGCTTTTATTACTTTCCTCGAATTGATAAACATACATTAAGATATTCTCTTCGTCTCCTTATATTATTTATTCATAAGAAATTTCTCTTTCATCAAAAGTAATTAAAAAGCAATTAGACTAGATTGCTTAAAATTTATACACAGTCAAAGAGAATCTCTCGAAAACATCTCGCAGTTTCAAACGTCGAAATCTTAATCTAAGTTTAAAAATTTCTCCGAGAATCGGCAAATTTTGCACTAAGTCATTAAAGTATAAAACTTCGGTCATTCCGCTGGCGTTGCTTAAAAGCCTTTTTAGGCGCAGAAAAGTAATCTTTCATTAGGGCGGGGTGGAGCTAAAACGGAAGTTCTCTTTGAAAGGAAAATTACACTTCGGATGTGCCAGCGTGCCGTTCAGGGGAGATGGATTTTAATTACGTCAAACAAAGTTGGCAAAGTGAAAGTTTGTCGGATAGGTATCCTCGAGGCTCGGCGCGTGGAGGTCGTATCAATCAAGCGGGCTCGTTACAACTCGCTAATGACGCGCACTCCGCGGGTTCATTTGGACGCGGCTCGCGCTCGTTACAGGCGAGCCAAACTCGGCGCCGGCAAACTTCACACTTCGCCGAATTAGCCGTCTTAATGACTACGAATCATGTATCTGTACGCATCGTCGGCAAGCCTACGAAAAATTGTGCTCAGGTCCCAGTAATAACTTATCTTAATTAAGTGGCGTTTTGTAAAATGTTGGTGGCTATCAGGTTGTGCGTGGCCGCGAATGGCGGCTGCGATAAATCAGACGCGCCCGGTGTCGCGCACTATGGAAATGGAATGGTATTGCTTCGCGGCGTTAATCAGAGTTCAGTCGCCATTAATTTGATTAGGGTTACCGCTGGGCGTGGGCCTATCAATCCGCGCATTACCATGGACGAGGGCCGTGTCGCGCGATAACAATAATTTAACGGCGATTTAGTGGTTAATGCGCGGTGTTAATAGATGTTAACAGGTATGGTCGGAGATAAGATTGGGAAGTAAATGGAATACTCAGTAGGAAGCACGGAAGCAGTAAGATACATGATATGATTAAAATTACAATGGTAACGTAAATTTGTGGGATCCATTTTTACGTATTCCTATCTTATTACATGGCCTTTTCATTCATAATATGCACTTTAGTCTTTAAACATATTTATTAAAATGAATAAGTTATATTTTTCACTGTAGTAAGCTGTTTTGAATGGTGTGGAGTAAGTGACCTCGTAGTTGTAGGCAGCAAAAAAATGAAATTTTCCTTTACCATTTGTAACCTTTGGCATCTGGGAACTTAATGACACTTTCTTTATTTTTTTAAATATTTATTTAATTAAATCTGGTCTTAAGCGCATTTAATAAAGATTAACCTAAGTTAGCCTATTCGAATAATTCAGAGATTTTCTAAATTTGCACTTTCTAAGGGGAAGTTATCCTGTAGTGACAACCCTGGCCACGATTATAGCTCCGACCGATTCGTGCTGAGCACTTTTAGGTCAATTAGACAGCGCGGGCTCGTCCGCTGACTAATCAGGGCCGCGCCAAAGTTTATGCCGTGTTAATTTGACTAATGTGCCGCGTATAGCGCGCGGATTACACCCGCGATCAACCACAGGACAGGTACTATCCGGCTGAGTTAAGTATGCACCTTGTTTCTATGATATCGCATACAGAAGAGGTTTACATGTGGTTTGACTGAGTAGTACTACACTGACTGTTATTATTACACGACAGTGCTCATTCACTCCCAATCCCAACGGTCGGCCTATCTGATGTCATTGCATGGTTTTATGGAGGTTCCTACGGTATAACACATAAATTGAATCCATTGTTTTAACTATAAGTGAACAACTATAATAGGTAAGATTACTGTTGAAATATGGTGTTATGTTTGGATTCTAAATTTTCCTTTTGAATGTCCCTTTGTATATTGTGAACTTTCAGAGCATTACGTATGGTAATACTAGAAATATGTCATTCATTCATAATTTAAGAGCTTCGCTCTTGTCGGTGGAGTAATCGCCACTCTTCCGTATCTCTTGATAGTGTTTTGGTCTCCTGATACGACATAGTGCCCACTTTCTCTTTCACTTGACTAAAAAACGTAATTCTTGGTCTTCCTCTGCCTCTTTTCCCATCCACTTTGCCTTCCAGGATGTTCACAAAGAAAGCATCATGTCGCATCAGGTGTCCAATCATCCGTCCTCTTCTATTTTGGATGGTTTTCAGTAAACAACGGCCTTCCTTTACCATACTCAAAACCTCTTCATTGGTTTTCTTTTCCGTCCAGCTAATACTTTCCATTCGCCTCCAACACCACATCTCAAACGCTTCCAGCTTTTCTCTATCCCTTTGTGTCAGTGTCCATGTCTCACCACCATATAAAGCTATACTCCAAATGTACACCTTGATTAACTGTTTTTTAGCTTTTTTAGACATCTTTCCTTTAAGCAGATGTTTCTTGCTGTTAAAGGCTTTTTTGGCCATTGCAATCCTCTGTATAATATCGTCGGTGCATCTGGAGTCACTTGTTATCAAACTACCCAAATATTTAAATCTAGTGACCTGTTCTATTGTATTACCTTGAAGTTTAATTGATAATTGTGCTGGCGTGTGTTTCGATATAGTCATGGTTTTGGTTTTACTACTATTTATTTTAAGTCCAAATTCATTGAAGATGATATCCATTTGACTAACTAATTCCTGTAACTGGTTACTGTTTTCAGCTAACGCTGCTATGTCGTCTGCAAATCTAATGAATTGTATATTACACCCGTTAAATTTAACTCCCCCCAAATCGGAATCTACTTTTCTAATGGCTTGCTCTATAAACAAATTAAAAATAAGTGGTGAGAGTGGATACCCCTGTCTTAGTCCTCGTCTAATCTTGGCTTTTCCTTTTTCATCTCCCACTTCAATGACAGTCTCCTGGTTTCTATAAAGTTCGTATATGATCTTCCTATCCCTATAATCTACTCCAGCTGCACTCAGGATTTCCATCATCATCTTCCAGTTCACTCTATCAAAAGCCTTTTCCAAATCAATAAATGCAATGTGTGTGTCTAGGTTTAGTTCTAATCTTCGATCTGCTATTAATCTAAGGGCCAATATTGCTTCCCTAGTCCCTTTGTTCTGTCTAAAACCGTATTGATCTGGTCCAAGTTGTTTTTCCACAATGGGTCTCAGTCTATTTTGAACTATTTTTAGAATGATTTTAGATGCTTGCGAGATAGTCGCGAGTAGTCATTAGCATTACCGAAACATACGAACGTAATGCATGAAAATTAAATCCATACTAATATTATAAATGCGAAAGTGTGTCTGTCTGTTACCTCTTTACGCTTAAACCGCTGAATCGATTTTGATGAAATTTGGCATGGAGATAGTTTAAGATCCGAGGAAGGACATAGGATAGTTTTCATCCTGGAAATTATCCCTAAAAAGATTGAAAAGTGAGTAAGTAATTCATGATGACATTGATGACCCTGTAGGAAATGTAATGATTAGACTAAAAGCACAATTGCTCTTACATTTGCTTAGGCGCTTTTAATAATCCCTTTTATTAATTAAGGTGATTAGGTGGATATCTATCGTGTTGTACGAGGTTGCTTCCATACTTCCAAGTTCCACGCGGACGTAGTCGCGGGCAAAAGCTAGTACTTTATAATTCAGCTTCACGTAAGGATCGCTATACATCCACCGGTCGTGCATGCCTTCAAGCATAGCAAGGGTCTGTTGGAGTGTCAGACGAAGATTTTTAACCTAGGTGAGTTGCTAGTGCTGACATTGACATCTGCACTGAACTGTAGTTGCTTTCTGTAGGATTCGATCACGTTGCTACAAGAGTGTTAAAGACCTGTGCTGATAGTCTAGCTCCGATCCTAACCCACCTGATAAATTTATCTTTTCTACAGGGTACTTTTCCAGATCGTTTAAAACGATCAATCGTTAAACCCCTTTATAAAAAAGGGGAGAAACAAAACCTACATAATTATCGTCCAATAACTTTAGTACCAGTTCTTTCAAAAGTTTTTGAAATAGCTTTTCTGACCAGACTTTCGCAATTCTTAGATAAACACAAAGTCATCACAAGAGAGCAATGTGGATTCCAGAAGCAAAAAACCACTACAGATGCCGCCTTCTCACTCGTACAAAGCATAACGCAAAATATTGACAAAAAGGTCTCGGTAGTAGGAACGTTTTTTGATATGTCAAAGGCGTTTGACTTTGTTGACCATAAAATACTACTCCGTAAATGTGAGAATTATGGCATCAGAGGAAATGCTCTGGAGTGGGTAGATAGCTACTTAAGAAATCGTCTGCAGTGTGTGCAAATAGATAGAATAGGGAAAAACAACGAAAATTTGACCTACTGCTCAGGTTATAGACATAATAAATGTGGAGTCCCACAAGGGAGTGTTCTGGGCCCGCTATTGTTTTTGATATATATCAATGACCTTCCAAAAGAGATACCATACCCTATGTCACTATTTGCAGACGATATAGCCGTCATCATACCAAATAAAGATAAGACACCCACATACGAGCGTAAAATTAACGATACTATAGAGTCTATAGACGCGTGGCTACATAAAAATAATTTACATGTTAATGTGACAAAGACGTGTTATATTCAGTTTTTGAACCACAAAATGCATAAGCTGGACCTTAGGATACTATGTCAACACCATGTACTTACACAGGTGAATGAAACCATTTTTTTAGGTATTACGTTAGACCAACACTGCTCCTGGAAGCCGCATATAAAAGTAACCTGTAATAAGTTGGAACGATTTGTTTACGCTCTAAAACAATTGAGACTGGTTGCAGGAGAAGAAAATGCTCTGCTTGCATACCATGGCTACGTAACATCAGTTTTAAGATATGGTTTATTAATATGGGGCAATTCAACAGACATAAACAAGGCTTTTTTTATACAAAAAAAAATGTTTAAGAGCGATTTGTGGAATAGGGCCTAGAGTGTCTTGCAGACATTTTTCCAAAAACTAGGGCTGCTAACATTGACTGCGTTATATGTCCTTGAGGTTGCATCACATGTGCGGAAAAATTCATCTTCATTTACCCTGCTAAAATCGAACAAAAAGCTTAGGGAAAGAGATAAATACAAGTTAAAAATGCCTCCATACTCAACTGCATTGCATAAAAACAACAGTTATGTCATGAGTATTATTGTATATAACAAGATACCACAAGAACTACGCCAACTACATGATAACTTATTCATGGCAAAGCTAAGGAAATGGTTGATAGAAAAATGTTTTTATACGATAAGAGAATTCTTTGAATGTAATGAGTAATAATTTGATAGACATTTGTTGATGTAATAATGAACTTGAATAATATAAATAATATATGTATGACAGGTGAATACTAATATAGTGTTAAATAGATAGACCGTAGAATTATAAGAATAACTTGACATTATCTTTATTTTATTGTTTATCTGAAATATCAATTCAATTATTGTTATTGTTATAATATGCAAGCGTACCTAATGTAATAAATAATTGTGAAAATTTATAATTTGCATGCCATAATCGGTTAAACATGTGAAACAAACAATTATAATTGTTATAATGACCATCTACATTGTACTTACCATGTTTATGCAAATAAATATATTATTATTATCTCCTTTATTCATTTAAAATCTTAAGAGTCCGCAGCAAGCTCGATTCTTCATACAAACGTAGTTTTGTCCTTATTTTAATATAACATGTCACATTATCATGAAATTCTCTAAATATAATGAGATAAGATATATCTAGGGCTAAAACTAGTTTATGACTCTTGAAATGTTAATAGAAAGAAAATAGAGCGAGTACAAGTTTTGCATTTTTAGACCCCAGAAAGTTGTTCAGTTTGGCGGCATACTACGACCAAAATATAGTTTAGATTGAAGTCAAAACCTATTTCCGGTGTCGATTAAACTATGCAGTTTGATAAGAAAAAAGATTTATCAAAATTGATCTGGTAGTTTTAAAATGAGAGCGTAACTACGAAAACCTTAAAATAAATTACAAAAAATTGTTGCGAAACTGCAGCGAATTACTCTAGCGCGGGGAACGGTCCGGGGGGGCGGCGGTAAGCACCGCCCGCCGCTAGCGCGCTCTCGCTTTACTGCTAGCGCCCTGTCTTCCTCTAGGTGAAACAACAACATTTTAAAGCGTAAGCGCGCGATCTCAACGCGGAGTTGAGCGGACCTTGCTGCGGACTCTTAAGTTAGGTTTTTTACAATAAAGTTATATCAAAAGTAAAATACAATAAAGAAATTACAAAATATATAAACACATTATAAAAAACCGAACCTAGGGTGCCGCCGGCAGCGGGGCAGGGCCCAGGCTACCGGTGGTTAGGGCTGCAGAGAGAGGAACCTCCTGACGATGCGCGCCGTGTCCAGGAGTACCGCCTTTTGTATCTGGCCCTTGATCCAGCCATCTAGCGAGAGTCACTTAAGATGTTTGTCGAGACTCTTCGCTATAAGATTATTATTATTATTATTTCATAAGTGACTTCTGCTAAAGAATACCGAAAATGCAACGGAGAGACTTTATGAATTGCTTTATTATCAGAGTTTCCTTGCGAGATCGAATTAGAAAGCAGGATGAGCAGGACATGAATTGAATTGACGTTGGTAATGCGTTAAATCGTAAGCGGCTTGCAGTCGCAGTCTGTACGATCTACTTAAGTTGAGTTGAAAACTAATACAATGCACAATATAAGCGGGTTGCGTGTTTCCAAAGATACTGTTTTGTAAGTGATTAAAGTGTAAAGTGTAGGATGCGCCGTCGCATTAATCCGCGCCGTGTCGTGTCCGGCGGCAATTAGGTCGCGCTACTTAACCAATTAGAGGTGAAACAATCGCCCCCATCGCCCGCTGTGTGAATACGCCCCTATCACGGAACTCGCGCTTTTTCTACCACTTTATGATACTTTAAAACTCTCATTACATATTATTTACAAAAAATAAAACGCGTTGCCATAATGCGGACGCTCATATACGGGACAATTTTATTTCCTATTGTTGTTGGGTTGTGACGCGTCGCCTTACATAATTCATCGCAGTTTACGTAGCCAGGCGTTTGGTAACAATTTTACTTTGACCAATTTAGTCCAGTTTTGACAAATTAAAGTAGTTTTGGGAAATAATAATACCCCGTTTATTACAGAGTTGTTACATTAATTTGGTTTTCGTGGTTGAAACTTTGTGTAACTCTACTATTAGGTACCTGTACCTATGAATATATTATCAGTTTAATAAGTCTATTAGACTATTGCTTTCCGTTAAATAGGTAGTTTGAAAATTTGATGTAGGAGACATATTTATACCAACAAGTTGGTTTTTAGCCAAGACCATATTGCGGATTTTAGTGGTAGGTACTAATTTATTTTACTGGCAACGACACATTTTTGGTAACTGACGTTGAAAATCAGTGTTTGTCATTGATGTAAACAAAGAGGGAACAAGACTAAATATTTCGCAAAATTCAAGTAATTATAATATTATTATTAATCAAGTAGTAATTTTTCGCATAATAAAGCAAAACTATCCATATTTTTTTCATTAAAATTCAGTATTTATTTCGAAGATTAATGATAAAAACTTTGTTCTTTGCGTAAAAATATAATTCATAAAATTGGAAAAAAATACATCTCATACACTTTGCCGCTGACTTGAAAGGCATAACATGAATAAATAATAGATAAATAAATAATAAATATGTAAAAAAATTAACATGAAATTTCTTAAATTAATTATAAAAAAGGTCGCCAAAGAGGCGGGAACATTCCCCCTTGAAGCTCTTGGCTTCAAACTCCTAGTGGGACGATCTTTGTGACAGGACGTCTGCAGGATCCAGACCCAGTGAAGATGTCCACCACTCGGATGATGCCATCTTGGCCTGGATGTACGGCGGTGACTCTGCCGATCTTCCACTTCATAGGCGGCATGAAGTCTTCCTTGATTATGACCAGAGCACTAACATCAATAGATGGGCTTCTTCGCTTCCATTTTGTCCTTTCTTGCTTCGGTTTCTCGCTGTGCTGCTTAGTAGATTTAACACTAGCTTCCCAAATACCATCGAATTGAGGAGAATGGGGAGGTGTGAAATGAAATTGGATGCCATCGTTTGAAAAATTATCCGATAACTTGCCTTTGATTTCATTCCACCCACCAACGAAATTGGAACCATTGTCACAGTGAATATGAGATGGTTTTCCACGACGAGCAATAATTCTTTTGAGCGTTAAAATTAACGTAGCACTTGACATATCGGTAGCTAATTCTAAGTGGATTGATTTGGTTGCAAAGCAAACAAATAGGCAAATGTAGGCTTTAACGTGTTTCGCGCCACGACCTTTCTTAGTACTAATCATAATTGGACCGGCGTAGTCAATTCCAGTCAAGTTGAATGGGACCGACGCTTCAACTCTTGAAGCAGGTAAGTTTATACGATTAAAATAATCTATACGAGCAGCTACCCTCCAGCATGTAATACATTTATGAACAATAGAACGAGCTAAATTTCTACCCCCAATCGGCCAATATCTTTGACGTACGCTAGCGAGTAATAATTGAGGACCAGCGTGCATCGATTTTATATGCTGATCTTCAAAGATCCTTATTGTTAGTACATCGCGTTTGGGTAAAACTATTGGATGCTTGACATTGAAGCTTGCATTTGATTTTGATAATCTGCCCCGTATCCGAATAATTCCCATTCAACATAAAAACGGCTGTAGCTTAGCAAAAGAACTCTTTTGTGGAAATTCTTTATTTGACTGTATTATCTCTATTTCCTTCGAAAAATGTTTTGCTTGAACACCTTTGATTAATTTAGTCAAATCCTGATTACGTTCATCACACGATAAAGGTTCATTGAGAGGACGCACTAATGACCGAGTCTTTGTATTAAAAATAAATCCCATTATATATGCTAATCCAGCATCGCATCAGCATCGTCCAGGAGACGATGGTGTTACTACCGAGGCCCTTAAGGTAGGAAAGAGAACACTACTACCTCATCTTACACATTTATTCAATACCATACTTTACACCGGCCAGCTACCCAATAATAATTTTTGTCATTCCAACATAATACTACTGCATAAAAAGGGACAAAGCTGAAATTTCAAATTATAGGCCATTTAGTTTAATATCCCATATCTACAAATTATTTATCAAAGTAATAGAAAATAGAATTGCTCCACTGCTGGATAAACACCAACCGCCTGAACAGGCTGGATTTCGACCCGGATTCGCCACTACCGATCACCTCCACACCCTCAACCAAATTATGGAAAAATCCAGCGAGTTCAACCAACGACTGTATCTTGCTTTTGTCGACTACAGCAAGGCATTTGATAGTGTGAAGCACTCTGCTATACTTTCCGCCATGCAAAAGCAAGATATAGATAGCGCGTATATAGGACTCGTTGAAAAGATATACAAAAACAGCACAGCTAGCATTAAACTGCATGCTCCTGGCCCCGTATTCCAAATCGGGAAAGGTGTCAAACAGGGCGACCCGCTGTCTCCAAAATTGTTCACCAGCTGCCTACAGGAAATTTTCAAAAACTTGGCGGTCTCGTGGGAGAAGATGGGCATTGACGTCAGCGGCAAAAGGTTAACAAACCTACGTTTCGCTGACGACATTGTTCTATTTTCCCACACGGCATCTCAACTACAGCAAATGCTTCAAGACCTTAGCACGGCGAGCTTGGAGTTTGGTCTCACAATGAATAGAGCAAAAACACAGTTGATGACCAATAGTGCAAAACGTAGGGTCGAGGTAGATGGGCAAGAAATACAATATGTCGACGAGTACGTCTACTTGGGCCAGATAGCTTCCTTCGAAAACAGGCAGTGCAAGGAAATCGATAGGCGTATCGACCACGCCTGGAAGAGCTTTTGGTCCATGAAAGCACTAATGAAGGGCAACCTTCCTCTTTCGCTAAAACGAAAACTCGTCGATATGTGTATTCTTCCCGTTCTAACCTACGGAGCACAAGTTTGGTCATTGACTGAAGCTCAAAAGACCAGGCTCAAGGTTTGCCAAAGAGCGATGGAACGTAGCATATTAGGTGTTCGTAGACAAGACCGTATAAGAAACACCGAACTGCGTTCCAAAACACGCGTTGTAGACGTAGGTGCCAAGACCGCAAAGTTGAAGTGGGACTGGGCTGGACATGTGTGCCGCATGCACCCGGAACGATGGGCCAGAATAATCACCGACTGGACACCACAAGGTTACCGGAGCAGAGGCAGACCGAAAAGAAGATGGCGGGATGACCTGGATGAATTTAGTTACGAGTGGAGGGAGCATGCAGCCAATAGAGACGAGTGGCGCAAGAGAGGGGAGGCCTTTTCCCAGCAGTGGGACACAAATATAGGCTAGGAAAAAAAAAAAAATATATGCTAATACTCGTTTCATCTTGGTCAACGTAGAACATCGATCAAGTATTGTATCGACCATGTCGTTTTGAGGATTGACGCCATTAGAAAAAATTCGCTGTTAGGGCAGTTCGACAGGATTGATGCACTCATGTCTATGCCACGTCTGTTCTTCAGACATCAAAAACGCGGGCCCGTGCTACCATAACTTGTATTTTTCAATTGTAACAGCTCTAATGCCGGGTTTGCTTCACTGGCAACATATCTCCATGTAAAAGGAGCAGTAGCTTCTTTTATCTTTGATATTACTTACAGACGTCTTTAAATTGTTCGGCTGCGTTCCTAACCAACCAAAGAGAATAGATGAGTGGCGCCAGAACTAGAATTTACCAATGGTAAGCCGTAGAGATTTCTGAATCTTTTGACAAAGTCGAGATGCTACCAACGCACCGCAAAGTTCGAGTCGTGGCAACGTTGTTGATTTCAATTGTGATACTTTAGCCTTTGCACATAGTAAATGAGATTGGACTGTATCATTCGAGTCAATTGATCTGTCGTACGCACAAGCTCCATACGACATTCAGATGCATCGCAAAATATGTGTATTTCTACTACCCGTGGCATATTAAGCAATACATGTCTGGAAATTGCAATTGAATTGAGATGATTTAGTGTCTCAACAATTTGTTTTCAGTCATTTGCAATATCGCTTGGAACTGTATCATCCCAGTCCAGCTTCTGGAGCCATAATTTTTGCGTTGCAATAGCACCTTGGTTTGAATGACCGTAGGTGACACTAAACCCAAAGGATCTAATATTTGTGAGATCGTTGAAGTTCTAAGCAACTAGATAGCAATTGAGAGTTAACTGCCTTGGAAATTCTCGTAGCTTCCTCTACTGACTCTGCTCCAGACAACAAGTCGTCAACATAGAAGTCGTGCTCAATATTGTACCGATCAAGCGGTCCTTGCATTCGTTCGCAAGTTGCTTCAGACATCTGATCGCTAAATATGGAGCTGAAGAAGTACCATGGGAGACGGTATTTAACTGAAATATTGCATAGGGTTCGTTCTTGTTCTCACGCCAGATAATTTGCTGCACTGGTATCTGCTCAGGACGCAGGAAAACCTGTCTATGCATCTTGTCAGGCCGAGATCACTATTGCATGTTGTCTAAATCTCAGCAAAATTGCAAGAATGTCATCTTGAATATAAAGTCCAATCAGCTGAATGTCGTTCTAAGATAAACCCACTAGACGTTTTGGCAGATGCATCGAAAACGACTCTTAGTATTAGTAGTAGTCGTAAGGCTGTCATCTCTGATTACCGCATAGTGTGGTAAATAGTACTCCATGACTTTGTTATCTGTTGTCGTTGTCACCTTTGACATGTGACCCATGCTTTCATATTCATGTATGAATTCCTTATAAGAGTCGAAATGCTAGGGATTTCCATAGAGTTTTCTTTCTAGCGATAGAAACCTTCTTTCAGCCATTGAGATAGAATCTCGCATGGTTGATTGGCGTTGAATAGCGCCTTGACATAATTATTGATCAATAACCTATTGTTATCAAAGCGTTCGACAAGAGTATCCTATGCAATAGAATAGTTGCTCGTTGTGAGCTCAAGTGAGCCTATCAAGTTTGATGCGTTACCTTCCAAACTGGCTCGTAAATAATGGAATTTGCTTATGTCATTTCGATAATTATTGTTGTGCTTGTGCACCAGCGAGATGAAGGTGTCTCTAAAATGAAGGCAATTATGAAAGGTTCCGTCAAACTTCGGAAGAGATATCGTTGGCAGCTTCTAACATTTGAAGAACCACCATGATGAACGTCAGAGCAAGCATTGGCCCCCTGATTGCACCTCACCACAGACTGGAACTGGCTACCCTCCCGAGGGAGCTTAACCGCGCGCGCCTAGAACGAGCTAATAACGCCCTAGCTTGTGCCATTGCATTTAAATAATTAGTTTCAAAATTTTCCCGATCGACATATTGCTCTTCGGGATCCTCGCACAAACACTCAATTTGTAATTGAACATCAAACTACAATGACAATGATTCCATTTTCGCGACTCGTAACTCTAGTTCCTCACGCTCCGCATCTGGCAATAATGTTTCCGAAGGATATCTAGAAACATTATTTTGAAATATTGTGTCGCGCTTTAATAGAACCACGTTTGCGTATAAAATTTTGAAGTTCAATATTATTTGACGGCTTTAAATTCGATGTAGCCATTTTGATTCGGAAACTTGAAACAAAACTGAATTATGAATTTTAAATTTAAAATGTCAAAAAATATATTTTAAGAATTGCAAATATTTAATTTAAAACCGATTTAAAATTTTGCCCGAATGTAGTAAATATGAAAAATAAATATTGTTTAAAATTACGAAAACGTATTTGCAGACCGTATGCAATGGTGATGAAAATAATGATATCTTTTGACTCGTTCCTTATTCCGTCGTAGACCAACCACACTGCAGAACTTCCTCGACCAGCTGGTTAGGTTGGCTTTGCGTGGCGTTTGATGGGTATTCCATACGAATTGCAATTGACTTCTTACTTTTCAAGAATATCCATACCGATCCATAGGTTGCTGTTGTTATCCGTCTCGAAGGACCAAACTTATGGTTGCATAATGATGAAAAACTTTGTTTTTTGCGTAAAAATATAATTAATAAAATTGGAAAAAAATACATCACATAGACTTTGCCGTTGACTTGACAGGCATAACATTGACAGAAAAGAAGAAAAGAAATCGAACATAATACATGACATTTCTTAAATAAATTATAAAAAAGGTCGCCAAAGAGGCGGGAACAAGCAGCATTCCGGTAAACAATTTTGAATTCGGTCGATGCGATATCGCTAATGACATATTGATAATGCATAATATATAATAACGTATGCACATTATTGCCATATGAAAGCTGTTTGTAGAGCTACTATCCCAGGGCAAACCGGAGCTTGTTAGGCTATACTGCTTGTCTTCCATTGCCTTCAATATTACCAAGTATGAAAACTGTCACACGCTAGAAATTGAATTTACTGCGTGTTAATAATGCTGACTTCATGTTAATAGGAATCCGTTTCAAACAACATGAAAGTAATCATAATAAAATACATCTCGCCAACGGCACTGAGTGATAATTTGTAAATATATGTTCACAAATTGTTGGTACAGTTGTGCAAACAAGTGCGTTAAATATATATGTTATATAGGAACAACATTAGTGGCTGTAATACCTCGAAGTGTACGTTTACCTTCGAATGTTAATCCCAATATTTCCAATTGTATGAAACAAATTTATAATCTGCCCTCCCACACATCGACTTAATTTTTTTTACGACAATTTATTGTACCTATTTGTATTGTATCCACTTTACTGAATAAATTATAATTTATTTAACACACTCTAAACATGTAGGTATCCACAGAGAGCTTCAGGAAATAAGATATTATGTTGAATGTTCAATAGTCTCACATAATTGGATATGGAAAGACAGAAATAAACAACCTAAATGAACACTGGATTACAGTACAGAAAGGATACCTGTATACTATGTGATACTGTATCCGGACGAACTCAAGCCGCTTAAGGCACAGCTAGGTTTATACCTAGTTTAGGGGTCGAAGCTCGATCACCTTACTTTGTGTTTCTTGTACAAACCTATAAGAATTTGTAAGTCTTTTAATGTAACACATTCATGTACAATAAATGTTTTTATTATTATTATATTATTTGTTTCTCATTTTTTTGAGTCACGGGCTCATACGGCCCGGTCTTTTGGAAGGCTTGCGTGGGGATATGGATCACGGAACACGTAGAGGCCCCGTGGAGAAATTTACTGTGGCTGTAGCCCTGATGGAACCCGTTCCTGATCATATCAATAAGATTATACATCCATGAACAGATCCCAGCAGGTGGTTGAACTGTTGCATTGATATGAAAATGAAACCGGGCTACTAAAATGGAGTTTAATGTTATTATTATTCTATTTTATTATAGAGCAATACATATATTATACAGAATAAAAAAATAAAATGATATTTCGTATTGATATTGCGTATATACACCATTATAATACTTAATTTTTTAATTAATTCGATGCATAATTCGATAACAACATTATCTTTGACATTTTTGTATCCAATTGTACTAATAAAAACATAGACAGTTGTCTTCAATTGAGCGGGTAGAGGGCGAGGCATTAATTCGTTTGTGGGCGACGCGATGCGGGAGCATTTTGTGATACCGGCTCGTTTGCATTCACTATCGTCATATTATTTATATCCTGCACATTACGACTGTTGGTTACGCTCAAACGGCGGGACAGTACACCCAGTTTATAATACTTGTCCGTCAATCTCCTTTATTATTATATGAGTGATGGCTGGCTGAGATATTAAATACAAACTCACACAGACGCACTTCCTGATTTAGATTCACGCTTAAGAGGCATCAAGTTTTAATAAAGTTGAAGCTCCGCCTCTACGTGTGATTGGCTGGTTAACCCTTCCACCGCGAAAGGGTTATTATTAGATCCCAGCGCGCCGCGCTCGCGCCGCCTCGTTGCTGCCGTCTTTTACGTTTTTTACCAGCACCGGTTATGTATTTTTTACCCTCACGCCGCGCATTTTGATTGGGTGAAAGGGTTATAAATAAATCTGACGCGCGGAGAGGCAGGGCCAAATGTCAATTTGAAAGGGTTGAACCCGTTTTATTGTTGTGCGCACAATATATAAGGGACCTTTTAATTGGGGTTAAGAGTATATAATATCAACCCGATCTCAACGAGGACCGTAGCATATAGCCATTTACAATAGCGTATGTTTAATATCTCAATCCTATCGCAATATTCACGCGCGTAGCGAATTTGCGCAGATCTGTTAAGCTCGTGTTTGTAGAGGGTTAGCGTTAAGCTCATGACATTTAAATTTAACTTTTGTTGCTTTAGGTTTATGCGAGTGTCGGTAATAAAGCAGGCCGGCGGCAGGAGAGCTGACGTGCCGGTTTCAACTACACGGGGATTATGGCACGTCACCTTGCTCGTTAAATTTACGCTCGAGCCTGTCAGCGCGGTTTACTAACGTTCATCTGCACATCTCTATTCAAACTGATTACGCTTGCGTTACTAACGCAATATAATCTTTGACAAATTATCGTCGATTTTCGGTTCTTATTTTTATATTATATTTTTATGGCTACAGTCGGTGTTGGCAAAGCTTTTACACTACATTTTATGAGTTTTCTCGATTTTTTAAGTTTTGCAAAAAGGATTGGCTTCACAAACGTTAGAGCGTAATTATCTTCCAAATCTTTGTAAAAGATGAAAGATATCATGCATACCGTCGCTACCTACACAGATAATTGAATACCCAAACAACCCTAATATTTTAAAGCTTCCATCTCGGTGTCTGACATATTTTGCGGCGGCTCCATAAATTATCTATTAGCCGAACATCACTTGACACGGCCACAATGGGCGAATAACTTTTGTGCAAGCGGTGTAAGTCGTCACAAAGAGTTCGAGCGTAGGTAGAACCCTTCTCCACCTGCATTCCCACGATGCAATAGAAAGTGCAACTCGTGTGGCAGATATTGAAAAAGTTTGCGCAAATAAAATTTCTGTCAAACATTTATTTTTACCGAATGGGTCCAATTTGACTAGCATGTCGATGCGTGCGTGGGAATGGGCGGGTGAAAGCCAGTAGGTACCTAACGTCGGGCCATTTCACCGGTGTTTGGGGTTTTTATGGAGAACATCAGAATGTTACTGTTACTATTAAATTTAAATTGAACACAGATTAGTATGATATTAAATTATGGTTAATTTGTGTAAGTAATTAATTACAAGTTAAATATGCACCTAATATAAATTTGTACAAGTAAAGTCAAATATGTTTCATATTTAGTGATATGACTGAAGATGTGAAGAAAGGATATAAATTCGTTTCCGCTTTTTATTACCTACTTTCTTTTATTTGTTCTAATCTCTACGAGATTAAGACAAAGGCATTTTATTTTGCGACAATCTTTACAAGATAAGCTTTCAAGGAAACGGAGAGCTAGGAATAAAATTGCAACTGTACTAAATCGAAATAGAAATTCATACATGAAACCCGATCTTGAAGCTACCGATCTTGAATCTTCCTAGATTCGAAAGTTTTCATGGGACAATCTTGTTAATTATTATACATAGGTATATTGACGTGGGGATTATATCGGTCGGGCAGTTGACACTAACATATATCTATTACCTACTGGACGGTAGTCGACTATTTGGTACATGTAATATGGTGAGCTTAGTTCAAACATATACAAACCAGTTGGTTCCTTATGGAATTAAAAAAAAAGCGACGTTTGGGCGGTTACTAGCAACGTTCACGGCCTGCTCGCCCGCACAAATAGACGCGACATCGACAGCACCAATAATTTAATCGACATACATATAAGTTTACAGTCCGTGAGCTCTCGGATTGCCATTCAGGATGGGATGAAAATTGAGCGGATCTTATCTGGATGACGTAAGAGCGAGCGAGACAGTTATAAAACACGAATCGGCAGCTCATACTTAGTACAAGTACTTGTACTTACTTATGCATGTAGGTACAATGATAGCGAACTTGTAGATTTTACAGATACCAAACCCCTATTGCATATAACGCCGAAATTTTGTGACATCATTGAAACCGAAGCTTCATAAAAACGCGTTCCAGATTAATCCTTACCCATTGCGCATCCATTCACAACATTTACATAGAAATGTTTGAAAGACTGTAATTCGAGCACAATGAGATATCACATGATCTGTCGGTGAAAAAAAAGAAAGGGCCAAGTTCTCACGTGTTCCTACTTAAAATTTGCTGCAGTGCGTTGGCAATCACGCGCATCGGATGCACAAAAACGGAGGTCAGTGGGAGCGGTGAAACTGGGCCGCTCGGATTGCATCGCGACCCTTTCACTCTCGACTCGTACCTGCGCTTTTTACACTGTTCCCGGAATCGCCGGAGCAGCGCCCCGCCCGCGCAATGCGATTCTCAAACTGTCGGGAAACAGGAATCAATAATTTGGCAGTATTAGCTACTACTCGTACAGGGACGTAATCAGGACTAGACCACTTTGGATTCGTTAGCCATGCGCACACATTGCCCCTGCCCTGCCAGTGTACCTGCATGACTTGATTTGTGATGCTGATGTTATCTGAATTGTAAGAAATCTCCCATTAGGCTTAGATTTATACCACTATAACTGGTAAAACTAAATGAATGTTGTGACTTTTGAGCACCAGCTAAGACGTCGTGCTTATGATGTCTTCACATAGAAATATTCCGAATAATTAACAGTTTGTGAACCACTGTGTGTTGGGCCAATGCGCTCAATATTTCGCAAATTCTTCTTTTACGAAAGGTCCTTAAAATAAATCAAATGTATATGGGATAGTCACAAAAAAGAGGGTTAATTACTCGGCCTCGGACTGCTTCCATGAAAGGATGGATCTTTTATGGAGTTTTCGCATTAAACGATAGGGTATGCAACACGATATGCAACTATGTGCACTTTTATAGCACTTTTTTCGTGTTTTTAAACACAAAGAAAATACTTATTTATATTTTAACGATTATCTATGGCATAACTTTGAATTCGTTATTAGGTATAAGTATATACAATTACATAGTAGGTACCTAATAAATGTTATATAATAGGTTCCTAAAGATTATGTAGTTTATGAATAAATTTATAAAAAAATAGTAATGTAAGTATGCAATACACATGCACGATGCTGTTTTGAATTTAGTATTTGACTGTATTAAAAAAAATACAGCACACATTTAACACTAGTTCTAGTTAACACATAGGTAATATAAGCCACAATTCAGTAGGCGTTATGTGTTAATTTTAATCATGTGGTATTAATTCCTAGCATTTCATGGTATTGTGACTGTCATGAGGACTCTTCTCTGAGGATTAAGCAACGTAATAAATACTTACTACTTATTTATGGATTTCTACTGCGATATTCGTGATTTTGTCTAAAATACTCGGATTTTGCATAGTAATTTTAAAATGAACATAAATTACCTATATATGTTCTATTGATATACTAATGTTAAAATTATATTTATAACAACCATGTTCGTATTTTTTTTACTCCGAATACTGCACGGCCCGTGCCGATCACTATACACTATAATTTTTAATCGGTGATCAGGTACCAACTTTTCTAACTCAGTAATTGATGGCGGTCACGTTGAAGTCGTAATTACATGAAAACAAACTTTTATTTTTGTATGACAATTTTTATTTTGAAACCAATTTTGTCTTAAATTCCTTGTCACCGAACTAATCTTTATCGGTGTGCTTACAACCTCTTTAATAATTTAATGGGAATGACAATTTATGAGTAATAACTTGTCATTGTCATTACATAAACAAAGTCGTAGAAAATTTCGTAAAATTTCCCGCCAAAGCGATGATACCTGACGTAGGTAGCGTACTTCAATAATTTATGTAGGATGACCAAGTATCTAGTGGTTATTAGTTTTAATTATGTTTTAACTTAATTAATTTAACAGTGAGGTAATTGCGCGGGACCTCGCGTATAAAGTTTAATTTTAGCTAAATATTAATATTTTTCTACTCCTGATCACCGATTAAAAATCATCGTGTATACAGTGATGGCCGTGCTGTAGTTAGTGTTTCGTTTTGTAAATATTGTGTTTGTCATAATTAATGGCAGATATATAATACTAAGGGCAGACATATAATACGGATCTACGGGGCAATAATTATAAATACGGAAAAAAAATAGGAAAATGGAGTAAAAGATTCAGTCTTTTAGCAAAAATTATAATTTAGAGGTACACATAACACAACTGAAAACAATTATTTGTCGAATATATTATGTCTACATTGTGCAGTTTCAATCTACTCGACAGTGGTGCCAACTGGTGAGCAAAAAAAAACGGTAGCCCTCCAGATGATCAGAAATCTTGGCTAATCTGATCAAGTTGGTTTGTTTTTAATTATCCGTATATTATCCGGCCAGGTAGAGTCCGCGCGCGCGCTCCGAGGAATAGACAATGATGTAGAGTTGTTACCTACTTTTCGAGCAGGAGAAGTGATAAGTATATTGAGGGTTTTCTATTTCTGGGCGATTGTCCTTCGGGCATTTGAAGATGCCAAATGAACCTAACCTATTGACATTTGAATAAATATAAAAACAAATGAATAATAAATAAATATTGGACAATACCATCGCTGTTAATGTATCATCAATCATCATAATATCCGTTTTTTTTTACAATATCCCTAGAATTTTCGCATAATACGGATCTACGGGGCAATAATTATAAATACGGAAAAAAAATAGGAAAATGGAGTAAAAGATTCAGTCTTTTAGCAAAAATAATAATTTAGAGGTACACATAACACAACTGAAAACAATTATTTGTCGAATATATTATGTCTACATTGTGCAGTTTCAATCTACTCGACAGTGGTGCCAACTGGTGAGCAAATAAAAACGGTAGCCCTCCAGATGATCAGAAATCTTGGCTAATCTGATCAAGTTGGTTTGTTTTTAATTATCCGTATATTATCCGGCCAGGTAGAGTCCGCGCGCGCGCTCCGAGGAATAGACAATGATGTAGAGTTGTTACCTACTTTTCGAGCAGGAGAAGTGATAAGTATATTGAGGGTTTTCTATTTCTGGGCGATTGTCCTTCGGGCATTTGAAGATGCCAAATGAACCTAACCTATTGACATTTGAATAAATATAAAAACAAATGAATAATAAATAAATATTGGACAATACCATCGCTGTTAATGTATCATCAATCATCATAATATCCGTTTTTTTTTACAATATCCCTAGAATTTTCGCATAAATACGATTTATCAAATCACCTTTTGAGATATACGAGTACATGCATCTTATTGTCTACATCTCATAATCCTGTGTGAGAGTCAGAGTGGCGTCTGTAAGTACCGTTACAAATACCAAAAACGATAATAATTGTATTTTCTGTATTTAAAAAAAAAATCAAATTGTACCTTCTATTTAGAATATTCCTAATATAAGAGGAGATTGTTCTATGATTATTAAATAGAATTATGTTATACGTATTAGACAACTCCTTACTCAAAAAGGGTTATCTGAAACATATTTATAAGTTTTTTATATCGGGCGGAGCTAGTAAGTTTAGGTCTAAAGGTAGAGGTATGTCAAGAATTGTCTTCTTGTAGGTATATGTCAAGATCAGTGTTACGTTATCCTATCGTACACGTGCTGACTTCGGTGGCATTATTTAATAACTTTGTCTGGACCCGTCACCGACATCTCGCGATCCTAGCTACCTAAGATTCTCTATTGAACTTCTTAAACGATAAAAGTCCACAAAAGAGCTACATTTTACTTTCATGACCTTACCTCGGACAATTGAAATAAAATGTTCCAAAAGTAATTTAAAAAACAATTGAACCAATCTTAATAATAATTACCAAACCTATTCAAATTGCTGTGCCATTAAGCACATTGTATGAATAGTTAATATTTTTGTTAAATGAAATAGTTTTTGCAACAAAATCTCACTTTTATTCAGGTAGATTTACTTTTTTGCCGCGATTCCGCAAAACCAAGTCATGCTGTCGTTTGGAGCTACAACACTATGAATGTGGGAAAGAGGGTTCAAATTTTAATGAGTGTTATGAGTGTGTTACGACCTAATATGTGTTATTGAAAATCGATATCTCAGCTTTGATCATTTATAACCGGCGTTCGACGGGCAAACAAAATGCTGAGCTAGAAAAAATGATGGAATGCGATGCGGGGCGGAGTGGAAATGAAGTATTATTGCAACACTTGCACTTTCGATCGCCCTTTGTGGGATCCTGTTGCGTCGACTCCGGTTTCAGGACCTACGGTTTTATCTAACTTCTTGGTATTGCCGTGGCTTCTTATCAACTAATTTCATAATAAACGTGAAATATTTTTATCTTTTGTTTTTTTTAAGCTACACGCGTCCAAGAATTTCTTACTTCGTGTATCATTAATATTTACACTGCGCGCACGATGAAAGCTAGCTTCCTGTACACATGAAGCGGTGGTTGCAAAAACATTGCATTTACTTCAATTTGAATACAGTGGTTTTATTTAATCACTCCAAACATTGGTCAATTATCTTAACAATATTCCTGTCTGTCCGCTATTTAAATCTTGTTTGGATTGAAGTGGGTAAATACACATTCAGTATTTATATTTGCAATGTTATTTTATTTCACCGTGTGGGCTAGTGATGTCGGTGCTGTACAAAGATGAACGGGTGATTTTACAGCTCAGTGCATCTTAAGAACGAATATGCGTCAGTGCATCGCGAGACCGCACAAAATTGCACCTCTCCATGTATGGCTATTAAAGAAATCAACCAACAATGCACTCATTTCATGTAAGTATTTGTAAGAGTTTTAAAAATAGTGTTCTCAATTTTATTTATATATGCTTTTGTGGAAGTCGTATACCAGAGAATATGCTGTATACAGTGAATAACGAAATCGTATCCTTCTTGAGTACGGTGTACGTCACTCCAATACAGTGCTGAAGTGCTGCATATTTTAGTGAAAAATCACTAACTAAGAGCAAATATGTTTTTAAACGTACCTACTACCTATTCATTAGGTAGAAGCGTTACTCATTGTATTTAAATAAATCTGTCAAGCATCTCACTTGATAAGAACAGTAAGTGTAGTTAACTTCTATATTACTGCAAATCCAATGAATGCAGAAGCTTTATCACACAGACTCAAATATTACTATACCTCAAACCGGCCGTACCGTATTACTATACCAGACGGCATTTTATACGAATAAAGTTAAAGTCGCATAGTTATTTTTTTAGGCCTTGGGCTATATCAGTTAATAATGGGCTATATTAATGAGCGATTTATTGACCATATCATATCATATCATCAGGACCTGATTTAAAACCTCTATTCTGTTACGTTTCATTTGCGATATAAATGTAAATTTGCATACTAATTGCGCATAGATATTTTGATCTAATAGGGTTATAGACAGAGTCCTGCTGAGATGTTTTATATCTAATTCAAAGTCAAGTAAGTCGCGAAGGCGCGAGCGGCTTGCGTGATGTCGCGCTCGCCTGCACTCGAAAGCAGCACACGTGCAGCCCTCAAAGGATTTTTTACAATAAAACATATGCCGCTTTTTGCTTAACCCACTTTAGCTCGATTATAACCTTCTTACCTACATTTGCTTCGCTCTTTTGTGCAAATGAAGCCGCCGGAACGTTACATGTGTTTGATACATCATCGATGAGCGCTTTTTTCGGACCAGATAAGAAAGGTTTTAAATGATCGTGTGCATGTTGCGAACCGAGTTGGTGTATAGATGTGTACAATATCAGTTTTTAAAAATGAATCTCAATGTATAAGATTTCTGGAAAAGAAATTGCCTACTGTAATGGGCCTGCCATAGAACGCGAGTAGTGCCATCGACTCTTTAAGAGTCTTTGATTTGAACACCTAAGGTGTTCAAATCACTATGGTTTTTATAAAACAAAGTCAAATTCTACTCTGGATATTTATTTATTTATTTATTATATGTAGGAACAGTAACAAGTTACAAACTAACAGCTTATGCGTTAATTACTATTTATACATACATAATATCATCATTTGTTTGCAACTCAACAAGAACTGTTCACATCATTTTCAGATTACAGTTCTAAATAAAAAGCGGAAGTAACTACATTAAACTTACACTAATTACTATACTAAATAATTATTCGCATTTAAGAATCTGTGACACTGTGGCTTTAAACGTATAAAACGTCATTGAAAATATGTCGCATTTTTGGCAAATACTATTAAATGTGTGACACATTCGGACAATTGGGTACCATACACAGCTTGGAAGATTGCGGAGTCAAACGTAACATTTTACAGAAGAGAATGAAACCTCTAGTAGTTATAAGTACGCAAAAGGTTGCAGATGCGTTATGCGTTATTATTCCGACACTTCAAGGACCAAAAGCTCTTTTATCTACTCCGGCTATTTTTTATCAGATATACAGTTAAGTACTTACTAACTTTTACATAAAGAGATCATTTCGTAAGCCTTATAAAAGTAAAAAGCATTGGATGCTATTTTGGCGTCATTATAACATCGTTAACCAATTAACAGAACTGTGCCTCAGTTTGTAAAACTTCTGTAAGTAGTATCTTTTTTTAGTTTTACTTATTAATATTTTTTTTGTAATTGTTTTTAATTTAATTATCAAATATTTTTTTTATATTTTTTTTGCTTTTAATATATTTTTCTTCTTTATTTATTATAATTTCCTTTTTAGTTCGCATTTATTTTATAAAAAAAAATATGATGAAAATATTTATGTAATAATAAAAAAATGGAACAAAAAAGAAATGTAATTATATTAATAATATCTAATATGATATTTCATTATGTTCCATTTTTTTTATTATTACTGTTGAGGTTGTATATAGATATACTTAGTTTTTATTTGTAATTTATATTGTCTATATTGCTTTTTTGATGTTTGCTTTTGTTCTTTACTATTGTCATCTTGCTGACTTGTGCTTGTGTCAATTAAATAATTTGCGTTTATAGTCCTGCTGTTTTGATTTCGATACTAAATTCCACCTTTTCTCTATCTTGAGCTATCATTGCGCCTTAATAATTACGTATTATTATTACTTGCCTTTTTGTATTTTAACTTATTAATTTCTAACTTTTCCTTTTTATTTAGTCTATTTTATTTGTTTTTTTTTTTAATTTTTTATGTTGGGGTGTAGATAAATTGTTATATGCAACGTATAACTGATGGGCCAGACAATTTTCGTGGTATCTTTATTTACGATGTTCGCTACGCTCGCATAATATATCTCCGCTTTACATCCAAGTCATGTGGAAGCGTACTTTAATAGTATTTTATGCAATCGTTGCACAATGGAGGTTCTTAAAGTCGAGTACCGCGTTTAGGTCACGAGGCTTGCCGAGTGGCCTATGTAAGGTACGAGACTTTAAGACCTAATTGTGTAACTATCGCATACAATACTTTTTATACGAGCAAAACTCAGTTTTTTTTTTTACTTTAATCGATTCTCCAATATGATTTTTTATTTTTGATGTAACCTTTTTCGTTCAACTAAAACTGACCTATTTAAAAAAAACATGATCGCGATGGCCATGGCGGATGCCCCGTGATTGGTTAAATTTTTTTGACAAGTAATTTCAACCAATCAGTGAGCATCAAATAAGCTTATGTTCTCTTTTTGAAATTATTAGAGTTGTGTAGAGAGATGTCTTATGAATATTAAAGTTCTGTAGCGGGTACCATAGAGTATAGAATTTTGTTACAGGATTAAAAAGTGCGTTATTGTGATTTTGTCTGTGAAATTATAATTGATAGATTAAAGTCTGCGAGTATAAAAAGTACTTAATTGATATGTGAGCAGGAATATAATGAGTTCAACTCGCGATAATATTTGCAAACGAAGTGTTTCCACTCAATGTTGCGTAGACAAAATGGCAGCACTAAAGTGGCAAAAAACCTGAAGATGGGTGTTAAGTATGTTGGTATTTGCTGGTTTTTGTTTATGATTGGAAACCTGAGACGCGACGGCTCGCATATGGAGCGACCACAGGAAGAGCCCACAGACTTTTTGTCTTACACTTTGTGCAATAATAACAGGGCTGTCTCTCGTTGCTTGACACATTCATATATTACGTATTATAACATAGATGAAAAGAATACAACTGGTGTGTATTTTTTTATAAATAGGTAGTCATATAAAATTTTACCAACTAGTGTGTAGTAAGTACATAGTTTGTTTCAAAATGGCTGAAATTCTTTTTTTATTTGCAGTTAAGGACTACGAGTAGACAGAGCTCTTAAACTCACTTTAAAGATATCTCTTTGAAATGGTATTAACCGCTTTGGGATATCATCGCTCCATATTTAGCTCGAGAAATTTCTCACTTAAGAACATGTATTGCTTACCAGCCTGTCTAGCACAATTTGGCTTCGCGACTCTTGTCGCACGATATAGCATAGCCCGTCTCTCTCACAGTACTGTGAAGAAAAAGACAGGTAATATACAGCGAGAAAGAGCCGCGTGTCACAGTTGTGCTAGAGGTGCTGCTTACCACAAACAACAGTATCTGATTTCTTAACACACTACATGGTATTCGTAACCAAAAAAAAAAACACTAAGTACCTAGTTGTAATAAATCCCATACGAAAATTGGTGCCGCCTGCAAGATACCGATGATCTTGTGAAGATCCAATTCCAATCTCAACCCGATGGGAATCTTACCTTTATTTCTGTTTATTTTACTATTACAATACGATACAACAATACAACAATACTTTATTGCACACCAATAAAAGTTTACAAAAGGAAACAAGACAAATACAATTTATAAATATCGGTAGACAACAGGCGGTCTTATCGCTAAAAAGCGATCTCTTCCAGACAACCTTTGGGTAGTGAAACTGATGAAAACTTTAACTTAATACAGAGTAGGTGCAGCAGAAGGTGAAGGGAGCACATAATCAGAAAACAAAACACGCATATGGGTAAATATACACATACATAAATAGATATATATATATATATATATATATATTCTTATACTTAGGTAGGAAAGTTAGGATGGGGTTGAGATTTTATATAAAATCAAGGCTCTAATCAAGCGTCGACATAGCGCGAGCCCTGCGCTAGGTTTGCACAAGATCCCACGCTCGGCGTAACCGGAGTCCGCGGCTTCCGTCCGGCTTTTAGCGGCGTCCCATCGGTCACCGCCTCCCGCAAACACACCTCCTTACCATATCATATTATGTCCATTCGGAGCCTGTGTATTAACATCGATCTCGCTGGTTGCCATGTAAGTAGATTGTAGCTGGAATTTAAGAACCAGAACTATGTATTCGTAATCCAATTACTTAATACATGTTATTCGAAGTGTAGGTACGTGTAAGAAGGATCGCATCAAAGTAGAATCCTAAAAATCTGTGCCTACCTATTTAAGAATGGGTCAGCTTAGCTAAAATTCTGTCGTATGTCCGGATACTTGTGCTTTCCGGCTGTTCTCGCCCAGAGGTTGTATTTCTCAACCGATTCTTATGTAATTTTGTGACAAGGTTCGATAAGTATATATAAATATATATATATTTAGACTGATAATTCCAGTAAGAAGGCAAAGATACAGCTCGCTGGTACAGTCACAGTTTATTTAAATATTATTGTCTTTAGAATACCAAAATTGATCTCATTTTATATATTTAAGGAACGTGCAGTATCTATAGGTGGCATCACTATAAACACAATAATATTAGGTTTACTATTGGAAGGCATAAAATCATTAATACTAATATGGTTACGCATAATTTCTTTTCGCCGAAAATGAGATGTGCATAAGCCTCATTACGCATATTTTTTTACGCATAACATTAAAAAGCATACATACAGAAAGCATAGCCGTCATGAAGACTAATAACAAAAATCATAAGCATAAATAGGCATAATAATCAATTGGCATCATATCAAAATGCATAACGCTATTATCCTATTAAAAGTCATGTACAAATGGCTCATAGTAATAAAATTGCTATTCAAAAGTGTGTATATATATATTTAGGGTCTATATTGGAATCCATAATTTCCTTTGTCCTATTTGTAAATTCCATAATAACTGTGGTCATAATGATCTTTTGCCATAATAACGTTTATCCTAATGTAAATGCCATAATATTGATCATCCTAATATTGAATATCCTAATGATTATTTGCACTATTATCTTAAGTACTAATGATCAAGTGTCCTATCAGTTACATATCCTAATACTAGTTGCCATAATCATCATATGTCTTAATAGTTACTTATCCTAATTATTATCACGTGTCCTAATAGGTACATATCCTAAATCATGATATCCAGCCTACACAATTTTAATGCTGTATAGTTTTGTACGCACAGATTTTCAAACTTCACTTTTCGGGGTTCAGCAAGTCTGACGCTCCGCTATACGTGGTCACAATACATACCTAACCAAACCTACAGTTTTCGGGGTTCAGCCAATAACCTAACCTATAGTTTTCGGGGTTCAGCAAGTCTGACGCTCCGCTGTACGTAGTCACAATACAAACCTAACCTAACCTACAGTTTTCAGGGTTCAGACAATAATCCAACCTACAGTTTTCGGGGTTCAGCAAGTCTTTTGACGCTCCGCACGCTTCGCTCGCTCCGCTATACGTGGTCACAATACAAACCTAACCTAACCTACAGTTTTCGGGGTTCAGCCAATAACCTAACCTATAGTTTTCGGGGTTCAGCAAGTCTGACGCTCCGCTATACGTGGTCACAATACAAACCTAACCTAACCTACGGTTTTCGGGGTTCAGCCAATAACCCAACCTACAGTTTTCGGGGTTCAGGAAGTCTGACGCTCCGCTCGCTTCGCTCGCTCCGCTATACGTGGTCACAATACAAACCTAACCTAACCTACAGTTTTCGGGGTTCAGCCAATAACCCAACCTACAGTTTTCGGGGTTCAGCAAGTCTGACGCTCCGCTATACGTGGTCACAATACAAACCTAACCTAACCTACAGTTTTCGGGGTTCAGCCAATAACCTAACCTATAGTTTTCGGGGTTCAGCAAGTCTGACGCTCCGCTATACGTGGTCACAATACAAACCTAACCTAACCTACAGTTTTCGGGGTTCAGCCAATAACCTAACCTATAGTTTTCGGGGTTCAGCAAGTCTGACGCTCCGCTCGCTTCGCTCGCTCCGCTATACGTGGTCACAATACAAACCTTTTTTTTTTTTTTTTTTTTACCCAGAGAAATGCATTGAATTGCATACCACTACGTAATATGAGACCCTCGGGGGTAGAGTCAGACATTACGCATTGGTTATGTGGGGCTCTCTAGTCCGCGAAGGACTAGCCTACCCACTAAAACTCTGGGATGCTGCCAACCCGTGCCGTAGCGGTGATGCCATGGGATCGCGAACATGTCACCACGACACCACCGGGACTTTCGCCCTAAGGCGAACCCTCACCGAAAGACACACTGTAGCATAGCAGTGTGCCTAACCCTCACCTACTTCCCCAAGCCCCCAGGAAGCGGGGACCGCCACCGACACACGGTGCTTCGGTCCCACCCTCCTTGCTGAGGGAGGACAAAAGCCCCTACCCCTCAGCCGGCCATGTCACGGGAGGACAAACGCCCCTACCCCACGACCCCCTCTCCACGTCCCATATACAGCCGTGAACTCTGCTGCTGCAGAGACACGCTGAGGGACCCTCTGAAAGCTAGGACCGCCACCGACACACGGTGCTTCGGTCCCAGCCTCCTGGCTGAGGGAGGACAAACGCCCCTACCCCCCAGCCGGCCGTGGGAGGACAAACGCCCCTACCCCACGACCCCCTCTCCACGCCAAGGGAGGACAAACGCCCCTACCCCTCGGCCCGCCACGGGAGGACAAACGCCCCTACCCCTCACCCAACCACGGGAGGACAAAAGCCCCTACCCCGTGGGTTCCCTCCCCAGGTGCCAACTAATGTCCCGACCCACGCGAATACCAGAAACTAGGCCCCCGCAGTCGCCGTCAGAAGCCGGAAACCCCCCTGACGTGTCACAGACATGCATGACACCTGACATGTGATCCTCCCGCCTCGCTAATACAGCCAACCCGCCTGGGGAATGGATTTGCGTTTTCGATTTCTCAGAAATCGAAATGCACAATCCTTCCTGGCAGGTAGGCAGTATCAGAGGAGCAGGAGGCTCACTAGCCAGGCAGCCACCCACAGCTACGACACGTCGAGAGTCCTTCCGACATCCTCCAACAACCACAAGGTCAGAGCCCCCAGGACCCACGCAGGCCGAAGACACCAACCAGCACCTGTCTCCCCCACCCGTCTTGGCCCATAGGCCCCCTCCCTGGTGTCTCTTGGCTTCCCCGCGCGTACAACGCAGGTACTGAGCCCCCCCACCACGACAAGGTGGACACCCTCGGGGGGGGGTCACAATACAAACCTAACCTAACCTACAGTTTTCGGTGTTCAGCCAATAACCTAACCTATAGTTTTCGGGGTTCAGCAAGTCTGACGCTCCGCTATACGTGGTCACAATAATAACCTAACCTAACCTACAGTTTTCGGGGTTCAGCCAATAACCCAACCTACAGTTTTCGGGGTTCAGCAAGTCTGACGCTCCGCTCGCTTCGGTCGCTCCGCTATACGTGGTCACAATACAAACCTAACCTAACCTACAGTTTTCGGGGTTCAGCCAATAACCCAACCTACAGTTTTCGGGGTTCAGCAAGTCTGACGCTCCGCTCGCTTCGCTCGCTCCGCTATACGTGGTCTCAATACAAACCTAACCTAACCTACAGTTTTCGGGGTTCAGCCAATAACCCAACCTACAGTTTTCGGGGTTCAGCCAATTCGATATTTGTCCAAATCCGGTTTTCTATTTTTGTTTTAACGTAAAAAATTGGTAAAAAAAATAATCTTTACCCAAATACTCCGAAATATTTAATTCCGAATTTACTAATTCCGATTTTTAAAACTCCGAATTTCATAATTCCTAAGAAATAAATTTCCGATCATTGAAAATACGAATGTCATTATCCCGAATATCAAATTTCGCTCCGCTCGTCGTCGTACCTAACCTAACCCAAGTCTGACCTGCCTTAAAGTAGGATATTAGGTAATGTTATTATAGCTTATGAACATTATGGCAAGTAATCATCATGGCATTTGACTTTAGGACATGTGATTTATGGTTTTGTATATTATGACTCGTAAGTTTTATGTGTTAATAGATTAGTACAAAACATATTAGGTATTTAGAGCATTAGGTAATGTAATATTATGGTTTATGATCATTAGGATGTAAGATCATTATGGCAAATAATCATTATGACAAATGTCAAAAGTGTTTAGAGTAAATGTGGTATGGCATTTGACTTTAGGACATACGATATTATGGATTGCGAAGGAGACCCATATATTTAGGAACTAAAGCCAGGTCGACGGAGGTCCGCTTCGCAGACCCCCTATTCCGCGTTGCTTAGGCGCTTCGCGCCTGGTTATCATGCTAACCTAACCTAACCTAATGTACCTACCTAATGTGACCTAACGTTACGTAACGTAATATTTCGTTGTTGATCATTTTGCAGGTTCAATGTGCCCGCAACAAAATAAAAGAAAACGCAGTATTCAATCCCGATAAAAACCAATACACATAATTTCTGAATGAGAAACTGGGATCACCTCCAGTGGAATAAAAATTCTTATCATAAATTCGATTGTCATAACTCATTTCGCATAATGGCTTTCCTCATACATGTTATTTGTCATAAATTGTTATTTGCATAAAATTTTTACGTCATAATTGTTGTTCGGCAGGCTGTTCATAAGCATAATTTAGTATGGCACAAAATTTCTAATCATATTATTGAATGTCATAATAATTGATAGTACGAAGAAGAGCAACGCATTAATTATGGCTTTCATAATTATTAATGGCAATAGTTATATCACATGTACCAAAAATATAACATTTGAAATAATGATACAAAACTTACATGTGCAGAAAAACAAAAAGGGGGGGACGGGGGGGCGAAGCCCCCCACAAGGGGGAAGCCCCCCGCATTAAGAAATCCTCCTCCACACTGACCTCTTAGTTGTAGGTTAGGTTAGGTTAGAACTGTAAACCTATAAATACGAACATCGGCCAGAAAATTAGGTTAGGTTAGGTTAGGTTAGTTGTAGGTTAGGTTAGGTTAGAATTCTGTCTAGAATTTTTTCCAACAAAAAAAAAAGGTAAGAATTCTGAACCTACAATACAAACATCAGCCAGAAAAGTAGGTTAGGTTAGGTTTGAAAGAACTGTGACCCCCTCAGACACGAACTGCTGCCAGAAAAGCAGGATGACGTTGAATAAAAAAATATGGAGCTTGATATTTATGTTGTTCAGGATTATGCACCAATGCACAATATGCATAAAAACATTATGGCGATTAATGATTATGATTCAGGTTGATATGCCCCAAAATTATATGACATTCCTTACTTATGCGTAAAAACATTATGGTCATAAAATGTATGCGGATCAATTAATGACTAACACACTTATGCGGAAAGATTTTTATGACAAAAGTGGTTATGCACACCGACATTATGGCTTTAAAATTTATGCAACCCAATATGGAACCTGAGAAACTACAACCGCACCATTAGTATTGGCTGATCTCCCAAAGTATAATAATTTAAAACAAACAATACGCAGACAAAGAAAAAGAACGATTTCGATAACCGCGAAACTGAGTTTCATTCATTTAGACAACTGAAATTATGGATAATGACAGATATACCAAATAATTAGTAGCCCAAACAATAGTATGCGTAAAGTATATTCGGCCAATACAAATTAGTCCAAGTAAAATTATGCTAATAGCGTAGTATGCCAAAAAAACAGTAGGCCAAAATATTACTATGCAAAAGTACTATTATGCCAAAATAAATTATGCTAACTCAAAAGGACTCCGATTAGCGGCACCAGTCAGCAGTACTACCTTAGTTATGCACAGGGCACGTGTAGGAACTATAGGTAAGGAGGCAGCTCTATAAATGACAATGTCAAGTATTGATAATATATAAATAGATTTGGATTGGCAGCACCAGTTGGCAGCACCTTCGTTGTGCACGTTCCCTATACAAATAGGTATGTAACTTTAGTGACAGCGTCAAAAGTAACTGACAAACTACCTTTACCTGGCTACTCTTAACACATATCGTACATAATAAATTAATAAATTATTGATCTAATCCTGTTTACTACACACGCATCTATAACACCGAGAACAATTGGCATTGAAATCACATTTCACCGAAAGATCAACGTAGGCAAATTATTCAGTATTCATGACGTCTGAGTTAGGCGGCGTCTAACAATCAAAGGAAATGATCGCAGGAGTGTAGGTGTTAGATAAAAGAAGAATCAGCCGCGCGGCAGCGGCTAGTGGCGTCTCCCGGTCATTAATATTAATTAGCCCCGGTGCGCGCCCCATGCGCCTCTTGCTTCTGACTCGCTGCGAAATTAATTACTCGCAATCTTTATGTTCCAATTATAAAGGCCTTCGCAACAAATTAAATCTGTCCGGAGCAGCCCTCTTTTAAGAGAGGTTTCACTCTCTTTGTGGACTTGATAAATGTTCCCTACGAAATTTGGACGAATTCAGCATAATGTAGATTTCCAACTTAATACGTTAAATTATCTGGGAATATTAAAAAGTCCAAGTGAAATTACGCGACGAGCGTTAAAGCCATAATTACGTTCGGCCGCGCTTTCAATTGAAATGTAATTGTACGTTATTCGCGGTTATTCTGTAAAAGCGAAATCGATTCCGAAATCAGCTTTTGCATAGAATTATGCAACTTCCGCGTTCGAGGAGCAAAAACTAAATCTCGGCGTAAAAACTTGGAAGTTTCCCTTTCATCGGGAGGCAAAATATTTTAACGGCTGTAACCGGATATTTCGGCTGCTCGTGGAAACAATGCAAAAACCACCAACGTGTTATTACGCGAAACCAACATTTAATAAGCTGCTTTTTTATTTTGCATCGGTTTTGGTTATCCATTAATTCGTTCTGTGCAAAAAAAGCACTCGGGTTCGCCAACGCCCGTGGGTACCGCCTTATTTGAATAGTTAGATGGCGGTCATTGTTGTGGGAAGATGCGGAAATGGGATATTTTCTTTCGAGAAATATAATATTCCACGCATTATGTTGGGCCGGCGCAAAAAGTTTCGATAGAGTAATACTTGGTTGAACAATGCACGATACATACACATAAATAGTGTAGCTATAGCGCAATGTGGTTTCACTTTTAAGTACAACGCAACCATGCACATACCTGAAGTGTATGCTTAAAAGATTTTGATGGCGGGTTTCACTTATAATACAGCGGTAATATATTTTTCCCTTCTCCTGCTCAATAGGTTATTTTAGCTTCACGAATCAGGTTTACGGCGCATGACTCACCTAGGGCGCCGCTATGGCTAATAAGTTAATATTAAAGTATTAAAAAAAAAAAACAAAATATAGTAACAATGTATTTTCCGAACAACAACGTTTTTAAGCGAGGTTTGTACCAAGTACCAACGCTTCTGTCCGGGCTTCATTTACCAGGATATACAATGAAAAGATCATTCAATGAGATTTGCGGCATCCGAAATATTATTAATATTTTTGCAGTCAATACCAAATTTTGAATTGTATTATATTTTTTATTTATCACCCGAATACTGTCCTTTTTACATGAAGCAATGGTATTGATATAATTCTGAATGACGTACGCCCACACAATAGAAAATCGGTATTAAATGCTCTTTTTTGGTGTTTTCTATAACTGATTTAGAACCATAAGTTTGGACAGGATACGCTGTTATTAAATATTTGACAGGTCCTAGAACGTAGGATCAAGAGACATGACATGACACACCTTATAATAGAGAGCGGTGTGAAATCGTGGTGCACAGCTTTATAGTCTGTAGGTAGTTCTGCACTGCAATTTGCTTTTTAGGGTTCCGTAGTCAACTAACCCTTATAGTTTCGCCATGTCCGTCCGTCCGCGGCTTAGCTCCGTGATCATGAGTACTAGAAAGCTGAAATTTAGTATGAGTATTTGTATGTATCACACCGACAAAACGGTAAAAAAAAAACGAATAAAAATTTTTTTTTCAGGTACCGTCTCTGGTACACCTAAAGTGGGGGTGTTTTTTTTTTTCGTTTTAACACTAGTGTGTGGGGTGTCGTTGAATAGGTCTAATAAAAATAATAGGGGTCTTCAAACATTACTTTTTGATAAAGTCAGCAGTTTTGTAAATATAGGTACGCTCCGGAAATCAAAAAAATTGCGTCCACCCCCCTCTAACTTTTCAACCACGGGTCGAAAAGTTATAGAAAAATTCATGAAAATGAGGCCTTATAAAATCTATCGCAACATTTCATAATTTTCTTTAGGACTTAAGTTGACTTCCAGAAGGTAATAAGTACCTAATTACAGTCACTTTGGCGTTTACGACCTTTTTATAGAGCTTGAAATCTTTCTCGTAATTTAAACCTCGGGCTTGAAAATGCGGTTTAAGCCCGTCTATTGTGAAGGATGAGCAACAACGGAACCCTACTCTTGGCCGGTTTTCATATCTGAGGCTTGGCTATAAGGTACTCCTACTTACGTTCGATTTTTTTACCAGGCATAGTGACTTATAATATTCTAATGTGTCATATAATATACCCCTTTACATGCTTATTAACGTATATTAAGAAACTATAAGGTTGTCCCGCACACCCATTAATGAATTAATCAACTTTATTCTGTAAGTAGTCCACAAGGGCACTATATAACCACTGTTGAGAAGCAACGTCGAAAGAATCTGAACCTATTAAATAATTGCCTCATGACAACATAAGTTCAGATGTGATTATATTATTTTATGAAATAAAATATATACCATACATGTGTATCAATCGAAATGAACAGGTACGAGCCCTAATGAATTATTGCAAAACCATCAAAAAACCATCGGAGATCCAAATCAATTTCCTGTCAACAACTGACCATGCACAAGTAGCCGCGATCATCGCTTTGTGTGCAAAAGATTAATGAATCTGAATTAGATACGTTTGAATTTAATTGAAATTGGACTTCGGAAGTATGGAGTGCGTGTTGAATGGCGCAATTTGAAAAAAAAAGTCGGTCCACGAAGTGTCCCGCAGCTGGCCTGGCCGGCATTGGCACTACCCGCTGCTTTGTAATCGAATCAATATTTTTTACTTCCGATATAATTCGCAAATCGAAAGGTTTTTTATCCTTGGCTAAGTTTTGCCCGGCTAGGCCCGCATGTACAATTTTAACGCTCCTTTTGGGACACTGATTACCTACTTATATTACCAGTAGGATGTTTTTTGAACGCCCATTTTAAAGGACCATGGACAACTTTGTATTAAAGCCAATGTAGCAGAGCTAAAAACAACATAAATAATATATTAAGTTCAACATGTGATATATGATAAGTATATCAACTTCTAGTAAGTACCTATCTCTGTTTGGCCCTATAGTTGACAGGTATAGAATGCCATTTGGTGTTAAGTCCGCCATTTTTACTGACTTTTGTTTTGTGCAATAAGGTTTAAATAAATAAATAAATATTAAGCTCTTTTTCTGTTATGGGGAACCTGATTTGGATTTTAGTTGGAGTTAAGTCTCTAGAAATCTATGCAAATGCAGATTTCAATGGTTACCTAATTCTGTACAACAGAGACACTTAATAGTTTCTATTAAATGAAATTAAAATGAAGTGAATCCCAGTTCTTTTCATTTTGTAACATATTAAGAGACCTTATTCCTTTTAAAATGCTGATTGTTTTAGATTTTTTTTCTATGATCAAACATGTTTCTTATGAAACATATTATTGATATAACTACCTAGAACAGGGCTATTGGGATTTATTGGTATGTATTTCAAACCTACAGAAATTTTTCATTGATAATTTTTGTTTCAAAAACTACTCGAAATTGACAAAATTCACGCGGAAAATTAGTTTTTTTTAACTTATTTTCTACTGCACGTAATAAAGCATGAAATAGCTATGTTACTACCTAGAACTCGGGGAAAAGTATTATTCACTTCAAAAAGTTCGTTGAAATTATCAATATATTTGTCAACATATGAAAAAAAAAAGATTTAAAAGGAATAGGCCTCTTAACGCATAGGCATTTTCAACTAATCACAAAAATAAAATTTGAAGTAAAATACCTATTACACTCAGACATATGTGTGCCATCGGATTGGCCTTACGGTGTCAAATATGGGTGCGTCTCATTTCATAGAAAAACAATTAACATATTTTCATATGACCGAACGTACGTTTGGTAGAATTTTCAGTTTGTATAACAACGTTTCATAGAATGTTTATTTCATATATCGTTATTTCGTAGAAGCACAATTGATAGAAAGTCATTTCTTATAACAATAATTTGATAGAATGCACGTTTAATATAATGCACTTTTCTTATAACAATAATTTCATAGAATGTACGTTTAATAGAATGTACTTTTTATAGAATGTACGTTTAATAGAATGTACTTTTCGTATAATGTAGTTTCGAATTCATAAATTACAAAATTTGAACAAGCGAGCGAGCGAAGCGAGCAAGCAAAACCTTTTAGAGCAGATCCGACGTGGCCGGGTTAGGTTAGAAGGTCAGGCGGGAGCGAAGCGTAGCGAGCTCCCGCCTGGCCTTCGAGGTTATTTTTTTTTTGCGTACCGAAAAGAGTTTTGCTTGTATTCATACCTACTGTTTACATACAAGAACAAATCCACCCAACCACTTCCAGGAAAGTATTAAGTTCGGAGCTAAGGCGGAGTACTGGCAAAAAGATGCGAATATTATAATTATTATTTACGTACCTTTCTATTAAGTGCGTATTATGTTATTTGTTTATTGTATGAAATGTTCATTATATTAAGTATGTATTATGTTATTTGTTTATTCTATTAAATGTTTATTATATTAAATGTTCATTATATTAAGTGTTCATTATATTTAGTGTTTATATACGAAACAAAATATATATCAAGTGTTGTTATAAGAAATGAAAATATAAGAACTGATTTTCTACGAAATTATAATTCTAACAATTGATCGATTCTATGTTTTGAAATTATATTATATGTTATTCGATGTGATGAACGTTATACCATTTGTTGTTCTATGAATTATTACACACCCGTCAAATATCGTATTTATAATAATTACATACACACTAAGTGATACACACATATTAACGTTACGTAGCGGAAGGCCTCATATAATTATGTTAACCAAAGAGAAGGGCTTTGTCTCTGTGATGTGTCTCGTCTATGATTTGTCTAATGAGGATGATGTAATAAGAACCTATTACCCTTGATTAGACTTAGACTAAAATAAGATTATTACTAGGTAACATATAAATAAATAATAAATAATTCACGCCTGTTTTGGTGCGTTAAATTTGGGACACACGTCTTGTAATTTAATAAAATCTATATATATAAAACTCAAAGGTGACTGACTGACTGACATAGTGATCTATCAACGCACAGCCCAAACCACTGGACGGATCGGGCTGAAATTTGGCAAGCAGGTAGATGTTATGACGTAGGCATCCGCTAAGAAAGGATTTTTCAAAACTCACCCCTAAAGGGGTGAAATGGGGTTCCAAAGTTTGTATGGGGAAACAAGATTAGTTAGACTATTTTATTCGAAACTTCACAGGAGTATTCCTAACGATAAATGAGTAAACACGTGTTTCAGGTTTTTTGAAAATTCAACCCCTAAAAGGGAGAAATAAGGTGACAAAGTCTGAAAATCAGCATGGGTATTGTTTTTATGGTTTATCGGGTCGCTGATTACGAAAACCGCAACGATTTTAAAATCCAACGTGGCGGACGTGTTACCATCTCCCCTGTTGGGGTGAAATGGGATTGAAATGTCTAAATACTAAGCCGCTGGTTCTAGAGAGTTAAAATTTGGCACGTAGGTTCCTTATAAGGTGTAGGGGTGCACTAAGAAAGGATTTTTCAAAACTCACCCCCTAAAGGGGTGAAATGGGGGTCCAAAGTTTGTATGGGGAAACAAGATTAGTTAAACTATTTTATTCGAAACTTTACAGGAGTATTTCTAACGATAAATGAGTAAACACGTGTTTAATTTTTTTTGAAAATTCAACCCCTATAAGGGAGAAATGTGGTGAGAAAGTCTGAAAATCAGCATGGGTATTGTTTTTATGGTTTATCGGGTCGCTGATTACGAAAACCACAACGATTTTAAAATCCAACGTAGCGGACGTGAGTTACCATCTCCCCTGTTGGGGTGAAATGGGATTGAAATGTCTAAATACTAAACCGCTGGTTCTAGAGAGTTAAAATTTGGCACGTAGGTTCCTTATAAGGTGTAGGGGTGCACTAAGAAAGGATTTTTAAAAACTCACCCCCTAAAGGGGTGAAATGGGGTTCGAGTTTGTATGGGGAAACAAGATTAGTTAGGCTATTTTATTCGAAACTTCACAGGAGTATTTCTAACAATAAATGAGTAAACACGTGTTTCAGGTTTTTTTTAATTCAACCCCTAAAAGGGAGAAATGTGTTGACAAAGTCTGAAAATCCATTGGTAATGCTTTTATGGTTTATCGGGTCGCTAATTACGAAAACCGCAACGATTTTTAAATCCAACGTGGCGGACGTGAATTAACATCTTCCCTGTTGGGGTGAAATGGGGTTGAAATGTCTAAATATGAGTATGGGTGTAATTTTTATGGTTTGTTGAGATGTTAATTACGAAAAGAAAATGCCACCAATTTTGAAATTTTATTTGTGGTCATGAAAATTCTTGAAAAAAATTGTGCCAAATTGCAGTAGTTTTGCAGAAAATCGGTTGTAACAGACGGACTGACAGACAGCTAGCTACACGTGACCCTATAAGGGGGTTCTGTTTTTGCTTTTGAGGTATGGATAGAGACCCGCGTTATCCTAATAGATTAAAAAAAATATATTTGCTGGCATCTCGATCGTCGTCAATCGGTACCTATAGGCGGGCGGCGCGTTGGGATGGGAGGAATAATGATCGGGAAACTCCCTGCATCCGTAATAAATACATTCAAGCTTTTCAATAATTATGTTAAGTCATTTCAGAATTCTGAATTACGTTTATCTGGCTCAGAATAATACATTTTTCATTCATCAACGAAGAGAACCTCAATATCTTACAATAGAACATGACGTAACTTAGAACATGGCTTAGAATCATTAAATCAATCTCGAATAAATATCACAAGTCAATAAGCGGAGGCTCGGGACATTATAAAAGCTTTATACAAATAAAATGCACACATCTCCCGGTGTCTTAGCTTCACTTCGAGTTATGGATTTTGAAGTGAACTTTATTTGGTACAGTAAAAGCTGAGATCGTTTGATTTGAGTGCTTGAGTTTTCGGTTTGATTTGATAAAGTGGAGTTATGATAAAGTAAAAAGTATTTCCCAGAAATATAAGAAAAGCGTAAGTCTGTGTATGTTTTGTTACTTCTTCACGCTAAAACGGCTGGACGGATATGCACCAGGGAAATGCAGATTGCAGATTATAGCCTACTATTAATCCTGAAAAAAAGAGCATTGTTCCCGTAGGATGATGTATATTGTATAGGCACGCGAGCGAAGCCGCGGGTTAATGCTAGTCACAAATAAATTGTCGTTGATTTGGTTTGTCACTTGGTAAGTTTTTTTATTTCTATGCGAATAATAATATCGGTCCAGCAGGTAGGTAGGTACTACTTGAAAAAAAAAAAAAAAATCACAACTAACAGACGCATTTTGTCCTTCATGACATGGCTATAATTTATGGATCATAATACTTTTATATGGAGTTATTATAGCGCACATTGATCGTTGCTCAACCTCGACATTTCTCGAACATCGCCACCCTGTTATCCCGACCTGTCCGATATAGAATATATTTGATAACAGTCTATTTTGTGCGAGAAATTCGACTTCAAAGAGGGTTTTAGTTGGCGTAAGAGGTTACGCAAGGGCTGCTTCGCAGTTTGCGTCAAAGGTGTTGTCAAAGGCAGAAAGCGAGGCACAAAGGTCGGCCGTCCGCTCCGCCGCCCGCGCCCTCGCGCCTCCGCGCGCTACGGAAAGGATTTTGATGTCCAAATCATGAACCTGTGATCATACTTGCTGTTTTTAGATGTTTTGTTATTTTAGAACATATATATTATAGAACAAAGTAGGTATCATCTCGACTTAGAGACGGAGCTTTTCCACTTTTTCGGCTCTAACAGTGCGTTATTTTAACTTTGCGAAGCGGGGCTAAAGTGGTCGTTTTCGTTCCTAGGGTTTGAATGAGCCTCCTCCTACTGAAACTGCTGCTGTATATGTATTTGATTTTGCTTTTTACATTTCTTGGTCTACCTTATGAGTGCTCGTAGTATGGTTACAACTTAAGATATGTAACTATTCGGCTTTGAAGCTTGCAGGTAAAACATAGGTGTGGATACTAAAACTTCGAATCTACTAACTTTGAAAGATAATTCAGGCGACGACGCATGTGTGAACTAAAAATATGAATAACTTCTATTAGGGATTATAATTATTTAATTGTGCTAATAACTCAGATCTGTTAGGTATGATTAAACGCTCCTAACCCTAAAATATCACTTACATAAAATTATTTAACTAGAAATGTTTTGTCAGATTTAGTTTCGCAAACAAGTAATAATTTGGTGACAGTTTATTATTTACGCAGACAGAAATAGATGTTTACCTCTTTGGGCCGGATATTATTTGCTGTGACCGGCCCCTTATCGCCGTGGGGCGCAAATTGCTTCCAAGCTCAGATCTATGCCTCGGGGTAACACAATCTTTCTTGGCTTGTATTAATCTAAACTGTTTTTAAACCTCAGGAATTCATCCGGATTTCTTGAGAATTTCTAATTAATGCCTAATACAGTTACTATGCCGCCTAGCCGCCTACACTGGAATTGTCAGCTACCCAATATTCCTTTATCCATTTTTGCTGGGAAAAACATAATTTTCTATTTAATGTACTTGAGTAGTTCCTAAACTAAAGAAGGCAAAGATTAAGTATATCAAGTATACTAAGCAAACAACTATTTACTTGCCAAATGTTGTGGAAATTGGTAGAGGACCAATCTTTTTTATTAGGGTTCCGTAGTCAACTAGGAACCCTTATAGTTTCGCCATGTCCGTCTGTCCGTCTGTCTGTCTGTCTGTCCGTCCGCGGCTTAGCTCCGTGTTCATTAGTCCTAGAAAGCTGAAATATGGTATGAGTATGTGTATGTAACACGCCGACAAAACGGTAAAAAAAAAACTAAAAAAAAAAAAACGTTTTTCGGGTACCTCCCGTACACCTGAAGTGGGGGTGATTTTTTTTCGTTCCAACACTAATGTGTGGGGTGTCGTTGAATAGGTCTTTTAAAAATAATAGGGGTCTTTGAACAGTATTTTTTGATAAAGTCAGCACTTTTGTAAGTATTCGCTCCGAAAATAAAAAAAATAGTGTCCCCCCTCTAACTGTTCAACCACGGGTTAAAAAATTATGGAAAAATTCATGAAGATGGGGCCTTATAAGTACTTTCAATGAAAACTATATTGAATAAAATTGGTCGAGCCGTTTTTGAGTTATCGCAAAAATTCATAATTTTCTTTAAAATGGCGTAAGTGCCGCGCGATGTCTTTACACTTCGAACGTTATACATATTGGTTAAGTGCCATACTGTATTAAAACATTTCGCTCAATCTGGTGCGTGTAATCGATAACTTCCAGAAGGTAATAAGTAATTACTGTTACTTTGGCGTTTACGACCTTTTTATAGAGTTTGAAATCTTTCTCGTAATTTTCGTCTATTGTGAAGGATGGGCACCTACGGAACCCTTCACTGAGCGTGGCCCGACATGCTCTTGGCCGGTTTTTATTAAACTTATCTAATTCAAAAGTACAAAAAGGAAAACAAAGAAACAGTAAATAAAAACTTAAATAAGTACTACTAACAACTATGTTCAAAAAAGCTAAAATGAAAATGAACTAAAACAAATTCATAAAATTACTTCCCTGCGACATAGTAGGTACCGAAAATGCTGCCAGCATTTCCTCGCTGTACATGCTGCACGTTCTCGTAAAATATTTAATGCATAGAAATTGATTTACAAAATGTTGGAACCCTTACTTATCTCGTAAAAAGCAACAAAAACATTTTAATAGCGAAAATCGTATTTTTAATGTCTATTATGTTAAGTCGCACCTGGACACCGCGCCTGACGCCGAAGGTCCGCGGGTCAAAAAACATTCAATAGGCGATGTCGTCCAACGGATTCCCGTTACCTATATAATCGCTCTCTAGGTCACTTTGTTTTTTTATTTGTTTGTAAAAAACAGACGTGTGCTCTTGGAATTATGCATCTCGCTGCACCACAATGGCGCGCGTAGCGGCACGAGGAGCGTTTTTTAAAAAATCGCAAATTGGTGTCAAGTCGACTATTGTGTCGCATGACATCTTCTCGCCACATAAAAAATGTCGGCATCTTTGCTTCGCTTGGACATTCATTGATTTTCTATTGCGTGATATGCATAACTTGCAGTTATCGATATTATACATTTCAAGAATCACATTATCACAGAATCACAATAAACATTAGAAATTAATGATAACACTCAAACGTTCTTCTTTATTACCTTACGAATCGTGCTATTATTCAGGTAAATTGTAATTTTGTATTGAATATAAATTGATAATATAATTGCTCGTTATAATTATATTGAGTATGTACCTACCCAATGATAAGGTATTCTGTGGATAGGCAAATAAAATACCTACTACATATGTGTATTAGGGTGGAGCGAATTTTTTTTTTTGGAAATTCAACTCAGAACGTCTCTAAAACGTTGCATTAGGCTGCCAGGTGTACGAGAAAAATAATAATAAAAATATTCAATACTACTTTTAGCCCTCTACTGTCATTTTGAATATTATGATCAAGCCAATACTGAAAAAAAAAATTTTTCATCAAAATCTTGTTTTTTTTTTAATGAAAGTCAAGTGAATTTTATCTAACCACATAATACTCGAAATAAAAGATTTTGTTGCATAAAAATATAACCATATTAAAAATATATATATATTTTAAATACTGAATTTTAATTTGGGTCACAGGTTCACGTAGTAGTCGCCGTAAGTATGAAATAAGCTCAAAACATTTGAAGTTGAAACCCTTCTTTATAAATCTAATACTAATTACGTTAAAAAAAATTGTTCTAGCTCAAGTAGAGGGCTGAAACATATTTAAAATCAATTACATATATATATATATATATTCATTAATATCTTATCTAAAGGCAACATATTACAAATGTTCCAGGTCGATCAGACAACTTTTTTTTTTCTCCATACATCGACGCTCCACCCTAATGTCTATATATACTCACATGAGTATATATCTACAATATATTAATAAAATGGGTAGTTTGCACAAATGTAACTTCAACATAGTAAAATTGTGTTTTTCTCAGTCATCTTTTGACAACGCGGTAACTGTAAAGTTTCCGAAACATCAGGGCGGCTCAAATAATGAATATACGCGATATAATCCGTTTAAATTATTTTACCTACGAATGAGTATATTCAAAAATAACGACGTAAAATATGCGCTCTATAGTTTCAACCTTCGTATGATTTCATTCATGCATGATCTGCCGGACAGATAAGCAGGACACATCCCTTGTTTGCATCAAACAAAGAGTCCAGCGCTAAACTTATCTAACGTTTGTACAGGACACATCGAAAAAATGTAAATCTAAGGATGTTATTTTTGAATTTGTGCAAGGCTTTTGACAGCGGATAAGACGCGTATAGCGCATGTCACAATGGGTGACAGTTCGGGGCAAGGAGTGATACAAAAGCGCGACGTTTGAAAGACATTCGGGTTGGTATGAATGGGGCAAAGGAGTGATCGAGCGGTGTCCGAGTGCAGGCCTCCACGCCACCCGCGCCCACTCCCCGCTATTAATCCTTCGACGTTGGCAGAAAATAGTTATGGCCTACACTGCGACGCACTACGGCTGCGAATAATGTGCGTCAATCAACAATTATTCAAGTATACTATAAACCTTAATCAACTAGTTTTCACCTCTAGTTTTGTTCTGCGGCTCGTATTGAAATATCTATCCAGCTGCATCTAAATTTGCTCTAAGGTTAAGGGCGTGAATGTGTTACAGATTTTAGCAAAAATCGTGGCAATTTTTCCATGTACATAAAAAATGCATGTGTTCGTTTCTTTAGTGGTTAGTTGTACCTACCTTGACAATACAATATAACACTATATAATCGTGTGTGGTGTTATAGAGTACGACTTTCCCTGCAAATACGCGGTATTCAGCATGGAAATCTACTTGATTTGAAGTCCTTATCACGATCATAATCGGTTAACTTGTAATGTTAGATATTAGTATATCACATTCCTGTATTTAGCTAAACAGAAACACTAGCCATATTACCAAATAACGCAAATTTATTCATGAAAATGGTCGGCATACTTAAATAAACATCTGAAACTCTCTATGTAATCCGTCTACCTAATCGTAACGCAAGTACATTACCCGTACTATTACTTAGTTGCCTACCAAATAGGCAACGTAAAAGACATGATTTACTTCTCTGTAACCCTATGTGACCGTCGCTATGTTGTTCTAACTGGCCGTAATGTTCGCTTGGGAGAAAACATAAATCCAGTTTTACCGTTGAAATAAAAAGAGGAGTTCTGTAAGTGGGATAGTGCAGGATATAATTCACATTTATGCGGAGCGGCCGACGGTGCGTATCGAGTCGCCGGGATAGTTGGCAAGGACAATACTCTCCCGGAGAAAAAGGGAATTATTCATCACACCCGGAAGGGGAGAGCCCGTGACGCAAGCATAGAAATAGCCAGCTGCGACGGTACCGCCCGCGTAACCGCCCCACCGGACTCACGCCAACACCGCTTTTAAGGCTATCGAAAAGAGCTTAATTTTGCCTACACGACGATAAAAGAAAGACCTTTTAAATGATATCGAGGGTCCAGTTGATTGTTGCCAGTTGCAGAATCAAAAGTTTAAACGGCCGCCGAGAACAAAGGGAGCTCGGACAGGACTACGCAGCGAGGGATAAATATTCAATGCGAATCCTTTGGAGGCGATATTTTATACTTTATTGGTGCGATTGTCACCGTCGTCGCCGGCTCTCACCTGCGCGGCGTAGCGGAACGATATGTGCCAAAGAAATCTGCTCGGGACAAGAATAAGAAATGTAACGATCAAATCACATCAACCGTTCTCGACGCCGATATCTCATGAAAGCTATTCACTGTATTAGAAACTCGATAACGAATAACAATGTACATTTATTTCCGGACCGAGCTATTGATAATTTCTGACATTTTAATACAAATTTTAATTCCAATAATTAAAAATTTAACAAGCCTCTATAAAAAGTGTATAATTATTATAACTGCCGTTTGCCACATCTAACAAAGAAACGTCAATCTAAGCAAACAAGTTTGTAATCAATCACAAGATTGTTACAAATCGGTATTGATTCTTGATCAACCGCCCTTCCGCAATAATAATAGAAAACCAGGTTTTGTGCAAAGCTCACCAAAATTTACATTAAAATCCCATACAAACACAAAAAAACTGGCTGAAACTCGAGTCCATTGTGTGCGATTGATTCGTAACGGCCGAGCGCGCAATCATGTGAATGAAATATTCACAATTTTAGTAATTTTAGCGCCGCGCGCGCACATCTGTCGCGCCGGTGCAGCCGAGGGACCGCTGTCAGTCAATTACTTCAACATTGGAAAAACTCGTTTTCTAATAAGTTGCGTAATTAAATTTGCGTAGACGACTATTTCCCTTCCCTTCCCAATTCGGAGTAATTGTAATTCGTCTCTTTTGTTTTTACTGCACCTTAGCAAATGCAAACAATATAAGTAATAGAGTCAATGCTGGCTCCTATTGTGATGGGATTGTGAGTTATCTCCCAGCTATTGTCACTGTGTCGGCAAAAAGTTTCGCAAGGATATCTTTCTTTTGTTGAAGTATGTCTTGTGCTTCGCAAAAAATGGTTGGGTTGTGCTCCAATTTGCGAAACTGGGCTACAATTAGCTTTGTTTTAGATAACAAAACGATTACGGCTTCCCATATATTCGTTTGCAATCGGGACACTTTGATCTTGGACCTTTCCGGCAACTTTCGCTTGAATGTTTAGCATCTGACGTTATTGTTTTGCCTGGTGTTTATCTGTCATATCTTAAGGGAGCTCGAAGAGTAGCTTCGGTAGTTTTTAGGGTTCCGTACCCAAAGGGTAAAAACGGGACCCTATTACTGAGACTTCGCTGTCCGTCCGTCCGTCCGTCCATCCGTCCATCCGTCCGTCCGTCCGTCTGTCACCAGGCTGTATCTCAAGAAAGGTGATAGCTAGACACTTGAAATTTTCACAGATGATGTATTTCTATTGCCGCTATAACAACAAATACTAAAAATGAAATAAAATAAATATATAAGGGGGGCTCCCATGCAACAAACTTGTTATACCTATATATACATATATATAGGTACGGAACCCTTCATGCGCGAGTCGGACTCGCACTTGCCCAATTTTTTAAAGGTTCTCGTCAAACGAGGTTGCTCAAATTTACCTGCTACCAATTTAAAAAATTACACGTCATTTTGCCAAGAGTTGATAAAGGTGTATGTAGGTATGTTAAATTCATATGGAGATAAATCAATTAAAACCGAACGCTGCACTGCAAAGTGTTTACGTAATTTTAAACCAAACTTAATAAATATTATTTTTTCGTAAAAACTGAATACTGGAAACGTGATAAAAAGAGCCTATGAAGGCTCGCTGGATATATCCTTCAGCTGTCTGATCTAGGTCTAGAGGCTGCATGACCCATAAACATAAAAACGGTTTTTTCGCTATACGATTAAATAACTTGTCAAATAAAGGGCTAATATTATGTTGTGCTGGGTTCCTCTGTTTTATTTATGAAGTGCATAGCTTTTCGTCACTAGGCACTGTGTGACGTTTGACTGTTGCGGCATTCAAGGACGAAATCTTTTGTGACGTAAGAAAAACAAAAATCGAGAAAGTGAAAGGATACCGCCGGTCAACAATAACGCCTGAAAGGGTTCCTTCAAACAAAGCGTTTTGCAAATAACACTCGCAATAAAGGGAAGTAAAAGTGTTAGACGAAATTCACGAATCCCTTTCATTTAGAAGCGGAGTGATGCGTCCTTGAATTCTGTTCGGTAAGGCTTAATTGTGGTTTCGCGTCTTCAAAGAGTTGGCTCCTTTGATGGGGCGGCGGGGGGCCTCCTCCTCGAAACAAAGAATCACTCCTAGCTGGCTTTCGCCTTTACTCTGCGGTGGACGAGCTCGATCTTGTATACTATTATACTATGTAATTTACCTACACTACTTAAGGCTGACAGACAGACCGAACACGATCCAAGCAAGTTGGTGTATAATCTTGAAAAAAAAAAACTAAACTTACATAAAATATAAACAGAATTAACATAATGTAATTTGGCAAATGAAATAAGACAGCATATCATTTAGGGACATTTTATTTAATTATTCCGACCATATATTCTGTTTTACTGTCCTCATACTGGAAAGATTTACTTCTTATATGTATGCCAAATTGTTTTAGCGCATAATAATATAGAAATTCATTACCTAAACGAAGCAATCTCAGAAATAAGCAAGCCTAAGAATTTTTTGGTCATAATGTTTGGTCGGCATATTAATTTTTGGCCGGCTGAGCTCAAACTCACGACCACAGAGGTCGCGAGTTGCTGCCACGGGGTAAGTAACCATTGGACCATAACTTCACAAGTCGGGTATAATAATATCGGCTGGCGACACCTGCATTCCCAGTTTCGCATCGGCAAGCGTTGACCTATGGTTGTATATTCAACGTAATTAACAAGATGACGCCGTGTTGATTTAAGATTAGATGAGAAGCACCTGCCGGCAAACTTAATTGTTTATCTGCAAATATTTCGGGACAAAGCCCTGTTGTCGCCTAATTTATAGATATCTGGGAGCCTGCTCCCGACAAACGCAAGGTGCGGCGTGTGCGCGATAACAAACCTAAACATCCCCCGACAAGGACGGTGCACTAAAATAGAGCGAGACAAAACAAACTTTTTATCTTAAAAAACTGCCTTGCATTTCATTTTCACAAAGTAAACTAAACCTTAGGTCACATATAGTTAAGTTTAAACTTCGTGGATCGCGCGAGGCACGCGACTTTGAGCAGGTGAGCACTCTTTAAAAAACTAAGAAGCTTTTTCATTGTGCATTGTGCAAACTGTTATATTTTTTTTATTCACGAAATTTCTATTTGATTTATTTTCAAAGATAACAAAACACAACTAATGGGGAACAAGCAGCAGTTTTACTGCGCTCAGAAAGCTCGCCGTAAACGTTGTTAAGGGACGATTTATAGAAACTTAAAAACGATAATCGTATAAAATAAGTCTAATTCCGGAACCTGCCGGTTTTATGAGACGCCAGGAGTACAATGTCCGTTTCCCCAAAACAAAAAACCATATCTCAGTTCTAATAATACCGCGGTACGCGCGGGATAAAAAGATAGGGCGGCGGCGCGTGCTTCCACAAATGGTAAAAATAGTAGAAATGGTAGAAATAGCCGCCCGGGCAGGGCTCAATAAAAACGCTTAATTTACGCGATCCGCCACCGTGTTCCGACACTTACGCTCTTTATGTGTGTTGTCTTTGGGCTAATAATTGCCGGCTTCTGTTTGAAGGCCGCTGCTGGAACACGCTCCACGGGACCATTTTAACTTATGGCCAGTTCAAAGTGGCCGGTCATTTTAGAACTTTATCACTTCCACTATAGAACACATTCATACTGTAGTGGCCAGTATATTTACTGCGACAAAGTATTAAACCGTGTATTCTGCGATGCATAGCGCCGACCAGTCTCCTAATGAGCCTAATTGCAGCCTGCGGGTTTAACCCGCCGATCGCTTGATTATGTATGCAGGTTTGAGCAGACTAATTTGACTACTCAGTGTTATATAATTATAATTAAGTTTTACTCTAATTAGGACTTCCCTATTTCGATATTTCCCATACTAGAATAATAAAAAAGCAACTTAGAACACTTCTCTCCAAATATCACATTCACTCAAGTAATATTTATTTAGTAAATTTTTAGGGTTCCGTACCCAAAGGGTAAAAACGGGACCCTATTACTGAGACTTCGCTGTCCGTCCGTCCGTCCGTCCATCCGTCCATCCGTCCGTCCGTCCGTCCGTCCGTCTGTCACCAGGCTGTATCTCAAGAACGGTGATAGCTAGACAGTTGAAATTTTCACAGATGATGTATTTCTATTGCAGCTATAACAACAAATACTAAAAATTCAATAAAATAAATAATGGGAGCCCCCATACAACAAACTTGTAGATTATGGTACGGAACCCTTCATGCGCGAGTCGGACTCGCACTTGCCCAATTTTTTTTTAATTTCTGTATTAAAAATAAATCTTAATCGAGAGTCAAATCTATTTTTAGTACTTTTTTTTATATTTTTCGTGATAAATTTGGTTTTATAATCGTAGCAAATTTAGATAACCTATACTTTATATAAATACTTAATTTAGTTTTAAAAATATATACTCCTCTCTGGCTCGAACAGACAGTGCTCTACGCTGATGATCGATTTCGGAATATGCAGCCTATAAAGACCGCGTTAATCACAAAAATAATATGTATTGTATTACCTTTTATGGTGCACTCCATGTATATTCATTAATTTAATATACAATTTGCCCAGTCTAGGCGAACAATTTTTTAATGTGATATTAATTGTCTCTGAGTAACTCTAGAGTTAAGATATTTATTATAAGTGCATGTAATTATTTACCCGTTTGAAACAAGAACTCAGCGGCGAATGTGACAACGATGATTTTTGGAACCACTTAATTTTTAATTACCGTAATAATTTAATCAAACAAAGTTTGCCCAGATTCGATCCAGTATCGCAGACGCTATTAAGTGCAGACCGATAAATCATTATACGTAATTATGACTAATAATAACAGTGCAAAAGATGGACCTAAGTGCGTTTTCTGTTAGACGAAGGAAGCACCGCCCCGCACAGGAGCGGGCCGTAAAAGTAAAAAAGTGCTTATGTGCGGGTAAAAAACTCCAGGAAGGAACATAATGTAGTAGCGGCCATAAAAAGTGAATGCATTGCGTGCACGTGGAGTGCACCGGGGAGCGCGGGGCGCGACCCCCGCGGGGCGCGGGGCGGGTGGGGCGTGGGGTGTGTTCAGGCCGAGGGGCGGCCGGCCGCGCGACGCGAGCCGCTCAGCCAGTGTTGTGGTAGGTCACACCGCGCGAGCACGCTCCGACCTCATCATTCACGATCGCGACTCCGCGCCGTGCGAACATGTCCTCGCGCCTTTAGTGAACGGTTGACATACGTGCGGACTTCGAACTTTACCGTGGTGCACATAAATGCCTAGCTGAACTGATGTGAGATGGCCTTATCGCTGCAGTCGACACAGAATTCTCGAGGTTCGTGTATTGAATGTTGTGCGGTTTGCTGAATCTGAAGGAAGTGCATGTGCGGGAAAGTTTTGAAAGTTAGCGGCGCGCGGCGTGCGTGGGGCCGGCGCCACGATTGGCCGCGCCGCTCACACACATACGTGTATTTGCATTCATGTCGAGCTTTGCAGATTCAGTGAACCGTGGGCTCCGAGCCGCCGAGCGCGTAGCGGGTGCTACGAGCCGCTACGAAACTCCGTAGCGCGTAGCACGAGCTCTCTTAATTAAATTAATTGCATGCTGAAGATAACTATGTTACATTACATGTTCAGTTTCAACTATTGATTGTGCTCTCCTAACTTCTGTGATTTAAAGTCAGTAAATAACAAATGTTTTCGTTTAAAGATATTGATAAATGAAAGAAAATTTCGTGGTTAAGCCACTGTAGTAAGTATTATTTGATTAATAGTTGAATACGACGTACCACTATGTATTTGCATGTTTGTTTATCGTTGTAATTAAGATTATTTGCCAACATTGATGTGGATCATTCTTATTATTCAAAACACAAGCTTTTGTTTTGATGTTGTAATAATGTTCGTACGAGTATAGGCAGTTAAAAAAAAAATTGTTATAATGTTATCGTCTCATAGTTCACGCATACGACTTTAATCACTGTCGGGCAAAGTCCTCCCCTTCTTTTCCCCCACTCGACCTTATTGTCAGTGCGGTTCTGCCATTCTTTGCAGAACGCGTTCAGATCGTCCCGCCATCTCCTTTTCGGTCAATTATTATTATCTCCTGCTGTTTATTTATTATATTCAAATACAACCAGCAAAATCTGAATGTACTTTTTTCATATTCACCAATTTAGGCAAATTCAGATATTAAGATATAGGTACCTAAATATCTCTTTCATTGTTTATTTTTGCTTATTCTTCTAACCAAAGGTTGTCTGGAAGAGATCACTCTTTAGCGATAAGACCGCCTATTGTCAACCATTTATAAATTAAGGTTTCAATTGTAACATTTTTCTTGTTGGTGTGCAATAAAGAATTATTGTATTGTTGTATTGTAAATATTTAAATTTCAAAGAACAACAATACCAGAAACCAACGATTTTTATTAACGGTTATCAGTTAAGCAGCGTGTATTTGACTATCCCTTTTCACTCCTAGTCATCACGTACAGTCAGAAACAAATATTGATTCTTAATAAGAATTATAACAAAGCATAACTAATGGGTTTCCAGTCTATATTGTCTCCTTACAATATAGACTGGAAAGGAAACCCATTAGTTATGCTTAGTAAGAACGAGTATAGATATTTTAAGCCCGTGGTCCAGCATAATATAGGTATGTGCTGCTGACTGTACAAAATTAAAGATATATTTCAAGACTTTATTTTTATTTGTTTATAATTAAAATATTATGGGCTAGGCATATTGTACTAAAAATAGATAAGATTGGTTTTAATTGGTATGTTGAAACATATACCAAAAATATTTGAATCTGTTTATTAATAGAGAACAAATAGCTCGGGCGGTAATGGGACACGATATTACCTAATGAGGTAATTTAGGGTTATCGTAAATGGGTAGAAAATTGGCAATAACTATCTAACTAATTGTCGATTCTGAATCAACTCTCCGTGAATCACTGGCAGATAACGGTCCGGATAATTTGCTTATTAAATCTCATTATTATAAATGTAGGCCCGCTATACATATAGTATACGTAAGAATAATTACCTAAAAGTACAATCTCGCGACTTATAAAAACAATTGTTACATTAAGTACTTATACGAATTTCTAACGCCACTTTGACATATGTAATTCCATGGTGGGGCAGGATTTTATTTTATTGATGGCTCTGTTTATACATTTTTGTTACAATGCAATACAAATCCTCTTTATTGCACACCTCAAATACACACTCACATTACTTAAAATGACATTTACATTACTTTTTTTTACTTGTCCACGAAAAATAACACCTACTTTGACCTTAATTCGATTTTCTTAAATTGATATAACTATAAGTAATTACTTTGTAGTCAAATTAAGCCAAAAATTTGACTGTACTATCTACTTAAAAAAGCCGGAAGTAGGTAGTAAAAAAGTCGATAAGTACACTGTTATAAAGTAGTTTTACGATAGGTTAACAAAATAGCTGGGTAGATTAAAGTAATATAATTGATAACGTAATGAATAAGTAACACATTCAACCATACACACAATACACATACCTATATAGGTAAGCGCGACGAGTAAGCATATTGACATAATTTTCCATTTTATTCTCAAATACTATTTCATTTCTAGACAAAAAATAGATTTAGTTTCCGATTAAAAAGTAAATTAAAAGTAATATCTTAGTCGCTGAATGCTAATAACTCTTTTTACACTAACGTAAATCGATCGAAACAATACAAATCCCAAATCCCACAAAATAAATAAAATCAAAGAAACAAATTTCAAGACGAGATGCAACAAAGTAATTGTTGTAACTTTAAAATTACGCAAACCAACTCAACTTAAATTTAAAGAAACATGCAAAAACGTTATATAAGGAAGCCCGAAGAATTCGACTTGCCCCGCTCAACCCTAGAGTACGAAACCGTAGGAGCGTAATCTGTGCGAGTGCGTGCCTTGCTGGCTAATCTCATTACGTGTCCGAATTGGGACACGACATATTTAACCCACTACCGACTACCACCACTGTTACTAGGTAAAAACGCTATACTTATCTATTCATAATATCCTCGGAAGAGTTAAGGCGCGAGTATCTAAGTAGGTACCGAGGGTAGGTACTGTTGCGCGCAAAGTTTTCGAATATTTAATTTACTTCATATGCATTTTGTACAAGGAGTATGATATATTGTGTAAATCTAGGGATCTAAATTTAAAAGACACAAACTAAAAGTTGAATTCACCCCAAACTCCCTATGCTTGTGCAAATAAGACGTAAAAATACTAACTAAAGCAAAAGTATCTCCTGGAGATCGAAAGCACGAAATAAAACGATTACTCAGTCAAAATAAAGGTTCCTATGTATTTCCCTCACATAACGCGACACAGCTATCCCCAATTTACCGTTTCTTTGTTTCTAATATAAAAATTCTACTTGTATGCCGAAAACAGAAGCTTCCGCAATAATAATGTCATTCACACGGTGTTTATCGGGGCCCTTACGCAATAATGACTTATGGTGAAACGGCTATAGGCCTCATCATAAAAGTATTGAGTACGGGTTATTGACAAATATTTATGGCGTATAAAGAGGGGATAATTACAACTCTTTGGTTCATAAAAAGCGTCGCGGGAAGGGTGCGGTGTTGTAAAAATTTATTACTAGCATTGTCACCCGACGGGCCACCGCCACCGCTCATAATGCGCTGATCTATCGCCATCGTTCGTCAGCCCCGCCACAATAAAGATTACACATAGTTACACTCGAAATTCCGCTATCGATATCCTCTAATAAAAATATTGAGAATAAAATAACCTCCCGAGAGATATGAAATGAAGTGTATAAAATACACGCGCAAAATAAAAGTAACATTAAAGGTCCCCAGTAATCAAATAGGATGAGCTCAGTATTAGCAAATCTTGCTTGAGATGATTTAGTTTCTATCTGTATTTAGGTACTCTGCGAGTCAACTTTTACATTTTGTTCGTATTACAATTCAGGACACATCACGAGTTCGGTTTGCTGCCCGGCCTCGAAACAGCGAGTAATGTTATTAAAAAGTTATGGGATAAGCCGGCGGTACGTGCCGCGCGCCGCCGCCGCCGCCTAATCACAAACTTTAAAATTATCTCATTACTTTTTACATCATCCGATGGTAGAATACGTAATTAGCTTCACTGAACATTCTTTCCAACAATGTTTCGAGAGAAGAAGCCCGAGGTTTTGTCAGTTATAATTATAATAAACAAGAACACAAGGAGCCGCTGCGGCACTCGGCAGCGTCCAGTAATTCTATTTTGCCTCCTTCAATTAAGCGCGACGGCTAAGTCCACAGTTCGGCCCGGAATTAATTCCACAGCTAAGTAGATAATGTAAGGAGCTTCCCTCCTCGCCGCCTCTTCACGCCTCGAGGAGAACTTTCAATTATGATTTTGTCTAATTTTAATTAAGTGCTCTCAAAAAGGCTTTTCTCCGACGAAATTAATATTTGAATATAATTTGGGCGGAGCGGGCGGGCGGAGTTTGCCGCTCAAGGAATAATTAATTCCATTATAAGTGGTCCGCTCGGCCGGTGCGGGCGGCGGGGCCCGGTGGCCGGATACCCCTTCCTCCGCGGGAGTAACGCAATTAGCAAGAACAACTGAGAATCAGTGCCGAGCTAATGAACGACATTCGGAAATCCAAAGATGAGGCGCAGTTCAGGATGCGAGGCAAGGCTTGTTCGCGGCAATTTGCGCAACAGGTCGGGGCGGAAGCGACCTGCAGCGGCATGATTGCGACCAAATGTTTCCTCCGCAGCGTCTGGCAACGGTTTTTGCCGTGTTTTTTGTCACCGTTGCTGATAAGTGCGCTATCGATAGGTTTCACCGCGTGTTTGTTTAGGCCGAGACTAACGAGTCACGGAAGTGATGCCGAAGACGTAAATTTTTGTTTTGAATTTACACTTAAGAACATGGTAGAGTTAAAGGATGTGATAGGTGCAATTGCAATGAAATGATAATCTCCTCTCACGTAGTTTATTGACAGCATACATATATATATGTATACCTACCTCGTTTTCTTTATTTGTTTTTAAATTTCAAATATTGTAACCCCTGTCAATTTATTCAACGTTATTTTTGTTGTTGTAGGTGTGTCAGTGAGGCCGCTAGCAACGATGCGTCAAGAATCATTGCCGATGTTGGCGGAGCGCCTGCTGGCAACGCGCGCTGCGGCGCTGGTAGCCGGGCTGCCGGCCGAGCTGTACTCGGGCGCGCTGCTGGCAGCCTGGCCACCATCCCCGCCCGCGCCGCTGCTGCCGCCACCGGAGATGGAACGCGCGCGCAAACGACGCCGCACACCCAAACTCGAGGACACTGTCTCCACTTCGCATACCTCAGCACCCCTCTCACCGCCTTCCTCGGGCTCTTCGCCCGGCGCCGCCGACCCCCCCAGAGACAAACTCTTTACCTGCAAGGTTTGCTCCCGCTCCTTCGGGTACAAACACGTCCTTCAGAATCACGAGCGCACCCACACCGGTGAGAAGCCATTCGAATGCGGCGAGTGCCACAAGCGGTTCACCCGCGACCACCACCTCAAGACGCATCTCCGCCTGCACACGGGCGAGAAACCGTACAGCTGCCCGCACTGTCCGCGCCACTTCGTGCAGGTGGCCAACCTGCGGCGCCACCTGCGCGTGCACACGGGAGAGCGGCCGTACGCCTGCGCGCGCTGCCCGGCGCGTTTCTCCGATTCCAACCAGCTGAAAGCGCACGCGCTAGTGCACGAGGGCGACGCGCCGTTTGCGTGCCGCTGCGGCGCGCGGTTCCGGCGGCGACAGGCTGCCGCGCTGCACCGCTGTGCCGGTATCGGCTGCGAACCCGACTCGCCGAGCCCGCCTGCCGCCGCCGCCGCCGATTGGCGCTGGGACGAGTGGCCCGAGCAGACGGAGCCCGAGGACCTGTCGCTGCCCCGGAGGCCGGCCACGCCGGACTCGCCCACCGACCTGCGCATGCACTCCGCGTAGTCACTGCGCTCCACGCGCCGCTGAGCCGGTATACGAGTTCCTCCCGCGTAGACCCCGCGCCCGACGAGGTCGCGTATCCGTCGTCGTCGCCCGAGCCTATTACTTAGATCTCGTATGTTTAGTCGACATGGAGATACTTCTCAGAACGAACGCCTAAAAACCATAACTGTTAATTTTTTGCACGTTTTCGCGTTAGGGACTACTGAGTCAGTCTTGTTAGGTAGTCGCTCATTCAGTTTTTATGATTCTGCATTTGCAACGTCTGTCATAAAGGACCTTTTTTATTCGTGTTACAGTTTTTAAAGTTTATTGTCATACCATTTGCATAATCGCAAGGTGACGGGAAAAAAAAATTAGATGGTTTTGTTCCTTTGTTTCGAATTTGGCGAACCTAAGAAAGATCGAACCCATTGCACAAGAGTGATTCTTTGATTTATTGTCATTTGTTATTGTTTCCATCTCTAGACAAAAAGTGCGCGCGTTACGGTTGAGAGCCGCCGCTTCGGCGCTCGCCGGCCGGGAACCGGAATCCGCCGGAGAAGGCCGCGACATTGACTTATTATTTTCCGCGACAAAGGCTAGTTCACAATCGTTGATTATTAAGTATTGATTTGAAGGGAATTCCTCAAAGCGAACAAAGCGGTCGTCATTGTGCTCGCCCAGATCCTCGCCTTACGTCAACCGGTTTAGTATCACCCTCTTTTGTACGCGACTCCCAGTTTTTAATCAATAGCCTTGAGCTCGTTTTGTGCTTTCACAAGCATTAATTTAAGTTTTCTGACCGATAATACGTAACCGATACTCGTTGTTTGCTTCAATAAAATTATAGGGGCCGTTTGTTTGAAGGTGAAGCTGTAGTGTAGGTAACTGAAGCCGGGCTCGGCCCGGAGGCGGCGGCGGCGCGCGGCCCGGGGCGCACCGCTTCTGTATATAATGCTGTCCCTAAACAAATTATTTATTATTTATCAATTAGTTTGTAGGTATTTTTAAATATTGTCAGTACCATTTCGTATGTAACGAAATTGGTCCTGTGAAATGTGGTCTGTAAATATAACATTATTTATACCAAATAAGCAAAATCCATTGGATGACTATAGGGTTTAGCATTCGAATGGATACTTTACAACCTAATAATCTTTCAACGAATATTTGAAGTCGTGACAATGGATTTTAATGTTAATGGAGAACTTTACAAATTTTTGAATGTATTTTGATAGTAATAGCACGGCCATGTGTAGCTCGCATTGATATCTGTTAAATAGATAGAAGATGTTTTCGTATAGTTTCTAAGATACAATCTAAATATTTAATGTGAAAATTGTATATATTTGGTATAGGTAGGTTTAGATGCAATGCTTGGTGCACATGGCCCAGAGAGCAGGCGCCGGGGGCGCGCGCGCCGATGCGCGGCGACTCCGGCGCGAGGATGGAGCATAAATCGCAATTTGTTCTACGGGTATTAGTTTCCTATTAGGTGTAGTGTGTTTATTGTATTCGTTTTTGTCTAATTTACCATCGCAGAGTAATCGATTCTGAATGTTTTAGCGCACATGATAAAATGTATGTAACTATTTAACAGTGCTAATTGTTGATTATTATTATTTTATTTCCTGTAGTGTTAGTAAGGTATCACGGAGTGTAGGGTCTTAGCGTAGATCGAGACGGTGTAAAATAAAAGAGTTTTCCCAAAGAAATTATTGGTACAAAAAATTATGTGTACAAATTAAATAATACTTTCAATTAGAAGTTGTAATTCATGTTGCAATGTTGTATTGTAAAATATGGTAATTAGTGTTATTGCTACGGTGCCATTATCTACCTCATACGATAGAGATACTGCTCCAGGGTATAGAGCCAAAGTTGGAATATTTTCTATAAAATCTACGAATATCTCGTGCAAGAGCGAGACAGCGCACACCGTCACCTGACGCCGCACGGCGGAACCATTTGAGACTGATTTTAATTTAATAATAACTCCTATTTTTGAAATGTTCTAGTTTTATTAAGGGAATTTTAAAAAGTCTACACATTCTTTTTTTCTCACAAAATAGCATTTTGGACCCGTTTCAAATTAAGACTTATATCGATTGTTCTAAAACCAATGAAGCTAAAATTTATATTCTGGGAAAAGTGTGACTTTTTAAATTCTTTATTAATCGATTTGGCGGATCTTGCAGGCTACTTCGCGCAGTCTGCCCTATTTTTCCACAATATTGTCAATTGCCACATGACAACAACAATTAGATGCTCATGACAAAGTTGACAGGTTTCATACATCACCACGGTACGATCAGTAGATATCAAAAACAGCTGTCTATTTTAGTACCTACTAGCATATGTCAAATTGCATATTCAAATTGTTAGCTACTTTTGTTGCTGACAGTACATAGGTAGTACCTACATGAAATTGTAGTTGTCATCTTGATATTTTATGACGATTGTGAAATCGAGGCCAGGTTTCGCGGAGCGCCGCAACGTCTGTCGTCTGTAGTCCAACCTTACTTTCGCAATTAACTTGAGTTCCTATTTTTAAATAATCGTTTTAACTTTATTGTTTTGCTTAAATTTGTTTATATGTATTTGTTAGTTAGTCGGTGCACTAGCTTTCAGTGCCATGAGTATATACCACAAACGATTCCACGAGTAAGCTAAGAAGTTAAAAATAAGATATTTATGTGAGTTTAGATTATTGTCTTAGTTTCTGTAACACGGCGATACTGCCATTTAAATATAACTATCTACCTCATGCTCGAACACAGGAAGATTACTTTTAACTAATCAGCAAACTGAATTTGAAGTGAAAAATTGTATTACCTCATAAAGTATCGTACCTACTTATAATCGTGACACGATTGGTACAATGAATATATTTAATTCTTTATCAATGTCCAGTACCAACATAATTATTATAATAAAGAGATGTTTGTTATTTAACCATTTTTTATTTTTTTTGTTATTACATTTACCCTTCATCACTATAACGACTACGTTTTCATGCAAAGCCTACTTGGATTTCACCGAACGATAAACATTATTATAACGGAACGGGTATTAATCACGTTAAAAATTTTGTTTATTAAACTATCTCGTCGATTCTCGATGTTACGGCATGCATATGTTACGCTCCATGGTCTCGAAGGGACCCCCTCCCTTCCTGCCCCTCTTCAGAACCATGTACGTAACAACAAATCATGAATGCATATAAATACAAAATTAGGTAAGCCTAGTTCTTAGTCTGCCATAGGTCAACAGAAATAAAAACAAAACTACGCGACAGCTGTAAGCTTCCGGATGTTTGAATAACAATTATAGTTTTTACTCGTAAATACAACATAAAAAGAAACAATAAGTATGACTCAATAATCCATATTTTAAAAAGCTTCACAATCGCATCTATGATAAATTGATGAAATTAGAAAATATTATTTATATTATAAAATTGAAAAAAACTTCATTCTAATTAACAATAATTCATTTTCTTTCACCTCACCAGCTCAAACATGGCGGCTTTGCTGCGAGATAACAGTGAACAAAATGCGATTTTGTTTCGAGCGTGAGTAGAAAGTAGCTTGTTAATTTTTTAAATTTTTGATTACGAATTGTCATTTCTCAGCCACAGGTTAATTATAAAATTTGAATCATTCGAATTTTGATACCCTCTGTCTCTTTCATATCTTATATGAAAAGGAGAGTGATAAAGACATATCGATTTTCGATTTTCGAATCCGACTTCGAATAAGAACATGTTCCGATTACGCGTTATACTAAAAAATAAAAAAAAAAACACTCGAAGAAGTATTTATTACAAAATATTGTTTTTAACGACCGGATGTTTTAATAATAGTGTATTTTATATAAATCAAATAGATTATTGCTTAAATAAAATAAGATTTTCAACTTTATACTGTAAATACCTAGGTATCAATAATTTATGACTTTACCAATTCATAGACGCAGTTTCGAAACGTTCTTTACAAAATATCGAGTTCAAATTGTCATTTTCTTTTGTATTCATTTGGTTCAGTGCTTTACGCGTAAAAATATTTATTAAACTGTAAACAAAATCTCGTATTAAAATAAATAAACACGTAGTGTATCTGCCAAATCTTCTAATTTGATCAAATAGTGACAACCATGGTCGTGAGGGACTGGTACGGTGTTGGAAGGTATTATTTCAATTTAATTATATTTTTATTTCATTTCAAGCAGCGGGTGTCTATTTTCTAATTAATAATGTCATTGAAATCAGCAAAAAAGACAATACACATACCTACACCTGAATGATTGCAAGAAAAAGTAAAAAAAGTCGAATATGTTCTCGCTGTTGAGGTGAAAAGTTGTGTGTGCTACACGAGAGCAAAGTTTTTTGCATCTCGTGCTGTTGAGTCCCTAGCTACACTCAGGATTCTAAATTAGAATCACTCGCTACGCTCGTGATTCAAACATAGAATTCGCTTCCTCTGGGTTCAAAATCCGCACTCGCAACAAAAAACAACTTTGCTCTCCTGTTGCACAAATAACTATTTCTTATTATGCATGTTTGACAAGGTAGAAAAGCAGACGTTGTTGAATTTGGCCTAAAATCTAAATGTTCTGTCATTCATACCAATTCATACGGATTAATCGTTGTAGGATCAGTTATTCAAGAAATAAAGTGAAATTATTATTGTATCTATCATAAATTTACAAGCACATAAGTATTCACAGATTTCATTGCCTAGCAAAACACCTAATAGGGAACTCGCATGAAATTGGAATTCATGCTCTTTTAGTTATAGACGATGATTCTTAAACGGTGATCAGGAGTAGAAAAATATGAATATCCAGCTAAAATCAAACTTAATCGGCGAGGTCTCGCGCAGTTTCCTCACTGATTAATTTATTAAAAGTTAAAACATAATGAAAACTAATAACCACTAGATACCTACATGATCATCCTACATAAATTATTGAAGTGCGATACCTACGTCAAGTGCCTTTGCTTTGGCGGGAAATTTGACAAAATTTTCTACGACTTTGTTTATGTAATGACAAGTTATTACCATGTTATTACTCATCAATTGTCATTGCCTTTAAATGATTAAAGAGGTTGGTATAGTATGCTCACAGATAGGTACAGATTAGTAGGGTGACAAAGAATTTAAGACAAATTTTGTTTCAAAATAAAAAATATCATAGACAAATTAAAGTTTGTTTTCATGTAATTACGACTTCAATGTGACCGCAATCAATTACTATGTTAGAAAAGTTGGTACTCGATCACCGATTAAAAATCATCGTGTACCTTCATAAACGCAAAATTAACCCGAAATATATACGATAAACTCACAATAAATGCTTTAGCAACCTCTACTTGAAAGAAAAGAAGGGAGTTTTAAAAATATGACAATTATTTAACATCATTTTCAGTGATACTAATGATACTAACATTAATGTATGACAGCTAAGTACATGCTTAAAGGCTGTATTTTAACTACTACGTACTTTGTAAAATTCATGTTTTGCCATACTCTTAGTAGCTCATGCGCGAAATTGTGACGTCACAACCCTGCGAAAAGTTCAAGTAGGTAAATTTTCTTTAATACACTCACCTACATAGGTTTCTGTTATTAAGATAATTAGTTGTACCAAAGATACTAAACCGACAATTAAACCAAAGACACAAGCAAGTAGACTAGCAGGTAAGTGTAGGGATATAGAAGAATGTGATATTCAGTGTTATTAATACCTATAATAAAACTAACATTACCCTGCACGCACTTGGGATAGTTAAATAATTTGTAGCTTCTTCTTCTTTCGTGTCGAGGTTCCTCAAATATGTGCTGCCCAAAAGGCAGCGGCGTCGACAGCCCTGACCGTCGCATCCCTCAGGTCAAGGAGCGAGCAGGAATGTGGGCATGCCGGACAAACCAGAAGATGCGCCATCGTTTGTGGTGCTGAGTTACAGACGCATTGAGTTGACTGGTCCCGAAGCAGACCCCATTGAGCCATGCTTTCCCTACAAGCTAGCGTTTGCGGACCGATGCCATACTGGACACGCGAATTCTCCTGCAGAAAAGCATAGCGCTAATCCGGTGGTGCGTAATGTGTGTGGGGTTGCTCCCCTGCTTGTAGACGTTAGTCGGCGCAACAAGTTATTCCGCGCGGTAACCTTCATACGGGTGTTGGCACAGTGTGTCTTAAAGGTTACAGCTCTGTCCAGTGTAATTCCCAGGTACCGCGGGTTAGGGCAGTGATCAATCGCCGTTCCATTCCATGTCACGTGTAACGGTCTGTTTGCTTGGTGGTTGCGCAGGTGGAACGCACAGGATTGGGTCTTACTAGGATTTGGCCGGAGACAGTTGGCTTTGTAGTAGTTTCCTAGGTTTTCCAAAACCGCAGACAGGGTCCCTTCAACTTCTTCAAAAGAACGGTATTGTGCAGCGACGGCCAGGTCATCTGCATAGAGAAAGCGTTGAGTCCCTGGTGGGTTGGGCTGGTTGTTTGAATATATGTTAAAGAGGATTGGGGACAACACACTTCCCTGGGGGAGACCGTTTTTCTGGTTTCGCCAGCGACTTTTTCCTGAGTTAAGGTGTACCTGGAAGCGGCGATTACGGAGCAACTCGCCGAGGATTCGTACGAAACCCCCGTCTTGTGTGACTTCGGCAACTTTGGACAGCAGAGTCCTAATGTTGACGGTGTCGTAGGCTGCCGATAGGTCGACAAAGGCCACGCCGGTGACCAAGCCAAGCTCAAACCCATCCTCGATGTGCTGTGTCAGTTTGAGTATCTGGTTTGTGCACGACTTTCCGGGACGGAAACCCGCCTGTTCGGGGATAAGTTGGAGGTCCACTGCGCGTGTCAGTCTATTCAAAAGAAGACGCTCGAACAGTTTGTACGTGTGACACAATAAGGAGATTGGACGGTAACTTTTGGCATCATCGAGTGGCTTCCCAGGTTTTAGCAACGCTAATACCTTTGATTTTCGCCATGCTTTTGGTATGTTGAGCGTCACCAGGCAATCGTTGTAGAGAGATAGCAACCACGACGTCGCCACTGGTCCAAGATGTTTAATTTGCTCTATCGTCAGGTCATCAACCCCAGACGCTTTCCCGTTCCTCAAATGATTAATTGCAGGTATCAGCTCGTCTAAAGAAAAGGGTCTGCTCAGTCCGCTCTCGTTTTCCTGAACATTCGGGGTTGGTTGGAGTCTGGGTATACGTTGGGGCAGCTTGCCATTCAGCAGCAGCTGGCTCGCAATTTGGTTAGCCGTTATTTGACCCGGTTGAGTGGCTGTGGGGGCATCACCGGTAAGTTTGTGTAGAGTGCACCAAGCCTTTTTGCTATTGTGAGTCATGTCGATGTTAGCAACGATGTCTTCCCATTTTGCCCTACGAGATTTAGCAAGTTCATCCATTAACTCTGCACCTGGTTGTATAGTTTCCTCAGAGAAAGGATCGTTCTTGAATTGGGTTTCGTAGGTCCGCAGCAATTCAGATGTGTTTGAGTCAAGGCCTGGAATGTAATTTGAGCGGCAACCTCTAGGTATCGTCTGACGTGACACAGTTTTCACAATATTAATGAATGCCTCATAATTGGTAGCCACTGGCTGCAGAGACGTCAGCTTCTCGTCGATGCTTGCGGAATATTCATCCCACTGAGCTTTCGCGAAATTGAAACGCCGTCGGAACGGGACTTTGATAGGTTGCACAACAGCCTGGATCTGGCACATTATGGGTCTGTGTTGTGTCTTTGGGATAGGTGCGCAGACGGACTTAGAACATTTCGAGCTAATGGTTTCGCTTACAAAAGTAAGGTCAGGGTTGTAACTACGCCGCCATCGACCGCTGTTGAAAGATCCCGGCAGTTTGGGGTAGGAGGCTGTAGTTGAAATATTTGTAGCTGAAATATTATTTTCACCTCACCAGCTCAAACATATTTTGCTGCGAGATAACATTGAACAAAATTGCATTTTGTTTCGAGCGAGAGTAAAAGTAACTTTATATTTTTTTTGATGTATATAGCGCCGCGTATTGTCATTGCTGAGCAGCCACAGGTTTTAACATAAAATTTGTGCCTTTCATAGTTATCTAAAACATGTGAATTCTAAATTCGATTTTCGAATCCGACCTCGATACATTCCGATACGCGTAATACCGTAAAGTTTTAAATCACCCGAAATTGTTTTAATTCTAAATATATTTTTTAAACGACTGACATTATGATATCTTACACATAAAACAAATACATTATTGTTGAAATTTCTTATTTCACCAATTTATCATACATCGGTTTGAAACGTACCTTACCGTAAATATAAATTATGGAGTCATATTGTTTTTTAATATTGTATTTATTTTGTTTAGTGATTTACAAGTAAAAACAAGCAATACATTTATAATTAATACACACATAATTTATTTTCAAAACTATCCAATTTTACCAAATAATGACAACCGTGTGGTGGTTGTGATCGACTCGTACCTACTACGGTGTTCACTTGTTACTTATAAAAGAAATAACAACATCGATTGTTATAGGTATATTATTAATAATATCACTAAATTCAGCAACCAAGACATTAAACTTAGGTACACTTGAATGGTTGAAAGCACAAGTACAAATAATCTAATAAGTATCAAAGTCAAAGTCATTAATTATTTGCATTGAACGGGTTACACCACGATCTTATTAATAATTGGTTTTATCGCCATTCAGCCATTCCTGCCCGCCTAGCATAAGTACGCTGCGCGACTCTTGTCGCGTCACATAGCATCACCCGTCACTATCTCACAGTATAGCGAAGAAAGAGATGGGTAACATTTCTCGCGCGAAAAGAGTCGCGTGTCACAGTTGTGCTAGAGGTGCTGGTGTACAAATTTTAATCCTTATATCTAAATTAATTAATTAAATAATTAAGCAATGTTATAATAAAAAAAATACAAGTCACAAAAAACTATAATACGTATAATAATAATTGGCGGGTCTAGGAACTAATTGCATTGCGTATTATTTTCAAAACACTCATTTAAAGAGTAATATTAGCATTCGCTGAGTACCCATACCTTAAGATTTGTGTAAAATGCATTTCCAGTCAAACTTATTATAAATTTAGGTACAGTATTATAAATTTTACTTAACATATAGTAAGAGTTTCTTTTAAATATATAGATTCAGCTTTGCTGCTGGTAGATTTAAAGATTTATGTGTTACAGTGTGCTTATTTTCATTATTGTTTTATCAAGAACAGATCTAAGTGTTTCCTTACAAGTTTACAGGCCTCCAGAATATACGTATAAACAGGTCAGTGTGAGGATCTTATTAACTACATATCTCTAAATTTTGGTTTACATGAATCTGTTGGTTTTAAATCCCATATAGCTCGTATGCATCTTATCTGTGTTATGAAAACTTTGGACATGTCTGTTGAATTGCCCTACAAAATAATTCCATATCTCAATGTGGAACAGACGTGTGAGTAATATACGAGTAGGGCACCTTCTTGTGAAACAACAATTCTAATCTTTTTTAGAGCATATACACATTTATTTATTTTACTACATACTTCTTTAACTTGTTCTTTCCAGTTACAGTGTTCATCGACAATAAGTCCCAGAAATTTTGAACACTTTACTTGCTCTATCAGTTTTTCATCGCATTTCACATTCAGTTCCAGACTCCTTCCCTGTATGGTTCTAAAATGTATATATTTCGTTTTTTTCAGGGTTTATTTTTAAATTATTACTAGTTCACCAGTTAACAGTTTCAGCTAGTATGTTCTTGTTCCTGAGGTGAAAAGTTGTGTATGCTACACGAGAACAAAGTTTTTCGTCCTATGCTGTTGAATCCCTCAATACGCTAAAAAATATAATTTAGCTCTTTAGCTGACTCGCTACGCTCGTGATTCAATCTGTTAATTTAATTATATACATTTATTACATATAGATACAGCTCGCTTAGTTTATCATAGTTATTTTCATAGTGTCATGTCATATGGTATTCTGGTTTGGGGCAAAGCAGCTGACATTCAGACTATATTTGTGCTACAAAAAAGAGCCATTCGTTCTATATATAACCTAAATTCTCGTGACTCCTTAAGAGACATTTTCGAAGATATAAACATCTTAACTGTAGCGTCCCAATATATTTATGAGAGTATTATGTATGTTATTAGAAACCTAGATTCATTTACAAAAAATTCCGATGTCCACAGTTTTAACACTAGAAATAAAAATAAAATTGCTATTAGAAAGTTTCGTGTTCGTAAAGTAAGTAAATCATTTTTAGGCCAATGTATTCATTTTTATAATACGTTACCTGATCATGTTTTAAAATTAGCCTTTCCATCTCTCAATTTTTTTTTTAAAAAGTCTCTAATGTCAAAAGCATATTACAGTAGAGGACTATCTGACAGACAAAAATGCATGGCCTGAACCAGAAACCGCGTAGCTGGCTCCTTCTTAGATTGTACCTAACTAGTTTAAGGGACACAGTTCTAATAAGAAAGCATATCAAACGTGCATAAATTGTGATAAACCGTCAGGCTTTCTTGTAGTTTCTATTTTATTCTTACACTTTTCCTCACTTATATCTTAAAATACACTTTTAATATGTTTTCTTGTAGAACTACGTATAGTTAAGTTCATATCATTGTAATAGTTAAGTAACTACATAGCTGGGCACCGTTAATCAAACAGTTAACTTCGTTAATCGTTAATCCTCTACAAAAAAAGTTAGCTTCGTTAAACGTTAAAGCGTTACATTTCGGAAGAATTAACGCAAGTTAACGTTAATCGTTAATCCGTTAATATGTGTAAAATTGCATTTTTGTTGCGTTAGTGAACTTATAAAACCTGTTGATTTAGGTTCTGGAAGTTAACAGGTTAGGAACAAAACAAAATACTTGTATAATTCAAATGTGTAATTTAATCGTCGGGCATAAGGTGCATATTTCCCTTCATGAACAATTGAAAATTGAAATTCTCGTCTGAAAGCGAGGCTCGTTTTGGTGTTAAAATGTCTTTACCCGTGGAAAACAGACGTTAAACTGCAGCGCTTGAGGGTATAGCAGTATTGTATTTAATGAATAGATTTATGAATATCTGTTCCCCGAGGAATGCAGCATCGTTGAACGAGTCTTTTGATTTCATGCCAGCCACATTTTAACGAGACTTTGCGCTTTACTCGATTAGGATTACTGCTACTTGTGTTGTGCTATCATCATTAATATTGTCAGCATGAGTTCTCCTTTTTGTCTTGCCCCGGTTAAAGCCCGCCTTAACAATCTCTTCAAACTGTACGTATTGTGACACATGTACCCTACTTACATGTTGTTTCAAATTATTCAGGCTTGATACATGAACTTTTATTTTGGTGTCTTTCGGAGTTTCGGCAAGCATCGCTTAACCGCAAAAAATATTTGCTGGCCCAATCTGGATACAAATTCCATATACTCATTCAAATGTGGCCATGGATTCTCATCAGGACCGCTGGAATCCGATTCCATGTCTTCCATGATATAGTTTTAATTACTACACTGCACAGTACACTTTTTCTATCAAGCTAAATTAAAGAAATAATCCTTTTGTGCTTGAGCGAATCCACTTAGCTTTGTACCCGATGAACAATACTCATTATCTGTATTGTTAGCTGTGGCCACAACTGCCAATTCAAAATGTAAGGCGTTATAAGTGCAAATTACTTTTACACTAAATTAGTCTTTAAGTCAAACAAAATAAGGTTTACTCTTAAACAAAGAGAACAGAGATGTTGGTCACTTCATTGTCATTATAAGCATCGATAGGAACTTCGCTGCTCTTTGACTTACGAAGTGACCAACAGCTGTGTTCTCTTTGTTTAAGAGTAAACCTTATTTCGTTTGACTTAAAGACTAATTTAGTGTAAAAGTAATTTGCACTTATAACGCCTTACATTTCGAAGTAGCAGCTGTGGCCACAGTTAACAATACAGATAATGAGTATTGTTCATCGGGTACAAAGCTAATGGAATTCGCTTAAGAAATGGGCTTCGAACTATACACTGCACTCTTCTTTATCAACACGCAAATGATCACTGACAGTAATTTATAATAACAACAAACAAAACACTCGTCACTCTAAGCACCAGCGCTAAGTAATGAAATGATCAAACGAAACAAATCACATCGCAGTTTTCTCACTCGCACGCGCCGGAAAAATATATCTAGTTTTGTTTTTGTTTCACTCGCTGCCACGCGCCGCGCGGCACTTGTTTGAACCTGTTTTTCGCGCCGCGCCGCGGTGCCGTGCGGTAAATAGTAGGCATTGGATTAACGATTAACGGACTTCTGCATATTTAACGGAAGTTAACGTGTCCGTTAATATTTTTACAAGTTAACTTAAAAGTTAATCCGAATGTTAAATAATCAAAATGTTAACTTCGTTAATTAACGATTAACGAGTTAATGCCCAGCTATGAGTAACTACTTATGCTTTCTGAAAAAAATGACTTACTGTTGAGTTTCTTTCGGCGTTTCTTCTCAACAGTGGTCTCCTCTTGTGAAATGCCGGTAGACTCAGACATGTAAAAGTGCCCTTGTGGCCTACTTGCAGAATAAAGTTCATTATTTCATTATTTACAAAGGTCTTGAGCATCTTTCGGTAGGTAATATGGGACAAGTACCTCCCCTAACTTTACATTAATTCCTAAATATTGTTTATTTTTCTATTTCATTAAGAAATAGCTATGATAATATCGGACCATAGTATTTTTTGGCCGTCTGATTTAATATTACCTACTCAATAATTAAGAAATTATCAGTCGTTTATTCTAGTATGGGAAAAAACGAAATCCTCACCCATTCCGCGGTTTTCAAACACCGGTAAGTATTGGCTGTCTATTGTTTGACAATATTACGCTCTAGAGCCAAAAAGTAACATGGCATTACGCCACATCCCATCGCGTGTCTCTAGTAAGTAGTGAGGCCGCGTAACTCAACAAGCGCGGCACGCCGCATAGCTGCGGAGACAAACGCACCGGAATCCGGTTGGTATTTATTAAATTAATCGCTCTCCCACTAAACCCCCACCACCCCTTGTATAGTTTAACCGAACCGACTTGAGCCAATTGATAAGTGTGGAAGTGAAGGCTTTTCCATATTCGATCTAGTCGTCTTGGCACTAGAAATGTGTATAATTTAATTGGCTCAATCCTTCGTTTTTGCACCAGACAGTGCATGGCCCAGAATAAAAAGATTTTTATTCAGATAAATACAATCACACTACAATCATATCCTTATTATAATTAAATAGAAAGAATAGCTAATTATTCTAAAAAAATACTCACGAAACTGTTGTATTATTTTGCATAGTGTTTTGTGTGCCCACAGCCGTCAAATTTAATATTAGTAAGACAGAGAGGTAAAAACTAGCTTTAACAACTCGTGATTTTCTTTTCCTAGGAAATTTCCTGATAAACGTCTTTGGAAGGACACATTTTGCTGTTTACGACATTTATCATTTTATATCAAATAAATACAGTTATTTTGACGGGCAAGTTCTACACACGAACTTTTACGACAAAAAACTATGGAAAAACATTATGCACTATACAGTGTGTATATTTGATATAACCGCATACTTTACGGGGGCTTAGTATAGGTACTTATTAATATATTTATCCATAAATTATAAAAAAAAAAACGATAATTTTTTTCATATAAAATAAATCAGCAAGCAATGTACTTGTTTGTTGACACATAACATCGTGATGATGTCACAACTGCATAACTGTCACTAGTAATAACTACACCATATATTGCTGCTCAGAAAATTTTCAAAAATTAATTACGCTATGGCAAAGCATCCACGATGTTTGGGACGCTTAGTGCAAGAGTATGGGACAATAAACACCTCACCGTAAACACCAAAATGATCGTGTACCAGACATGCATTTTGTCCATACTCTTGTACGGAGCTGAAACCTGGACATCGTATGCTAGGCAGGAGCGAAAATTGAACAATTTCCACATGCGTTGTTTGCGCCGTATTTTAGGTATCTCATGGGAGGATCGAGTCACAAACGAGAGGGTGCTCAGTATCGCACGTTTGCCTAGTATCGCAGCCATCCTGAAACAAAGACGTCTGCGTTGGCTTGGGCATGTGCAAAGGATGGAACCATCTCGTTTGCCACGAATAACTCTCCTAAGCGAGATTGCCGACGCTAAGCGACCCATTGGACGGCCCATGTTGAGGTTTAAGGATAGCGCGAAGCGGGATATGCTGTCATTCAACATCGACATTCAAAAATGGGAAATTGAGTCTAAAAACCGTGACTTGTGGAGAAAGACTCTGTGTGACGGTGTGGTCGCACATGATGAAGCCTGGTTTGCTTCTCTTTCTCATAAGCGTGACTTGAGACATCAGCGCGCAGCTCTTCCACCTTCACCGACTGGTGCAACATTTTTGTGTCAGATATGCGGCCGAGGCTGTCGCTCTCGAATCGGGCTATCGAGTCACGTTCGTAAGTGCCGCACTTTTATGGACGCTGCTTAAATCATCCTTTATGGATGAAAGAGGCCAATGATGATGATGGCAGTTAACGCTAAGTTAATTATTGTTATGAATATCAGATTATAGCACTAAAATCTGCGTCTGGCTACAATATGCGGTTGTATCAAATATAGGTACACGCTGTATATATGTATCTGTACCTCTCATTCAACTTTGATATCTATAGAGAGCTTTTGCAACTACAAAAAAATCAACAACTCTATATATTATACATTTTCAACTAAATGCGACCGTACTCTATTGCACCACCTGTACAACGACTGACAAACGTCACATACATAGGTAGTGTGTGACAACGCTCTTCAAAGCCGAAATTAGCCGAGCCTCTTCGCAAAGGTTGATGTGCTATATATTTGGCCGGGAACAGTATGTACCTATATGCTTACTCTATATAAAATAAAATGGGCTAAGCGTTGATAGGTCAGTCAGGAAATTCTCTTTTTAGTCGGTTTTACAAAACCTGTTAACGTCAAAATTAACCACTTTAGTTTTGGGCAACTACTCTCCTTGGACAACTACAGAACGACACGTTGTATACTAGTACAGTGATTATATAAATATTCATCTAGACTCCGACAATTACTAAAAATTTATCAGATTTAGAAGATATAAGAAAAAATTGGAAGTGGCGCTAGTTTCGCGGTACCACTCGCCATAAGTACGAGTGAGACTATATCTTTACGGACTTCAAAAGCAATGCTTTAACGGCGATTAGTGTAAAGTAAAAGGCGATGTACAATTACGGTTTTGATAAACGTTTTATAATAATACAAATTGCAACACATACAATTTAACCATACAAACATTTTAATTCTAATATTTTTAAACAGAGTAATTCTTATTTATTAAATACATCTGTACAATTGCAGGATGAAGACTTTAGCAAAATTATGGGCACCTATTACTGCGCTTCCGGTAGGTTTGGAATGCGGACGAATTATATTTTTTTTTTTGAGAAATAGCATAAAGTAGCTAATTTATATGTGACCAAATTAGGTTTCATATAAATTATTTACCCAACAAGACTAAAATATATTTATTAAATACACCTATACAATTGCAGAATGAAGACTAATAGCAGAGTAATGGGTATTACCGCGCTCCCGGCAGGTTCGGGGCGCGGGCGAATTATAATTTATTTGGAGAAGTGGCAACGAGCCCCGCGCCCCGCGCCCGGCCTACCCTTTGCTTTCGCCCTTCGTTACCGGCTCACCCGCCGGCCGTTGCAACTCGGAAAATATCCTCATTTTTATTCACTGGAATTTTTGTTAGTTTAAAATGTTTGTGTTTATACCGATATGTAATTTGTTTATTTCTAACCTCAGAAGCCGTTATTTTTAATTACGTAGTTTGTTAATAGGGCTTTTTTTACTTATACAATTGTATACTTTATGCCTTTAATTAATGTTAAATTGTATAATTCTCTTTTAATTGCTACTATGTAAAACCTAAAAGTAGCCCAGATTCAAGATGAGCCAAGTTGAATTTTGTGTTTCAATTTATCCTGAGTCATGTGTAGACCCCGTTATCGGCGGTGCAATTTGGTAGCTTTCAAGTTCATAGGGATGGGTAAAAATATATCTGATGTCGGTATCGATAGGTACGTTTACTTTTTTATACAATTTTTTAGACTAAAAATAAACATGTTTTTTTGATCCATGACAATCATTGATGCTAGCGGCTATTATAAAGATCATTTCGATAAAGATAAGAATATTATTTCTAAATTGAAATCCTCTTAAGCCGCTGCCATAGCTAAAGCTAAACGATTGTTCTCTGATGCAAATCTGATAAACTAAATTAATTTCATCGACAACAATGATAAAAATGTACAAAAAATATTTATAAAAATGAACACATTTTAAAAATTATATAGTAGTCCTGTTTTATAAAATAAACACAGTTTAATTAGTCTTTTTCACGATTTATTACTCTCATTATGGCAAAGAAAAATTATGGACAAATAGCTGATTATCGACATACTTTAGTATTCCAAAATATTTTTTACCCATCCCTATGAACTTGACAGCTACCAAATCGCACCGCCGATAACGGGGTCTAATAATGACATATAAATCAATTTCAAAATCATGTACAAAAGTCGGTACCCATTTATGTAGAGGTTTTTTTTTGACAATCCAATGACAAACAAGTCGACCCGTGTCATTGGCCGCTTTGAAAATGTTTAAAATCGATTTCAACTTAGTAGATAATCTGAAAGTACATAGGTTAAGTTTTTGATTAGAATTTTAGAAATTAAAGTCTCAATAACCTTTTTAATAAGCTGTTCTTGTTCTTAAGGTTTTAATAAATTAACCCAATTTTAGGTATTCATGTTAAATAGACTGTATTTTTGAGCTTTCAAATACTATGGCTTTAAATAGTTCGCTGTTCGAATAATATATAACATGCATGCGTTGCTACACAAACTTGTGCTACAACCACACAAAAGACAACTGTCTTTTGTGTGGTTGTAGCACAGCTTGGCTTGTCACGCTGCTGCGTACTGAGATGTAATCAGTTCATTAATTAAAAACTAGCTTTTAATATGCAATGTCATTCATTTTTCAAGTAGGCTTGTAGTTATAAACTAACTGTATAGGCAAGTGTAAACTTGTATTTTTTTATTATACAGGGTATGTGGTGGGTGGTTTAGCCCTGGAATGGTGGCTCTACAAATAGGTTTCGTATGGCAATAATGAGTCATATATATATTATTTGGATTATAAAATGTCAGTAGCGTTCCCGTACAATATGTTTTAAGTAATCACATGCTATACAAACATATTATATTAGGTATCTTTAGTAACTTATTATTACACAAAGATCAAAAATAGAAAATACCTTCACGCTAAATGTCAACTAATTAAGCTGCAACGCTTGGGGAGTGAACTTTATACTTTCTGTTTTTTCTCTAGGTAGGTTGCGTTCAAAGGAGCTGGAGGGGAGGGGGCCGGAATTAAGAGGGAGCCGGGGGCCGCCCTGGATACTGAGAGGAGTTTTAACCAATTAATTTTGTTCCTCAACGCAAACTCCGCTATATAATAAGGTATAAGTAGGCTTTAACCGCCGCGCCGATAGCTGCCCTGCCCGGGACGCCGCCGTCTCATAGCCTCTTATAACGATGTTTTAATTCTTGTTAAGCTCTCCGTTTCTCCACTTTTAATATTTAATGGCATTTTCATGGCGCATATTTTATAGCGCACTTACGGATTCCGGACATTATTGACGTTGTTTTGTCGGCGATGTTTGCGAGTGCGCTGCGACCTGCGACCCCGCATACACTTCATCTCGATTTGTAATTGCATACCGGCGACGCGCTATATGTGCACTGCACTGAAACATTAAGGGATTTATTATTCTACTTTTGTTTAATGCGTGTCGTCGTAATGTTGACTGTAGCTTCCATTAAAATGTTAAAAACTAATTGATTAAGATGTTTGATTTATTGACTACTTGCCAAGAAGTACGTTGATAGAATAAAAACAAATAGGTAAATAAACATAAAAAATAAACAATATAGTCAAAAACTGTGTAGTTAGTTAAATAAATAGAATTAAGAAACTCTATTAAACTCTATTAGATTTAGCATACCTACCTACCTATGTGTTTCAGAGTATTTTTTGACGTGTTAGATGTATAAGCTTGGTAATTACATTATTACATACACAGTGTAGGTATTGTATTACTGACAAGGTATAGTATATAGATAAGTCAATACATTGATAAAAGACAAATATGGGGAACAAAACCACTGTAGTTTTCACAACAAATAAAAAATTGACCTTATAATTTATTATGATTATATTTCTTTTAAACCATTGATACAAAGATCAAACCTTAAATAAAAAATGCAAAATGAGTTACCTGGTGGAAGAGACCGGGAATCGAACCCGGTACCTCTGGATCGCCGGTCCAGCGCGTTAACCAGTAACTAGGTACCCTAACACTTCGCTACCTAACTCCCAAGCAACCTATCGAATTTTTCATTATGCTTTGTGCGTCGATCTTTGCATTGTTTATTTGAAAGGTTGTACCCCTTAGCGGTCTCTACCACCAGGTAAATCATTTTTAATTTTTGTATCAATGGTTTAAATAAATATTGATGTGTACCCACATTAAAAAAACCGGCCAAGAGCATGTAGGGCCACGCTCAGTGTAGGATTCCGTAGTTGCCCGTCTTTCACAATAGACGGGCTTAAAAATTACGAGACAGATTTCAACCTCCATAACAAGGTCTTAAACACCAAAGTAACTGTAATTACTCATTACCTTCTGGAAGTTATACGCGGCAGATTCAGCGGAATGTTTTAATGCCGTATGGCACTTAACTAATATGTGTAACGTTCGAAGTATAATGACCCGCGCGGCACTTACGTCATTTTAAAGAAAATTATGAAATTTTGCGATAACTCAAAAATGGCTCGACCGATTTTATCCAATATAGTTTTCATTGATAGTACTTATAAGGCCTCATTTCATGAATTTTTCGATAATTTTTTGACCTGTGGTTACTTGGGGTGTAATTCAATATCAAGACTTGATTTGGCTAGTATTCATATACATATACGAGTTTATATTATATTTATTTATTTATTTAAACTTTTTTGCATAAAACAAAAGTCAGTACAAATGGCGAACTTAATGCCTAATGGCATTCTCTACCAGTCAACCATAGGGCCAAACAAAGATGCTTCAAGTGGGCAGAGTAGAAAATTAATCGTTCGGAGAGCATCCAAGATACAAGTGACAAGATACAAGTGAATACATGTGTATTATATAACTTAACTACCATAAATACAATGATACATATGTTTACACTATTATCTATACTATTATAATATCCTAAATTTGTATTGAAAATTATTTTTCTATGGAGGGAGGTCATGATTTCAGGAAAAATCTCGATAGCGTGATGCAGGATCGTCATTTGTTTCGTATGGGCGCGCGATGCCATGCCAGCCTGGCGCCATCTGTTTTCAAAAAAACCTTTGTCCTCGCATCACGCTGAAACGGCTGGATAAAAAGTTACCAATTTTGGTACAGGAATAGCTGAACATCCAAAGATGGTTATAGGATACTTTTTATTATGATTAATATTTATCTCTGAAAACATGAATTCCATGAAATATTTTCCTTACAATTATTAACCTTATATTGACAGCGTTTGTGACTTTGAATTTAGAACGACGCGACCCCCGCGTGGCTCTTACGTGAACAAAAACTAAAAAGTATGAATTCGACATAATACCTCTACGCGGCTCACCGGTATTAACAATAAGGTGAAGGTTGTTTGAGGTGTTGAGTTACGGAAACCGTGTTAGTTAGATAGATAGAAAAGATGGCGCCAATTGTCGACCAACACAGACGAAAATATGAGTGCAATGTTCGTTGTAAATTGGCTCATGCTAAAAAAAAAACCAAACATACATTTCTTTAAAAACACAATTTGCTACAATAGGAACTAATTAATGCTATTTTATTGTATATGCAATTATATTCTTCTGAAGTTTGTAAGTATTGACCATAAAAAAGCCCGGAGACGCAATAAAAAATGTTAATGAATAAAACAGATTTTTTAAGGCCGTTCCCTGAGCCAGAACCCCGAGCCCCTCCTCAGGCCACCCGTCCCTGTCACATCACAGTCACATTTCAAAAGAGTGACGGAGACAGAGCTTGCGGGTCGTAAGGCGATATCTTTTTTCGTAAGAATTTGTCGATGATTATTTATTTTAAAAATATTGGCTTCAATTATTGAAATTCGGAAGCTGTAAAATTACTATTTTAGTTATGATTGATTTTTCTCCTTTTTTTGTTTCATAGTGTCACGTAGAAAAAAAACAAGTAAAGTTGGAGTAAAAATTCGAATTGGAGGTTACTTTGGGAATTAATTGTATCGAGCGAAGTGTTATGAATCGTGTATCGAATGCTGTGTTATTAAAGATAATATAATCAAGAATGATATATATTTTTCCCTCGTTTACTAATATCAACGTTTCGTAGAAAAATAGGATAATTTTTGGGGTATTTTTGCATTTCTGGCTCAGGGAACGGCCTTAATGCCATTTTATCGAGTGTAATTGAAATAAAAGTATCTCGAATCAATTTAATTAAATACATTTTTAAATATGTTTTACCAACCAACATTTAGAACATTGGGCGAAATTGTTTGTATTGTTTGTGTTTGGCCTAACTTACTAATAAGGTAGCGAAATGTATAATAAACGATAAATATACGATATATTTAGCCACAATTTTGCATCTATGCAGTTTTTTTATATATAAAATTTATTCAAAGTAATAAAATATATCATTATTTTTTTGTTTTTAACGGTGTGTTGAGATTTTGTTCTCAAGGACCCAATTTTCCGCTAGATGGCGTTGTTTCCTTGACAAAATCTCCATACTAGCGGCTGCATCGCGCTGTTAAGATTATTCCTGAGTTAATAACACCAGCTCCATACATGTAAAGTTTTGGAGCCATTGATGGGTCTCCTCGACACCGAGGCCAAGGATTCACGCACGTCGTTGCGTGCCTGTGACCACGATTCGGCACAAGCTAGGGTGTAGCTGTGATGGGTTAACCTGGACTTCGAGAATTACTACCGAAGTTGTTGATCGCATACCTAATATAAGCAGCAATGTATCAGTTATTGAGAGTTGCTTGCTGCTCGACAATGTATGCATTTTGTATGAAAAACAACCATGATTCGAGACAAGACAAAATTATTAAATTTACAATGTAGAAAGGATTTCACCTAGCCGGGATTTGAACCCAGAACCTACTGAAATATAACCGTGTCATCTCATGCATTTTCCTTTGCTTCCTTATTCATTATACCACGGATAACAAAACAGTGAGGCCATCACGTATCCGTTCAGTGGCTTAATAGGCGGCTTCCTTGGGACGCTCCGCACCTTAATTGCTAAGCGGATCTCGGCCTTCGGCCTCACATTAAGTTACTTCGACTTATATTAAGTGGGTGGGCGGCTTCCTTGGGACGCTCCACACCTACGGTGCTACGCGGAGCTCGGCCTTTGGCCTCGCATTAAGTTACTTCAACTTATATTAAGTGGGTGGGCGTCTTCCTTGAGACGCTCCGCACCTTCGGTGCAACGCGAAGCTCGGCCTTCAGCCTCGCATTAAGTTACTTCAACTTATATTAAGTGGATGGGCGGCTTCCTTGGGACGCTCCGCACCTACGTGCTACGCGGAGCTCGGCCTTCGGCCTCGCATTAAGTTACTTCAACTTATATTAAGTGGGTGGGCGGCTTGCTTGGGACGCTCCGCACCTACGGTGCTACGCGGAGCTCGGCCTTCGGCCTCGCATTAAGTTACTTTAACTTATATTAAGTGGGTGGGCGGCTTCTTTGCCACGCTCCGCACCTTCGGTGCTACGCGGAGCTCGGCCTTCGGCCTCGCATTAAGTAACTTCAACTTATATTAAGTGGGTGGGCGGCTTCCTTGGGACGCTCCGCACCTTCGGTGCTACGCGGAGCTCGGCCTGCGGCCTGGCATTAAGTTGCTTCAACTTATATTAAGTGGATGGGCGGCTTCCTAGGGACGCTCCTCACCTGCGGTGCTACGCGGAGCTCGGCCTTCGGCCTCGCATTAAGTTACTTCAACTTATATTAAGTGGGTGGGCGTCTTCCTTGAGACGCTCCGCACCTTCGGTGCAACGCGGAGCTCGGCCTTCGGCCTGGCATTAAGTTACTTCAACTTATATTAAGAGGATGGGCGGCTTCTTTGGGACGCTCCGCACCTTCGGTGCTACGCGGAGCTCGGCCTTCGGCCTCGCATTAAGTTACTTTAACTTATATTAAGTAGGTGGACGGCTTCTTTGCGACGCTCCGCACCTTCGGTGCTCTGCGGAGCTCGGCCTGCGGCCTCGCATTAAGTTACTTCAACTTATATTAAGTGGGTCGGCGGCTTTCTTGGGATGCTCCGCACCTACGGTGCTACGCGGAGCTCAGCCTTCGGCCTCGCATTAAGTTACTTCAACTTATATTAAGTGGATGGGCGGCTTCCTTGGGACGCTCCGCACCTACGGTGCTACGCGGAGCTCAGCCTTCGGCCTCGCATTAAGTTACTTCAACTTATATTAAGTGGATGGGCGGCTTCCTTGGGACGCTCCGCACCTACGGTGCTACGCGGAGCTCAGCCTTCGGCCTCGCATTAAGTTACTTCAACTTATATTAAGTGGATGGGCGGCTTCCTTGGGACGCTCCGCACCTACGGTGCTACGCGGAGCTCAGCCTTCGGCCTCGCATTAAGTTACTTCAACTTATATTAAGTGGATGGGCGGCTTCCTTGGGACGCTCCGCACCTACGGTGCTACGCGGAGCTCAGCCTTCGGCCTCGCATTAAGTTACTTCAACTTATATTAAGTGGATGGGCGGCTTCCTTGGGACGCTCCGCACCTACGGTGCTACGCGGAGCTCAGCCTTCGGCCTCGCATTAAGTTACTTCAACTTATATTAAGTGGATGGGCGGCTTCCTTGGGACGCTCCGCACCTACGGTGCTACGCGGAGCTCAGCCTTCGGCCTCGCATTAAGTTACTTCAACTTATATTAAGTGGATGGGCGGCTTCCTTGGGACGCTCCGCACCTACGGTGCTACGCGGAGCTCAGCCTTCGGCCTCGCATTAAGTTACTTCAACTTATATTAAGTGGATGGGCGGCTTCCTTGGGACGCTCCGCACCTACGGTGCTACGCGGAGCTCAGCCTTCGGCCTCGCATTAAGTTACTTCAACTTATATTAAGTGGATGGGCGGCTTCCTTGGGACGCTCCGCACCTACGGTGCTACGCGGAGCTCAGCCTTCGGCCTCGCATTAAGTTACTTCAACTTATATTAAGTGGATGGGCGGCTTCCTTGGGACGCTCCGCACCTACGGTGCTACGCGGAGCTCAGCCTTCGGCCTCGCATTAAGTTACTTCAACTTATATTAAGTGGATGGGCGGCTTCCTTGGGACGCTCCGCACCTACGGTGCTACGCGGAGCTCAGCCTTCGGCCTCGCATTAAGTTACTTCAACTTATATTAAGTGGATGGGCGGCTTCCTTGGGACGCTCCGCACCTACGGTGCTACGCGGAGCTCAGCCTTCGGCCTCGCATTAAGTTACTTCAACTTATATTAAGTGGATGGGCGGCTTCCTTGGGACGCTCCGCACCTACGGTGCTACGCGGAGCTTCGGCTATATTAAGTGGGTCGGCGGCTTTCTTGGTAGTAATTCATGGTCAACCGCATTGAAGGCATTGGAGAAATCAATGAGCACTAGCACCGTGACCTTGGTTGATTCCATACCATGCCTAATGTCCTCAATAACATTAAGGAGAGCAGTAGTGGTGCTGTGTCCGGGACGGAAACCAGATTGAAAAGGGGATAGAAGGACGTTACGATGAATAAAAAATTATATCTGTTTGTGGGCTGCCGCCTCAAGTATTTTAGAAAGAAATGGAAGATTAGAAAATGATTGAAGGCACTGGGGTTTGAAACTTTAGGAAGTGGAATCACAAAGGCCTTACGCCGACAGGAGGGAAAGACCCCAGTGAGTAATGATAATGAAGTATTGACGATATGAGATACAATAGGCAAAATGCAGTCTAAAACAAGGATGACCATGGGTCTACCTACGTTATCATGTCCGATAGCCTTAGACTTTATTGACATTATAATCTTGCGGATTTCCTCGTCACCAACAGAAGTGAAAGAAAAAGGCTGAATATCAGCAGACGGAAGCGACGCGATGAGAGATAAAGTGTTAAATTTAATAAGTGGATCGAGACAACAAGATTTTGAAAAGTGAGTGTTGAGTTGATTAAGGGAGAAAGTAGCAGGGTCAACTACGGGTTTGGATTTAGGTACCAATACCGAGTGACTTCAGAAATTTCCAAGTGTCGGCTGGAGAAGCCGTTAGGATATTGTCGTGTATGTAACGACGCTTCGCAGCTCTTACCATCTGGTTGCAGCGATTTCTGGCACTTTTAAAAAGGCACCAATTAACATCACTCCAGAAGACCATATAGATCTCAATTCTTTTGTCGGCGAAGTCGACAGCGTTGCACGCGAATCGCGATATTGAACTTGGCTCTCATTTAACATTCATGTTTTTGATGGGATATCATTACTTTTTGTATATAAATTATTATGATGTGTAAATTGTTTAATTATTATTTGCTATTTACTTGTGTGTGCTATTCTAGTAAACTTTTTAAACAAACAAAGAATTTCCCAAATCGGTTAGTACGTGTTGGATTCTTCAGATTCTTGTGTGTGTGTTTGTGTGTGCGTGTGTGTGTGTGTGTGTGATGTTCTAGTACAGTCGCCATCAGATATATAGCAGCATATAAGGCGCTCATAAATATCTGAACATGTACTGTAACGCCCAGTCAATAAGAGTCGTGTTCAGATATTTATGAACGCCTTATATGTTGCGATATACCTGATGGCGACTGTACATCTTTCAAATAAAGAAAGGGTTTTCCAAATCGGCTAATAAATGACGGAGTTCTGAGGCAAAAAGGATAAAGGATAATAATAATATAATAAAAGACACACCTTAAGAGACTCTCGCTAGATGGCTGGATCAAGGGCCAAATACAGAAGGCGGTACTCCTGGACACGGCGCGTACCGTCAGCCTGGGCCCTGTCCCGCTGCCGGCGGCACCCTAGGTTAGATTTTTTTTTAATGTATTTATATTTTGTAATTAATTTATTGTATTTTACTTTTTATATAAATTTATTGTAAAAAAAACTTAACCTAAGAAATTAAATGAATATACGAACTACTAATAGAACTAAAAAAAACGCTATTTTCGATTTTTATATGTACACACACAATTACCAAGGTGAATGCCAAATTTCACCTTTCTAGGTCACCTGGAAGTGGGTTAGGTTTTTGATTACTAGTCAGTCAGTCAGTCAGTAAGTTATAAAAATACCGCTTTTTTGGACTTTAATATCTCAATAACCATTTCACTTATATTTATGAAATTCAGGGTTCTAGTTGTTCTAAAGGATCTTAATACAAAAGCCACATTTAATTTTTTATGTTAAATAGATTTGCAGTTATTGAGGGGTCAAAAGTGGCTCCAAACGGTTCAGCCGTTCAGCCAGGTCCTGGGGTGAACTTGGCTGGACACGCTGCCGCGTGTCTAGATTAAGGACCAAAAAGTTGGAGGTAATTAGCCTTGGAAAAAGCAATCGGACAGTAATGAACCTCAAAACAGTACCTTAAGGTACATTATTCGATGGTTAATTTGTCGTCGTAAAAGGGAAAAATTTATACATATTTTAATTAAAGCCTGACCAGAAATATATGAGGATTGTCAAGAGGGCGCTATTTATAAGTTTTATATGGCAACAATTTTGCAACCAATCGCAACCCACTATAATGACATTAGTTTAAACACATGTCAGTTCCACTATGTTAACCTCGTAATATCATTTAATTGTTCGTTTAATTTAGTTGTTCGTTATTTATTCATTTTGGTTGTTCAATGTGTAGTATTGATAGCCTATTGTGCAGTGAACTAACGTATGAGTGAATGGTTAATGAAGAATTCAACTTGAAGCGTACATAGCCCTTCTTGGGTCAAGGCCCGGTAGACCGCGTGGTTTTTTTGTAAATCGCTATCAATTTACAAAAAGGCACCTCACCGTACAACGTGATATAAATCCTCAATCTTGTCGCCGTGTGCGATTCGAAACGAGTCATTGGCGAAATACCACTTGCTCAGCAAGAAGGTCAAAGCCACATTAAAAAAAAAAAAAAAAAAAAAAATCATTTAATGGAATGTACTCTTTTCCTGACTGTTTTTCGTGTAGTAAACACGTGTACACTTTATTTATAATCTTACGTTCACGATTGTGAATGGTTTTCGGCATTTTCTTTAGATAATTTTAAATATTTGTCTTTTAAAGATACCGCCACGAATTACATTGACATTGTTGACAAACCATCATAAAATCATTGTCAGTGCAAGAAGTAGTTCCAGTGAAATTCCGCAATATGGCGCATCCTCATATATTTCTGGTCAGGTTTTAAATGAGTTAAGGTAGTAAACTTTTTGGTCTTCACCCAAGACCCTAAACTCTGGTTAGATACTACTGGCTACCGGTCGACCACACTTGAAAATATTTCAAGTAGGTAAGGATATATCACCGAAACAGTTTGCCCTTGCTTTACTGACCGCGACCGGTCGACCAACCAGAGTCCAGTAAATTAACGAATTAATTGTAAATGCAAGAAACATAATCGCGCTGAAGGCCTGAGTCAAGAATATATTGGACATTTTGGGGGCAATCTGAAGAATCCTACGCTAGATCAGACGATGCAACGGAGCCACACACTTACGTCACAGAATATATATGAGCTAAAGCAGTATGGAAACTACGAACAAACGGTCGAAACAGCGCACACACACAGACGCAAGCGTTTACGAGGCGTCTCATCGGACTTCACGGTGCTGTCAGTCGCGCGTGGCGCATCGAGACGACCGGTCATTGTTTGTGTTTATCGCGCGTGCGTGCGCTGTCCGCGATTTTTTAAAGATGCCACGAGTGTATTGCTTTGTATACGGCTGCTTGAATTCTGCTTCTTTAAAACCGGAGCTTTCTTTTTTTAAACTTCCTGCTGATATTGAAAGGTAAGAATGCTTTATTATCACTACATAGTATAAAACAAAGTCGCTTCCTGTCTGTCTGTTCCTATATATGCTTAGATCTTTAAAACTACGCAACGGATTTGATGCGTTTTTTTAAATAGATAGATTGATTCAAGATAAAGGTTTATAAGTATAATACCTACATGCATAATTTATTAGCATTGCACCTGAGCGGAGCCTAACGGTTTGCTAGTTAATAAATAAAATGCATTTCCTTTTAAATAAATCGTTTGGTTGTTTATGTGATATTTGGTGTAAATTTACAAGTATAAAATATATATTGTATTTAGGTTAGATCGTGGGGTAGCGTCCAGGAAAACAACGGTTGGTGATGGTGGCAAACACTATAATTCTTATAAAAGTCACAGCACAGTTTTATGGGCAAATAAGAATAACACAAGATACAGGCAGACTATGAGAAAAGCTAGACACGCGAGCGATTCGTACGAGTAGTGCGCGCGAACGTTGTATTATCGAATGTTCGGGAGTCGCGACCGACGGACGCGATGGCGATGCGTGCCGGCGCCGCCGCATGTGCCGCCCGCTCTCCTCCTAACCCCTCGACTGTCCGTGGACTACGTGTGTAAACACGTCGAATACTGCGTGAATAAGTATTAATATTGTAAAGGATGACATTTAAACCATTGATACCAATATAGAAATTGATAACAATATAATAATATGAACATTGTGGTGTGTATCCACATAAAAAAAAAGTCAAGTGCAAGTGACACTCGCGCAATGAGGGTTCCGTACAAAAACTTCCCATTATAACTGCCTGTTTTAAACTAGTAAATTCATTCGATTACTATCTCCTTTATTTATCTTTCATCTTAGGCTAGGTTTTTTACAATAAATTTATATAAAAAGTAGAATACAATTACAGTAGTAAACAAATCTAAAAACATTTTAAAAAATCTAACTTAGGGTGCCGCCGGCAGCGGGTGACAACCCTAGCGCGTAGGTATTTATCTTCAAAAATGGCCTTAGTTTCCATACTGCTTTAGCCCATATATATACTGTGCTTACGTCGCCTGAATAGAACTAGCTTTAAGTTTTTCCGTATGTTTTGTAGTTCACAGTGCCTTAGTTTTATTACTGTAATGCTATATACATAACTGATTTGAATAATAAAAATAAAATTTCGGCTTACAATGATGATATCTAAAAATTTCTGAGACGATGTACATAGGTAAGTAGCATGAATCTTTGATGTCACTTGGTGCCCGTAAACCCGAACGGGTCTCAAACAATAAGAACAAATTAGATAATTTTGAAAGAACTGTCAATTAATTGCGGACACTACAGTCTTCACTTATTAGAAGAAAGTAGGGCACATACCTACATGATCAGTTTGCCTACAGAGCCCAAATTAAATATATATTAGTAGTTCAACAGACACGAGCAATCCCACCTTAACTTAAGAATAAGTGCTTTAAGTAGGTCATAATAATTATCGAAACGGTGTTGTGGCTCATGTCGTGCGGAGTGCACTTGTCGTGCGCGCGCCGACAGACGCATTATGCGCAGCATCTTGCAATCAACGGCACACCTGCCTCTTGTAAAACATTCAGTCTTTGTCTAACGAACCATATGTCGCCGCTCGTGCTCCGCCTAACCCACACACCCATACCTGAGCTATAAATAAATATAAAATCACAGCCAAAAAAACGATCTTCCCCCTTTACCAATCCGTGACTAAACACCCAAAAACTTCCATCTCCCATTTACCCGAACGAAGGTTTAAAAATAAGATGCTTTACAAAAACACTAGCAATCGCGCCTCGCGCTCACTCCAATATGACGCTCTTAAAAAACAGTTCTTAACAACGGTATTGTGTTGTTAAAAAACAGGAACGCGCCCGAAAAAACAAACCGCAGAATACGGTTAAAAAACAAAATGCAGCACGCGAGCCGGCGAGACACCCTTTCCCTTTTACGCGACGCGCGCTACGTTTTTTCTTTATCTAAGTGGGGGTTGAGTTTTTTACCGCGATGCTTCGTATAAATTAATAACTGAACGTGCTCATAATCTGCCGCTTGGAACACTTTCGGCTTTGTTATTTTTTATGCTTCAAGTTATCATTCATTTGTTTTTGTCCGGAAGGAAGCGGGGCTATTGATTACGGCGCATGACAGGTGTCGCTTTGTTTCTGCATTACCACCGACGCCGTCGCTCGCGCAGAATGAACAGTTGCCAACGTAATGATAGACATTTCACAATTCATAATTATTGCTGAAATGAAGGCCCAACGGTTTTACGTCACAATATTCTGTCAATATTGAACAAATACCGTCTCGAATTATGTACATGAATATTCACAAATTGAATAGGTACCTTAGTAGACATCATTCAACTGATATTATTAGGTGCTTAGCAATGTTAATAGTACCTAATATTAAATCTACGTTTCATAAAGTTCGAAAAAAAAACAGGTTACGAAGTTTTCTTAATAGCAGGGCATTGCATTGCTATACAAACATATAAGTAGATAGCCAGATACTATAGTGTTTATAACCAGTTCAGCTACTGTGTAGCTGCTGTATCTATGTAACCTCCGAAATTATAAATTATTGCAAGACGGCGCTGAATTTCATGTTCACTAATTAAACGTGATAGGTGTTTTCGAGAAAATAAAGTTAAATAATTATTTTTACTGCCATTCCTTTATCAGAAAAACGCAGTATCCCGGAAGGCTGCACCAGGAAATGAATGTATTCGGCTAAAACGAGAGGTTAGTTTTTGCCCACATTCTACGGCAACATTTGCCGACGCTAAACCAACGCCGGTACGCTATCATCATTTCTCCATTACTTGAGATTCTTAATTTTCAAGTATTTTAGATGCCTGTAATTTACAATATAATATAGTATCTTTGTTTTTTGTATTTAGTGATAAATGCGGTAGGCAGCTCACATCTATTATTTTTTATGCGAACGCGTGCTTTAGCTTTATTCCTCTTATCGCCATAGAATCAAATTACGAGCTTGAATTTCAAGTGATAGCCATTAAGATCGTTATTTGCGAAATCTCTTCAAGTGTGAAATTATTCGAGTCGTCTGGAACGTAGGTGGAAATAAAAAATCTCTTGTGTATTACAATGAAAATGACACAAAAGTTCTTTAGAATCGAGTAAATAGCGCAAAGGCTTCGATTCGGAGTTATCAATGGCTGTCGATCCTTGGACAAGCAAATACTGAGTGAATACGTTTTGAGCGTTATGCTATGCTGTATTCAAAACAGGCGTATGTACAGTGCAATTTGAATGAACATATGCTGTATAAGATTTGCGTGGTATTGTCGCGGTGCACGTGTGGCCACGTCGGCCAAAAGGTTAACTTTTGTCATCGTGAATCAAATGCATTGCTCTATTTGATATTTTGCAAATCATTGTCTTGGGATCTTTTAGGTAAGACCCAATCTTTTCGACGGTTATAGATGTAAATGCAGTTTTAGTTATCAGATAATACTCGTAAATAATGATTTAGTTACATAATTTATTATAACCTTATGATATGAATATGTTGTAACACGCGTAAATCTTTTGTTTTACAGACAACATTTAAGAGATCGGCAACTATGGACAATTCAGACTTCGGTTTCGCCTCTCTTGAATTATTAACTTAATTCGACTGAGCATTTCGTGGTAGCTACAGCAGTTATTCCGATAAATTCGCAATGAAACGGACAAACGAATGAAAAACTTTTAATGAATCACTTGTCGAGATTACACCGAGATGCACGCACCAACCGCTGCATCAGTTAACACTCCCGATAGTAGAGCCCATTATTTAATGGAGTCCCCCGAGTGTTATCGCGAGATTCTCCGCCACTCCAGCTAACGTAATAAAAACTACTCCGCCCGCGCTTCGTCACGCAGGAGCCTTTATTTTGATAGTGAATTCGGTTACCCGCCACCCATTGTCCCCGCGACGTGTGATTATTGATTTTTACGCCAAATACTCTTTTTTCTAAAATGCCTATTCAGCGAAATTATGATTTCCTTTAACATTTGATATATTTAATATCCCACAAAAGGATGATGCACAATATCATTAATAACCCGTGTGGAACTTGTCGCGATTCATATATACGTATTATTATTTTCGGATAAATCCTGCTTAGGTAAACACTTATGTGGCTGTATCGTTTCGCAAGTCACGACATCGACGATTGAACAACATTGGTTCTTCGTTTATTATGGCATGGAAATAGGGGTTAGGCATTGGAAACAATTCATATAACTCGTTACTTTGAAAATAGGTCTTTTAGAAGAGCAACAGCACATGAGCTTATAGGATACGTAGTCATATTCTACCTTATGGCCGCCATTAGATAAGATGACATCGCTGCTGATCTCGGACACAGGCCATTCCGTGAATCGTTGCGGCATCGGCGCAGTCGGCGGCGGCTGTAATCTCCGCACAACAGAAGGTAAGAAAGGAGTTTCGCGCAAAGTTGTTTACGACAGTACGTCTAATCCTTTAATCCTCCAAGTATCGCTACCGTTCAGCCTCACGGCGTTTTAGCCCATAACAATGCTTAATTGTCACTGAAATAGTATACTTATCCCCTTTATCTTGTGTTTGGACTCGCCGCTACCGAAAGAAACCTCACAAAGGAGTTTGTTTGTGTCCGCTTTGCATCAGTTGTTTATGGACGCAGCACCATTAGACGCGGCGCGGTGTTTATATTTAATCCGTTTGTAATGTCCTTTCTCCCGTGTTTACATAATACGGACAGAGTCCGTGTGAGCTCTATACAAATAAAGTTTGCGTTCTCGCTAAAGGTATAATTGTACACTCAAAGTTCCGATCAAAATAAGTAACTTACCTTTGTAATTTTTAGTACTTTACTTCGATGTAGTACCGGCCTGGCCAAACAAATATCAATACCTACCTTTAAAACAAACACCTACAGGTGGCAGGCAATTTTTTGTACCCTTTGTGGCAGGGAAAACAGAACAATGGGATAACCAATGAATATACAAGTTATTTTTTACATGTTTTAGATCACTGTATAAACATTGGAGGAGGGAATGCGTATGAGTTAGCAACACTCATAGGAACGTGTACATAAATGAGAATGAATATGGTGATCTGTTGTTCCTATTTGATAATCCTCGCGACCCCTAGCTTAGAGCAGCGACTAGGTACTAACACTCAGCACGTCAACAAACATAAACAGAAGATGGAATATAAAAAGTTAGTTCAAAAAAACGTTCAACGATAGACAACATAACGAAGTTTATTCAATTCAGGCAGTTAAACGAAGGAAAAATAATAGAACCATTCGAGCCGTCGTCGCTTGTTTTGGCAAAGCTTAATATAATTAATAAAAGAACTCGTAGAAACATCGTCTGATGAAACTCTATCTTCGCGAAATCAGATCTCGCCCTGCCCACTCCCGAATCACGTAGAAAACCCAAGTTTTTTTTCGTTTTAAGTAAAAAGTGTAGGCAGGAGCGGCCCGGCAGCTGCCTCTAATTTTAGACTTGCGAAAGCCTGGAGAGTTAGCCCCGAAACTACTTAAGACGTCATTGGAAATTAAACTCTATTTGTTAATCAATCGTAACAATGAACATTAATTAGTAAGTAAGTAATTGTACATACTTGACTTACTTTTTTCGCGTCGTCTACCCAATATCTGATAAAATCGCGTAATTGTGGATGAATGATTAATATTGGCCAGTATATTTTTGAAATCAGAAATATTTCATCGTTTAATCCGTCTAGAAAAAAAAGAAACAAAAATCTTTATATTTTGCTACTTTCTAGGGAACAGGATGAAAAGTATTATGTTTATAGACTCGTCAATAAATCGTAATATCGTAATGGTAAAAGATGAAATTTCTCTGAAACTTATTTGTGAAATCTTACAAAGATTTTACTTTATGATAGTCAAAGATACCTACCACATTTAATTAAGTGTTCGTTCTTAGCAAATTGGTAGGTTAAGTAATAAATGAATCACATACCTACAGTAATAATTCTGCAATGTTCTTGTTTACAATCTCACACACGTTGCGTCTACCGATAGATAAAGGGCACTTTTTTTGCACGTTTTAAAGAGTTTTTGTGCTCTCGCACTCACAGAATGCTTTATAACGGGGTTGCAACTCGATAACCCTAACACCTTGATCAATGTGGGTTACTAGAACCAGGCACCGGTATATTAAATTTTCCAAAGGTTTTTACACTTTTTGCCAAAATTGAACGGCTGCGTTAGTGTAAACCGACACCATCCGGAGTCGCGTTAACAGTTAAAGAGTGCAAAGGATTTATTCATTGCAATTGTCGCACCTACAGTTAGTATTTTGTTACAAGTCACGTAAAAAGTGTCAATTTGGTTTGCTCCGTACAGCTTTATTTACAGAATAACAGAACTATAAAATATCATCGGGATATTTGATAATGCCTATAAAACAGATTTGGTATTTCTAATACAATGGTCAAAACACTATGACCATATAAACCATAAAACATGTAAAAATTCAAAATTTGGCGCATATTTCAATTTGGTTTTAGTTAATTTTGGATGCTAAATTCATATTTGCAGTTTCAACGAAATCCTTCTTTCATACAATTTACATTGTTGCAAAATTAAGAAATGGTCAAAAACAAATTATGAACCAATTTAAAACTAATACAGACAACAAAAGGTTTTTAGGTGTTTTTTTTTTTAATTGCACACTCTATGTATGTTTCGGGAATTCGTTTGTGTATCCTTAACTAACTGAAACCAGTTGGGGTTGATGATAACAGAAATAAAAATGCGTGCATATATAAATACATGTTTGATACTATCAGCTGAGCCAGCCTCCTACGTAACCATATCCACGTCGTCAATGACCCCCCAGTGTACTCGATAGTGCGACCTTGCCTCGAAAATCAATACACAACCGCAAGTGCACTATTATGAGATCAGCTGATCTCTTGTAAAGAGTTCAATGCACTCTTCATTGTTCTCGACGCATAAAAAACGCATCTGTATAAAAAGCGTGTCGGCCCTACAGAAAAAAACTCAACCCTTTCGCTGCATCGCGTGGCAGGTAGGTACCCCTGCAACCCTTTACAAAAACGCTTACAAAAACCCCCGGGAAGGAAAGGGTAAAAAAGGGTTGCATTACGCATGCGTCCCCAAGGATCAGTGCCCTTGTAGTCAGTTTTTTACAATGGGGTTTTAAATCGATCGCATTATAATTATTTTGAAATAATAAAATAATGCGTGAATTTTTAAACAATATTTTGATTTTCGGGTTATCTAATTGATACGAACTAAGTATTATAATGTGTTATTGTTACCTACTCCGAAACGGAAATATCAATCATACTCGTAAAAGACACACTGTGAATTGCAAAGTTGTGCGTTTCTTACATAGCAGCAGAAGAAAAATGAAAAACTTAGGTATGGTTATCGCTCTCGATCCTCTTGGCTTATGAAATATGCACGTATTTATGGTTATTTTCAAAAGTTTTTGCCGCTCTACCTTTAATTATTTCATTGATATTTCACATAGTCTCATGACTTCTGTTCTGTCCGAATCAAAACAGTTGACTACATACAATTATTAGCTATAAAAAAACTTACCTCCCAAGTAAAAATGTAAGTATAGGGTAAGGTTGCGATTATTGGACCACTTTACTTGGGATGGCCATATCAGCTAAAATATTATAATTAGGGAAGTATAGAATAGTAAGTTTGATAAGTCTTCTATAAAAGAACATGTAGGTGCCAATATAGATTTTTATTTATTAGCATAAATTAATAAAAAAATAAAAACCGGTTTCGCAAAGGTTGCTTTGTTTGAACCACTGTTTCCTTGATTGGACCAGTTAGTTGCTATAATTGGACTTGGGGAATTGCTTGTAGCGGTCCATTCAACGCACCCATTGGAATTCAAACAAATAAATAAAATTTTATAATCAAACCAATGATTTATTATCAGAGCGGTTTTTTAAAAGGTAACTACAATTTCAAAATTCGGGAGTAAGCCTTTACATTTTTTTCGTCAAATCTATGCTTTAGTGTCGCCTTTGGTACACCATACATTCTACTTGCCTCATTCAGACCAACTTCTTGGTTACGTAAAGCAAGTTAATCTAATGCAAGTTTCATGCTCTCTTCGTTCCATGCATAATATTCGCCACGTTTTGCCATGCTCAAACAAAATACACCAATTAAAATTTCAATTTTAAGTTTCTATGATTGGACCAGTCCAATCAAAGAACCTCCCTCCGGTCCAATCATGGCAATTTGCTGTGCAAACACTAAACCATTTTTAGAAAAAAAAACGTTATTTATTGAACCATATTGATTAGAAAATTGGATAAACAGATAAATAAATTACGCAATTAATAAAAAACCCATATTAAACATCTTTAAAAACTGTATTTACTTGGTATAAAAAAGCGCCGTAATTTATCATCGGGAGCGCGCGAAACACTCCGACGTAGGTGCTTTCTCGACGAAGGCCACGGGCGAACCGGCAGTACCGGGGGGGTTTACTGGTACAAATAGGTAGCATTTAGACGCCATCGTGGATTTTTAAATTTGTTCGTTTACGAGAAACCAACGCGGTCCGATGAAAGAGCCGGTCCAATGATCGCAACCTTACCCTACATAACTGCTTTACTAGTATACTCAATTACTTACAAATATTATCGATGCATATAACAATAGAATGTATGAAGAAATCATACAATAAAGCAAGTAAACGACTCGATTTTAATAGCTCGCGTTCGGACAATTAAGTGTAAGTAGTAAAAAACGATTCCTTCCCTTGTTGTTCTCGAATAATACGAGGAGACCAGACGTCATTAATATTCATTTATATGAAAATCGCTATAAAAGCCAACAAGAAATAGGGCGCACCTTCTCAAGTAATTTTTCGGGGCTATAATAGGAACAAATTTAACATTAACGACAAACGCACGTAATTCGATAATAACACAAACAGTTGTAGCAAAAACACGAACAGAGCTACCAAACAGTGGAGCGAAACTATAATTAAGAAAGATAAATATCGTTTATTACTGTTAGGAAAGTCGATTAGAAAAAACTACCCCTTTCACCCCACAATTTGTAACCCGTGCAGTGCCCACGCCGCGCCGCCTGTGTGCGCGCTACCCACACGAACGCGTACCCACACGCTTGCCCGCGTATGTGGAATGCGCTTCTTTGTGCTATTTATTTAATGCGTTTTATTATATGAATTAGAATTGTTAATGGAACTTATGATACATGAATTTATATTAATTAAGGAGTTTTTAAATTAAGTATTTTTAAACAGCAGCCCAAATGTGACAATGTGCGTATGGTATTTTGGGATGAAGTGACCCAAAATTACGTAAAAGCTCAAGTTATGTGCATAGGAAAATGAAAGTAATCCTTGTTATAAAAATATAAAGATCTCGAATGGGAAAAATGCGACATTAATTTCTATAGCAACCACTCAGCTTTATTGGAACATATAGCGATAACATATTATATCTCTACTATCTATAAAAATCTGCTGTTATAGTCGTATTCGACAGGTATAATCCACAAGGATAAATACGGAAGCCACCTCCGCACATCAAAGCCCTTACAGAAAAAAATGTTACAGTTACATAACGCTTTTCCATAATAATAGAATCATTATCGAAAACAGAAGAGCGGGCAGCTGATTTATTGGACGATAATGGTCGCTGTCATAAATAGCTTTTTTAATGAACGTTTTTTATTTATGTAGACCTAGCAGGAGCACCGGGCTCTGCTTTTTATTAATGCACTGTTTCAAATTATGTATGCATATCCCTTTTTTGACTTGATACCTTATTAAAAAAACGGGTTTAGAAAAACAGCTAGTCACCTTGTGTCGCGTAGGGAGAGGTCTGATTAGATTGTAGGTAAGCTGCGTTTCTGACTTTATAAATAGTAGATACGTACCCACAGTCTGCTTTTTAGGGTTTCGTAGTCAACGAGGAACCCTTATAGTTGCGCCATGTCCGTCCGTCCGTCTGTCCGCAGCTTAGCTCAGAGATTGTTTGTACTAAAAAGCTACAATTTGGTACAGATTGTAGGTAGGTACGTACGCTGACAAAGTGCTAAAATAAAATGTTTTTTTTAGGGTACGTCCCCTACACGTAAAGTGGGGATTAATTTTTTTAGCTACCCCAAGGTGTGGGATATCGTTGGATAGGTCTTTAAAATAGTGTGGGTCACTAAAGACGACCTTTCGGGAAATCCATTTTGCGAAATATTTAGCTTTAAAGTGCTAATTTAGTTAAGTGTAATGGCTTAATAGTAGTTCTTAGGTATGTGAAAAAAATATCAGTACCTAGAGTAGATTTATATAATGAAACTAAAAGGAAAATATCACAGCTAAGCAGGTTTCAAAAATTTAAGAGTAGTCAACCAACTTACAAAATGTACTCGACGAAGTACAAATCCCATAGAAAATTACTCGTAGGTACGCCTAAACACAGTCGTAAATATAAGTTAAAAAAAAACGGAAACCAAATTGCTTGTCTACTGATTCTTTAAAGCCAAGTGAGGAGTGTAAGTTGCACCAAAAAGCTCTTTTCTTGTGATGAGCAACTACGGAACCCTACATTGCGCGTGTCCCGACAGGCACTTGGCCGGTTTTTGTTTTGGCACCGTCATTTATTTATTTCATAAAACTCTTATGTTGTTGTGCTTTGTATGGCGTAATGATACATCTGAATTATAAAGATGCAATCAGTAAGTATAATAAAGAATAAATAGATACTGGTATTGATATAGCCTCCTTTCACTTGTTAACAGCATTATTTCAATTTTAAAACTTATCTTAAGTGTTTTTTTTATATCACCTGCCTGTCCAGATATCTATGAAATAAATGAATATTTTTAGGCTGCCTGTAAGCGAGCTGCATCATACATAGGCATGAAGCCCAAAAGAAATGCATTTAAATCTGAGGAATTTACAAATCTCCTCTCCGCTCTACTTTTGTGGACATCTCAGTTGCTAATTTTGGGGTTGATTATTCAAAAAAACATTGTTTAGTGCACCTTTCTACATTCACTTTAGACAGGGTTCAGAAAGATACGTCAGTTGATTATTCCATTATTTATTGCTGATTATTTGTCATTCGGTTTTTATAATACTAGCACTTACCCGAGGTTTCGCCCTCGTTATCGGCAATACGTATCCGTTTGACGGTTTACGCTTTATTGAGTGAAATTTTTATGTTTTCATAATTATGATATGTCAGAGATTTAATTTGGAATATATCTACAAAGCCAATTAACACATTGGGAACTATTTGAAATTAAATAATCCTTAATTCATGAGTTTTTGTATGCATTAAATTAAGCAATAGTAACAAAATAATAAGCATTTCTTGCTTACTACCTCATTGTCCTCACGAAAGCGTTCATCGACTTTAAAATGCATCAAGTAATAAAAAAACAAACCGTCTTCTGTAATGGTATTTCCATTTTGACGCGAGGCTAATATTATTTTCCTCGGTGAATTTAAAAATGTAAAACTAACAGTCGGACGCAATTCCCGTCACCTACATATGCCGCGACCTTGACAAATGCACGCGTCCGGAATCGCAATCGCGAATGTGGTTCCGATGGTGATTTATAGTGGCAGTCCGCTTCGATATTGCTAGTTGCATTTTCGATCTCATGTGCACAGAAAAGTGGACTTTGAATCTACGGAACAAAGAGTTCATGCAGCAACAAAAGTGTCGTACGTGAAGTAAGATCTTAAGGTACTACTTAACTAAGTTTTATCTTGAAAATAGGTATTCTTTTAGAAGAATAGACAGGTATACCTGGCTTTGCTTCCATATGACTAGTTAATAATTTTATTCAGTAAGATTTTCTAGAAACTTCGGGGCTTAGAGGTACAAACTACGAGTAAACATTCGCATGCAGTGAGCTACTACGCCACTAGACGCAGACACTAGTGGTTGAGGCGCGCGCGGGCATTATTTTTACTTGCGAGATGCCAACGCATCATTACTCCGCTCAGTTCTGACTTAAAACGAGTTAAAAATTCACCAATTCCCCGTTGAAAAAAAGAGTTAATATTGATCGTAGATTTCTCGTCGTGGGGTGCAGCGGCCGGCTGAGTCACCCCACGGTTTTTTACTCACCCTAAGTTATATTTTTTGTAGAACCCCCTTCTCCCCCCCAACCCGCTTTAAAGGATGAGTAGTCTCTATGGAAACGGCTCGATCTAATTTATAGGCGGGAGAAAGTACGGATTGCTTAATTAAGAATTTAAAATGTGTCTGCTAAGCTAAGTAATTAATTAAAATTTTTCATCTCGCATAATTTCAACTTTCTGGAGATGAAAAGATTCTCTAATTTACCTGAAAACGTTTTCGTAGCTGAGGACAATTAAAATTTCATTAAGATTTCTGAAACTCTGAAACAAAAGATAATTTTAGCTTCAACTGATTTCAATTTTTCATGAACAAGGCGAGCAGAATAAGAATTGTCGTATTTTAAATTTTTATGGCGTATGATACGATCGTATCTGGATCGTCGTATGAGGGATCGGTTTATGAATACGCAAGGGTTATTTAGCGCGGCGAGCGAGGGCACGCGCGGGTTAAAAAACAGTGCCCCGGCGAGCGTCAGTTGGCGCGTTTTTGTGGCGCAGAGCGGCCGCGGCGCCGGCGCCGGCGCTCCTCAGGTGAGTCCACTGCTTTATCAATTATTGTCCGGCTGTCCCAAACCGTCACGTTTCGATAATCGACCTTATAATAATTTATTATCAAATATAATTTAAAATCAAAATACTCCGCCTATTAATGCTCCTAAAAGCTATAGGTACTGAATTAACGTCGCTCATATTATGTCCTTAGCATCATTTCGTTACATAGTCCTTCCTAATTCCCTCTTCGATTTATGACTCCACTAAGGAACGCACAAAAGGTATCGATCTATTACATTTGCTGATCATAATAATTAGATCTTGTGGGTTAGGCGAAAAAAAACAATGGCGACAATGCTGCCTAATGAGCCATAAAGAAGAAAACGATACGTAGAGCAAGGCTAGACAAAAGAGGGCACGGCGGGGGTAGGAGGGCTCGGGAGGGGGGAGGGAAATGGTGGGAGAGCTAAATTAATTTGCGCGCTCCCGCCAAACAAAGGCACGCTAATGGAACGCGGCGAATGGAAAAAATGCCACCGTCCGCTCTCCGGCGACTTATTTTTTGTAAACACAGCCTTTGACTTTCGCAAATGAATAACATTACACCCGTCGAACTTGCGCTGCTTTGTGCCGATTTAATGAGGAAGAACGCGATACTCGCGCAAACTCACTAATTGTTCACTCCAAACAAACTTCGTTTCTGATTTAATTACTTCGAATGGAACTGTTATGAGGAAATTTAATTTCATTATTTGCTTTTCCAAACGGAAACGCGAGATTTGGACGTTAAATTGAAAATAAAAGAAGTTTAAGGAAAAATCAAGTTGACGCTTAATTGAATGAACGAGATCGCGTTATAGGATCAAATGATTAATTTTCAGGAAGCCCTTCGTTAGTGCTATCGTGTTCCCCGACTCGCGAACTGAGACTTTGGTAGCTAAGCATTATTGCTGGGTCAGTGTGGGCCGCTCGTGACGTCACTCGGTTCATGTTTCAATACGTGTCAAACATAGGACTGTTACGAGGCACTGCAATTCGTAGAACGTATTACGTAGCAGCTACGCGCGATGCTGCTACGACGCCTACGACAGTTAGCATTCTCATAATATATTAATATGCATATTACATTTAATTAAATCGACTGAAATGGAACAACATACATAATTAAACGTACGTATCACTATTATCAGCTTACCGTCGTTTATGGAAACAAAAATAATTGAGTTATCAAATTACTTTCAATTATTTTAAATCCTCCATCTGTTATTTGGTATGAATTCGTCGCCGTTACCATGGTATCAAAAAGCCTGTAATAAGCGGGTATCTCAGATAATTCTGTGGGTAGTCAGTACATTGATCAGCGGAAGTGGCGATCAGCATTGTGGCGGGAACAATGCCTTCACTCGCGAGACGTAATTTATGTGCCTGCTATTACGTTAGTCAGATTTATGCTCGCCCAATTAAAAGTTCCAAGCGCTGAAGACTCGAAATTAGTGGAAGTCGCTCGCATTTATCAAGACATCAACGCTGCCGCGCGAAACTTCCAAAATTTAAATTAGAGACGATTTTTACAGCTGCCTCCCGAGGGGGGTGGGCGCTACCCTTTCCTTATAACGAGGAAGGCCTCATGCATTTTTATGTGCTTCTTTTTTCGCCGGCGTTTTAAACAAGGGGGTGAGCGTGGGGTACGCCGGGGGGTGAACTTTTTTATTCGCGTCTTGATAAGTTAGGGTTGAAATTAGACGTTCGAGTTTCGCCCGCGGAATTCTTAATGACGAAAATTAATAAGTTTTCTTTGGAGGGTTCGACGACGGCGCTCGGCTCATGAATTTTATTCGATACGTACACTACCTATTACCTGCGCGGCGTTGCAACCTTTTATTTAAATACAAAACAAAGCATTATTACCCGTTGCTTAGATACGTGATCTTTGAGTGTGTTTCTGAAGGAAACAACACGGCAATCAGTTTTTATTGTGTTCATATTGTAAAAGGGTTCCGAGCCAGCTGCGAGTTTCGTTGACCATTGAGTGACCATTCCGTGCCAATAATTCTTTGAAATCTTTGCTCCTTTGTAAAATTAAATACCACGCTAAAGTTCAACTTTAGCTTTTTGACTTAAGTATTATCTTATTTATAAATTGTAATTAGCTCATTATATTGTCTTCAACTATTAGTGTACGCAACAAAAAATCTCAAAATAACATAGTTTATGAGCAACAGAAAAGTGAACTGCACAAAGTCGTAGATATTTATACTGGCACTTACTTAATGTCTGCCAAAAATCAAACACACTGCCAATCGAAAATGAAATGAAAAACTGATCTTATATTATTATATTGCATATAAAATCAAACACACTGCCAATCGAAAATGAAATGAAACACTGATCTTATATTATTATATTGCATATATTGTTATTGTCTACTTACTATATAAAACAAACAGTTCAAATACCCATTTTGAATATCATAATCGTGATGTCAAACGCAAAATTAAATCTTCCTTTAGGGTTTCTAATCGAATGTTTCGAATCATAACCTTTAGGTGTGTACAGTACAGAACACGGAGTCTCAAGTGTCTCTTTGAAGGACTAATCAATGAATAGGTATCACTGCATAGTATAAAACAAAGTCGCTCCCTGCTGTCTGTCTGTCCCTATGTATGCTTGGATCTTTAAAACTACGCAAAGGATTTTGATGCCGTTTTTATTAATAGATAGAGTGATTCAAGAGGAAGGTTTATATGTATAATACATGCATAATATAGTAGAGAAACACTTTTCATTTAGTATCAGCATTGCACCCGTGCAAAGCCGGGGCGGGTCGTTAGTTTATATACATACAATGGTAATGGTATGAGGATACTTCTTGCCGACTCGCAATTCACCAATTATTACCTTATATTCAATCAGAAACTAGGTTTTTCATTTTCGATAACTTATTGAGAGTTTGCTATAGCAGATTTTTTAAATTTCTAACTTTTATACCATAAACTCTCCCGGCAAAATATACACACCTATACTAGAGTGTCGTTAGGTATGGAATAGTAGGTAATAATGTCTACAAAAGATACAGTCAATCGGGGTAACATTGGCCCTGCCGTATAAGATTGGCCCGCACTTACACACTGCCAGTTTTAATTGTTTTACTGCCACAGCGCGTAGATAATGTAACTATTTCAAATTGTAAAAAAAAGAACTCGCTCTTAAAAACAATTAAAACTGGCAGTGTGTAGGTGTTGGCCAATGTTATACAGAAGGGCCAATGTTACCCCGATTGACTGCACGCGCTGTTGGAAAAATGTACAATAGGCGGCGACTATTGTTAATCAGTTATTATTCTCCTTATTTTGGTTTATCGTAGAAACTTCATAAGAAGTATTGCAATTGCATTCGATACATCACAACAACTTAATAACAAATATTGCAATGATTCTGTTAGTTCCACACTCTCAGCCTACTTATATTCACACAATCACACATAAAGAACATAATCCTTAGCCCACAAATACTAGAAAAGCATAGCAACTAAAGTGTAATTGACGCGTATATTCGTTTAGTGAGACGTCGGAGCCGTCTAGGGTGGCGTGCAATAGGTGAGCACATGGAGACACTTGTTGATCCGCGCTCACATGCGGACATGCGCGGGACGTCCGCCACCGCAACACCGTGTGGTGCATATACTACATGGGTACCAAACTAACTCCTTAGCTAGATACCTATATAGTTTTTGGTATGTAGTATATTTAATTGCTTATGTAGATCATAACGCTAATACTAAAATTCGTAAGATTTCAATTGGAATAATAAAAGGTACCAAACGGTTGCCTATTCTCATACCTTTAGAGCATAATCTGCATAATAAAAATCCTAAATGAAGATTTATGAAAGGGCATTAACGAGCTTTTCCTCAAATGACGAATTTAACTCTAAATGAATGACTAGTAATATTTCGTAAAAGTTATAAATTGGACGCGGGTCAACGGAGGCGCGGAAGTCCGAATTCCGTAATTGTGGATGGGAATAAAGAAAGTCGTTAGCCCAATCAATCGTGGACGGAGAGCCTCGCATTATAAATGTATAATTCGCGTAATAGGTCATTAACAAGGCGCGTTAAAATAAAGCAAACAGGGCGGTGAGCGGAGCGGTCGCGGCAGCGGGCAGCGGGCGCCATCCTTCCTCGAATCCGTGTCATTAATTTACGTAATGCGTAGGTACGCGCTATCCCCAAATATTTAAGAAGCCTCCTCCGGGAGCGCCCGCTCCTCCACTATTCCCCGGCCCCGCGCCACCCACCGCCCCACTCCCCGCCTGCCGAGAATTATGGCGGCCGCCTTGTAATTATATTTTTTAATTTATCTTCCTTAGCGAATACAATGGAGGCGCCACCCCGCCACCGGAGCGCTTCCTTCTCATGCTGAATATTGTATCAGGCCGCTGAAAAAAGGAAAGAACGCTTTAATTACAAGCGAGAGCGCGGCTAGCATTACGCGCTAAATATTTGATGTTGTCTCTTTCTTGTACTCCCCTGTCGCTCGCCGCTCTCCTCGGCCGACGTCAATAATTAAAGCACCTATTTAACTCATTCCTCGTCCGCGCTGACTGGCCGAGCCGACGACTCAAAATATGTCAGCGGCTGAATACACATAAGTACACACAATCCACCTCTACTTACCTAAACTGCTAAGCTGACATATGAATACTCTTGCAGAATCTCAAGAAGAAAGGATAACAAACACAGATAACCCATAAAATTACAATACAGGTCAACAACAGGCGGTCTTAACGCTAAAGAGCAAACTCCTACCAAAACTTGATAAAAAGACAGTAGTAACTAGTATTTCCATAATTAAAGGCAATCTCATGGAGATACAAGATTAAACATATAAACAATATGATATATGCAGATGCGTCATTCGGAGCAGGCCGGGCAGGCATCATGGTAGAGTAGGCCTCTTACGTAAGACAGTTCAATGGTAATTATCATACAAAGTAAATATTGGCAATATTAATTGTTTTAATTATAATTGCTCACACCTATATCTTCCTGACCAACTTATCTCCGCATCTTCACAATCGATAACCAGATTTACAGCAAAATTTGCAAACACATGTCAAATCGACCAAGACCGAGCGCTCCGGCCTCTAAGGATTTTGCATCGGTATATTCGGTATACGTAACGTATTACAAACCACGAAGGAATTTGGCGTAGAATCAATGACTTTCGCATTTTCCCCTTTACTTTAGCCCCGAGACCATGCTCTGTTCCAAATTTAAGGATTCTGGGTCAGCGGGATTACGGGATATGAATTTGGATGACGACGTCGTCGCGCTGGATCAAGCTCGGGATATGAAACGTCACGATAATTATTATTGTGATTAAGGTGTCAAATATTGCTTTGACACTAAATTTCACAATATTGACTCCCTTGCACATTATTCCGTTTGATAGTACCTATTTACAATTAAATCTTGTTTATTTTTGAATAGGTAGATTATGGGCTTTAATTAAAACAATGTTAATTGATTCCTTTGTGTGACGAAAGTTACCCATACATTTTGTATGACTAACTTTCGTCACCCAAAGGAAGCGATCGTATTTAATGTTAACTAAGCCTTTAACTATGTACAATTTTTTTGCAATCGACCCTTATGTCATTGAGGCTTGAGTCGTTTTCAAAAGACATGTGCATATTCAAAGGCCTAATAAAAACAAAATTATGATCGCGTATTTTGTGTAACGAAAGTTAGTCATACAAAGGATATGGGTAACTGTCGTTACACAAAGCAATCAATTAAGTTTTGTTTTCATTATAGCCCTTAACTAAGGACATGTTTTTTGAAAACGACTCGCTTGGATGATGGCATTTTTTGAAGTATTTTAAAATTAAGAGTGAAATACTTTGAATATTAGTATCGTAGACTTGGGAGTATAAAATGGAATGTGGAAAAAATGTTCAAACGGCATTTTAAGGAATTCAGTAGGTAGGTATAACCTATAAGACTAATCAACAGTCACCTCAAATAATCAATCATAAAGGTAAAATATGACGAACATTATTTATTTACTATAACATCCTTGTAATATTATTTATACTCATGTTTATGCAAATAAATGATCTCTGATCTCTCTCTCTTATAAAGGGCTGAAAAATATAACAACAAAATTAACTTGTTAGGTAAACGATACTATATGTGATAATAAATACAGGTGAAGCGATTGCGATAACATACAAAACACGACATTGCACATCGTCGTCGTAAAAAACGACACTGTCTGATATTATGCGACATTGCACAAAATACGACATGGTACCTACATCATCGTCGTAGAAAACGACACTATCAATTTGCATCGACGATACAGTGAACGAAATTTTCAGATATGTACTCGTAACATATGATATGTTACATATCGTCTGTTGACAACCAAAACTCACTAAGTAACAAATGCCTATACTACGATTTCTAATTCAAGACCAAAAAAACTACCACAAGGTTGCCACTACAATAAAATATTTTTACAATAGTAAATTTCTTTTAATTTTTTAAACACGCTAAGATAATTTATTTATTGGTAACTTTAACTCTATGTTTTAACAAAATAACTAGAAGTATATATTATTACATAATTACGAGAGGAGATAATAAAAACTTAAACATCGGAGATTTTTGGTACAAAATCTGGTATTGTACTTGTAACATTGTCCATTTGGTGCAAGCCAAGAAACAAACTCAATTGTCATTTAAATGTTGTCAATTTTGACAGTGACGTATCTGTCGTAGTTTTTTGGTCTTGAATTAGAAATCCGAGTTTAACTTATACAAAGCTCGTATCTCAGTATCAATCTACAAACAAGTTACGAGGTTTTGGAGAGTAGTGACAGAAATTTTAGTGAGTTTTGGTTGTCACCAGGCGATATGACGACGAACACGGAAAACGACACTGTATTTTTTTTGCGACAATGGACACCGAAAATGAAACTATTATAGAAACGCGACGACGTACACAGAAAACGACAATGTCTGATACTTGCGACAATGAACACAGAGAAGGACACTATCAGACATATCCGAAAACGTACACAGAAAACGACACTGTCTAACAGTTTTCGACGTAACCAGATAACGACATATATATGCGACAACTTACACAGGCAACGACACTCTCTGGTATATACGACGACGAACGTTTTCTCTGAAATATTTAATTTGAGTATGACATATTTTTTATCATATGAGAACACTATCAAGTTAGAGCTAGAATTGTATTAATAAATGACTAACATTTATTTTGCTGACCGTTAACAGACAAAGTGGTGACATATCGAACTACTTGGCATTATTTTTCATTTTAAGAACATGCATATTGTTGGTGGTATAGTAGGTACAAAGATACATCTTAATTCTTAATGCACACAGCCCCCAGTAAAAACAGTGAGTGTGATAGTCACAACAATGAAAATAAATAAGTAAAACACGTTTTAATAAAAACAGCATTTTGCTACTTATAAAATTAAACTTAATTTGGGTTCTAGAAAATTACTGTCAAACTTGAACGTGAAGATTGTACCCCATATTATTTAGGCACCGTATTAAAGCGCAGTTACATTTGAAGGAATATATATTATGTTTTGCTGTAATCCATACGTAGAATAACATAAATGCATGGTCCGCCATATTCTGGCGTTACGTTTTATTTGATTTGTCACGCAAGGGTAACCTAATTTAGCTGATTAGCTGAGATTTCACGGAGCATCTAATACGACCCATATGACATAGGATGCCGTAAAGGATATCCCGGCAAAAGGGCCCTTGTTGATTTATCACCGAACAACAATCGCAAATTAAGGAGGAATCCTTGCGCGGACACCCGTGCTGCAGTACTTAGCGGAGACAAAGTATAAAGTAGCGCCCCCATCCACCCACTGAAAAACGTCTCTAATATTCTTTTAGAAACGGTGGCATTTACGGGCTATATTTTATCCCGAATTTGCATACGCTCCTTTTTTCGTTCCCGTCCTCTATTTTATCGGGGTGAGCATTTTTTTTCGTCCGGGGGTTAAGATACAAAAGGGTAAAGCGCGGGAGCCGGCTCCAATAATTAAATTGCATCGCAGCGTGCGTGGAGAAGTATCTACGAGTACAACTGTACGAGCACAGTCTACGCGGAATGCCGGCGCCGACGGTGGAGATTTTTTAACCTCCCCAGATTGCGCCGTTGGTTATTGTTTCACGATACATTAAATTTGACAATTAAAGCTTAATCTCCTCGTTATTCGGGGCAGTTTTATCGCCTGCATCTGATTTCGGCGCACACTATAGTTTTCTCTCTTTATGACGCCTGTTATTTACTTTATCGTTGTAAGTAATTGGTATGTTTCACTTTTGTTCAGCAGTTTCTACATACAAAATTAAAAAAAAAATACTAATTAACGAATAGGAACTGTTATTAGGGTTGAATACAACATTTTTAACGACATTTCCTTGTTTTAATAGTTACAAATATGTATCACTAACTTTTATTCGCTATTTTCCTTGTAGGATAGGTATACCTAATACTTGTTTAAACATAGGGCTTGATCTATCAAGTTTTAGTTTTAAATGTTAATGAGTGATTGAAGGACAATAAACATCTTAATATTATTAACACGTATCAATATCTTAGCAAAATTTGTAATTATGCCATTTAATTATGCGTGTGTTTACAAACAGTGCTAATGATGACACATGATCTATATTAAAGTGGCCCGTCAAGGAAAACGCGACGCGGCCGCGGCCGCGGTAGCGCCCCACAGTCAGCGGTTACCTACGTGAATAAACGAGGTAGCAGATTCGTTTGTATGTAAAGTTTAATAATTCATTATTTTTTCGTCGTCTAGTACCCATAACACAAGCCTTCTTGAGCTTAATTTGGGACTAGATCGATTTGTGTGAGGTTGTCCGATATTTATTTATTTACATATTTATTTTTGCTTCTTCCATATGTTAATAAATACAAGAGACATTAAAATCATTTGCAACGGATATTGGTAGTTTTTTGCATATTATTAAAAGATCATTAAGGCCTTCGCGTAAAACGTAATTTAATTACCGAGTTCCCAACAGGATTTTATATTTCCTGGCAGTCGCGATAATAATTTAACTAACAAATTAGGAGAAATCTTACCCTGCTCTAAGTCAAATTACCATAATTGCTAATCAAATGTTGTACGAGTAGCCGCGTCGTTGCTTCGCTCTAATTACAAATTCTAATTCCCTCTCTTGTTTCACGGGCCTTTTGAATTCGTAAATTATTGCCCTTGCTTCAGGCTATCAAATGAATTATATTACATAATCTACTCCTGCTTCAATTTGACTTTGAAGGCAGGCACTTATTAAACATTAATAGGAGCGCTCAGCGTGGACACTCAGGTACACGAGTCTTCGGATTCTGAGGCGAGTAGCTTTCTGAGAAACGATCCGATTTTAATTAGAAAACTTCGGCACATGTACCCGACACCTATTTATTTGCGACGCCGGTAATACCCGAGAAGCGCTCACTTAAATAGGTTCAAAGAAATGAAAAACATCCATCCGAGATCAGCCTCAGGTATAGACGACGCCGTTAATTTGTTTGAAGTCCTACAAAGACGATTTCCTCGAAATAAACATTTCATCAGAAACTTAATAATATTAAAACATTTTCAGTATTCGAGAGCGACGTAGCGCGCGATTTTAATTCTCTCACAAGTCTACTTACGAATAACACCGGGTCCAATTAAAAGCGCGCGACAGCTTTGAAAAGCGGAATGAAGGAAAGTATAAGTAGGTGGGGAAATGTGCCGTGTTTACGGAAACCTCCTCCGGCAAAATATTATCGCGAGACGCTCGCGATCAAATATTCAGGCGGCGCGCGGCGCGCGGGACGCGGCCAACCCTCTCTAACTTTCAAGCCCTTCCCTTTGCACGCCCTACACTAATTACGTTTAGAGTTCTTAAGCGAAATTACTTAGGCCCCTCGCCACCCGCGCCCCCCCCCCGCGACCCCCTTCCGGAAATGAGGCGCGCTGGAAAACAAGAAAGAGGAAAGCGTTATATAAGAACACCGCTGTCTTCGTTCGTCTTAAATCTGGACAATCCAAAGATGTTGATGTAATGATTTTTTCTTCATTTTCGCGAGTTCTCTGTTCATGAGCGGTTGCTAAGTGAAAAGCAATTAAAGCACGGGCGAGCGATCCCACCCCGCCCGCCCCCCGTCCCGCACGGCTTGCTACCCCAACAAGAAAGGAAAATTATTATAAACACGGTTTTAGTGTATTTATAATGATGATCGAATGCCTTTTTCTTAGTTATCTGAGTAAAAATGCTTTAAGGCGACGGGTAATGCGAAACTAGCGCCACTTACGAATTTCTATTATATTTTCTAAACCAGATAAATTTTCAGTAATTACAAGATATGAGGAACAGGAAAAACACCTTTAGTATTTATTAAATCATTATACACAATTTCTTGTTCTTTAGTTGTCTCTAAAAACTTGCGCAAAACTATTGTGGCCGCTTTTGACGTGAACAAGTTTTGTAGGATAAACTACAGTGAACAAATTGTGTAAAGTTATTTAATAAATATAAAAGGTGTTTTGCTAGCTCCTAGACTTCAGCTATTTCTAAAAAAATATCAGATTATGAAGGTATAAGAAAAAAATCGAAAGTGGCGCTAGTTTCGCAGTACCCGTCGCCTTAACAGAATAATATGTTGATTCAATTTTTTGTTGCTTCCAGTTCTGTATAAAATGTAATGCCTTCATAATTATTAATTAAAAAAATATAGTATCTTAACAAAATTAAACAACTACATTTTGATAGATCCCTAATTCAAGCTGTTTTGGTGATATTCACTAAGGCATAGTACCTGCCTAATAGTAAAGTAATACAAGACTTTTACCTAATAACGTTAATACGAAAAACCGCTCACATTCTTACATATTTTTGTGACTGGGTGTATTAAAGTCTTTACTATAATTAAACACGTTCCATGAATTCAATTTAAGGACTAGATCAATGATTACGAAACACTCAGACAAACACTATGTTTCTAAACCAATGGTCCACTGGTGGCTGACAACGGTTCGAGAACCGCTATAAGGGGCTAGGTTAGGTATACTAACTTCTGTGGATACCAAGACGGTCCATGACGTCATAATATACCTATTAAATGTACTAAATGAAAAAGTTAACACGTCTGCTTTAAATTCCATACACTTCTGAAAAATATTAGAATGAAATCGAGTATCATCTTGCCGACAGATTACCCACTTCTTATTATTCCGATCAACGAAACCATAGAATAATTGAGTCTCAAAAATATTAACATTCCAGCATTTGACGTCCATAAAGACGACGCGCCGTCAGCGGCAGCCAAATTAAACGAATTCACGACGCCCGCGACCGCGTTTCCGCACCTTTTATGTGCCAGCGCACAGTTTAATTTCCTAATTTCCAAATGTTCTTCAGAAACAAGACAGTGTTGGGGACTTTGATCATCCAATCGGAAGTTACCGTCAACACAAACATTCACGTGAGCACGGGACTCAGTGCTCGCGCGAAATCTCCTTACAACCTACTTAATTTCCTACGTCATCATTTATTAGAAATTTGTAAATAGGTTTTTAATGTTTATTGAGTATTATTGGGCTGTCGCGAACACGTGTATGTTTGATACGTCGGTCGAATAAGCACAAGTACCTAATTAGGTGTCATTCAAGTGCTGGGTGACTTAATATGGTTTAGGTACATGTGTTCTCATAGAAAGATATATATACGTATATGATTTTTCTTTTATTATTATTATGTATGTTAAATTAGGCAGAAAATCAGATGGTGGTAATTTAATTACAATTATAAATTTATGTGTCCTTTGCAAAATATTAATTCAGTAAACATTCCTTCCCTTGTTCAAGGGCTTAAATTAGGCGCAGAGAAATTACAAAACAAGAGAGGGAAACTTGCGGCTGTTTAATGAGATTTAAATAATTAATGAGTGTGCAAAATTGGTTTCTTTTTTTCAGCAGCGGTAGCGAGTACTTCGAGGGTCGCGATGAAAAAACAGGCTATAATTGCGACCCCGTCCGAGACATCTCTCCGCTTCCAAAAAGCTTATTACCATCGAGGGAGCGAGCGGCTACGACCATCATTTATAAAATGCATCCTATTACGACAGCAATTAAACTTTTTCATCGCAAGAAATCGAGAATATTCTGTGTTTTCTTACTCCAATAATTGGGCGCCCTGGTTTGCCATCTGGGATATTTTATCCATTACGCAATCGTAGTCAACGAAACATAACAAACAACTAAAACATCTAGTATCTATTATAATCAACATCTTATAAGAGTCAATAAAGCCGGAGCCGGGAAGATTGAAGATACAGATATACGAGTATACCCAGACTTAATACAAATAGACTTATTTAAATATTTCGCCTCCCTAAGTCGTTTTTCAAAGCACGACCGTTATATCAAAATCCTGCCGGTAATTTCCACATGATCAACTACGAAATAAGTCCGTTAGAAATGTTCGCATGAAAAGTAATTTGATCGATTTTTTTTACGAAAAAAATGCAACATTCACTTCATTGACTTCATTATACTGAAATTGTATAATCGTAAAATCTTTACGGAATATGGAAATTGAACAATTTTCGTATTCAAATGGCTGTGATTGACATCTCGCCGGGTGGTCAGCCGGCCCTAGCTCCCGCGGCCTTTGTCAATCCTGACCGCCATCCAGCCGATTGTGATCAAATCCAAAAACTATTTCAATGTATTCTTAAAGGACGACTTCTCAACTTGGGGTAAATTTAATACATTCGTTGAGAATTTCCGTTACGAATTTTAATTAGAAGACCCGAACAGTTATGCGAATTTTATAGAGCTGTTTCGGTTACTGTCGCAGGAAATTTCTTTTCGGGCTCTGTACGGACGCTGTCTTGTATTGTTGGTCGGATAAGATCGCTGATAGGTCGCGAGATTAAATATCTCATTCGCGGAGAATAGGTATCCGTACTTATGCGTGCTTAAGAAACGTATAAGGTGAGTCGGGGCTATTGTAGCTATGGGGTTATTGTATCTTATTACCATTATAATGGTCTGTGTATATATAGGATACACAGACCAATGGTATATATACACAATCCTATATATACACAGACCATTTTAAGGGTCACAGACCATTATAATGGTAAGAAGATACAATAACCCCATAGCTACAATAGCCCCGACTCACCTTACAAACAGTGGTTTAATAACAACATTCCCTGTTGGCTAAACATTTACTGCTAAAGGCGGGTGGAGCTTAGTTTATGACACTAATAGTGTTATTCAAGTATTGTAAAGGAATAAAAGGAAAGTGAATTGAGGGCACTTTCCAATGATTAGTAACTAGGTACTTAATCAAATTTGTAGAAAACAATATACTAGTAAGTAATAAGTACTTTCCTAATCAAAGTTATGTTTAAAAACAATGCTCGATCGCAAATATTGACACAGCTTGATAAATCATATATTGTCTAGGTTTCAGATTAAATAACAAAAAAAATATGTACAGTCAAGGAAATTGAAACATGTATGTACCTTTTTCGCTCTTGTTGCACTGACAATACGGGTCACAAAGGTAGGCGTTTCAGTTTCCTTTACTGTACCAAGAAGTAAGAAAAAGGGAAAAGGGAAACGAGTATGTTTACCTAGTTTTCGCGGCGAGGTATGTTTAAGTTTCCCTTTAATATTAATTTTAATAAGTTGAAAGCAACGATAAAGTAAGATAAGTTTCTACCTATAAAGAAGTTTTATGATATTATTGTGTGAATTTATTAATATTTGTACGTAACGGATCCAAACTTTAAGACTTATATATTAACGATTTCAACATGATGCCTACCAATCAATACAATGCATAACAATGAAAGAAAAGCATGTTTGAGGAAAGTAAATAAATACATCTAAAGGCATTTAAGATATTAAAATAGCATTACATACTTATCGAATAGGCACCATTCTAGACCTTACCTTTAGAATCTTCTGTTTTCCAGGTGGAGTGGGAAGAGTGGAATCATCAGCGGGTTGCACAATAGACAACGCATTAAATCCTCGTGTTGCTAAAGGCATCAACCTTAAATCTTACTTTACTCATACCTACTCGTATAAGCTGAATTGATAAAAAGGAAAGGGAATTAAAATTAAAGCTACCATATCCATAAAACAATCCGAACGAAAGTGTCCGTCCGAATTCAAAGTTGAATTTTGACAATGAGAAATTTAATCATCTTTCATCAGTAAGTTTATTTCGATACGTTAGTGGGAATAATACTTTAGCGCCCGGCGTGAACTCTCGCATCCCGAACACGGAACGTAGTCGCGTGCGGCTGCGCCCTACCCCACATCGCAGTCTCCACAAAAAACGCCGGATTGTTTACCTCACTTTTTACCTTTTTTCAACTTTTATTCGTATTTTATCGCGGCGCACGCGGCGACCGCCTTTATAGAGTCCTCAATGAAGCGTTATGCGTCCATTGTCAACGTCCAAGTAGTCGCGGTAATTCATTTTTAATGTTAACTTAAATGTAGATAATCGGCGAACCGATCGAACAGCCCTCTTCTTTTTATTTAATTTGTTGACATTGACGTGATCATTTATAAAATGTGGACACTTTATTCTGACAAAATAGTTTTTTTATTATAGTTAGTTTAGTTTTTTTACAGAGATTAATGAAAAGATCTCTATTATGACAATACTTTTTATTTTAAGTATAAAATTTACAAATTATGTTTGATTTGCACGGAATTGATTGGGAATGAATGTAATAAATAAGGCTTATTGTAATACTGTTCACAGTGAACATCAATGATTAATGAAAAATATCAACAGAAACTTAATTTTTTTTTCAAGGCACTGCTAAATACTAATTTTCAAACCCTTTTGCAAGTTTAGCATAAAAATGCAACACATCCTTTTTAAGTCAAATTAGCTAAGAAAATAGGTTTCCCATAGGAAGCCTTTCTTTATATTTACTACAAATAAGTTAATGCACTTAACAATAAACCGAAATTGCCAATACTGAAAACATACCAAATTAATGAAATAAAGTTAACCGGAAAAAACGGCCTGATGAAGCTAAAGGTTTTATAATGAATTCTATTAAATGCATTAGCTCCGCCGGTCAAAGTTATCCCGGTTTATTATGTGAAAATGCGGTTTTTCATTTAAATGCACGTTTGTGTATGGACCCGCTAATGTCCACTTCCAAAAACTTGTGTACCATCGCTCTTAACCTAAATCGATACGGTGCAGTCTGTTTTAATTTCATTATTTTTTTCTATTATTTAACATCTTTACATTATCAGGTTACAAAACAGGATATCCGAATATGCGTATTTTATAGTTCGTTGATTATTGTTGTCAATTACTTTGAAGGCTTAATATCTATTAAAAAATGCATCTCATCAAATTTCAGTTTGGCAAATTGCAAGTGTAAAGTGCTGTAAAAATTTGAAACCATGCCACACGACATCATATGGTTTAATTGTGTTATGTTTTTTTTTGTGTTAATAGTATAAGCGGAGCGATGGATAAACCGTACATAGCAGTATTAGTACCGGGTCTGCAGAGCAAGTACGCCTAGGCGGAGGCGAGGTACTCGTTGTATTTCTTCTCCTGCGCTTGCTGCAGTTTCTGCAGCTTCTTGACGAGCCCCTTGCTGATTTCCTTGCCTTCGTGATCGTGGGTAGGGAGACCCTATATCAAAGTAAATATTTTACTATGAGTAAAAGTTTTTTTTTATTGTGTTGGACTGGTAGTACGAAATATGGGATCATGGGTTGGTTGAGATGGGACAGTGCACTAATCAGGAACTGAACCTCTCAACATGCTAGTTTAGGCACTAACATAGTTAATTAAGTTATTTTTGTAATACTAACAATATAATGGATTAATTAGTCCGATATAAATAATAAAAGATTAGGCTTGTAAACTTTACGAGTATTATCATCTAATTAAATATTCCAATAAATTACTAATAAAACAAAGATTTAATTTGAAGGTTACAAATAGTCAATATTGATCGATATTTGGAATGTTTCCGTGTAAGTATATTCGTAACCAAAGCATGAAGAAACAGCTAAACTGATTTCAATCCTTTTCGGCTCGGGGGGGGACTAAACATACACATTTTAACTGACTACGATAAAGCAAAAAAAAAAATACACGTATAGCGTACCTTATCATCGAACTGCGAGTACTTGTCGGTCTCCTTACGGAACATCTCTCCCGGCGGAATTTTCTTCTGTTCTTCTTTGAGCCGTTGCGCTTCCGCCAACTCTTGCTTCTTTTTTAGCTTCTCCGCTTCAACTCTCTTCTTTTCTTCTTTTTCCCGCATCAGTTCTTCTTTGCTGACAAGCTTTACCACTGTACGGTCTGATGGGAAGATAATTCTGGGTTGCAATTTATAGACATTCTGATCGCTCGCTTATTACATGTTAAATAGGTGCGAGTATTTGTAACATAAGGTAAAGGTTCTTGTACTGGACTAATTGAGTTACTATAAAAACAAAAAAAAAACGCCACAATGTTTGTTTGTTCCTATACCTAATATTAGAGGAGTTTCTTCGATTCCTCATGGATCATTGTAAAATTTCATCACTGTTTTAATATGACAAATAGGTATAAAGATGCCTACCCTTAAACATAACTTTGGAGAGTACGAACGTAAAACAATACAACCGAATTGAGAACCTACTCATTTATAAAGTCGGTTTAAATTTAAAATACAGTAGCGGATAAACATCGTATAAGAACATTTTAACTTAAAATATTAACAGAATCCAAAGATAAGATTCGAATGGCAAGAAGTAGAATAAGTAAGTGCAAGTGTAGTCAAATATTACTGAATGTAAAAAAAGTTTGAATAAGATGCATAATGCCGACCGCGACGTTGTTTTATATACGTTGTAGATGTTGCTATTGTAGTAGTTTGGCAACTATCGTACAAAATACACCAATATGATACAAATATTACGCTACTGAAAGCTTTCGCAATGTACATAGAAAAACCTGTTATATAGGTACAGTACCAGCACCCCTGCCTTGTCATTGGGCTGTACCATGAAGCGCATGTTCACTGGATCAGCCCTACAGCGCTGGAGCATCGGCAAACGACCGAAGAACGAGCGCAGCGCTTAAGCTTGCCTCTCACTACTATTTTAATTTAAGCGCTTACCAGGCTTGTTCTCAAGCCACCTACCTTACTTGGACAACGGGGTTTAGTTGTGTGAAATTAGCGTTTACTGCATTACATCACACATTGATGGGGGCTATTTTTCTAATCACATGATAATTACATAGCGCCGATACTGTAATCGTACTCCCAGTTCTGGGAGGTAGACGTCGCGCAGCGTATCACAGAGCGCCAACACGTCGGTGGGTTTCGCAGATCGCGTGGCGTCACGTACTCGCGTGATTCTAAGAACTGAATCACTACTTCAATGATGTGACTCACCAGGCTTGTCCTCTAGTCGCACTCCCAGTTCTGGGAGGTCAGCGTCGCGCAGCGTATCGCAGAGCGCCAGGACGTCTGTTGCTTTCGCGGCTCGGGCGGCGTCGCGTACTCGCGCCCGGAATGAACTCAGCGCCTCTAAATACGGCATCACGACTTCTTCTAGCTGTAACAATCAAACTCCTTTGATCAACTCCCTACGGTACTTTACTGAAACACTATTTCCACTACTTTACAGTAATTGAATTGGTTTTGAAAAACATTCCATGTGACGTCGGCGTAGTATCTCCGAACACGTGCCCACTCCTTTACGTACTAATTTGACATTTTGCAAGGTAGAGCATGTTTTTGTATTTAATCTATAAGGAAACTATGACACTTTATACTCTCGCGGTTCGTACACATAATTAACACAAATTATAACGGGTCTAACGCGATATTTCTTATTTACCTTCATAATCTAACGTTTCGGCGGGGTTGCACAAGCCGTGGTCTCAGATGTACTGGTGAAACAGCGAGTTGTTACTGGAGCTGTCGGCCAAACGTAGCACTACCCGACGAAATTGGCTAATCAATAAAATGGATGGGTAGGGAGATAAATGTTCGACTACCACCCATTTATTTACTAATTATTGTCACCGGTCCGACACACAACACTCACAACATCCCCACACAGATTCGAAGATATATCCCGCGGTTTAAACTTTTTAATCACTGGTCCCCAAGTGTGCGATAAATTAAAACCATCTTCTCGGTTGAAATTCTTTGGGTGTTTCTTGATTTCAATTGCTTCCCTTACCATCTGTGGATAATAGTGCTTTTCTGTGGAAAGAATTTTCGGTTTGTGCAACTCGATCCAGTGATTCGTGCCAGATGTTAACAAATGTTCAGCTATTGCAGATTTTTGTATTTGGCGATATTTTACTGCTGCTATGTGTTCTTAGTTAGGTATAACATCCTTCGGGCTGCGCAAGAAATTATGAAGGTAAACAAGAAACATCGCATAGAAACATAGCATTACTAGCATAGAGGCATTCTATCTTCGTCCTCCGGGTAGGCAAGCACTTGTGATTCCTCTGGTGTTGCAGGTGTTTATGGGCGACGGTAATCGCTTTCCATCAGGCGATACGTTTGCTCGCTTGCCCCCTATGACATAAAAAAAAAAAAAAAAAAAACGCGTCAGATCCGTTATAATTTGTGTTAATTATATAAGGAAGCTGCCATGTACATATTGCACGTTATGTACTCACGCAAACATTGTCGCCATCCCGGACCGGGAATCCAATGCCTCCTCTGGGTCCGTCGACGGCGCCGAACACGTGCAGCACGTCCGTGACGTAGCGCGCCGCCGCCGCCAGCAGCGGTGCGGGGCGGGGCGGGGCCGCGCGCACGAACACGTGGCAGCCCGCCACCAGCTCGCGCAGCGCCTCCAGCGCGCCGCGCGTGTCGATGTTGTCTGCCGAGCAATACTCATCGGCTAATGTTGACTCACTTCCGAACACCATTCCAAACAGATATTCCACAGAGTATGAATTCATTAAGAACTTGAGGTAGCATTAGACGATTGTTTTTATTAATAACGATTGTAGGTACATAGCTGAAGAGATGACCCCGAAACTAGTATTTATTGATTCAACGCTTGTAAAGTGTTGTAAGCAACATTCTTAAAATTCGATCCCATGTCTCAAGTTTCACGTCCTTGTCCCAAGTAATGTTGTTCGTTCTAATCGTCCAAAATTATCATCTATTGATATATTTAGCTTACCATGGACATGAATATAGTATGTTTGTTGCTTAAAATATAAGAGAGTCCAGTAAGAAAGAACTGAAATAACCGAAACAATTCATATCTGTCTCTAATCTACACACATGACAAGATACCAAGGGCAATGCAATACATTTTAAATAAATAAAATAATAATATTCATTACAGTACTTTTATCTCACGAGCGCGGGTGAGCCATGTTTGTGTGAGTAATGTACATGCACATTGGCTCTGTGTGGGTGAGCTCGGGAGCGTTCAGTGCCGGCTCACCCACACAGAGCCAATGTGCATGTACATTACTCACACAAACATGGCTCACCCGCGCTCGTGAGATAAAAGTACTGTATCAGTGATTGACATAAGCCCAGCCCGAGGAAGTTATAACCCTAAAAATCTCTCAATGGAACTACACGCTGCTGAACGTACGCCCTCTTGTAATTAAATATTACGCGCCTTTCCATCTCCATCTAACTCACCACAGAGCGCGGCGTGGACCTGCTCCTTGGCGGCGGCGAGCTTGTCGGCCAGCACGCGCTCTTCCTCGCGCCACTGCCCGCTGCAGCCCCTTTCCATCTCCATCTAACTCACCACAGAGCGCGGCGTGGACCTGCTCCTTGGCGGCGGCGAGCTTGTCGGCCAGCACGCGCTCTTCCTCGCGCCACTGCCCGCCGCAGCCCCTTTCCATCTCCATCTAACTCACCACAGAGCGCGGCGTGGACCTGCTCCTTGGCGGCGGCGAGCTTGTCGGCCAGCACGCGCTCTTCCTCGCGCCACTGCCCGCCGCAGCCCCTTTCCATCTCCATCTAACTCACCACAGAGCGCGGCGTGGACCTGCTCCTTGGTGGCGGCGAGCTTGTCGGCCAGCACGCGCTCTTCCTCGCGCCACTGCCCGCCGCAGCCCCTTTCCATCTCCATCTAACTCACCACAGAGCGCGGCGTGGACCTGCTCCTTGGCGGCGGCGAGCTTGTCGGCCAGCACGCGCTCTTCCTCGCGCCACTGCCCGCTGCAGCCCCTTTCCATCTCCATCTAACTCACCACAGAGCGCGGCGTGGACCTGCTCCTTGGTGGCGGCGAGCTTGTCGGCCAGCACGCGCTCTTCCTCGCGCCACTGCCCGCCGCAGCCCCTTTCCATCTCCATCTAACTCACCACAGAGCGCGGCGTGGACCTGCTCCTTGGCGGCGGCGAGCTTGTCGGCCAGCACGCGCTCTTCCTCGCGCCACTGCCCGCCGCAGCCCCTTTCCATCTCCATCTAACTCACCACAGAGCGCGGCGTGGACCTGCTCCTTGGTGGCGGCGAGCTTGTCGGCCAGCACGCGCTCTTCCTCGCGCCACTGCCCGCCGCAGCCCCTTTCCATCTCCATCTAACTCACCACAGAGCGCGGCGTGGACCTGCTCCTTGGCGGCGGCGAGCTTGTCGGCCAGCACGCGCTCTTCCTCGCGCCACTGCCCGCTGCAGCCCCTTTCCATCTCCATCTAACTCACCACAGAGCGCGGCGTGGACCTGCTCCTTGGTGGCGGCGAGCTTGTCGGCCAGCACGCGCTCTTCCTCGCGCCACTGCCCGCCGCAGCCCCTTTCCATCTCCATCTAACTCACCACAGAGCGCGGCGTGGACCTGCTCCTTGGCGGCGGCGAGCTTGTCGGCCAGCACGCGGTCTTCCTCGCGCCACTGCCCGCTGAAGCCCCTTTCCATCTCCATCTAACTCACCACAGAGCGCGGCGTGGACCTGCTCCTTGGTGGCGGCGAGCTTGTCGGCCAGCACGCGCTCTTCCTCGCGCCACTGCCCGCCGCAGCCCCTTTCCATCTCCATCTAACTCACCACAGAGCGCGGCGTGGACCTGCTCCTTGGCGGCGGCGAGCTTGTCGGCCAGCACGCGCTCTTCCTCGCGCCACTGCCCGCTGCAGCCCCTTTCCATCTCCATCTAACTCACCACAGAGCGCGGCGTGGACCTGCTCCTTAGCGGCGGCGAGCTTGTCGGCCAGCACGCGCTCTTCCTCGCGCCACTGCCCGCTGCAGCCCCTTTCCATCTCCATCTAACTCACCACAGAGCGCGGCGTGGACCTGCTCCTTGGCGGCGGCGAGCTTGTCGGCCAGCACGCGCTCTTCCTCGCGCCACTGCCCGCTGCAGCCCCTTTCCATCTCCATCTAACTCACCACAGAGCGCGGCGTGGACCTGCTCCTTGGTGGCGGCGAGCTTGTCGGCCAGCACGCGGTCTTCCTCGCGCCACTGCCCGCCGCAGCCCCTTTCCATCTCCATCTAACTCACCACAGAGCGCGGCGTGGACCTGCTCCTTGGTGGCGGCGAGCTTGTCGGCCAGCACGCGCTCTTCCTCGCGCCACTGCCCGCCGCATCCCCTTTCCATCTCCATCTAACTCACCACAGAGCGCGGCGTGGACCTGCTCCTTGGTGGCGGCGAGCTTGTCGGCCAGCACGCGCTCTTCCTCGCGCCACTGCCCGCCGCAGCCCCTTTCCATCTCCATCTAACTCACCACAGAGCGCGGCGTGGACCTGCTCCTTGGCGGCGGCGAGCTTGTCGGCCAGCACGCGCTCTTCCTCGCGCCACTGCCCGCCGCAGCCCTCGTCGTAGCCGGCGCGCATAGCGTCTTTCACGGTTAGGAAGAACTCCTGAAACATACGATCAGATGAACATTATGAGAAAGCTATACAACAAATGGAAAACATTCGGTTAACTATTCCGGGCCAAAGTTTTCTAACATTGACAGATCACTCTCAATAAACTAAAGTCTTGCAGACAGTCAAGGGGCTTCGGTCGCAAAGCACAAGCTTTAGCATTATCATAGTATATAATACTTGAGGTGCTGTCCGTAGGTAGTTGAGTACAAAGTATCCTATAACCATCTTAAGATGTCCAGCTATCCTTGTACCAAAATTGTTAAAAATCCGTCCAGCCGTTTAGGCGTAGTGAAAGTTGTCCATGGTGTTACTCGAATAGTCTAGGGTCACCTCCCGTGGAGTAAAGGCCAGCCGCAACTGCCGCGCGTTGTGCCGCCGCATCCGAGATGCTCATCAAGTATCCGAATTAGGTCCTTCTCCTTTATCCACGTATAGACAGGAACTATGGTGTGTAGAAGAGGAGGACCAGCATCTTTCATAGGAGAATATTTGGAAACATTTCAAGCGTTAAGTAGTAAATAATAGTTTCAAAAGGCTCCACAAGCGGCGCTGGAGTTGCTGGAGTAAGTAAAACTGTCTACCGTCCATAAACTGCAGGATAATAAACCAGATGTTATGGAAGGTACAGATATTTCAACTCTTTGCTTTGCGTTGTCAAAACGTAAAAATAATGAAGACACAAGACATTGATTATTGTATGATTTTTTATTAGATATATATTTTAGAATAGAAGAAAAATGGGGAAGGACGTGCTAACTATTCCAGCGTTTTGATGATTTGATCTGTCAGGAACAGGAACCTAGCCTAGCCCTCTTGCAACACTAGCGCCACCAATTTAACACCTTTCAGCTGACACTTGGATATATGTATGAAGATTCTGCTCCTTTGACACTGTTGCATATATGAAGATATAAAGATGCTCCCTTTTACAGTCCATAACGAGAACCTTTAACGTAACTACTAGAATTAACTACGCGGCTAGAACAGACACTGAATAAATACTCACATTAAATAGCTTCTCGGTCTGTATGGCCATCTCCATGGTGTTACTCGAATAGTCGAGGGTCTCCTTCCAGCCGTGCAGCAGGAACGCGAGACGCAGCTGCCGAGCGCTGTGTCTCCGGAGGGCTTCCGAGATGGTCACGAAGTTCTTCAGCGACTTGGACATCTTGCAGCCGGCGATGGTCAGGTGCCCGGTGTGGAGGAAGTAGTTCACCCAGCCAGGTTGGTCAAAGTACGCCTGAAGACCAAAAATAACATTATAAGTTAACCCACGGCTCTACCTATGTTATCTTTTGGATTGAGAGAAGAATTTTGTGAATTTTACCAAAAATGTTGTGTATTTAATGCAGGGCTGGTTCGGAATCACATACACGACAGTTACGCTCTGAATTTATTGGTATTCACACGTTAAACATTTTAAATATAAATAAACGTCTAGGAGCGATGTCCACGGCTCGGAAGCCATGAGAGAGAATTTTTTAATTTCAGTATTTTACAGACGTATTTTACGAGTATGGAACATATACCTACAACGATTATGCATTATCAGAAGAGTCCGTAATCTTGTCGTGATCACGGGACAAAAGGGTAGTTTGGGGAATAAATGGAATGGTGTTAATTAAATTCGAAAACTGGAATAAAGTAGTTCCATTTAATAAAATGTTTAATTAAGGATACACGATATAAATTATCTACTCAATTGAAGGGATATTGGTATCGTTGTGTTAGTAATGTTTTTTTTGCAACCATTTCATTAACTCCCCAAAGTTTGTTAGTATTGTCACATGACCAAGACAAGAGTATGGAATCTAATTATCAGTAATGATTATAACGGCTTTTTTAGTCTTGTTTTTTTTTACAAGTAAGAATAACAACCCTCATTCCGTACGGGCATCGTAAGGAAACCTACCCAAGGCGACAATTTTTAGATTTGGCGGGGGTGGTGCCATGCTCCAAGATAATATAAATTGCAATCACTGAGCTAATTTTACTATTCATATAGAAGTACCACCTAAGAAGCGGTGGTAGCCTAGTTCAATCCGGAGGTCGCGGGTTCGAACCCGGCCCTTACCAATGAGTTTTTCGGAACTTATGTACGGAATGTCATTTGATATTTACCACTCGCTTTTCGGTGAAGGAAAACATCGTGAGGAAACCACCTAAGCCCAATAAGGCCTAGTTTCCTCACACACATCTTGGGATTTAGGTAGCCGACCCCGATTGAGAATTCATTCTCAAAAAATGGGACAAAGGCTAGGAGGATGATGATAGAAGTACCACCTAAATAGGTATCTAGGAGCACTACAGCACCCCTGCCAAGTTGGATAGTGATCACCTCGATTAGGTTTCCGTACGATGCCTCATTTTCATCAAAAGTTCCAGAATTTTTTCAATGTCATCCATTCCCCAGTGCCAATACCGATGATTTGTAAGTATATATGTATTCAACACTTTTATCCAATAAGATTGATTTAGAAGCAAAATCAACAATAATTATTTAAATTCAATTGTTAAAATGACCTTATTAACAATCTCTTTAAATTTATACAGTTAAAAACTTCTGATAAAAAGTTAGTACAAAAAGAAACAACAACAATGCCAAATTAATCACTCCAATTTCAAGTTTCTCACGTGAACGTGTACCATACTTAGCAGAGATAACTCACTTCGCTCTGCGCCAGTTCATTATCGTGGTGCGGGAACTTGAGGTCGACGCCCCCGGTGTGTATGTCCAGCTTGTCGCCGAGCACGTCGGCCGCCATGGCCGAGCACTCGATGTGCCAGCCCGGGCGCCCGAGCCCCCACGGCGAGGGCCACGACGGCTCACCCGCTTTGCTTCGCTTCCATAATGCGAAGTCGTTGGCTGAACGCTTCTCTGATACGTCGGCGCTGAGGTCGCCTGCAAATAATGTGCAACGTACAGATATAGTGAACAATGTCTTGCCATTATATTCCGTCGAATAAGTTCGCAATTATAGTCTATTTCACATAACTTTGTGCATGTTATATGTGTGATCTTGGTATATTTTAGAGAACATTAGAGCTTTTCATAACCCGGAATAATTGACAGTCGCTGTCGCCAGATACGGCGAGGAGGACTATACGTTTTAATTTTTGTTTTTTTCTTTTTTATTAAGAAACAAACAGTCATACACAAACAATTGTATAGGATTACAAGAACAGAAAAAAGACCTATAGTTTCCTGAAAGTACAAGTTATTGTAACGTAAATTCGATTAAAATGCAAATGCAGTGCAAAAAAAGATAGAGACAGAATTATAAATATTAATGCACAAAATACTGCAAAACCTTATTCATCTGTAATGTAGTGTATTTTAAGTAAGTGCCGGTTTGTTCTATTTTCTTTGTTTATATCTTTATGCCAGTGAATTCACCAATAGTGAATTGCAAACTTGTATCATGTTTTAATGTATTCCAATTGATTATAGGGATTAATAGCAATAATATGTATTGATTATTGGAGGAAAAATGCTTTTATACATTATTCATGTAAGAATAGTCATTTTTTAATACCTTCTCCCTCTTGTAATGAGTTGGTGTCGCCATAAGCTTCAGGCACCAGCCGAGCATAATGATGGTGTTTTTTGCCGTCAAACTCGCTGACATTGAAGTACACTGATCCATTTGATTCATATGCCAAACCATTCTCAATAATCTTCTCTATAAACTTGACAATTTGTGGTACATATTCGCTTACTCTTGTTAATACATCTGGCGGTAGGACCTGAAATGTAAATCACACTAATATATTATACATTTGTTACTTCTTCAGACTCAGACGGCTGGATCAATTTTCATAAATTTCGGTATGGTAGCTAACACCCAGGATTAACAATTTGGCTGCTTTTTATCCAATAAACCACACATAACATGGCAGTCTAAAAACAAATTAAATTATTTCAGGCATGCGTGACTCACTCTTCCATCATGATTTTAAAAGGCTTACTCAACTTACTGGTTAGCCTAATAAAATAAATAAAAATAAAAAAGCCTTTTATTTCTTAATATGGTGAGATACATTTCTACAAATTGAATCAATATACAATAAAGTACATAACTAAGTTTAAACAATTTTCATAAATTAACTGAATTAGTGGATTATTCTTTTATTTTAATATCTTTTTATTTAAAGGGTAAAGGCCTCCTCCAGAGTTACTTGTTAGCTTACTTTTGATTAAATAAATATTTTTATGCTAAAAGGACATTATTTTCAATTTGGTTTCTACTTACATTTAATGCTTTCATATCTTTATGAAATTCATTTTCCCAATATCTCGGTAGTGTGGTAAATATTGCATTGTCTGTGACTGTAGCACCAAATTGGCTGTCCAACCACTCTGATATAGGGTCCTTGGCTGACTTAAGCAATGCACTCTTTGCTTCAGCAATTTTATTATCATTTTTAGCTTCAACTGCCAATTTTAGAGACTGAATTGCATTTGCTACACTGAAAAGGAAATAAAATGTTACCATAGATATGTGATGTTATTACTTTGTGCTTAGTGTTACAAATAAATTTCAAACTATACTGCTGACTGACAAGTTCTGTGACAATTGTATTAATTCATTACACTTACTTGTCTAACATTTTTTGCATAGCAACCTTTTTATCTGGGTCACCAGTAGTTTTAACAATGTTCTCATAGTAATTGACCACGGATGTTGCATCATCTATTGTTTTACTTAAATCTCTTTCTTCGTTTGCATATTTTTCATATAAATGGTTTTGTCTTGCTCTTTTGATGATTTTGTCATCAATATCAGTAATGTTCATCACATACAGAATATCTAATCCAAAGTAATTAGCCATTACTCTTCTAAGTATATCAAAAGATATGTAGGACCTGTAAAAAGTGTATAAACACTTAAATACAACTGACGAAAAAATGTTACAAAACAATACAAAATAACTCATTGGGTATCACAAATAATAAGCATGTTGAAGCAAAAAAAAACTGTTTCAGTATAATTTTGTTTCATGAAAAGGATTTTTAAAGTAAATCATGCCATCAGTTTTGCACTATTAGTAGTAAATGAAGATGGACATACAATAACTGTGAAACTATTATGAAGTAAAAGTACATTATAGAGGTATAAATAATATTTTAATTGTTTTTAGAGAAGGGTAAAAACATGAACATATAGAATATTTGCCCAGATAATCTATATATATAATAGCCAATCTACCCATAACAATTTTAGTACTAACAAGTAGGTACTTGCATATTCACCTGGAAAGATTGGGGTTTTCCCCGTGAGCACCTATCTCTAATTGCAATATTCAAGGCTGATTGGATGCTAAATCTTTCAGAACATAGTAAATTGAAGATTAGAATGTGAATATACCTGGCATGGCCCATATGGGAGGCATCGTAAACAGTGGGTCCACAAGTATACCAGTTCACCCTATTGCCACTGGAGCACACAAATTCCTCCTTCTGTCGCGTTAAACTGTTGTATAACCGAAGCACCGGCCTTTGCTCTTTCTTTACCGGTGGTGACCAACTAGGCTGACTTCTTTTGGACATTGTTTAGTGATGAAACCACAAAAGCCGCACTGTGCAATACTGTAAATGGTATAGAAAGATCTTTAAACACTGTTGGAACTGCATTACACTCCAAAGAATAGCTAGGATTTAATTTTATAATACTTAAATATCGCAATATATACAAAATAGCTACGAAGACAAACTAACCTTAACAAAAATATGAGATCATGCAAATCTAACCATTTCCACGTCTAGCGCTATTCATTCTATTTGACAGCTGACGTGACAACTCAACGCCACTGCCACTTCTGGTCAGAAAAAGGACAAGCTATTCAAGTTACTAGTAATAGCGCTCGTTTGCTTATTATTAACTCAAACGGTGTTTCTCTGATCGCAACTTAACGTAAAACTTGGCCTTAAGTGATTTTGTTTTCTTTTAACAACCTACTGTTGTGAACAAGAAAGCGAGATAAATAGATTTTATAACTTTGCCTTCGAGTTAAACAGCCAAAACGTGCCGCGTTATATATATCTACTTAACGTTTCTATGTGTGTATATATAACTATTTTGGTACATAAAAATAAAATCAGGTGTGTGAGTGAGTGTATATTGTGTGCGTGCTGTATGTATTTGTATTTCTATTCTATCTCTGGACTACTTTGTACAAATTACGATTGTATATTTTTATACAAATTTGATCATCTACTACCGTCGCGTTTCAGTCATAATGGCTCTCTGTGTTTGTAAATGCTTAAACGTAACATTAGGAAGTGATAGAGTAGATGATAATGTAGATATAACAAAGCTGGAGTTATCACCTACGGAACAAAGGGATATATTTTTCAGTGAGGTAGGTACTGTCGGTAAACATGTCTTGACCTTGACTTTTATTAAGGGCTATTGTTTTGAATGAAAACTTAATTGAACCAATCCAATATCACGATCTAGTGCCGCCGAACAATTCTTATCCGCTAAATATACGGCACCGTCAGGCGTAATCGCAATCAAAATAAGGTTATTTTGAAGTCGGAACAGCTATGTGCTGTTTACCAGCTTCGCAGGACACTTTTAGAACACTCGATAAAGGATTGAAATTGTATGTTTCTCTGTATACGGAGAATTTGCTCGAAGTTTTCGTGTCGTATAGGTATTTGTATATTTTTGATTTTACGGTCGTTTTTGTAGAAGTTACTCTCAACACCGTTGAGCTCCCTGAAGAGTCAAGTGGTGCAGCCCGCACTGACGGGACAGCGCGCCGTGGGCCGCTGGGCGCTGCACTCCTGCCTGGCCTGCGGGCAGGTCACGCACGCCGTCTCGCAGGACAGGCCAAGCACTGTCCTCATTCCCAAAGCCATACAAGTTAGTATAATAATTTAACAATGCCCTTCCGTAACTGACCCCTATGACCTCCATATTGACCTCTAGCCAAGACTACACAGCATTAGTTAAAATTTGTATTCAATTCCTACAGCTACATGACCTCTATACTACTTAAGAAAGGCTTACTAATTAAGCAATAAAAGTGTTGCATATCATTTTACACTTTTGTCATTTGACTCATGGCAATATGGTATTGTGATATGCATTCCAAGCAGATTTATGTAGAACCTTCTTAACTCAAATCACTTAATGATATGGAAACAAATGAATCATAATTAATCACTTTTAAAACTTAGAATAGGCATTTCTTTGTTATTTTGTTTGGATATAAACATACAAATATCAAAATGATAGTTATGATAATGTCTCATGTAACAATTGTATATTTTTATTACAGACTACACAAGAAAAAGTTAATAATCTTAAGAAGTCCAGCAATTTCTCTCCAGTTTTCAATTTACTTGTGCCAGAAGTAACTAGCTTAGATATGAAAGAAAATGTGGACACAAGCAACCTAATTAACAATAAGAAAGGATGGCAGCCAGCGCAGCAAGCCATCAGCACCCTCAGCAACCAGCTCAAGGAGACCCTGCAGTCACAGCTTGTGCATATCGAGGAGACTGTGAGGCAGTTCCGAGATCAAAAGTATGCTGAGTTCGAGGCCTACAGAGACAGAGCACAAAGGGATCACAAGATATTAGCTAGGTACAACGCCTATTATGCTAGTTTCTTGTTTCCTAATTACTTTGCTCTTAAGGTAATGAGTCTCAATGAAACTCTTGTAAACAGCACTTTTTGTAACTTTTGTGTATTTCAATCTTAGAAAAAAAAGGAAAGATGAGCAGCAAAGATAAAATGTAGAAGTAACTGAAACAATATTGGTCTAGTGTCAATATGTAATTACACACAAAACTGCAACAACCAGTCAGTTGAAGATATGCACCAGAAGTATCTTTTTGAATGGCTATTCTCGTGTTGTCTTTTCATAGTCTATTGTATGTGAGCATCTAAGATTTCACCGTATTTTGAGCTGGTATTTAGTAGATTTATTTATATATTTTCAGTATTGTAAGCAAAACCCGAGACAGCCTGAATGGTGATGGGTTTAGAGTTGATCCTAGCCTCAACAATGGACCACCCTCCCCACAACTACCTCCACTACAGAGAAGAAGACTGTCCTCATTCAAAGATGCCAAAAAAATGACACAAAATATTGTTAAGGTAAGAAAGATACCTGAAAGATTTTCTCATCTCCGTGAGATAATTGTTAGAAAATTATAGAGTTAAACTAATTGTAAGTGTGAAGCATTATGCCAAGATTCAATGCTATAGTCTTGCAATGTCTGGCCTGCTAGCTTTCTTATTACATATTCAGCCATCATTAACTCACATGAAAGGTTATTGAAACCTTTACAAATTTTACACAGTTATTGAAATTAATTGATTTTATATTCCATAAAAAATCAGGTTATACTTATTTTTAAAAGGCTTTTGTTTATTTTCAATTTGGAAGGGTTAACTACCAGTTTTTTTTTTAACTAGACTATTTAATATCCCATAGCAATGGGAAATGGATAAAATAAAATAAAAAATGAATTTTAGTTTATAGGTTACAGATTTTTCTGTAGCTCTAGCAAAAGCTTTTTTTTTTTTCCTTAATTATACTCGCCTAAATAGGTATCTAGGAGCATGGCAGGACGCTTGCCAAGTTGAAAAATTTATCACTACGGTGAGGTTACAGTACGACATCGTGCAAGGCAGGAAAAAGTAATCATCTATTTTTTAAGCTACTGACAGAAAAATATGTAATCTTTTCCAGGAATGAGGAGAGTTATTCCTATCTATAAACAAAAAAATAAAGATAAAAAAAAACATACATTCCTCATCGTCAACTGGATTTTTTTTAATGTAATGTTTGGTTGGGCAGCATAACAAAGACCTGCCCCCGGAGGAAGACTCGTTGGAAGCGGAAGACATCTTCGACATCGAGGGTATGGACTCGCGCAATCACATGATCTCAGACCAGGATGACTACGATTCCGATGGTAATTCATTAATTTATCATGATGTATATTCATTAATTTATTTTAATCAAAAAATAATAATTGCAGTTACAAGTAAGTTGTTTTTACTTGAATGTTCTCAGACGATTAAACTGCGATAGTTTAATATTAGATATTTCCATTTTATCAAATGCAAAGTAAGTTGGGTTATATGACGATGACGTATTGTCTGTTTTTACGAGTTTTTATTTAGTTTCAACTGTCCCGTTATCCCTGTCTGTAATTAAATCTTATTTTTCATAGCATGGATATTACAAAGCAAAGCGCCCTTAAGTTATCGCAATTATTACGTAATTCTAAAATAGTAAATTTCTAAGTAGTTAGTAATAAATTAGAAATTCTACCGTAAAAATATCATCGTAAGCACGTAGAGCTCTGTTCATGAGAATAAAATACATTGACGTGTAAATATGCCATAGCATTTGCTTAATTTTGGGACTAGGTCGATTTGTGTAAGATTGTTCCTTAATGTTTATTTATTTATTAATATTGTATAGCGGATGTGAGCCACGACGAAGGTATACACATCTCGCGGCGAGGCGGCGGCGCCGCGCTGGACTTGGCCCGCTCGCTGCCCATCAACGTGCCCGTGTTCCCCAACGAGCGCGCCGTACCGCGGGACTTGGATGACGATGTGAGTATACAGTATACACACATGTGCGTGACGATTACCAGAGACCGTTACCGTGAGACGTGATCACCAGACTACTGTATAAAACACTACAGAAGGTACTTCCTTTCTATTAACGCGTCCACTTCTATCGTGGATAGCGCGCTCGCTGCTCACCGACGTGCTCGCTCGTTCATTTAGCCTACAAATATTCTTAGTTCGGTGTCAGCCTGCAAAGTTTACTGCCAGAAACTGAGTGACATATGGCCAGTAACAGTAACTAATTGGCCGGTTACTGACCCTACCTACTAATTTCATTAGAATTCGTTTTTTTTTTATAATCTATCTATTAAATCAATTGCTGTTCGTTTGTCTTGCTAAAGCTCGAAACTTAAGGACGTGCTCATTAAATTAGCTTGCTATAATATCAACGAGTTTCTTGAAATAGATTGTTGACCCAATTACATTATTGTTGTAGCAATAATTTTTAAACTTGTTATCAATACTACCTAAAATTGTTTATATAATATGAATGTGTGTAAAATGAATGACATGTAATGAATTTTTATCTTTACCAAATAAAAATATGAATATGAACAGGCATATTTAGCTGATTTTGGTTTTGAAATGTTTGTCGTATTCCAAGAAGATTTGAATGGTGAACTATTAGCAGCTTACTGACAAAGACCGAATTCCACGCGGGCGGAGCCGCGGGCACAGCTAGTCAATAATATTAATTAAATATCATGGGACAATCATACACAAATCGACCTAGTCCCAAACTAAGCAAAGCTTGTACTATGGGTACTAGACGACGATATACATAATATATATAAATACATATATAGATGATAACATCCATGACCCAAGAACAAATATTCGAGTTCATCACACAAATATTTGCCCCGGCCGGGATTCGAACCCGGGACCGCCGGCTCAGGGGTCTGCAAACTGCGCCAACCGCGTCGTCAAATTTCCAGTAATACGTATCTGAGCTTACAATCAACAACGATTTTATAGATATGAGATATGACATCTGCCTGTGAAATGTTACTTATTTTTCATTTGTCGTTGTGAAGTGTCGTTGTACAAACGCCGTAGCAAATAACGTCATGATGGCATATTTACTAGGGAGTAAAAGCTCAATAAACTCTCCCGAATGGGAAAAGGTACCCTTACGATGAGTTGGCAGTGATTGCGTGAACGATCTGTATGGAGAATTGTAGTTCTACAAAGTTACTTAATGCAAATCGTTAACGCTGTCGCTAGCGAGTACGGTTACGTTAACTCATGGTAAAGGTACGGATGATATTAGTACCTGAAATTAACTTTTTTTATGATTTTCATGTGAACTTAATTTAGTCGTTAAGACTTATAATAATGTTTTTCTGCTAATTTAATTTCGTTATAACAAAATATATAAATGGACAATTAAATTTAAATTAAAACTAAAGAACTAAAATAAAGTAAATTAAATTATGCTAAAATAAATCTACAAAACTGTGCCCCCGCGGCATAGTCCCGAAGACGCTGGCAGCATTTCCTCGCTGAATCGCAATGCTGATGCGTTGTGCGAGGAAGCTGCCAGCTCTTCGATCACCAGTGGACTCAATGACTCGTTAAGACTTGTATAACCTTGTATGTCGTTGTCGCAGGAGGAGCCGCACGACATCGCGGCGAGCATCAAGGCGCTGGCTCGCTCGGTGCACGGCGACGTGTTCGACCTGCCGCGCCCGCGCTTCAGCACACAGATCTAGCGCGGCCGGCCGCCCGAGTAGCGCGGAGGCTGCTGGGAGCCGGTAGGTGCTACGCGGAGCTGTAGACCCTGGGGATCTGTAGTACTACTTGTAGCGCATGTAGGCTGCCGGCGCTACACCGGTGCTACGCGTAACGTAACTTGTCAAACACTAGCCTACCGCGTAGCGCGCGTACTTGTAGCGCGCCGTAGCTACTGCTGGTAGCTAATGATATGTGAGCGTTACTGCGGAGCTGTGGTAGTGTTTCTAATGTTATCTGTAGTACTGCAGTTCTACTCTTGGCCACTGGTAGCGTACCCACGGCTACGAGTAACCTGTATACAGTGCGGCTAGTCTAGCCTAGCGCGAACCTACTAGTAGCATATCACGCTGTTACAGCGGCGCTCCCCGTAAACGACACCGACACTACTAGCAGCCTTCGTTATAATTGTAGCCCCGCCTCTCCGATATTCCAGCCATTACCCTACGATTCCTAATGTACTAAACGGTTTCCACGTCTAGAATAGAAGTAGGCTTTAAACAAACGAATCGATAGCAATAAAGTAACAGGTTCGACATACGGCCGACCGTTTGTAAATTGCATTTGGATTTCGTATTCAGGTCCGAAGTTTTCAAACTAAGGTTACCTACTCTTATTATATTAAGACGATTATTGTCTGTCAATTATAAACTTAACTAACACCCCTTCGTACATAAGCGATAGGTCACTGTCAGGTGTATTGGTAAGGATACGGTTTTTTACAATGTGGTTTAGAGTTCTGAACTACAAACAATTAAATATAAGGAAAGTTGTACGAAAGTCAAGTTGTATCTCTATTGAATCAGCTTGCGATGGCTTAGGTATAGATACGCAGTCTCAGATTTAATAATTTTGCCGCGAATTCAAAGAAGCTCAACCAGCATTGCTTATCGAAATACGGCAGTGAAATGCGCAGCTAAGAGGCTACATAAAGTGCATATAATATATGTAAGAAAATTTAATATTTTTGTTAGATGTGCTGAAATTTGATTGAACTTATTTACTCTCCGAAACTGAAGGATTTGAATATACAATAAGAAGATAATACGCAGGCCAAGGCGGCCCGAAGCTTCCGTCGCAACGCGGCGACATGTTAAAACTATGTACATAAAATTATATGGAGCAATCTAACTATGAATTGTTAACATCTAAGTCATATCCCTGTTAATAGAGACGAGAGTTTTCTATTATTTTTATCTGGTGTTATCTTAATGGTAAGTGAAATGTGTACAAAAATATTAATATTTGCATTTCTAACTAGTCTTTTAGGGTCACTCAAGAAGTTGTAATCATTTATATGTTACAGCAGCCATAGTCGACGTATCGCCCGCGGAGCGATGTTGCACTCTCGCAAGCGTAATTCTCGGTGTCGTCGACTTGCCCAATTATATACACAGTTACATATACTATACATAAACAGGAGTACAAATAATTCAACGCGGTTGGCAATTATAACTAACGAGGACTACCCTTGAGTCTGATGCAAAGGGAATATTGGCTCCGCACTGAATAAAGAGATCCCTATACTAAGATTGTTATTACTTTGGACGAAGATACGATAATGTTTAAATTTAAAATGCAGTTATTTTTGTACCTGATGTTTTGAATGGAGATGAGTTGAGTCAGGATTAAATATATTAGTGGCTGTCGTTTGTCATCACTCGTTTGCATGTATTTTCTTATAAAGTTGAAAGGAGAACTTAGTTTTTAGTTTAGTGTATCTAAGATCCACGCTGTTTCAGGTCTTCCATAGTACAGTTCTTTCGAAGAATGTTGGTGACCGGTGATTATATTGTGATGGCCATTTCTCAGTCATTTGTTTTTAATTATATTTCAACTAATTAATATTGTTTCATTGGTGTGACGACGTTAAGGAAGGATCTTGATTGTAACGAATATAAGTGATCATGTAATAAAAATTGACCGGAAAATTGTTGTTATTATTTTAACCTAGGGGCTCACAGTTTTCTTGGCAGCAGTATTTTTATGTAAAAACCTACAAAAAATCTTTGACCGTGATTATTTATAACCACAGACAACTTAACCCTAAATGGTCTGTGTTTATAACGAATGTAGTTGTAGTTGCTATAGAACATTTATCTCGAGAAGCCACGCGCGCTTCACTTGTTTCGTTTACTTATCGCCATACCTACAAGTGAAGCGCACATTCCATTATTTGTAGAATTTCAATATTATATATTTATTATGTACATTTCATGTCCTCTATTGATCTCTAATAATAGTTTAAAATAAATAATAATAATAATAAATAAATAAATATCGGACAACCTCACACAAATCGATCTAGTCCCAAATTAAGCTCAAATACTTTATAAACTTCAATTATTTTACGCTAATTGAATCCCACTCAGCTTCAATATCTTTTACTGTGCTGGAATAGTTTGAGAAACATTACCTACTTCTGAAATGCTTCCGAAGCATAGTATACAAATGGGAACATTGACGTAATACCTCAATGAATGGGAATCAATATCTACGTCTAGCAAACTAAAACACGACTCTTTGACGCGCGACAAATACACCCTGCCACTTTCCTTTCAATACCGTGCGAACTAGACGGGTGATGCTGAGACAAGCGAATACCTAAAGCGAAAACGGTAGTATAAGTGAAAAATTTATCGTTGCCAGCTATCAAAACAAGGGTGACACGCGTAAAAGCGTTGCCATAGTAACGGCGTCACAACAACTTGCCTCGCAAGTTTTGATTAGTTTTCTAACCATATAACACGTGTTTCTAGTAGAGATCAGTTCTAGCTATGCTCAGTTCAAGGTACTACAGCGCCTCCCGCGTTGGGACGGATTCGAAGCCCCGCACAGCAATGGTGGTGGACGAAGAAGACGAGTTGTACGCGGGTTTCAATGACGTGGCCCCTGCCCTGGATACCAGAGCGTTGCGAGAAGATGTGGCTTTCCAGGAGTCGCTGAAGACCGCGGGAATGGGGAGGAAAATGCCGAGCCGGTTGGGGACGGGGGTAAGGGACTTTAAGTAATTTGTAACAATTGTTAATGCGTTATGATAATGAAGAATCTTATCAGTGAGTCTGTTAAATTATAGGCACTTTATCAACACTCCTATATCTTATGTGCTTAGAAATACACTTAGATATTTTTGTTTCATTCAAATGAAGCGAGTCGTTTTGAAGTAATCTTTAGGTATATATTGAGCGAATCCGTCAATTGACATCACAGCCGTGCGCCACAGTAAATAGTATGAAAACTATAAGGCGTATCCAAAAAAGAAAACCTAGGTTATTCTCTAGTTTTTAATGCAGCAGTGTAAGGTAAAAATCAAAATTTGGTGATATTCATAATTGAACATGGGGCGTTAACAGAGCGTATTGAAGTTTAAAAACGTGTGTAGTTAACTCAGACGTTGCTGGATTGAACATTTTACGGACTACATTTTTCTACGATTCGTTCGCTGTAGTTCAGAATGAACGCGTCGCCCAGAAACGGGAGGTGAATTTAGTTTTTTATTCGCAATTATTAACGTAAAACTCGAAACGATTAAACTATATTGGAGTTTTCTGGTTGATTAACTATAATCTACCTAATACAAAGACATGGAAAGGGGCTACTGGGAGTAACGCAATCTGTTGATATTGTTTCTAACGGCTCGATCTTTCTTAAACTATATAATTCTATTTACTACGAGTATATCTTCCTTAGCAAATACATAAGAAATAATAAATATTAAGGGAATGTCTCACACAAGTCCCAAACTAAGCAAATTTTGTACTTATCTAGTCCCAAACTAAGCAAAGCTTGGACTATGGGTACTAGTCGTCGATATAGATAATATATAAGCACATTTATAGATAACATCCGTGATCCAGGAACAAATATTTGCCCTGGCCAGGATTCGAACCCACGGCCGTCTGCTCAGTAGGCAGGTGCACTACAAACGGCGCCAACCGCGTCGTCAAATGTTTTAATTATTATTACTTATTTTTTTATTTAGGTAAACAAACAGTCACTACAAATTGACTAGTCAACTAAAAGTAACTTAGAATTATATACAGTATGTGTGACCAACACCGTTCACCACTTATTAAATACAATGTTTTGATCTTTCGGTGCTGGGTATGGGTATGGCATAGTGAGTCTGAAGGACTCCTGTTATCTAACAACAACAACATAACTGTCTTTTTTTAAAGTATGTGAAAAATAAGCGTCGAATTATGTTTGTGTGATTCTCCAGATGTTCCGATTGGGCACAGTGAACGTGCGCGGCGGCAGCTCCCGCGCCGGCACGGCGGCCGCGCGGCCCGTCACCGCCGCGCGCGCCGTCGGCTACACCTCCGCCGCCAGGGACCTGCCCAGCCGAGAGGACCGCAAGGAGGACACGTGAGCTGGTTTACTACTATTGTTCACTACATACTCAGGCAGAGGGACCGACATGGCAGGCCCTGCGCCGCTGACTACCTCTATATACCTTGACAATTGCAAGCTCGAGCATCCTTATGGTCCCCCTACGAGGAGAGGAGAATAGTGACTCCTCTGACCGCAGTCTTCTCAAGAAGAAAGTACGAAAAGGACACATAGTGCGTTTCCTTTGATCTCAGCGAGTCCTGAAGTCTTGTGTATACCTCCCATTCCTATATGATGTAGATGGGGTGCTCGGATACTAAATAACGCGACGTCGACTACGCCCATGCAGCTCGTGACTGACCGGTGTTCGCATCTTAAAGTTCGTGGGACCAGTAAATAAATAATATTAATGTTCTAAAAATATTACGTAGTTTATTCCATACGGATGTGATAAGACCTAATTAAGTAAAGTAAGGTCAACAGGTCAAAACATTCGTACCATTCCATAACCTGATTCGAGCTATAATTGTAAGCTGCCACGTGTATACACATTTATGAAGGTCGTTGGGATTCAGATATTGCAGACTTGTTAGAACATTAATGGATGGAAAAATATGTTCGTAACGTAAGATACCTTCCCTTCATAAACTAAATGCAATAGGAATGGAGTTATTTATTAGGCAAGAATATATAGCTACTTCCCGTGGATCTCAGTTCTGAAACATGTATTTTCTGTTTTCCAGTAAGTGATGATCCAAAACAGTTATGGGGTGGTGATGACCAGCCCGCCTCCCTATTCTAATCTCAAGTCTTAAACCAATCACCTTAACAGACAATACGTGAATATTTTACTACTCTTTAATTAATTACGCGCGACTCAATGGAGCTTTTGTATTCCAACCCTAAGAGTGGGTTAATAAATAATGTAAGTTTAAAAATGCGACACTCCCAGAGACAAAGGGATTATGCGACTCCTACTCCCCCTTCAAATATTTGCTTGAGTTCAAAACGAATGACCGTATTCCAGCATCGAAGACAAAGTGAAGCAGATGGAAGCCCGCATCATGGCTCTGGTAGAAGAGTCCTGTATGCTCAGCGCTCAGCCTGACCCAGACGACGAGGGCACCGTCAAGAGAGAGATCGATCTAGGACAGGTGAGGATAAATAGGAAGATCATATGATTTGCACCAGCTTATATTTATGTAGCTCGATTTATTTTCTATGGATGTTTTTATTTACGAATATGGTGCTTGCGCATGTTACCCATACATGCAATACTTAGGTGTAAGGTGGTGATGCCATTTACCACGGTATTCTTGTCTAATTACTATACATCTAAATAGGCATAATGTAATTTTTTTTTCAGGATGTCAATCCATCCTATTGTTTATTGGGATCGAATGTCTGTATGGGAGTTACTAGACCGCTCTATGAGTCAGAAAGTATCGCTAAAGTTCGTTATTCCTACGGAGCGCTGAAAACGCTTAATACAAATGGCGTCCAAACTTTGACCCCATCGAACGAAACGAAAAACATTTAATCTGCCATTTTGGCCGTGAAAAAGTGTGTTTTGGTGCATGAATGGTTTTGATACAATTAAAAATGAAATTATGCGTGCAGTCAGCAGCAGAAATGGCTAAGCAGAATAACACGCCCTGATCTGTACAATCCTTATTCTCTTGACAATAGAGTATGCATATACATAATTGTGAACACGACGTGCGTAGCTATTTCTGCTGCTGACTGTACCTTTCATATTTTAAAATCAATCCCTTTTTTTTCTTAATTTCATGATGTATTAAGCTATTATTATTAATATAACTGCAGTATATTGTAGAATTTAACATCAGCCACCATCCCTATTGTAGCACCCAGTTTGATGGCACTGATAGTGATAGCCCATAGAACCCAGTTTACAGGTATACCTTAGCTTAGGTGCTTCAAGCAGTCATGTGTGGCGGCAGTCAACACGTAGTACCGTGGTATGGCTGCGCCATAACTATCACCGCATCATGATATCGTACTCCAGTCGTATTTTCCTTCTTTACCGTAGTCTGATAAAAAGTATCCTATCAATTTAGATGACCACTTGTACCAAAATTGGTTCAATCCGTCCAGCCGTCGGCGTGATGAGAGAACAAAGAGACGACGCGGTTGGCGCAGTGGTTAAGCAACTGCCTACTGAGCCGACGGTCCCGGGTTCGAATCCCGGCAAGGGCAAATATTTGTGTGATGAACACGAATATTTGTGCCTAGGTCATGGATGTTCTATGTATTTAAGTATTTATTTATCTATATAAGTATGTATATCGTCGCCTAGTACCCATAACACAAGCCTTCTTGAGCTTAATTTGGGACTAGGTTGATTTGTGTGAGGTTGTCTGATATTTATTTATATTTATTTTATTTATATTATCAACAGATGGCGCTGTTCGGGTGATGCTACGCGTCGTTACAAATCCTGAGTCACGCTGTTAAGATTTTTCTTGAAATACCCCATAGAAAACAGATTTTAGATACAATTTTAGATGTATATAATACTTAGTAAAGAAGATAGATTTGCATGATACTTTTACGGTATTGGTGATGTTCTAGGCACTGGCTAAGGCGCAGGAGGCGTCGGCGCTTGAGCGACAGCTGATCCGCATGCAGGAGCAGGCCAACCTCGGTGACTCGCACAACTTGGACCTCACCTTCGCAGTAAGTGGATGTAAAAAGGGAGATGTTAATTTCGTTTGTAATGGCTTCAGGCTAGTGCTGAAGTGCTGGCACACCCAGCTGAAACACGTTGATAGCCGGTCTTATGTACCTCTATCCCGTGAGGTTCACGAAGATAGAAAATAATAAAATTATTAAATATTAAGTTTGCTAACGGCTACTGAACAGCAGTTTACTAGCTGCGCGTTTCTTTCGTAAATAATTTGTAAATAAATCTAAGTGCTGATCTGATTTCATTTTTGATTTATCGCGATTTTGTCGCTACAACCTCTATCTACAGCAGGGGGAAAATGTATCATATTAGTGTAATTTTTTACGGAATTTTCCTAACTTTTACAAATTCAAACGGTGTTATAACAAAGTATTGACCTGAGATTTTTTAAAGATCAATAATACTTATATTTTTCTATTCGAATTGTTATTTAAAAAATGTTGTCGACATTGTGCATACTAATAAGTTACTTATTACGCTACTGGCAATATTCCTATCCTCGGAACCTATTCGACTTAAACTTAAAATATTTCAAACTGATAGTTATTTTTCCGGCTTCTGTATCTTCCATACTAACATTTACTATTAACAGGTGCTATGCAACCTAGCTGGGCAGTACGCCGTCAATGAGATGTACACCGAGGCGCTAAACACCTACCAACTGTTGACGCGAAATAAGCTGTTTCCACATGCAAACCGCCTTAAGGTATATTTTAATACAGAATCATTCGTAGAAAAGGACCCCACCCTGTATAAATGCCAACCCAGGGCTTCAAAAGAGCAAACATGATCCAGGCAACATCCTCTTCTACTGTTATCAATGCTCTCAGCAAATAATGAAAGTTGATTGAAATTTATTTGACTATTAAAATACATATGAAACGGGCTTACTCATGTTGTTAAAACTAAATAACGCTCAACATGTTTTCGAATTGGTTCGCCATTCACCTTCATGAGCTGTGATCGGTCGCGACAGCGGGTAATCGTAAGATGCGCTTAAGATAAGCTGCTAGATGCGGGCGTTAACGGCGGAGGCGAGAATCTACCCTCGTCATCACATACAATGTCTACTGTCGGGTTGCACCACAACACAACACTCACTACGTTACTTACCAAAGTCTCGCCACACTAACCATCGACGTAGTATCCAAAACCGTTCCCTAAGTAGTAGTGATTTGCTAGATTATATGTTTAACTTCCCCGCTAGTTCTCATTTTCTATACGCATACTTTACCATAAACATGTATTAAAAATAAGAAATTTTACATTTGCAGGTTAATATGGGCAACATTTATTTCAAAATGGGCGAACATCCTAAAGCGCTGAAACTGTATAGGATGGCTTTGGACCAGACTCCTACAGCCGAAAAGGATTTAAGGTATCTTGAGCTACCGAGTGACTGAGATCAGTTTACAATTAAAACAATGATTCTTCTAGAACTTACCATATAATAACTAATAATAAATCATTTCTAATATTATAAATTGTATTGTAAATCAACTCTCTATGAAGAGGGGTGGTAATTACAGGAAAAAAATTAATATCGCGAAGCGGGGTTTGTATGGGCGCGATGCGTTAGCCGTACAGCGCCATGTGTTGGTAAATTTCTTTGTCCGCTCATCACTCCGAAAGGGCAGGACCACGGAGTATACAGGGTGATCAATCCAAATGGGTCAGTAGGGAGAAAACGAAAACTATAAGAGATAGGGAAATCTGTTCTTAGGAACCATGGCTTCGATTTTAGATTTATTGAAAACTGCAATATTATATTTTTCGTATATCTCATGCATAACCGGGAATCGAACACGGTTAAAATTGAAGAGGAGAAAAAAATTAAGATGTCAATCGATCCTATTTTTTATTGGCAACAAATGTCTGTATAAGAGTACATACATTTAGAGTGCTCTAAGCGACGGTAAAGACGGTAAGTGAGTGAAATGAGAGTAACTTGTCGTAGTAATAGTAACGTCATCTACATATAAGTAGTTTCAACGGCTTTCTTATACAGCGTCATTTAACCTTGTACCGATTTGACTGTTGTTAGGATGAAAGTGATGCACAACATCGGACTACTGCTAGTGCGCATGGGCAAGTTCCGCGACGCCGTCACCAATTTCCAGCACATCATGTACGAGCAGGGCGACTTCCAGACTGGTGAGGACTTATCTTTAAGGGTGTTAAGACAGTTACATAAGATAGATGTAAGAAGTAACTTTGGCTGTAGAGAAATCTATCTATTTTGTGGTAACGCCCTAGCGTCACTTCACGTTGTTTTTCACGTTTTGTGTTCGAATCCCGGCAAGGGCAAATATTTGAGTGATGAACTCGAATTTTTGTGCCTGGGTCATAGTTGTTATTTGTATTTAAGTATGTATTTATATATACAGCGTGTATATTTGATATAACCGCAAACTTTACGGGGTCTTAGTATCGGCCGGGTGCACGACGTCAGCGCCGCCTAGCGCCTAGCGGCACTTATTAATATATTAATCCGTAAATTTTTAATATAAAATAATTCAACACGCAATGTATTTGTTTGTTGTTGTTTGTTGACACTTAACATAGTGATGTCACAACTGTCACTAGTAATAACTACGCCATACATTGCTGCTCAGAAAATTTTCATTTTATTACGCTTTGGCAGTTAACGCTAAATTAATAATTGTTATAAATATCAGATTATAGTACAAAAATCTCCGTTTGGCTACAATTTGCGGTTATATCAAATATACACGCTGTCTATATAAGAATCTTTATCGTCGTCAAGTGTCCATAACACAAGCCTTCTAGAGCTTAGTGGGACTGGATTGATTTGTGTGAGGTTGTCCGATATTTATATTTTTAGTTATTTATTTTTATTTAAGAGTCCGCAGCAAGCTCGATTCTTCATACAAACGTAGTTACGTCCTTATTTTAATATAACATGTCACATTATCATGAAATTCTCTAAATATAATGAGATAAGATATATCTAGGGCTAAAACTAGTTAATGACTCTTGAAATGTTAATAGAAAGAAAATAGAGCGAGTACAAGTTTTGCATTTTTAGACCCCAGAAAGTTGTTCAGTTTGGCGGCATACTACGACCAAAATATAGTTTAGATTGAAGTCAAAACCTATTTCCGGTGTCGATTAAACTATGCAGTTTGATAAGAAAAATATTTATCAAAATTGATCTCGTAGTTTTAAAATGAGAGCGTAACTACGAAAACCTTAAAATAAATTACAAAAAATTGTTGCGAAACTGCAGCGAATTACTCTAGCGCGGGGAACGGTCCGGGGGGGCGGCGGTAAGCACCGCCCCCCGCTAGCGCGCTCTCGCTTTACTGCTAGCGCCCTGTCTTCCTCTAGGTGAAACAACAACATTTTAAAGCGTAAGCGCGCGATCTCAACGCGGAGTTGAGCGGACCTTGCTGCGGACTCTTAAGCAGTAACCTCTGCTAGCGAAAACCAAATGTTTATATTGTTTGGGCCTTCGATTATAGATGTAATGTACATACGGGCTTTTCTCGCTTTAGGTTTGCACCTAGTGCTGTGCTCGGTGGCTCTAAGCGATGCCGAGGGCGGCAAGGCGGCCTTCCACGCCATGTTAGATGTGGAGCCGCCCGTCTACCATCAGGACATTACTGTCGACGATGTAAGTGAAGAATACCCGGCTATAAATAGTATATTGTGTCATAAGGGTAGTAAGTAAGGGATTACTAACGAAGGTCTATTAGAATATATTGATTTGGACTTCCACGATTCTCACTCGTTATGATAACAAAAAGGGCTTATCGCGTTTAAAACGTTCCCTTCGAGACCATGAACGTATCACGTTCGAAAAGTCGAGGTGATTAAATAAACACTTTTTGAATGCGATTAAGTCCCGTTTTGTTATAATTCATATGTAGCATAGTGTAAATATGTAGTTTACGTCACGTGCCATGCTTAATCAAAAAGCTTACTTGCTTCGGCTATTACTTATTGTAACTATTAAAACTATATAAAATTTGGTAAGCTTGTAATTTGTTTGCTTATGGCAGGAGAATGATTCGTACGAGAGCGTGTTGCGCGACGTCGTCCGCGCGGACCGCTTGTCGCGCTGGTCGCGGCGCGCGGCCGCCGACGCGGAGCGCTGCCTCGCGCTAGCCGCCGCCGCGCTGCAGCGCCCGCCCTCGCGCGACGACGTCGAGGGGTGAGCACGCACACTAGGGTGTTTCATATTTCAAAAAGTGTGATTTTCATGTGACTTCGCTCAAATCCTTGATCGCACTTACCCAAAATGCCTCTGTGCCAAATTTCAGCTTAATTGAACATTATTTAGAGGTTGCGCCACATTGTAGAATTTGCAACAAATACGTAAATTCTTGAGCATTATTCAAATAAGAATTTCACCATTTTTGGGTTATTAAATTAAAAAGAACTTATCTGGCATAAAAAAGCAGTAACGTACATCAAATTCAACTTTCAGTAAAGCTTCTTCTAATGAATTTCTATAAACATAGGCTCTTTCAAAGAAAAGTATAGTTTTAGTATACACTCATTATGACAAAAAAAATAATATCATACAATTATATGTCAACATCTGCTAAGAACTTAAAGTACTCGTAGAGAAGATGTGCAATATATCTGTATAGAAAGAAAAACACAAAAGTACATTTTTCAGAATGATTTTTGAGTGCCAGTACGATACGCGGTTTCCTTATAATATAGAGCCATTATCACTTTGGCGACATGAAGAATGTTATTTTTGTATAGTATGCTATACTGATATGCATTACATATTGATAAACAATAGCAAATTATACAAATACATATATTTTCAGGCTTCTTAACTTTTTATTTTTTGTGTATAGGTTCAGAGCTCCAAATCTCTACGATTTTGCTTTTTTGTATGTTATTTTATTCTATATTTTTGTAAAATATGATGTAAATTATCTCTCATCGTATTAAAAATACTACATTTTTTCTATATTCTAAGTGATATCGAAAACGCTGATGTATCTGCTCTAGAAATGGTAAAATTACACGTTTCTCTTGAAGGCTCTGACTTTATAGAAATTGAACAATAGTTTAATTACTTACATTTAAACTTCTCTACGGGTAATACTCTTTACTTCCAAACAGAGATATTTATGATTGACATCTTATAAAATATAAAATCAGTACTTCAGAACTATTACGAATTTTAACATTTGTTGTAAAAGTGGTTAGTTGGCGCAACCTCTAAACGTCCTCAAATTTTCTTGAAATTTGGAACAAATATTTTATTTTATTATAGAGACTCGATCCCCAAGCGAAGACTTAAAAAAATACACAATTTTTTTTTCCATACAAAGATGAAACACCCTAACGCACACACACACACATGGCTCATTGTCAGATTTAGGTGCGAGTCTTTCCGGTGGACATTTGCGAAATTAAGGATTCCAGGGCCTAATTTTCTGATAAAATGCCTGTGAGAATAAATAACGTTTCCTCTTCTATAATTCGATGTAATAGCAACATAACCTAGATTCATACAAGCTCTTAACTTTTGACCACCGAAGGGACGAATTTTGTTTTTTGAACTGACAATGACCCACATAGTACATTACTTACCTAGGGCGGTGAATTAGTCAATGCCCCAGATCGCAGGTGTTTGTGGCCCGAACCGAAGGCGAGGACTTTACTTATTACCGCCCGTGCTATTTCTAAGGTTTTACGTCTTGCCTTGGCGAGAAAGTGAGCTTTTCTGTCCGAGTAAATCCCACTTACGGCCTAGGGTGACGTAAAATATACTACATGCTTTTATGAGCTGCATCGGTACGGTATGACGTTACAATAGGCTATTTGACTGATGTTGAATTCTACAGCGTACTGTAGTTATATGAATAAAATTTGCTAAATATATCACGAAACAAAGAAAAAAAATCCAGAAACATATATCTTTTTTGGAAATATGTGACTTCAAAGGTACGCAAATTTTATGATTTTTTTTTTTAATCCAAAATTAATTTTGAAAATGTTTTCAGAATCCTCATAATTTTACGAAACAATAATTGTATGACAACTATGAACTTAAACGCACTTTTTCACGGTGAAAATGCCAAATTTCTTAATTTTTCCATACAATTATTGGTACCTATACCGGCCTGTGACGTCACTAGCCTGACGCGTTTTGTATGGAGCGTTTTTAGCGCTACGTAGAAATGTTGAACTTTGATGGTCATTTCTGACTTTTAGAGCAGTTTAAGTGTAGTCAGTCCCATATAGACATTTGATCACAATAAAAAATAGAATCGATTGACATCCTCAAAAAAAATTAGTCAACATGTCTATTATCAGTCAGTTAGGGCCTCCGCCTCCATAGAAGGACAACGATTGTGGCAGCGCGCTCCGTGCGGGGTGGAACTCGGAGTTGAGGAAGAAGGCCGCCCGCTCATTGGTCAGATAAGAATAGAAAGTTGTACCATTCGAGACGGCGCTTTGTCATTACATTGGTAGTAAAAGACGCGTGGATGATTAACCCCTCGTATGCGATGTCAAAAATTGCCTAATCAAATCGAAACTTACTGGTATTATAACGTAAAGTTGAATAATAAAATGTAAGACGTTGAAAACAGAACCGCTTTGAATAGCTTCATGCGGTCGCTATTGGGCTATCTTCTGCTTGAGTTGTTCGTTAGCAGTCCGCGTATTGCGACCCGCTGTACACGGTCCGCTGTTCTTTTGACTGCCTTCCGCTTTAGTATGAAATATTCCATCCTGTTCTCTAAATTGTAATTTCATATACACTCACGTTTTACGTTCTACGCCTTCGCTTGAATAATAATACACAAGAACAACACAATAAATCTCTGACTGACTCGACTGCTCTCATGCAGTGGGTCTCGCTGCTCTAAGTGGAATGTGGTGGAGTGGGGTCTTCCGTTAAGCTCTGGTTTCCTAGGATAGCGGTGTCATCATATAGCGGCCGTCTTCATACTTCGTACTAGTAGGTACGTAAGTACGAAGTATGGGGACGGCACCGCTATCCTAGGAAACCGGAGCTTTATGGAAGCCCTAATATCTACCAGAGTTGGGCAAATTTTATTTTGAATGAGAATAAGAATGAACGGCCAGACGCCATCCACATTCAAAAAAAATTAAATATGATTTATTCTAGAGCGCGTCATTATGAATGGCGTGAAATACAATAAATCAAGAATATGTCATTCTGATTACCGCTAACGCGTTGATTGACTTAGTTTGTTAGAGGTCCATTTAAAATAACGTTTTATTTGAATGGCGATTATCTTGATTAAGAGTGATTGTTTAGTATAAGTATTTTTTTATGCATTCTACTTTAGTTATTGAAAAGTCAAAATTAAACGGAGGTGAGCCATCACAAGGTCGGCAACGGAGTGATGGGAAAGATTTGGAAAGATGGATAAGTACCTACGACGCCATGGAAATGTGGTCCTAGAAACGCCTTCTGAAGATAGTAAGGATCGCTTTTCGCACGAAAAACTCGATCCTCAAAGTCGAAGCCTTCGAAGTCGATCCCAAACCACTCAGTTCTTATATTTATATATTATAGTTTACGTGAGGTTTGGCACCGACTTCGAAGGGTGAGTTAATTGTAATCTGTACTTGAACGGGTTATTGTTGGCTTTTTAGTTTTACTGAAGTCGGTTCTTTTTTTTGTTAAAATTTTTTTTTTTTTTGCTTTTTAGTCCACCAAATCCTATTTACTGAATGTAAATTCTTGACTTTATCAATAAATTACCGAAAGCGCCGTACATGTCCCTATAACATTTGAAGAGTTCCCTCGATTTCTCCAAGATTCCATCATCAGATCCCGACTTAGTGCCAACGGGACCAACTCGGAGTTATACCATTTCGATTAAAAAAAAAATGAAAATCGGTTCACGATTCTCGGAGATATCGAGTAACATACATAGAAAAAAAATAAAAAATAAAAATAGTTCGAATTTAGAACCTCCTCCTTTTTTGAAGTCGGTTAAAAATAAGTTTCCATATCGGTTTAAAAACGACGAAGATGTAGAAATCGTACAGTCCAATAGAGAACTTCCTCTTTTTGAAGAAGGTTAAAAATATTATAATCAAACAATTTTATTTCAAATAATCAATCACAGATTGATTTTATTGAATGGCGATTAAATTAGTTTCACTCAATTTCTTCTGCGTTGATTAATTAATTATAAAACTCGCCATTCAAAATAACCTATACTAGAATGACGGTCAGTTGATTCATTCTTGCGGTGCGTCATTTAAAATGATGATTTGTTATTGAATGCCCAACTCTGATATCTATCCACGGTGGCATCGTAATTCGTAGCTGCTAAAAATACGCATTAGGATGTATGTTGTCAACGAACATTATCAAACCTACGGTAAATACATGACAGCTCACACTGGATATAGGAATATGGAGGTATAGAGTAACAGTTCTCCACATATTCGTTGTGTTCCCTTTAGACACTTCGATGTGCTATACCTAATTAGTTTCGCTCTTTTTTGTTTTTATCTTATTATTGTTAACATTGATAACCTCCTAATTAACTAACCTCATAAATTCCTAGAATATATTAAGAAAATAAGAACCGTATTTGTGGATGTGCTCGTGTGTATTTTATTCGATAATATGGGATAATAATTAAAAATATATGACACAGTTTTAGAGTTGCAGCTGGTATATACGACTATATACACATTTTATACGCTATGTAGGTTCAATGCGAGAAAGAAGGACGATCGCGGCTTTTTGTACCAGTCTGGCAGATATTTTTGAGCAACCAGATATTTTTAGAGGTGACTAGGTATACTGTTTGGATCGCAAAAAACAAATATCTATTAGATAAAAACTTGCTAAGTAACGTTTTTTTCTAATCGCGCTGACATATTTTGTGATATCTACACATGGCTCTGCATGTTATTGTGTTTTTCACGAAGATGCCACGTTGTCAGTTGACTATTGAATTTAAATTACTTTCAACAAACAGATGGTATAGCCCTTGGGGCTTGTGGCGTTGTGTACAATCCACTTAAACAAAACAATACTAAATTTATAAAAAAATTAATGTCTATTTTTTTTATGTGGGTATACACGCCACAATGATAATTATATTACGAGTAAACCATTCATACAAAGATCAAAGCTCAAAGAAAAATTGACTACCACGGATTACCACGAACGCACTAGATCTGTAATCTAGAGGTGCCGGGTTCGATTCCCGGTCTGTCCACCAGGTTATATTATATATACTTACGCATTTAAATTTTTCTTTGAGCTTTGATCTTTGTATCAATGGTTTAAAACAATACTATTTTGTGGTTTTGTACCTCATTAATAATAATCGTCGGTCATAAAAGAGAAGAGTGCTTAGTAGATAAAGCCTTCGTGCATTTGTCATTTTGGTGGATTATCAAAAAGGCCGTAGGGCCTTTGCCAAGGGTTGAAATTGCTTTAATAGAAGTTACGTTTACCTGACCCAGGTAAACGCCAGGGGTGCAGAACATTTGGGCGTTATCTACATAGCACGCTTATGGTTTTCATGGAATAACTATTTTATTAAATTGTTTCATTTCACAACTATTTTCTTTCCCAACTTACGCTCTTCTTCGGAACTTAACATCTTTCGGATATGTTTTTAATCGTATAACCAAATATGAGTAGAACAGATCTGGAAATGTTTACCATTTCAGATTACAACTTAGTGGCGAAATAAAACTATTAGGAAATTATTGAAGCGCTTCGAGAGGCATATTTAGCTCATTCATCTGTAGTCAAACCACAAAATCTATTACTTTCCACGTCTTATCTTCAGTCTCAAGTAAACAACTGACAAAACGATTAGCAAAATATCGAAAATCAAACCGCGGGGTGTGATAGGCAGGCACGAAATTTCTTCAGAAATAACCACACCGTTGTTGTGTTGATAAGCATAATCGTTCGACTCACGTGTTTAAAGTTAGTCACGTATCGAGTTATAATCAAAGTTGTTGCCAGGACCGATAAATGGATTTATCGATTAACATTTTATTTATGCAATAAACTAAACGATATATACCCTACACGAAGATTATTTCTAATCAGACCATCCTAATTATCATGTAGTACATATCGTTGGTGCTAAAGGTTGTTGAAAGGAATACTTGAAGATCCCGTATGTTTTATAGCATACTCAAAGCTTTCCTATGCTATGATATAAGTATATATCTACCAGAATATAACAGAATGATTTGAATGTTATCTTGTTTTTGTAGGGATGATAATCAAAATATGTCTTTGTTATTTGCGAACACCGATATCATCTAAAACGGACCTTTACATTTTACCTAAACTTGCACAATCTCACTTCAGTGCCCTTACCATGAGTTAACGTGACCGTATTCGCTAGCGACTGCGTATCGTAAAACCGTCCAATTTTGCGTTAGCGGGTAAATTTCCGCGCGGTTTTAAAATAGGTAAAGTATTCACTTTTTAAGATAAATTTGAATAAGTACGTACATCTATTTACTAATTAAATAATTCGAACATTTTTATTTACTTTATGATTTAAGGCTAATGGGCACATTTACCCGCTAGGGCAAAATTGGACGGTTTCACGGAAAATTTATATGGAAAACAATGGGAAACTTTAAGTGTGCGACTCCTATATAGAACAAATTACACGTGATTTTACTACGTCTTTTGCAAGCATTTGAGAAAATTAAAATTGTTTACCTAAGCAGTCCTTTTTTTCCTATAGCGGTATGTCATGGTGCGTGGAAGCACTGCGCGGGTACTCGGGCGGCGCGGCGGGCGCGCGGCTGGAGCTGGGCGGCGCGCTGTCAGCGCTGCGCGCGCTGGGCCGCGCCCCGCTGCAGGCCGGCCAGAAAGCGCTGCAGCGGTTGAAGGCCGTCGCGCGCGCGCATCCTAATGACAGAGTGTTGCGCGCCGAAGCGAACGCTGATGCTGCGTTTGTGGCTTATGCGGTAAGCTCTTTCTGTTGGATACCGATTTACGACATTTTGCTATGAGGTTTACTGCATTTGAGGCTATATGCCTATCTAGGTTTGTAATGTATCCAAACTGTCAAGTAAGTTAAACACTTACCATCCAACTGATGTTACGCATAATTTGATGTGACGAATACAAACTTCTCGTGACGTAAAATATGCGACCCGAGAGGATTCGAATCAGTTTACTACTGACACAATCTGGTGAGATGGGGAATTAGATCTGAACAGAGCGGCGCATCCTGCGGGTGTGGCGTACTACAAACAACCAAACATATAATTCAGTGCCCTCGGTGTCCAACCACGTGCACTCTCGAAGACCTCATAAAAGGCACTCCCCGAGGGATAGAAGTGGCAACGCATTGGCAAAACACTTAGTCTAAGGAATTTGATCCCTTCACACGAAGAAGAAGAAGTTTACTACTAGACATAAACGTTCTTCTATTAAGGCCCTTATCCACTAGATTGCTTTTGGTAACTACGGCTACCTGTCACCGCTCTTATTTTATTATATAAATAGAGTCCAACTCAAAATTCGAAGCAATTGAGTGGCTATGGAGATCACACGAAGAGTAGCGATACGAAGGCCTCGCCGATAAGTACTTATTTCCAGCTGGGTAACTTCTCGGAAGCCCGCTCCCTGAGCGAGTCCGCGTCCTGCGACGACCCCTACTCGTGCGCGGCGCGCGTGACGGCCGCGCTGGCGGCGGCGGCGGGCGCGGACGCCGCGGACGCGTGGCGGGGCGCGGCGCAGCAGCTCGCGGCCGCCAGCCACCTGGACCCCGCCGACCTCATCGCTATGCACGACTTGGGTGAGACTTCTTCATACAATAGGTGGACAACGAATTACCCACAAACCTGCTCTTTTAGCGAATCAGTGTAGTGAGACGACTACGCTACTTCTAGTGTGGTTGTCGTTTTTAGGGTTCCGTACCCAAAGGGTAAAAACGGGACTCTATTACTGAGACTTCGCTGTCCGTCCGTCCGTCCGTCTGTCACCAGGCTGTATCTCAAGAACGGTGATAGCTAGTTGAAATTTTCACAGATGATGTATTTCTATTGCCGCTATAACAACAAATACTAAAAACAAAATAAAATAAATATTTAAGGGGGGCTCCCATGCAACAAACTTGTTATAGATTATATATATGTATAGGTACGGAACCTTTCATGCGCGAGTCGGACTCGCACTTGCCCAATTTTTGACATTTCAGTTATCTACTCTTTTACTTCCTCTTGCTTAAAAGTCATTATATAATTGATTTTTCTCAAACATGAACTGAAATGTCGTCATAACGTGCTTTATAACAGGCTTCGAAGTGGCATGTTTCGGGCGGAACAACTCAAAAGAACTGTAAAGGAATTTCATACAAAATTGAAAGCCTAGGCCGGGTTTTTATTAAACAGCTGAATTATGATTTTTGAGTGGTGTACTTTTTTATTTCATTGCATATGTTTGAGAAAAGCACTATACATGCCTTAGCCGTGAAATGGGCTTGCCGGCTTCGTATCACTATCCGGCCTCCTTTACGGTCGGCCGTGTATACCCACCTACTCAGCCGGTAAGCCCTTATTTCCCGGCATCTGCAGTTTCTTTATTACCTTCTCTTCATTGTTTCGTATGCAACTACGTACCTATGTATGTATATGTAATTTGCATGCGACGTGGTTCTTATACTACAACACTTGTAATTTCTACCTAGGAACTAAGGAAATATATGTGTTTGATTAATTAAAAATAATGTTCTTGTATCGGTAGCGTTGGCAATGGAGCGCAGCAACTGTGAGGAAGGCGCGTCGGCGCGATGGTCGCGCATGCGCAGCGCGGGCGGCGCGGGCGGCACGCTGCGCGCGCTGGCCGCCGCCGGGCTGGCGCGCCGCGCACGCGCCCGCCCGCACACCGCGCCCGACCACTGGTATACTTCTAACTGACAACATTTCATATTTATAACAGGTGGAAATTAATATAGAGATCGACGGGGCTTTATGTCGTGTACCTTAAAAACAAATCTTTGAATTTATTCTGCTGTATTTAAAGAAATATAAGAAAATACATCAAATAACTGCAATCTAAGACAATACGGGCTGAATAGGGTTTTTTTTTTTTTTTTTTTTTATTGTGGCTTTCACCTTCTTGCTGAGCAAGTGGTATTTCGCCAATGACTCGTTTCGAATCGCACACGGCGACAAGATTGAGAATTAATATCAATTATCACGTTGTACGGTGAGGTGTGCTTTTTGTAAAGTGATAGCGATTTACAAAAAACCACGCGGTCTATCGGGCCTTGATCCAAGAAGGGCTATGTACGCTTCAAGTTGAATTCTTCATTAGCCATTCACTAATACGTTAGTTCACTGCACAATAAGCTATCAATACTACACATTGAACAACCAAAATGAATAAATAACGAACACGAAACTTAAAGGCATGCGGCCATCTTGAGTCATGAACCGGAAGTCGACCCTGAATAGGGTTGTTGTCTAAACCAAAGAGCGAAAAGAAATATATTTTTTTTTTATTTGACGTTGACAGATGACATACCGAGTTTTATTAAGTTTTTTTTTTAATAAGAAAACCGACTAAAGTAACCGTTCCATTAAGTTCTGGTTTTGGTATTGCCACATTTTAAAATGAGTATGTTTTTATAAATTAATAATAAAATAAATAATCATCTCAGAAAATAAATAAAAACAGAGATTACTTCATCTTTTGAAGCAGAATTCAGAAAAGTAATAAAATGATAGTCTTAAAAATATGAAATGTTGTCAATTCTTTTTCTTAAGCAAATCCCATTAGCTTTGTACCCGATGAACAATACTCATTATCTGTATTTTTAACTGTGGCCACAACTGCCACTTCGAAATGTAAGGCGCTATAAGTGCAAATAACTTTTACACTAAATTAGTCTTTAAGTTAAACGAAATAAGGTTTACTCTTAAACAAAGAGAACACAGATGTTGGTCACTTCATCGTCATCCTAAGCATCGATACGAACTTCACTGCTCTTTCACTTGGCCACAGTTAACAATACAGATAATGAGTATTGTTCATCGGGTACAAAGCTAATGGGATTCGCTTAAGAAAAAGAATTAGAACTATACTGCAACTTTTAAACAATATCCTTTGCCCACCTTTTACACGTCCTCGTCATTTCATACAAAATTCCAGACGCCTCACTATGGCCCAAATGCCCGATCTAGCTGGACAAAAAGGGTCACTGCAATTCTATAATAGTACTAACAAAAACGATAACAGATACTCCCGAGGTCACGATTCTGTTGATAATTTTGTGTAAGTACCCTCCAATAATTAATTATTAATCTTGAAGCGTCAATAAGAGCGTTGTCGTCCGTATATAATCATTAATTTTCCGTATTTGGTTTTATGTATTTCACAGTGCTTATAAATTTAATTTTAAAGTTTTTATTCATGGATCGTGAAGTTGATGGTAAGTACTATTTTCTATGATTATTTTAGTTGTAAATACTTTAGTTTTTGCTGAAAAAAATCTGACCAATGTGATGGATATCACATTTTTAGTGCATCTTTTATGTTTCTTAGACCAGAAATTACATGTACCATCTTGTACCATGGCTGTAATTTTTTTATATGGTAGTTGAATTCATTGAGTATTGGATTAAGTACATTTGAAACTGCGGACGGCTGCGGAACCACGCGACATTTATAGTTAAGCGAAAGATATTTTCTTGCCAAGGGTACATTTTAAAACCAATGTAAGTACCCGCCACAGATACCAACCAAAAGTCTCGAAAATGGGCATTAAGAGCGTGTCACAACGTGTATCCTTCTTACTTGTTATTTTATCCTTATTGTTAATCCTTACGTCTTACATGTTATCTCCCTGAAGAGTATATTATTATCAGCGAAACTCGAGTAGAAGTAAAAGTTCAAGCTATTTTAAATAAAATTGCAGAACAGTATGATTATATCTTGTTTTTTTTTTATGTTTTTTAAAGTGTCATTTGCCATAATGCTTCGTTTCTGTTAAAATGTAAACCCAAACTTTAACTGACCTCTTCAGCCATAGTCATTCTTCTTATACAAAGGTCAACTTATGCTGGTTTTTGTACTTTCCCGTTAATTATGGCATATAAAAGAATTTATTTATTTATTTTGTTTTATTTAGACATACCCATGAATAAACGCACCCCTTAGAACTGATTAAGAGTGTAAAATAATTTTGTCCAGCTAGATCGGGCATTTGGGCCATAGTGCGCCTTTGCATTTAAATGTGTACAGGTACATGTACTTTTTAACTTACTGGTTGAACTCGATTGAATGCAGGTACAACACCGTCGGCAGCTGGGACGCCGGCGTGACCTGTGCCCTAGCGCAATGGTACAACGAAATTGGCGACACGCAAACAGCCAAGCATCACTACCAAGACGTGAGCCCACTTCTGTTTTTAAAACTAAAGTGTAATTCATACACATTGAGGCCCATACTTAGAGCGGGTCCTAACTGCAGGAGAGTGCGCATACCAAGCGTTATACTTTAGGAACACTCATTCAATCAGAAACATAATAGATGTATAGATATACAGATCATTAGTTCTGACGACAGGGACATATAGGTAAGCTGCGCTCTCTATTATAATTTTATGTCAACAGAATGAACGATGAGTATTGATTGTCTACTTTTCATTGCTGGTTTTCAATTATTTGCACGACATCATGCCATCAAAATTGCTGCGTTCTGTTTTATCGTAAATGTGCTCTAATTTGACAGGTCAAATACATACACATACATAACATTTCACTGATGCTCGCAGGTAGAAGCGGTATGGCCATGCGATGTGTCCGCTTTAGAATGGTTAGCGGCAGAGGCGCGCGGCAGCGAGCCCGAGGTAGCATTACAGTACTACCGCCGCGCCGCCAGACTACAACCTAATAATGTAAGTCCCGTAAGGTCGTCTTGACGAGATCTCTCTTGAACGATTACCACGGTAACTGTGATTTGATAATATGATCAAGACTTGTGTATACTGTATAGCACCATTGGTACAAAAATAACAAAAATAAAAACACAAAGAAAAATTTAAATGCGTAACCTGGCGAAAGAGACCGGTAATTGCATCCGGTACCTCTGTATTACTGGTCCAACATGTCAACCACTCCACCACCCCAACGCCAATAAATGATTCAATAAAAATGTGGTTCTACAACATTAAAAAATAATGATAATTTCATGTTTACAATAAGTACCAATGTTTGTTCAGATCAAATCATTCGTGTCAAAGAACTAGTTCTCGATATTGGAATGGGCTGCAATTTTGCATAAGCACATTACGCCTGTATCTAAATATGCAATATTACCTATAGCCTATAGTAACCAAGAGCTGATGTGATGATGGAATAGAAAGATGACGTTTTATTGGTCTCCATGAGACGTTGTTGATTATGCTAAAAAACAGTCTCCAATAAACTTACAAAAAAAAATGTGGCAGAAGCTTCTTCAAGTTGTTTTAATCCATGTCTTATTGCAGCCACAATGGGGCCTGTTGACGGGAGGCTGCCTGCGCGCCAGCGGCCGCTATCAAGAGGCTTTGTCGCTTTTCAAGAAGATGAACGCGCGCTTCCCTGACAACGTGCAGTGTACGTATTTTCGTGGCAGCGCGACCTAGCAAGAAATTACAGGGAATCTCGACGAACTCCTTCTATTAGATAACAGATGGCGCACTACCTTTGTGCGGTACTCATAACTCGCTATCGGAGTTTCTTGTCTGCCGGATGTAAACGAGTTACATAAATTCCGACGAAATCATACTACTAGCTCTAGCTGTACGAAGATTTTTCGGAATGGCTGCTTTTTTAAAATTTCTCCATGTCCATATTTCCACTATTTTGAAAAAAAAAAATACAAAACCTGAATGGACAAAATACCCTTTTATATTATTACCTAACCTACCTAAAGCATTTCACGAGATTTGTTCGAAAGTAGACGTGAACAGCTGGACATCTGGACATACAAAAGCATTTTTGCCCAAGCTAAATGGAGACGTTTCGCTCGTTCGGGCAATGAGCTTCAATCTCAAGTCAGAGAGAGATTTCTAGTGCTTCATCTAGCTTACATAAATGCTCTAAACTAACCGCTATCTAGGCAGCGTTATCACTAACGCAGTGTATTTGTAAAGTATGTCAACCAAATCCTGATATTGACAGTATACTCAAATTATAACATGTTCACAGGCTTGAAGGTTATAGTCAAGTTGTGTGGTGACCAGGGCCTCTCAGAGACAAGCGCCTGGACGAGAGAGCTCCAGCGCGCACAAGCCAGGCTCAAGCAGAACGAACGAGGTAACTTCATCATCTGTTATTTTTTTTAAGATAAAAGACATTGTTCTATGTGACAATCATCTGCCACTTCGAAACTAACACTTGCTCATAAAAAAGAACGAAATAGACCTCGCGAGCCTTATTTCCAAATGGCTAAAATATTATAATTTTATTCGCTTTTAACTCACATTTATCTCCGCCATTATGATTTTTTTTCTAGTGGATTCCGTTTCATCTTTGTATTTCGAAATAATAATGGAGAAATCGTTCTGATCCATATTTCTACAATTTCATTGCATACCTATGATATAACGCAGCGATCTTAATTATGCTTCAATTTGTTGTCTTTTATGGCCTAACTCCGGATACAAATGCTATCATTGATGTATGATATTATGACAGTATTTATCTTTGTAGCATCCGTGCCCTCCGCCGGTAGCGGCTCGTCAGGTGCTAGCCAGTCTCCAATAGATCAATTACGAGGTGAGAGAAATACATAGTTTAACTGTTATTATACTACGGTGGACGTACATGGAAAAATTTACGTCTATACAGTACGAAACAAAAATACGCCTCTATTTGTTAAGGTGGTACGACTTTTAGTGACGTATGAAATTTGCATCATTGTGGAGTTCGTCAGGTCGTCTGGGCAAACGTTGACGCAATATCTGCTCATACTCGTTTTTCTCATAATGAGGGCCCGTCTTTATTTATAAAGGTGGGGCAATTTTGCTTCTCATTTTTATATCATTATTTTTTACATTATATTGTATTGTAGTCCTCGTTAGGAGCGCATTCAGAGACTTCAAGCATTGATTCTCGTCTAAAAGCAAAAGTCCAGCATATTTTCACTCGAATCGCGGTTTTATCAGGCAGTTAAAAATGTGAAATTTTCTACTGATTGATTAAAATTGGAAGGCACAGTTATCTACTGAGTGTACTCACTCTATCATCACACACATCATTGACCCCTTCGGCGCCTATTTATTTATTTAGAAAAGGCATAGTTACAAGTCACAAACTTAAGAACTTAACTAAGTGTCTGTTACTCAATTACAACTACACACAACATTTAAGAGTGTTTGTAAAGTGCATGCAACTATGAGCCAGCATGCATTAACTAAATGCAAACTAAGATTACACCAAAATTACTACGTGTTTAATATCCTGCGGGCAGTAGGTACAAATAAGAACACTAATTTTACAAGTAAATATGTCTAGATCTGGATTTTCCTTTAATAAACTATCATAAAAGCGTGTCATTCGTGCTATGGGTCTATTGTAGAATACATTATTAGTAGCCCTTGAAACAGAAAAGAGATGCATAGTGCGACTGGGCCTATTGGCTATACGAAATGTGAATTGGTTTAATAGGTCAGACGAGTCAATTTTGTTATGAAGGATCTTATGACAGGTTACGAGATCAGTTATTTTGCGTCGAGATTCTAGACTCATGAAATTAAAATGTTTAGTCGTTCGTCATAAGTGGGGAGAGATTTTCTAAGCCCAAATTTTAAACTGAGATGACGAATGAAGCGCTTCTGGATGTTTTCAATCCGCAGTATATATGTGTTTTATACAAATGTGACCATATTATGGCACAATATTCCAGTATGCTTGCGACTAACGTACCGTATAAGAGTTAACGTTTTTTGTTTTTTGAAGGGCTTGCTTATTCTTAGGATAAATCCAATTACTTTGTTAGCTTTAAATAGGTATAATGTAATGTAATGTTTGCTTTGTGCCCTTCGTTGACGGAAAACTGTGTCCCAGACGCCAAGTGATCGACCAAATGTATGAAACAATATATGTATATATAACGCAAATAACCTACTGGCGTTTCAGGCACTACTTTTCGTTGGCGTGTTTTATCGTCCTTGGTTTGGCCGCCAAGGGGTTATCATAAATATCAGTAATCGGCGAGATCTTATAGACCCTAGCAGACTATCGGAGTCAGGAATAATCCTACTTTATGATTTACAATCTTATCAATAGCGTGATATGCTTACATCATTCATTTACTCATTCAAACATAAACACCATCGAAGTAACAACAATGTCATTGATTCTATCTAATTGCGTGACCTTTTCTATGAAAGGGTAAGCGGAGTTGCATCAGATAGATCGGAATGTATGTACTTTAGATGATGATCGTCCAATTACTAGTAACTAGTCGAATTTCGGCTTAGAGTGATATATATTTTTTAATTCATACAAATGAATTTCATATTGTAACTCTTCATTTTCATCCGTTTTTGTAATTTTTCAAGGTTAGAAGATCTTGCGTAAAGATCATCATAGTTTCAGCAGAAAGACGTCTGCTGTTAGACAAACTCTTTCCCGAGTATCTGCAATGCTCGGTTTTTACTCTTTACGTTATCCGCTTACGGCAGCTTTCTGTGATAGTAACAAGCAGCAGCGCGCGCACTGCTCAGAACCGATGGCCGTGAGAAGAGAAAAGAAAAGCTAGTCAATGGCCACGCAGCGTGGAAATGCGGCAACAAGGCGGACAGTTGGATTAGGGCAGCGAGGGACTTTGTCCAGCAATAGATATCTTTCTGCTGGTAACTTTGATAACCGACTGAGTAGGCGCAAGATAGAAAAGATTTTTCTTTTATCTTTCACATATATTCCGCGTATAATATAAATACATGTTTGTTCCTGTCTAGGCGGGCGCGCGGAGAGCGCAGGCGCAGGAGCGCCGGCCACGCCCGCGGCGCCCGCGTCGCGTGCCGGAGACTCGCGCCGCAGCGCGCTGTCACGGGGACATACGTGAGTATTTCTGATTATAATAATGCATTGCTAAAGTAAATACCTTGGTATATGACAGTCATCGGGTATTGCGGAAGCGTTTCTTTTGCCGCTTGACAAAAGTACTTAACAGTCCTTTGTCAGGTGGCAACAAGGCCCGCGCCTTCAACGCTTGGGTGATGCCTCTGCTCACTTACTCCTTTGGCATACTAAGGTGGAGCAATTGCGGATGAAGTAATGATGACATACAATTACCGGAGATATATCCTGAAGGACGGTACAGTCGACATTTGTCGGGCATGCCGCCGTCCCGGTGAATCACTCAGGTATATTATCTCCGGTTGTGCTCATCTTGCTAACGGCGAGTACTTGCACATACATAACCAAGTAGCCAGGATCATTCACCAGCAACTTGCTCTTCGATACGCTCTTGTGGGGTCTGAGGTGCTTTACTATAAGTACGCACCAATGCCAGTTCTCGAAAATGGTCGTGACACACTCTATGGGAACGATCTATCATCACGGACAGGACTATTGTAGCCTGATATCGTGTTGGTAGATCGATCCAAGCGCCAGGCAGTGCTCGATCGACATTACGATCCCGGCTCCCGCATGACCAGAACCTCGTGAAGGCCGAGAAGGACAAACTCGGCAAGTACCTTGACTTTGGCTCACGAGGTGACCGCCATGTGGGATGTTGACTCGATGATCATTGTCCCGATAGTCGTTTCGGCGAAGGGTCTTATAGCAAAGAGTCTCAACAAATATCTTAAAAGACTCTCGCTAGATGGCTGGATCAAGGGCCAGATACAGAAGGCGGTACTCCTGGATACCGCACGCATCGTCATGAGGTTCCTCTCTCTGCAGCCCTTACCACCGGTAGCTTGGGCCCTGCCCCGCTGCCGGCGGCATTATTTTGTAATTTCTTTGTTGTATGTTACTTTTTTATATACATATATTGTAAAAACCTAGCCTAAGATGGCAGATAAATAAAGGGAGTAATAGTAATAGTCAATGACGGACCGACAACGCACCAATGACGCAGAAGCCTGACATCTGCTTTGTGTATTATCATATCATCAGAGACCGGATTTCCAGTGGCACTTTTGAGCTGTCATAGGGACTTCTCATTTATCATAGTCATAGTTATTTATTGTTCGTGAGAATAGGGTTTACATTGTAGGTACAAATAACAATTTTATACAGCTTCACCAGTTCTCTACCTTTTCAGGTGTACAAACATAAGCATTATTATAAATTATAAACATTAATCATTAAAACCATCAAATAAACTTATATAAATTAAAATAATAATAATCTAATAAAATATCCGATTGTCAAATTAGATACTGAAGAATTCATTTATACTATGAAAACATTTTTGATCAAGCCATGCATTTACCTGTACTTTGAATATATTTAAAGTCATGTCGTTAAAATTATCAGGTAATTTGTTATAAATTGATACACACATCATATACGAATTTTTAGAAGAAAGTGCAAGTTTCACAAAGGGTTTAAATAAAGTGTATTTATACTGTTCTCTAGATTCACGAGAACTCATGGAATGCAATTCTACAAATAGGTATTTATACTTATGGACGAAAACACAGACTTCAAAAATGTACAAACTGGGGAAAGTGAGAATATTATACTTTATAAAATATGTCCGACAGGACCCTCTTTGGTCTATAGCAAACATAGGTCTAATGCAACGTTTCTGTGCGATGAATACTACATTTCTATCATTGCAGTTTCCCCATATTACCAGACCATATCGTAAGACGGAATTTACGTAGCCGTTATAAGCAAGCAGAGCTGCTTGAACTGATACTGTTTGACTTATTCTTCTGAGAGCAAATGCAAAACTGTTTACTTTGGACCGTACCTACACTATCAACATGCTTTTTCCATTCTAAATAACTATCAATTATTATGCCTAAAAACCTTGCATGTCGCACTTCCTCAACCGACACATTTTCGAAGTTGATATTTAATTCCTGTGTTCTCCCCCTGGTCGTGCAGAATTGTATGTAATTAGTTTTACTCATATTTACTTTCAAGTTATTCTTTCTTAACCATTCAACCGTGTTAGCCAGCGCCCCATTTAAATCATCATTATACGTTGATAAATCTTTACATTCTATAATAATTGATGTGTCGTCTGCAAATAATATACTATTATGGGGCAAGCATTTTGGCAAATCGTTTATGTATGTTAAAAATAGCAGAGGGCCTAGGATACTGCCCTGTGGTACTCCATAATTATTATTCTTAAATGAAGACCTATAAGAGTTCAGAGCTTTAGATTTAGGGCAATATTTCGAGATTTCGACACACTGATTTCTCTCACTAAGGTATGTGTTAATCCAATCAAAAGCTGGGCCACGTACACCGTATCGGTATAGTTTGGTTAATAATCGCGTGTGGCACACAAAATCAAAAGCCTTGCTCATATCCATGAACAAGACTGAGACAGGTACCTTATTATTTACACTCTACAGCATTCAGAATAATTTTTTCCAATTTGAATGCCGCCAAATGCCGATTTGCGAAAACCATGTTGTTCGTCTGCAATGATGTCATTTAATGATCCAAAAAAAAAGGACGGGTTGCACTCCGGGAGTGCCGACAGAAGTGAAAACCTAAACATCAACGTTGTGCATTTTTCAATATTTTGGAATGTTTAGGGAATAATCTCGCACAAATTGTAAGTAAGTAAGTAAGTAAGTAAACACTTTATTGTACACAAAAACAGTTAAAAATACATCTATAACAAATAACATATAGGTACAAAGGCGAACTTGTAAGTAAGTAAGTAAGTAAACACTTTATTGTACACAAAAACAGTTAAAAAATATATCTATTACAAATAACATGGTACAAACTCTCACCACCTACTATTTTCTGTTTAAATTTGTTTTCTCCGCTACCCAAAGGTTGTCTGGAAGAGATCGCTCTTTAGCGATAAGACCGCCTATTGTCTACCATTGTTTAATTTAAGATTTCTCATGTAATATTTTTCTTGTTGGTGTGCAATAAAGTATTGTTGTATTGTATTGTATTGTACAAAGGCAAACTTATCCCTATAAGGGATCTCTTCCAGTTAACCTTTGAGCAGAGTGAGTACGAGAAGAAGATAGACAAACTAACACCGTGTACAAAAAGGTATTAAAAAAATAATAAGACTACTAATAATTACATATATAAAATATTAATACATGTTATAATGTGGATGTATCACAATTGATACTCCTAATATCAAGAACCAATGAGTCACGCGCGCATTGCTTTAATGTATTATTGAAAAATAAACGATTTCCCTCGAATATGTCGCACTTCTGCTCTGTATTAAGTTAAAATTTTCATCAATTTCACTACCCAAAGGTTGTCTGGAAGAGATCGCTTTTCAGCGATAAGACCGCCTGTTGTCTACCGTTATTTATAAATTGTATTTGTCTTGTTTCCTTTTGTAAACTTTTATTGGTGTGCAATAAAGTATTGTTGTATTGTATTGTATGTCGCTAAAATTTGTCGCGCGTATATATAGATTAACGCTATAAAGTATGAAACATATTACAAGTGCTAGCTGTGCCCCGCGGTGCTACCCGCTGTTAAAAAGTAGCCTATGTGTTAATCCAGGGTGTCAGCTACCTCCATACCGCATTTCATGAAAATTGGTCCAGCCGTTTGAGAGCGAAGAAATAACAAACATACACTCACACACACCCACACACACTCACAAACTTTCGTCTATATAATATTAGTGAGATAATTAAAACCTGTTTTTTCACCGCCTACAACTTATCTGCTTTGCTCAAAGGTTGACTGGTATTGATGCCCAATGTCCGCCTTGTGTGCGTTTGAACTATCCGATTTTATTCTATCTCACTGACACTTGATTTCTATTTTAATCTGTATTTTTTACTAATGTAAGTTTATGATTACGCTTCACCATCTGTCACTTACAACATTTTGTTGTTCGAAGGCCCCCTTTCTTTGAAACAGACACGGTTGCTAGGTTACCAATTGTTTATACATATTTAGAAATTAAAATGTCACAATGAATAAAAAGTGGTGTTTTGTATGGTTTTCCATTTATTGTTAAATAAACCCTTTTATGAATGAATGCCCTCAAAATTTGTAGCCTATGTATGTCCTATTCGGATATCTAAGCTACATTACTGCAGAATTTTACGCAAATCTTTTGTGTAGTTTTTGCGCAATAGTGGAACGTAAAGTCACCGTCAATTGAAATTGCAAATGTAGCGACTTTACATACAAACATTCATACACTAGGTCCGTGGGGTAGGGCTGCGCGTGGGCTCCACAAGGCGCTAAGCAAACGCCTAAGGGAGGCAACGGGTGACCCTCGCGCAGGCAGCTTTCTCGCGCAAAGAATTGCCATCGCAATACAACGCGGGAATGCTGCCTGTGTGATGGGCACGCTGCCAAAAGGACCATGTTTTTATAATTCTTTATAATAGTTTTAGCCACCTTTTAGTATAAGTTTATTTGTTTTTTTAATGTTTTCTTGTAAATAAATTTCTATCCAACATTCACGTATTGTAATATATTTGTATTACATCTATTATGTGTAGGTACATATGTATATTTTTATAAATTACTCACTTATTTTCTTCCGCTACTTCTTCGTTAATAAGTGGACTTTCTTCCATTTCCATCTTTGAATTCTTCGTCCCTTTTTTCTATAATAAATACACTTTCTTCCATTTTCATCTTTGAAGCACTTTATTTATATACACGATTTCTCAAGTATACAAACGATTGACACATGAGCAGTCAACACACACGCGCAGGCGCTAAGTATATTACCCCATCTCTATCCGTCAAATCCGTCCTACGAGCTAAGCTTTTCGATCAGCACGTCTATCACAACTTTGACACGCGACTCTTTTTCGCCCGACATATACTATACCTGTCACTTTCCTGTCAATACTGTGTAAAAAAGACAGGCGACGCTAAGTCGCGCGACATGCAAAGTCGCGCCATGTTGTACTAGCCCCGGATCTGACGATTGACATTGTCTGACGCGAGTTTAACATTTTTTACCCATCTAAAAAAGTGCCAAGCGCCGCTAAAGAAGTTTTCACTTCAAAAATTACTAATCTATTAAACATAACTTTTTCATAGATTTTGGCAAAAACAGATACTAGAGTAACGGGTCTATAATTTTCTAGGTCTGTTTTAACTCCTTTCTTATACAGTGGTTTCACCACAGACTTTTTTAATGCTTCTGGAAAAACTCCTTGTAACAGAGAAAGATTTATTGCATGAATAAGTGGTTCAGCAATTAAGTGCACTTTTTCACTATATCCGTATCGACTTCCGATTAACATATTATATCGATAAATCATAGAACACAACATATTAAGAAGTTTAAAAGTGGATGTAAACATCACGCGGTCTTATCGCTAAAGAGCAATCTCATTCTGATAGCCTTCGTGAAATGTGAAATAGAGATATTCAATTAAAACAATGAAAAGTTAATAAGTAGTTAATAGTTTCAGATCTAATCAGTTCAGCTCATTGTTTAACAATTTCATGTTCAAAATCTGTTTTCGTGCTAACAAGTGTTTCACCATTAGTTTCCTTATAAAAGAAATAGTCATATTTTTTCCAAATTACTACAGAGCTACTAGTTTATACGGAACAATAAAATAATAATATTATTAATTCTTATTATTAATGCAATATGTTGGTATCCAAAGGTTATCTCAAAGAGATAGCTCCCTCGCGATAAGTCTACTTACTGTTTAATTATACTCTTAATCATATAGGTACCTATTAAATATTGTATTATATTACACATGTATATCGGAAGTCGATAAACGAGAAGTCTCTATGACAGCTCAAAAGTGCCACGAGAAATCCGGCCTATGATTAATGATTATCATATCATAACAAACTGGGTCTTAATCGTTTCAGTATTCTTCTTTTACTTTTACTGCGTTTTTTATTACCTTACGGTGTTAATTCGGTGACGTGTCGGACGTGGCATTACGACTACGGTCTCGAAAAGACTCACGTGGGTTCTGTTCTTTATTTTTGTGTTAAGTTAATGTATGAAAATCTGTACTTTACTTACTTAACTTTCATTTTATACTTTCCTACAATCAAGTAAGTTAAGTGTAGGGTCTATTAATATATATATGTACCTATATGGTTATGCTATGACGCGCCGGACCACCCTACTGACTCATCTGAAGGTTGCTTTAAATAAAAGACGTGTTAACAGTTACTAGGTATAATGCATACTGAAACATGAACCCGCATGATACAATATATGTGTGCCTACAGTATTCCTCTCCTTTTTTGAAAAAAATTTTTTGAGCATGTACTTACATAACAATTTATATTAAAAAAAAAAAATTAACACACAATTTCATTACATTAAGCCCGATCTTGGCTTCTAGAATATGCTGCCCTAATACATAATTAGGTATTTAAATTTCTATAACGTCAAAAGTGGCAGCTGCACAAAAAACTTGGGATGTCCTCCTGTCAAACAAAAGAGACGAACGTAACGTCCGCCTCCTTGACCTTGGTAGATGCGAGACAGAATAGAAAACATTATCAGCCAAAAAAAACACCTACGATTACGCCTTCGTTAGGTAGTACGCTTAGTAGCGCGCTGTTTCATATACGTGACAATGACAGGCGACAGGTGACAATTCGACATTTTGTCAATTTTTCGTTTCATAAACATTACCTTATGACAAATAAGTCGTGGTGGAAAAATTACAATTATGTCAAATTGTCGCGACATTTAGACATATTTCTGTTCCATAAACATTTTCCCTTGACAGGCGACAGGTGACAAATTGTCGCGAAAAACTTGACATATTTGTTTTATGAAACACAAAATTGTAATTACAAGTTGACAAATTTGTAGACTTGTCGAAGATTTCTGACAGGCGACCTCACCCAATGTCAGCGGGTACTTCTCAGTCTCACCATAGATCAAACAGTAGTCTCACTAACTAATAACTTATTACCAGTGAAATGGTGCTAACATCGACACATTAGTAGCAACAGCGATGAAGAATATTTAGTTCAACCAATACGTCGGCATCATCGAGCATTTAGGACAAGAGCAAACTTTACGTTTGACGTGGTTGACCCCACATTTATAGAAATATTTTGAGTTTGTAAAACTACCATCGAATACTTAATAACTAAAATAGGACAAGAATTACAACACTCAACATTCTCAACGAGAAATTTCGCACAGGGTGTACCCTCTCAGTAAATTTTATGCGTATTACAAACGAATTCGATGATTTAACAGGCCCAATATTTGGTAAATATACCCAATCCCTTCAATTGCTCTGCGATTTCCACTAAATTAGCCAAAAAATTATATTTGTAGAACCCGGTTGTGTTAACTTTGCACCTTATTTGTATCTGGCGCCATACATTCCAGTTGCAAACTTACTTAACCCAGCCAGTCAAGATGGGATAAGTATTTGTGCGGAACCCTCGGTGCGCGATTTAGACTTGCACTTGGCCGGTTTATAAATATATCAAATGTTAATTTATATCGTTATCGTTTACCAGCGTTCAAATGCGTTTATTTATATCGTGGGAAGGACGCAATAGAATAAACCGATTGCATTCATTATTGACGTAACAAATACAGCAAATTACGTCGTACTAACAGCGGGTAGCATGGCGCCTTCTACGTCACGTGCCCGACCGTCTGTACTTAATTAATTACAAAAACATTTCTCCTTCATGCATACGTATTCTGCGTATGGCAAATGCGCAGTAAGAATAAGAACACGCAGGTGAATGTACTATAAGTTAATTTTACGCTACGATGTAACCCGCGACCTCTTCAACTGAAATACGGTATTTTATACAAATGAGGGTACATTGCATTTAAATTGAACTCACTTCACCGCAAACCGTCATAACTAAGGGCCAAAACACAATTACAAGACACGACATCGCATCGTCGTACGACGTGACATCGTGCCACGATGCGACGTCGTGTCGTCGAAATGCATAAATCCAAAATGAACATTATCTTTATCTTCATATGACAAAATGCAAAATTAAAATTAATTTTACAATCTCACGACGTCGCATCGTACCACGATCCGATGTCGTATCTTGTAATTGTCTTTTGGCCCTTGGATAATGCACGTATTACCCTCAGATTGGATACAGATACTAATCCTTTCGAAGTACTAACGTTTTTTACTACAAACCTGCTATACCTAGGTCTACTAAAAACTTGACTAAAATCTTAAGATGTGACATTAATGGTACGGATTGCAGATCTAGTGAATAAAGTTTTGACATGTATATAGATATATATATATAGCATTTAGTCGGTGAGCTCGTATTCATATTTTGTCTCAACTTTTTACTGTAGTTAATTGAGAAAGCAGGCTGAAAGTACTTTTTCGATAAAATACGATGCACAATCGCAGAGGTGTTCTAAGGTAAAATCTTTCCAAGAACTGTTATTTAACATTATCGATGTTGCGGACAGGTATTCCGGGGAGTCTATCCAAGAAGTACCATCACTAAACCGAAGCGTGCATCGATCCGAAGCCAGAAAGAAAAACGTCGAAGAATTTGATGACGACCTGCCCCTGCCGCCAGAATGACTCAGGAGAGCGATGTACTCATTTGTATTATTTATACCTATTTAACACCAATCAGTATTAACTAGTAAATATTCCCACTTTATGTTTTTGTTTTCTTTGCCCTTGTGTATAGTGGACTTCTTGTAGCTGTAGCCTGAGAGCCGATACAGGCGGACAAAATGGAAGTTCTGGGGCAGTTATCGTGAATGCATCCAAATTGCTAACCAATTGCGCAGACCGCTTGCAGCTGGTGTGCAATCTTGTCGATCGACTGCGCGCTAACTACAAGCGGACTACGCGCCAGCTGCAAGTATAGCTGGATTGCAGTTCGTATGCTGCCCGTCTGTATTGGCCCTATCATTGGTCGTGAGTAGGGAGCGAAAGTATGGTGCCGATGACAGACGTCAAGGTACAAACAGAGTGTTTTTATTTAGATTATAGATACCTAATCAAATGACAACTTGTTGGCATATTGATAACTGGCGAGAGGTTCGAGAATTATATTGCCCTGAATGTATGTGTGAAATGTATACATGTAAATTATACGCGTAGTTTAGTTTAAATGACAATTTATCCTACACACTGAATAAATTGTAAAAAACTTGATTTAAAAAATAAACAATCACGGATTGGACCAAAGTATATACTCGTAGTCGGGTCGTTCTTCTTTTTTACCTACAATAGTTCGTCCTTCGTCTTATTATGGCATCTCAGAGTAATCATATTCGGTTTTATAATGTTCGAAAAATCATCCATATTTTTCTATCTATCAATATTATGTAATCTGTCAGTTTCTCTAACCAGCATTTTTTTTTCAAACGTTTGTTTATTATTTCGTAAAATGGCGTGACAGAGTGGTAAGCTAAAACGCGGTCTCCCCTTAAAAGGACCACTCTGTCACGCTATAAAAAAAAAACACAATAAAAAAACTGAATGGGCTGTAAAATAAATTATAATTAGGTAATAGTCCTAATAATAAAACAAATGCATTTTTTTTAATCCTACTCTGAAACCTCAATTATCGATAGTTCAAAAGCCCAAAAAACGGAAAACCTTCGATTTAGTGTAGATAAAAAAGAAGAACCACCCAGTCCCCTACAAGCTACATCATCTCCAAAATTTCGTGCATCGTTATTCCTACATGTAAATAAAAAAGAATAAGCGATTATTATGTTTGAAGTTTTACTTCGTCATCCTACGAAACATTTGTTGTGTTATTTAATTAACTTGAGGAAAAGTCTTTTTTATTACAATTTTACTATCCAGTAGGTAAATAATATTATTCGTGTCGTTTTTTAATATTTACATTATTTTTTGTATAAATACCATATACCAAAAATATAAATTTATATTACCATTATTATTTATTACATTATAAAGAATCACTGAGGTGTTGCAATTATGTATTTAAAAACATCCTATATGCGACTTTGCGTCATAATGACGTCACCGGCACCAAAGTTCGCTCCCTGGTCGTGAGGCTTGACTGGTAAAAGAATAGAAGAAAGAGTACCTTTCATCTAAACAATATTAATTATAGACGTTGGGACGTTCACTGTCCCAGTTTGACACGTGAACCTTATGTCTCTGTAATAGAGGCTTGATGTGACCCCACATATGGGACACGGACATTGAACGTGTTAAGACCGAGTATTCAAAATAATATACCAAGAAAATCATAAAACGTATATTTATAAATATTTAACAAATTCATACAGATTCTCGTGTAGTAGACTAGAAAATACAAAAATGTTTGTCGTTAAACATCCATAAGTCACAAAACCTAAGTGATTTCCGCGCACCGCTATCAAATAACTTCTCCTTAGCACTTGTTATCAATATCATACAATACAGGAGTAGCACTGAAGCTAGTTTTCTGTCAGCGTTTCCACTCAGTGTTGAATTCTCGACACAAGTTATCTATTTACTATTACTGCATTAGTTTCGGCAGTAGTACTTGCACTCCAAAGAAATTGTCTCGACGCAGAGAGTACACTAGCGCGTTCGACGATTTAAAGTCCGACCGTTATCGCGTTATTCACACTGCCAACTGAATGCTCTAATTACGAACTAATTAAATTACATTAAATAAAATACATTCCATTTTTCTAACGTAGCAAAACATTCTTGTTTGCGAAATCCACGCGTTCTAATAAAAAATACGTATACGGCTAAAATTGAAATCTAGAGATTACTGACGGCACTAATCCAGTTGCATAATACAACTATTGCCATTAAAGTTCCAATAATGCGACATCATTATTAAGTTCATGTCACGTTTCACTATCGATCACAACTCGATCCGCATTTCCTTAACAGTTTAAATACTTTCTCGACCCTGTTTAGCCTTAAACATAGTCATCACTGCTTCTCAATGTCTCTTAGTCTGTCAACTAAATGCTCGTGTTCAGCGCACTGTCACTATCACTATGAGATGAGCTCGGTATAGGGGTGCTCTATGTGCCCGTACTGGATGGCCATGAGCGTGTCCTTTATCCGCTGGAAGACGGGCTGCGCCTGCTTCATGGTGGGGATGTTGATGTTCTCATCGAGGAAGCCGATCCGGCTCACGGGGCTGATCACGGCCGCCGTGCCCGCGCCGAACATTTCCAAGAGCTGTAAACAAGTTGTGTCAGTAATTATTCTGGATTTTCAATACGGTATTTGACTATAGTGAATATAAATTGTGGCATTGAAACCACATTAAAGTACGATTCCCACTGACCGGGCGGAGTCGGCGCGCGCTCAAGCGCATCTAAATAGTTGTCAAAGGCATGTAGAGCTTCTGCACAACAGTCAGATCCCATATTCAAATGTTATTGGCGCCGCTGCCGGCCGATCGGGCGCTTGCGGACGCGGACGGAGGCGCTCGGCTGCCGCCGGGCACTCCAGCGTCCGCTGGAACGTGGCGGCAGCCGCACCCGCTCGACCTGGTCACTGGACGCGGTCGGCCGCTGCTGGCTGCCAGAGCGCCCGCTGCGATGCGGCGGCAGCCGACCCGGCCCGGCCCGTTTAATGTGAATCGTACATAAAAAATACGCGGAACCAAATAAACTATTGTACAATAATTAAAAAGTAGACGTGTCTTGACTACTGCTTTTTAGGGTTCCGTACCCAAAGGGTAAAAACGGGACCCTATTACTGAGACTTCGCTGTCCGTCCGTCTGTCTGTCACCAGGCTGTATCTCAAGAACGGTGATAGCTAGACAGTTGAAATTTTCACAGATGATGTATTTATATTGCCGCTATAACAACAAATACTAAAAATAAAATAAATATTTAAGGGGGCTCCCATACAACAAACTTGTTATAGATTATGGTACGCAACCCTTCATGCGCGAGACTCGCACTTGCCCAATTTTTATGACGCCACATGCCTGTATCATCAATCATCATAGAAGCTTCATTCATACTAAGAGATCGTTTTTGACATTTCATAAAGAGTAGCTAATTTGAGCTGTCATCAAATACCGTATTATGTCTGTAGATTTGCTAGGCTGCGAACTAGTGACGAACCGGAAACTGGTTGAGCGACCGTATGCTCTCTTATATTCTTATTTTATTCAAAGGGTGAGGAATTTCGCGCGCAGTGTTTGATTCGACGCTATAATGGCTTATTTATATTGAATCTGCGGGATCCGCGGGAGGCGCACTAATATACAGGGTGTTTGGCATAACGATGTAGTAAATTTTGGAGGTGATACAGGGGACTATTTGGAAGAGTTTGAACCCTATATGCCTTAGTCAAATCTGTAATTGTTTTTATTTTAAATTGAGTTTTTCTCAATTTCTCAATTCGCACCAAATATTTTACATGAAAAGTAAAATTTTAACCAAACTATGTATAAATTCAAATAAATTTATTTCTGATTAACATCGCTATTCATTTATTAACCAATAAAAAAAGTTAACTCTCCCACATACCACATGTTTTTTAAAGGCGTTTTTATAGATCACCGTGAGTGATGTCTGCCAAAATAACTTTAGCAGGCTGTATAAAAAATAATTACTCAGAATATTGACGTTCCAACTAATTTAAAAACATGCTTGATTTGTTTACTGTAAATACAAACAAAAAATACGGCATATTTGCGACAAATAATAAACATATCGTTTGTTGAAAACCAATTCTCACTAAGAACAACAACAACAATGGAACTTCAAGAATCAGGTATAAAAAAGATTAAAAAATAAAATAAGATTTTATTGGTTCAAAAGAATACAAATAATGAATACGAGTGTTGAGGTCTCCTAGTAGCTATGTAGTTTCGATTTTTAATTTTCGATTTATAAATATAGATATAACGATGGTTCTACGCCACGACTTATTTTAATAAAAAAATCTTTAAAAATATAATTAACTTAAGCTTTTAACTATGGTCCTCTCGAAATCCGATGATACTTTTTTTCTTAATTAAGCAGTCAAATGTGTTTAGAGTAACGGCCATAAACCATTGTCTGCGGATATTTGCAGATTGGTTAGTTAGAAGCGCTACGCAAATCTTACGAATTTGTTTATTAACTATGTTTTATTTTTCAGATGTGTAGTAAATGGGATCATTTTCAATGGGTTTTTATATTTGATGCGCAATCATTGCGCGTGTAGGCACAACCATGCCAGAATAATGACACGGGTCTTATGATCAGACTTCTACTGAACTCAGATCCATTGATCTCTTCAAAGAGGCAATTACCCAGAAAAAAAAACTGTACTGTCAGTTAACGTTAAAAGTTTATTAGATTGTGCTTACATGCGTGCATGTCATGTAATATTATTTAATTGATTAAATAAATTAATAATGAAGGACATGTAGCCTTGCTCTGATTGTATTTTATTTAATAATTCCTAAAAAACCTGTGCTTCACAAATATTTCCAATACAAAAAAATAAGTAATGGACTAGATAATTAATAATGCCTTACTTAGGCGCGCAACCCAACATGAATCTGTCAAATAAGTCTTGATTATGTGGTCAATTAAAAGTGTAGAATGCTTGGTCTGATTAAATTAGATTGAATTTTATGATCATATTATGTATTTATAGTATAGTATATTGTCGTTTTTATGTGAATATATATTTTATGCTGGAAAAAATAGACATTCGCAATTATATTAGAAAAAGCGAAGTATAATTAGGTGAACAATTAAACGTCGAACGTACGTCAGTCTTATCCTCAATCAATTGACGCTAAGTTTTTATTAAATTTATAATGCAATAAAAACGCAAGTCACCTAGCAATGTCTAAGATGCAGTAATGCTGGAAAGCCCTTGCCCATTCAACTTACTTAGTCACTATTACATGCTTTCTATTTGTAGGATAATATTTTAAGTGCCTAGTATTCAAAGTCGGTCAATAGTTGTTATTCATATGTGTTATATAGATTTTGCTGCCACTTTATTTTCGTGAGTTGTTAATGACATCTCTATAACAGGAATATTGAAAATAACAATAAATTAAACGTTGAATGTAATAAATTAAGTTGTTGCGTTGTGTTGCCCAATACCACATATTTCGTAACTTCTCTAATGAACTCGTCAATTCCACTATGCCCTTCGTTTATTAGTTTCTATATTTACATGGTGAGAAGCAAACCTCACTAAAATTTCTCTCAGTACTCTTCAAAACCTCGTATCTAGTTAGTTGATTGATAGGTACTAAGATACGAGCTTTGATTGAAGTAGTAAGTACTTGGTACTTAGTGAGTTCTGGTTTTCAACAAACGATATGTTTATTATTTGTAGCAATTGTGAAGTAGTTTTACTGTGTGTATTTACAGTAAACAAATCAAGCTTGTTTTTAAATTAATTGGAACGTCAACATCCTGAGTCATTATTTTTTATACAGCCTGCTAAAGTTTGTTTTTTTTTTTTTGGCAGAAATCACTCATGGTGAGCTACAAAAAGTCTGTAGAAAATGTGTAGTATGTGGGAGGGGGAACTTTATATTGGTTAATAAATTAATGACGGTGTAAATGAGAAAAAAAAAACATTTTATTTAATGCATAATTTAGATTAAATGTAAATTTTTGGTACGAATTGAAGAATTTGGAAAAACTCGATTTAAAAAGACTATCACAGATTGGACTTAGGCATATAGTGTTCAAATTCTTCCAAATAGTCCCCTGTATCACCTCCAAAAGTTCCTACATCGTTATTCCAAACACCCTGTATATGTATAATTAATATTGGAGCAGTTTATTTTAATTTTATTTACTTGAATACATAAGTCGGTAACGTCTGACGAATAATAGCGCGGGATCTAGTCAAGATTCGATTCTGTCTCATATAAGCAAATTAAAAATATTAATGCGACATATATTTATACTATGTCTATTATGCTACTTTAATATGATCTCCCATTCCAAATGTGATAAGGTCGACTGCATGCGTTACTCATGTGTGTAACGAACAAGCAATATTGCTGTAACGTCTGTGCATGTACTAGACCTAGACCCTGCTTTTCGATTATAATAAATTCTACTTACTATAATATCTACAACAAAGTCGCGAGCGGTGATCAATTGATCACCGACCACCAACAACTGTGTCAACATTTCAACAATACACGCCGCGCAGTTTAACGCGCTACGTAAGATTATTTGACCGGTTGCTCGGCGACCAGGTTATTTTCTGAACTTCAATGAACAGTAAACTGATGAAGGTATTGGTGTGCTGAATGTGACCCGTGCAGGGCCATTCAAAATGTTGTCCTTTGAGAGAAGCAAAAGTCTAACAATAGTAGTTCTTTAATTGATGATGACGACCAATTGATTATGTTTACAACCAGGCAAAAAAATGGTAGTGTTCATTCTCAAAAACCGAAAGAGCCCGCCGTTTTATTCATTCGAGTTACAGTTTGCCCAGCCGGGCAGCCGAGCAAAAATTACGTGCGCCTACTAGGCGGGTTGTTGGTCATGAAAGTATCTATACTCTATCATAAAGTTGTAAAAATTAAAATGTTGTCCTCTCATCACCAAGCGGCTGGACCGATTTCAATAATTAAACTTTTTTGATACACGAGTAGTTGGGCGTCCCCAAATGGTTACAGGATGCTTTTTACTCCACTACGGCGAACTCGGAGAAGCAAAAAGTTCGCGGGCAGGTGCCCGGGGTGCTCTAGTCAGTAATAATGTGAAAAGAAGCTATACTTACTCGTCCCTGATTGTTGAGTTTGATGACCTGATCCATAGTGATAACTTCCTCTTTAACCGTGAGCTCTTCCCACTGCGCGGCCAGCTCGAGGATGGAGCGTCGCGTGACGCCCGGTAGAATCAGTCCATTTAGAGGAGGCGTACTTAATTGCTTGTCTGCAAATAATAAATACAGATTAATCTATGTCTTACGTAGCTAGTCCAAACGTGTCAATAGTCAGTCATTTATGAAAACTCGTATATTTTGTGAGGAATTTATCACGATGCCGTTTTGTCGGGTTTACCCTTTTTTCTTCGACAAACATTTCATCGATGTACCTAAGTATTATTTAGCCGCTAAGGCACAGGTTTACACGTAGTTTAGGGGATTAAATCTTTGACCCCATTATACCGACCTGATTGTACTAAGCGAATAATGTAATCCTTTATGCAACGTACTTTTGTACAATAAAGATTTTATTATTATTTATTGATAATTTTATCGAAAGCATCATTATTTGATACCGTAAAATATTTGGGATTAGTTAGTTAGTTAGTTAGTTAGTTGCGCTGGGAATTTTCCGCAAGTCGACATCCAACGTGCCTATTTTGCGTGAAAAGGGGGTAGCGCTACTCCAACCACCCCAGCTCCTCCACGAACCTAAGCAAAGCCTTGATGTTGCTTATGGCTTCGTGTACGGTACTTGGAGATCCTAGGTATTTCATCCTGTATCCTTCTACCTGTTTGCAATCTAGTAGAATATGTTTGGTGGTTTCTTCTGCCTCCATGCATGCTCTGCATATTGGGCTGTCTGTTATACCTAAATTGAAAAGGTGTTTGTTCAGAGTATTATGTCCCGTTATTAATCCTACTATCTTGCGTAGTTGGATCCTGTTGATTCTCAGTAAGATGGTGGTGAGTTTGTGGTTCCTATTCGGAAGTATTTCTTTTGTTTGTCTACACGTTCCTATGTCTTCCCAGTATTTTTGGTGTTGGTATAATATGTGTTGGTTCATTATGTTGTATATATAAGATTGTGGTAGGGGTATTATTGGCTCTGGCCCGCATGGTGGTGTTTCCGATCCCTTACGGGCCAATTCATCCGCTGCGTCATTGCCTCTCGAGCCGCTGTGTCCCTTTATCCATTGTAATGTTACCGTATTTTTGTCATCGCACACGTCTGTGATGCTGTGATGACATTCGTATATTAGAGCAGAGGTACACATTTCACTGTTTAGTGCTTGTAGTACGGATTTGCTGTCTGAAAGTATTCGTATGTTTGTGTTCTGAACCTGGCGTCTTTTTATGGCATTGCAGGCTTCTATTATTCCTACGCATTCAGCTTGGAATACCGTGTTGTGTACACCTAGGGGTTTAGAGATGTGAATACTCAAATCCTCCGAGAATACACCACATCCCGTTCCTTTCTCAGTTTTTGACCCGTCCGTAAAGATTCTCAGGTCCTCTAGGTTGAGCCCCTCATTCGGGTCTTCTGTTAGGATTATGACGTATTCCTTCTTGCAGGTTAATGTCTTAGGTATCTTGTCAATTGGTGCTTCTACTGTAGGAAATTTTGTGATCATTTCACTGTAGATCTTTGTGTGCTGGGTATTGCTATTCGTCCATAGGTTTAGGCTTTTTAGTTTTATATTTGGGATTATTATAAAACAAACCTAACCTCATCTCCTCCTCCACCACCTCATAAAAAATGTATGATCGCAGCGAGAAAAGTAGTCGAAATGAAAATTCGTTGAAATGAAATAATCGATGAAACGTCTGACGGCAAAAGAGACATAATTCAAAAGAGACAAAGCATCCTTTGATATAACGGCCGTGTTTCAACGTCATATGGAAACATTTACCAGAAATGGAACAAGGATAAAAACGAGACTTGGTACGCTCCGTCCAGTCGGGCGTTTCTGATGAAACTCGGAATTTTTTACATCAGTCCCGATATCGTGCGCTCACGTCGCCGTTATCGTTATGTTACTGACCCCTAAACGCCCGTTTACATTATGCGGCTTGTAAATAAAGTGTGATGCAGATAATACTTAAAATGGCACTGTCACAATAATCTAACTGTCACACCTAGCATCTACTGCTTTCATCAATCAATCATCAATAAATGACTGGATGATTTGTTTTATTACCCTAAAAACAATCGTTTTAACCAATTGTGTCAATAAGTTGTTCTAATTTGCGCATTTCATTGTCCGTCATCCCTCTCCACAGTGAAACAAGTTTCTCTACGACGAGGTGCTATAGATGTTGGCGATACAGCATTCACCCGATTTTAAGTTCTAGTACAGTTGTGCAACGATTTAGATTTCTTTCTTCCTTCTTTAATGTGATAAAAGTACAGCAAACGGTAAGTAAAACACCGCCGCGCAGTTCTTAATAGGCCAATAGGGTCTAATTTCTCGCGCTCGATAAGAAACAAGACCGTCCCGGTCACAGGTCCAGGAGCCAACTTCGTTTCAGATAACATGACAATATCGGTCACGCGGTGAGCCGGTGGATATTATACCCAATCTCGCTTCGTAAAATATTCACAGATAAGATACAAACTCATATCATCATTAACAAAAGATTATACGAATTACGAATACACAATTAACACTTAGGTAGGATAGTTAGCATTGAAATGCTTTAATTAGTGCGAATAATTTCAGATCAAACTTTCGGTGAGAAAGGAACTCGATAAGCAACTGAGACACTGTTTAATTATAGGCAATATTACGCCGTTCGAAGACCAAATTGACCTTTCTCGGTAACTCAGATAAAATACAAAGATGTTCTCACTTATTAAGTCTAAATTTTGTACATGCTGAATTAATGTTATGTATGTTGAGTTGTAACAGTACAACAGTTAAGTGTATAATATGAACACGAACGAATCATAATACATATACAATGTGTTCATGTTTTGAGACCGAGATCTTGTGTAGAGAAAGAGCACATATACCGCGTAAATACGATTATTCATTTAGTAATGTTATAATTTAGTAATTATGTAGTAATTACCTCCATGCTCATTGATGTAGACCATGAATATGTTCATAGCGCCGACCTCGGTGAGTTGATGATCAGGTCCGAACAGCCACAGGACCTGGTGATGCCCCAGTTGCGCCGCCCTCGTCGTGGCCTCTGCAAGCAAACTCGGGTCATCAAACAAAACAACTCGATCCGGTTCCAACCGGTGACTGCACGAGTTAAATAAACAGCTCATATCTGGTTCAATAACAATATTGATAACTACTGCGGTCCGTAAATATAATTGCAATGGAACGCCGTCATCTAACGACTACGCTTATTATTGTCAGTTATTCGAAAACAGTTTATGACGTTATTATTTTCTAATGATAAAGTAAGCCACGAGTTTGCGCGACAGCGGTGCGCGGTACGTGTGTCTCGCTCACTCGTATGGCCGCCGCTCTCGGATTTCTTGCGCAAAAACCTTGGCATCTCCGTAAGATTCTTGGTAACCGAAAGCTTTCATTTGCAGTGATTACATAGAATATCATTTTTATTGCCGACGCTGTGTTAACCCATTCATTGCCGAGGACGCGAATTCGCGTCCCATGTATGTGCAATCGTAATGCCGAGGACGCGATTTCGCGTCCTCGAGTTATTTGTTTTTTTTTTCTAGAAAACAAGTGTACTTAAATGCTGATACCAAAATGTTACTTTATTTATGAAGGGTAATATTATACTGTTGCTGGTTTTTGGATTTCGTGCATTTGTAATTTTCATAATTCTTATCTCGGATGCCGAAGACGCGAATTCGCATCCCATGTATGTGTAATCGTAATGCCGAAAACGCGAAATTGCGTCCGTGACAACGTAATGCCGCGGACGCGAATTCGCGTCCTTGAAATGGGTTAACCTAATGCCGCGGACGCGAATTTGCGTCGTCGCTTGGAAGGCGGCACTGCGTGATGAGTAAAAATATGAGGCGTCGGCAATGAATGGGTTAAGTTAGTAGACTTACGTCCTGTTTGCTACGTACTAATTAGTGATTAGCGCGAGTTCATACATTTACTACCAAATGCATGTAGGATCTGTATGAACTCGCACTACGCACTTTTCGTAGAATAGAAGAGTGCTATCATCGAAATATATTTACCGATTTAAATAACTGACAGTAGTAGAGGTTCTTATATGGTGGTGCTTGTGTTGTCAAAGAAGATTTTAATCTGATATAGAACTACAGCACTTCTGTATTAATATTATTTATTATAAATCTGTGCTTCAACTCACCAATAGTAGGTCCGTAATTAGATCCGACCTTCCTATTGCCGACGCCGCCGGGAAAGGCGCGCACAACGTTAGGATCCGCGAAGATAGACACCGCACCATCGGTGCTGGCCTTGAAGTACGCGCTCACTGGGCTCAGGAGTACGAACAGTAGGGCTGACTCGGGTGCCATCACTCCGAAGGTCGCCTGTTGAGAATATAATGCATTGTGTCACAAGACAGTCTAAGGATATATTCCCGGAAAGAAAGATTCGAATATTGAGGAAGGGTTTTGGAGAACTTCAAGCGTAGCGACGAAGCTATAGAGTGTGTATGATCGATGGATTACTTTCAGAAAACGCCAGCTGCTGCAGTCAAATGCTGTCCGTCTGTCACGGCCCCGTAGTCTTCAAATATGTACCAATATAACGACATGTTTTAGGTACATTACATTAAACACTTGGCGCTCTAAATTAGTAGATTGTACATATACTGTTGCTAAACACAATATAATTACAATTGAACACTCCAACTACTGGAAGTTAGGAGGAACATATAGTGTCGGGCGCGCACTAAGTACATCACTTGAATAAATATTATTTGCAGACCTTGAATAAAAATTATTTTCAACAAATGCGTCAGTTTGATATTTATTCAAATGCGAAATTGCGCAAATAGCGCGCTGTTTGTTATTAAGACCATTGTTACGAAATGAAAAGCCACGCCTCTGTTTTTAGAAGGGGTTTAAAGAACTCGAACAACATATTCAACGTTCACTTTTATACTCGTACACAATCTCTTCTCCTCCTCTCAACGAATTTAAATTATTGTGGTAACGAATTTTGAGATGATATCTTAATTTCGTTATAAAAAAATAATTATTGATATTTTCTTCGCTTTCCGCGAATGTAACACATTTAAATAATATAATTTGAAAGCATTACATTATATACATTATAAGTATTCATTATTTGAGTTTTCCAAAGTTTTCGAAACGTATTTAAGATATCGTTATCAGGGTTTGCGGTTGGATTGGTTTTATTTACATATTGAGCCATTTGTACATTTGTTTGCGTTGTACAATAAAGTTTGAATCAAGATTTCCTAGGCAGCAGACGATTTTCCGTATAACTTAGATTTCGCAGTAAATCCATTGAGATAAATACGCTTGGAATTATATAATATTTGTATTTCAGTGACAGTATCATAATCGGCACTGGTGAGTTTTAGGCGGTTCTTCGAAGTAGTATATAATGCATATTCCAATTAAAATATTGCACTCAAAGATATTCACAGACAATCAGTTTTACATACTTATTTGACTCTACAAATATGTAAATAACTATTATTGTAATTTTTTATAGTTGAATAGTACGACAATCGGCCGTGTACATTTATTACAATATTCAAAGGTTACAGCATGACAATACTACCATACGTACGTAACCTTTAAATAGTATCTACTCATATCCCTACCCATTCAATGTAACTGTCTTTGCGTTAATATGCTGATGAATATGACAACATTACACATTACTGTGATGAAAGTATTTACTTCCGTATGTGTATAAGTTTACGACCTAGGTATTATTAATACGAGGCCCGTTTTCACACGAACCGTGTAGAAGATAAGGGCACGCTTAGTATTAACATATTTTGGCGCCTCATGTTACGATAACAATCTGAAAATTTAATGATAATTATTTGCTCGTTTTATCACGAACTGATAAGCTTTGCTTTTTATGTAGCAAATAAGGAGGCGTGTGAGATAAACTCCGATAGTGCGCATTGATTGGGTTGGAAATATGGAATGATATGAAGACAATAAATATTGGACGGCCCTTCAAACGAATTATATTAGAGACTAAATGAGCTTACCTCGGTTCCTATAAGCGTTGGTCGAATATAGAGAGTGGAGGTTTCAGAATGTGGGACCCATTCTTGGTCAATTTGAATAAGCCTTTTAATGCATTTGATGAGTTCCTCTCCATTGAATATCGGTAGGCCGGAACGGTGTGCCGCAAGGTTCATCCTCTTCATGTTCAGGTCGGGCCTGAACAACCGGATTCTGTCATCCACGCCTCGGTAGGCTTTCATTCCTTCGAACAACTGTAAACACAAACGCGAACTATAGGTACATGAAACAATTTTCTTTAAAGATTGAAATAAACTGATAAGAGTATTTGTTTACACTGGTACGTTCGATATGCGCAAGCGCCGCTGTTCTGGAAGAGGATAGAAGTAAACATCGCTTGTTCGAGTTAATAATCATACGAGCGAAAGTGGAACTTGATTTTATGTTTTGTAAATTGAATCTTAAGTTCATAACTTAAGATTCCATTTACAATGTTTTAACAGACTTCAAAAGAGACGTTCAAGTCGACCGTTCGTTTAGTTTTGCTTGTAGCTATGTCGAATCTAGAGCTACTTTGATAACCGTTATTCTTGAATAAAGAAATTAAACATTTAATAAAGAAAACATTGTGCTGAAAATATTGAAAATTTCTACTCTTCCATTTAGTAGTTTAGCTACTTTAAATAGGGATGTATTGGGATAAAAATGTAATAGATATTTGTATAATTCGTCAATTTGATTGCCCAATGTGCACCTGTATCGCGTAGTGTAGCGCCTTAGCCGCAGGATGGATGCTAAGGTTCTCGAACGGGATGATCTCTGGTTTCTGCCAGCCGCCCAGCTGCGCCTGATAGTTGACTTTTAACATGTGATCTGTGAAGTATTTGCCGAAACCGAGGTCCTTTGCGTCCGGTTTGGGCTGCAACTGGTACGGTGCTGCTAGTTTTACATGTAAATCTTCATACTGGAACAATAAGAAAAACATTAATTATTATTAGTCAGCGCGGCTGTAGAAAGAATTGGGCTTTTTCGTTATTATACTTAAGAGATATTTAATTGATCACTTGTTTATCCTGATAAAAAGGGCTGTATATTATCCTGTAACAACTACCGAGGTACCTACCAAAATAAAATCCTAGCAATTTCTTCGCTATACATTTAAAGTGTCATATAAACATGTTTTGGTCCAAGAATGACGCAAGTCACGTGTGCCGTAGCATGTTCTGTTCGAATATTAATCATTCGTAACTGATAAGCGGAGGATCTAAGTAAATAAGCAACCGACATAAACATGATACAAGTTCATAGAGCTACGGACGTGATGCTATATAATCGGCGTTCGTTTTGTTCCTTGTGATTATTATAACTAGTTTGTGAATTAGTACATGATATTTAAATTGCGTGATGGACAGTTGGAGCCGATTATCTTCAAGAGGTCAGACATCATTGCACTGTTTGCTGATATGTATCAGACATGCTAAAATATGTGTTCAATTTGTTTTTTTTTTGGCGATATTTTGGGTTATTAATAAACGCCACATCATCAAATGCGATTACCAATAATATTCAACTGTGCGCCGTAACCATATCCTGTATTTATTATTTATTTTTATTAGTTATTTATTATTTATTTATTATTTTTGATTTAATACTTTCTCGGGCCAGTGGCATTTAAATAAGAATATTTTTACTTGACTTTGACTTATAGCACTGCAAAGTAGGTACTCGCCAGTGGTACACATATGTGCCATTGTGAAGTGTTCCTTGTCAAGTGAAAAAGTGGGCCACATGTGCATATCTATATCCGTACAGTTTATAAACCATACAGGAGGATGCATTATGCATGTAAACAAATCAAAAATTACCAAGCAGAGTGCCAAAAAAGGCAAAGTATTTACTGCACAATTATATACTTACCTAAGTGGTTTTCTCAAGTTTATAGATGTAAATCAATAGAAAATAAATTAAGCTAAAAAATTACGTCGTTGTTATTTCTTTGTCTGTGCTTTCAAGCTACAAGCCAGCTGTAAAGATGTTAGATTTTGTGACGGCCAATCCCGCCGGGCGACCTTTTCGAAAATACCTACTTAAGACAAAGTGACGCAATAAGTTCAGAGCACAAATCAGTGGGACTCACGCAAATATTCAAGCTTATGTTTTTCTAGAAACAAATCGCTTATAAAGGTCTTATATTTTTATAGCTAAAATCTGTTAGTGTTATTTATAAAGGTACCTTGAAAAATTGTTTAGGCGCGCCATGCGGGCAGGGCTCATCGAGCACCGGCGGCCCGTACTCGGGCGCCGTTGCCGCGGTCTCCTCCACCTCCTTGTACCGCAAGGAGGAGCTGCAATGCCGCACTGTCTGCAACTTGTGCTGATTCTCGATAATCCATTTCACCAGGAACTGGAAGGGCCAAGCGTAGTTTATAGCACCATATATCGTTCCTATGGTTAGTATAGAAGAACTTACAAATCTGAATTTTCGCAAACTTGGAAATGTAACCTAAAACCGTACAGAATTAAGTCCGAAACAAACGAAGACAAAACTTATTGGTTAGTTTACTATGGGAAAGGCAATATTCCTTCACTCACTTAACTACAACAATAAAATAAAACTAAATTGATGGCAGTCGTGATTCAATGAACCAGATTTTTTACTATATTCAGGGATATGGCCTGTGCGAAGTTTACAAAGGAATGAAGGAAAATCGCCATGATAGAGCAAAAATTTATTATCAATCGTAATTTCTTTAAGCAGCAGTTTTCGAAAATCACTCAGGTAAAACGGTATATTTTACACGTATAATTATATATTTTTAGTCTCATTGTTATTAGGTAAAGTAGGCACTTATGCTTACCTGACTACGACGCATAGGCATTTTCGATATTTTTATAAATCACGTAGACTGGGAACACTATAGAACAACACTTACTAAATGTACTTAATTAAAATACTGAAATATATATATTTTTTTTTTTTAAAGTCCGTAATATTTAATCATACACTGCTCGATTTGTCTGTCGATTCCTTGCTGCGAGTTAACTGACTTCACTGGAGTTAAGCACAAACATTTAAAGAGCAAATGATAAGATAATAATATTGTGGGCTGACCTATGACGTATTGTTAATAATCAACAGAAATTATAAAACATCACTTGATAACGCACGGATTCCATGAAAATATGATTACGCACTCGGGAAGAATGAAGCGTATTAAAGTTGCGAAAATATTGGAAATGGGAGGTGCGTAGTGGAGAGAGGTCGCGGTAATGTCTGCCGGGTCGCGCGCGCCGTCTTCACACATTCAATGAATATGGTAATGCCTGCCGCGTATCAATGCTCATTTGAACACACCGACTGTCATTTACATCACCAATTATTCCACATATAGTACACGTGGCCGTCGAAGAAAGCGAAACTCCCCAATATCAGACGCGCGCGGTTTTCAGCAAACTACGTAATCTTTCTAGTACTTTGTACAGTGATTTGCAGACAGATTATTGTAACGTCATTTATTAATTTTCTATTTTAATTCTAATAACAATAAATTAAGTACTAATTGTAATTTTTAATCAAATACAATGGAAATAATACTACATCAATAAGATCTCAAAAAATAATAATGACTAAAAGCGTTTTAAACTATAATTCTCTGTGATATTTAGTGAAGGTCTGGTTGGTGGAGAATGACTTTATCCTCATTCCTGGCGTGTTTCTTCAGCATCTGCATAATTTCATTGTCGAACTCTTCAGGAGTAGGTTTCTTCTCCACGATCCAGTAGAAGATATCCCAGTCGTTACTGGGCGAGTTGATCAGGCGGTCGTACTGGATGGTCTGCTCCTCGTTGAAGCTGTCCAAGTACTTCTTTGCGAAGGTGCTGAGCAGTAGATCGTTCTCCAGCATTCCTCGTTTACGCGACTGGTAGTGGAGCCTGCAAGAAATCGGAGAAAGAAGGGAAATAAATAATACTGGCCTGTGTTCTTGATTCCCGGTCAGACCGAAATATATGTCGAAATGATAAATTTAGAAAAACTACGATAATATTTGTGCAAAAATTTCATCCCCAGTTTTGTCACCTTACGGGTAACCGTCAAACTTAAGTAGGCATAGATGTTTTGATATATGAAAATTGTTTATTTGGTGTAATAAACATAAAAAATAATACTCACAGGTTGACTGTCTAAAACGTTTCCCTACCTACTGCAAGACAGGGGTAGTGTGATGTGATAAACGGGTTTAAAAGGGAGGCCTTCTCTAGCGCCTGCCTTTTTTTTATAGCAGATAGCGCACGGCAATTAGCGGGTAAAGACTCATTTAAATGGTCAACCTTTAGTTTCAGATACTTTTTCGACACGTTGTTGTTTAAGAAGCTATAAAAGGTCGTCTGAAGGCATCTGGAAGATTCCAGGTCAATTCAGATATGAAGCATATTATATTCTGCACCACATTAGATCAGAATAACATGGATATTATTCACGACACGTTCTAATGTACGAATTACTGCCTTTTTATCACTGAATTGATAATCATAGAGGAGGCTCAATCAAAGTAATTTGTCTGATACTAATTATCATTGATTTTGCATTTCAAAATTTAGATTATTTACCATGCCTATTAAATATCAGCCTGAGCTTGACCTGACAAATTAAATCACTCGTTTAGAGTCCATCTGGGTCATTGTCAGTTCAAAAAACAAATTTGTCTCTTCGGCGGCCAATAGTTAACAGCGTATGTGCATAGAAGTTATGTTTTTAACACGCAAGCCCATAGAAAGGGAAACGTCGTCTATGCTAATATAATTTTGATCGGAAAACTAGGCCTAAAGTCCTTAACTTTGTCCAAAAAAAGCGTTATCACCCTCTCCCTCTACCTAATACCATAGATATATATTTTTTCTTTCTGTGTAAACATGTTTTACAGTTATAGTTATAACTTAGTAAACTGCAATACCCTTACAGGGTGATGTCATGATTGTACATATAATATATATAAGCATAAGACCTGCTAATATAAGATTTCATGAAAGCAGTAAAGTTTCTATTCTATTTATACCACAGGTACCTTTACCGGATTATAGGATACTGGATAAGCAAGATACGTTAGCCATGCCATTGAAGCCATGGAAAATAATAATGACAATAACTGATGATCCGGAGTTGATTCGGAGCAAATAGCAAACTTTATTTACCAAAAACAAACCCTCTGGGGCTTCTATTAGCAAATCCAAGTAGGTACCACCAAACCCCGATATTACAAGCGGCAGGGGAGCAGAGAAAACGGACCAATCAGGCTGCAACTATGTGAAGCCCGAAAGAAGAGCATTTAAATCTGAGAAATGTAATTGGTTTATTTTACACAGCTCCGCTCCGCCCTGCTTCTGAGAACGTGCAACCTAAGGATATCGCATTACTTAAACTGCTACTAATGCTAGCTAGAGTTTGTGGCGAACTGTACGAAAGTTACTGATGTGATGTCTCATGTCTCATAAAATTATAGCACAAGTTAAATCTAAAATGTCAAATGAGATTGACCAAATTTACAAGGTTATCTTTTTTTATAACACTTCGAAAAGTGTTTTCATAGGAAAGTTCCAGATAATAATTATATGTAACAAACAAGTGATATTGGATATTAGTCATTATCATGGCATCTGAAGGTAAATGTTTGTAACATTAATTCGCGGGGGTTCCGAGGTAACTGATAACAGGTTGTTATTTCCAAATGATCAAACACTTATCACGACATCAATGTGGGTGTAGCTAAAACTCGACCTCATTCACTGTGTTTTCTATTCATATACAACTAAAAATTGTGGAATGCCTTAAAACAAGTGGAGATATATGACTATGTATATATAAATAAAACACTTTTTCATCCAAATTCAATATCTGAATTATGAGTAGGTATTAAATAGTGCTCAATTAGGTGGCATAACTATCGTAGGTAGACCTCAAACCGGCCAAGAGCATGTCGGGCCACGCTCAGTGTAGGGTTCCGTAGTTGCCCATCCTTCACAATAGACGGGCTTACAACAGCGGTTTTAAGCCCGAGGTTTAAATTACAAGAAAGATTTCAAGCTCTATAAAAAGGTCGTAAAAGCCAAAGTAACTGTAATTACTTATTACCTTCTGGAAGTTATCTATTATACGCACCAGATTGAGCGAAATGTTTTAGTACAGTATGGCACTTAACTAATATGTGTAACGTTCGAAGTACAAGAGCAACGCGTGGCACTTACGTCATTTTAACGATAATTATGATTTTTTGCGATAACTCAAAAACAGCTAGACCGATTTTATTCAATACAGTTTTCATTGAAAGTACTTATAAGGCCTCATGTTCATGAATTTTTCCATAATTTTTTGACCCGTGGTTGAAAAGTTAGAGGGGGGGGACACTATTTTTTGGATTTCCGGAGCGAAAAACTGCTGACTTTACCAAAAAATAATGTTTGGAGACCCCTATTATTTTTTAAAGACCTATTCAACGACACCCCACACACTAGTGTTAGAACGAAAAAAAAAATCACCCCCACTTTAGGTGTACGAGAGGTACCCGAAAAAAATTTTTTTTTTAATTTTTATGTTTTGTTGGCGTAATACATACACATACTCATATCAAATTTCAGCTTTCTAGTACTAATGGTCACGGAGCTAAGCCGCGGACGGACAGACAGACAGACAGACGGACAGGGCGAAACTATAAGGGTTCCTAGTAGACTACGGAACCCTAAAAATGAATAGAGTGACCAATTACTTGTAACGCCATCTCGTAGCAGGTACTGTACTTAATACTTTAGGTGTGTTACTTTGACATTTATTAATTACTCGAATCAAGGATACAATACAACTATTCTTTATTGCACACCAACAAGAAAAATAGTATGATAGAAACCTTAAATTAAACAATGGTAGACAAATGGCGGTTTTATTGCTAAAGAGCGATCTCTTCTAGACAACCTTCAATATAACCAAGAAGTTAGTACTATCTAACCCCAAAGTTTGCATTCAAAACAATGCAATACATACGCAAAGATTTCTCCGCAAGGGCTAAGGGCCTTATCACACGTGTTGAGAGTTGCGAGCGTGTTTTCTACACAATATCAGTCACGGCAAACTCGCTGGGTGATCGCCTTCATACTAAATTCGCTCGCAAATAGCCAGCGTGATAAGGCCCTGCAATTTCGCCGAGTTCGCCGATTGTACAATATGGCGTACTAGCAATAGCGATTTTAACTCAGCCGCCAATCGCCAGTGTACTCTAAGGGTAGCTCTGCTGAGCAACACAAAATTAAACACTACCGAATGTCCTAGATTTAGATCTCCGCAAAAGCCATCTGATAACTGTATTTCATTGGTTGTTTGTGTAACATGCTATTGGAAGGGGGCGTTCCGACGCATGTGCACCGCTACGACTGGCTTCGAATACGCGCCATTTTGGCAGAACCAAAGCAGAATGTGCAGATCTTGCATAAAGTGTGTGCAGGCCAGTAGTGCGTAGTGTAGAGCCCCTGTTGCCAGCAGTAATACCAATAAAAGAATAATTATGTTTTCATCACATTTGCTCGTAAAGGATGGTATTACATGCAGGTGTACTGGAGGACTAAGGCCTATATAGTTCCCGCGGGAGTTATAAATTGTTATAACTCCCGAGGGAGTTATGGTTTTAGTTTTAAAAATATAGTTAGCACTCGCAGATTACTTCAGACTAAGGAGGTTTTAATCCAGCCAAGGTTTTTTGTTGTACGAACAAAACTTGCCTACCAGCAATTTTTATTGTGTATTGAATTAATACGGTACATGTAACTGCATTAATATTTATGTTTTACAATTATTTAAGTGTATTTTGCAATAATTTTATTAAATTAAATTTATCGTTAATGTAATTAGAATTATCGTTACAATCTGGCAGTATAGCCTGTCATGTTTCTAAACTAAACGCAGTTCTTAGCATTATCTGTGGTAGACGACACAAAAAAAAGAAAAAAAGTTATAAAATTATTTGGTACCATTTAGTTTTGTAACAAAATTACTGTTCGTATTTAAGTTTTATAATACGGTGTTAATTATTGCTGCATAATATTGTTAATTGTTATTTGTTTAATGATAGATACAGTAGCCGGCAAACTTCTTGAGCGTGACCTTGACTGCGCAGTAGCCGATTTACGTACAAATTTACATGCGCAGATCCGCCATTTTGGTTCAAGTTGTTTGCCGGCTACTGTAGTAAGATTCTGTGTATATTTGTTTTCTGTTTTAAGCTGATGGCCGTTTTGCCAGTGCTTATAGTAAATTAAAAAAAACCCTACAGAAAAAAGTTGGATGTCAATCGTTATCGTTTCATTAGTTTAATGTTTATTTTTTTCTTACGTTTTTGTTATTTACTCCCAAATGTGATGAAAAATATTGTGTGTATGGCGGGTAGTAAGGGGATTACAAACTCAGGACATTAAAAGCCCTCCGCCTTCGGCGTCGGGCTTCTAATAGACCTTCGTTAGTAATCCCCTACTTACTACCCTTATGACACAATATACTATTACTAACCTTGCTTTACGCTTTTCCAGAGGCTGCGGCTTGTCAACATCATAAACAGGGATTTCCATATATGTTGTGTCCATAGTCTTTCCTGAGTCAGTGGACATCACACGGGCAGGCATTCTCCTGACAGCATTCAGTGTCTAAATTAAACACAAAAAAATATATATTTATTAGTTATAAGCTGTCTGTGGAGTCATAGTAAATATTCTAATCAATCTTGGTTTTGTTTGTTTTTGTTTCAAAGGTGACATGATCAGGGTCTTTTCAGGTATAATGAAGATAATCCCTTTTGACATTTGAAGAACTTCAAAGTTTTCAAATATTTCAGCAATTACTTGTTACTTTTAAACTAACAACTTAATTAAACATTACCTCTAGACTCATACCATACATTTTCAAACTTGTTTCATTAAATATTCAATTATTATTTTCCCAATAGAAATCTGCATAATTGAATATATCCCTTAACGTAAATAAATACGACTACCTAGCTATCAAAGAATATAATACTCACAAGCTAGCTATCCTCATTAAATGGGACATTAGCTTTGATCCTTAGGCATTATTTATTACATTACACATGTATATACAGTATAACTTGGTTAAGTGGGGTTATCTGGGGATAAGTGAGAAACCTCCATACCTGAGTTTGTGGGACAACACAGACCCCTCTATATCAAGGATTCCTTTTTTTTGAATTTTGTCTTAATAATTACCTCTATAGTTAAAGCAGCGAGAATATTTTACCTTTTTTACCAAGACTATATTTTAAAGGAATACTTTCAATGAAATGCATTTTTTTTTTAATTTTGTAGTTTTAGACCCCTGTAACTGCTATAGATAAGATAATATCAGTTTATTATTAATTGGGACATTAGCTTTGATAGTTGGGCTTTATTTATAACATAACACATGTTTATGCATTTTACGATTCTATTTTTATTGTTGTAGTTTGTATGTTATGATGGTGTATTTGAATTAATTGAATGATTATTATTAAATTTTATGTTTCTATTGACGATCATAATAAATGCAATCTGAGCGCGATCAGTATTTCGTGAGTGCCGTGCCGTGGCGCCACCTATGGTCCCACCGGAAGATCAGCGCTGGCTCTCTCGGGAGCTAGCATTATGCTGAGGTGGGACCGTTTCGAGGCACTCATAACATAATTAGCTTAAGTACTTAGTTATAGTTTTTATGTTTAGTTTTTTCTTTGTTTGTCACTTTTCTACGCAATTATGTTATTGTCCCCGAATAAATGTTTTTCTTTCTTTCTTTCTTTCTTTCTTTCTTTCTAATATCCAAATTCGTGTAGATTAACTTAGGATAATTTATAATGTAATTTGTTTATGAAATATCTTAAGTACATAAAAATACTGCACTTCACATTTTTTTTTATGAACATGTGTTTAATACCCTCTTGTTTGTCTTTTCAATCTTCATATTGGTATCTAAAGTGAACATTGATTTGAAATTAAATTGATTTAATATATTGACAATTAAATTCAAATTAAAACTAAAGAACTAACATCTAAAATAAAGTAAATTAAATTAAGCTAAAACAAATCTAAAAAACTGTGCCCCCGCGGCATAGTCCCGAAGACGCTGGCAGCATTTCCTCGCTGAATCGCAATGCTGATGCGTTGTGCGAGGAAGCTGCCAGCTCTTTGGTCACCAGTGGACTCAATGAGCCTTTTACTAATCTCATTTAGTAGTTTGTGGGCACTGGGACCCCACGGACCTAAGGTCTCGACCCCAAAAGGAACAAAATTATATTCGGGACCGAGACCCCTATATTTATTAATTTTTAATTTTTCGGCCGCCTCTGCTGCCTATTGAAGACATTCAATATAAACTGTGTCTAGAAATTTACATTATTTCATATGCATTATAATAAATAAAATGGCAAAAACAGAAATCTATACTAAAGTCATTTCAGTCTGCCAAATAGTAATAAAAAAATTATACGGCTTAAGATTATAGTAAACTAGCTTTTGCTCGTGACTACGTCCGCATGGAACTTGGAAGTATGGAAGCAACCTCGTACAACACAATAGATATCCATATCCACCTAATAACCTTAATTAATAAAAGGGATTATTAAAAGCGCCTAAGCAAATGTAAGAGCAATTGTGCTTTTGGTCTAATAATTACATTTCCTACAGGGCCATCAATGTAATCATGAATTACTTACTCACTTTTCAATCTTTTTAGGGATAATTTTCAGGATGAAAACTATCCTATGTTCTTCCTCGGGTCTTAAACTATCTCCATGCCAAATTTCATCAAAATCGATTCAGCGGTTTAAGCATGAAGAGGTAACAGACAGACAGACACACTTTCGCATTTATAATATTAGTATGGATGTAGTATAGTATAACGACTTTGGTGAGTTAACTTCTAAATTGGTGTATCACTATTTCTTATAATTTAAACTTTTGATTCAGAACATGTTTATAAACGATATTAAAATTAAAGATACACAATAATAAGTAGAAGTGATGTTGGGGATTACAGAATCACCACACAGGTAAAAGAGGTATTTTTCAAACAAAACAACCAGCTTCAAGAAAAATAAAGAAAAGAGGCGCAATAACGTAAATTACGCAACAGATCAAATTTAAACACTGTCTATGTACTTACCATTCGCACGAGAGACATTTTTAACGTTTTAGTTCTATATTACAGCGGATAGATGGATTATCTCAATTTTATGTTGTATTATTTGGAAAATCTAATTATTATAATTTGACAATGACACTGACACTGGCCTAATTCATAAAGCTGTAAAGGTAACGTTCCAAATCAAATAAAATATAAAAATACATAATTTGACTTTTTGGACAAGATCGTGTATTTAGGATATCCATGGGCCGGGGCCTAGTAAGTACTATAGTATACCTGGACTGCTCATTGCTTCGTTCGAACGATCCAAGTAAGAAAGCCGCCAGGGGGGCAGTTTGTCCCACTCTGCTGGGGTAACCAAATATTTAGCAATAAAGAGGGACTCATTCTTACTCCATTTTAATACAAGTCTAAAAATGTATATTGGCGGGTACTGTAGCTAGAATTTATTTTATATACCTATGGAAACTCATAAATAAATATAGTGAATGTTAGCTACTATGCCAGTGAGTTATTCACTTTTGGCTCCCGTTATTTTAATAGAACGCAGCAAACCCGTAATTGTCAATTTGATTTGATAAATGACAAACTTCGTTAAGATTAGGTAACTTAATATTTTTCATACTTAAAAACAAAAAACATATTCTGATGTACAGTCGCCATCAGATATATCGCAGCATATAAGGCGTTCATAAATATGTAAACACAACTCTTATTGACTGGGCATTACAGTGCATGTTCATATATTTATGAACGCCTTATATGCTGCGATATGTCTGATGGCGACTGTACGTGGACATGAACACATTTATGAGGATACTAGCTGTGCCCCGCGGTGTTACCCGCTCATCCCACGGGAACACTAAATTTATTCGGGATGAAAAGTATCCTATGTCCTTTCCCGGGTCTCAAACTATCTCCATACCAAATTTCATCTAAGTCGGTTAAGCGGTTTAAGCGTGAAGAGGTAACAGACGGACAGACACACTCGCATTTATAATATAAGTATGGAGTATGGATTAAAAAAATGTGGTTATTTGTAGGGCACCATAAATTAATTAGGGAGGTAAAACTATAAGTATACCGTTATTTTATAAACTACCTGTATAACTGTTTTACCAATGCAAGACTACGCACTACTTTATATTACAGTACTAACGGTTACTAAGTATATGGCGAAATAAAAAGCAAAAAAAAAAAAAAGTGTGTGTGTGTCAGCTCCGACGCACTACTGGAGTTTACTCTTCAGGCTAGACGCGCACCACGATTTTTTTTTAGTCGCGCGATAATTTTGTCGCGCCTGGCCTTAAGAACGATTATAAAATAAATACTCAATACAATTGCATATAATGGTTATACAAGTGGAAGTAAATAGTTTAAGCATCACATTATGTACCCTGTTGGGCACTGCAAACAAGAACGAGAAGGTAGGCACTTACATAATATTAATATACAGCAAAACTTATAATAATGTTACATATTTTTTTTACCCATAGGCCTATCTTCTAAATATTCGTTCAAGGAGTAGTACGTTTTCGAAACTAATGATTGTTTAAGTTTGTGAACGTAAACTGCACCTTTTTTTTCTTTCACTTCGTATCGTGCCGTCCCTTTCACTCTCGTGTTATACTCCGTATGAGTGAAAGGGACGGCACGCGGTGGCGGTCAGTTGTAATGTATGACTATCCTAACATTCCCTCAGACACACGTGGCCTGGATTGTCATAGCGATGTGTACGATGGGCTTTAAAAAAATTGTTGAATAACGACATGCATACTTAACTGCTCGACGTTCTTGACCAAGGTATTTTCACTTTATTGCTCGATGAAAAAAATATACTTGTTTTTTATTCTGGCAATGCTAGGCTGTGCTGGCTGTAAGCCATAAAGTCTCGAAAAAAAAAACTGATGGCTGTCAACCTGTTAATTTACTTTACGTCAACAAACGGCCAATTTCAAATTGTTTCGCGATTTATTTCAAAAATATCATAGTTAATGTCTTCAAATGCATAAAGAAAATGTGCTTAACGCGGCACAACCTCTGCTGAAGACGATTCAGTTTATTTTCCTAGAGCGGGAATAATAATTTTACGGTAAGAATATTTTATTTCAGGTCTCTTATATATGTCTCGGAATTTTGTTGTATAGTTTAATACACATGAAATAAGAACTACCAGCTATTTCTAGACGTGTTTCAGGTACATTTAGTTAGGTTAGCTTACCTAGAAATACGGTTATTGTATGTTATTAAATCGCAGGTTTAGTTTGTTTGTTTTAAATATTTTTAACCTCTCATCACAAAAAATGGCTGCACGGATTTTAATCCCAGATAACATCCAAACATTGTGATAGGATACTTCTTACTTCTTACCCAACAACTGTTGACAAAAAGTTTTTAATACAAGTATTTAGGTGGGTCTATATTGGAATCCATAATTTCCTTTGTCCTATTTGTAAATTCCATAATAACTGTGGTCATAATGATCTTTTGCCATAATAACGTTTATTCTTATGTAAATGCCATAATATTGATCATCCTAATATTGAATATCCTAATGATTATTTGCACTATTATCTTAAGTACTAATGATCAAGTGTCCTATCAGTTACATATCCTAATACTAGTTGCCATAATCATCATATGTCTTAATAGTTACTTATCCTAATTATTATCACGTGTCCTAATAGGTACATATCCTAAATCATGATATCCAGCCTACACAATTTTAATGCTGTATATTAGTTTTGTACGCACAGATTTTCAAACTTTACTTTTCGGGGTTCAGCAAGTCTGACGCTCCGCTCGCTTCGCTCGCTCCGCTATACGTGGTCACAATACAAACCTAACCTAACCTACAGTTTTCGGGATTGAGCCAATAACCTAACCTATAGTTTTCGGGGTTCAGCAAGTCTGACGCTCCGCTGTACGTGGTCACAATACAAACCTAACCTAACCTACAGTTTTCAGGGTTCAGACAATAATCCAACCTACAGTTTTCGGGGTTCAGCAAGTCTTTTGACGCTCCGCACGCTTCGCTCGCTCCGCTATATGTGGTCACAATACAAACCTAACCTAACCTACAGTTTTCGGGGTTCAGCCAATAACCTAACCTATAGTTTTCGGGGTTCAGCAAGTCTGACGCTCCGCTCGCTTCGCTCGCTCCGCTATACGTGGTCACAATACAAACCTAACCTAACCTACAGTTTTCGAGGTTCAGCCAATAACCCAACCTACAGTTTTCGGGGTTTAGCCAATTCGATATTTGTCCAAATCCGGTTTGCTATTTTTGTTTTAACGTAAAAATTGGTAAAAAAAATAATCTTTACCCAAATACTCCGAAATATTTAATTCCGAATTTGCTAATTCCGATTTTTAAAACTCCGAATTTCATAATTCCTAAGAAATAAATTTCCGATTATTGAAAATACCAAATATCAAATTTCGCTCCGCTCGTCGTCGTACCTAACCTAACCCAAGTCTGACCTGCCTTAAAGTAGAATATTAGGTAATGTTATTATAGCTTATGAACATTATGGCAAGTAATCATCATGGCATTTGACTTTAGGACATGTGATTTATGGTTTTGTATATCATGCCTCGTAAGTTTTATGTGTTAATAGATTAGTACAAAACATATTAGGTATTTAGAGCATTAGGTAATGTAATATTATGGTTTATGATCATTAGGATGTAAGATCATTATGGCAAATAATCATTATGACAAATGATTGATATGTCAAAAGTGTTTATAGTAAATGTGGTATGGCATTTGACTTTAGGACATACGATATTATGGATTGCGAAGGAGACCCGTATTTAGGTACCTGCAGACATATAGTTTTTCAAATATTATTCATAAGGTAATATTTTAACACTGCTAGAGATATTTAGGCCTGCATTGACCAAACTTGTTCTGAGCTTAGTGCATAGTATTTTAACATTACATTTCTGTTCATGTCTATTGTCCATTTTGTTCAAGCAGGTCTCAATTAATGTGGATATGTAGACTTGTTAAAATGTAATTCCCTATTTCAGAGCTACATTTTGGGCACGATTGGTCTTTACAAGAATCCTTGACTTCTCTGTACGAAAGGAATAAGGTTTTATGTGGACGACATTTCCAAGATTCCCATTACACTGACAGTTGTAGAAAAAGCCTGAGCACGTATTCTGTTCTAGGAACAACAAAATGTATTATTAAAACAATGCAATAATAGTGCACCTATGAAGTAAACTTTTTAAAGACATTTTGTAAATTATAGTCCCTGTTTGGATATACAATGAATAAAAGCCATTTAAAAGTAATTCATTGTGTTGTATTTTTTATAAAACTATTAAATTTTAGCTCAATCGCATACCGGGAAGTGGTTGACAAATGATTTGCAGGATTAAACCTGAATATGCATGTAAAATAGAAAAGTTAGAAAAACAAACTTTCAATATGGCATATTTGAAAACCCCGCCAAAATAGCCCGCTGTCACTTAGTTCATATACAGTGGCGCTAGTAGTATTAAAAAAAAGATAGGCAACTTTTTTGAACGTAGTTACCGTTCTTCTCCTTGTGAGTATTATATTCCTTGTTCTTGACATACTTGACGTTCAAGTTTGCGTGACGTTATTCAACAATTTTAGTTAAGTCCGTCCCTTTCACCCTCGTGTTATACACTATATGAGTGAAAGGGTCGGCACGATACGAAGTTCGGAGTAGGCCCTTAGATACAAATACACAAGTTTACAGGACGCCGCTTCAAGCATCATGCAGGCTTGACGGCGGGCTTGATCGTGTATGGCCTGCATTATCCTTACTTCATGCAGGCATCCGAAATATCAAATTTCATAGTTTGTTTATGTGAACAATGGTAGGGGAGCTGGGAGCGTTTAGTTTGTCTCCCTTCAACTATCCCGAAACCCCACTTGGGCTCTCTCTCGCACATAATAGTATAGGATCCCGATATAAAACGACCTTCACCGAGATGTTTATTTGATGAAATGTATTTAATATTTTGCCTATAAAATACATTTCATCAAAATAAACATCTCGGTGAAGATCATTTTATATATCGGGATCTTAGTCTATAACGCGTAACGCATAAACTGCTAAATTAAGAAGTCGTATTTTTACCCCGATCGTATACTGAGATACGACTTTTTAAATTAGCATGGCAGATACGTTCGATTTTATACCCCATATTTTTCATACCCCGGGCTTATATATGAAAATCGATTCTTCTTGAGTAAACTCCAAAAAAAACCGACTTCAAAAAAACTAAAACGCTAAAAATAACCCTTTTAGTACAGATTACGTTTGAATCACGTTTTGAAGTCGATGCCAAACCACTCATTTATTTATTGTATTTTTATATTATATAAGTGTATTTTTGTTTTTAGTGATTCATATTAAATACTTATGGCGGTGAATCTGGGAGGTCTTAAAGGCATGCATCTCGTTTGAGTTATCCCCTAACTTCGGTGCTACGATTGCTACTACTACTACGATTACTAAGGCGGATAGCAATACTCTAGGTGGGCTCGCCCTGCGGGCCCTTGGGCTCGCGCGCTACGCCGTCTCTGGGATGCTCCACACCTTTGGTGCTACACGGAGCTCGGCCTGCGGCCTCGTGGGGGGAAGTTCGCCCTTGGGCCTGCGGCCCTCGGTCGAATTAAAATACTAATCATAATAATAATCATAATCATATTTATTCGTTAAGTTTGTTGTCCGATATTTTCTGAACTTGACCGAATTTTTAAAATTTGATTTCAGGTTCCGACTCAAGGTCCCCAAAAATCACCTGACACCGAATTTCAGCCCCCTCGGATCAAATTGAAATTTTCAGCATACAAATCTTGTTTTTCCGATATTTTCCGAATTTGACCGAATTTTCGGACACCAATTTCAGATTCATATTTGTGAGCCCTAAATGCCCCCCGATACCGAGTTTCAGCCCCCTAGCACCAACTTGAATATTTAGAAAAAAAAAGTCGCCATTTTGATTTTTTTTCACGACTGTACTCGGGTGGAGGCCCCCTATGCCATTTGGTCGACCTCCCACCTGAGCCAACCGTTTACGAGATTCGGGCCTCTTAAAAAAATCCCCGTATATTTTTTTTTATGCTAAAAATAAAGGTTTTTTGGAATCAGGGGGCCCAAAACCCCCTACATACCAAATTTCACCTCGCTACGACCATTTTGAAATTTTGACGCCTATTAACCACCCTTAGATAGCGAAGTATATTAAAACCAGCCAAGTGCGAGTCGGACTCGCGCACCGAGGGTTCCGTACAAACACTATCCATCCCTAAGTGGTTAAGTTAAGTTTGCACCTGGTATGTATAGCGCCCCATATAAATTAGGTGGAAAGTTAGGTATAAAAAAAAAATACTTACTAGATCTCGTTCAAAACAATTTTCGTTGGTAGTTTTTACAGTAATCTACATCATATGTTTTTTTTAGATTTTTCATTTTCTTAGTTTAGAAGTTAGAGGGGGGGGGGGGGGGGGGCAACTTTTTTCCACTTTGGAAGCGTCTGTCGCGCAAACTATTTGGTTTAGCTTTTGAAGACCTATCCATAGATACCCCACACGTATGTGTTTGATGAAAAAAAAAATTTTGAGTTTCAGTTCTAAGTATGGGGAGCCCCTAAATTTTTTTTATTTTTATATTTGCATCAAAATCTTAATGCGGTTCATAGAATACATCTACCTACCAAGTTTCAACAGTATAGCTCCTATAGTTTCGGAAAAAATGGCTGTGACATACGGACGGACAGACGGACAGACAGACATGACGAATCTATAAGGGTTCTGTTTTTTGCCATTTGGCTACGGAACCCTAAAAACGACATTACTGAAATAGACGACGCGTTTGGCTCGGTTTGTAGACACCTGCCTACTGAGTCGGCGGTCCCGGGTTCGATTCCCGGCCGGGGCAAATATTTGTGCAAATATTTGTTCTTGGGTCATGGATGTTATCTATATATTATGTTTATCGTCGTCTAGTACCCATAGTACAAGCTTTGCTTAGTTTGGGACTAGGTCGATTTGTGTATGATTGTCCCTTAATATTTATTTATTTTTATTATTTATAGTGCAATGCTTAGATTGTTTTTAATACGAATAATATTTCTCGAAGTAGATCGGAACTATCCGGTAATTTTGTAAATTCATTGTCACTCTATTAGTACTTTATCAAAGTTTGACATGCTTTCATATTAATATACGATACCATATATTACCTGAAAAAATATACTGCAGCCACCAAAAGATTTCCTTTTTACAACCTTTTATTCAGCAGTTTCTCACCATGATGCAATTATAAGTATGTATTTTTTTTAAATACTCAGAGAAGATACCACTATAAGCACTGTCAAAAATGCTGACAGTTTTCATATACATATATTAATAAGGATTTAAGTATAAAGGTTTTATCCTGACATGGCACTAACATAAATATTATTTTATTTATATACTATCGGATTGTATAGCGTTCATAAAATTTTCCGTTAGTTTCTTTGGTGGCGCGTAATAACGTTTAGCGAATAAAATATGTAATTATTTGAAGTGAATAGTGTTAATTTAAAGAAATATGTAAACTACTAATAACTACCATTTTATTTCAAAACTACAGCCACCAAAAGATTTCCTTTTACAACCTTTTATTCAGCAGTTTCTCACCATGATGCAATTATAAGTATGTAATTTTTTTAAATACTCAGAGAAGATACCACTATAAGCACTGTTGAGGCAGTATGGCCTATGGTCTTAGCCTGTCCGGAACGACAAATCTTAAAAAAAAAAAATATAAGCACTGTCAAAAATGCTGATAGTTTTCATATACATATATTAATAAGGATTTAAGTATAAAGGTTTTATCCTGACATGGCACTAACATAAATATTATTTTATTTATATACTATCGGATTGTATAGCGTTCATAAAATTTTCCGTTAGTTTCTTTGGTGGCGCGTAATAACGTTTAGCGAATAAAATATGTAATTATTTGAAGTGAATAGTGTTAATTTAAAGAAATATGTAAACTACTAATAACTATTCCTATTTTTTGTGACTGGCAATATTAGAAAGGGACACACAATCATAAAATTTTCCGTTAGTTTCTTTGGTGGCGCGTAATAACGTTTAGCGAATAAAATATGTAATTATTTGAAGTGAATAGTGTTAATTTAAAGAAATATGTAAACTACTAATAACTATTCCTATTTTTTGTGACTGGCAATATTAGAAAGGGACACACAACCTATGTGCGAGTTGTCTCTGTCTGATCGTGACCCCTTCACCGTTAATATATATTTTATGCCTTTACATTAAGATTTAATTTTGTGTGCACACATATTCTGAGTTCGCACTCCTGTTGTCTTACTTATAAGCTCCTTGCGATAGATACATACGGAAACACAATTAGGCTCCGTCCACACTTGTATCATTTCGCCGATCCGATCCCCGTTGCGTATCTCCACCGCGTTTCGTGCTGTTTGGACGCTCACTGCGGGCACTCCGTATCATTTGCGCCGTCGCGCGAAGAAACGCGTCCACACTTGCCGTATCGTATCCTCGTCGCGTATCGCCGCACCGATCATTTCGGCGTGCAGTAGTTTGGACGCTATCCGTATAGTAGCACCGTATCACCGCCCCGATCATTTTGGCGTTTCGTTTTCGCCGAACATTTTTTCGTTTGTGATCGTTGTTCTGTGCGGAGTTGCGTCCCATTTAAAAATGTCGCCCACTGAGATCGCTCACTGAACCTTGGGACAGAAATATTCTTGAGTGGGGGCCGTGTACCGGAAGTCGCAGCGAGGAAGGCCTTCATTTTTGTCATCTGCTCATGGAGATTTAGGACATGACTGTGCTCGTGTTATAATACATAATGCGGCAGAAAGATTCTCGAGTGGAAACCGCGTGCTGGAAGACGCCGCGTGGGGAGGCCTTCGATTAAGGCACCCGCTCACGGAGACATGGCCTTCGTATGACTGTGTTTGTTTTATGGCATGCGGCAGAAAGGTTCTCGAGTGGAAACCGCGTGCCGGAAGACGCCGCATGGAAAGGCCTAACAAAATAGACAGTCCATCAGTGGTATGGTATTTTTTAATTATCGTAAAGATATTAAGAACCAATGACCGCAGCGTGGATCGATGACTCAAATAGCGCCTTTGATGATCGGGCAAAAACCCACTCGAGATGGATCACGGCCGATCCTCACCCCGTATCCTCACCGCGTATCATGAACGAAAGTGTGGACGTCACGCCGTCGCGATCATGCAATGCTTTCGTGATCGCGAGTGTGCGGGGTACTGAAGATACGCGTATCAACATGGATTTCGCGCGAGCGTTGCATGATCGCGACGGCGTGACGTCCACACTTAAGGTGCGTCCAGACTTGTATCATTTCGCCGATCCGATCCCCGTTGCGTATCTCCACCGCGTTTCGTGCTGTTTGGACGCTCACTGCGGGCACTCCGTATCATTTGCGCCGTCGCGCGAAGAAACGCGTCCACACTTGCCGTATCGTATCCTCGTCGCGTATCGCCGCACCGATCATTTCGGCGTGCAGTAGTTTGGAAGCTATCCGTATCGTAGCACCGTATCACCGCCCCGATCATTTTGGCATTTCGTTTTCGCCGAACATTGACAGAAATATTCTTGAGTGGGGGCCGTGTACCGGAAGTCGCAGCGAGGAAGGCCTTCATTTTTGTCATCTGCTCATGGAGATTTAGCACATGACTGTGCTCGTTTTATAATACGTAATGCGGCAGAAAGGTTCTCGAGTGGAAACCGCGTGCTGGAAGACGCCGCGTGGAGAGGCCTTCGATTAAGGCATCCGCTCACGGAGACATGGCCTTCGTATGACTGTGTTTGTTTTATGGCATGCGGCAGAAAGGTTCTCGAGTGGAAACCGCGTGCCGGAAGACGCCGCATGGAAAGGCCTAACAAAGTAGACATTCCATCAGTGGTATATGGTATTTTTTAATTATCGTAAAGATTAAGGATTAAAAACCAATGACCGCAGCGTGGATCGATGACTCAAATAGCGCCTTTGATGATCGGGCAAAAACCCACTCGAGATGGATCACGGCCGATCCTCACCCCGTATCCTCACCGCGTATCATGAACGAAAGTGTGGACGTCACGCCGTCGCGATCATGCAATGCTTTCGTGATCGCGAGTGTGCGGGGTACTGAAGATACGCGTATCAACATGGATTTCGCGCGAGCGTTGCATGATCGCGACGGCGCGACGTCCACACTTACCGTTCATGATACGCGGTGAAGATACGCGACGGGCATCGGATCGGCGAAATGATACAAGTGTGGACGGAGTCTTACCGTTCATGATACGCGGTGAAGATACGCGACGGGGATCGGATCGGCGAAATGATACAAGTGTGGACGGAGCTTTAGAAGGTGATTCTTTTTATAGGAGTTTTCGAACGACGTCCAGTCACGGTATAGAAATTTCAAAAACTGTAAAAGCCATTCTACACCTATCCGATTCGATTCTAATTATCGGATGAAATTGGATAATGTGTAGTGTAATCTTAAACCCGCACCAGACCTTGCGATCCAATCCGATTTATCGGAAGCAATCGGATAATATGTAGTGCAATTGTCCGATTTATCGGAAGAAATCGGATAATGTGTAGTGCAATTGTTATGTTTCTTCCGATAAATCGGATCAGATTGGAAGGTTTTGAGCGGGTTTAAGTGTAATAGATCCTAACAATTACGCTACACATCCGATTTCATTCGATAATTAGGATCGGATCGGAAGGTCTGGAATGGGTTTTAAACATATGGCTCCATCAACGGAGAACACTGAGAACCAAGATTTGAACAGTTTTAACAAATACTTGAACAATCTTTTCTGTTGTCATAACTACAAGAATGTCAACATAACATCCGCGAAAGAAAACTTTTGCTTTTGAAGTTTTCGATTTGAGTTCGGCCGCGATTTACATAGTAAAAGTTTATTAATCCGTGATGATTTCTGTGCAAAGAGATCTCTTAACTTTACTTCTTCCATATCCCTAATAATCTTATCGAGATCGTGATATTATGGCTGAGATAAAACGATTTATAACTCTTACAATCGGTTAGTAATAACAAACTTTTGTATTCGCTTTTTGTATTAGTCATAGTCATTCATGTTGTTCCTTAATCGATACTCGCTATAGATAACTAACCAATAAGCAAAGTTTACCCTAATTCGGTGCTCTTTAAGCTCAAATAGCGTATATTTTTTGTTAATCTAAAATGAACCCGCGCATTCTAGCAAGCCACAGTCTACCAAGACTGCGCCGAGCGTTAGTGACTGAACCATAGAGCGCGGGGAATGCGTATTTAGATCGGCGCGCGGCCGCCACAGTAAAAATGTATGGAGAATTAAAAGCGCTTTTTGTTAAATCTGGACCTATAATACCAAACAATAATTGAAATATTTGAGGCGGACAAATTCTAATGTAAACATTAATCTTTTTTTTTAAACTGAAAATCAGAATAGATTTCCATTGTTAAAGTTTAAAAAACACTACAGAGAAGTTGTAAACACAATCTTCGAAGTGCTAAATATATAGTTTGGAAATGAATTAATCAACTAGTGTCGACGTTTGTCTACTAACGGCAACTGCCTATTTTTCACATTTTTCTCGGCGCAGTCTTAATTACCTGTCCTATTTTAAAATATTTCAATTAATCATCACGTAAATTATATTCGAAGTGCTTAAAATAATGTCTTAAATTATTCTAGAGCAAAGTTACAACAGACATGGACTTCAAGTGGATAAACATTCTGAAGAAGAATTGGATAACTTTATACATAACCCACAAATATTATTACTTCAAGGCAGCATTATGAAAGGAGATTCTATTTTGCTTCAGACAAAAGTGAGTAGAATTAAGTCTTGTTAATATTATTAATTAAACATACATATTGATTTTAGAATACAATATACAATGTAAAATAAACAATTTATTCATGTCAAAATATACACATACAAAAAAAAATATAATAATACTTAAGCCTAGTCAAACAGGGCGCCTCGGGTTGGCACAAAGGTACCCATCACACTGGCCGCGTTACCACGTTGAATGGCGATGGACAACCTTTGCACCAAGTACGAACCCGCACGGGCGTCAGATCCCCTCTCCCTAATTCGACGTCCCACTTCCCGAATGAATGTTATAGCATCCGCCCCCCAACACCCAGTAGCCTCAAACGCGAACGGTACAAAGTAATAGTCCTTGCCCAGTGCCGAATACTTCTCCCGTTTCTTGACTGCCACAAAATCTGCCGCGGCACCTGCTGTGCGGACTGTACGGCTGAGATGTGAGGCGGCGAAAGTACTGACGCACGTAACGCAACGTAAAATGCACGCAAGACGCAATGTAAAAAGATAATCTGGTGTATTTCAGGTTAAAGGAGATAAAATGAAGTCAGTTGTATTTTATAAAACGGCTCCAGAAGACCTCACTAAAGAAGATGCAGTAAACAATTTAAATATAATAACTTTGTCTAATAACGCTGCAGCATCTTTGTATTTAATTTTGAAGCAAATATACTCACCATTGTTGTCTACAGTAAGAGCAAAACCTAGTAATATGTGATTATTTTTACTGTTGCAAAGTTAGAAATTTATATTTCACGTGCCATTTTCAGACCAATGATTTGTATTCAAGTAAACTTCATAAGAACTTAACAGATCTACAGACTGTTTTGAGAATTCTTACTTATGGGAAAAGGGATCAAGACACAATTGGTATGTACTGGCCAGTACATTATTACCTGAACTGTATAGATTTAAATAGACACTATGCTCCTTCTTGCACCCTGCTGCTGGCGCCCATTTTACCTATCTTTAGTTTAAATCATATTTTTATTTATCTTAATTTATCTATAATTTTTTTTGTCATTTCATAGTGTTCTAATTATATTGCTATACAGTGTAATTAATTGAATTATAAAAAAGATATAATATATGATAAGTTTATTAATTTCAGTCATACAATCAGTGGAAGATGAAATTGATTATTGGAGGACCCAGGCCCAGAACAAGGAGGCACATAAAAAAGAGAGAGAGTCCGCATCAGCATTTTGTGAACTTTTTGAAGATATCAGTGAAGAAATTCAGTAAGCTCATATTTTATAGTATTTTTTTTATTGCTTAAATTATAGTCAAAAGCAAACATAGTATATAAACTTTGCTGTGTATTTCATTGTCATCAATCAGTCAAAAGTCAATCACTGTTGGACTTAGTTCCTCCAGGTTACTCTACTTGCCCTGCGCTGTCCACATCTGTCAGATTCGAGCAATCTTAACCAGTTCTACCTTGTAATAGGTAAAGCCTTCTTCTTCAACAACAACATCAATATGTTGCTATTGAAGAGGAAGGCTGTATGGGAGCGCCGCCGGAACAGCCACAGTCGGCTCTAACTGGGAACTGGTTTGAGTGAACGCAACCAGGTGATCGACAGCCCACCTGCCTCCGCCGGCTTTCGGCTTTTGGTGACCTAGTTACACTCAGTGGCACTGCCCTGCCCCACCCATATAAAACTAACCTAATTGACAGATCGATGCCGTCACTCCCGATGTTGGAGACCAGGGAGGCTGTGGAGAATGTGGGAGGAGCGCTGGATGACGTGTGGAGGATTACCACTAAGCCATACCCTCAGGAGAGGATGATGCATACATTTGATGTTATTGGTATGTTTAATTAGTAATTACGGAAATCTTCACTTTCCGCACGCTTTCCGCACGCTTGTTTCTCACTGATAAAAATAAACAAGCACTCTCTTACTTTGTCACAATACAATGCAATTCAAGTCCAGGACAAATGGGAACATTAAGTTTTTCAGAGGTAGGTAAGGTGACTCGGGGCTATTGTAGCTATGGGGTTATTGTATCTTATTACCATTATAAATAAATAAATAAATAAATATCGGACAACCTCACACAAATCCATCTAGTCCCAAATTAAGCTCAAGAAGGCTTGTGTTATGGGTACTAGACGACGATATACGTACTTATATAGATAAATATATACTTAAATACATAGAACAACCATGACCCAAGCACAAATATTCGAGTTCATCACACAAATATTTGCCCCGGCCGGGATTCGAACCCGGGACCGCCGCTCAGTAGGCAGGTGTCTACAAACCGAGCCAAACGCGTCGTCAAATGGTCTGTGACCATTATAATGGTCTGTGTATATATAGGATACACAGACCATTGTATTGTCTTGTGTATCCTATATATACACAGACCATTATAATAAGATACAATAACCCCATAGCTACAATAGCCCCGAGTCACCTTATACATGGTTGTACCTTGTTTTGCCTAATTTCGGTTTGCCTAATTTCAGTTAGACTAATATTATTTAGCATAATTACTCGTTTTGCCTACTTATTGAGTGAAAATCGTTTCGTATAATAATCATTTCACATAATCTTATTTCGTCTAATTTTATTTGACCTAATTTTTAATTCGTATATACATTTGGCCTAAATTTTTTTTTGCCTAATTTATTTATTTAGCAAGCATTCTGACGCTCCGCTCGCTTTGCTCCGCTATCCATGGTCATAAAACAAACCTAACCTAACCTACAATTTTCAAAATAAGAATCGACAAAGTGAGTTTTAGATAAAATAATATACGACAAAACAAGAATTATGAAAATGATCATTTAGGCAAAACGAATTTCGACAAAATAATAATTATGAAAAATGATATTATACATATTGACTTTAGATAAAACCACGGAGTATATGGAGATGGCATTCAGCGCAGTTTGTTCTAGCACCGCTGTAGCCGACTTTTACACGCACACAATTATATTCGTATAAAAATAAGGTTTTACAACAAACAGAAGTGAGTTTACATTGGCTGAGCTAATGTGTGCGATTTTCGTGGTCATACACTACTACGATTAAAGTATCGAGAATTTTAGCCCTTATATGCATATCAGACAATGCATTTATTTTTATTATAACTTAAATAGAAATAAAATAAAAGGCAAATGTAACTCTATGATTCAGTACGACAGTTTCGAATTGACAAGAAATTGATTTCTACTTCCGTCAATTCAGTAGTGTCACTTTTGATATTAACGCTGGCAAAATATCACAAGGTTTTATGTTACAATTTTAAAACATTTAATATTGAACCTTATCCTTGTAACACGGGGTTTAATTTTAACCCCCCAGAAAATGTCATGTAAGCTCAGCCAGCGGTATGCATCTACTGATTCTAAAGGTTAAGGGCGTGATCAAATCAAAATAGTCGCTATCGATAAAATAATAATATGTATAGGTTTTATAATATAATGCATGTTGAAAATATTTATTTTGTATGGTCGTAAATTAAATTATCAGACCTTTTAATTTTTGGCGACGAAATCAAATGGAAGCGTCATCTCAATTTTTCTATCGTTCAAAATGTTTACATATAGTGATATATGAATAATAAAAATATCACCTTACAACATTTGGGACAGGTAGTAGGTAAATTATAAACGGAGTAGATTTATTTATTTTATATCATATAAAATGTAAACAAAATAATTAAGGGACAATCGTACACAATTCGCCCTGACCTTATACTAAGCAATGCTTTTAATATCGGTACTTACTAGACGATGATATAAACAATATATATATATAAATACATATGTATAACATCCATAACCCAGGAACAAAATATTCGAGTTCATCACAGAAATATTTGGGGTGCGTCCCATATTATATACAAACTTTTGGTATAATTTCAATTTATCAACATACAAAAGATATAATGCCCGATATATATAATAAGAAATACCATATTTTCATGAAATATAAGGTTTGATTGGTATAACATTCAATTCATATAATATCATATGTTCTAATGGTTATTTTGTCTAATAATTTTAGATATAATATTTATTTTGTATAACAATTATGACATATAATATAATATCATTTGAAATATCTATCATATAAAATAATATTATATGACATTATATACGCATTTTATAAAAAAAAAACGCAGTACTTACCTATATCCGTAAGAGCGAAACGAGCGCAGGCAAGGCAGGTAAAGCAGGTCTGACTTGGCTTAAGTTAGGTACGACGACGAGCGAAGCGAGGAGGAGTGTTAGGTTGAACTGCGACCCTAACGAGCGAGCGAAGCGAGCGAGCCGCCCCACGTCTGACTTGGCTTACGATTCCTAACATTACCCTTATCACCTTAAGGCAGATCCGACTTGGCTTCGGTTAGGTACGACGACGAGCGAAGCGAGGAGGAGTGTTAGGTTGTACTGCGACCCTAACGAGCGAGCGAAGCGAGCGAGCCGCCCCACGTCTGACTTGGCTTACGATTCCTAACATTACCCTTATCACCTTAAGGCAGATCCGACTTGGCTTAGGTTAGGTACGACGACGAGCGAAGCGAGGAGGAGTGTTAGGTTGAACTATGACCCTAACGAGCGAGCGAAGCGAGCGAGCCGCGCAGGTCCGACTTGGCTTATGATTTCTAACATTACTTATTTTACCTTAAGGCAGATCTGACTTTGTCTAGGTTAGGTACGACGACGAGCGAAGCGAGGAGGAGTGTTAGGTTGAACTATGACCCTAACGAGCGAGCGAAGCGAGCGAGCCGCGCAGGTCCGACTTGGCTTACGATTCCTAACATTAATTATTTTACCTTAAGGCAGATCTGACTTTGTTTAGGTTAGGTACGACGACGAGCGAAGCGAGGAGGAGTGTTAGGTTGAACTATGACCCTAACGAGCGAGCGAAGCGAGCGAGCCGCGCAGGTCCAACCTGGCTTACGATTTCTAACATTACTTCAATGCTTCGATTGCTTCGATGTTTCGAGTAAATGTATATTATATGTAATAATTATTAAGTGTTTTAAATGTTATACCACTAGATGATTATACACAATGTCATTATACCTACAGTTCATTATATACTATGAAAATATGCATTTTATTGTTATATGTTTCGTTCAGTATACAAATTGAATATTATACCAATTAAATTTATTCCAATTGAGCCTATGTCTAATGAGTGTTATATCTATTGTTTATATATGTTCTATTACTTACCCAAATATTTGCCCTTGCCGAGATACGAACGAAAGACCGCCGGCTCAGCAGGTAGGTGCATAAAAACTGCGCCAAGTCAGTTGACGACGAACTGACTAGCACATTATTATATTGTGGATTAGCAAAACAATAATACTGTTTTAATGTAATGATTTTGTCACCCACTGCTATTGATTTCGCTGTAGGTAATAAAGTTACTTGTCTGAATTAAAAATAAAAAACCGACCAGGTGCGATTCTGACTCGCGCACCGAGGGGTCCGTACAAACTTTCACTTATCCCATCTTAATTGGCCTGGTTGAGTTAAGTTTGCATCTGAAATGTATGGCGCCGCATACAAACGAGGTGTAAATACTTATAAAAATTATGTAATAATTAATGTGATTTAATCTGCAAATTCTGAGTTTTTGTAATTATTTTTGACATAAGTAATAAATTGAAATATGTAACAATCAAGTATTTGAATATTGTTTTACTTTGTTTGCATGCCTTTTTGGTCGAACATAAGCAACACTGTATATACCTGTATCGCCTAATTTATTACTATGTTCTTGCAATAAACGAATTTGAATTTGAATCAAAAGAAACGCAACCAAGTTCTCCAAATATGATTTACCTATTTATTTATTTAATTAATCTTTATTGCACAAAAGAAAACGTATCGTACAAAAGGTGGACTTGATGTTTGAAAAGGACTATATTTTTTAAGATTTTTATTAGTATTTGTAGTAAGTATGTGGCGATTTCAGATTTTTATATTATAAGTATTTGTAGTACTTGCCAAAGTTCATAGTTCTAGGTCATCGGGAAGTACCCTATCACTTTGATTCCCTTGAGAGTGTCGAAATGTACGTTTTTGGCGACATAAACGGCCGTATCTTTTTTTCACGTTAACGTAGAAGCTTGATTTTTTTTTACAGCTTTAAGGGACCCTAGACCTGAGTATATATACATACAGTCTGTATCAGAACGAAAAGCAAAGCTGAAAGCTGGTTGATGGTTAAGTGGAGTATGTTGTAATAGCATACTCATAGTATTAAATTTCAGTAGTTTTTGTGAATTTGCTCAATCTCAACATGACTTTAGGTCCTCTTATTTGCAGTCGGTTAAAGATTCTCATAACATCCTGTAGAAACTAAGACGTCAGTTTATTAACGTAAACAAACTAATCAGCATATCAGATTACTGCAATTTCAACTATGACCGCACTACCACATATGCCTTGTAAGAAACACTAACCACTTACTGTAATCATCATTTAGAACATAAATTATTTATGTATTACAAGGAATTCGCATAACATTGTAGTTCACTTCAGTTCACTTTGACATTTTAGATTTGTCACCTTGTAATTATTATTTTGAAAGAGGTTAGGTCATCACTTTTTTGGACTTTTTTCTTTAAATTTAAACTTCAAGTCGAGGTTTGACGTTCGTGTGTCATAGTCATATTTATGGTCTAAACATTGGTGGGTATCTTTCTTTGCCTTTCGTTCTGTTACATACTGTATACCTAGTGTTAATTTCAACTCGATACCTCCACGCGTTCTCGAGATAAAGGGTCTTGACAGACAAACAGACAGACGGACGGACGGACAACAAAGTGATCCTATAAGATTTTAGTTTTTTCCGATTGAGGTATGGAAACATACCTCAATCGGAAAAACAAGGTGATAAAGTGTAAATTATACTATTAAAATGGACAAGTTAGTATGAAACACGAGCGGCTCACATTAAAACCTCCATACAGAATATCGTCAATTTGTGGTTTAGACTTGTTCCCCCGCACTAAATTGTCAGACGGACGTATACATTGCGTGCTCGTAAAGATGTTGCGTGAATAGTTGCGATGTCAAGCTAGTAATGTATAATTGTCATAATACACTGCAATATTTTACGAAATATTATAAAATACCGAAATTATTACTTCCCAGTGAAATTAAACTGTATCAGGTATCTTTTTGAGTATGCAGATCGGAACTAACTATAATTCGGCATATTACTAATTTTTTGGCACATAATTACTCAAGCACGTTCGTATGGTAACTAAGTGACTGTTGACATCACGTTGACATGTATTTGGCGATTTGGGCTAAAGCTCGGTTATGCGTGTACCGCCCAATACCCAGTCTATAGTATTCTTATGGTCTGTGGATAAAACGTTCATTATGGTAAAAAATGTTAGACAAACTGATATTAGACAAATCAAGGGAATACCAAATAAACTAATCATAAGTTCTGAATCCAAATAACGTATACTATCGGGAAAAAGTATAATATGAACACCTTTGTAAAACTTACTGTTCCTAATTAAAAGCAACAACAAATGTCAATTATAAAACGACAAGGTTCTAAGTATGTCCAACCCTTACTACAAAAAATCTGAATCTTTATCACTCAGATAGAGGATTAAAACTCGTACAATTAACAACACATCACAACACGGGTGTGATCACTGGATGTGATTTTTTTTTACTGGGTTTAAAATATAATTTCAATTTCAGGGCATATGATATGTACAATAATTGAAAAGGCGTTTGCTAACGTACAGCTCTGGGCAGTATCCGGAGAGCCCAAGGACAACGAACTCCTGATACTTATCTCAGAGAGCCTCCAAGTAGTGGAGACCTGGACGGGCGCCTGCAAGTCGCTGACGGAGACCTATTGGCCGAACTACGCTCTACATGCCTGGACTGGCAAACCATACATCCCTGTGTTTTGTTTGAACTTTCAGGATCGGCTAAAACAGGTCTTACGAGCTTTTTGACTATCTGACTCGCTAGCTAAGGTTATCTGTATGTTTACCTATTCGTTTTAATACAGTACTTTTATCTCACGAGCGCGGGTGAGCCATGTTTGTGTGAGTAATGTACATGCACATTGGCTCTGTGTGGGTGAGCCGGCACTGTTCGCTCCCGAGCTCACCCACACAGAGCCAATGTGCATGTACATCTACTCTCGTTCTGAATCCAAATAACGTATACTATCGGGAAAAAGTATAATATGAACACCTTTGTAAAACTTACTGTTCCTAATTAAAAGCAACAACAAATATCAATTATAAAACGACAAGGTTCTAAGTATGTCCAACCCTTACTACAAAAAATCTGAATCTTTATCACTCAGATAGAGGATTAAAACTCGTACAATTAACAACACATCACAACACGCGTGTGATCACTGGATGTGATTTTTTTTTACTGGGTTTAAAATATAATTTCAATTTCAGGGCATATGATATGTACAATAATTGAGCCATGTTTGTGTGAGTAATGTACATGCACATTGGCTCTGTGTGGGTGAGCTCGGGAGCGAACAGTGCCGGCTCACCCACACAGAGCCAATGTGCATGTACATCTACTCAAACAAACATGGCTCACCCGCGCTCGTGAGATAAAAGTACTGTACCTACAGGAGATTCTTGCTGATGGGTATCGAATTTGATCTATTTTATTAACACAGGGTGGAACATTAAGGGATTCGAGAAGGCCCAACACAACATAAACCCAACACAAAAGGATGAAGGAAAAACTTTCAAAGGTTCTACTTACTGCCCTTAAAGACCAACTTATATGTTCCACTCTAAAGGTAAAGTGTATCCTCGTATGCATTATGTTACTTATTATTTTCAGATATATGAGATAAGGTCTACTTACAGTCAACTAATCAAGCTACTTACCAACGACGAACGTAGGGATCTGAAAACAGACAAATTGTTTGAACCGTTCCAAAGTAAGGCCCATAATGTTTCTTTTACAATGTGTATTTCTAGCTCATTAATTCTTTATTGTAATACATCATTTACTTCTTCAGATATCAATGTCTGGATATGTAATGGACCAACCCAGGCTTGGGATGCTGCCGTGTCAAGGTTTTCCATGAATCTGCGGCCAGCTGAAGCGAACATCTCTGAAAAACTACGCCCGAGATTACATAACACATCTACTAAACAGGTAAAGGAAATATGAATCTCAGTATATAGTTTAACGCATTCAAAATAAGAGTGGAAGTCAAGAGCCTAAATCAATGATTTCTAATACGCTGTTTTGCATCTATAAGGACAATATGGTAGAGATTTATATTCTTCCACAGCAGTATGGTTTAACCTTTTTCATGATAAATAGATTAACTTATATTCCGCAACATATTCCCACCGTTTTCGCGAACACCTGTGAGCGTGTGCCCTAACCTGCCCTTTACTCTAAACTAACAATACAATTATGTCATACATTTCAGATGTTATATGAATTTATGCGCTACAAGTCACTCATAGACAGACCACTCGTTAAAATCGCATTGAACAGTGAACTAGAGATATTCATATCTTCTTTGATCGCAATGCTAAAGTCGATCCAATCCCAACTGGATTCAGACGAAGTGGACGTGAAAATGTACCAGCCGCCAGAGATGTCCCCCATTGTGCAGCAGGTGCAGTGGGCCAAACAAATGGAGGCTAAAGTATGTAAATGTACCTACATATTTGTATGTTATTTCACAGTAGTTCTAGTAGTGTGCAAGTCGCCTGGGGCAAACATTACTGCTAAACAGCGATGCACTGCATATGAAGGATACAGGACAAGAACCTATTATTTTTATAACGAGATTTTCAGCTTACCTAAATAATAGTTGGTTGGCTGTTGGTCATATTATCTAAAGCCCTGCAAGGGGTTTTACAACCCACGCCATATTGCGGATTTTCAGTGGTAGGTACTAAATTATTTTACTGGCAACGACACATTTTTGGTAACTGATGTTGAAAGTCGGTGAATGTCACTGATGTAAACAAAGACGAAACAGGACTAAATATTCCGCAACTTAAAAGTTATTTGCATAACGAAGCCAAAGCTATCCACAGTGATGAAAGTCAACATTTTTCAATAGGATTCAGTATTAGTTAGCAAGAAGAACGAAGGATTGAGCAGCATTCAGGTAAGGAATGTTTTGAATTTTGATAATGACAAATCCTTGACTGACGTTTAATAATGCAAATATGACGTATGCACATTATTGCCATATGAAAGCTGTTTGTAGCGCCACTATCCCTGGCCCGGACCGACGCTTGATAGGCTATACAACCATTATATAATTTCAGGTCAAGGATATACAGATGTGTGCTGAAAAATACTTAAAAGAGTTTGAAAACAGTTCAGAACTACAAAAACTTTCTATTCAAGTGTTAAAAGATCTGAAGACCATGTACACACAACTGCATGAGGAGTGGTCAAGAGATTTGCAGGTAAATAAGTTTACAAAACGAGTTATGAGCCCTAGCCTTTAAAGTTATTACACTATCTTACCAAACTTATCACTTTTTGTTACTTTTCCATTTAAAAATATGCCGATAACTAGCGGTTAGAGGCCGTCACAAAGATTTTCTTATTAACATACTTTGGAGAACCCTTTTCTACTATTCTTTGAATAAGCCAAATCTGCTCCATCTTATCCAGTCGTTGGTTGACGAATAGTCAGGTAATTAAAAGTTTCGTCACTCCGACTTTATGGGAAGGTGTTCATTCCGCAACTGTACCGAGACTGATATATACAGATAATGGTAGCAATTTTACTGGCGCAAAGCATATTTTGGTGAATGTTACAAAATTATAATTTCTTAAAACAAATACTCGCAAATATTCCAGGCGCAAGTGAAAAACGGCACACTTCAACTGTCCTTAGACAAGCCGGTGGTAGAGTTCTCACCCCAAAGCAAGATGATGGTGGTGAACTACAACCCGCGTCTAGTCTGGGCGGAGTTGGAAGCGCGAGCGTTAGCGGCGCTAGGGCTGCCCGCGCCGCCCGCTGCCGCCAGCATCGATGCCACCGCCGCAGCCTTGAAACATGCCAGGGCGTTGCAACAGGTATTTCGTTAATTATAGTTACATTACTGTAGACGCCGGTAAATAAGGGCCCGCCGGGTGAGTCCGGAGGCCGGATAGTGATACGAAACCGGCGAGCGCTTCTCACGACTAAGGCGTGTATAGCTATTTGCTTTTCTCAAACATATGCAATGAAATAAAAAATACACCACTCAAAAAAAAGACAGCTGTTTTAGCCTGTTCATGAACATAGTCGCCATGTTTAAAAAAAATACTTTTCGGCCTATGCCTTCAATTTATGTATGAAATTCCTTTACAGTTCTCTCGAGTTGTCCCGCGCGGAACGTGATACTTCGAAGCCTGTTATAACGCCCGTTATGACGACATTTCAGTTCATGTTTGAGATAAGCATTTTCCAGTTTAGCTGACCTTAACGGACCGCGACATTAACTTGAATAGAAGTCTGCTAACAAATCTTTCGCATAAGTATCGGAGGTGCGCGCCTGTGCTAAATAATAGCCCAACGAGTCATCCTCGCCGATTTTAGGTTGAAGTTGAAAGTGGAATGCCCCAAAGTTTCTTTTTTAGTTAAAGAAATAGTTGGCTTAATGAGCCCGCCTCACACTGTAATCCATAACTGTGAAACCTTTCATTTTCAGGTAGCATCATTCCACAACACTCTAGGGGAGCGTATGATTCCCTCGACGCGGCCGCTGATGCTTCAGGCTGCCCTGGACCTGTCCACACTCGTACAGGACCAGCGGGCCGTATACTGGAACGACGAAGAGCAACTCCAGAATTACACCGACAAGTTAAAGAAAGCCGTTTTCAAACTGGAGTCACAGGTACTCATTTCGAAATCTACTCCTGAGTTTGTGTTATCATACACTGATAGAACCCTTCATTAGACTAAAGTTTGTCCAAAGTAGTTTTGTGATTAATAGCTCAGGTGGCATTATGTAGGAAATCACAATTGAAAATTTGGAGGCGTGACCCCGGTGACATCACTGTTAAAAGTGAAGTAATTTTGTTACGTTATTTTGTTATAGCTTATGAGTTTACTCGTATCTAAGCCACACGGATATAAATCTGTTATATCATGATTTCATTTAGAATTATGGTTAGGTTGGAATTAATTTTAATATTTACAGAATACTTATTTGACCAAACAACATATTGCGATTCGGGGTATCGTCGAAACTCTCATGGACACGGAACTGTTAGCGAAGCAAGCCGAATGGAAAAAGAAAGTCAAGAATATAAGAGACATTATTGAATCGGTAAATATTGTATAACAGACAAATTACCTTTCTGTTTATAACGAATACTTTCATAAATAAATTTTGTTCTACTTAATTCACTTTGTGGTCATCATCACTTCATCAGTGTCATCACAAATAGTGTGGTGACTTACGATGAAACCAGAATATTCATAGTATTTGGCAATCCGAACACTATTTGGATTTCCAAATACTATGAGTATTCTGGTTTCATCGTCACACGAATATTGATTCGTGTTTCTATGGCACACGAGTGACAAATATAGGTAACAGGCAGGTGTGAGTTAGAGAATGACATCAATATACAGCCGAGTGTAATTAATACTGTGGTTTATACTTTATTTTTTTGTATGTATTGGTATATGCATTTTAGGTGGAAGCAAACGGTTACAAAAACACTGAGCTATGGAAATCACACTGGGATTGGCAGCTCTACAAAGGTCTGGAATGCCAATATATAAAGACCCTGCTCTCTCTGCATAAGCATTTCCCGCCAGTCAAGGTTGATTTGGTTTTACGGTAAGTACCTTTTTGAGCTTGAAATTGCCTTCACGACTCACCCAAAAGAACAAAAATAGTCAAAACTCAAAAATCTTCTTGGCATGAAATTGCTATTAACTATCAGGATGGCGAATCCAGGTCGATTTAGTGAGTTAGGAGCTCTTGTTTTTCCAAGACATAGGAAGCGTGGACGAACTGCAGGTGGCAGCACTATAAATGTAAATTTCAAGTATTGATAAGGTGAATAATTCAGATTGGCGGCACCAATTGGCGGCACGATTTGACAGCCACCTTCGTTGTGTACAGTCAGTATCCGAAGTTGCAGATGCACGCCAGGTAGTCAAAATGATATCGGACTCTATATATAAGAGAATAAGGCTTGTACAGATCATTGTGAGCGTGTTGTAATGCTTAGCTACTTTTGCGGCTGACTGTATGTTTCACACCCTGTTCGTATATCCTTCTGGTAAAACTGAGCCACAACTACAACAACAATACTTTATTGCAAACCAATCAAAGTTTACAAAAGGAAACAAGACAAATACAATTCGCACATCTGTTGTTAAAAAATATTCCTACTACGATACTTAATCAACCCCATTGCGTTTGCTATCTACTAACAATTGCACTGAGATCTCATTCATAAATATTACACAATACTAATAGTTTAATGACATTTACTGTGGTTATCTTATTAATGGAGTTTCCGAACAAATATTACACTCTGATAACATACGTGATAAAAACAACGAAATATTCCTTAAACATGATGTGTATGCATAATGATAAATAGAACAATTATTTGCAGAGTCCAAATATGATTGACAGAATATGTTGCATTGATTGTGTTGTTTATCACTCAACAACTAAATACTACGCATTGCATGTCTTTCAAAGATGGTTCAAACTATACAGTAGCCATGACATTTTAAAATACACGAAGCAAAAGTAGTGGCGATAGAAGTTTGCGCTTTATAACGAGAACTCCTTGTGTGCTTGCTTTCATAAATGCGTATATGATGCAATTACTATGCCTCGTAAGTCTTGTTTACCCGATTCAGGAATAATAGTTTTGTGCATAATATATCACAAAAAACTTGTAACTACAATAGAACCGACTCAGGCACACGTTTTGCATTTATATGTCGGTGTGAATCTGATTTCTGATTAGGTACTTTTCTGGCTGACAAGGAGTTACGTGGGATTAGTTTATAGCCATCTGCATTGTTTTTTGCATCCCAGACAAAGAAGTTTATATATTAAATATTTGCGCGTGGTCTATTTGCACATTTTACGGGAAATATTTAATTTCCTTTTTGTTTCCTTTTTAGGGTTCCGTAGTCAACTAGGAACCCTTATAGTTTCGCCGTGTCCGTCTGTCCGTCCGTCCGCGGCATAGCTCCGTAATCATTAGAACTAGAAAGCTGAAATTTGGTATGACGCCGACAAAAGGGTAAAATAAAAACTAAAAAAAAATATATTTTTTTTTCATTCCATCACTATTGTGTGGGGTGTCGTTGAATAGGTATTTTACCCCCCCTCTAACTTTTCAACCACGGGTCAAAAAATTATGGAAGAGTTCATGAAAATGAGGCCTAATAAGTAATTTAAATGAAAACTATGTTGAATAAAATCGGTCGAGCCGTTTTTGAGTTATCAAAATTCCATAATTTTCTTTAAAATGACATAAGTGCCTCGTGGTGTGGTTATACTTCGAACGTTACACATATTAGTTAGGTGCCATACTGCATTAAAACTTTCCGCTCAATCTGGCCCGTATAATCGATAACATCCAGAAGGTAATAAGTAATTACACTTACTTTGGTGTTTACGAGCTAGAAATCGAGCTAGAAAGATAGAGCTTGAAAACTTTCTCGTAATTTAAACCTTGGGCTTAAAACCGCTGTTTTAAGCTCGTCTATTGTGAAGGATGGGCAACTACCGAACCCCACATTGAGCGTGGATGCTCTTGGCCGGTTTTTGTAAACTCTTATTGGTGTGCAATAAAGTATTGTCAAAGACTATATACCCCCCTAGACCGCTATTCTCATACAAGAAAACGTAACTCTGAAAAAGCTCAAAATTCGGTATAAAAACTAGATGGCGCTGCTTCGTAGCCTGGAAGTGACAAAAATTGTATTTTTCACCAATATTTTAAAGTGATTTTTGATTTTTGAAGATCAAACGCGTTACTGCTTCATTTTAATACGATAATATAACTTAAATACACAATTTTTAAGGATTATATTTTTTAGTCTTCAACAACGTGGTTTGATCGTATTAAAATAGATGGCACTACCTCTGGATAGCTCAAGGTTGCTTGCGGGCTCGCCAATTTTTGCTACACAAAATAGCTAGATGGCGTTGGTGAACTGGTGTAATGTGGACAAAATAAATTACGCCCGAATTGACAAGCGACATTTCCCACTAACAAACAGTAACGTAATATTTGTTAGATAAGTTTTGTACAGTCAAGGAATTTCATTTCCTACCCATTTCGTTAAAATGTCGTTAGACATTCGCAATGCATTAAGGCCGAAAATTATATTTCAATAATAGTATTGAAATGTCAATATTATTATTTGTCACTTAATTTTACAAAAACCTCGCGAAAGGTTATCATTTGCTTTTAATTTCTAATTAGGAACATATGTCAGTGTCAATCGAGAAAATCGTAAAATAATTTTCAGCAACGTTATTAATTTGAAAAATAAAATGCTTGCCGCTAACCGTGAACTATTAAAAGATAATGATAATGACTGAAAACAATGAAGAGCTCAAAGAGTGGAGTTACACCAGGAAGGAATACGGATTTATGAGATCACACGTCGGTTAAATGCTAGCAGGGACACAGTTTGACGTTGGGTACGGCGATATAATGCTGAAGGAAACCTTATTGATCTACTGCAAAGCAAAGTAACCATTGCATCGTCCGCTTGCCATGGCCCAAGACCAACGCCGACGACTAAATGGCTTTACGCCAACGGGACGATTTGCGGAAATGTTTGACATTTACCCTAGAACAATTAGGAATTGCCTACATGCAGGCGGCCTGCGAATATATATTCGTTCGTTTTGTTTTTGTTAAAAGTAATATAAAGAAAACGTTTATAAAATTGTGGTTTTATTGAATGATCACTGTCGTTAGTTCTGTTAGTTTTTGTATAGATAAATTTCGGGTGCCTGTCGTATCGCATAACGTTTTTTGTCCTAAAAATGTTTGGCATACTGTTGAATGGCATACTACTCGTTTGTCCTAATAATTTCTGCGCATACTCTCTTAAAGTCCTAAATCAAGTTTGTCGTAATATTGATAACTCTAAATCTAATTACCTAAAGCATAATATTCCTAACATGAATTGCCCTAAGAATTATTTTGCCTATTATCAAATTGGCTAAAATTACAGCACCTAAAATAAACTATGGTAGGCGTGAAGTCAGAAACGTTACGTATTCTACCTTCAGGCAGGTCAGATTTTGGTTAGGATAGGTACGACGACGAGCGAAGCGAGGAGGAGTGTTAGGTAGAACTGTGGCCCTTTGACCTTGCTCAAACTCTGCTTGCTAAAAATCATCAAGATGTTTGCTTAATGACATGTAGTCAAAACACATAACAGACTATCCTAATATTGTAAGACCGAAAACTGTAGGTTAGGTTAGGTTTGTTTTATGACCATTGATAGCGGAGCGCGCGAAGCGAGCGGAACGTCAGAATGCTTGCTTAAAAATCTTCGAGATTTATGTGTAATGAAATGTAGTCAAAAGATTTTTAGCACATTAAATAAATAAATAAAATAAATTCCTTGACTGTACCTACGTAGGAAATTTGTTAATCGTAAAATATATTTGTAATAATATAAATAATGAGCCTTAGATATTGCAATTTATAATAGACATAAAAAGACATTTATTTATAAGTAGTTAGGAATTAAAAAAAAACGAAGCGAAGTATAGAAAACAAATACCTACTGAATAATGATCATTAGTACGAGTATACTTACTTACTTATTCCCCCGTTTTCCGATGCTGCAAATATGGGTAATTTCAATTGCTTTTTTTAGGATCCCGTAGGACTACTAGAAACTCTTACAGTTTCGCCATGTCCGTCGTCCACGGCTTAGCTTAGAGACTTCTCGTACTATGAAGCTGTAATTTTGCGTCGGCCCTTAGGTATACAGTACGACGTTTAGACGAGAGATAAGGTTAGGGTAATAAGCTTTTTGAAATACAGACTCTTTATAATAATAATAAAAACTAGAGGCCCGTTGCGGCGTCGAACCGCCGCTAGAATATGGAAATCCGGAAGTGTTACCGAAAATAACTAATTTATCGATAAGAAGTTTTTGGCGAACGAAGAATAAATACTGGAAAAAAACACGATAAAACTATGTTTTTTTTTATATATATATATATTTAAAGGGCATTGTCGCTAAGCGACCACATCGCAATTTCGCAAAATTATTTTTTAAAAACGGTAAAACATGGCCAGGCTAGAGCTAGGCCTGATAGCCAATTGCCAGCTTCATCGTGCCAACTTTTTCAACTCTTGTAAAAATAACTTGTGCATTAATGACATGTGATCTGCTGATCTGTTTCACAAATAAAATGCATATTATTCGATTTATGGAAAAATTTAATTCATAAAAATAATCCCATATCTTAAAAAAATAATTGACATATTTTCATAGGACCGAACATAAGATTGGTAGAATTTAATTTGTTGTTCTTTCTTCAGGGCATAAATTTATCGATTTGATCGATTTCTATCAATTTCCAGAAATAGCACATGAATCGAAACGACAGATTTGGGCACTCACTATTAAAAATAGTGATAATAAAAAATGTTACATAAACTCAATTGTATGAAATAGAGAGTATAAAACGTTTATAGATACACGAAAAACCACTATTATCAATGCTTGTTTTTTTTATGAAATTCAATATATCGTGCAAATTTTCTTAATATGGGTGCTGCCATGTCATCATCATCAATCAATTTATTCAATAACAATTACACATTGTGTTTGAAATTCTTACGCTAGGTATACTTAATCAAACCCTATTTACTAATCTAAATAAATAACTGACCAACAATAGGTACTCCACCATAAAAAAAAAAACAATATATAAAACAGCTAAAAATGTTGAAAAAAGAATATTAAGACATATTTTTTTCAATAAATTTAGAGCTGAAGGCCTTATACCCGCGAATTCCAAAGTCAAACTTTCGTCTTTCCTCTTATTGAAATAGTGTCTGACAGAAGAGTGAGGGAGATGCTATCTATACTCTCAAGTCTATGATATAAACCTAATTTTAGGGTTCCTTACTAAAGTCGGTAAAAACGGAAGCCTTATAAAATCAATTTGTTTTGTTGACAGCATAATTTGTCAAATTTTATTTTGAATGAGTATAAGAATGATCAGCCAGACGTCATTAATTCAAATATGATTTATTATTGAGCGCGTCGATTTTTTGAAATTTGCATTATATGTAGGTTATTTCTACCACCAAGTTTCTCTGTAACTCTGATCCTGCACCGACTACATATTTCTGTTTAACCCAGTGGTTGACTGGTAGAGAATGCCTAAAGGCATTAAGTCCGCCATTTGTACTTACTTTTTTTTTTGTATTGTGCAATAAAGTTTAAATAAATAATAAATAAATAAATAAGTTTCGCATGTTAGGGTAACATGTTAATTATTCCACATTGCCAACTGGTCCACAATGTCAGCTCGTCTATATTCCCATCTGGGTCCCAATGCCAACTTGTCCACACACCCAACACGTCCACATTGCCAACTCGTTCATACACCCAACTCATCTGCATTGCCAACTCGTCTATATTACCAATTCGTCTCCATTGGCAACTCGTCCATATTCCCAATTTGTCCACAATGCCAACTCGACCATATTTCCAACTCGTCCATATTTCCAACTCATCCACATTCCCAACTCGTACACAATGCCAAATCATCCACATTGCCCACTCGTCCATAAACCCAACTCATCTACAATGCCAACTCGTCCATATTACCAACTCGTCTTTATTGCCAACTCATCCATATTCCCAACTCATCCACAATGCCAACTCATCCATATTGCTAACTCGTCCACATTTCCTACTCGTCCATACACCCAACTCGTCTACAATACCAACTCGTCTTTATTGCCAATCTCGTCCATATTATCAACTCGTCCGTATTACCAACTCGTCTTCATTGCTAACTCATTTATATTCCCACTCATCCACAATGCCAACGCGTTCATATTACTTGCTCGTCCACAATGCCAACTTGTCCACATTTCCAACTCGTCCATATTCTCACCTCGTCCACAATGCCAAGTCGTTTATATTACCAACCCGTCCATACACCCAACTCATCTACATTGCCAACTCGTCTTCATTTCCAACTCATCAACAATGCCAACTCGTCCATATTGCTAACTCGTCCACATTTCCAACTTGTCCATAGACCCAACTCGTCCACAATTCCGAGTCGTCCACATTTCCAACTCGTCCATATTCCCAACTCGACGATACACCCAACTCGTCTATACAAACTCGTCCTTATTACCAGCCCGTCTTTATTGCCAACTCATCCACATTCCCAACTCGTCCACGTTGACAACTCGTCCGTATTACCAAGTCGTCTTCATTGCCCACTCGTCCGTGTTCCCAACATGTTCATTTTGCCAACTCATCCACATTCCCAACTCGTCCATATTCCCAACTCGTCCACATTGAAAACTCGTCCATATTACCTACTTGTCCGTATTACCAACTCGTCTTCATTGCCAACTCGTCCATAATGCGAACTCGTCCACATTGTCCCCTTGTACATGTTCCCAACTTGTCAATTTTACCAACTCATCCACATTGCCAACTCATCCACATTTCCAACTCGTCCATATTCCCAACCCAACTCGACGATACACCCAACTCGTCTACTATACCAACTTGTCCTTATTATCAGCTCGTATTTCTTGCCAAATCTTCCATATCACCAACTCGTCCGTATTACAAAGTCGTCTTCATTGCCAACTTGTCCGTATTACCAACTCGTCTTCATTGCCAACTCATCCATAATGCGAACTCGTCCAAATTGCCCACTTGTCCATGTTCCCAACTTGTCAACTTTACCAACTCATCCACATTGCCAACTCATCCACATTTCCAACTCGTCCATATTCCCAACCCAACTCGACGATGCACCCAACTCGTCTACAAATACCAACTTGTCCTTATTATCAGCTCGTCTTTATTGCCAAATCTTCCATATCACCAACTCGTCCGTATTACAAAGTCGTCTTCATTGTCAACTTGTCCGTATTACCAACTCGTCTTCATTGCCAACTCGTCCATAATGCGAACTCGTCCAAATTGCCCACTTGTCCATGTTCCCAACTTGTCAATTTTACCAACTCATCCACATTGCCAACTCATCCACATTTCCAACTCGTCCATATTCCCAACTCGACGATACACCCAACTCGTCTACACAATACCAACTTGTTCTTATTATCAGCTCGTCTTTATTGCCAAATCTCCCATATCACCAACTCGTCCGTATTACCAAGTGGTCTTCAGTGCCAACTCGTCCATATTCTCAACTCGACCACATTTACCATCCCGTCGACATGCAAGCGGAAGGACTTAGTTTTTTCTTGTAAAATACCATTCAATTTACCATGAATCATGCCATTTTCCTTGGAATTATTTTTTTGATGGACTTATATAATCATATTTATAATAATCTATAATAAATTTACTTATTTGAATGACGTTTAAATTAGTTTTACTACATTTTTTCTGCTTTGATTTATTGTAAAACTCGCCTATAAAAATAATCTATTCTTGAATGACGGTCAGTTTTTCTAGTCTCTCGAGTACCAGTCCAACTCGCACTTAACCGGCTTTTTTCTCCACATTTTTAACAGGTATGCGAAAAAAGTTTCCATATGAACATTTTAAAAAGAAAAACAACCTGGCAATTTAGAGCATTGACATAATAGCCCCCAATAAAAAAGACATTAAAAGTTGTCAGAATATGGTTACTGTCATTCATTGTCAACAAACTGTAAAATTATTTTTGCATATTCGTACATGTTTTAAGTGTTGCGGATATTAGGTTGTCGACTCAAAAATAATATTTCATCATGCTGAACAACTTACTCAGGTTTGTGAGCAAATCATGCTTATTATTATTTGGTCATCTTATGTCAAAATAGGGATCACGTGGTTAGCGCACAGTAGTTTTTTCAAATCCATTTTTCAGTACCTTTTCAGGAAAAAATTAAAATTCCAAGAGTTTTATGCACCTCTCCAGCATGAGACGAATCTAATGACATATCATTTATCAAAATCGGACCATAACTGTAGATCTGATGGGATGTACAAAAATCGGCCTCGCGTAATATATATATAGATTTATTTCAAGTGGTTCCCATAAAAGTGTTTCTATATGTGCAATGACTTACAAAACTATTGTTCGTAAAAACTGAAACTTTAAATCCATAAATAATCGTTAACTATAATTTTGTAACTCCCTATATTCAGTAAGGGTTTACATACAACAGTGAGAGTTTAGGTAGCCAATCACTTGCTAAACAACGTTTCATAAATATTCATTTTGCAAACAACGTTAGACAAATGAACGATTCCCAAATTAGAAGTTGCATAAAATATAGTTTTACAAATAGATCATGATACAAATTATTTATTGGACAAAACATCATATCACAAAACATTATTTCGCAAATTATTCTTTTATTATTCTAGTCAAATAACAAAATAACGAATGATAAAACAGCGTTTTTTTGAACCCCAATATCTCGGTAAATATCGCTCTGATAGAAAAAGTTTAAAAACAAAGCATGCTTATTTTAGTGTAATCTACAAGACTCGATCTAATTTAAGTCCAAAAACAGCAAAAAAAAGTGTACAAAAAATGTTCTGTCCCAGAAACCAGTGTTTCGAGTATTAAACCTCATACCGTCCTGCGTTTCGTTACTTAGACAGTTATTTTTAATAATTTTATGAAAAAATCGTTTCTCAAATAATGTTTTGCAAAATAACTGATTTTTAAAACGATTCATTCGTGAAGTGAACATTTTTTAAATGAAACTTTGTCATTCAATATTTTTATAAAGCGTCTATGTTATTAAATGTATATTTGTCGAGTAATTATTTGTAAAATGAGCATTTTAAGGAATGATAGGTTTGTGAAATGAATAGTTTGTAAATCGTTGCTTGTTATGTGATTATTTGTAAAAAGTTGTTTAGCAAATGATGATAAACCGAGAGCTTAAGCCCGAGGTTTAAATTAAATTAAAAAAAAATTAGCTTAGGTAGTTTAGCAAATGACACCTTCAAAAAAAAAATTAAAACTTTAGTAAATGCTTATATCAGGGAAAAATCTTGTGTGATCAGCTTTGACGAAATGGCTATTATGACAAAGTACGATATTGTTGAGAGCGTCGGACTAATAAACCCGCTAAATCATCCATGCCAGCCCTGTCTACCATCTACTTCTTACTCCTTGCCTGGATTTAACTTAATTCGGAATGATCGCTCCGTAAGAGGTGGTGGTGGAGTTGCTATTTATCTCCGTTCTCACATTCCTTTTTCTATCGTTAGCATGTCAGCTCAATCGCCTTCTTCAGATGCAGCAGAGTATTTGTTTCTAGACATAACACTTTCCCACAGCAAACTTCTTCTTGGTGTATTTTACTCTCCCTCCCTTAATATAAATTATTTTAACTCGTTAGAGAAACTTCTTGAAGACCTTATGCCGTCTTTTAATCATCATATCCTTATGGGCGACTTCAACACGTGCCTTCTAAAAGATGACCATCGTTCACAAAGTTTAAAATCTGTTGCCGAGGCATGCAATATGCATATACTCCCCTCTCGATCTACACATCATTTTCCTAACTGTACTGCATCTCTTTTAGACCTAATTCTGACATCTTCTAAAATTCATGTCGCCAAACATGGACAATACGCTGCTGACGCTTTCTCATATCATGATCTTCTATATATGTCCTATAAAGTTCGACCTCCAAAGTTTAAAGCAAAGACTCTTTTTCAGCGCAATTTTAGCAAGATGGACTCGGATAAGCTTCGTGAGGATGCATTGAAAGTCGACTGGAGTGTGATATTTGAGGTTGAAACCATAGATGAGAAATTATCTCTATTCAACTCCCTTGTCGTTCAACTGTATGACAGGCACGCTCCGGTTCGAGCTATCAAGGTGAAACATCTACCTACTCCTTGGCTTACTGAGGAGATCAAATCTTTCATTGAAAAGAAAAACTTAGCGAAGTCCAAATTTAAAGCGAATCCTACAGATAAAAACAAACATCGTTATCATAGTTTGCGGAATCGATGCAGCACTGTATGTCGCGACGCTCAAAGGCGACATATTCACAAGTCTGTTGAAAATGGCGATCCCTCTAAAGTTTGGAAGTTCTTAAAGTCGCTCGGAGTTGGGAAACCTCAAGAGAACTCCTGTCCCAAAGACGTTGATATCGATCAGTTGAATCTGCATTTCTCTTCCTCTGCTATCTTTAGTGGCCCTGCTAAATCCAAGACGCTTAACTATCTTTCATCACTCCCAACTCCAGACAACAACCCCTTCTCTCTTGTTCAATTCTCCGACAGTGATGTTAAGAAGAACGTATTATCCATTACATCTAGTGCCGTCGGTGTAGATTGTGTTAGCCGCAGTATGATTTTACCCCTCCTTGATCTTTTTGTTCCATAATTACCAGCATTTTTAACTTCTCAATTTCATCTGGTGTTTTTCCTTCTGCCTGGAAAGATGCTGATGTTATTCCATTGCCAAAAAAATCCAACCCTACCACATTTTCTGATTATCGTCCGATCTCAATTCTTCCCTTCCTATCCAAGGTCCTTGAGCGCCTAGTTTTTCGGCAACTTGTATCCTATTTAAACAGAAATGATCTCCTTAATCCTTTTCAGTCTGGTTTCCGTTCCGGTCACAGTACGGTGACTGCTCTTGTAAAAATCACAGATGACATACGGGCAGGTATGAATGACCGCAAACTGACTGTTTTAACGCTATTAGATTTTAGCAATGCGTTTAATACTGTAGATTTTGATATTTTGTTGGCGATAATGCGTTCTATTAACATATCTCCTGCGGTTATTGAATGGTTTCGTAGTTATCTGACCGGTCGTCGGCAGCGTATAAAGGTGGACGCTTTTCGTTCTTCATGGTGCAACACGATGGCTGGCGTTCCGCAGGGCGGCGTGTTGTCTCCCCTTTTATTTTCAATATTTATTAATTCTATTTCCCATAATTTATCTTCACAATATCACCTTTATGCCGATGATCTTCAAATATATTCACAAGGTTCACTAGACGACCTCTCTTCAGTAATTTCTTTAACAAATACAGACTTGAAACTTATTTTAGAATGGAGCAGCTGCTATGGTCTCCAAGTAAACCCGTCTAAAACTCAAATTATTATTGGGAGTAGTCAATTAATTTCCAGAATTGATTTTACTAGTATTCAATCTATTATTTTCAACAATGTTATAATTCCTTACTCTTCCCAGGTTAAAAACTTGGGTGTCATTATTGATCGGACTCTTTCTTGGGTGCCCCAATTGAACGAAGTGAGCAGGAAAATGTTTGCCGCTGTGGGTTCTCTCAGAAGGCTTCGCAATTTCCTTCCCATCGCAACTAAAATTGCGCTTGCTCAAACTTTGCTTCTCCCGATTCTAGACTATGCTGACATTTCTTATCTGGATATTTCGGAGGAGCAACTTGATAAACTTGAGCGTATTCAAAACCTCTGCATCAGATTCATATTTGGATTGCGCAAATATGATCATGTTTCTAGTTTCCGATCTCAACTTAAGTGGCTCCCTATTCGTCTTCGGCGGAATTCACATATTCTGTCTCTTCTTTTTGGCATTCTCTTCAACCCTGCAACTCCCCAGTACCTCAAAGAGCGCTTTAATTATTTTTCTTCTGCTAGATGCGCAAAAAACTTTCTTTTAACTGTCCCTTCGTCCCGTTCTAAATTTTATTCGAATTCTTTCATTTTTCATTCCGTTGTGTTGTGGAACTCGCTGCCTGTGGAGCTGCGAAGTGCTAAATCCTTAGCTATATTTAAAACTAGAATTAAAGAACACTTCCTTTCTGTCCAATAAACTGTGTGAAACTGTTTTTCATCAAGTTTTCTGCTGACTGTATGTTTGTGCATAGTATTTATTTTTGTCTATGTATGTATATGTATGTATATATATATATATTTATATATTTAAATTTTTGTGTATATATATATTCAAGTTTTTATATCTATTTATGTTTTAGATATCTGTACCTTACGATGTGTCTCATTCGCCTTTTGCATCACCTACTCATTAAACGTTTTTTTAGGATAAACTCCACTACCCAAAGGTTGTCTGGAAGAGATCGCTCTTTAGCGATAAGACCGCCTGTTGTCTACCGTTTTTAATTTGTTTATTTGTAATTTCTTGTGTAAACGTTTTTTGGTGTGCAATAAAGCGTACTTGTATTGTATTGTATTGTATCATCTAGGAGGAGATCCAGGAGTTAAATTTGATCCCTAAGGTTTTAATGAAAGGCACTGAATCTATTTATTTTTCAAGATTTTCAATTTGGGGTGCATTTTACCCGCTACGTTCGATTTATTTTTGTGGGTTTTACAATAAAAGTGTATTTTCACTAAGATCATTTTGTCAATTATATAAAATAAATGATTTTCACAACTTATTTTTAATAACTGTTGAGCTTCGCATCTCAAATAATCAACAATGCATTTAAATAATCGTTTTTTAATGCCAGTACAATGAATGATGCTATGAAAATGTAAATTAAAACATTCTATGGCGACATCAATCAATTGAAGCAAATTATCACTTGGTGACTATTATTATTTGTGACGTTTGTGATTTGAAACTTTGAAAGCATTGCAGTGTTGTCAGGTCTATTTGTCACTTTACCCTAGCCTTTGTAAAATTTTATCGTAGATTTGGAGTGTTATCAAAAATATGTACCCAAATATTCTTGTTAATAAAAGTAGAGACTAGAAAATGGTGGCAAATTTTAAAAAACAGCGTGTTGCAACACCGCGTATAACTCGATAAAACAATATTTATATTTTACTAGCATTGGGCTGCAGTAGCCATTTTTTAAAGTATTTCTCAAGACATTCCAGATCGCGAGTAAGGGCTTCCTTCGAGCGGTTAATTTGCCATTCTGATTTATGATGGCGATTTCATCAACATACATAAATTTCCGACTCTCTGTTTCCGAAATCGGTCCTGACCCCACTCCTGTTCAACCTATACATACACGATATAGGTTAAACAGGAGCGGGGCCAGGACCGATCCCAGCGGTAGTCCATTGTTCAGCTTCTTGACTTTGCTTGGAGTGCTTCCGAGGTGGACGATAATTCCCTATTGCTGAGCATAGAGTTGATTAGTCCACGGTCATGAGCTTATAGATAATTACCTGTCTTATAGGCCTCGTATCTTAAAAACTATACACGTTTTATAAAAAAAAAAGACGTATACATGAGAAGCTTTATATCATGTCGAGTAAAAAAACCAAAGGAGCTCAAGGAGTAAGCCCCTTTTTACTACCTCGCACTACGCTGCCAAAACTTTAACAAGCGATTTCTCGATGTATAGCAGGCAGGGGGCGAAATAGTAGAATAGAATGTGATACTTAGAAGATAAATCCTATGGATTTAACTAATGCGAAAAGTGCAAGTTGCATTAGATAATCCTTCACATTTATTTGTGAACTTTGTAAGGGTACCTAAAGAGGGAAGAAATAAAACTCATTGATTTCATTTTACTTTTTACTTAAAAATAATAATTAAAATCAATCTACGAAAACACAACTTCCATTATTCGGTATAATTGGAATACGTGGTGTAAGTACACTTTGTTACTTGGCTTCTCCCGTTAAAATGGTTAAAATCGTGCCCTTTACGATGTGCCTATTTCCCGAATTAGGTGCATAATTGACAGACAATTCGGGCATTGTCGTGTATCCGAGTCTAAGATCCGAGTAATACAAAAACTTTATGCTCTAATACTGTACTCGGCGGTAAATAATTATTGCCCATCGGTCTTTAGAAAGAGACAATTCAACAATTGGCTGTTTACGACGATTTCCTAACACTGGTGACCGTCCATCAATCATCGTTTAAAATTAAGAGGAACGAACGTATTTCACGTTTATAATATTATTAGGATTATTTATATAATGTTGATTATACTATCTTTGCATACTCAGTTATTACTTTATTTTTATTCACTTACCAAGCGGGGGTACATAGTCCAAGCTCGTACTATTTTCAGATGATGTGCGTATCGAAACGTGATACCTACCTGAAGGGCTACTCCGATGTTGGAAATTTTACTGTCGTATAGTGCTATTCCATTCACTAAAATATTCTTTGACAGATGATCGAGAAGGATGGCGCTATTCGACAGTCAAATTTTGAACATCGGGGTAGCCCTTCTGGCATCACTGGTTTGACATGTCTTGCCAGATGGGTGTGTGATGTCGTCAAATCAAATGTCATTGTTTCAAATTTGTAAAATTGTATGTATTTTATTCTTGAAATTACGCGCTTAATCGAATTTTGCGGTTACGTGTTTCCATATCAGAATTTATTGTTTTTTTACAAAGAATAGTTTGGTATGCGTTTCGTGAAGGTCTATCGTAGGCCCAGACAAAAATATTATTATATTGATTAGTTTACGTCAAAACGATGACATGTAGGGAATTGTTGCAACTACAATGATTTGCTCTCCATACAAATTTTAATCCCGTTTTTCGTCCCTAAAAGGGATAAAACTTGATATAAATGATAGCCTATGTCCTATTCTGATATATAAGGTACATAACTGGAAAGTTTCATCATAATACGTCCAGTAGTTTTTGAGATTAAGTGAAACGTACATACATACATCCATCCAAACTTTCACGTTTATAATATTATTAGGATTAGGATTAGGATGTAAGTAATTTTTATGTTTAAATAAAACATACACAAATAGTGAAATGAGACGAAACGGAACGTAGTAAACAAACATCGCACCTAACGTCATCTATTCTTAATCGAACTTTTTACTGTATCACTTGGAAGTTGGAATGTCGTTGAACGCTTGACGACTGTGTTACTTCACGCTTGCGCGTACCGTACGGTAGGGATTGAAAAATGACGACTTTTGAATGAATTGAGACCCTTAGCGGCATCTAGCGTCGTAGAACGATAGTAACTAACGGAGTACGGTGCGTAGTATGAAGAATAGCGGTCTAGGGGTATATAGTCGTTGGTATTGTTGTATTGTATTGTAAGCTTAAGTCTTGTATAATCACCCCAGAGTCGATACTAAAAAAGTTTTCTATGTCCCGACACAGAGGTCGCACGGTCCGCGTGCAACCGCCACTGGAAGAGATCCGCGTGCAACACTACCACCAACTACGGCGACTGGTGGCTTTGCCCGCGCATTTCGTCGGGCTTCACACTGGGGACTCCATATTCACCGCCATCGTCGACAAGTATGTACATATTCAATAACAGTAGGCGCTTGTTACTGATTAGACCGTCCACGTGCAACGACTATCACGCATGACGCCGTAAACCACACTACCACTTACATCACGGTTAAACATTAGTTTTTTGGCGTGCTCGTGGTAAAGATTGTAAGAGGTTTGTTAGTTTTTCATCCACCCATTGCAATGGAAAACATGATCTAGCCTTTTTCTAGCTTAACTTTAAAACGGTTAAAGACATAACACCATGTATTTAGTCATCGATAATACAATCAATTTCCCACTTTTTCATTTCCAGGCATGGTTGGCTCGGTAACAAGGCTGTAAAACAGCTGGAAGCGGCACTGAACTCCTTGGAGCGAACTCGTGACGCATGGACGCGACGTGCAGCTTTAGCATGCGTCCCAGACCTGGATGCCTTATGCGGCGAACACTTGAAGGAGCCAAGCGATTGGGAGGCCAACTTCAAGGCCTGCAAGGCCTACGGACAGGCTGTGGCTAAGATGGCTTTGTAAGTTATTCGACAAAGCGGTAAAACCGCTGGAAGCTAGTAGTACAACGCGTGAGCTTGATGATGGGATATTTTTGCCCGGCCTTCAACCGTAATCTTAGTTTGCTGTTTGATATTTCAGCGACGATGAAAAAATAGACTGGATAGTGGTGGTAACAGCGACCCTCCGCCACGAGTTCGAAGCGCAAGCCCGCAACCTGTGGACCTGCCTCATGTCGTCCCTTCAATCCAACTGTCGCGAAGATTCGGCGATGCTTGACACTTTTATAGCCAACGCTATGGTCATGCTCGAAGACAAGGCTCTGCCGAAGAACGCTAAGGAACTCGCTGAGTTGAGCGCTAAGCAGCAGGTGTTACAGGAGAAAATGCCTGAGGTAACTATTCAACCAGTTTGTCCCTATGTTATGCAAAGCCTAAGTCCTTTACTATATTCCGTTTAGGTATTTAGGTGAATATAAAAAAAATGCGTGACTCGGGTCATTGACCTAGTGGTATTGTATCACACATACTGAATACTTATTACTTTAAAAGACCTGTGTCTGATGTGTTTGGTTACCTGAAAATTTGCTGCTCTCCTAGCTTTAGCTTGTAGCTCTCGCTTTTGTGATTTGTCGATTCCGCATATCTTCACTCCCAACGCAGTCTTAAACCAATACCACAAAGCTCTAGAAATAGCTTTTATAATAATATAATAGCATAGAACTAATTAACTTTAATTTTGAACAGATGGAGAAGACAGTAGAAGGTCTGAAGAAGAAAGGTCACATGTTACGCACTTGGGGAGGAGATGCTTCGGTCGACGGGACTATAAAGGAGTGGCAGAAAGTTCGGGAGCTTATGCATAGTCATCGGCAGATGTTTGAGCATCAGGTCGGTATGGTGATCGATGATTTCATACATAAATGAGCCTTCATATATTGCGGGTCACACGAAAACAACACAACAATTGAGCACCATGGACCTGATCCGCCAAACGTTATCTGACACTCAATTTACAGTACGTTTTTGGCATAGAAATACATTGTTCTAATATGCCGCATTTTTTTTTAATGGTACAGTCCGTAGAAAAAGTCTTTAAGTAGATTAAACGTTTTTTGCCCAGGGCTTGGAATTTCTACGGACTGGGGTAAAAATCGCTTAGATCAATTTGTAACAGTCAGGAATTGTTTTGTTTTTCGCGCTATAAAATTATATGATAATTATATTATTTATCTTCCGATAAACTTGACTCTCCTAAAACTCACCAGTAGTCCCCTAACCCTTAAATGCATTGTGTAAGATGCAGCTTTACATAAACAAAAATTAATTACTGGTTGAATACTAGAAACATTTATTTTAAATAAAATAATATTTTATATTTTTTTTTATTCATGCATTTAAGGGCTATAAAAATTAAACATTACCTAGCATAGATTTCAGCTTGATTAATTTTGCCGCTGAGCTTAAACAGGCGCTGTATGTTTAAAGACTAAGCACTTATCAAAAATATTCTACAGGCTGAAATAGTTAAATCAAGCCTGAGCGGCGATTGGGACAACTTGAACACCAGTCTGGAAGGGTGGGCATCCCGGTGGGCACAGACTCGCGCTCGCCTGGACGACACGCACGGCGTGGCGTATTCGGACATGGTCGGTAGATGTCGCACCGTCTTCGAATCGCACGCTCACTGGGAAAAGCTGCTCGCCGATAAAGATGAGTTACTGTAAGTAATATATAACGTAGAGAACCAATCTTGAGGAAAGGGTGTTGGGCGTAGGCGTGTGGTTGGCTAGGCAACACGCACGGCGCGTTAAATTCCGACATGGCCGACAGATGCCGCTTTGTGGTTAAAGCGCTCTTGTATGAGGAAACGTTTAAAAAAATAGTTCATGTAGGTACACTTTTTTGAAAAACGCTCTCATACGATGTTTTTTATTGTCCTCCAGTTATTGTTAACCCTATTTATTTTAGTAAATCATTTTCTTTGTTGCCGTTCCTTTAATTAGTGCGTCGCGATAATTATATCCATGTGGGAATTACAATAAATATTAATTACAATTACCTAAGATTGCGATATTTTTGAAGTGAAACTTCTTATGCGACTTCCAAAATGGTTGCGTTAGACGTTTAACGCTACCGTCACAGAATACTTAATAGTATTACATACTACCGTGGAGGGGGTAGGAAAGCACTGTTGCGTTAAACGTTCAACGCAACAATCCCACGGACAATGCGACGGATTTAAGGTTATGTCAAGGTACGTCTCTTGTGAATATCAATTGATTGTTAGGTTTTCTCTTTTGAAATTACAATTTCTACCCCTTCCTATTTTCGTTCCACATTACGAAGTTTCACTTCTTCCGCGCGGAGGGCCTCCACGCACAATTTTTTATTTATATTGTTTACTGCAAATACGCCTTGAGCCATATAAACAGTTGAAATTGATCTGCTGTTGCTGATGCATATATATTTCGGGGAAGTCCTGAGCAGCCATCTTCAAAGTCAACCCGACACAACCACAGTACTTTAGAGACTCGTATTATGTCTGAACTAAAGTGCTAAGTTAAAAGGGCATAAGTATGCTCCTAAAGCCTTCGTCTGTGGGCCTTTATGACTTGATGGGACAGTTTCAATGTATGACTCATGATCACGATGTGTCCTTTATCTCGTAGGAAAGAATGTGAGAAATTCAACATGGCGCCAAACTTATCTGACGCGTGGCAGCAAACTGAGAAACTTATCACGGAAGATTTGAACCTTTGGACGGTGATGAAGGAGTACAATGAAGGTATTGTATCTGTTGTTTTTCTTTCAGTCGATAGAGTGCTGGCAGACTATAGCCTGTTTATATGACAGTATATAAAAAAATTAACTGCATAGCCAAACGCGCTCTTTTGCTTCTTGCATTGAGCTCTGAGTATGAAATTCGATGGCCACACGCGAATGTTATAGGTACTGCTAGTCTGTTTTCTTAATAACACGCACAACTTTTTTTTACTTTACCCCCCTTAAATTAATCCCCAAAACAGACAATTAACCGAGCGAGGGAAGCGTTTCAGCTTGGCCCAAATTATTTCGTATTTTAGAACGTTTTGATGTCCAAACCATTTCCGGCTGTTCTCTCCTGGAGGTCTTATTTCACAACCGATTCTCATGAAAATTTGTGAGTAGGTTCGATAAGTAAATAGATTTTTTGTCTAGTCAGTTCTTCGAAAACGTAAATTATTTAATATTTCTACAATTTCGAAACAAACTCACGAGGTCTACGGCTCACAAAGCCATTAGTATTAAAAGTAATGAATTCTTATTATATTGTAGAGTTCGAAGCTATGGCTGAGCAAGATTGGATAGTTTTCCACAAGAAGCTGCATCTACTTGAAGATTTTACGTCCAAATGGAGTTCCAAACTCGAACCCTACACTACCGTCACTTTATACTTGAAGCAGGAACTAGATAAATATACGGTAATACTGTTTATTTTTTGTTTTATAAAATTATGCTTATCATATATACTTATCATACCTACTAATCAATTTCCTATAAACATGTATAGGACTTTGCAAGCTTTTCCCTACTTTCAGTCAGAATCAGAACTCTCAGCATGAAGGAATTCAACTTCACGGCTCAAAATTATTCAGGTTTTCACACGTAGATTTACGGCCTTTTGTTTTCGTCATTCTTATCTCCACAAATATTGGGTCAGATAATGGTCAAAGTCATTTTAAAGTTTTGATTCTCTTATGAATCTCCGAAAGACCCTTTGGCTAGTCATATTATAGTTTGATCATAGTTATAGCGTCTTGTTCTTCCATTGTGTTAATGACATGGTAATATCATGTGACCAGAATGATGATAAAACCGCGTGGTTCAAATTCTCTACGATTTTCTCGCTATCCCCTTAAAATTATGTTTTATCTAGGATCTAACCACATTGCTGAAGTACCTCCGAGGCACCGACTTCACCGAGCGGCATTGGCGCGAAGTCTACGGTCTCTTAGATATGGAGTACAAAAAACCAGACACGCTGCAAGTTAAAGATCTTCTGAGCGCTGCGGACAACATAAAGAGACATATTAAAGTTTTGCAGGTATACAATTAAGTTTTATCCACCCGAAAGCACGCCGCTCTTTTCGGTATTTCTTGCAACGAAGGCGGAATTGATTTATTTGTGCATAAATTAAGTTGGATAACAAATCTTGCCAAATTTACTTTACCTGTTAAATGCTGTCCACCTCTATCCTGAAATTGGACGATGTTAAAATCATATTGATCCGATGAAAGCGGTTGTGATGAATGTTGTATTTTAAGTGAAACATATTGTATTAAAACTGTTTTTTACTACATCATAGGCTACTCTATTCCAGAATAAAGCCCAAATTTCAGGCAAATACTTAAATTTAAATCAATGAAACAAAAAAGCCGTAACGTAACTTGCCACAAATTAAAAAAATCTAAAATTATGGTTGTTTAGTAACAAACACTAAGCCTTAGTCTGTTAATAATACCATCTAAGAGAAAAAATGGGAACTTGACAGACGGGCCCACCATATTGTCCTATTCATTGTCGAAGGGCATACAGAAAACCTATTGTTCCTCGGTGTCAATGACTGATAGCCAGTTACGGTTTATGCTTTAAGAGCAACAGTTTGAATAGGTACTCCACTTCTCCTCTACTTGCAGTATTTGTTTATCGGCTTTGCGAAAGATTTTTGTTCGTAAATGCTCGGCGATTTTATTCTTCTTTCTAATGGTTTACGAATGAAAATGAATGCCTCAAAGTAGAAATTGGATTTCCTATTAATTGACATTTACATATAAAATATGTAAAACTTTTCGTTTGGTTGTTTATATTTATAACTATTTAATTTGTCTAGAAATTTTGAGTAATTTCTATATAATAGCTTTAATAAACATAAAACGACTCAACTGCACTACAGCGATATTTTTTTGTTTTATACCCAGAACCGTTGCGAGAAATCGGATTTACCGACACATATTGTGTTTTATTTTAAGTGTTTCGCTCTTACCCCACTTGGCCTCAGATAAAATGGTCGCATTTTTCGAATGTTATAAGAAAGACAGACTGAACAATTATTGTTTCTCATACCACACACCTAAACCTAATCAGTCGTAGTGTCTGTTGGCAACGTTGTGGTAGCTTGATCTTTTTACTTTTGAAGTAAAAACGGCTGGTTAAATACGTTAAGAATACGTTTTGTTGTTTAGAAAATAAGTGCAACCGCCTCCACCGAGTCGGCAATCCGAAGCGCGCTGAACGAGCTGGAACTGTGGTTCGCGGGCGCGCGGTTCGCCATTATCTACTACAACGACAAAGCCAGGCGGCCCGTGCCCATTGTGAAGGACTTCAAAGAGATACTCACTAAGGTGTGTTTTTATAACATTTTGTTTTAGCTTCTGTATTTGTTTTTAAATTATTATATTTTTCTATTTTTAAATGTAATGATGAAATGTTTGATGATCTTCTGTGGTTACTTGGAAAGAGTAGTTTGAAATCTTACTTCAATCAAGAAATGTGAGTATGGGAAAAATAAGCACATTTGGAAATACTCGTAATTGCTGGTTTCCTGCGCAATGCTGTGCTCGATCGGTTATTTGTCTCTCCTTCAATACAATGAACGTAACCAATGTATTTTTTTTTGAGAAAGAAGCTTTGATATTTTTACGAGTAAAAATTTAAATCGGCATTTAGGCGCCCTTTTACTACCTGGCGCCTACAGCGACCTCTCCTCTTATTTCTGAGTCGATCCTTCAATTAGTGAGGGTAAGTTATCTCGCTGCGCGATCTATTTGCTAATCTTCTCGCACTGGTGAGGATCTTCGATAACAAAAACGCAAATAAATAAACATAAATAAACGTACATAAAATACCAAAAAAATAAATGTAAATTCACAAATAAACCTATACTTAATGTCCTTTGTCTAGATCGAAGAGCAGCAGTGGGTGGTGTCGTCAGTCAGCACTGGTTCCGGTGGCGACGCGTGCGCTGCGTGGGATTCCAGGCTGCGGGCCGCGCGCCTTCTCGTAAGGGCTGCACACCACGCACAGAGAAGGTTAGTACCGTTTATTCAGCACCTCCAAGGTCGTCATATGACGACAGCGCTAGCGAGATATCATAAATAAGCTATGGGGATCCGCGCGGAATGTTTAGCTAATGTTGGCATTTGAGTGACATGTGTTAAGAGGCCTTATTCCTTTTAAAATTTATTTTTTTCATATTATGACGAATATATTGATAATTTCAACCAACTTTTTGAAGTGAATAATACTTTTTCCCGAGTTCTAGGTAGTAACGTAGCTATTTCATGCTTTCATTGCGTGCAGTCGAAAATAAGTTGAAAAAACGAATTTTCCACGTGAATTTTGTCAATTTCGAGTAGTTTTTCGAACAAAAATTATCAATGAAAAATTCAAACTGTAGGTTTCAAATATATACCAATAAATCCCAATAGCCCTGTTCTAGGAAGTAACATCAATAATATGTTGAGAAACATGTTTAATCATAAAGAAAATGTCTAAACAATCAGCATTTTAAAAGGAATAAGGCCTCTTAACTAAACAAATTATTACAGCGTATAGGAATTAAGAGCATCTTTAGCATCTTCATCAAATTTGTAGCCGGTGAATTACCGTATATTTCTTGGCTACAACGCGCTGCAAAACTCGTGGCGGTGGATAGGCTTTTAACCATTTCTGCTTGTATCATGCAACCGGCGCAACAAACTTCAAAACAAACACTGGCGTCGCTATATATATTTTACGAAATTACGTGAAATTTAAATAAAACAATTTAAACGGATTATATCGTGAATATTAATTATTTGAGCCTCCCTGACATTTCGGTACCTTTACAGATACCGTTGTCAAAGGTTGACTGAGAAAAACACAATTTTTCTCTGTCAAAGTTACATTTGTGCAAACTACCCATTTTATAAATATTAATTTAAAATAAAGGTGTTCATACATGCCAGACGGGCCTAATGTGAAAAGACAGTTACACATGTGCCAAGTGCCAGAAGGGCATTTATTATTTTATTTAAAATATCTACCGGCGGTTCCTCAGGTATTGAGACATCTTCATTGGCTTGAAATATGTTTTAATGGAAGTCCGTTTCAAGATGTTTCCAATGCTATCCTTGACCCCTTTCACATATGGCAGGACCGCAGGTTTCCGCTCGACTGTAGGAGTCTTCACACGGGGTTTCTGGTTGAGGCGTGGTATCTTGAGCCCATTGGCCCAAAGCGCACGCTTGACATGCTGTAGTTCATCAGTTAAATGTTGGTCGTCACAGATTCCCTTGGCTCTCTGAAACAAAGATTTACCCACTGCAGCAAGTTTACTAGCATGGTGATGTAATTTGGCATTTAAATACCTATCAGTGTGAGAGTGACTTTTTCGCTTACCATTAGGACGTGTTTGACGGGTTATTGGTATAAAGATGCAAACAAATTTCGTCCTTATGGTAAGCGACAAAGTAGGCCCTTTTCATTGAAAACGTCACATATACAGTATGACCTATTGATATAATCCGTTTAAATTGTTTTATTTAAATGTGTGACAGTAGCGGAAACCGAAGAAAATAATACGTGAAATTTGTTTGATTCGTGTTGATGAGCATTAACGTTTGTGTAAAAACAATACTTTTTTGACAAAAACTCATACATAGATATTATGATACCTACTACTTAACATCATAGTAACACAATTATGATAATTTGAGGTATAACAGGTTAACAAGGTTGTTTGTTGCCTAATATTATATTATAACGGTAAAGAATCATTGTGCTTCATAGTTAGTGCTAACAATATAAATAAAATAAAAGAGTATAATTCTAATCTGGCCTTTGTAATGTGCAGCATCACGAAGGATTTGCGCTTCGTCAGAAACACATGCGTAACAGATGGGTACGTCTCGGCGACCGGTCGTCCCGACCGGCCCAGATTATTGTAGCGTTTCATTCATGCCGATTGTTTTACGTTACATCGACATTTTAAAGTATAAATAAACTAAACTACTAAAGACATTCTTTACCTCACAATCTTATTGCCAATACTGTAGAGAAATTCACACATGTGTGTAATTCTCATAATTATTACAATATTAGCGCCAAAGCATAGCTTGTATGTCTGAATATTAAAAAACAGGAACAGGAACTGATACGTTTTGGGCATGATTTTGGATATGATGAAGCAATATTTTTATAAAGTACAAAAATGCTGGAGACGTTATTTCCTTAACAGCGCTTTCTGATTAAATTACCTAACCATCAAGACCTTCATTTCATCCATCAGAACACGACATTTCAGACTTATTTCGTAACAATTTCTTTTTGAAACGTTAGTTTCAGTCACATATCTAGATGACGTCATTATAAATAAACATAACGATATATAAAGTCTTTTTAGTTTAGTTACGTTCCTGTAACTCGCCTTCTACTCGATTCATAAAACCAGACTCTTGTTTTAAGCTCTATGTTACAGTTGCATAAACCACAATAATATCAACGATAGGTTATGTTATGGATCTTCGTTTCATTGCATAACTTTAAGAAGAACCCATTTGCCTATAGCACATTGTATAGAGCTTGGAGCATCGTGGGCGGTTGTTTTGTTTAGATAATAATGTTAATGACGTGATCTGTAATCGTAAGATTCCTGTGAGATCATTTATTTTTTGGGCCACTTCACCGTCCATATTTGGTATACCCACACCAGACACTACCGTATGTGGCATATTTAATTGCAAGCAAACACGTTTGACTTTATGAATGTATGACTTTGTGTAATAGTAAGTTTTTATTTAAAATTCGATCCAATAACACAAGATATCGCATATTCATGTTATAACTAGATTAACATTATGGACAGAACTTTTCAATACCATGCCGACTATGTTAGTTAAGAAAAACATGTCGCTGAATATAAATTTTAATCTTAAGTAAACTATGAATCGGATCCGAATTCTTTGACAATTGTCGCCAGCGCTTCTCTATATGGGAAGTTATGTAACTACAGTGGTAGATAATCTTGAGAACATGAAAAGCGTCGCGATTGTACGAAATGAAGACGTTTGTATATAATACATGTATAATTTATCAGCATTGCACCCGTGCGAAGCCGGGGCGGGTCGCTAGTAATGCGATAAGATCAACTTGAAATCAACAGGCTGGTTTTAGCAAAAAGTATAAGGAGTCCCAAATCACACTTAAAGCATTTTGAACCTTATTAAAGGTTTGCATTATTAGCAAAAGGATACAGATTGCTAATAGTCAAATTTAATGTCAGTTATCTGTTATTACTATTCCTTTCTTATGTACCTACTCAAAACGTCTTTCGGAGATACTCTACTACTATATACATTACTTGTGGTTCTAGAACGCGTTTTTACATCCCGGATAGATAGACGAGGGTTATTAAAAATGTAGGATGCGAGATAACTTTACAGCCTGTTGCCTAATTTTGGATGGCGTGTCACGTGGTACTATTTAAATCTCAGGTCGGTGACCCGCGTTATCGGGAGAGATTAGGTAATAACTTACGAACTCCCGCTCTGAATCTCATCTATACTGAGCTTACGCTATAAACTCATAAGCAACACGTCGTTTTAGAACCAAAGTATATTTTAGTATATGGACGCAATAATGAGTACTCTGATACCCGTGTATAAATAAAAATAAGGACGAAAATCAAACAATGAAAGAACGAAAGACAAGAAAGAAATTATATTGTCTTCCTATTTGACTTTTTCGCGATATATGTTTGAACTTTAAAGATCTAAGCATACATAGGGACAGACAGACAGAAGCGACTTTGTTTTATACTGTATCTGTACATACCTACCTACACATTATTCTATTCTAAGAAACCAGAGCTTCCCACGATTAAACCCGATTACGTTCCCTGTTTGTACGCGCGCACAAAGCTAAGCCGTATATGGCTTCTTCATTACTTCGACCAACAGATACCTACTTTGATGGATACACGGACGCGTTAGTTTAAGGTGCAAGCGATGTCTTTACATAATTATAATTGGAAACAAATTTGCTATAAAAAAGGGAATATCTGTGCGACTTTCTCCGATTCAAACATTGACGTAATAATTACATGGACACACAATCAGACGGAAAAAATGGCACCCTCCCAACTAATGCAAAATCACAAATCGCATTAGTTGGGCGATCAGTCTCGTTTAGACCATGACACGTGACGGGTCTCAAAAGTGACTTAATTTTCAGTGAAAAATTACAGAAATAACAACTATAAAATAAAGGAACAGGACGGAATATTCTTTTTTACTGAAGTTCTATTGATTAATTAACGAATCCTATGTAAAATCATAGCAATTTTTGTATTAGAATTATTAACTTTGTCCCTACAAACTGCACCTCATCACAGAACAAAAATCGAAGGAGTCGCTATAGTTTTATATTTTATTAATAAATTAAGGAGTGCAATAAATAATTATCCTATTTTTATTATTCAAGATTCCCATTCTCAACAACGTAAAAATGGAGATCACATTTAGCAAGAGACAAACGCGAAGAATAATAATTGAAGCCAAGTAATTCGTCTCTCGTGTGTTCGGCATAATCATGTTTTTTTTTATGTTAATCAACAGAAGCGTAAAATGGTGACTTTCATAAATTACTAAAAAATAGCTCTGTTGTTATTGTTTTATTTTGTCACAGAGTCTAGACACTGTCAGTTTAAACCTTTGAACGCCAAGAACACATAAAGGCGACGGCGACGTGTGCTGCCGTGCATACCACGCCACCGACAAATAAGATCAAACTTTGAGGGTTAATAATGTCAATATTTTGCACTTGTCTTACTCTCATTTCACATACTGGAACAGGGAGAAATAATGACATTATTACTGATCCCTTCTATCGGAAACTTTTTATGCAGTTGTTAAATAAAAACATAACTTAATTTGTTATTCACAATTTACAATAAAAACGTAACTTAATTAGTTATTAACAATTTACGAGTTTATTTAGTTCAAACAAAAAATATATTTTAATACCTAAATAAAATAATAGTGAAAATATTTTTAGTATGTAAAAATATTAAAATCTGATCCATTCGTGCCATGTTCCAAGTTTGACAAGAGACTTCAGTCAGAATACGCTAAAAAAGTTAATTTACACGTAAAATATTTGTGGTAATAAGTAATTAAGTCAATTTGACACTTAAACGTTTAAACAAAGAGTTCTTTTGTACGAAGTCAATATGTTGCTGCAAATTATAAATAAGCGTTATTGGCATCTACTTGAACATGACAACGGTGCCACTTTATTGGACACTTTTGTTCGGGTCTGTGGCTCTATAAAATAATACCTCAATGGATTCAAAGTTCCCAGCGTTATTCTATATGCAGTTGCCCAAGATAAAGTGAAAGATATGGGTTTGTTATAGAAGAAACTAAAATATCGTGATCTGTTGCTGACACGTCAACAGTCTAGTTTTGACAGATCAGAGATAGTAGATATAGCCCACTCCTGAGCACAGAGTTACATATTGTCTTCATTTGGTTTTGATTTAAGTACAACTGTTATAATTATAACAAACTTAGTTATAGTTTCAGACGTTCGGTTGTTATTTCACCCGCTAGGTAACCCGACACGGAGCGATAGGGAAAGTGTCGACTCCTTTGCGTTCCGTCAACTCAATTTAATGCGTGAAACCATAACGCAGCGACGCGTTTACGATTGTTGCTGCATACTGCATAAGAGCCCGTTATAGAATGACTGTACTCGAATTAGACTCGCCCTCTTCCTTGTTTACTCGGGCTATTCTGGCTCTTTACACTTTTCTTTATAACAGGTAGGCGATAGGTGTCAATATGCAGAGCATGCATTCATACATTCACTCGTTCATTATTCTCTTCGCAAGAGTAATGTGATCTCCAGACTATTTCTTACGGTCCTTGTATAGCAAAATTAGTTTGACGTCTTTTATTTTAATTTATACTTGAAAAAAAATACTACCATATTGCAGTGACGCCCAAATTATCACGGTCAATTCCTTCGAATTTAAATGAACACGCAGAGACAGGGACTTCTAATCGAAATTATTATTTTATATCTTATACCTTTAAAGTCTTTAAACGAGCAATTCTTGTATATTTATTTATTTATAAATTTATTATTGTGATCTCGGAAATGGCTCTAACGATTTCGCTGAAATTTGGTATATGAGGGTTTTCGGGGGTAAACAATCGATCTTGATTACGGGAAAACGCGTATTTTCGAGTTTTCATGCGTTTTTCTTTCCACGCAGAATATGGTCGCTAATTTCGTCCTGCCGGCCACTGTCCGTCTGGTTCAACGGGTTAAGTCGCAGACGGCAAGAAACGGGTGTTACGGGTTCGAATCCCGCTCGGTGACTTATTTTTTTTTTTATGTTCAATTTAATATATAATTTTTAAATTTTTATTGTTTTTAGACAAGTTTAAAAAAATGTAGTTAATGTTTGAGATAACAATATATATTTCTCATAAATATGTCTAACATTTACCTATACTGATTACGTGAATAAGATTTATGCTTTCGAGTTTTTTATTTTATTGAGACTTATGAAGCAATAGTGCAAAACGAAAAATTTACCGATACAAATTTTAAACACAGTTTCTTGGGTATTTTTTGTGACGCCTTTATCACCGAAACACCACCACATTACAATGAATTAATAACCGAGCAAAGCTCGGTCGCCCAGGTACTTAATATTAAAATATAAAATATTGAAACACAAACGCTTAATTTGGTAAAACGCGCCGATTCGTCGGAGCTTATCAGACGACCTTTAACACCATAACCGCCTTTTCGGAATGAACCCTTATCGACGGCGTTCATTCACAGCGGCCAAGATTTTTATCAAATTGTTTCTGAGTTGGTTTGTTTCAATGTTCTTGTCATAGTAGTCCGATCGCCTCCTATTGAATTTCATATATTAAAGATTCGTCTAAATAAAAAAATTGGGCAAGTGCGAGTCTGATTCGCGCATGAAGGGTTCCGTACCATAATCTATAACAAGTTTTCTGTATGGGAGCCCCCCTTAAGAGTCCGCAGCAAGGTCCGCTCAACTCCGTGTTGAGATCGCGCGCTTACGCTTTAAAATGTTGTTGTTTCACCTAGAGGAAGACAGGGCGCTAGCAGTAAAGCGAGAGCGCGCTAGCGGCGGGCGGTGCTTACCGCCGCCCCCCCGGACCGTTCCCCGCGCTAGAGTAATTCGCTGCAGTTTCGCAACAATTTTTTGTAATTTATTTTAAGGTTTTCGTAGTTACGCTCTCATTTTAAAACTACGAGATCAATTTTGATAAATCTTTTTTCTTATCAAACTGCATAGTTTAATCGAAACCGGAAATAGGTTTTGACTTCAATCTAAACTATATTTTGGTCGTAGTATGCCGCCAAACTGAACAACTCTCGCTCTATTTTCTTTCTATTAACATTTCAAGAGTCATAAACTAGTTTTAGCCCTAGATATATCTTATCTCATTATATTTAGAGAATTTCATGATAATGTGACATGTTATATTAAAATAAGGACGTAAGTACGTTTGTATGAAGAATCGAGCTTGCTGCGGACTCTTAAATATTAATTTTATTTTATTTTTAGTATTTGTTGTTATAGCGGCAATAGAAAAACATCATCTGTGAAAATCTGGGGGCACGGTAGTGCCCCTGCCAAGACGAGCAAAAAAGAAGCGGGGCGCTACCTACCTTTTCTCGAACCGTTTCGTCTAATTTTCAAACCCTCATAGCTTTGGCCCAGTTAATACCAGAGCGCCCAAATTCACAGGTTAAGATGCTGTTAGGGAACATATAAAATGTACTTCATTTCATTGATCTAGCATCTAGCTTTTATATTTTAGGTTTTATTGGTACCTAAAATACGCTGATTTTGCCACTCACTCACTGACGTATCAAAACCTCTCGGGTACTTCCCGGTGACCTAGAATGCTAAAATTTGGTATGTAAGCTAGTTTTAGTACACAAACAATAGAATAATTCTGAAACTTGGAACTTTTACCCCCCAACCCCTTAAACTAGGGGATGAAAGTTTGTTTGAGACTTTCGCAAATTTTGATACTAGAGGTCTGAAAATTTATACCCATTGGGACTCATTGTTATAAATAAAATACACATTCTAGGATTTTTAGAAAATCACCCCCCACCCTTAAAATAAGGGGATGAAAGTTTGTATGGGCTTTCCATAATGGGGGATAAAATTGTATATATATGGGGCTAAACGTAAGTATTTCTTAAATTCACAATTATAATTACTACTTGCTTAGAAACGCTTCAGCACAAAAAAACACCTATAAATGAAATATTACCTTACAAAAAGAAATGAGATCCCACCAAAAACATTTCATGTAAAATTGGCGGCCAAGACTCAGATGCTCATAACGCTTACGCTGTAAAAAAGTTGTAAGATCCCTCGAAAAGCCAAGCCCCTAAGCCCTGAGGTTACTAATCCTACACCTTGGCTTCAAAAGTATGGCTTGGCCGTTTCATAAAGTACCGTAAATAAGTCTAACGGACTGTCCAGCCTATATGGTAAGGAATTAAGTTTATATATTTTATCATGAAGACATAAACTTAATTTCTTGATACCGTATGGGCCAGACGGTCCGTTGGACTTATTTACGTTACTCTATGAAACGGCCAAGCCATACTTTTGAAGCCAAGTTGTAGGATTAGTAACCTCAGGGCTTAGGGGCTTGGCTTTTCGAGGGATCTTATAACTTACAGCGAAAGCGTTATGAGCATGTGAGCTTGGCCGCCAATTTTACATGAAATGTTTTTGGTGGGATTTCAACTGTCTAGCTATCACCGTTCTTGAGATACAGCGTGGTGACAGACGGACGGACGGACAGACGGACGGACGGACAGACGGACGGACGGACGGACAGACGGACGGACGGACGGACAGCGAAGTCTCAGTAATAGGGTCCCGCTTTTACCCTTTGGGTACGGAACCCTAAAAAAATGAGCCTTCCTTTTCACAATGATTTGACCCTTTGACTGGAGTTATAACGCTATCTAAATTTTTCTCATTGATTTTATTGTGAGTACGATATCTGATCCATCGAAAGTACCTATACGAAAAGAAAAAAAATCTTCTTTTATTTGCGTAGAGACGTCCTCAAAAACGTAGGAAATCGATGAACGACCATAGAGCACGACCGATCATTGTCGATTATATCTAGGGAAGGTCTTCAGTAGTTAAATATGAGTGGAATAGTGTTCATTTAAATTAAACGGTTTAAAGGCTTTATTTAAATTGCATAACAAGATCAACCTAATCAGTACAAGACACGTAGCGAGTCGTTAGTTACTTACATAATATCATAAATTAGATATGAAATTATTTCGCTTAGAGTACAATATCACTCACCAATCCTCTATTTGTTTCTAGTCAACTTGACTCCGATAGTGAGGGTTATCGTCCAAAATGTTGAAACTTACTATAACTTGTCTATTAACAATGAGTTGAAAACTAATCATTCAACTGAATCTTGATGAAACTTCTGAGCTTTACTACAGCTGTGATTCCTACCGAGTTGACTATTTTCAATCATATTTATGAGCCTCTGCTCATGGAAAATAAGTAAACAGTAAGGCTTGCCTTGCCTAAGAATATAATTATTTGACACATGTCCATTGAGCTAACTACTCGAACTACAAGTAAAATCTCTCAGACCAAATACTTAATGACGAAAAAATGCCTTATAACTCTCCAAAACGGGTATAACAAAAATAAAAAAACCGGTTAAGTGCGAGTCCTACTCGCGCACCGAGGGTTCCGTTCAAACACTTTCCATCCTTAAGTGGTTAAGTTAAGTTTGCACCTGGTATGTATAGCGCTCCATACAAATGAGGTGCAAAGTTAACGCAACCAATACCGTTTGTTGTATGGGAGTCCCCGTTAAATATTTATTTTATTTTATTTTTAGTATTTGTTGTTATAGCGGCAATAGAAATACATCATCTGTGAAAATTTCAACTTTCAACTGTCTAGCTATTACCGTTCTTGAGATACAGCCTGGTGACAGACAGACGGACGGACGGACGGACAGCGAAGTCTCAGTAATAGGGTCCCGTTTGTACCCTTTGGGTACGGAACCCTAAAAACAAAAGGCTGATTAAACTTATGATAAAACGCATACTACGAGTAATTGGTGAAGTAAACTTGAACCTCAGGTAGCCAAATTCGTCAAATAATCACGTCACGTGTCTTTACGGTATTTGGCAATTGCCTAAAATGCGGAAATATTTTTCGGTGTTACCAGATTTGCTTGAACAAATGCCGTGATATTAATAACCCCTCGTCGTAGCAGTCGTAACTGGTTGTAACGTCCCATTACCTTCAAAATGCCAAAAGGCTCATTTTGAATCCTAGTGTTAGTAACGATGATAAATTGATAACTGATAATGATAACAAAATATCGGTAATAAATGTTCAATTTGCGAAAAAATGTAGGGCTGCATTTGCAATGTCATGCTCCAAAAGTGTCCAATTGCATCTCTAGTTTGCAGAGAATTGCACAATATTTATCGATGTATGCTAGTAATTGCAGTATTAAGACCGCTAATTGCACAAACGCACAGTGTAACCAGCCAGTCGAATGGACCGCTAACATCGACCGAACCGGAATGCACAATGTTTTATCCTAACAATACGTTCAGTTCATTGATCAAGGGTTCGTTTAGCCTTTGAATGAAACCCTCTGTTGTTGTACTGTACAAAGCAGGTTCGGTGGCACGATTTTAAGTTTTGCTCTTTATAAGGCAACCATTTTCTTAGAAATAATACTTATCTATGGTTTTTATAAAAAAATACTGATGCCTAAATAGACTGTATCCCATCTCTGTACTCGTTTTCATGTACTATAATGTGATTTTAGTCTTACTGTACAGTCGCCATCAGTTATATCGCAGCATATAAGGCGTTCATAAATTTGTGAACACGACCCTTATTGACTGGGTGTTACAGTACATGTTCACATATTTATGAACGCCTTGTATGCTGCGATATATCTGATGGCGACTGTACAAGCGATCCACCCGCGCTTTGATACAAAGTACAAAGCATTAACTTGAATCATGATGATTCAATCATCACACATCAGCAAAAACTGTCGAGTACTTTGTAACAATCGCGTAAAATAGCTTAATAGCATCTGTTTCATAAGCTAGATGTACAATTTAAAATTAAATAAATGTAAAAGTACCTCGTGGTCAAATCCGTCCCTTTGATTGTGGCTTTGATTCATATACTTGACAGAAGTGATATCTCTGTCAGTCAGAAAAATGTGTATGTATAGTTATAGTTAGTATAGTTACAACCTCTTAACACTTCAATATCCTCTCAATTTTTCGATTTTGTAAATTATTAGGATATTATTTTCTTCGGTTTCCGCGACTGTCACACATTTAAATAAAACAATTTAAACGGATTATATCGCGTATATTAATTATTTGAGCCTCCCTGACGTTTCAGTACCTTTACAGATACCGTTGTCAAAGGTTGACTGAGAAAAACACAATTTTTCTCTGTCAAAGTTACATTTGTGCAAACTACCCATTTTGTAAATATTAATTTAAAATAAAGGTGTTCATACATGCCAGATGGGCCTAATGTGTAAAGACAGTTACACATGTGCCAGAAGGGCATTTATTATTTATTTAAAATATCTACCAGCGGTTCACTAAAGGCTTACTGAGGAGAAAGAACCGCCAAAGAAAACTCCCAGATTGCCTTATTTATTACTATAAAATACTTTTAAACAAAAACTACATATACTACTTTTAACACTAATTTGTTTTACACCGTTCGAGGCCCAAGGCATCCAGTCTTGTGTCTTGCTTGATCCTTGATAAGATGTACAACAGGATCCCAAGCCGGTGGTAATGACAAACCATCTTCTCTATTGAAATTGGGATATTTTTTGATTTCAATAGCCTCGCGCAACATTCTGGGAAAATATCGTTTCTCTCTGGCAAGGATTGAAGTGTTATCAAAATTATTGTATATTTTGTATTGTGTATTTTGTAAGTATTAATATTTACAAAATGGGTAGTTTGCACAAATGTAACTTTGACAGAGAAAAATTGTGTTTTTCTCAGTCAACCTTTGACAACGGTATCTGTAAAGGTACTGAAACGTCAGGGAGGCTCAAATAATTAATATACGCGATATAATCCGTTTAAATTGTTTTATTTAAATATTAGGATATTGTTGAATTTTGCCAAAGATAGCCATATTCGTAATAAGCGTCCATTTGGCATTTATCTTGATATTGGGTTTGAAGTCGGCGTGCTTATCGTGGACGGATGTGTAGGGCGGAAGGCCAACGGCTCTGCTGCCGGTATCACACGACTGACCAACAGAACAGGCCCGCCATTTTGTGTGCTCTCATTCTGCTCAACTACTTACCTAATTATTTTATTGCTTTACCCGTATTTTACTCATGTCTTAGTGGTGTGGCCTTATATGGTTTCGAGTTCAACTCACGGTCATTCTAACTAAAATCGGGCGCGGATACAGGATTTCGTTCAAGAAGTGGCACGCAATAATTAATGACTAAAATCTAGTTACAGCGACGCAAAAGAAACTCCCGTCTGGAATTTGAGAGTGAACCACATTCCTAATACGGGCTGCTTAGGTGGTTGACTACCTTTTAGGTGTCCTAATCATTATTATTTAGGTATTTTACAGGTAAAAGTGGATAAACTGAACCAGCGAACCACATCTGTGACAAACGATAGTCATTTAAGTTTAGGTCGGTCGTATTAAAATCAACGGCTAATAAGTTCCTGAAATAAAAAATCATTTTGTGTCTAATTATATCTTACATATTTTGAGAAATATGTATATGAAACCCATTTTTTTTCTTCTGAGTCTATGCTCGCTATGCGATATTTTCTCTGAATATAAATTTAATTAAAGGTTGTTTCTAGGCGCTTGTGTTGTGATAGTTATAATTCAAGTTTAAATTCAGTACAAGTAGGAATTAATTGCTTTATGGGGAAGATAAATGCCGTTAATAAACCTTATTAGAGTTGCAGAAGGTCTAAGTAGGCTTACAACCTACATCGGAGTGTGCCTGTAAATTTGGCAGTAGGTTTTCCTCTACGATAACTTTAGATTGATAGCATTGCTAAATTATGTGTAACAACTGATGTTAATATTGTCGTGACTTAAATTTATTAATAACCAAAATTTGCCTGCGTACTTCGTTGTTTTTTTGCACCTCTGTGTAGTCGGCTAAAAACTTAAAAAGTATCCTATAGTGGCTATAATCATCTGAGGATGCCTGTAGCTGCCGTGTCCCTACAATAGTTGTTATCTATCCTGCCATTTAGGCGTGATGAACGCATTAGAGTCATATTCAAAAAACATGTAAATAGTTAAAGGCTTAATAAAAACAAAATTACGATCGCTTCTTTTGTGTTGCGAAAGTTACTCACACAAAAGATATAGGTAACTCTCGTTACACAAATCAATTAAGTTTTGTTTTAATTAAAGCCCTTAACTATGTACATATATTTTGAAAATGACTCATTAAGACGCATACATAAAAAAATCGATTCGGTGACTAAATATCTTTAATTTACAGGCTATTTCCTTTTAACAATTTTGTACCTACTTCATTTGATGTAGGGTATATCCGACTGAATAAAATGGTTATAATCGGCTTATAATTTGTGAAGATACAAGATGTGTTATTGAGCACGTCACCTTAAACGTTATGCCAGTTAAAACTTAAAAGCTCGTCCAAAGCTTTCAAGTCATGAGCTTTTAAGTATTTTATTACTCCGCACACATTACAACTATTGAGTACGTAACATAGCATTTCGTGTTTAGTCACGCGTAAGAACAGGGAAAGAGCTTGTTGCCATAATAATGACCAAAACAAAAAAGCGCATCCCGAAATGCCGCGTTATTTTTGTTGCTTAGTGCTCGTTTCGGAGAACGGCACGAGCGGGCGCGGGCGGGAGCGGTCGTCGCCTCGCTCAGGGCCGCATTCCGACCGCTAGTTTACTACCAACTTCAAAAGACTTAAGTCTTTATGTGGTTATGTGGTTTTGTTTCGCTGTTGCATTTTGTTTTGTGTTGCACCTTAGTGGTGGCCTGACTTATTTTTATCTCCAATATTAAATTAACCTAACTACATAACAAATTTTCTTAATTCTACAGTACCATATATTATTATCAAATGCGTCAATAAATAATAATCAGAATTCGTAGTTATAGCACACACAATTAAGTTACATTGTAGTAAGCTCTCTGAGTACACAATTTGAGAAACTTATTTTTAAATTCTGGTAGTTCGGACATTTTTAGATCTTCTGGTAAATTATTTAATATTTTAATAGACCTGTAGAATCTACTTTTCCTGATTTGAGCTGTGCTAACATCCTTAAACGGACTTATAAATATGCGTTTACAAGAGTCTATAGTTCGAGTAGCTCATATTGCACGTAAACATTTTTTTGTATTGAATATTCGGTTTCATATTTATTTAGAATCTAAGGGATCAATTTTCATTTTATTACGTAATAGTAGTAGTAGTATTAGTTTTGCGATTCTAGTAGAACTTGTATTCATTATTAAACTTGTGTTTTAGTTTCTGAATTACCTAAAAAGCCTATTTACCGCTATTTAAAACTAACGTGTGACAGTTAAGCTCGTGTATATTTTTGAAGAAAGCCCTCCGAGTGCGTCCCTGTGCAAGTAGGGTGTAGACGCGGGGAGGCGGGGCGAGACGCAGCGCGCGGCGCGAGAGTGGCGCGGCGGCCGGCAGTGCAGTGAGCGGCGCGGAGGGCCCGCACCTAGCCATGGTTCTGCGCTTGTTTGTCGCGTGCGCGCTCGTCGCCGCCGGCGGCGCCGTGTACAACACCAATCTGCGCCAGCGCAACGACCCGCGCCTACTCGACCGCGCCTGCGAGCTCAGCTCATGCTACCCCGCCACCGGCGACCTGCTCATCGGCCGCGAGGCTCGCCTCTTCGCCTCCTCCACATGCGGCTACTACGAGCGCGAACGATACTGCATTGTATCCCATCTGGAGGACCCGAAAAAGTGCTTCTGGTGCGACTCTACTAACAATACAATCAACAACCCGCTTCTCAACCACAGGATACAGAACATAATCTACAAGTTTTTCCCCGGAACGCGTACTAAATCGTGGTGGCAATCGGAAAATGGTAAAGAAAATGTTACAGTCCAGTTGGATATGGAAGCAGAGTTTCATCTCACGCATTTAATAATAAAGTTCAAGACTTTTCGCCCTAAAGCCATGTTAGTGGAGCGATCATCCGACTTTGGAAAAACATGGCGCGTATATCGCTATTTTGCACACAACTGTGCCGATGCTTTCCCCGGAATTCCGGAGACGACCCAGCGCTCTCTGACTGAAGTTGTATGTGAATCTCGTTATTCTGGCGTCGCACCGTCAACTGAGGGAGATGTTATCTTCAGAGTCATACCACCTAATATTAATGTCACCAATCCATATTCTGAAGAAGTGCAAAACTTATTGCGTATGACTAATCTTCGAATAAACTTTACAAAATTACACACCCTGGGAGACGATTTGTTAGATAACAGAGCCGAAATTCAAGAAAAATATTACTATGCCATTTACGAAATGACAGTGCGCGGTTCTTGTTCCTGTTATGGCCACGCATCGAGGTGCTTGCCGCTGCCGGGCGTCGACTCAAAGGGCAACATGGTCCACGGCCGCTGTGAGTGTACTCATAACACCAACGGATTGAATTGTGAATATTGTGATGATTTCTACAACGACTTACCGTGGCAACCGGCCGTAGGAAAGAAATCGAACGCATGTAAGAGATGTACCTGTAATAATCACGCCACGAAATGTCACTTCGATGCTGCAGTGTTTAATAAAACTGGCAAAATAAGCGGCGGTGTTTGTGATAATTGCCAGCATAACACCATGGGTATTAATTGTGAACGTTGCCTGCCGAAATTTTATCAAGACCCTAACTTGGACATACAAGATCCTGAAGTATGCAAGCCTTGCGATTGCGATCCTCAAGGCGTCACGGATCAAGAGATCCTGTGCGATGACGAAACCGACGTTTTGAACAACAAGACTGCTGGCCGCTGTCTGTGCAAAGCGAACATGGACGGTGCGAGGTGCGATAGGTGCCGAGACGGGTATTGGAATTTCGACCTTGCTAACCCTGATGGATGTGAGGAGTGCACCTGTGATAGATTAGGAACGATTAACGAACGAGGCTGCGACCCCAATACTGGTATTTGCTTCTGCAAACGTCATGTAACGGGAAGAAATTGTGATCAGTGTCTTCCAGAGTTCTACGGCTTATCTGATTCTGACGACGGTTGTTCCCCCTGTGATTGTGACCCCGGTGGTGCTTTGGACAGAGAATGTGACGTAATAACTGGACAGTGTAAATGTCGCCCGAACGTTATTGGCCGCCGTTGTGATCAACCCTTACAAAACTTCTTCGTTGGTGCTCTCGACTCGGTAGTTATAGAAGCGGAGTCGAGTCAGTGCGATTCACAAATAGATGATAATGCTATTCAAAGTCAACTGTGCCATGTGGTTATTCGTGAAAATTATCCCGATGGAAGAAAGAAACCTTGGACTGGACCCGGCTTCATGAAAATTCCTGAAGGCAGTACGTTAGTGTTTGTTGTTAACAATTTGAAAACTAGTATGAATTACAATGTCCTAGTCAGGTATGAACCTCAATCTAATGTTAATTGGGAAGAAGCCACTATTTTAGTCAAACGGCTACTTCCGATAGATCCTGATTCACCTTGCGCTAATGTCAGGCCCGAAGATGACACCATTTACACAACTTTACCAGGTAACGATCGCAGCGTTTTAGTAAAACCTGCCGTTTGCTTAGAAAAAGATAAAAACACTGAAATTAGAATATATTTAGGCCGACAGGATGGCCAAACATCCAACTCTAGAGCCACTGTATTAATAGATTCCATAGCTCTTATCCCATCCATTGACGACATACCTTACCTTGCAAATGGAAGTGCTGAACGTGAAGAGTTTGACCGCAACAACTGTGGTGACCCCTACTATTACAGTTTACACAGGGAAAACATACTGGAGATCTGTAAGAAACATCATATTAGTATCGGTTATATTATCAGAAATGGGTCTGATCCATGCCAATGTGACCCATCAGGATCTAAAAGCCATCAGTGTGATCCCTACACTGGTGATTGTCAATGTGTTGAAAACATTGTAGGTGCAAGATGTGACCGATGCGCTCCTGGTACGTACGGCTTTAGCAAATTTGGATGTAAACGTTGCGATTGTAACAGTATTGGCTCGCTTGATAACTTCTGCGACGCTCTAAGCGGTCAGTGTAAATGTAGAGCTAACACTTATGGTCGCGCATGTGACTTGTGTCAACCTGGTTATTTCAATTTCCCCAACTGTCAACAATGTGACTGTAATGGACACGCAGTTGAATGTGACGACAAGACAGGTGCGTGTTATGAATGTACGGACTATACTGAAGGCCACCGATGTGAAAGATGCGTTGAAGGATATTACGGAGATCCACGACTTGGTATTGATATAGCATGTCGACCATGTCCATGTCCAGGAGTGAAGGGAGATCCATTTAAGAGCAGCCATGCTGATCGCTGTGAGTTAGATCCTGATACCAAGGACGTCGTCTGTGAATGTAAAGAGGGCTATTCTGGACCACTGTGTGATGAATGCGATGACAATTACTACGGAGACCCCGTCAAGGGCACGTGTGAAATATGCGAATGTAATAATAACGTTGACTTGACAAAACCAGGAAATTGTGATCCCGCTACTGGAAAATGTTTGCAATGTTTACATAACACAGCTGGAGATCATTGCGATGTGTGTCAGGAAGGCTATTATGGTAATGCTTTAGAACAGGCTTGTTATAAATGCAACTGTTCGGTGCTTGGTACAAACTTCACCAGAGGTAACTGTGATGGCATAACTGGGCAATGTCACTGTCATAAAAATGTTCAGGGCTTGAATTGTGATGAATGTACTGAAAATCACTGGCGAATTGCTCTAGGAACTGGATGTGACCCTTGTGACTGTGATCCTATCGGCTCACGGTCGCCTCAGTGTAACCCGTTTGTCGGAAAATGTGAATGCAAACCAGGACATGGCGGTAGACAATGTGACCAATGTCAAGAAAATCACTGGGGTGATCCGAATATAGAATGTCACGAATGTGAGTGTGACTTAAGCGGGGCTGTGACACAGCAATGTATGCGTGATAATGGATCGTGTGTGTGTAGGCCTGGAATTGGTGGATACAACTGCGACTTATGTGCCCGAGGCTATCTTGGACAAGCACCTGATTGTTACGCATGTGGAGAATGTTTCGATAACTGGGATGAAATAATAAGTGACCTTCATGCACAAACTGAATACGCCATTGGAAATGCGAGCAAAATAAAACTAGTGGGTGCTACCGGTGCCTACACAAGAGATTTTGAAGAAATGACACAAAAATTGTCTGAAGTAGAAGGTCTTCTTGACAGCTCCAAATTGGGTCAGGCTACTGTTCAACAGCTTTTGTCGAATGTAACATCTTTACAAAACCAACTGGCAGAAGCAGAAAAGAAAGTTCAAGAAACAAGGAACAATCTTAATAATATTACATCAAAAATTAATCTGGGTAATGTTACTTTAGACAGCCTAAGATCGAGTATTGATAACTTGAAAGCAAAAACCTTGGATTTAAGTAATAATGCTACAAAGTTACAAGAAGCTAATCTAGAAGGCGCCCTTAATTTAACCCGTGAAGCCAAACAGAGAGCCAATAAAGCTGCCGATGACGCAGAGAACGTTCAAGTAATAATTGCGAATACTGATAGACAGATAAAAAATACAGATCGGTTACTAGAAATGAAGTACGCCAATTTTAATAGCACACAAACTGAAAATGACAAAAAACTTTCAGACCTAAAAGATCAATTAAGTTTATTAGATGGCGAGTTCCCGAAACTGAATGAAAAAATGTGTGGCCAAGAAACCGACAGCTGTGACATTTGTGGAGGAGCAGGATGCGGAAAGTGTGGTGGCATATCGTGCGATCAGGGCGCCGTCACCAAGGCTGAACAAGCTTTAGACTTCGCAAACAAAACTGCTCATCGCATCAAAGAACATGAACTTACGGCTGAAGATTTATTTAGGTCAATAACTCAAGTAAAGCAAGATACTGTTGCAGTGCGTGCTCGTGCTAAAGAATTATTTACGAAGGCTGATGACTTCAAATCGTCCGCAGAACGAGTTACCAACGAAAGTCAGGATTTGGCAGCAGAATTGAAAGAATTTTTGTCCAACACTTCCAATACACCAGCAGACGTCAGAACCTTAGCCGATGACATACTAAAGCTATCCATTAGTGTTGAACCACAGGAAATTACAGATTTATCACAGCGCATTAATTCTACTGTATCACAGCTTACCAATATCGAGAATATTATTACTGAAACTAAACCAGATTTGGAAAGAGCCAAAGCCCTTAATCAAAATGCCACCGCTGTACATAAATCAGCAAATCTAACACTGGAAATGGCAAACAAAGTATTAAACGCTTTAGATGAAGCACAAGCTGCTCAGGACGCTGCAGAAAATGCTATTGACAAAGCAAACAGCGACATACAAGCTGCAAAAGCTGATTTGATTCCGATTGCAACAGAAACTGAACTGGCGCAGAAAAAAGCAAATGAAACTAAAAAAGAGGTAGAAGGGCTACATTCCAGGCTTTCCGATTTGCAGAAAGATGTTCTTAAAATTGAAAGCGATGCCGACCAGGTTAAACAAGAAGCTAATGATGTCGTCAACGGAGCTGAAGGTGCTGAACAGAAGGCACGTCAACTCAGACAAGAATTTAAACAAACTAACAGCTCTCTCACTGAACGCGCAGACCAGACGTCAAATTCAAGAGAACGAGCACAGATGCTGCTTGACCGTGCAACTAAACTAGCTAGTCAAACTCAAAATCAGTTACAACTTCTTGCCAACATGGAAGAGTTATACAACGACAACAATGAACAACTCAATATGTTAGAAAAGGAAATAGCTGACCTGAATATCCAAATGAACTGGTATCTCCAGGAAATTACAAGAAAGTCTGACGAATACAGGTCATGTACTTCATAGGTATCCGGTTTATTATAATTTTAAACAGAATGGTAGGGTTTTCAATTTGGAACTTTTCATGAGTGCCATAAAACTGTATTTGACAGTGTTAGTCATCGTTCTCTAGGAGTGTAGTTAGACTACAATCTTGTCCGTATTTTATTCAGTGCGTGTGGCTAGTTTATGAACATATGTAATCAGATGAATCAGTGCAGTTAAATAATTGTGAAGTGTGGCTGTACTCTACAATAGTTTATATGTATGTATTTAGAAACAACGAGAGGCGTGTGAAGTATATTTATGTAATTAAGTAGTATCTAAAAGTTACCTCAACAGCTAATTCTATTTAAACGTTCAGCTTTATTTCATAGGAAATTTGCTATCTTAACAAGATATGGCTTAACAATTTCCAACACCTAAATTGATTGTAAAAATCTAGACTTCTTGTCATTAACTATTCCAAAGAAAATATTAAGTTTTCGTAGGGCTATGTTTGTTCATATATAATTTAGTGCGTACATACATTATTATATCTTGAATTAGAATTTCGGTGCCTAATTTAGTGTTAAGTAACTTATGTTATTATGTATTTTCTGCCGGTTTATATTACATGAGTCGCAATGTGTTATATGTATCAATGGTGTCATGCACTTAGCTCGATTGTGTCTAATAGATACCTAGTCTGGGTAAAATATCAAATCCAATACGTATTTGTAACATTGTCATTATTATGTATTTATTTTTATATTGAACAATGCATTTTATTCGTAATGTACCACTCTGATAGGGTCTTATGCAGTTAGCTTGTAAAACATTGCATTTGAGGCTAGCAGCCTATTCCTATTTCTGTTATGTTTGTAACATATGAGGCACTTATACTTAACTATAAAATGTATATTGTATAGTGATGTTAATAAAATCTTTTCTAAGAACAGTTGTTTCTATTTAACTTTCACCTTGTTTATTAATAGAGGCACCATTCTTTTATTTTATTTATTTTTACCTTTAAGTGTAGGTTGTCTTTAAAAGAAAATGGTCCCTGGGACTTTAAAATCTAAATTAGGAGTAAAGTTATAGAAAGACACATATACGTAGAAAAACAATACCCATGCAGAGCCTAAACATTTTCGGATTTGCTCTTGAAAGAAAAGAGTTCCTGCGATCTACTTACATTACAGAATACAGTTCATCCACCAGTATCATTATTATTTGCCAACCTTTTTATTTCAGCTTTTGATTCGTAACATCGTAACATTACGCGTTGGTAGGTACTTGTGCTGTGGGTCTCGGTAAATTGTTTTAGGTTTTCACTGCAACGCAAATATTTTGCTAACGCATCTGTTAATATAATCAAATGTTTGCATATAAATGCGATTACCGCATTACACAGCCGTACACTCGTTTCATCAAGTGCTGAAGCGCTAAAACCTTATTAATAAGTTTATTATGACTAAGTACTAAAATGGGTAGTTAAAAATACTGAACATTTTCAAGGACTTATTTGAATGGGAATGGTCTTTACAGATGGCTATACCTAGAGCCGATCTTGTCCGGTGACGCGGGCGAGTTAGGCGTCAAGTTCCGCAAGGTGGACCAAGGGTTCAGACAGGTCACTCGCATCTTCGAATCCGACCCTAGACTCTCGGTGTTGCTGCAGTCAAGTAGGCTGCAGGCGATGCTGGACTCTATCTCTGAGCAGTTGCTGGCTTGTCAATCTGCGCTTAATCAATATATAGACGTAAGTATCCTACCTACTCAAGAAACATACTACAGTATAAAGAAACAGTACGGTGTAATATCTTTAATACTTGAATTTTTACTATTTACCGTTACCTGTTTTTTCTCCTGGAGACTTTATACTTTCCTCCATCCTACGCTCATCTAAAAAAAAACGATGTGCTATTTAGTTAGCGTGTGAATGAAAGGCAAATCAATTGAACATGTATAAAGGATAAGTAAAGATTTATACTCGTATTTAAACATGAACAACGTCGGCCGTGATTTGCTAACCACGGTTTCATTGAACATATCTGACGCAGCGCAATGGCTATTTCAGTATTTTTAATTACATGCTAGTTTTATTCTGTTGCTCATCAAAATCGGATGTAGGTACCGATTTTATAGTCTGTTTACCTTTTAATGTTTATAACGTCATCGTCCTACGATACGGCACAGTCAAGGCTATATATAATATTCCTACAAAATGTGTATCAATCGAATATTGGATGGATATAGTAATATGACGGACAGTTCAATTGCCAAGTAAAGAAGAACGACCCACGCACTCAAATTTTGGCCGTGTAAAATAAATAATTGGACCTGTCCTAGCTCGCCTCAAGAGTGATTGCAAAGTTTGCATATAATATAATGAGCTGTTCGGCTTACTGCTTTTTGCTATTACCTACACTATAAATGTTTCTAGGAGAAACGTTCCACATTCCCGCGGCTATATTTCCTAAGCGACGATGACCTACTAGAATTGCTCGGTCAGGCGAGGGCGGGGGCCGAGGGTAGAGAGGCAGTCATGCAAACGCATCTCAAGAAATTGTTCCCCGGGACCACCGGAGTGCGGCTGGGGCCTGGGAATATGTCTATTACAGCACTGTGTAGCCATTACGGGGAGATCTTCCAGCTTGATCACCCTGTTGATATAGATTGTCCTGTAGAGGTATGTATTATTGGATTCCCTATATTTCCTAAGTATCGACCACCTAACTACTAGTATTACTCGGTCAGGCGGGGCCAGGGCTCAGGAGCGAGAGGCTTTCACGCAGACGTATCTCAAGAAATTGTTTCCGGGTACGACCGAAATGCGGCTGAGGCCGCTGACATGAGAAATGTCCACAGCGGCTATTAAGCGGCAATATTGCAGCTCACCGCAATCACCTTGTTGACATACATTATCCTGTAGAAGTATGTAATCGTGAATTCCGTATATCTTAGGCACTTTTCCCTTGAACAATAAATAAAAACAATAAAAATGGTCAAATTTTTATATAACTATGATGGTTATCAATATGTGGGACCTCTGTTTAGCGATTCAGATTCAGTTACAGCAGACATGAGTTTCGCGACGAGTGCGATAAAGAACTGGTATCACCAATCAGGTTATTTTTATTGCAGTCTTCGACGCCGTATTATTTAGTGTAAACAACGCAGCTTCTTCTACTTACAGGTTTGGCTTAAGAACCTCGAAACAGAAATGCGTTCATCTCTAAAGAATATGACTTTGAAGTGCGTAGTATCGAGTTCTATGCAAGAACAGGATCCATTTTCACTCCCGACTCAGATACTCTGCCTAGCTCAGAACGTACGTTTTACTGAACAAGCGGAGAAAGCAATCAGTTCGAAGGATCTCCACAAATTGAAAGCTGATATTGAGAAAGAAAGTTTGAATTACGCTGCCGCTGAGGTTGAGGATGATAGTGAGAAGCAGAAACGTCAAGCGCTCATCTTACAGTGCGCCTATTATATTAATGTTGTTCGTACTCTGATCGACAATAATGTTGTGGCTACCAGTGATTGGCTATGGCAGAGACAACTCAGGTGCTCATAATTTATACGTAGCTTTTCTTACAGAACCACTTATTTTTATTATTTTTGAAAGCATTATATTTTTGAATTTTTCAAATATGTCCCTAGCAGTTATTGCTTTATTAAAAATAAATACACTAAACTAATAAACAAACAAACTATACCCTTTTTACATAGTTTCCGCAGAAAACTCATATCCTATGCTCTATTTTTACAGATTTTACATTTCAAGTTCCAAAGAGGTGATAGCAAAAATGGGATTAGCGCAGATTTCGTATTCATACGAATACCTCGGTGTGAATACCGGCCAGTTTGTGCGGACTGAATTGGCTGACGAGTGCTTTTTGATCCTGACTCAGGTAAACAGCGATAATATTTTGCATTAACAATTAATTAATATTTAATTACGTTAAGTCATCTAGATACAATCTGCACCAGATAATGCAAATTGGTACTATAATCTTATTAATACTATCGTGAGACACAATATTAGGCTGTCTAGCGCCATCTGTTGGTCATAATTATTTGTCCTCTCATCACGCTGAGACGGCTCGACAAATTTGAACCAATTTTGCCACAGGGATGGCTGGACATCCAAAGATGGTTATAGGAGACCTTTTCCCGTCTACGGTAAAAAAGAAAACGCGCACGAAGTTGCGGGCACCTCTTAGTCTTTAATAATAATTATTATAAACGGTCGAAATTCACGATATTTTTCGCACTCGTGTGGAGCTTTTCATCAGCAAAAAGTCCAGTTTAAAATTGTCTTCCGATATCGGACCATTCCTGACAATTTATCGTGAGTTTAAACCGTTTATAATAAATTATTAAAGTTAGAACCCATTCATTGCCGAAGACGCGAATTCGCGTCGTCGCTGCATATAAATTTGAAGCGTCGGCAATGAATGTGTTAATATTGCAACAAAATATCGGAAATATCCGTGGGAGCGAAATATGTGACGATACATATAATTGTTTTATAGAAATTATACAGAGTGTAACGAACTATGCGTGGGTGTTACATTGATGGTTTGTAATTTCAGTCTTTGCACCTCGGTTTGATGGGAAACCCTTTCGGCCCAGCCGGGACTGGGAAAACTGAATCTGTCAAAGCGCTCGGAGGCCTCGTTGGACGATTGGTTCTAGTTTTCAATTGTGACGAGGTACGTATTTAGGTATGCATACTAGTGTAATCTGCTAAGGAACATGTTTTCGACATGCTTGTGCACCTCTGCAGTGATTTTTAAAAGCATACAATGGATTATAAGTAAAATATATGGAGTGTTACTTGAACTCTATCTTATATTCAATTGCAACTTACTGGTGTATCATAATAGGATAATGCATATTGGACAGGTTTTCCTAAATCTTGCAATTCAAGCGCAACATCCTTTCTTTTCGTTGCCAAAAAAATATTTTCTCGTAATCAAAACTTACACCGAATAACACCTTGGCAGTGTGATAAGTGCTACGACAAATTACAGGTTTAGACCAAGTGTGTTCCGATTGGAATGTTGCTTACTAAATAAGATAAATAAATATAGATAGTCTATACTTAAACTGCCACGAGTATCAATAACAAAGCTATGAGTAATCTATCGTGTGGCCTACCGGGAATCACAACATGTCTAGCTAGCCGTAATGTACCCGAAGATGTAATATGAGTAGAGTATGCATTACAGGTACTTAACTCATTTTAAGTAAGTGACTTAACGATTCCGAACGAAATTCTATCTATCGGGAGAAATTATTTTTATTTCTTAGTGTATATCAGGTCTGCGACGGCGTCATCTGTAACGTTAGATTTGAAGCTTGTAGTTAGAGTTGACTTTTATATACGTCATTTTATTACACCATACATCTGAAGAAAGACATACATACACATATGCTGAGAAATAAAATTTAGGTACAAGGGTAGTACTTAATAGTATGATGTTTGTTTTGTAGGCAATGGACGCGGAGTGCATGGGTCGACTGCTGACCGGGCTAGCATTGTGCGGCGCTTGGGGCTGCTTCGACGAGTTCAACCGTCTGACTGCCGATACCCTCGCCAACGTGTCGCACCAACTCGCCTCACTGCTCGCCGCCATGCGAGAAAACACGGGTCAAGCCTCCGCACTACTCAATGGGAAGCATGTAAGTACAAGACAAGATAATGGGTTGGTCACTGGTCTGGCACTGCGCGGGTATAGGGGTAGTACGGGTCAAGCCTCCGTACTACTCAATGGGAAGCATGTAAGTACAAGACAAGATAATGGGTTGGTCACTGGTCTGGCACTGCGCGGGTATAGGGGTAGTACGGGTCAAGCCTCCGCACTACTCAATGGGAAGCATGTAAGTACAAGACAAGATAATGGGTTGGTCACTGGTCTGGCACTGCGCGGGTATAGGGGTAGTACGGGTCAAACAACCGCACTGCTCAATGGGAAACATGTGAATATAAGACGAGACGGTGATCAGGGTATCAGGAATGTATGGGACGGTCACTGATCCAGCACTGTGCGGTGGCGCCTGGGGCTGCCTTGATGAGTTCAGCCGCCTGACTGCCGATCAGCCAACGTATCGCACCGGCTCGCATCTCTACTCGCCGCCATGCAGGGACACCTGAGCCAAGACACGGCACTGCTCCATATTCACCGTCCACACTGGAGCTAAAAATAAAAGCCGAACCCGAAGCTCCGCAAATTAAGATGCGCCATAAACGCAAAAAGTAATAAATTTAAATACATGGAGATTATTCATAATTATAATAGTTCATATTAATTTCGAAACAGAGCAAGTGTAAGTGGGTGCGCGTCAATCATGTTGTGAGTAACTCGCGTTCTGTAAGAATATACAGAAGTAATGTCGGGGGCATGTTTTTGAAATCTTTGCAACTCGTACTGAATCTATAACTTTCAATTCAGACTTGTAATGCACGAATATATAAATTATTGAAATAAATTATAAATACTCGAGATCGAAGGTTATTACTACCAGTAGTAAGTTGTTATCATTAACATAGTTTACACATACTTACCTAATATTTCATTGATAAAGTGATAGTGATAGAAATAAAGTGTTTCGAGCAAAATTATCTATTACAATATATTTTAATGAATAATTATTAAAATTAATGCTCCTAATTTGATCTCCAGATGAAGATTAAACATAAGGAACAAATTACGCTTGATCCCAATTGTATGACTTGAGCAAGTAACTTTTGTATATTTATTTTTTCAACATGAAATAGAGGACGTTGGATTCAGTACATCGTATAGTCAGCATCATATATGCAGTTAGTAGCAGTCAAAGAGAGTAAACATGTCCTAACACATCCTCCTTCCACAAATCCGTGTGCTACACATATAAAGATCTGTTCCGGTTTATTAGGCTACTTTGGTAGTGGTAGTAGTACTACTACTATTTGACGCTGACTGTATAGTATTTAGGTTGGAGACTACACAATTTGTTTGGTAATGGCTGCAGGTGACAGTATCCCATTGGTGCGGTGTGGCGGCGACGATGAACCCGGCGGGCCTTGGGTACGGCGGGCGGCGCGCGCTGCCGGCCGCGCTGGAGAGAGTGCTGCGGCCGGTGGCCATGGTGCGGCCCGGGGGCCACCAGCTGGCGCGGCATCTGTTGGCCGCGCAGTGTGTACCCGACGCTGAAGCGCTCGCTGAGGACTTATATGCCGTATTTTCCATGGCCAGGTAAATAACATCATTTTCATCACACTTGCTCGTAAACAAGCGTTTACATGCTAGAGAAGCGGGCGGTAAGTCGTAAATTACGCCCTAGGGCGGTAAGTAATTTTGGTATTGACTACCATTTATTACTTTTGTTTTATTTTCTCCAAAGTGTGATGAAAAACGTCGTACGTGACTCTGGTGGTAAAGGAATTCCAAACTCATGTCATTAAAGCCCTCGCCTTCGTCTTCGGGCTTCTAATAGACACTCGTTTGTAATTCCTCGCTTACCGCCCCGCCCTTGTTACGTAATGTACTATTATCTAAGAGTTTTCAAACTCCAAAGTGTTTTAGTATAACTATAGCCGGGTAAATTAGGTTTTATTACACATAAGAAAACGTATAGTACAAAAGGCGGACTTAATGCCATGGGGCATTCTCTACCAGTCAACCTTAGGGCAAAGCAGAAAAACTGTAGGCGGTACAACTTACACATAAGTAACAAAACATAATTATAATACTTATAAGTACATAATATTTGCTATTCATATAAATATTATGTACTTACAAGTATTATAATACATACATATCTAATATAAATAAATATATACAGTGATGGAACACACTAAGCAGATAGACTACGAGACTTCATTTCTGCCAGCAAAAAAGATGCACACGGACTTTTTGAACGATGAAGTATGGTTATATCGAAAACTAAAAAAATGACAGGCTAAAAGCCGTGTGATAAACGCCACGTCAACCTGTCGAAAAGGTGTTTGCTAGCACAGTGTAGCTCAAGACTTTTATAGATTCTTCCCTGGCTGATCTATTAATGTTTTTCAGTACCTTGCTGGGTGGACAGCGGCACTACGACTGGGGCCTACGAGCCCTAAAAGCAGCAGTAGGTAGCGCTGGAGCGGCGCTGGCAACCCGCGCGCAGGCGTCCGCGGCCGAGCGCCGCGCGGCGCTGCGACGGGTGCTCACGCTCAACAACATATCGAAGCTCACTAGACACGACGCTGAGAGGTGAGCTTATAGGCGAAAGATGATGTAATCACCGTTTTTAAATGGGGGTCCTCATAGCAGATACTATGGAGCTCACAGAGTAATATTTATATAAGAATAAGGCACAGAACACAAATCAAAAGCCAGTTAAAAGTCTCAGTTGTTAAATAGCACGTAGCAACCCAATATTATTTCGTTTTGTGCTACAGATTTGAGAATATCTTGTCGCTGGTATTCGCCGATGTGCCTAAAGAGGAGCACGCTGCGAGCCCCATCAATTCTGCCCTTGACGCCTCTGTCGCTTCGCTCGGTCTCGTCCATAACAAGCTTCAGGTACTAACTTTAAAAACTTTACTTTGATAATCTTTTTAAAACTTTCGTGGGACATATTTAATCATTGTATTAAGTGGTTTACACTCAAGTGAAATTGTCAGGAACGGCCCGGCAGGTGTACACCTTATCAGTCCCTGATGTAGAGCTCCGTACAAATTCGAAACATGTTGGGCCGTTCCTGAAAATTTCACGTGAGTGTAAACCACTTAATACGTCACATTGATTTTAGGATCGCGTCTTCATAAATCGCCAAAACCTTAATTTAAAAGTTGTTTAAATACACCGTGTCTACTAAATTGCATCGATTTCATACCTCACAATACTTATCTTCCTTCATTTAAGAGCTACGCTCTTATTAGTGGAGCCGTTGCATGCTATTTTCTTCCGTTTTCTTGTAGATCCGTAAAACATGTTGTAAAATTATAATTAATAGTGAAGAAACTAAATCTAAACTCCTTACTTTTCGTCTCAGTCACTGTATATTGTATACTGTCTACCCTATCCTTTTTTCAGGTCCAAAAATGCACCGAGTTATACGAACAGCTGCAACAGAGGATGGGCGTTGTAATTGTTGGACCTCCTGGTTGCGGCAAGACAACTATAAGAAGCCTTCTAAAAATGGTGCGTTATTTAGTAATTATATCGGCTATCACTACACTTTCATTCCTCATAGATCCTATTTGTATGTTACCTTCAAGTTCGATTTAAAATTTTCATGAACATCGGTAAATACGATTGACAAAAGGCAGTTATTATTTCTCTTTTACCTGTTATATTTCAGGCTCTTATTCAACAAGGCAAGAACATCGTGGAGTATAGGATATGTCCAAAGGCAATGAGTCGCAGCTGGCTGCTGGGGCACATCGACCACGACACCCGCCAGTGGACCGATGGCGTCATTTCTGCTACCGCTCTAGCAGTTTCCAACCAGCCCGCTGGTATGTTCTTTTTCAAGTGGTAGTATTAGTAGATAGATTGGGAAGCCGGAAACTATCTGAAGAGAATTCGGAAATATAAGGGTTTCAATGGTTCAAGTATAAGGGATGTTCGAAACCGTACAAGGTTTACCCAATTTGATACTAGATATCGTTGTTACTTTCCTAAACATGCAAGCGTTTGTCCTAAATAATGTTTAATACGAGGGCGAATTGAAAAGTTTTGAGCCTGAGGTTGATAATGAAATTAAAAGAAAAAAATAATACTGGCACGTAAGAGTGCATATTTTTTTTATCATAATGCACTATCTTTTGTTTTTCTTCTGTCACAATTGCAAATTTTGTGATAGAATTACTATAAGAGGTTCGCGATTTTCTTTAGAATGGATAAAATTGAGCACCGTTCTGTAATAAAATACTTACAACAAAAGGGCTTAACGCCAAAGCAAATCTTTGAAGACATGTGCCAGACTTTAGGGGAATCCGCTCCATCATATGCCACTGTAAAACGATGGGTAGCAGATTTCAAACGCGGCAGAGAAGCAGTTGAAGATGAACCTAGGTGTGGCAGACCAATAACGGCTTCTACAGATGAAAATATCAATAAAATACTAGATATGATTATGAATGACAGGCGGTTGAAAGTTGCAGAGATAGCGGAGACAATTGGTATTTCCTATGAGCGAGCGCAAAACATAATCACTAAGGATCTAGGTTTTTCTAAGGTTTCTGCAAGATGGGTACCTAGACTGCTTTCAGCTGAAAATAAACGCACCCGCCATACAGTATCACAGGATTGTTTGGATCTGTTTCAATGCGACCCACAAGATTTTCTTGGTCGTTTTATAACTATGGACGAGACTTGGGTCCACCACAATACACCGGAGTCAAAAGTGCAATCCAAACAATGGAAAAGGTCAGGGTCTCCACCTCCTAAAAAAGCTAAGGCCATTTTATCAGCGAAGAAGGTAATGGCTTCAGTTTTTTGGGATTGCAAAGGGGTCATCATGGTTGATTATCTTGAAAAGGGTAAAACCATAAATGCTGATTACTATTGCATCCTCTTACAACGTCTGCATGAAGAAATTAAAATAAAAAGACCTGGTATGATTTCTAAAAAAGTGTTGTTCCACCAAGACAATGCTCCTGTCCATACTGCAGCGAAATCTATCGCACAAATACATAACTGTGGGTTTAAATTGTTGCCGCATCCACCCTATTCGCCGGACTTGGCCCCTTCTGATTATCATCTTTTCCCGAACCTAAAAAAACACTTGGCAGGACGGAAATTGAGGTGCAAGAAGCTGCGACTGAATATTTCAATCACCTTGAAGATTCATTTTTTTTACAAGGAATAATGAAGTTGGAAGCAAGGTGGCAAAAGTGTATAGATCGTTTTGGAGACTATGTAGAGAAATAAAATTGATATAAAAACCCAAGTCTTTATTTTAAAGGTTAGGCTCAAAACTTTTCAATTCACCCTCGTAGGTAACCTAGCAACAATCTCTGATTCAAAGACGATTCTGTCTACAGGCAGGCAGTTGTTTTTTTTTTTACCCTAAGTCGTTACGGATCGCGCCAATCTTTTTTTTTCATTATAACCCTTACATGCATGATTTTTATTATTTTTAAGACCGAGATAATTCGTGCTTTGTGGTAAAAATATTTTTTTTTTTTCATTAATTTGTAAAAAATAATATTTGCAACTTTTTTGATACATAAATGAAATATACAAATATTGCTACTTTTTACTAAACTTAGTATGCGTATAATAGTAGAGTTGTTAGTCCGCTGTTTTCTAACATAATTGTGCGCATCGGGTTACAAGCATGAAATTTCTACCACAGATAGAGTGTTCCACGGTGATTATTTTCAGATGTGGAGGGAAGTCAGATTCGTCCCCTGTGTGGTGGGAGAGCGGAGTGAATACGGCCAAGTATCCCTCTTTTCTTTCTTTATTGCTGGTCAGTTAAGTCTACCAGGACGTGTTTGGTATCGTTTCCGTGTAAAACAAATATCAGAAATTCATTTTTTATGTTATTTCGTGGTTGTATCCCGATGTACACAATTTCGCGACTTAGCAAAATGTACTAGAACACGCAGGCTAAGCTTAACATCAACATTTTTTTCAAGGTACTTTTTGTATCAGATGTGCCCAATATGTATACATTTTTAATAAAATTTAAAATTTAAAAAACCCCCGACATGACCACCAATAAAAAGAAAGAAATAAAATCTACGAAATGTGCCTATACAATGAACAGTAGAAAAAGAATCCAAGCTTCGTTGCGATCGGGGGACCGCTAAGTACCTAAATGAAATGAAATATATTTTTCAACGCAAAATTGCATGTATGCATTTGGGCTTCCCACTTTACGATTTTCAGTACATTGCATTTCATCTACTTAGCGGTCCCCTGACGCAACAAAGCTTGGATTCTTTTTCTACTGTTCATTGTATAGGCACATTTCGTAGATTTTATTTCTTTCTTTTTATTGGTGGTCATGTCGGGGGTTTTCTAAATTTTAAATTTTATTTTTATTTCATATTTTTTAAACAAAACAGAAATTATACAACAATACAATACAACAACACTTTATTGCACACCAACAAGAAAAATATTACATGAGAAATCTTAAATTAAACAATGGTAGACAATAGGCGGTCTTATCGCTAAAGAGCGATCTCTTCCAGACAACCTTTGGGTAGCGGAGAAAACAAAATTAAACAGAAAATAGTAGGTGGTGAGATAAGAAGTTCAAGTAAATTATACATGCAAAATATTAGACAGATAGGTCATACACTTACACAAATAAGTATCTATATATATAAACATACATAAACGTACATACATACAAAAGGGAAGAATGAAAAGAATATCACAGCTAACATTAGACTTATAATGAAAAACGACAGCATAGAATTATAAAAGGATTAGGCTACGGTAGAGACAAATAGTGATCTTTTAGTTTATGTTTAAAAATTGCCAAAGTTTTAGCTTGCCTTAGATCCAGCGGAAGCGAGTTCCACAGTAAAATAGCTTGCACAGTAAAAGAATTAGAATAAAATTTTGACTTCGATGCCGGAACAGTGAGTATACAATTTTGAGCGGACCTTGCAGATTTGAGGTAACTAAAACGATCTTTAAGGCAGCGGGGAGTTGCAGGTTTAAAAAGAATATTATAGAGAAGAATTATAATGAGTTTTTTGGTCAAAAAAGTTTTTGAGACTCGGTTTTATTATTGACTGTACTTTCTTACACAAATGTTAATTGCTCATCAAGAACAATCAGACGAGCCCAAAAACCATGGATTTATCTTGTTTTGTTTAGGAGTTCCTACGGCCATCTTCAGCTCCAAGGAACCAAATTATTGTACTGTCAAAAATTTATTAATCTGTTGATTACGCTAATAAAACTTTACATTTAACCAACATTAGACATTCTTGGCTTAGATCCTGTCACAACTAGCTGGTCATCATGAGACCTTAATTTATTGAGTGATATAGAAAATGCTAATCTATATATATATATATTACGCGAGGCCGATTTTTGTACATCCCATCAGATCTACAGTTATGGTCCGATTTTGATAAATGATATGTCATTAGATTCGTCTCATGCTGGAGAGGTGCATAAAACTCTTGGATTTTTTATTTTTTCCTGAAAAAGTACTGAAAAATGGATTTGAAAAAACTACTGTGCGCTAACCACGTGACATTGACCACGTGACCTGTGTTCCCTATTTTGACATAAGATGACCAAATAATAATAAGCTTAATTTGCCCACAAACCTGTAGTAAGTTGTTCAGCATGATGAAATATTATTTTTGAGTCGGTAACATAATATCCGCAACACTTAAAACGTGTACGAATATGCAAAAATAATTTTACAGTTTGTTGACAATGAATGACGGTAACCATATTCTGACAACTTTGAATGTAATTTTTATTGGGGGCCTATGTCAATCATCTAAATTGCCAGGTTGTTTTTCTTTTTAAAATGTTGATATGAAAACTTTTTTCGCATACCTGTTAAAAATGTGGAGGAAAAAGCCGGTTAAGTGCGAGTTGGACTGGTGCTCGCAAGACTAGAAAAACTGACCGTCATTCAAGAATAGATTATTTATATAGGCGAGTTTTACAATGAATCAAAGCAGAAAAAATGTAGTAAAACTAATTTAAACGTCATTCAAATAAGTAAATTTATGATAGATTATTATAAATATGATTATATAAGTCCATCAAAAAAATAATTCCAAGGAAAATGGCATGAGTTATGGTAAATTAAATGGTATTTTACAAGAAAAAACTGTCCTTCCGCTTGCATGTCGACGGGATGGGAAATGTGGTCGAGTTGAGAATATGGACGACTTGACAATGTAGCTAAGTTGGGAATGTATCTACATTGGTAATATGGATGAGTTGGTAAAATGGACGAGTTGGAAATGTGGTCGAGTTGAGAATATGGACGACTTGACAATGTAGCTAAGTTGGGAATGTATCTTCTACATTGGTAATATGGATGAGTTGGTAAAATGGACGAGTTGGAAATGTGGACGAGTTGAGAATATGGATGAGTTGGCAATGAAGACGACTTGGTAATACGGACGAGTTGGTAATATGGAAGATTTGGCAATAAAGACGAGCTGATAATAAGGACAAGTTGGTATTGTAGACGAGTTGGGTGTATCGTCGAGTTGGGAATATGGACGAGTTGGAAATGTGGATGAGTTGGCAATGAAGGCGACTTTGTAATACGGACGAGTTGGTGATATGGAAGATTTGGCAATAAAGACGAGCTTATAATAAGGACAAGTTGGTATTTAAAGACGAGTTGGGTGTATCGTCGAGTTGGGAATATGGACAAGTTGGAAATGTGGATGAGTTGGCAATGTGGATGAGTTGGTAAAATTGACAAGTTGGGAAACATGTACAAGGGGACAATGTGGATGAGTTCGCATTATGGACGAGTTGGCAATGAAGACGAGTTGGTAATACGGACAAGTTGGCAATGAAGGCGACTTTGTAATACGGACGAGTTGGTGATATGGAAGATTTGGCAATAAAGACGAGCTTATAATAAGGACAAGTTGGTATTTAAAGACGAGTTGGGTGTATCGTCGAGTTGGGAATATGGACAAGTTGGAAATGTGGATGAGTTGGCAATGTGGATGAGTTGGTAAAATTGACAAGTTGGGAACATGTACAAGGGGACAATGTGGATGAGTTCGCATTATGGACGAGTTGGCAATGAAGACGAGTTGGTAATACGGACAAGTTGGTAATATGGACGAGTTGTCAATGTGGACGAGTTGGGAATATGGACGAGTTGGGAATGTGGATGAGTTGGCAAAATGAACAAGTTGGAAACACGGACGAGTGGGCAATGAAGACGACTTGGTAATACGGACGAGTTGTCAAAGTGGACGAGTTGAGAATTTGGACGAGTTGGGAATGTGGATGAGTTGGCAAAATTAACAGGGTGGGAATATGGACGAATTGGCAATAAAAACGGGCTGATAATAAGGACGAGTTTGTATAGACGAGTTGGGTGTATCGTCGAGTTGGAAATGTGGACGACTTGGAATTGTGGACGAGTTGGGCCTATGGACAAGTTGGAAATGTTGACGAGTTGTATTTGTGGACGAGTTAGCAATATGGACGAGTTTGCATTGTTGATGAGTTGGAAATGAAGACGAGTTGGCAATGCGGATGAGTTGGGTGTATGAACGAGTTGGCAATGTGACCGTGTTGGGTGTGTGGACAAGTTGGCATTGTGGCCCAGATGGGAATATAGACGAGCTGACATTGCGGACCAGTTGGCAATGTGGAATAAGTAACATGTTACCCTAACGTGCGAAACTTGATGGTAGAAATAACCTATGATGCAAATTTCAAAAAATCGACGCTCTCAAGAATAAATCATATTTGAATTAATGACGTCTGGCTGATCATTCTTATTCTCATTCAAAATAAAATTTGACAAACTCTGCTGTCAACAAAACAAATTGATTTTATAAGGCTTCCGTTTTTACCGACTTTGGTAAGGAACCCTAAAATTAGGTTTATATCATAGACTTGAGAGTATAGATAGCATCTCCCTCACTCTTCTGTCAGACACTATTTCAATGAGAGGAAAGACGAAAGTTTGAATTTGGAATTCGGGTATTAGGCCTTCAGCTCTAAATTTATTGAAAAAAATATGTCTTAATATTATTTTTTTAAACATTTTTAGCTGTTTTATATATTGGATTTTATTTATTACTTACACATATTTGACACATTTTTTTTTTATGGTGGAGTACCTATTGTTGGTCAGTTATTTATTTAGATTAGTAAATAGGGTTTGATTAAGTATACCTAGCGTAAGAATTTCAAACACAATGTGTAATTGTTATTGAATAAATGATTGATGATGATGACATGGCAGCACCCATATTAAGAAAATTTGCACGATCTATTGAATTTCATTAAAAAAACAAGCATTGATAATAGTGGTTTTTCTTGTATCTATAAACGTTTTATACTCTCTATTTCATATAATTGTGTTTATGTAAAAAAAATTATTATCACTTTTTTTTCAGTATTTACGATTATAAATGAATACATACTACATACAGTTACGCACTACCTACATGATTTCCTTTTTAAAAACCTGCGTAGTGAGTGCCCAAATCTGTCGTTTCGATTCATGTGCTATTTCTGGAAATTGATAGAAATCGATCAAATCGATAAATTTATGTCCTGAAGAAAGAACAACAAATTTAATTCTACCAATCTTATGTTCGGTCCTATGAAAATATGTCATTTATTTTTTTAAGATATGGGATTATTTTTATGAATTAAATTTTTCCATAAATCGAATAATACTTATGCATTTTATTTGTGAAACAGATCAGCAGATCACATGTCATTAATGCACAAGTTATTTTTACAAGAGTTGAAAAAGTTGGCACAATGAAGCTGGCAGTTGGCTATCAGGCCTAGCTCTAGCCTGGCATGTTTTACCGTTTTTAAAACATAATTTTAACGTGTGTTTTTACAGTATTTATTCTTCGTTCGCCAAAAATGTCTTATCGATAAAGTAGTTATTTTCTGTAACACTACCGGATTTCCATATTCTAGCGGCGGTTCGACGCCGCAACGGGCCTCTAGTAATACTTAACATTTAACTAAAATTTGGAATCCTTAGTTTCAATATGGGCTGAGATCCATTAACAACTAGCTGGTCATCATGAGACCTTCATTTATTGAGTGATATAGAAAATGCTAATAAAACTTATCATTTATCCAAAATTTTGAATTCATGGCTTCAATATTGGCTGAGATCCATTAACAACTAGCTGTTCATCATGAGACCTTCATTTATTGAGTGATATAGAAAATGCTAATAATACTTAACATTTAACTAAAATTTGGAATCCTTAGTTTCAATATGGGCTGAGATCCATTAACAACTAGCTGGTCATCATGAGACCTTCATTTATTGAGTGATATAGAAAATGCTAATAAAACTTATCATTTATCCAAAATTTTGAATTCATGGCAATATTGGCTGAGATCCATTAACAACTAGCTGGTCATCATGAGACCTTCATTTATTGAGTGATATAGAAAATGCTAATAAAACTTATCATTTATCCAAAATTTTGAATTCTTGGCTTCCATATTGGCTGAGATCCATTAACAACTAGCTGGTCATCATGAGACTTTCATTTATTGAGTGATATAGAAAATGCTAATAATACTTAACATTTAACTAAAATTTGGAATCCTTAGTTTCAATATGGGCTGAGATCCATTAACAACTAGCTGGTCATCATGAGACCTTCATTTATTGAGTGATATAGAAAATGCTAATAAAACTTATCATTTATCCAAAATTTTGAATTCATGGCTTCAATATTGGCTGAGATCCATTAACAACTAGCTGGTCATCATGAGACCTTCATTTATTGAGTGATATAGAAAATGCTAATAAAACTTATCATTTATCCAAAATTTTGAATTCTTGGCTTCCATATTGGCTGAGATCCATTAACAAATAGCTGGTCATCATGAGACCTTCATTTATCGAGTGATATAGAAAATGCTAATACAACTTAACATTTAACCAAAATTTGGAATCCTTACCTTCAATATTGGCTGAGATCCATTAGCAACTACCTGGTCATCATGAGACCCTCAATTAGTGAGTCATATAGAAAATGCTAATAAAACTTAACATTTAGCCAATATTTCGAATTATTGACTTTATTATTGGCTGAGATCTCGTCACTTGTTCCAATTAAAGCTGAATATCTTGGAAACTACTGGTCCTATTTCCACCAAACATAGCTAAGAACCATCTCGACGGAAAAGTCTTTCGATTAAAAAAAACCGCACTTAAATTGGTCCATCCGCTTGGGCGCTACGATGCCACAGACAGACACACAGATACACAGATACACAATGTTAAACTTATAACACCCCTCTTTTTTCGTCGGGGGTTAAAAACAAGATTAAATTTGCTGTTTAGTAATATTTTTTTAAATTGTAAATATTCAGGATAGATAACTAATTTATCGTTCTGAATAAAAAAAAACTTGTTGTGATTTTTACCTTTTCGGCAATAAACCCAAATTTTTATATGAAACTATTCTTAAATAACATAAAGAATTAATAGCTGATATCTATTTTACACGAAAACGATGTCGCGCAAGCCCTAATAGCCTCAACTGATCTGTAATAAAAAAAAGAAAAAGAACAGTACTTAGTCCTCTTCACCCCGCTCTCCCACCACACAGGGGACGAATCTGACTTCCCTCCACATCTGAAAATAATCACCGTGGAACGCTCTATGTGTGGTAGAAATTTCATGCTTGTAACCCGATGCGCACAATTTCGCGGCTTAGCAACTCTACTATAATCACTACATAGTATAAAACAAAGTCGCTTCCGTCTGTCTGTCCCTATGTATGCTTAGATCTTTAAAACTACGCAACGGATTTTGATGCGGTTTTTTTATTAGATAGAGTGATTCAAGAGGAAGGTTCAAATGTATAATATGTACATGCATAATTTATCAGCATTGTACCCGTGCGAAGCCGGGGCGGGTCGCTAGTATTTAATATAAGTAGAAACATATTTTAGTATTAAAAAAATATGCTTTGTTATGGCAAACCATACCAGAAAACTACCGTTTTCATAAAAAAAGATGGCGATAAGTTGTTCCGCCTCCTCGTTAATAAACAACTGTAAGTTTTTTTATATATACCTATATATATATATGTATAACCGTCAACGAAGAAATATTAAAATATATCAAATTTCCTTGTGAAATCACTCTCAATAACATTATATTCCTACTTTTAAATTCATCTTGAATTGAAAACATTTCATATTTTTAAGACTACAATTTTATTAGTAATTTTATTTTATTTTATTACTTTTCTGAATTCTGCTTAGGAAGATGAAGTAATCTCTGTTTTTATATTTTTTCTGAGATAACTATTTGTTTTTATATTAATTTATAAAAACTTACTCATTTTAAAATGTGGCAACACCTAAACTATAACTCAATGGAACGGTTACTTTAGTCCGATCTCTAATAAAAAAAAACTGAATGACGTTGAGGACATTTTCAAAATTCAAAATTGTCGGTTTGGTTTGATCCATATTACTGATCTATTACTGATTCTGGAAACAGTCACTATTGAACTTACTTTAAAATGGTCTTCGCAGATAAATAATGGTCTCCTTGGCACAGCCAATTTTCCCACTTTTTGACACCAATCTCCTTTATTCTTATGTGGCACATGAAAGAAATGTTTATGGGGTATTTTCGTCGAATCGTTTTTGCAGTCCGGCACAAAACAATACTTGGTGTATTTTACCTCATCAACCCATACGGGTGCGAGTCTATCCATTTTTGTAAATTAATCCCAGCAAATACGTAAGTAATACGGTTAGTTTACGGTTAGTTTTTCATTTGAAATCTTATTAATAAAATTCGGTATGCAACTGTCATCAGGTCAACGTCAAATAAAAAAATAAAAAAGTAATTTTTTCGCTGTTTGGTCTAAGACGATAACCCTATTCAGGCCTAATTGTCTTAGATTGGGGTAATTTTATATATTCTGTTATATTTCTTTACAGTCCGACCACAAAGAGTAGAAATTAAAAAGTGGCAATACTGTAGTGTCGTCCCCGTTTTATTATATTAATTAGAAAGGGAGGAAACTACGGTATTGCCATTTTTTAATTTCTACTCTTTTTGGTCAGATTGTAAATACAGAAGAATAAAATCAAAAATTTTTTTCGCGTTCACGACACAAAGCCGATCTCTATATTAATTTCCACCTGTTAGAAATATGAAATGTTGTCAATTGTTTGTTATCAGCATCTTACAGTATGCACATAAAGGTTAAAGTAACGAGTGCATTTGTTGCAGACGTGTGGTCGTGGGTGGTGTGCGACGGGGACGTGGACCCCGAGTGGGTGGAGGCGCTGAACTCGGTGCTGGACGACAACCGCCTGCTGACGCTGCCGTCGGGCTGGCGCGTGCAGTTCGGCCCCAACGTTAACTTCCTCTTCGAGACGCACAGTCTCGAACACGCCTCGCCTGCGACCGTCTCCAGAATGGGGATCATATTGATAAGGTAACTGATTCAATTTTGATTGATACAAATATCAAAGCACAAAAAAAATTAAATGCGTAACCTGGCGGAAGAGACCGGGAATCGAACCCGGTACCTCTGCATTACCGGTCCGGCGTGTTAACCTCTCCACAAAAATATGTGGACCCAGAGTGAGCAAAAACGTTGGTCTCATTCCTTGACAATATGTCGTTTTTGATGCTGCTATCGGGTTAGTGTTCTGTATCAGTGTCAACTTTCTTTTCGAAACCCTATTTCGCTGTGGAAATTATCAGTCAGCTAGGGATTTACGAAGCCTTCCCCAGAAAAGTATTAAACTTAATCGATCATGAGCACCTTCTTTTAATTTATAGTTCAAGAAAATTAGATTGAAATGTATAGAAAATTTGACAAAATTAACCTATTGACCGCCAAGCGGTCTAGCAATTTACCGTGCCACTGACGCCAGAGTAAAAAAAAAAGATGTGCCCCAAAATCAACACGGATTGAAAAATACTTGTAACGGTTAGAATTACATAGTTTTTGATCATTGAAATTTGGACGGCTGTGGCCGACGTGGCGTCAGGGGCACGATTTTTTGTTGACGGCCACAGCCGACTGTGGCGGTCAAAAGGTTAAAGGACAACTTTTATCTATCAGGATATGTAGGTTATAGAGCCAAGTTTAATTTTACCTACTCTCCCCCCTCAGGGGTGAGCGTCACCCCCCGCGACCTCGAATGTGTCCCGGAGCGCGGTATTTTCCCCTTTAAAAGAAAACCGTGTACGATACATACAAGGTGTATAGGAACGAATTAATCCTGAATAAATTTACTATAAACCTTTCATACGTACAAAAGCAATATCACTTATAGAATCAACGCAATCTGTTACCAAATACTAACGTTTTTAATTATTGATCTTTTTTTCTGCTAAAAGGTTAGTTATAAAAAAAAAACAAAAAAAATATACATTTACATTAAATAAAGTACCTATAGTTAAATTATACATTTTCAGAAAGAACATTTTCAATTCTTTACTTTTGTCATACATATTTTGGCCGACAAGTGTGAAGTTTTTGAGATAACTTTATTGAATTATTAGACGTTGATTGTTGAACATTTGACAACTAAGTATTCGCTGGGTGCGCGATGACAGCGTCAACTAGCGGTTACAATTACGGCGGGCTTTTAATGTCAAATGGCTGACTGTCTTTACGAAGAGTAAGTAAACAAACCAATAATTTCAATGAAATATCGTAATTTTCTTTCATTTTATTAGATTATGTTAATCTATAGTGTCGATAAAACGTTGACCTTCGTTATTTCCCGTCTTAAATAGCAAAATCAATGACTTTCAGATGTAATTCACACGGACCTTTTCATGGTTGTCTTCACGAGAAGTTAGTTACAAAATAAACAAATTTAAACGAAAAACGCATTTCATGCATAATGCAACCGATCATTTATGACTGTATTTTCGTAATAATACAGATTATTTTGTTTTTTCAGTTAAACATGGCCAAATTAATTATTATAACTGTATTCTGCTCAATCAAACACAACAACGCTTTCAAATCCCAAACTACAATAAAATGGGAAACAATTCGTTTTTGCTCAACATGTCCAAAATGTAAAAGAAAATAAACGCATAAACATGCTACTCCCTACAACATACAAGATATAATATTAAAAATGTTGTTCTATAGGTTAAACTTTTTCCGCTTGATAGCGATTATCCATTTAATTCGTTGTTCTCGTTTCTAACTTGCTTGTGGAAATTTATTTATTTATGATTACTGTTTTTGAATTTGTGATCACTGTTTTTGCCTTTAACTACGCTGCAGGTTTCGTGCCGCATATTTATTAATTTTTAGATGACTTAATTTCGCTATTAAAAAGTGACAGTTGCCCTGACGAAAGTTCCTTTTTTGACCACGGCGCGCGCTGCGATCGATTCGTGGTTCCCCCACCACCTACTTCGCACCCAGCGAATACAGGCCTATTAAGTTTGAGGGTTTTCCATTTAGCTAATTGTGATTATGTACATTAATTCATACATTAAGTTTTAATTTATAGCGAGGAAAGCAGCTGCGTAGAAGAAACTCTTGAAAGCTGGTTGCGAAAGGTGGAGTTTGATAATGAACTAGTGAACTTGGCACTCTCGCTACTGCAGCAAGCCATTAAAAAATGCGTGCATTGGTTCAATACGCATAGATCTGATGGAATCCTGAAGATATGTAATCTTTCTGTGGTTAGTTAAGTACAGTCAACCAAAAATGTGGTCTACCACTTTTCGACTCTATTTTACATGTAATAGAGTCCAAAAGTGGTAGACCGCTTTCTTTGCTGACTGTACACTCCTTTTTTATAAATTAGCGAATACATTATTATACCTATGTATACTAAAATAATGACTGTATGTGTTTTCCACGCAGATATGTACTGTTTTTTGTATGATTTGTGATGGTTTATATAATTCTTGGCACAATGGTACTTTAAACTCAACACTGTCATATGTTAACTTCTTTTGTATGTAACTAACGGTGTTGTAACTCTTACTAACACCTCAAGTCGCATGGTGTCACTTTTGTTCGTATTTCTGGCTATTCAGTAAGTGTCAGTATACGAGTTAAAGTGACAATAAATGTACGTAATAGACGATTTTGTAGCTGTTCATCAATCATTGAAAGTAATGTTTACTTTCACGCTCTCTTGCTGTGGCTATTTTTATCATAAACAAAATAATAATACTAATCTCCTTTCTAGGTAAAACATATGCTGACTCAGTTCGAATACATAGCCCTAAACGAATTGGGCGGCGTTCACAAGACGCCTGAAGAGTTAGTTTACTTGGCGATTGAACGGAGCGTCGCAAGTATCATCAAACCAAATGCTATTGACGCTTTTCATGAAGAGGTAAACTTATATTTGTTCTATATTATGCTATTGACGCTTTTCATGAAGAGGTAAACTTATATTTGTTCTATATTTACTATCAAATTACGATAACTCCATCTAATAATGTTGATCATTACATTAACAGAATTTGTAGTTTTCTATTTTAATAACATGCAATCAACACATTAATCATCAATAATTTTAAATGTTTGCCATTACTAAATAACAGATTATGTAGGTATGTTTTACCGTCAGCAAGGTTTATCGAATTGACGAGCTTTATTTAGATATTTACTATATTTTCCTATAGCTTCTTGCGCGTTTGTCGCATTTGTCACACTCTAGCTGACACAGATTAAGCAGATCACATGGGCCCGTTGCTTCATTGGACCAAGTTATGATTACAAATTCGCATTTATATAAAGGCAAAGTACAATGCCGGGGCCACATGCTTGCCAAGCCTTGGCAATCGTACAGGATGCATTTATATGTTAGAATGAGATGGAACTACATCGTGCTCACTCTTACATATAACTGCGTCCTGTAGGCATGCTGGGGCTTGGCAATCGTGTAATCTCGGCTTAACACGATTGACTCTTTAAGCCGGGGCCAGACGCAGGACGCAGTAATATGTAAGAGTGAGCACGATGGAGTTCCGTCTCATTCTAACATATAACTGCGTCCTGCAGGCTTGCCAAGGCTTGGCAAGCATGTGGCCCCGGCATTATTTTGCATATACAGATGCTTTAGTAGTTATATACTGTAGATGTCAGACGTGCTCGGGCCGCCGCTGTCGTCCCCGTTGGTTTCCGAGGGCTGGGTCACAGACGCGCTGTACATGTCGCCGCGCCTCGCCGCCATCGAGCCCACAGTGCGAGCTTGCATCGCTTCCGACGATTCGCACCTGCTGATCATTGGACCTGATGCTAGTGCCAAGAAGTATGTTTGCCAGTAATAAAATTGTCGACTGAACTGAAATTAACAAACAAGCAACACAAAATCAGTCTAGATATTGTTTTATTCAGATAATCAGAATACTACTGTGAAATCATTGATGTAATTAAATATTTCGTCGTTGGTGCCAAATGCGCTATCCTACCTTCACAGATCGTTGAACTCGATTATAAATTATCACTACTATTTGGTCACCTTATACGAAATAACGCAGCTACATACTACATGAGCTACACCGACAAGAGTTTGACTTAAATTTATGATGGCTACTATTTCAGGTCCTCTTCTTTTTGTCCAATGTATATTGTTAAAACCGTTATGGTTTTGCAGCTTGTTAGCAGAGTACGTGTTAAAAGAAAGCAGCGGGCCATTGATAACAATAGATTGCACGCCAATATTGGAACCTACAGATATCATCGCAGAGTTGAAAAGAGTAAGTCTGTCCTCATTGTTTTCCATTTAATAGTAGATAGGACCAAAGTTATGCAGAAAGCGACTAAAGATTTTTTTCATAATGCAAAAAGCGACCAAACTCATTCATTGATTAAGACTTAAGTCACTTTGACGAAAAAATCTACGCTGGTCGCTTTCTGCATAACTATGGTCGGTCGTATTAAATTAGTCTAATGAGATTATAGCCGTCACTAATATTCGCCCTTGGCGTCGTGTTCTCACGTTTTACTCTACCTGTGGCGGCATTGTATAGGGACATGTTCACTCTCGATAAGAAATTTGCTCAACATAATAATATATATACTATGTTTAGGTATAAACCTGGTATATATTATGTTTATCAGTTTATTTATTAGTAGAGTCCTCGCCGTACATAGGGTGCGGCCTGCAACAAGAGCAATAAATTAAAACATAGATTCCACAGCAACTTTAAAACTAAAGTCAGCTTTTCAGCGGGCCTATGATGGTCACGTTTATCACATGATCAATAAATGATAAAGCATCTGTCACTCTCACACTCGCGTATGTACTAGTCAAAACGTGACGGGTGCTTTGTCACTTATTTATCGAGTGATAACCGCAAACAGCATAGGTCCGCACTGTCCGCAGGTGTTCATTATTTCATACAAATCAAATATGTCATCCAGCAGCATTGACATAGCTGTCACGCTACTAAATATCTAATAATTCACAATACATTGCTTCGTTGAATAAACTTTAGGAGGTATATTTAATGCAAGTAAAAAAAAAAGTCAAATAAATGTTATTCAGTTTCAAAGGTAGTGTTTTTTTGCTACGAATTGTATTGCTGTGTAGGTTACAGTAGAAATTGTAAGCATATCAATCGTTTTGTTAGAACAACGTGGTGGGGTCAGGCGGGCGCGGCGGCAGCGGCTCTCGATTCACGCTGCTAGTTCGTTCGCTGCACCGCGCGTCCATCGACGCTTGGGGCTCCAGTGCCGTCCATTCCTTCCTCTTGCAGGTAAGTCCCAGTGAGCAAGCAATGTGGCAATGTACCTACGCACTTGTACAACGAGCACAGCACTCAATCGTGGCTGAAGAATACGTCCAATCAATTCTCACACCTTAACTTCTACCATAATCTAGTTTATCAACACCCATCTTGTTAAATTCCTATAACAAGTTCAAATATTATAGGTAAGGACCTACATTACTTGGCAGCGACCAAAATCAGATATGTAATTTCATAACAGTATCAATTTTGATCAAAAAGGTCTGTTATGGTGACCTCCCCCCTCCTCGTCGCGCAAGTCACCTCATGTGTTCCTCAGCTCCGCGGACTGACTGGCAGGACTGAGTGTTTCATATTTTCATAAAAGAAAATCTATGATAGTGATTATGAATAGGTGTGTAGATAAAGTAGTATATGCAACTGTACATAATTAGGTCTTAAAACACTCGCGTGATCTTATTATGAAACGAGTCGTAGGCGAGTTTCATAAAACCACACTCGTATTTTAAGACCTCTAGTTATGTCGCAGTTGCATAACGACTATTCTTGCTTAGAACCTAGGACTTAGTGTTCGCTGACGTGCCGTCTCCTGTGGTTTGCAGCTGATGACGTGGTCCGGCTTCTGGTTCCTTGGCACAGAGGAGGAGGGCGGCATGCAGTGGGCGGGCGCGGGCCGCGTGCGCGTGCTGGCCACCGCCGCCGCGCAGCCGCCCGCGCCGCGGCTCAACGCGCGCACCTGCACTGTACTGCTGCCGTGAGTACTGTGTGTGAGCGTCAGGATGACTGGACCAAGAGAGATTTTGGAAGTTTATATATCCTATGTTTTTGTACCTATTTTGTACCTGATATGAAATAATTTGTACCTCGCTAATAAGGGAAAAATATACAAAATAAAGTGGCCAGCCATTCTGACGTCAGGTTGACTGGACCAAGCTGGTTTAACCTAGTTGCAAGCATTATAACTAGTTAATTTATTTGTAAAGATTTAGTACCTAATTTGTACCTTTAAATTTCATTTACGTTTACTTCTTATAGACTCACCAAAAACAGTTATACCTAGAATAAGATTTGCATGTGAGTATTGTAAAGCGAGTCTCACATGAGACTACTATGCTATAGCATGTTCCTTAGGTTCCGTGTGTTACTCGCTTTACAATACTCACATGAAAATCGTATTTTAGGTGAAACTTTTTTTGGTGTGTCGATAGAATGTAAACGTTAATCAAATTTAAAGGTACAAATTGGGTACTAAATCTTTACATATAAATTAACTAGTTCTAACGCTTGCAACTAGGTTAAACCAGCTTGGTCCAGTCAACCTGGCGTCAGAATGGCTGGCCACTTTATTTTGTATATTTTTCCCTTATTAGCGAGGTACAAATTATTTCATATCAGCAAGGATTATACATATGGATTGACAACCTCATACAAAAAAACGTACTCCAGAAGAAAGCTCAAATACCGTCTTATTTCTAGATGGCGCTGATTATAAGACGTAGATGCGCAATGTTTTATTAAAACACATAATAGATGTCATTGTTGCTAAGCGTTATACCAAAAAGAGACAGCGTGGTATCTGTATAGTTCTTAACTAGATGGCGCTGAAACTACTCGTGTTGATTTCTTAATCACGAATAATCAAGCAGACTGCACGTCTAGCATTAACTTTGACACGCGACTCATGTCGCGCGAGATAGCATCATCCGTCACTATCTCATAGTACTGTACAGATAGAGACAGGTAGTATATCTCGCGCGAGAAAGAGTCGCGTGTCAAAGTTATGCTAGCCGTGATCGTTATTGAATAGGTACAGCCAAAGTCATAAGTCATAAACGTACGTCCGTACCAAAGACCGTCCGTACTTTCCTAGTGCTCCAATGATATCATATCTATATCATACATTAGCCAGAACTACCTATACGACAACCCGTTCAGAAATTCGTGGCCATTTATGTTCGTCTTATTACATTGAAATAAGTAGGTAATCAAAAGTTTACCTGATCTCACGGAAAAAGATGGCAAACTCATTGCGCAGTAATGACTACTATGCAATGAGTTTTACACGACTAATTTGTACGAGAGATTAGGTATACCTATATTTATAATTATTACCCTTTGCATTAAACTATTTTAAGTAGGTATTACATAAGTACCCGAGTATATTAATACTACGAGTACTAATACTGGCTTAGATAGTAAATAATACATTCTGCTAGTTATTTTTATTGTATATCTTTATTATGAACAATGATCAACGAAAGCACACCAAAATTTTAACACACTTTAACAACATACGGCACACTATAAAGTTCAATATGAAGAAGTAATTATAAATACTAGTTAAGCCCATTTTATTCCAATTGGTCTTTGGTCAAAATATCTCACTTCATCATATACAAAAATCGCTGAATCGCGATTATTTCTGCTTTAATTTGACGTAAGCCATACTTATATAGGTAGCCATAATACGACTTGTCAATTTCAATCTTCTGTACCGTTAAATGCCCCCTCATGTGTTCCGTACTGAAAGAAACTTTAGGAATCTTTAATCAACACTTTAAGCACGCCAAGAATAGAGTTTTCTCTACGAATAGAGTCTTCTTTAAACCTATTTTTTTCTTCAGCATATATTTCTAAAAGCTTTCGCTTCCGTCTTTCTTTTGGCGTTATGCCTCTACTACCATACCAGTGAGATTTTAATTCTGGTTCATTGCATTACAGATGATTTCAACTGAAAATTCAAATTCCACCCATAATTTAATAATAAAATTCAGCGCTTTAGATGCAAAACTTCAATACTTTCTAAAATTAGTATTTGCTTTGGCATAACATGTCATTCATTACCTAAAAAATATAGAACCTATATGAATTTGATGTAATAGCATGGCAGCACGCTATTTAAGCCTTTTCTTAAACTGTTTAAACTAAGCAATCTTGTGATGCTAACCTTGTCAGAATAAAATAATGTTCTTACAATGAAGGTTTAGGATTGTCATTTGAAAACTATTTATTAACCAGTCATAAATTTTGATAATAAACCTCCCTTAAGCGGAACGTAAATCGAAAATAGCAAAACTATATTACAATAAGCATCAATCAAAAACTAATGACATTTTCATAACGTTACATTCAAACTGAAAGAGACAAAACATCATTTGACAGTATATCACACTTACCTATAGCACTATGGCCAGTACATGGCCAGGCTTACTTCAAAGGCTTGACTTGAAATATTTCATCCATAATAAATACTTAATCAACCATAAAAGCCTTAAAAGCGAAAAATTACCCTCAGTGAAAAAACTTCTCAACATATCAAAAATTGTAAAAGCACAACGTGGAAACGCCATCTATTGTCAACAAGGTATAACATTACGACACTTACAAAACTCTGCAAAAGTTGTTAATTATGAACACCGTTCTATTTCGTTTATGTCGCTACTGAAACGCCGTTTTAATTCATTTTGATACATACGGAGGCATCTAGTTCCCCGACGATAAAATCTTTATCGGCGTACGCTTCTTACTATGAACATCATACTTCCTTACGTTTTATCTTCCTTGATATCAGGTACAAAATAGGTACAAAAACATAGGATATCTAAACTTCCAAAATCTCTCTTGGTCCAGTCATCCTGACGCTCACGTACTGTGTGGGGACAAGCTCATGGATTAAATTCCGTGTCTGTACGTTAAAGGAGCTGATGACTGGCACTAGTTTAAAAGAAAGGCTCTTAATCACAACGATGATATATCTGTAATAATCTCAGAAATTGTACGTTACTCTCGACAATACTATGAACAGTATTATAATATCATTACAATGCCGTTATCGAATCGATCCCATATAAAATTGAGAATTTATAAAATTTCGTTACATATTTTACTTTCGATAACCAGGAATGTTAATGCAGTTAATTATTTACAGGGAACCCGATGACGATGAAATGTTAGAACTCGCGAGAGTTTATCTAAGACAGAGCACTGACAAAAATATCAAGGACAGCGATATATCCGCCTTAGCTTCCAGCGTCTTATCTATGTTCAAAGAGGTAAATGGGCTATTATTCTCTTATGTTTACGAATAACAGATGTTTCGATGAAATTAAATGATCCTATCTCTGCATTTAGGTCACAGAAGCATTCTCATCTAAACAACACTATTACTGGGACGCGTCACATTTCAAGCAATGGTGTGAAAATATTCACTGTTATTCGCCATCTAATGTTGAAGAACTAATTGCGGTAAAATACTTAATTTTATAACTTAACTTAAGGATAGCTCCCACGGACCGAACCCAAGACTTCTACTTATCCGGAGTAGTGCTCTGACCCCTAAACTTCCGCGCCGTTAGGCACTTCGCGTGAAATTCACATTCCGCCAAAGCGCCCTCTGTACCATTTTTTGTTTAAGAGTATTAATTTATTAACTTAAATTATCTCTCCCCAACCACTGTCTACTATCAACGAACATTCTCAAAACAACTATTACATGTCATCTAGCTGGGCAATTAATAAAATAATAAATATCGGACAAACTCAAATCGATCTGGTCCCAAATTAAGCTCAAGAATTGTTTAATTTACCAACGATTTGGTTTCTATTTAAACAAATATATTTTTCTCAGGCGTTAGTCGCAGAAGCGGATAGCATCTTCAAAGATAGACTCATTACTGAAGAAGAAAGAGCTGCTTATAATTCGATATCTAGAAGCTTCTTCAAAGGCACTTACACTGAGGGACTATTATTTGTGACCAAGTTACGCAGCGACGGAGTCTATATGGAAGCAGTCGATCCTAGAGAATGGTATCAAACTACGCAGAAATATATCAACCAATGCTGTAAGTGTAGTATTTAAGTTATAGCATAATGTTTTCTATAAACCAATCGACGAGGATATAAAACTTTATTCAGCGGAATAGCAACGGAATTATAATTAAATATTTTTTTATACGTACTCAATCCGTACTTACCTAAATAAGGGTCATTTTTATTACCAAGCATTAGAGATGTGTTGTGAAGCCATAAACGAGTTAATATTTTAGTGACAGAACGAGAACAGAGCGTTTTTGGCGAAAATGGCGCTGAAGTATGCTCAGAACTGGCTACCATGTGCCCAGCATTTGCAAGAGCGGTAAGTCTACTTACTAGTATAGTTTAGGAGCTTCAATAAAAATATTAAATATGTATTGTTAATTAGTTATCATCACTAGCGCCATTGATTTGTGAATAATAAGTGTGTCATCTAATATTATCTGCATTACACTCATCGTAGCTTGATTTCTACGAATAATAATTCTCTTTCTATTATATGCTTGTCTTTTTAGACCAATGGTGGCGTTGTAGTATGCGTGGGCAGCTCTGGTATTGGAAGGCGCGCGGCTGCGCATATCGTCGCTACTTCGCTCCCCGCGACGCTGTTCACCGTGAACCATGCGCAAGAGTTCAATTCTAACTTGAAAAATGTACGTACCTACTAACTCAAATTTATTTAGATTGTTGGTACCTATTAAAACCAAAGCTGATATGAGATGTCGAAAAGTATAAGAAATAGAAACTGCTTGTGTGTAGTAAACGCACTCTTACAAAAAAAAACTGTTGATCCTGAAATCCGACCTTCTTGACATCAAAGCTTACTTTGTTACCATTCATCCTATTGCAGGCACTGTCTTCTTCAAGCGAGGGCAGCCGAACTTTAGTATTGGTTCGGGAGAGCGCGGTGGACCACACAACCCTAGCTTCTATAGAGGCATTAAGACGGGCGCAAACGCCGCACTCCATACCAGCCCATATCATGCCGTCGCTCAGTAATACCCAGCAGATACAACACGTGCTGCAAAGTAAGTACAAATATAAAATGTAACTATGAGAAAGCAACCAATTTCCACCTTACCAAATTCTTCTACATATTTTAAATTTTCCCATCCATGAACATTGGAGCACTGTACTACTGTGCAATTTCAAGAACCAAACACATTCATCTATTTCTACCTCCTAATTTAATAATACCTCCTAATTTAAGAGGCCTCTGACCAGCGTGACTCTTATTATAGGGAGTTAAAAACAAGAAACGTCAGTAGAATTTGGTTTAGTTACGGCGAAGGTTTCTAAAAGTCCTATTTTATTTTCGCCTATGAGATGCAAAACAGCTCTCGCCTACTGATCACTTAAAAATTTCTTCTGTCATGTCTCGCATTTAGATCGGAACATGCAATATTTGGAAACCGCACTACGATATAAACTTATCAACTAGCTTTAAAAATACGTAGATTTTATAAATTGACGCGAATATTTGAACGTTTTAGATATAAGACAAAACCTGGGTATAGTCATATGCCTAGACAAAGACCAAGATAATCTTTTCGAACTGATGGAAAAGTTTCCACTGCTCTATAAAGAAAGCAAACTCATCTGGATAGACCGTTGGTCCAGCGAGACACTGAGGCAAATGCCTCAACTGATCATTCAAAGGTACCACGACTACTACTGCGCACTTTGTGTGTTTTAGACACCAATCATTGCACCAGTGTTCAGTACAGATGAAACATGCACCTATCTAGTCATATCAATATTCACACTAAGTATTTTAATGCAGATTGAAGTTGTATTTCCTTCACTTACAACACGTCACGTTAGCGTCATTTATACCAATAAAGTATGAAGAACGAAGTAACAGATACGTACATTGTTTTCTAATGATATACCTACTACCAAAATATATTTCAGGTTAATAAAGGAAAACTTATTAGACTCATCTAAGGAGCAGCACGAAGCGCTTCCCATAGAAGGTTTCGTAAACATATACGGCAGCCTCGACGTCGAATGGATGAAGGCGCCTTGTCGGTACATTAGCTTCATCAAGACCTACTACCATATCGTCACTAGAAAAAAGGAATCTTTGATGCAGAGGAAAAATATGCTCACGGTAGAACAACATTCATGTGTATCATATCATAAATACTACAGACTAACCTCTCCTCTTCACCATGGCTTGCTTAAAGGCTGCATTTCCCCTAATTCTTCTCTATTAGTTTAAGTTGTTACCACTGTTGTCCATCGTTGCCAAACATTACAATAAAAGAAATACTGTTTTTTTTTTGACCTCAGCAATATAGTACAGTACGTGAGATCTTAGAAGAACATTCGGGTTTTATACCTGTCTCGCTCGCTCCTACGCGTTTCAGATAAGAACCTCTCAGTTTTCACCCGAACCCGAATGTTCTTCTTAGATCTCCCGTACTGTATTCGTATTAACTAACAATAAAATAACACTTCAGGCCGGTGTAGAAGCCCTGCGCCGCGCGCGAAGCGAAGTGGGCACGCTGCAGGCGGACGCGGCTCAGCAACAAGCTGCTTTGTCTGAGAAGCAAGCGGCTGCCAACCAGGCGCTCGACCAGATCGGAGCCACGGTCCGAGCTACAACCGACAAGAAGGAGGAGATGCATGCCCTTAAGAAGAACATTGAGCTTGAGAACGAGAAGCTGCAGATACGGTATGTTTCATGGAATAACAGTAGAGACCCTGCTGAAAAGATAGTTTTACCGGTTTGCCTTAGTCAACGTGCAGGCCGTGTTAGTTGTTTTCAGCGGCACTAATTTCACCATCGCCTAACTTTATATTTAGGTGAACATAAAAACGCGCTAACGCAATGCCATTGTTGAAAAATCAATACTATATTTGATTACAGAAAGAAAGAAATAGAAACAGAGTTAGCATCAGTGGAACCAGTAATCGCCGCTGCCCGGTCGGCGGTCGGAGACATACGCGCAGAATCACTAAGCGAAGTGAGTCTACATTTACATAGAGTTACGATTCTTCTTTTTGCAATTTTTCTCCATCTCTCTCTGTTGGTTGCACTCCATGCACACTCCGTTAGGGAACATTTTGTGGTGGAATTTATGAGATCCGTCCACCTAGTAGGAATCGACCGCGAGAACGTGGACCTTCCACTTTCCCCTGCCCTGCCAATCGCACCATCGACTTTTCGCTGCGGATGATATGTCCAAACATTTTCAGAATTAAATAAGTACTTATTTACTTGTATAAACATTTCCAGATCCGTTCATTACGAGCTCCACCGGACGTGGTCCGCGACGTTCTCGAAGGTGTCCTGCGGTTGATGGGTATCGCTGATACGTCCTGGCACTCCATGAAGAACTTCCTCTCTAAACGAGGCGTAAAGGAAGATATCAGGTATGATCGAAAGCGACAAGCTTTCAAGAAAATACATTGTAGAAAATAATAGTAGTTTATTCTTAATATTTGTATCAGACTTCAATTGTTTACCTAATGAGAAAAGTGTACTGACATTTTAAAATGTCACATATTATTAGCTATTAATTTTCTAACGTTTTTCATAGGCTTGGTATTTAGTAGGGTGGGTCACTTTTGTATGGGAAAGAAATTAATACTTTTATTTCTTTAGGCATAGCAAAAAAATATGTAACTCATAATAATATAAACTAAATACCAAAATTGCATTTTGTAATTGATGTTGATCTTTTGCCTCCGGATCTATTTTTAAGTTAGTATAGAAATGCCCATATTATTTATTTATTTATTTATTTATTTATTTATTGAAACCAAATACTTACAACAAAAAAATATAATATACGTGGCCACTTTTTTTTCATTGCTCCATACATTAGGAATTTTTTTCTGGAGTAATCCGGAGGCAATAAAAGCACTAAATGGCACCTTTTTTCAACTGTGCCCTGTTTAAAACTAGGATTTTTGGTTTATTATATCACCAAACGCTTTCCATATTATTTGTAGGTGTCTAGACGCGAGTCAGATCAGCCCCGAAGCAGCAGCATCAGTGGCGAAGCTTCTAGAACGGCGTGGCTCATCGTTCGAGCCAGCTACAGCGAAGCGAGCTAGTGCCGCCTGCGCGCCACTCGCCGCGTGGGTGCGCGCTAATCTAGCATACGCGGCTGCGCTACAACGTGTACAGCCCCTACAGGCGCAGCAGGCGCAGTTACACCGGTTAGTGTCACACCATAGACCACGTAAAAGTTGTACAGACCAGCGCCGTGGCAGCGGCATCAGTGATGAAGCTTCTAGAGCGTCGTGGTTCGTCGTTCGAAACCACTATAGTCAAGAGAGCTATTACCTCTTGCCGGACTCGCCGCGTGGGTGCGCGCTATTCCAGAATACGCGGCTGCGCTAGAACGTGTGCACTTGTGCAGCCACTACAGACGTAGTTACGGCGATCATTGTAATAGATGCCATAGCTTTGGGATGGGAAACATGTCTGGCTGGAAACTTCTCATTAGCATCAATTCACTAGCATTCAACCGAGAATAATTAGCACGTGAAATGTAAGTAGCGACCAAGCGGCAAAATCTGGAGGTAGCTTGTTAATTACACTTAATTGACTTACGCGTACGCCGTGAACCAACGGATAGATTACCGTAACCAAAACCTTGGAACGTAAACCAGGCCACAACAATATGAATTTATTTCGCAGAAATCTACAAGAGGCAGAAGACCAACTCGCTGCGTTATCCAGCGGTCTGGCCACCGTGGACGAGCGCGTGGCGGCGTTGAAGGATCAACTCGGGCAGCACACGCGGGACGCGGCCACCATAGAGCTGCGGCTGAGCACGGCGTCCGCCACCATCCAGGCGGCGCGCGCGCTGCTCGGCCAGCTGGCGCACGAGTATACGGCCTGGGAGCGCGACGTGAGATACTAGGCTATTTCCGAAACTGACGAGTTGCTCCAAAGTTACATATAACTTCTTGATACGCCGTCTTAATCATTCAAACATTGTTCAGTTGGAGAACAACATAGGCAGCCCAAATTTTTTTTGGAGTTTGATTAGTTTTTGGTATGAATGCCTTGACAGATTTTTGGTGTTAGCGTTGTGCCTTGGGACGAATGTATCTGACCTTAGTCGGGAGATAATTTTAAACTATTCAACATGAAGCATCATGATAATCATTATTTTAATGTGTTTAAAGCGACTAATCAATTTGCAATAAAATGGTCATTCATATTTCAGCTCGAGTTTATATCGAAAGAGATATCAGAACTTAATTTGAGATCGTTACTTGCTGCTGCATACATTATATATCTACCTGATGCTACGGAACCCAAAGCCAGGTATGTCACGTAAAATTGTAATATCAAATGCTATGGGTCCTAGACATTCCCCTACAAATAAAATCATGATTTTTCCAGGGAATATGTCACCAAGTGGAGTTTGTTGCTAGGATTTGAGGATCAGTCGTTTTCGCCCATCAATTTCCTGTCGTCAACCGAAAAACAACTAAAATGGGATGCAGATGGATTGCCTTCTGATATGACTGCTGTCAAAAATGCAGTTATAATCGATCAAGTAAGTTGTCAGGAGTTGTATTATCATATCTGTGAGTTTCTTTGTGGATCTCTGTGATTTTTTTTATTCAATACTGATTCTCTCGTGAGACTCAATAAAGATCTATGAATTCAGGAAATTTCGTTTCAGCCGTCTGAGTACCATCACCCGTCTTGATGTGTCGGTTTTTTTAATGTTCCATAGATTATGTATTGTTTTTATTTTATAATTTTGTCGATTACTTGGTGTTAATTACGGAATTACCCGTTAGATGGAAAAACATATTCTGTTATGATACGATTTCAGTATCTGGAGCCCAATAAATGCGGATTCACGCCGCTGATCATAGACCCCGACGGAGACGCTATCGCTTGGCTCAAGGCCACTTTAGCTGACGCCGCGTGCGACTTCGTGGCCCAACACAGCGATAAACTACAAACGGCTCTACAGTATGCCGTCAGGTAAACGCAACAAGGCATAGATATCTTAAGTATAAAGTTTAAGCACAGTCTAAGAAACAATACAGTCGGTCGACGAAGGCGTCTAGACAGGGCAATCGTGCGTGGTGACAGAGGCGGCGGCGGGAGGGGCGCACCCCATGTGTCATACGACGAAATTGTTAGTAATGAGGGTGCTGACTTTGAGGGCTGACGCGTCTTGCAACTTGCAATACACAATTAAAATGGTGCATACGACATGTGCTGTGCGAAATTTTATAGCGCCTAAGTTCTAAATTTTCTCATGTCATGCTAACGTAAACAAAATGGCGGATGTAAAAGCGTTACGCCTGCCAGTAAAAATTTAAATACCGCAAAAATATCGCTATTATATTATATAATTGTTTGTTTCTGTGTAAACAAAAAATATATAATCTGACATGTCACATGCATTTTTAAATTCAAAATGTCAGACATATTTCATAGCTTATTTTAAGTAAAAATTACGAGTTACGTAGTTTAAGACTATTTAAAGTCAAAGTCAAAGTTATTTATTGCACACATGTTGTTAATACAGTAGATCTTAAAATGATTAACAAGCAAGAAATTGTTTCTTGTTTCCGTTTGTATATGAATCCTGTAGTCAGATTTTTAAATTATTTTTAAGGGTCCTCGGGGTGCCGATTACGAGAAAGACATCCATTTTGAAATCCAAGATGGCGGACATTATTTTTTCTTAAAAATCGATACGGGTGTCATCTCCAAGGTCCCTCGGGGTTCCGATTACGAAAAAGACATCCATTTTGAAATCCAAGATGGCGGACATTATTTTTTCTTAAAAATCGATATGGGTGTCATCTCCGAGGTTCCTTGCGGTTCCGGATACGAAAATGACGTCCATTTTGTGATTTTGAAATCGAAGATGGCGGACATAATTTTTTCTTAAAAATCTATATTGGTGCCATTTCTCAAAAATAGATTAGATTAAAGGGGAGGCCTATGTTCAGCAGTGGACGTCCTATGACTCCTATGGCTGAGATGATGATGATGATGATGATGAGATTAGATTATTTAGATTATATTTATTTCACACATATAGGGATACATTATAAATTAGAAATTACACATAGTCAATTTACACGAATCTACTGTGGTTTAAGTATGTTTCAGGAATTAATGTTATGTGGTAATTCGATTTTCCTGCTTGAGACAGCTCAGCTTAACTAGTAGGTACTAAACAACATGAAGGTATTGGTAACATAAGGAAGGTACTGAGTACGAGAGATACGCTCAATCTGATATGAGGCCTCAATCTCTTTATTTTGTTTTGTACCAAGGCCATTGATAATCCGTCATTGCTATAAATCTCACACGCTACATGGTTTCAGTTCTCTCACGTCTTTTTAACGTGATCATACCGATGGACACGTTCCGTGATTTGTTTGCAGCTTTATACTATATTATATGTGTCCAGGTTGGGGCGCACTCTAGTGATAACGGACGTGACTTCGATTCCTCCATCATGGCTGGCGTGCGGCGGCCGCATCGTCCTCCACAGCCGCGACGCGTCGCTGCCGGCGCGCCTGCCGCCGCACTCCGCTGCCGCCCTGGCGAAGTTGCCATTCACTGCGCGCCAGACCAGCCTCGCCGGTACTGTCCTCGTCATATTGTTCACAATCTACTTATCATCGTTGCGCTTACCAAATCTGATATGTGCATCGTTTGATTTAATAAAATAACTGTCTTAGCACATACGTTGTTATTTTTATTAATTAAAATCTTACACATGTCAGTTTTGGTAAGCGCAACGACGCTATACTATTAAAAACTGGATTGAAAATAAGTTTCCTATGAAGAGTAATGGAATGATAACCATTTCAGGAAAAGTCTTTGTGCACCAAGCTGCAAATGTATGAGCGTGCGGTGACAGCCACACAGCTCCTTCTGTTGGTAAATTATTCTGTGTCCCCTCGTCATGCCGAAATCACGATTTGGATTATAGTACTTAATGAAAAAAGTTCTACGCAGATTGACGGGCACAACGAAGACCTTAACGTTATCTGGCCAGTTTAGTTCAGACCGCGAATTCGACCGGGTTTGGTGACTGCATTTAATTTAGGTTTAAGTGCATATTTACTCTGATGTGAAAAATTTATTTCAGATCAGCTAATTCATTACGCACTGCAACAGCAGAACCCGGAAGTCAACGAGAAGGCCAAAGAGATCAAGCTGAAAAAGGCTATCATGCAAAAGCAGCAACATGAATTGCAGGTATTCATATTACAATGTTAAGATTAGGGAATGCAATCGATTATTTGTAAGACTACTGAGTTTTAACCGAAACCTTTGCTTTTGTTCACAAAATCACCTGAATATTTTTTTACAATATTTTCAAAATCCCATCTTCAAATTACAGGAAAACCTTTTGAGGGACCTATCGGCGAACGGCGACATACTCCACGACGCTAACCTCCTCGCGTCTCTCAAAAAAACTCGCGCGACAAGCGCAACTATTGATGAGGCTTTGGAAGCAGCGAGGGTTATAGAAGCGGAGATCGCCGCTGCGAGCGAGGCGTTCGCTCCGAGCGCCGCTCGCGCTGCGGTAGTCACCCTCGCGGTTAAAGGACTTGCGGTGAATAAGCCGCTGCTAGCTCTGCCGGTTGACACTGTGCTGGAGTTGTATGTTGACGCGTTGAGGAGAGGGGTGAGCACTATCATTCAATTACTATTCAGAGCGCACACTATCACTAGATTCAAAGAGTGACGGTGGCCAGTTATTAATTACAAAAAAATAAATAGTTTAACATTGTCCTGAAACATTCGTCATAATTTATTTAATAATAGAATAATATGAGTGGGTACTGCGTCTAAAACTCTATTACTGAAACTGAGAAGTCACGGAACATCGCCTCTAAAATCAGTGTTCTCATCAAGTGTGTTTTTATACGGAATTTAAAATACCTATACATTCGTAAGACAATCTCTGGTTCCCGGGCTTTTAAAGTAAAACAATCGATCAGATATTGCCTAGCAGATTCAAATAAAGAATTATTTTATTATCACCTACTAAGTTCATTATTTTAGGACACAAAAACCGTAAACGACGAAGAAGTGATTAAGTATCTAATGAGGAGAGTCGTAGAGAGGGTGCTGCTTGGCTTGCATAAAAAAGACAAATATATTGTTGTCTTGCACCTTCTCAGGCAAGTGTATGATCATCTTATCCCGGAACAGGTAAATGTTTTTTTTTTTTCTTTACATTTTGAATGATAATATAGTAAAAATACTCGTGTAATGAAATTATATAGATACAAACCTTTAGTAAAGCACCTGTTATATGAAGTTGTGACCTGTTCGAATAAAGAACACATGATTAAAATATCTATCACAAACAAAACACATGCCTATTCGAATAGTCAAGGTATTACACTACTACATGCAATAGGTGCTTCTGTAATAGTACATTACTGGAGACGCCGGGAAAGCAGGGCTTGCCGGGGTAGGTATAGACGGATAGTGATACGAAGCCGGCAAGCCCTTTTCACGGCTAAGGCATGTATAGTGCTTTTCTCAAAACATGCAATGAAATAAGAACCGGCCAACAGCATGTCGGGCCACGCTCAGCGTAGGGTTCCGTAGTTGCCCATCCTTCACAATAGACAAAATTACGAGACAGATTTAAATAACGAGAAAGATTTCAAGCTCTATAAAAAGGTCGTAAACGCCAAAATAACAGTAATTACTTGTTACCTTCTGGAAGTTATCGATAATACGCACCAGATTAAGCGAAATGTTTTAATACAGTTTGGCACTTAACCAATACGTATAACGGTCGAAGCGTAAGGACATCGCGGGGCACTTACGTCATTTTAAAGAAAAGTATGAATTTTTGCGACAACTCAAAAACGGCTCGACCGATTTTATTCAATATAGTTTTCATTGAAAGTACTTATATGGCCTCATTTTCATGAATTTTTCCATAATTTATTGACCCGTGGTTGAAAAGTTAGACGGGGGGGGGGGACACTATTTTTTTTTTATTTTCGGAGCGAATATTTACAAAACTGCTGACTTTATCAAAAAATAATGTTCAGAGACCCCTATTATTTTTAAAAGACCTATTTAAACTGTTGCACACATACACACTATTGTTGGAACGAAAAAGAAAAATCACCCCCACTTCAGGTGTACGGGAAGTGCCCCGAAAAAAAAGTTTTTAGGTTTTAATTTAACGTTTTGACGGCGTGATACATACACATACTCATACCAAATTTCAGCTTTCTAGTACTAATGGTCACGGAGCTAAGCCGCGGACGGACAGACAGACAGACAGACGGACAGACGAACATGGCGAAACTATAAGGGTTCCTAGTTGACTACGGAACCCTAAAAAATACACCACTCAAAAAACATAACACAACCCGTTCCTGAACACAGACGCCATGTTTAAAAAAATTACTTCCCGGCCTAGGCCTTCAATTTTGTATGAAAATCCTTTTACAGTTCTCTCGAATTGTTCCGCCCGAATCGTGACACTTCGAAGCCGGTTTTAACGCACGTTATGACGATATTTTATTGCATGTTTGAGAAAAGCTTGTTACCTACTTATGCTTATATTTCTTTGAAACTTGGGAAACGTATGTTTTAAATACTGGATAAAGTGACTTTTTTTTTTTGTATTTTCAGCTGTGGCAATTATTTATTGGGACTACCGGCATTAGTGAAGATCTTACGGTTGTCAATGAAATAAAGAAAACGTATCCTTGGGTAGAAACTGAATACGTCAAAAAAGTAGCGCAACTAAAGGTTAGTCCTGGCTAAGTTAATGGATATCACATGGCAGATGTTTGAGTTTAAATACCTGAGTTTAGATATTTGGCTACTCCTAAATTTAATGTACATATTTTCTGATTTCAAGCCAAATGTAAAAACTGTTAACTCTCTTATAGGTAAATAACGAAGAACTTTTCAATAAAATGTGCCTGAACGATGAAGCGATGTGGAAGAAGTTCCAGAGCTCCGGAGACGTGAACATCATCAGCAAACTGAAGCTGACGGAATTCGAGACCGTGGTGGCAGTAGCGATGCTGAGGCCGGATGGCCTGTACAGAGCCTGCGTGACTTTTGTAGACCAAGTCCTCGGTAAGTGAATCCCACCAAAGCACTGTTGTTGATCAACGAAGCGACGTGAAATAAGTTTCTGAGCTCCTACTATGTGAACATCATCACCAAACTGAAACTAACGAAAGTCAAAACCATGGTAGCAGTAGCGATATTCAGGCCACAGATACAGTGACTTTAAGTGACTATCCAACCAAAGAACCGTGATGGTTTCGTACAAACATATTACCAAAATGACGCTCGCAAAAGTAGAGACCATTGTGGCATCGGTGCTGTATTCTGACATTTGGGCTCATTGTGATCCTTATATACTCTGTTGGCTGTAAGGATGATATTGGAAGATTAAAATGGTGAACTCTTTTTCTTTTCATGTTTCTAATGAATCTTGCGGGGCATTCCAGCATTATGTCGGGCTCGTGATTCTACTATTTTTATACTTATAAAGAGGTAGAAAGTAATTTTTGGTTTGTCAATATATTATAACCTTGCTTCTGTATTGATAGTGAATTCTTGGACTTTCTGTATGTTTCTGGTAGCTGTCATAGCTTTCTGTATGGTTCTAGTAGCGGGTCACGTGCCCGACAATACTTTCTGGTGGAACGGCCCTTACAATATGTTTTTCTGAAACATCCAAGAAAATGTCGTTTTTATGATCGAGGTAATAGAACGCGAAATAGGTCTTTGTATAGCACTTGTTGAAGATTCGTTCTAATTCCAAATTAGAGGTCAATAAAGGAATTTTGTACAACATTATGGCCGTGGCCAACAAAGAGATTGTCTTTTGTTTCAGTGGGGTTTATTTATTTTATTGATAATCTATGGCATACTGCCCATAAAAAAACACCTAGTTTGTGCATGCTTATTTACGTTTTATTTCTTATATTTAACAAGATCATTCAATTAGATTAAAACAGATATTCAATAAAATAAACAAGGAATCACGTTTATTGTAAAAAATATAACAATATCTAATTAATAATAAGGTGTTGTCATTTTTTTATAAATGGAATCATCTTAACATTTGGTGGCAAAAACATTAACCCACACAACAGCTTAAAAAAAACATTTGTTTTTTTTAATAAATTTGAAATTAATTTGATTTTATATGAATATATAAGTTGAACATTTGTATCCTTGGATTCATTTGAGAAAAGCACTATACAAGCCTTGGCGCGAATAGGGATTGTCGGCCTCGTATTTCTAGATGGCCTCGTTATCACTCTGCCATATATTACTACTCGGCCAACAATCCCCTATTTCGCGGCCTCTGCAGTAATGTACTATTACAGTGTAATGTATTGTTCGTGTTGTACACAGGTGGTTACATAATGTCGGGCGGCGACACGATAGCGCGCGCGGCACGTTGGAGCGGTTCGCGCCCCGTCCTCCTGCTGGGCGCGCACGCCGCCGACGTGCTCGCCGCGCACGCCGCCTCGCTCACCCAGGTATGAAGCTATAGCTAGTACTATCTTCTCCCTCTAGACCGCATTCAACGGAGAGCGACTCGTATTGTCGGCTGCCAGCGAATTTCAGATCGGCTTGACTCCTTGGCGCTGCGTAGAGATGTAGCCTCTTTCTGCATCTTTTATCGCTTAGCTAAACCTTCGTATATCCGGATGTCCGGATTTCTGGCCGCTCTCGCCTACACAGGCCGCATTTCGCAACCGATTCTCGTGCAATTTTGTGAGCAGCAGCAGGATTAATAATTACATACATTTTATTTTGTCGAGTCAGTTTTAAAAAAACAAAATGGCGGAGATGTAGAGGTTGAAAACGTAAATAATTATAAATATCGAAAAAAAATTGCGCTGTCTACAGCTCCTAGAGCCACGCATATATAAATTTGCTTTGATTGCCAACTGCCCAGCTCCGGACCTCATGGAAGAGGAACTCTGGCCGAAACCGTCCTCTTCTCATCCCATTAGTTGACACACAGATGTTGCAGATATTGACCTCCTAAATGTATGATGATTTTGCAGGTGGGCATAGAGGAAGGCCTTGCGGCGTGGGAGGCGGGCGCGGCGGCGGCGGCGGCGCGCGGCGGCTGGCTCGCGCTCGTCGTGGGGGCCTCACCTTTTACCCCCGAACTACAGGCCTTCCTCGCCGCCAGGGCACAGCCGGTCAGTACTGAAGTCCAGTCTACACTGAAGACTAAGTTCTGCTCGTCAATCACTTTTCAGTTACGGCCTTACGTAAATCTACAGTATACACGTCTTCTCTTTCTGCGATGGAGAAAGTCAGCAGTCAGAAAAATACAGCTCTAGCCACTATTTTGTTCTATAATTGGAGCCTCGCCGGGGTTTTGATAGTTCAAACGACTGCTGTTCAAAAAAAAATACAAAGAGAGGGTCATGGTTTTTGTCCAGTATATTGTGGACATTGCCAAGTTAAGGGTTAATGGGGATACTATTTAGCTATAAGCCGCGTTCGCTGATAATCAATCATCATTGATCAACTTTATATTTACTCAGGCTGAAGGACAGAACCCCGAGTTCCGTTTATGGATTGTGTCCGAGGATCGCGACGTTCCACCACTTATATCCAACGCCTGCGTTAATGTCATTATTGAGGTATGTAAACTACTTACTTTTTAGAAGACCTTGTTAGAGCCTATAATATAAACTACACGTTGTATGTCTGGCTGTTGTTGTAGCAACGTGACGTTAGATTAAAATGTGACGGTTATAGCAACCGCCCAGGATGGAGATCTTTGGTCGAGAAACACACTGGCGACTTTGAATCCCGTCGTCGTACTGAACTCGAAGACAAGAGGGATGAGCTGAAAGCCGGACCACCAGCGGCGATCAGCTATAATTATGTTAATGGTGTTCTCTCGTGCCCGTTGTGCTCTCGGGTCTTTAATAACAAGATCGGCTACGTTAGCCACATTAGAGCGCACGAACGCCAACAAAGGAGCTGAAGCAGTCGCCGTGCCCGAAAACGGTCAGGAGGATTTATATATATATATATATATACATGTATTACGATTCATCATCACCTATCACTGTCCACGGAATAAACTACTCTTATCCTATTTGAGTGGTTTTACCTTATACTTTTTATAAATATTTATATTAATATTGAACATTTATTTTATGAGAATGAATGTGAATTTTCTGAAACCGAATGACTAATAGTTCGGTTTTATATCGTAGGCTCCTGAAGGCGTGAAGCCCAACGTCCTGGGCACGCTGTCGGCGTGGACGCAGTACTCCGGCGACGCGCGGGTGGTGCGCGCGCACGCCTGCCTCGCGCTGCTGCACGCCGTCGTGCAGCAGCGTCGCGCGCACATCCCGCAAGGTGGGCCGCCGTCTGTACACCATGCACTAGGTCCGCTCCGACTGCAGCTCACACGCATACACCTGGGCACGCTGTCGGCGTGGACGCAGTACTCCGGCGACGCGCGGGTGGTGCGCGCGCACGCCTGCCTCGCGCTGCTGCACGCCGTCGTGCAGCAGCGTCGCGCGCACATCCCGCAAGGTGGGCCGCCGTCTGTACACCATGCACTAGGTCCGCTCCGACTGCAGCTCACACGCATACACCTGGGCACGCTGTCGGCGTGGACGCAGTACTCCGGCGACGCGCGGGTGGTGCGCGCGCACGCCTGCCTCGCGCTGCTGCACGCCGTCGTGCAGCAGCGTCGCGCGCACATCCCGCAAGGTGGGCCGCCGTCTGTACACCATGCACTAGGTCCGCTCCGACTGCAGCTCACACGCATACACCTGGGCACGCTGTCGGCGTGGACGCAGTACTCCGGCGACGCGCGGGTGGTGCGCGCGCACGCCTGCCTCGCGCTGCTGCACGCCGTCGTGCAGCAGCGTCGCGCGCACATCCCGCAAGGTGGGCCGCCGTCTGTACACCATGCACTAGGTCCGCTCCGACTGCAGCTCACACGCATACACCTGGGCACGCTGTCGGCGTGGACGCAGTACTCCGGCGACGCGCGGGTGGTGCGCGCGCACGCCTGCCTCGCGCTGCTGCACGCCGTCGTGCAGCAGCGTCGCGCGCACATCCCGCAAGGTGGGCCGCCGTCTGTACACCATGCACTAGGTCCGCTCCGACTGCAGCTCACACACATACACCTGGGCACGCTGTCGGCGTGGACGCAGTACTCCGGCGACGCGCGGGTGGTGCGCGCGCACGCCTGCCTCGCGCTGCTGCACGCCGTCGTGCAGCAGCGTCGCGCGCACATCCCGCAAGGTGGGCCGCCGTCTGTACACCATGCACTAGGTCCGCTCCGACTGCAGCTCACACGCATACACCTGGGCACGCTGTCGGCGTGGACGCAGTACTCCGGCGACGCGCGGGTGGTGCGCGCGCACGCCTGCCTCGCGCTGCTGCACGCCGTCGTGCAGCAGCGTCGCGCGCACATCCCGCAAGGTGGGCCGCCGTCTGTACACCATGCACTAGGTCCGCTCCGACTGCAGCTCACACGCATACACCTGGGCACGCTGTCGGCGTGGACGCAGTACTCCGGCGACGCGCGGGTGGTGCGCGCGCACGCCTGCCTCGCGCTGCTGCACGCCGTCGTGCAGCAGCGTCGCGCGCACATCCCGCAAGGTGGGCCGCCCTCTGTACACCATGCACTAGGTCCGCTCCGACTGCAGCTCACACGCATACACCTGGGCACGCTGTCGGCGTGGACGCAGTACTCCGGCGACGCGCGGGTGGTGCGCGCGCACGCCTGCCTCGCGCTGCTGCACGCCGTCGTGCAGCAGCGTCGCGCGCACATCCCGCAAGGTGGGCCGCCGTCTGTACACCATGCACTAGGTCCGCTCCGACTGCAGCTCACACGCATACACCTGGGCACGCTGTCGGCGTGGACGCAGTACTCCGGCGACGCGCGGGTGGTGCGCGCGCACGCCTGCCTCGCGCTGCTGCACGCCGTCGTGCAGCAGCGTCGCGCGCACATCCCGCAAGGTGGGCCGCCCTCTGTACACCATGCACTAGGTCCGCTCCGACTGCAGCTCACACGCATACACCTGGGCACGCTGTCGGCGTGGACGCAGTACTCCGGCGACGCGCGGGTGGTGCGCGCGCACGCCTGCCTCGCGCTGCTGCACGCCGTCGTGCAGCAGCGTCGCGCGCACATCCCGCAAGGTGGGCCGCCGTCTGTACACCATGCACTAGGTCCGCTCCGACTGCAGCTCACACGCATACACCTGGGCACGCTGTCGGCGTGGACGCAGTACTCCGGCGACGCGCGGGTGGTGCGCGCGCACGCCTGCCTCGCGCTGCTGCACGCCGTCGTGCAGCAGCGTCGCGCGCACATCCCGCAAGGTGGGCCGCCGTCTGTACACCATGCACTAGGTCCGCTCCGACTGCAGCTCACACGCATACACCTGGGCACGCTGTCGGCGTGGACGCAGTACTCCGGCGACGCGCGGGTGGTGCGCGCGCACGCCTGCCTCGCGCTGCTGCACGCCGTCGTGCAGCAGCGTCGCGCGCACATCCCGCAAGGTGGGCCGCCGTCTGTACACCATGCACTAGGTCCGCTCCGACTGCAGCTCACACGCATACACCTGGGCACGCTGTCGGCGTGGACGCAGTACTCCGGCGACGCGCGGGTGGTGCGCGCGCACGCCTGCCTCGCGCTGCTGCACGCCGTCGTGCAGCAGCGTCGCGCGCACATCCCGCAAGGTGGGCCGCCGTCTGTACACCATGCACTAGGTCCGCTCCGACTGCAGCTCACACGCATACACCTGGGCACGCTGTCGGCGTGGACGCAGTACTCCGGCGACGCGCGGGTGGTGCGCGCGCACGCCTGCCTCGCGCTGCTGCACGCCGTCGTGCAGCAGCGTCGCGCGCACATCCCGCAAGGTGGGCCGCCGTCTGTACACCATGCACTAGGTCCGCTCCGACTGCAGCTCACACGCATACACCTGGGCACGCTGTCGGCGTGGACGCAGTACTCCGGCGACGCGCGGGTGGTGCGCGCGCACGCCTGCCTCGCGCTGCTGCACGCCGTCGTGCAGCAGCGTCGCGCGCACATCCCGCAAGGTGGGCCGCCGTCTGTACACCATGCACTAGGTCCGCTCCGACTGCAGCTCACACGCATACACCTGGGCACGCTGTCGGCGTGGACGCAGTACTCCGGCGACGCGCGGGTGGTGCGCGCGCACGCCTGCCTCGCGCTGCTGCACGCCGTCGTGCAGCAGCGTCGCGCGCACATCCCGCAAGGTGGGCCGCCCTCTGTACACCATGCACTAGGTCCGCTCCGACTGCAGCTCACACGCATACACCTGGGCACGCTGTCGGCGTGGACGCAGTACTCCGGCGACGCGCGGGTGGTGCGCGCGCACGCCTGCCTCGCGCTGCTGCGCGCCGTCGTGCAGCAGCGTCGCGCGCACATCCCGCAAGGTGGGCCGCCGTCTGTACACCATGCACTAGGTCCGCTCCGACTGCAGCTCACACGCATACACCTGGGCACGCTGTCGGCGTGGACGCAGTACTCCGGCGACGCGCGGGTGGTGCGCGCGCACGCCTGCCTCGCGCTGCTGCACGCCGTCGTGCAGCAGCGTCGCGCGCACATCCCGCAAGGTGGGCCGCCGTCTGTACACCATGCACTAGGTCCGCTCCGACTGCAGCTCACACGCATACACCTGGGCACGCTGTCGGCGTGGACGCAGTACTCCGGCGACGCGCGGGTGGTGCGCGCGCACGCCTGCCTCGCGCTGCTGCACGCCGTCGTGCAGCAGCGTCGCGCGCACATCCCGCAAGGTGGGCCGCCGTCTGTACACCATGCACTAGGTCCGCTCCGACTGCAGCTCACACGCATACACCTGGGCACGCTGTCGGCGTGGACGCAGTACTCCGGCGACGCGCGGGTGGTGCGCGCGCACGCCTGCCTCGCGCTGCTGCACGCCGTCGTGCAGCAGCGTCGCGCGCACATCCCGCAAGGTGGGCCGCCCTCTGTACACCATGCACTAGGTCCGCTCCGACTGCAGCTCACACGCATACACCTGGGCACGCTGTCGGCGTGGACGCAGTACTCCGGCGACGCGCGGGTGGTGCGCGCGCACGCCTGCCTCGCGCTGCTGCACGCCGTCGTGCAGCAGCGTCGCGCGCACATCCCGCAAGGTGGGCCGCCCTCTGTACACCATGCACTAGGTCCGCTCCGACTGCAGCTCACACGCATACACCTGGGCACGCTGTCGGCGTGGACGCAGTACTCCGGCGACGCGCGGGTGGTGCGCGCGCACGCCTGGCTCGCGCTGCTGCACGCCGTCGTGCAGCAGCGTCGCGCGCACATCCCGCAAGGTGGGCCGCCGTCTGTACACCATGCACTAGGTCCGCTCCGACTGCAGCTCACACGCATACACCTGGGCACGCTGTCGGCGTGGACGCAGTACTCCGGCGACGCGCGGGTGGTGCGCGCGCACGCCTGCCTCGCGCTGCTGCACGCCGTCGTGCAGCAGCGTCGCGCGCACATCCCGCAAGGTGGGCCGCCGTCTGTACACCATGCACTAGGTCCGCTCCGACTGCAGCTCACACGCATACACCTGGGCACGCTGTCGGCGTGGACGCAGTACTCCGGCGACGCGCGGGTGGTGCGCGCGCACGCCTGCCTCACGCTGCTGCACGCCGTCGTGCAGCAGCGTCGCGCGCACATCCCGCAAGGTGGGCCGCCGTCTGTACACCATGCACTAGGTCCGCTCCGACTGCAGCTCACACGCATACACCTGGGCACGCTGTCGGCGTGGACGCAGTACTCCGGCGACGCGCGGGTGGTGCGCGCGCACGCCTGCCTCACGCTGCTGCACGCCGTCGTGCAGCAGCGTCGCGCACACATCCCGCAAGGTGGGCCGCCGTCTGTACACCATGCACTAGGTCCGCTCCGACTGCAGCTCACACGCATACACCTGGGCACGCTGTCGGCGTGGACGCAGTACTCCGGCGACGCGCGGGTGGTGCGCGCGCACGCCTGCCTCACGCTGCTGCACGCCGTCGTGCAGCAGCGTCGCGCGCACATCCCGCAAGGTGGGCCGCCGTCTGTACACCATGCACTAGGTCCGCTCCGACTGCAGCTCACACGCATACACCTGGGCACGCTGTCGGCGTGGACGCAGTACTCCGGCGACGCGCGGGTGGTGCGCGCGCACGCCTGCCTCGCGCTGCTGCACGCCGTCGTGCAGCAGCGTCGCGCGCACATCCCGCAAGGTGGGCCGCCGTCTGTACACCATGCACTAGGTCCGCTCCGACTGCAGCTCACACGCATACACCTGGGCACGCTGTCGGCGTGGACGCAGTACTCCGGCGACGTGCGGGTGGTGCGCGCGCACGCCTGCCTCGCGCTGCTGCACGCCGTCGTGCAGCAGCGTCGCGCGCACATCCCGCAAGGTGGGCCGCCGTCTGTACACCATGCACTATACTACGATTTCTAATTCAAGACCAAAAAAACTACCACAAGGTTGCCACTACAATAAAATATTTTTACAATAGTAAATTTCTTTTAATTTTTTAAACACGCTAAGTTAATTTATTTATTGGTAACTTTAACTCTATGTTTTAACAAAATAACTAGAAGTATATATTATTACATAATTACGAGAGGAGATAATAAAAACTTAAACATCGGAGATTTTTGGTACAAAATCTGGTATTGTACTTGTAACATTGTCCATTTGGTGCAAGCCAAGAAACAAACTCAATTGTCATTTAAATGTTGTCAATTTTGACAGTGACGTATCTGTCGTAGTTTTTTTGGTCTTGAATTAGAAATCCGAGTTTAGGTCCGCTCCGACTGCAGCTCACACGCATACAGCATGCGGTTCTTCAATAGGGGAGTAAATAGGTTCTTAAAGGGTCGGCGACGCGCGTGTGATGCTGATACTTGGTTGCCACCGTCGTAGTATAAAAAAATAAACAGTAGGCGTGAGCCGAACGCGCTGGGCCATACTCCATCCCACAATATATGAGTACATCCAGCAAAATTTGTCACAGCCGAAATATTGCAAAATCGTCCTGTCGAAGTAGCGTTATCTATAGACATGTTCCCACATATCCACACAGAGGGAGGTATAGTCCGACTAGAAAGTGTAGAAATTAAAAAGTGGCAATACTACAGTATCGTCCCGTTTTCTTGTATTGATTAGAAAGGGACGACGCTACAGTATTGCCACTTTTATAATTTCTACAGTTTCTTGTCGGACTGTACGTACTAAAATACGGTCGTCCAAGTTTTGCTAAAGGATTTCAAGTTGGTCTTTTTGGGTACTAGTTATTTCGGTTCACGTCACAGTATACATATACATACATACATATTAAGGGACAATCATACACAAATCGACCTAGCCCCAAACTAAGCAAAGCTTGTACTATGGGTACTAGACGACGATATACATAATATATAAATACATATATAGATAACATCCATGACCCAAGAACAAATATTTGCACAAATATTTGCCCTGGGCGGGATGCGAACCCGAATATATTAGTAAACATTTTATAAAATTTTAATTAATTTTAAAAATTAACATGAAAGTCCTTTTCTACGTTTTCGAGCGTGTAAGATGCAAAGTAATTTAATATGACAGGCTGGAGTCGCTGGTACGCCTGGGAATGGGGCGAAGTACGGGCGTGCACCGAAGTGCTCCGCTGCAGCCCCGGCGGCGCGCAGGCCGCGGCGCGCGCGCTAGTGGGCGCACTGTACGCGGCGCGCGTGGCTTCTACCCCGGATCGAATACTACTGGGAGCGTTGCTGCGCGCGTGTCTGTCTGAACCGGCGCTGGCGCATGGTTGGAGGGGACCTGCGCCTGACGACACCCCGCTGCGGCTTCCGGTTACCACTGAATTACAGGTTAGACAGCAGACAGTATTTCTCTAGGTGTCTTCCATGGCACTCAAGGAATTGGCATGTGAGGCTTCTATTCGGTCTTCGTGTTGCTGGAGGCAATGTTACGCGCGTGTTTGTCTGAGTCAGCGTAAGCGCACGGTTGGAGGGGGCCTGCGCGTGATGAAACGCCGCTGCGGCTGCCGGTTACGACTAAACTACAGGTAACATTTATTTATCGATGGATGGATCACCATTGTCAATCTTAACCAGATCGTGTGTACACTTAGTTGAAGGCTTTCCGCACCGCGACGTTCGGTAAGCGGTCACAAAGAACCTTTCTGACCAGGGGTCATCGGGTCTTCGAGGAATATACCCCGCCTTGTGCCTTAAGTGTGACAATATGGCAACATGTTGAGCTATATCAATATAACAATATTTTCTCGTTATTATTAATTTTGCCTCATTTTTGACGATCATGATATTAATTCGTATAATTTTGACACTAAGCAAATTTGTAATGTAATTTTTATCGTGAAATAAATAATCTAATCTAATCTATCGACGACTCTTGCATATTCCCTTTCTTCTAATTTGATCACGCAAGATAGAGAGAGAGAGAAAATCGTAAATAACCTGTCCCCTCAAAAATCTTAAACCCTCACATGCAAATGACAAGTGACACCCACTCATATCATGATATCATAACAACGGCTTTGCGATCCGGTGTATTCAAATGAATCCCAAAATACGCAAACCAGTTATGAACCTTTGAAATGTTGCACTTGTTTATTTTCCTTATATCGTATATACCGTTATGCCTGTATTCTACTACAAAAGCAATATAGTCACTTTTAAGTGCGTCTTCAATAAATGTTTAACAGAATGAGCTAGGAATTGTTAAATACATACGAGGGGCGTCTGAAAAGTTCTAAGGTATTTCGAGGTTATATATGCGTTTATGATACTGGCCACTAGAAAGGCCATTTAAAAACAAATTATTAAAAAATAACATGTCACGTTTTTATTATTCTGTTTCGAGATATTCAACGGAAAAGTACATCATGTGTGAATTACCAACGAATATTACGAAAATTGAGCACCGTGCTGTAATTAAATTCCTTACAAAAAGTGACAAATCACCGCAGTGTATTTTTGAGGAAATGGCTATTATTTACGGTGATTCTGGGCCTTCTTATGCCACAGTCAAAAAGTGGAGTCGCTTATTTAAACTCGGACGGGAATCGATCGAAGACGACCCCCGCTCAGGGCGGCCAATATCGGTAGTGACCGAAGAAAACGTAGCAAAAGTCAAAAAGCTGGTATTAGAAGATAGAAGAATTAAGGTTTGGCAAATAGCTGAGGTCTTAGGTATTAGTAAAGAAAGAGTCGGAGAAATTTTACATGAACATTTGTACATGAGTAAAGTCAGTGCTCGTTGGGTACCGAAAATGCTAACGGCCTTCGATAAAGTACGTCGTGTGGAAAATTCTCGGGCGTTTTTAGAATTGTGCGAAGATGATTTATATGAAGTTTGTTCCCGAATAGTAACTGTTGATGAAACATGGATCAGACAGTATGATCCGGAGTGTAAGTCTGAGTCGATGCAGTGGATTGAAAAGGGTGAAAGGCCGCCGAAGAAATTTAAAGTGCAAAAGTCGGCCTCTAAGTTAATGGCTACGGTATTTTGGGATTGTGATGGCATTCTTTTAATCGATTATTTAGAAAAAGGCTCTACGATAAACGGAACTTATTATGCAAATCTAATAAGACAGGTGCGACAAGCCATAGTTGAGAAAAGGCGGGGTAAACTAAGGAAAGGCATTTTGTTTTTGCAAGACAACGCACCCGTTCACACCGCTAATGTTGCGAGGCGTGCTCTGAAGGAAGTTGGTTTTGACGAAATTGACCACCCACCCTACAGCCCAGATCTAGCCCCAAGCGATTATTTTCTATTCAATAATTTGAAGAAAGAGTTGAGGGGAAAGCGATTTAGAAGTGACGAAGAGATGAAGGCGGCTGTACAGGAGCATTTTGAAGGGCAAAATGAAGATTATTTTTTTAATGGCCTAAAAGCACTGTATAAAAAATGAAAAAAATGCATTGATTTAGGAGGAGACTATATTGAAAAATAAACACGAGTTCATTTGTGTAAATTGTTTTTTTCTATCTTAGGCTTAGAACTTTTCAGACGCCCCTCGTAAGTCATTTCCTGTTAACTTATAGTAAGGTTACGAGTATAATATACTCATTCAATGAATTTCGCACCGCACGATTAGTTACATATAAACTAAATCCGTCATTCAAACTTCGTTTATTTTGATGACTCATGTTATTTTCATGCCAATAAATTGATGCCAGTTATTGTTAATGTTGTAAATTATAGTAAAACTAAACTGAACTCTTTACTTTTCGGGACAGGCTTACACCTCAGCGTTCAGTGAACTGCCGGATATAGACTCGCCCCAGCTCCTAGGTTTGCCTGCCAACTGCCGTCTGGCTTGGGAGAAAAATGCCGCTGATGACATCATTGCAGGACTAAAAGGTATAGTACATTACGGCAGAGAAGCCATACTGGCCGAGTAGGAATTAGACGGACCGAGCCGTAGGCGAGGTCCGGATATAATACGAGGCCAGGATGGCTCTTACGGTCGAAGCAAGTATAGTGCTTTTCTCAAAAATTAAACAAGAAAATTAGATAAAAAATATATTTTGTAGGTGACATTCATATTCGGCCATTTTCCAATGAATATTTTTGTTATATCCCATTATTACACATAGTGATATTCATCGTCGCAGGCACCATTTACTCCCATGATAACAACCTATAACAAAAATAATTATGAGTTTATACTTGGATAAAGATATAGTTATATCGTTATCAAATAGTGGCAGCATTTATTTACCTTCATCGCCAAAATGGTTATCATCTAGAGCTTGATTTAAGAACTTTTCTATATTTTGCTGCTGAATATTTGTGATTTCTTTCCTTTGTAGCCATCCGATTGTCTCAGAAAGATTGTTGAAATATTCTGACCTTATCACACATAATCTGACCAATTATTAACTTGATTTTCTTCCTTCCATTTAATGAATCTCTTGTATTTTTTTATATCTCCTTGGATTTAGTCGGAAGTAAATTATTTTAGCTAACTCTGCCTCCGCTCTTAAGTATGGAGGAGTGCCGTCTATTCGGAATCAGACTCGTCTGAACTCATTTTTGCTGAATTATTGTAATAGATCACACAAACAAATTTGAAATTTTTGTCTTTTAATTTAAATCCCGCCTTAATTTCTTTTTTTATAAATACTGCGTTAAATTATTTGCACTGTCTTACAAATCTAAGTCTTAAAGATAAAATTTAATTATTGTTATACATTGTTGTATTTTCTAACTAATTTTCATATCATAAAGCTTACCTTCAATTTTAACTCCGAGGTTTTTTCTAAACGACACAAAAAAGGAAGGAATTCCAAAATATCATTGTCATTTTACACAGCACAATTATGAACTAAACGCTGCATACAAACTTCCTCACTAAACCTTGTCGCTACTTTAAATATGCATCTTGAGTTACGTTTATACTGCCAATAGTGCTAACCTCTTTTTATTTTACATTTGCTCTTAGTGTAAATTGCAAGTGTATACTGCAATGTCGTCTCTTTCTATTTAATCTATGAAAAAGGGACGCCACTTTTTAATTTCTACAATTTGCTGTCGCACTGTACTTATAATTAAAACAATTTGTGGAATGCATCCTTTTTACATTTATATACGACCTCATCGCCTTCACATCCTTAGTTTTTTTATAGGTCGGTGACGATGTAAATCGTGTTTCGATATTCAAATATCTTGATACGTAATAGGATTACATACTTACTTACTGGACAAATATTGATTCCAAATTTAAAATCTCGCTGTTTACTGGACACTTCTAAAAAGTCTTCGGTATGTTCCACTTACTGTAGTCTATCTAGCGATGGTAAGGCAACATTACATGCATTTTTTGAGAAAAAGTAATTAATTACAACCAAACAGTGCGGTCTGTGTGTGAAACATAAGACATGCGATGTGTCGATGTAGGTATATAGACGTGAAGGACTGGCGTGGTATCCATTAAGCCCAATTTTCACTGCTCAACTTGGCTTACTTATTTTAAAGCATTTGAACACCTTATCATATGCACTGTGTTTTAGCCTTTACTTGAGTTTGACCATTGATAAGTTGTATGCCACGCCACTAGTTCGAAAGTCTTTTTTTTTCAACGTATCAAAGTCATAGTCAAACGAAGTAAAAGTTACAGCCCTGGGCTCTTAGAATAGCACCCGGGCTCGAATGAAACAATAAAGATAAACCTGAAGCCATTTTAACAGCTCTCGGATTATACCTGGATATTTGGTTTCTAGAACTCAACACAACAGTGGTGACAAACAGAAAACGTGGCGATTCAATGGCACTAAAGAGTCTGTTAGCGCTGTGGAAGAAGCTGATGTCAGGAAACCCTCTTCTCAAGGGAGAATATCAACCAGAACAGGTAATTGAGACTCATAAGTACGATTCTGAGGTGGGTAACTTGATATTGGGTGGATTGTCTAACTCCAAGGGTAACTACCAACCTGGGTGATTTTTTCATTTTTTAGTGTGAGAATAAGCTACCTGCACTTAAATAGCCTGAAATGGCCTTTCAACCCCTAAACTTGCTTCTATAGTGCAAATATGATTGACGTAGTCCACCGGCGCAACATAATTTAAAAATGTCGAACTCTGATATTCGGTCCTTAGCGACTGCGACACATGAAGGCGACCGGCAACCGCGGCCCACTGGTTTGTATGGATTACTAATTACTATGGACCACTGATGGATGCAAGCGACCGCGTCGCGCGACGTGCGAACAGTGACGAACATTGGGTGACGAACAGTGGGTTGCGGTCGCTGGTCGCCTTCATGTGTCGCGGTCGCTAAGAACCGAGTACTACCTTAAGCTTATTTCGAATTAAACCATTAAGCCTCACATCACATATCATCACTACACTAGATAGATGTCCTCAAACCTGTACTCAAAAATACCGTGTTGAGCGTTAGTAGGTTAACAGAAACTGGAAATGAACGAGCCGACCACCTTACTAAGTATGAGGCACTCCATAAGAAGACCAGAGCTGACTACGACCTCTTCCCAACATCGTATGCCAAAAAGATCATCAGGGAGGAAACAATCAGAAACTGGTGTCAAATATATAACGAACACACAAAAGAAAAACATCGATGTTATCGATGTTCCTCCCTGATGTTCTAACGGCATATACGTATGCAAGAAAATACACGGCTGACATCTTGATAACAAAGGTACTGAAGGAACATGGTGGAGTGGGAGAATATCTGCACAGATTCAAAATAAAAGACGACCCCTGGTGTCCATGTGAACCGGGGGTGGTCGAAACCGTGGAATATGTCCTAACGGAGTGCCCACGCTTTTCGGCCAAACGCTATAACAGAGCAAAAACTAAAAGAAAATATAAACAAAAAATCCCTTCATTTGGGCCTGGGCACATCACCACGGCACGGCGCCGCGCCGTGGATTTTTACGGTGTCAGCGTATATAAAACCACCGTAAAAATCCACGGCGCGGCGCCGTGCCGTGGTGATGTGCCCAGGCCCTTTCTTATTAACAAGCAAATCGACGCACGACGCATTTAGTAGCTACTGTAGAAGTGTCATGAGAACGGTCTGTAAAAATAACGAAAGCACAGCACCATGGGCAAAAAGTGACCAATAATAAAATAAAGTAATAGTAAGAACATTAAGGGTTAAATTAGGTTAAGATAGCACATACACTAGCATTAAAAATAAAGCTACATCATCATAAATAATCGCTTAAAAATAAGATTCAAACATGAAACAGCAGAAAATATATCGCTATTTATAGTATACTTAAATTTTTGTCACATAAATGTCTTTTCTATAGTACGTATTGTTGACCGCGCGAGGGAAGGGTCTCCGTTTTAGCTTGGCCGAAAATTCTTTCGTATGTCCGGATGTCCAAATGCTTCCGGGCTGTTCATACATTGAGGTCGCATTCTCAACCGATTTTCATGAAATTTTGTGACTTTTTGGTCCATTCAGTGGAAAAGAAGTTTTTTTTTAAATGGCGTATTATGGTGGTTGAAAAACTAAAAAAATATAATTTTCAGCAATTTTGAAACAAACTCGCGACGTCGCGAGGAGGAGCTGTTGCTCACAGAGCCACTAGTCTAAAATTGACAGTTGGCACTCCATTACTGCGCAATTTTCTTGAAATATTCTGCCTTGCACAACTGCAATGAATGTCCGAGAAAAGCTTATCCTATTGTAATTAATTGTAATAAATAGATGTGATCTGATCCGGTTTCTATTAGTAACAACCTTAATTAAAGACTCAGAGAAGTGCGTCAGGATGTTTTTTGCGGACATTCACTGTGCCTACGGCATTTTGTTGACGTCAAACATAGGTTTTAATGGGCGGTGTTCAAAAACGGTGCACAATACCTATGTCACAAGGAACTTGTGGAACAACTTGACCAGCCTTCGTGTAAGATTGTCCCTAATATTTATTTATTTACCTACCCACTGAAACTGTATGCATATATATTTATTGCTAACACCTTTGTAGTTGGTACCTAATATTTTAACCTAATTTTAAAGGCATGGAAACCTGTTCTATTATGTAATATATTGTTATGACACGGTCTCGTTTACAACAGTCACATGCAAAGAAACCTGTTAGGCAGGTATGGTTGGCTTAAAGACGTTATATTTTTGTGTTATTGACTTCGGACTGGGTTGTTCGTGTCTGTCGTATACCGGACGACTTGTCGGCAGACAAAACCACAGAGGTGAAGCCCCACGACTCCAAACGACAACGCGGTGGACCTATGCTAGGCGAAGGCGGGATGATTTGGACTATTACTTAATCTTATGACCACCCAGCTCCTTAACGAAACACAGTGTCCCAGACAACAAGCTGACAGCAGATAGATATGGCATTGTATAACGGCAAATGACGTCGTGGCGCCTGGAGCACAGCTTTCCGTCCACGTGATTTGCCGTCTTTTGCGCTCAAAATGGTTAAAAGACTGGACAAATGTAGCTCAAAATCGGGATGGATGGAAAAAGAGAGGAAAGGCCTTTGCCCAGCGCTGTGGGACATAACGGGCTTTTAATAATAATTTAGTGAACGTAAACATAAACAATAATATCACATTCGATGGTCCATCTTAAAAATACAAGGTGAGTCATTCAAATTGTTTCGCAAGAAATTGGTAATTATTAAATAACCTTTACGTAATAGGAAAATCCCTGAACAGGAAGGAAGAAGATTTGCAACTTATATTTTGTTGTTAAGATTATTGTAAAACAAAGTTCACTATCTTACAGTTTCAGGCCGCAGCATAACCACCTATACTATGCAGTAAAAAGAAAACAATGCTATGTTTCAACACATTTGGATTTAGCAATATGCGTCATTTGCTTAATTACGTTAATACTTATACTAAAATACATTTAGAGGAACTCTCAAATACTAAAAATAAGAGCTTAAAACCTTGAGTAAAGACAACATTAGTGACAGTAGAGCCTCCTACTGACGCCACTCGGGTCTCCTGACGTCAATCGGAACCGGATACGGGGTAAAGGAAGATGATTCGTAACAGACAAATCAGCCTGCTGATTTAGAATCGATAGTTCAGCAAAAGGAGTGGCGCCATGGTAAATGGTAATACAATGGTCGTCAAATATTGTATTCCATGTTAATTTGTAACTGAGCGATTAGTAGGTATCTCACGAATTATCTAAGAACTAATTGAATTCAATTGAAATGTAGTATCGTTATTTAGGTTTACCTATTTCACCATGGTTAAGGTAAACCACAATTAGTCCAAAAGACATATACAATTGTAATGTTTTTTCATGGCTCCTTTAGTGGGATTGTCACCGTATAGTTTCGGAATATTTCTATGAATATTGATTACCTAATATACGCTGTTTTGAATTTTAGATTACTAAAGATTTAAAACTAAATGAAAATAACGAGACAGTTTGTGAAAGTGTTTTTTGTGTAAAAATAAGACCAGTTCCTTCTCAATCTTAAAAGTTTTATTTATAATAATTTGTGTTGGAGACAAATTAGTAGGTTTTTCCCACACCCTCTTGTGGCGCTCTTACAATATATTTTTTTTTTTTACTTGGGCACGTTCATCTACCGCTGGCCAGAGGAGGCATCTAATCGGGAGTCGTGGAAATCAAGGGGAGAGGCCATTGCCCAGAAGTGGGACACTCAAACAGGCTAATAAAATATATATAATTAACTAATAGTCTATGCAAAAGCTGTTCCCCATCCGAGGTAGGAATAGGAATTTAGTTAACCGATATCATAGGTCTTTAAATTAAGTAGACGTCGGTTAGTAGGATTTGTATACATACGCTTAGTGTAAGTAGTGACCGGAGCTGTTGTTCATGGCTCGAGATATAAACATGCGTTAAATTGTTTAATTTGTCCATAACTAGGAGAGCGGGGGCTGGTGGGGCGTGGTGGTTGGCGGCGAGGCGCGCGAGGCGGCGCAGGCGGCGCGCGCGCTGCACGCGGCGCTGGCGAGGCTCGCGCGCGCCCCCGCCCACTCGGCACAAGCACTGCTCCGGGTACGTTGTATGTCTCCTGACACTTATTCGTTAGGGTCCTTTCTAATAGGGAACATCCTCATTGCGAGCAGAGCCTGTAAATGTCATGTCATTTTCATATCTTCTTTGTGACATTACAGGCGAATGCTCCCAGTAAGGAAGAGATTTTATTCTCGTCAGGTTACATTTTGGTACCATCTTGTAAAGCCTGACCAGAAATATATGAGGATTGTCAAGAGGGCGCAATTTACAAGATTTATATGGCAACCATTTTGCAACCAATCGCAACACACTATAATGACCTCAGTTTAAATACCTGTCAGTTCCTATGGTAACCTCGTAATATTATTTTAATGGAATGCACACTTTTGCCGAATTTATAATATCACGTTCACGACTGTGAATGGTTTTCGGCATTATCTTTGGGTATTTTTAAATATTTGTCTTCTAAAGAAACCAGCACGAACGACATTGACATTGTTGACAACCATCATAAAATCATTGCCAGAGTAAGAAATTAGTTCCAGTGAAATTCCGCAATATGGCGCATCCTCATATATTTCTGGTCAGGCTTTACGAGTATATACACTAACATATGTATAGCCATAGCATATCAGAAACAAAAAGCACCTTACAGGCGATTAAGGAAATGAAATCTTATTTCTTATAGTGAAGCTTCAAATTTACATGTGACCGATGCAGTTGTAGGTATGTTTTACACAGAATTCCCCGAACAAAATACGGTTTAATGATCCAATCGTATATCAATGTACAAGTCGATCTGCCTCTAATCATGGTTGTGTCCAAATTTGTAAATAAAGCAATACGCGATGATGCTTAAGGATAACTTTCCCACATACTCATGCTTTTTAGGGTTCCGTACCCAAAGGGTTAAAACGGGACCCTATTACTAAGCCTCCTCTGTCCGTCTGTCACCAGGCTGTATCTCATGAACCGTGAAAGCTAGACAGTTGAAATTTTCACAGATTGTTGCCGCTTTAACAACAAATACTAAAAAACCATTTGTATCCGGCGCCATACATACCGGGGGCAAACTTAACCGAGTTAGACTCTCACTTGGCCGGTTTTTATACGTTCTCGAATATGTAATTGTAAATAGATTTATTATTGTTAATTATTGAATTTCAAAACAGAAAATTCTACTTTTTCTGTGTAAAAAGCGTTCTAGAAAGCTTTACTTCTATCAGCCACAGACATCCACTACTGAACATACGCCTCCCCCATAGCTCGCCACAAGGCAGTACTTAATACACATGTATAAGTCTATTTAAGACCCAAATAATTTTGACGTTGACTGAAATGGATATGGACATTCGGACAACCAACAACTACATTCCCATCAAGGACGTTCAAGAGAATTTCGGGCTGATGAAGAAGTGACAGCGGCTAATAGCTAACGCCTAACGTAGCACCATCAGTTATGAGACTTATGAGTGATCTCTTCGGCCAGGTCCCGGAGGACTGGCAGCTGGTGTGGAGCGGGCCGGACGCGCCCGACGCCTACTTGAAAGAGTTCTGCCACCGCGCGCGCGCCGCTTCCGAGCGCCGCGCCGCGCCCCGCGACCATGACTACATGCCTAAAGGTGCTATTACATCCTTCCGCTCGTTTCATTATACCACACACGTGTTTTAGGACCTCTCATACAACATAATTGCATAATTATTAACTAGAATTAGATTCCTACTCCTTCTCTCCTTTCATTCTATTTTGAATAAACTGCGATCGGGTCTTTCACTCCGAGACTTAAGTAGATTGGCCTAGGTGTGTGGGTTTACCTACTCTGAGTACAGTTTCATAAGGTCTTGACTGTCTCCGGCGTCACTCAAAATGTCACTTTTGATGTTATTCCTTATTGTTGCCTTATTTAACTTTGTAATTTTCAGTGTTCTTTATACCGTGTTAATTTTCGTATTTTGACAATCCTTTAAGGAGCTTCTTTGACATTTTTATCTCAATTTGTTTAAAATCTTGACATTTTATATTATAAAATAAATAAATTCAAAACTAATTCGATTTAAGCGACACAATGTGCATTTTTTTATTGATTCGGAAGACGACAGGCTAGAAATAAATGAAATAATACATTTCGTGCACATGCTACAGAAGTGGACCTGCGCTCGTTCCTGCGTCCAGCGCGCGTGGTGTGCGCGCTGCGCGTGCGCACGGCCGCGCGCCTCGTCTGCGCGGCGCATAACCTGGCTTTACATGTGGACTGGGACCCCACAGGTAACTCTAATACCCATTTATAAGCTTTATAACTGTCAGATCAACGCTACAATCTTGACGCAATTTGTGCGGACGTTAGTAGATACTGATGAATATAGGTAAGATACCTTACCTTACTTTACCAAGATTAGAAAGAACTAAGTTTTTTAAAATGACTGACGTGTTTGAGAAGTTGTTGTCTAAATTATTACTTTGCATTTCTTCACTTCGTCAGTCGTTCAAACTCTAATTAGTAATTACGAACGCTATGCGACGGTGCAGTTCTACTTCCTCGCCTGTTAGACTTTTTTTTTGTCATAACTAGAGGGCGGTAGTGACACTCCGGACGCACTGGCTGTCGTCGGACTGCGACTATGCGGTGGTCGCTGGGACGCGGCGGCGCGAGCGTTGGCGCCGTGCACACCCAACTCCGCGCCGCACTCGCCTGCGCCTCGACTTATACTACGGCACAAACAGGTATTTCATTTGAAGAGTATCGGATACGACTACGACTTTCGGCGGCAAGCGGCGCGGCGAGCAGTTGAGCGGGGGAGATCCAATCGCGGCAGCCATACGAGCGAGCGAGGCGCGACACGTACCGCGCAACGCTAGTGACGAGCGTGGCCAAAAATTATATTATTATAGCGTGGTGCTGATTTGATGAATACTTTACAGGAGACCCCACTGGCGCGCGAAACAACATTCGAGGTCCCTGTATACAGCAACGAAGCACGTGAAGAAATCGTTTTCACCGCTCGGGCTCCGCTGCACAACAGTTTTCCACGAGACACGGCGCTGCTCAACGCTGTGGCACTGTTCATCGCACAGGTGGACTAGATGGCAGCCTTCTTTCTCTTTTTCTTTCAGATTCAAAAGGAACACCGACTATTGCGTATCACAGATCTCTCTCTCTCACACATAAACTGTACTGAACGGAAATTATAAAACAAATGTGACAGTTGTGTTAGAAATGGGTGAAGTGAAGATGCACTGTAGCGTACAATAAGCGTGACTTGTATTCTTAGTTTCATACTATTATTCTATTATTAACACCGAATTCAGATACTAGTTAAGAGGTTAAGTCAGAAGATCGAAAACCTTGTTATCTAAGATGATGTAACTTGCAGTATTTTTTACATATGGATCTCTTAGCTTGGTTGTCATAATTATAGTTCCTACACTTAGTATTTCTTAACATTTCGGTGATTAAGATTTTCACTCCTAAGTTGTCTGTCTCTATTAACGTTTGATGAGATAATAAACACGTGTTTATTAGTTCAGTGGTTTATTTACATTTGGTTCCTTTTAAATAATATAAATACCAAGAACGCAAATTAAGTAGCCAGGAGCAAGAAATCTTTTCTATAGAAAAGTTTCCAGCAGCACTTTGTTGTCGAATAGTAGGTATTATTTTTATACGACGGAACGAATTTCACTGATATGCTTACTGATAAGAAAGGGTCTTGCCTTTTCAACACGTAGTCTACGCCGCTGTTTCCTCGTGTATCTCAATAATAATTCAGTTCGATGCTCCCAAAAGACAAAGTCAGTGAAGTCACTCAATATACGCTACGTATTAGTAATGTGTTTACCAGGGCTTATATTAAGCTGCTCGGCTGCATCTCGCTTTTTTAAATAAAAGTCTTGTTTATAATGAATGTTTTATTTGTAAAAAAGTTATATTTAAATCATTCAACAACTACCTAATTGTGACTATAAATATTACCCATGTAATATTTTATGTGACGTAACTAGAGAAGGTTTTTGCAATAAAATATTAAATTCTAATTATTTTACAAACAACATAGTGATTTAATCAATAAGTGCTACACGTACACACAGCCATAGTTCATAAATAAGATCTAAGGCACTTGGTTTAAGGCTGTTTAAATTTCGATGTTACAATCATTATGATTTGAATCATTTTAGAAGGCCAGAAGACTTAATCCAAATTCCAATCAAATGAATAATCGAGGATGAAAAATAAAAGCAAGCAGACTAATATATGTACAATAATAGAAAATCATAACATTGCTGCATGCATGGAGTGTAAAAATATGAAAGTAAAATCTTAAAGGCAAGTTCCGCCAACTAACTGGAAATAGTCAGGGCCGGCTACTTATTTAAAAACCAATACACTGGGAAATAATAATCGACCTTCCATTTCCTACCGTTTTATCTAGATTTACGGGTGCCGAGGTGCATCGTGAGAAACTGCATATCTGTCTCGTCGTCTACACGTCAAGGTTAAAAATAAATGTCCACCTTAACTTCACTATGAAATAAATAAAACCTGTAAGTATACATATTTTGGCAATTTGGTGGCATTAATAACCTCGACTGCTCAGGTAAGGTAAAAATCGAGAGAGGCGTTATTTCCCATTGTCTATACACTCGATGACAAAGACTGATATTTTTATAACTTGTGAGTGTACTTGCATAAAGGTGTAGTTATAATACAGACAACTATCGGTACTGGTCATCTGACCCCTCTTTCACACAAGTACACTAAAGCGCCATTAGTAATACTGTGTGGAACTATAACAGTTACATTATACATATCCTGAGTGTCTGAATCATTTGTAAATAAGATTATTATTAACTAGAGTATTTGGCAATTTGTCTAATACCCTGTCGCAAAAACTTCCATTAAAATGAATAAGCACCCAAATATCTCACAATTTATCTTCTGAGTATGTATCAACAATAGTAGTGACGAATCATAACATAGTAGTTTAAGCAACAAGGTGTTAGTGACGTAAAAACAATTAACATTTATATTAAAAATAAAAAATGCATTATTCTAAATGCAGAATTTGAATTAGGTAAAAATTACAATAATAGTAAAACGAATATGCATATCATTTGCGTAGTACTAAAATCAATCAGAGATAACTGATGACCTACTTTAAAATGTTTGGAGATAAAATAAAAACATTCTTATTGTCTCTGATGCACTATTAGTTTTTAATTTTAAAGCTGAATCCCGAATAATAAATAAAATAAACTCAATCTTATTAATCTTGGAAGACGTTTTTTCTGCTACGAATCTATCAAACACTTTTTTCATAACTATAACGTGTCATAAAACTCCACTACTCGTGGTAGCTACCATCTATCCTCTACCTTTCAGATCCACCAATAAGATTTCCAAATACGTCATAAAACAGCTGCCATTTTTTCCCCTAACATTATAAACAGCGAGAGACGTCCACATTTCCAAAAAAATGCGTTTTAACGAAGCCGATAGTGTCACCCTTTAATGTTCTAATCGGAGTAAAACAACAAAAACACTTCAATTGCCACATATATAATGATTCAGGTCGCTGGAGCGCATAGCCAAGGAAGCACTTTTTACAAAGAAATTAACTGTTGATATTGGAATTCGAATGTATAAAACTGAGTGTACCAGTTATACATACCTACATGTATTATTTTTGTGACTACTAATATGTTCCACGTTTCCAATACACAGACCAGTATAACTATAGTTTTCAAAATTACTGTAGACATGAAATTTTATTATGACGCAGTAAATTGTGGCTTCTTGCAGACCTACGCATCCAATCTTGTGTGAATCATACGTGACATTATCCGTTCCATCTGTTCGTTTCAGAGTAAAAGAGATACAACTACTATCATGACGCGGAAAAACCGAATCCTAACAATACATCAAATATTCAGGAATTCAATCGATTAGGAAAAATATACATACGATACGAAAATCCGCCAGGCTATCTTATCGAAGGCCGTCAAATAGCAATTTAGTCAGTAGGCCATCGCCAGATTAGAATTGAAGTCATTTGCCTCACTAAGGTGAAAACAAAGAGAGGTACCTCATGCTGTGAAACACTGGGACAAATTAATGTGAAACTCTTTCTAAGCTCTACGCAGGTGATAAATTAACATCAGTTCATTTTAGGTACGGAGAAAGTGACTACTGACCTTCTATTTTACTTATTAGTGTTTTTTTTTCATTCATTGAGTATCATGACTTGTACATTACATGTAATCATACACCGGCAGCGTTTCTCCATATTTTTATCAGAAATTCAATATTAAATTTTTCTTAGGTAACCTGACCTTGGCAATGATAATGAATTGTTGTTTAGGGGAAATTTGCATAGAATTTAATACGTATAAATATTTAGGCATATTATTTAAATTATATTCTTCGTTTCAGATCCAAAAAAACATATACGTAAAATTATATTGCCATGTAATCAAACCAATTATGCAATTTAATATAAATTATTACTACAATTCTGTGACATATGTAAGCAGGGAAACCTGAATTAATGTATCTTATTAATAACTATAAATATTCTATAATTATGCTATAATTATATTAAATATGGCCAATGTTGTGACTATTTTTTAAAGTAATAAGTAACATTGGCATCGAGATCAGACACACAAACTTATTTCTTAAAACTACGCATAAGTACAGTACTGCCTAACATTATCAGCAGGAACTAACATACACAAACAGATTCGGATCGCCTACTTAGAGTATTGGTTTACCGTTTCCAAACAAACTATCGTAACGATAACATATTTACCTATTCTAATAGTAAATTGATCCACATGTTGGTCTTAGAATATAGCACACTGCCCAGATACTTAAATCCGTCAAGATTAAACTTACCATTTTGTTCTTAAATATGACTTAAGGGTAGAAAATACAGACGGAATTATCGTGTCTCGGCGTTTAATCTCGTTGAGCGGTTAAATGCGTCGATAATCTCAGTTTGAGCAAATCATATTGAGCAACCGTGGACCGACGAGGGTAGGACCGCGACGGGAGGTGGCGGGGTCACAGCTTGACGTCGTTGAGCTGCTGCACGTTGACGAGGATGTTGACCGTGGGGCCGGCGGACGCGGGCGCGGCGCGCGGCATCGGCGCGTCGTCGTCCGCGTCGCGGTTGTTCCTGTTGTTGTTCGTGTCCTGCACAACAATAAGGTTTCTATCAATTTATGAAACATGTCTCTTACACACCAGAATTTTTATTTAAACCATTGATACGAAGATCAAAGCATCGATATAAAGGTCGGTCTCTGCCACCAGGTAACTTCATTTAAAATGGTTTAAATTTTTCTCTAAGCTTTGATCTTTGTATCAATGGTTTAAATAAGGTTTCTGTTACTGTCATCATAATAACAATATGATAATGGACCGTTTTAGTAAGTATTGTTGGGTCAGTATGTCCCATCATTTTCCGTTAAGCTATTTATAGCTTATTTGTTTTTTTAACATTTCATGACGTTTGAAATAAATGAACGTACAGTCCGTGAACTGTCCGATTTCGATTTGGGTTAGGGTGAAAACTGAGAGATTCTTATCTGAATCGTGTAAGAGCGAGCAAAACAGGTAGAAACGTATTTTGACAGCTCACGCACTGTATATTCGTCCTTGAAATCAATCTCTAATTGTTATTGTCCGTATCGTTCCACAAAGTGCACGTGTAATCTGCTGATTCATGCCAACTGATTCAACCAGGAAAACAACAAACAGATAAAGACTTTCCAGGAAGATGCATAATATAACCGCAGGACCAAATCCAATTATATTTTAAGATACTATCATTAGCCATTAATTAAAAATGTTTAGTTCACATGAATTTTTATTAGAGCACTAAGTTCTAGAATTACTCAACCAAGACCAAAGCGGGTGGTTCTGATAAACTAACACAGCCTCTGTCATCAATCATCATAAGTAGATATTCACAGCAGAACCATCCAGTTCGGAAACCTTTGCAAAAATTTAACGAGGAAAAATGAGATAATGTAAGGTTAAGTACCTGTCGTAGCCTCGGCTGCTTGTTGGGGGTGGCGGCGTCTTGACACGGCGGCCGCAGCAGTGTGGTGTTGCGCGCCGCCGCCAGCGCGGCCGACAGCGGTATTGAAGACGACGCAGAGGCAGTACCGGAACTACTTGACTCTGAACTGAAATTAAAAAATAATTTAGACCTCATTCTTACGGCTAGGGTCTGTAGAACTGGGAAAACTTAATGTGGCGTTACCGGTAATTGACAACATTTTTTTGTGTGCGTGCTTGCTTCCTTATCTAAAATACAGGCCTTCTTCATCTTTACTAAATTAAATAAGTTTTGATTTGGTTGGTACATACTTCTTACGTTTACGATTTACCTGATCCGTAATTTTTACCTTTTATTTACCAAAGTAAAAGATTTAATTTCTTTAACCTCCTCTTTGCTTTCCCGGGTAAAAAATATTATTATTTTATTGCCTACTTCAATAAAAAGACTGAAATTTAAATTTACAAATTTGTTTTCTTTTAAAATGTCTTTTATTTTGGAAATGTCCATAATAAATAAATAAATAAATATCAAGGGACAATCATACACAAATCGACCTAGTCCCAAACTAAGCAAAGCTTGTACTATGGGTACTAGACGACGATATACATAATATATAAATACATATATAGATAACATCCATGACCCAAGAACAAATATTTGCCCCGGCCGGGATTCGAACCCGGGACCGCCGACTCAGTAGGCAGGTGTCTACAAACCGAGCCAAACGCGTCGTAATAGCACTCACAAACATTTATTATCCAAAAATCTGCCACGTTAGCGGTTTGTTTTGTATTTACAAATTCCCATATGAATTTTACTTAACTATACACATATATAGAAGTTTCAATCTCCAGTTTTTTCCTAAAAGAGCATAGGCGACAAGTAATTAATTGGTCACAGAACAGTAAATAATACAGTCGGACGATTAGACGGATTTAGTATGGAAATTGTACCACTGTTCTTTTTGTAGGTTGAGACTGTAAATTTTTCCACAAGGTGGCGTCATTTAAGTGTTGATTCTTATAAGACGCTATTTTTCAACTTTCTTTTTAATATTTTCAAAACTAGTCCGTGTAACCAAATAAAAATAACAGTTTTGGGTTCTGTGATAATAAAGTAATTAAATTAATTTTAAATTAACACATTTGAAATGTTGTCAATTCCCGGTACTGTGTAGCAGGCTCTGCAGGGCCTACTTACTGCGTTAAATATCCGCTGAAAATCTCGGGAAAGTGGAAGAGTGGCCTCCCATTTCCCCACCACGGTCACGTGACACTCTATCACGAGTAAATCATACGACTAACATATGTATATTATATTATTTTATCTATCATTAGTGAAAAAATCGCATCCAGGTGAGATGCCGCACTTCATTGCAATGTCGAATCTGAGTGCTTTCTAAGACGGTTATATCAGTTTACACACTACACCAGTATGCGCTCCCGTAGCCGATGCAGTGTGATCGCCTAATTCCGGCCTATAGAACAGTAGGTATATTGCTTTGAAAGTGGTCACATTAATGCAGTGGCGTAGCTATCGGAGGCGGGACAGTCCCCAAGCTCATGAGACAAACCTCGACCTGAATTACCCTACTGTATGTGGAGTAGGAGTATGCTGAGAGGTAAGGAAATAGAAAAAAAAAATATACTCACTTTTCATCAGTGGCGTTGTTGTTGATGGAGTCAGCGGGCGTCCACTGGCTCTCCACGGTGGTGTCGTCCTGCAGGAATTCTGGCTCAGGCTCGCGCTCCGCCGAGTTGCTGTAGGGAATCATCATCACTGTTAGTACCGGACATAAATAAAGGGGATCGATAGAGCTGGCTTAATTAACACTGGCAGTTTCCATCCAAAAGGTAAAATAAAAAAAAAGATACTGGGATCCGCATGTGACTATAGTGTTAAGAAATAATCACTTTATAAACAAGACGTTTTTTTGAAAACATTGCAATGTATGTACGTTATTAACAGACGTCTAAAACGGGTTATTTTTTTATGTTCCCTGATTACTCGTAAACGGCTGGACCGATTTGGAAAATTCTGTTTATGTTTCAAAGAGCATAGTTTCTAATTGGTTGGTCCCATTGTCATATAAATATGTCATAACTTGGTTTCGTTGACGTCGGTAATTGTTTGTTAGAAATTGATTATTTTACTCTCGTACCTATACCGCCTGGCTTTGAAGTGGACTTCAAATTGTTGGAAGATGTTTTCAAAAACATCAACAACCGCAACATTCATTCAGTGTTGCTTATAATAAGTTTGTAAACGAATTGGCAACGCATTGTTGATTTACGTCAAGCGTATTGAGTCTACTGACTCATTTCATAAGCACATCCACATTCATAAATTGTCGCCAAACTGAGAAATGACGACCAACCATTAATACAAAGATCAAAGCTTAAAGAAAAATTTAAAAACCGGCCAAGAGCATGTCGGGCCACGCTCAGTGTAGGGTTCCGTAGTTGCTCATCCTTCACAATAAACTGCTGTTTTAAGCCCGAGGTTTAAGTTAAGACAGATTTTAAGCTCTATAAAAAGGTCGTAAACGCCCTAGAAACTGTAATCACTTATTACCTTCTGGAAGTCAACTTACGACCTTTTAAAGAAAAAATATGAAATTTGGCGATAACTCAAAAACGGCTTGACCGATTTTGTTCAATATAGTTTTCATTGAAAGTACTTATAAGGCCGCATTAACATGAATTTTTCCATATTTTTTTGACTTGTGGTTCAAAAGTTAGAGGGGGGGGGACACAATTTTTTTTATTTTCGGAGCGAATATTTACAAAACTACTGACTTTATCAAAAAGTAATGTTTGAAAACCCCTATTATTTTCAAGAGACCTATTCAACGACACCCCACACACTAGGGTTGAAACGAAAAAAAAAAATCACCCCCACTTTAGGTGTTCGAGAGGTACCCGAAAAAAAATTTTTTTTTTAGTTTTTATTTTACCGTTTTGTCGGCGTGATACATACACATACTCATACCAAATTTCAGCTTTCTAGTACTAATGATCACGGAGCTAAGCCGCGGACGGACGGACAGACGGACAGACGGACAGACGGACAGACGGACATGGCGAAACTATAAGGGTTCCTAGTTGACTACGGAACCCTAAAAAGGAGCTACCTGGTGGAAGATACCGGGAATCGAAGCTCCTAGAGAGAGAGTGCCCTTGGGAGCTAGGGTAGCGAAGTCGTTAACGAGCTGGACCGGTAATCCAGAGGTACCGGGTTCGATTCCCGGTCTCTTCCACCAGGTAGCTATTTTTTTAAATTTTTCTTTAAGATTGATCTTTGTATTAATGGTTTAAATAAAAATTGTGGTGTACCCACATTAAAAAAATTAGACATTACATGTTTCATAATTTTATAAATAACGACCATTCGAGGTAAGTGCGTAAGGAAGTCGACATTATTATATAGTCATCAGTGACGATGTTCAAAGAATTGGGAATCCAGGGTCCTGCTGCGAGTCTAGTTTAAATATGATCGTCTTATTCGCTTCTGAAGGCAAGTTAGTCACAAAAGTTTTGGGCTCTATAGGAACTTTCAGACCCTACAGAATAATGCTTCCGCACCTCCAGTTCAATTGTTTTTTTTTTATGATACTCACTTGCTGGGTAGATGAGGGCCTCGCACGTAGTTCGGATTATTGTAGTAGTTGGCTGCTTGGTTCCCAGCTGACTCCCGAGCAGAAACTGACGGTGGGGGCGGCTTTAAGAATGCTGATTCTGAGAACAAAAACGTCCACATTGTTACTACGTTGGTCTGTGACGTTGCCTACAAACAAATTACAACTTTAGTTTGACGAAGATATTTATGATAAACATTAGTTGAGGTTTCATCACTCCTATGTTTTAGACTTGGGTCTATACTGTATGATCATCAGTCAATATGAAGTCTAGGACAGGAATAAGGAACTCTGTAACAACGGCGTAGAGATAATATCAATAATCGTGCATTTTCCATAATCGTGCAATAAAGAAAATTTCATTTTCTTTCATTTCAAATACAAAAGAATATCTTAATAGGTACCTAGTTCGTTGAACCGAGTGTGACAATACTCCATAGTGAGCCAGCCTCTAAATCGAAGAAGGATGGATATTTACACATTTAAGGCAGATTTAGACGAAGACAATTTTGAGACGCCTAAATGACGGCGCCAGTGATTACCGCACAGCACAACTCAAACCGTTTAGACAATGACTATTTTCAGCCGCCTAAATCTCGCCGCCAGTGACCAGCAAGCCGTGTTTACACAGTGCTTTTTTCCAGTACCAGTCATTAGTGGCAGCCAGAGACGCGGAGAGGGGTCACTGGCGCCAACAAATAGGCCCGTGTTCTATTCCGCGCCAGCGCTGGCATACCGCAAAAAAATGGCGCGGAAAGTGTTTATACGGTGCCTTTTCTAGGCGCCGTAATTTAGGCCTCTCAAAATTGTCTTCGTCTAAATCTGCCTTAAATGTGTAAATATCCAGCTGATTTTATTAGGAAACCAAGATGAAAACCAGTTTAAGCGAACGATAGATACGAATAACGAATATCGGTGGCATAGCAAACACTTGTTATTAGCACGAATTTATGTTTGTAAACCGTGCGATAGTAAAATCGCCCTTATTTTACGCGCGTTTAGATACCAAAGCAAAAAAAGAATACCAAAGCGAGGCGACCTTGCTCAAAATAAACGACTTTATTGCAGAGTGAAGACTAGTTATGACTAAGCCGAAATAAAGCACGTTACGTAACGCACGGTAATGCTGTAAATATTAAGTTCTCGGTTAGACTCCAATTTTCCTATCTAACACTTCAATTGTTTATTATCAATACGATTACAACACAATTGCCCATACCTAGGTTCACACCTAGTTTAGGGGATGAAAGCTTCGACCACATTATAAGAGATATGAACGACGAGCGCAGCCGTGACGTCATCAACACGGCCATTGGACGCTGTTCGATGTAATTATCAGCGATAACTAATTCATGATATTTAGATTTTATTTAAGTATTTATAGAAAAGCAATGATAGATGGTTTTATTTCATCAGATAAGTACTCAATCTTTAATACAAGTGGGATAAGCTACACATAGAAAGAGTAACAAATAATGGCGAAATAAATTGAGGGGTCTACAAATGAAATACCTGATAAAAAGTCGTATTACTTAAGTACTCGTATTTAGTATTAACCGATATCAAAAATATAAATATAAGTATAAATTGCATATTAAAACGTATTTACAAACGTGTAAACCTACCTCGTTATTTCCCAATAATAATTTTTTAAAGCAACAGAGTACTGCAGTAAGTGACATGGATTCACGTCCCTAGTAGAACCCTGATTTGTCATTGCGATAGGGTTCTACATTAGTATCTACGTCTACGTGAATTTATTTCTCTTGCTGTGTACATGCATACAAAACATAATATGGGAGACATGCTAAATACAGAAAAAAATTAAACACTAAGCTGATTCTCTAAGGAGAAACTTGTTACTTGATATTATGAGTTATGTAACCTTGAGCTTGATCTTGTATTCATAATGAAGTCTGTCGTCATCGGTTTACGAAGGTTTCGCTCATTAGTCGGCACGTCTAGACGAAAATGGAGTATTGATTATCAATAGTACTCTACATCATGCGCGGGCAGCGGTTGACGATGGGGACATCGGCTACTAAGTCCTAAATAAGTTAAATAACGTTTGTCTCAAAACGACCATAATCAAAATGCATTGTTTTATTAAACAGATTTTTTTAGTAATTTTTAAGCAACTTGAGCAACGAGGAAATATAGTAGGTACATTATAAAACTACGATTTCTTACGTCAGAAAAAAAAATCACAAAGCCTTTATGTAGATTTGCCGCTTATCTCGGATTTCATTTTAGGAAAGTCCGTCTGCATTTTGAAATCAATATCACATCCATACTTAGGTTATAATATAAAGTGAGTTTTCTACTGGCGCAAAGTAAATATAATAAAATTAAAGGTGATGTGTGCTGCCTACCCCTTATTTGTGTATAGCTATGCGATAAATGGTGTTTGCAGCTTCTTGTTAACTGGTAGGTACCTCAGGTACCTGTATATGTCAACCTTTGTTTATTTATGTGTGACACTCTCCTGACAGTTTGTCCCTCGGCGGTGACCAGCGTCCGGTAAACGAAAAGGGTACTGCCCGACCACGACAACGGGCGAGCAGGGGCGAGGCGAGCTAATTTTCTTTTCATTGTAGGTATAGTCGCATCACTCATCGGACAGTTACGGACGAACCGGGCATAAGATTTTTTTGACAGGACTTGTACTGTATCAGATTCAGATCTTGTTAGGTCTGACTACTGCAGTGTGTCGGACTTTGTGTGGCAGTATAAACCCACTACGTCTCCGCAGGGCATTGCTTATATAGATTCGTGTGCTTACTTACCTTCATCAGATGGTTGCGCGGCGGGCGACTCGGGGCGCACCGGGCTGTACAGCGTGTTGTAGGGCGGTGGTAACTCCGGCGCCGTCGCGACTGCGCCGTTAACGCACCCCGACTCTACCGACGTGCGAGTTGCTGTACAAACAAAACAAAATATTTTATGAAAATCATAATCAAAAGCATATTTTTAACGGAGGAAATTTCATTGTGAATTTACAAGATTGACTCAAACATATTCCTGTTATAGGTTCAGTAAAAGCTCTCGCTATTACCCGACTAGAATGACGTGACATAAATTAATAAAGAATAAAAGTCTTCAAGTTACCGCATCTAAGAAAATATGGCGAATAGCGAACTTTTCGAACTATTCGCCATATTTTCTCCCAGAACAGAATACGATACAACAGGGCATTTTTCTTACACCGATATACCTACAGTTAGCATTAAATATAACACGTATTGGAATGCTCTTGTTACAGTTTACTACATACATTAGTGCACAAGAATGATTGCTCAGAAAAGCTAACTCCGCGAGCAATACGGCTTTATGCGTGTAATAATTGATTTATGCGTCAGACTAGTCCAGTCTCGTCTCTAATCCTAACTGCGTAGTATTGAAAGCATTCGACAATAGTATATGTAGGTACCTACATATATGCGTCAGTACTGTATTGACTTAATTTCCATAATACGGATACGTAAATCTTTGTTAATCTTGTAATATTATGTTTAGAACAGGTTTTTTTTTATTAACGCATTTAAGGGTTCCGTAGTCAACTAGGAACCCTTATAGTTTCACCATGTCCGTTAGGGTGGGTCACTTTAGTATGGGAAAAAAATTAATACTTTTATTTCTTTATTATTATTATTATTTAAGAGTTTCACTCTTGTCGGTGCAGTTCTCTCCAGTCCGTTCTACTTAACGCCAGTTCTTTGACTTCCCGATACGACCCGACGTCTGCCTTTTTCTTGATCTGGTCCAAATTGCTAATCCTCGGCCTTCCTCTTCCTCTCCTTCCTTCAATTTTCCCCTCCATTATCTTTTGTATTAGATCGTCGAGTCGTATCAAATGACCTATCATTTTCCCTCTTCGAGTTTTTATTGTATGAAGTATATGTCTCTTCTCCTTTACCCTTTCCAATACTTCCTCATTGGTGACTCTTTCTGTCCAGCTTATTCCCTCCATCCTTCGCCAGCACCACATCTCGAACGCCTCAAGCTTTTCTCTGTCCCGTTGTGTCATGGTCCATGTCTCGCAGCCATAAAGTGCAATGCTCCAAATATAAGTTTTAATAAAACGTTTTCTTATAGATTTGGCCATTTTTGACTTAAAAATATGTTTTTTACTGTGAAAAGCGTTTTTAGCTATTGCTATTCTAGTTTTAATATCTGTAGTGCATCTCGAATCTTCTGTTATTATACTGCCTAAATATTGAAATTGTTGGACTTGCTGTAGTACTGTGTTATTTATTTTAATTTCATGTATTTCTCTGTGTTTAGATATTATTAGTGTCTTGGTTTTATTTAAATTTATCTTTAAATCGAAGTCTCGGAAAGTTGTGTCCATTATGTTTAAAATTGTTTCCAACTGTGTGCTGTTTTCCGCTAAAACTGCTATATCATCTGCAAATCTAATAAATGTAATTCTATTTCCGTTAAATTTAACACCTTCTGTTGTATTTTCTATAATTTTATCAATTTATTTCTTTAGGCATAGCAAAAAAAATGTAACTCATAATAATATAAACTAAATACAAAAATTGCATTGTAATTGATATTGATCTTTGTTTGCCTCCGGATCTATTTTTAAGTTAGTATAGAAATGCCCATATTAAATGAGCGTTATGAAGTCTGGTTTTATTATTTTAAATTTGGCCCAATATTTTAATGTATTTTTATTCTGAGTATAATAATTAGGACATCACAAACGAAATATAGCAAAAAAAATATATAAGGCCACTTTTTTTTGTGCTCCATACATTAGGAACTTTTTTCTGTAGTAATCCGGAGGCAATAAAACGGAAATATATAAATAAATAAAAATATGTACCCATTAATGGCACTAAATGGCACCTTTTTTCAACTGTGCCCGTTAGAAATTAAAAAAAAAATGACCCACCCTAATGTCCGTCCGTCCACGGCTTATAGACCGGGAGATAGTGACACAATTTACTTGGTCATTTGTAACAGTATGGCGGTTCTTCAGGGGTCTTAGTACGCAATGACAAAAAGAAAAATGATGGTCATAGCGCTGGTACCGGCGGCCCAATCGCGTGGGCGTTAGTCGAACTCGTCGGATAAATTACAAGTGTCAAACGATTTGTACCACAAAAAAATTAGTATTTTCCGATAGCCCATAAAAAACGTGTAGGCGGTAGTGTCATGCCATACTTCTCCGGTGTGACTTACAGCCCGCCACACCGCCATAGCTCCGAGATCACTAGTACTAGAAAGCTGAAATTTGGTATGAGTATGTGTATGGTATCACGCCGACAAAACGGTAAAATAAAATCTAAAAAAACTTTTTTTTGGCTACCTCTCGTACACCTACGGTGGTGAATTTACGGGGGTATTTTTTTTTTTTGTTCCAACACTATTGAATAAAATCGGTCGGTCCGTTTTTGACTTATCGCAAAATTTCATAATTTTCTTTAAAATGACGTGAGTGCCACGCGGTGTGCCATACTGCATTAAAACATTTCGCCCAATCTGGCGCGTATAATCGATAACTTCCAGGAGGTAATAATTAATTACAGTTACCTTGGCGTTTACGGCCTTTTTATAGTTTGAAATCTTTCTCGAAATTTAAACCTCGGGCTAAGGGCTATTTTAAGCCCGTCTATTGTGAACGATGGGCAACTACTGAGCGTGGCCAGACATGCTCTTGGCCGGTTTTTTTTTTTTATAATAATAAATATTGAATGACAATCTTACACAAACCGATCTAGCCCCAAACTAAGCAAAGCTTGTACTATGGGTACTAGACGACGATATACATAATATATCGATGGGATTCGAACCCAGGACCGCCGGCACAGTAGGCAGGTGCACTACACCAACCAAACTGCACCAACCGTGTCGTCAATTTATTTGTCATCTTTAGGCCGGAGCCCCACTGCTACCCACGCTACGCACGGACACGCTATACACGCCGTCCACGTGGGTCCATTGTTATAATATTGGTATTAGTGACGTCATTTCGTGCGCAGCGTGCTCGTGCACAACTGTGAAAGTATCTTCCTACATTTTCATGCAAAGCATATTTGTACCCACGTGTGTAGCTCGACCGTGCGCAGCAGTGGGGCTCCGGCATTATGCATTAGTAGATGTTTATTTGTAACGCGTTATGTGACACTTTCTTATTGATGGAGACACCGGTCCCTTATTTGGGTGGATCATCTGGTCTTTGTCATTTTATGATTTGAATTAAAAAACCTAATGCCAAAATAATCTTTAGCGGAAAAGACTTAGCTGAGAATTGTAATGGTTAATTGCAAATGTTTATGTAAACAGAGGTCTGTACCTTTTACTTTTGAGTTAGTCTCCTCGGATAAAGACAAAGATACACCTAAAGTTTTTGCTGCAGTGAAAAGAGGAGGGTCAAGAATTCGGATGTGAATTTAACTCACGGGTAAAAACCGTATGCATGACTTATGTTTATGTGTTCAACTAATTTTATCATAATTGGTATCTGATTTGGATCTGATACATCAATGAATACGTACCTATGGATAGGATCACTAAAAGAGTGCTTATTTATCATTTCGAGTATAAAATCATGCTAGCAAGCAACCGTTCAGTTATGTCGTTCTTGTGAACGTTCCCTTATTTGGTATGGAGCGAAGCAACATCATTTCCCAAAAAATATCGGCCAAGTGCGAGTGGGACTCGCGCACGAAGGGTTCCGTACCATTATCTGTAAGTTTGTTGTATGGGAGCCCCCCTTACATATTTATTTTATTTTATTTTTAGTATTTGTTGTTATAGCGGCAATAGAAATACATCATCTGTGAAAATTTCAACTGTCTAGCTATCACCGTTCTTGAGATACAGCCTGGTGACAGACGGACGGCCGGACAGCGAAGTATAGGGTGCCTTTTTTACCCTTTAGGTACGGAACCCTAAAAATTGTGAGTGTTTCCATAAAATCTCGGGAACGCCACGAGGTCTTTGAGTAAGCACGAGGTAGAATTGGGCATGGGCGGTATAGCTAATCTCAAAAATTACAAGTTTAACTATGTATGTATATGCACAGAATTTTAAAAAGCCATACAAAAAATACATACAGTGAAACATATAACCGCCTCCTTTTTGAAGTCGGTTAGTAACAAAAAGGGACCGTGTGCGCGTAATCGTGTTCACAAGTGTTTATTTTATTACCTCGACGTTTCGAACGTGATGTTACGTTCAAGATCTCGAAGGGACCAGGAACACACTAACACTTTTTTTAACACGATGTCCTGTTTTGTTATAAATGGTATAATAATGTGCGATAGCTAATCGTGTAAGTTTAAATCAATATACACATCATCATCATCATCATCATCATCTCAGCCATAGGACGTCCACTGCTGAACATAGGCCTCCCCTTTGGACTTCCATATATACTGGTTGGAAGCGACCTGCATCCAGCGCCTTCCGGCGACCTTTATAAGGTCATCTGTCCATCTTGTAGGTGGACGTCCTACGCTGCGCTTGCTGGTCCGAGGTCTCCACTCGAGCACTTTTCGGCCCCATCGGCCATCTGCTCTGCGTGCTAGGTGGCCTGCCCATTGCCACTTCAACTTGCTAATCCGGTGAGCTATATCGGTCACTTTAGTTCGTCTACGGATTTCCTCATTTCTGATTCGATCACGTAGAGACACCCCGAGCATAGCCCTCTCCATTGCTCGTTGAGCGACTTTGAGCTTTGAGATGAGGCCGATAGTGAAAGACCACGTTTCGATGCCGTAAGTCATCACTGGCAGTGCCCCCCATCTGTACCGTGGGAACCCAGAACGATACCTACACGTCGCCTGTCGTGGCCGACACGCTTAGCCAGTCGGTTGCCACACGCGCTCACGGCCGGGCGTCGCCGGTCGCGCTATAAAATCACCAAAAAAATGGCTTCGTCGCGAATGAGACCAACGCGCTGGATTGTTGCGGGGTGTAAAAACATAAAAGCAACAGATATTTATCCTTTTTTTCTTTGCCGACAGACGATGAAATGTTACTAAAAAATCTTAGAACTTAATAAGCACCTACCTAGAAACGCATTGCATACACTGTTATAATAGACACATGTAATGTTGAATAAATAAACTTTACTACTTAATATACTTAAATTCATAGAAAACATCCACTACCTATATCAACAAGTGACTATAATTTACTCACTAAGATTTACCAAATCAGTTTAGTGTGGCGGGAGAGATCATTGCACGGCCTAAAAAGGGCGTAAACGTCGGCGTTGTTCTTGACAGTTAAGACCTTTTGCAAGGAATGCATTCGCAAAGATGAAACGCGTGATCAGATTATTATAACACAACTTGTACAGTAGCCGGCAAACAACTTGAACCAAAATGGCGGATTTGCGCATGTAAATTTGTACGTAAATCGGCTACTGCGCAGTCAAGGTCACGCTCAAGTTGTTTGCCGGCTACTGTACCTAGTGACTGTTTCGAAGCTTGTAATGCTAGTATTATACAATATGTAACACATTATTATATAGGCACCTACCAAACTTTATTTAGTAAGTACCTACTGTCATCGGGATATATTTAGGTTACTTAGGTACCTACCTACACAGAGAGTTGTTTTTGTTTCAGGTTTCTGGTATGTTCAGATAGAATAGGTAGGTAAGATTCCGATATACCTACTCGGAAATTAAAACGATTTTGATGGTGTGCCGCAGCGCATGTGAATACCTATTTCTAGTAGGTATTACCTAATGATAATTAAATTTGACTAATAAATTTAAATAAATCGATCGTATTTTCATTTATCTTGACTTTTTATAAAATCGTTTCTAAGCGGTGTCAAGCCTAGCCTCGCTTTGCCGGCACGTGCGGCCAACGACCCGCGCGTTCAAGGTCGCTCCATTGTTAAATTGAGTAGGCATGAAAAGCAGTAGGTATTTGCCTTTTTATTCAGACATGGGTATCTGTTCGAAGAACTATTATATTAATCTGTGTCACTGGTAACACACATTGGTTGAAGACTTTCGTCTTGAGGCACTGAGGTATGTCGGACGAAAAGACATTGCGTAGTTTCCCGAACGCTGCCCAGCCGAGTTGGATTCGGCGGTTGACCTCTTTCTCGAAGTTGGACCTACCTAATTGGACCACTTGTCCTAGGTAGATGTATGAGTCAACAACTTCGAGTACCGAGTTATCAACAGAGACTGGGATGGGCACAACCTTGGCATTTGACATGAGTTTCGTCTTGTCCATGTTCATTTTTAAGCCCACCCGTTGAGAAACTCGATTGAGGTCATCGAGCATCATGCTGAGTTCCTCCATCGACTTTGCCATGACTACGATTTCGTCGGCAAACCGAAGGTGAGTGATGTATTCGCCATTGATGTTGATGCCAAGTCCTTGCCATTCCAGGAGCTTGAAGGCGTCTTCCATAACGGCCGTAAACAGTTTCGGGGACACAACGTCCCCCTGTCTTACGCCTCTTCTCAATGAAATGGCCTTTGTGCTCTGCTCCTGAACTCGGACCGACATGGTGGCGTTACTATACAAACACTTCAACACTTCAATGTACCGATAGTCAATATGGCATCGCTGAAGTGACTCGAGCACCGCCCATGTTTCCACCGAATCGAAGGCTTTCTCATAGTCCACAAACGCTAAGCATAATGGCAAGTTATACTCTTCAGTCTTCTGTATAACTTGCCGCAGCGTATGTATGTGGTCTATGGTACTATAGCTTCTTCGGAAACCGGCTTGTTCGGGAGGCTGGAAGTCATCAAGTCTATGTTCGAGACGGTTCGTGATGACCCTTGAAAACAACTTATAAACATGGCTTAGAAGCGTAATGGGCCTGTAGTTCTTCAATAGGCTGTTATCACCTTTCTTGAAGAACAGTACTACCTCGCCTCTATTCCATGCTTCAGGCGTTTTGCCCTCGGACAAGACGGAATTAAAGAGCTTCTGGAGGACCTTAAGTACCGGTGTTCCACCCGCTCTCAGAAGCTCTGAGGTGATTCCGTCTCCGCCCGGCGCCTTGTTGTTCTTAAGCTGCTTCAGGGCCATCCTAATCTCGTACAGACTGATATCCGGGATGTCTTCGGTATAATGTCGGGACAGCTTGGCTCTTGGATCGCCTACCAAGCTGTCAACGGGCTTTGCGACTGAAGTGTGTAACTGACCATAGAACCTCTCGTTCTCGCCTAGAACCTCTGTTTTGGTCGACGCTATGCTGCCACCTTCCCGTTTCAGCTTGGTCAGCTGGCTTTGTCCAATAGACTTGTCCTTTGCGAACACTTTGGAGCCTTTGTTCTGCTCAATGGTCTCTTTAATACGGTTCGTATTAAAGAGCCGCAGATCGTGTCGCAAGGACTTCGATATACGTCTATTAAGCTGCCTATATGACCTCGCGTCATCGGGAGACTGCAACTGTAGCGAGCGTCGTTCAGCCATGAGGTTTAAGGTTCGATCAGACAATTTCTGAGGTCTATCTTTACGGTACACATCAGTACCTAGTTAATTAATCAAAAATAGATATCAGATAGATATGACATCATTTTTGAGTCGATTCACTTAATATTAATGTAATTTAATTTGGTTTGATGTTGACCTAATTCAATATAAGTATGCGAGTATGTTTGTTATCAGAACATTCTTATTGAGCATGTTTATTCATTAATGAACATCATTAAAAGGCTAAGTTCAAACCAATGTCACTAAACATTGAACGAGATCAATACTAATATTGTATGGAGATAGTTTGAGTCACGGGGAAGAATATAGGTACAAGCGACGAGGCGTCCAGAATTCGATTACCACCGGCTTGCCTTGTGTGAAGGATTTGTGCACACTACTGCCGTAGTAAGAAAGTAAGCTAAAGCCACGCCGGCTTTACCAACGATATCTTTGACGCCACTGATAGGTACATACACACAGGATAGTTTTTATCCCGGAAAAGGGTGGGGTAAGTTTTTACGAGAACGTTATTTATTTATTTAATGTATTTCAATCTTGCACAAGTGAAAAATTCCTTAAATTTACAAGTTTACAGTCGTTTGTAAGTGACTTCATTTGATCTTAGAAATCGGACAGGCTATACACAACATTTGTAGTGCAATATGGAGTCGCATGTCAGTTGTGTTAGAGGTGCTTTATATATAGCTAGGTAAGAACGTCGCTGGGTGGAAGTGATATAGGTGAAGGTAGTTAGTATGTGTACATGTGGGTATGCGTACATAATAATAATAAATGATTGAGTCCTTGTCTGGAACTTGTGTTTGACTGTTTCCCCTAGTCTTCCTAACAATAGGCACTTACAGGCAAGGATCCGAGGGAAGTCAAACTTCAGCCTGTAGATGACGACAGCCACAGCCACAGCGACGAGCACGAAGATAACGAGTCCGATGGCCAGCCACAAGTAGAGCTGGGTGCCGGCGTCGTCCGGGATGCACGGCTCGTGCAGGTCGCCTTGCACGCTCTCCACCAACCTGTGTCATAAACATCATCATCAGCTCTTGCTACATACTTAAAAGAAAGGTCCCAAAATGTTTTTTTTTACACAATTATTGAATCCGAAACAAGCGACCAATAAAACCTAGTTCTAAGGCGGCTTTTGCGAAGATCAAAAGACAACTGCTTTCACTACTGTAATTTGACCTTAATGTACATTGTATAGTCGCCATCAGATATATCGCGGCATATAAGGCGTTCATATTTAAATATGTATCTCAATACGACTCTTATTGACTGGGCGTTACAGTACATTTTCAGATATTTATAAACGCCTTATATGCTGCGATATATCTGATGGCGACTGTACCCTGATATGTATTGACTGGTAGCCTTAGTGCAGCCGTGACGATTACTGTACTGTTCTGTCCATTGATAGTAATTTCAGCAATATAACCCGCGGCTCCACACTGTCGCGAAGTTGACCGAGGCGAAGTTGGCAGAAGCTATCATATTCGCCCAACCTCGGTCAACTTAGCGAGTAATGTGGGCCGAGGTAACAGTTACTGCATCTATGACCGTGTGGGTAGGTTGACAACTCATCCCGACTGCACTCAACTCGCGTGACCGCTGTAAATTTAACTAATAGATAAATCAGGAACTAACCCATCAAAGCAACGTCCGCAATCACTAACAGAAGTGACACATTTCGTCGGTATCAGAGGGGGATTCCGTTTAAAGTCTTCGCACTGGAGGCATTTTCGGCACATCTCTTTGACGCAGTAGTAGCCCGTGCCGCATTGGCCGTCGTCTGTGCAGCCCACGGGCTGACCCGCCGCCCCCGACACGCTGGCCACTAGCAACAGCGCCCTGTGGAAATAATGCATGATTAGATAAGGAACCTACTAATACATACGTACTTCGTAACAATGCCTTAAGATAGTGTGCAGCTGTAATACGTAATGAATGGTCAAAGGTCAGCGGATGGATCACCAAACACACCCGTAGGCTTTGGGAACACACAAATAACATGGATGGGTGCTTCTTAAAAAATTAAATTAAAATCGTTTGACGATTATTTTGACTGAACAGAACGATACGATATGGGTTTAGTCCATCCGAAATAATGCGTAATTTCTGTACTGTTTCAGGCCTGCGCTTAGCAAATTCTCTTATTAATCACCAAGTGATATCTCAAAAAGTGCTAAGTTTGACATTGGTTTGCTAAAGACCATCGCAAATAATAATAAATAATGTTTAAGTCAGCCCTTTATAACAATGGCGTTTTCAGCCATACGGCGAGGAAGCATAGTCAGTATTTTTGAGACTTGACTTGAAGTCAAGGGAGACTTGAAGGAGGATTGTATGTCGTAAATATCTACCTTATCTAATATTATTGAACTTGGTCATGTCATTTCATTCATGCATATTTTGTTTTTGGTTAAATCATTACATTCATGTGTATTTTTATCATTATTTCACAACATAGCTCTAGCATGTGGCCGCAGCATCAAATCGAAAGTCAGGTTATTGCACCTGGTCCACCGAATCCACTCGCATGCTGACAAAAGATGTATAATCTTGAATCTTTATAAATTAAGTAATAATGACTATTGTAAACAAGAATCGCCCTAGAACCGCCTGACAACTTGCAGCTACAAGTGTGAGTCATCGGAGTCACCAGTAAGAGGACAAACAAAAGCAAAGGACCAGTTTTCTACCTGATCATAAAAAGGTTCATTTCGCCGACGCTATTAAAAGAAGCAAAAACTATTAACTTTTTTAAATTGTGTCCAACACTGGCGTAAACAGGATATATGAATAAGAAATTATTATCAAAGCAGTTGATATTTATCCACAAGATCCATTACTACCAGTACCAAGTCTACCAACTACCAAACCTACCAATGAATGATACCTACAACGAAATACGTATGTACCTACTTACTTACATTATTACGCATATAAAGCAGATACCTAATGCATGCGCCGTGGTAAGAGCTAACGAATAAGTAAGTGTATCTTAATTATTATTTTCTATGAGTAACACGGATTGGGTATGTAGGTATAGGTATGTGTAATGATTTCAAAGAAAAACTACCGAAACAACAGACGACCTTCAAAGCCCGTTTTACGTAGGTGTACCTATGTAATGTAGACAATATAGGTACTTACATATACCTACCATGGCTAATGAAATGAGTGTTTATATAAATATTTATTATAAAAATATGCGTTGCCTTTGCCTACAATTTTTTGGAAGATCTTTCACTAGCTACTCTTTAGACAAAAGACATTTTGAATCTTACAATAATGGTACAAATAGCGTGCCCTATAGTAGGTGTCGTGGCCAACCAGCGCTCGGGAGATAATAAAAGATATATATCTCGCAATGGAGTGGCATCCATCGAATCTATTCCCACTGGCTTGCCTATTTAATACCTATAAGATTTTTGAGTACTTTAACATTTATGAAGAAAAATTAAGTCAAAGACGCCACGTATTGTAAAAAAGAACGATCGGAAAGTGTAAGTGAAAGATCTTAGCACATTAAGAGCTGTCTACATGTATGGGTAATATAATATTATTATAGATACTCGTAACTCGTTTATATCTACCAACTTATACAACGCCAATAAAACGAGCTTTGTTTGTGTGGTCTGGTCAGTGATCAGCCGACGCGTGCGCTCTCCGACACGGCCATCATACGTTATTCATACGTCACATACACATTCATCCATCATACATAATTGGCACTTAAGTATACCAACTTTATAGGTACCTACAGTTCGTGAGCTCTCAGATTGCGATTCGGGTTTGGGTGAATACTGAGAGGTTTTTATCTGGATCGCGTAAGAGCGAGCGAGACAGGCATAAAACGCGAATAGCTCACGCACTGTAGGTACCTATTTAGTTTTTACGACGTTTACCTAACATAATACAACGATAATAAGGGCTAAGAATTAATAGTTAGAAGTTGAGGCTGAGACAGTCACGACTGCGCGATAGCGGCAGCGGTGCGCTAGGTACGTACGTCTCGCTCAGTCGTATGGCCGACGCGCTCGGATCTCTCGCTCGACCGCTCGTCGCGCCGCTGGTCGCGCAAAGTCGTAGCATCTCCGTAACCTACTTTGCGACATGATGCATACCATCGCGCGATAATGGTCTGATCTTTCATACCGTTCACCTTATCAGTCAATTAATTGTATTGTGCTTTACTGTGTGTAATACAATCAGGATCCACTACACTATTTCGCAATACAAAAGCTACGTAGATAAAGATAAAGGATTGTTATTTTATTAGTAGGTTACTATTATGATTATATCTACAATTCTACATACACATTATGTATTACACTACACGAAACATGTATTAAACATAACAAGTAAGTAAGTGGCGTCAAGGATTCGTAGGTAAGCCAGAGCAGAATTGCCTTACTTTTTTCTAAGAAAAAAGGAGAAAAGTGCTAGGTATAATGTTCAAAATGGCAAGCCGGTGGGAATCTGATACGTAGGTAATGATTTTTAGGGTTCCATGCCTCAAAAGGAAAAAACGGAACCCCTATAAGTTCACTTTGTTGTCCGTCCGTCCGCCTGTCAAGACCCTTTATCTCGGGAACGCGTGGAGGTATCGAGTTGAAATTAAAACTATATACTCAAGTCTACAGTCCCTTGAAGCTATAGCCGCAAAAACGTATAATACATAAACACATATGCATGGAACACTAATAGCGAGAGTGAGTTACGTTCGGGTGTAAGGACTAGAGAGAGCAAAAAGACACATAGAGTACCGAAGCGTAGCACTGAGAGAGAGAATGCAGACGTCTCACGAGGGAGCAGATCGCACGACAAGTCGTCGATCTGCTTAGTGCTTATTCACTGCACTATTTTCATTCTGTTCCACACGTGTCCTCACTATACGCATCCCCGTTCGTCGATGATGCAATCACGGCTAATGTTAGTGGAAACTAAATCCATACGAATGCTTATTGTAACCGGACTTTCGGACTAAGGAACAGTTAATTTGTCCTTCCAATCGTTATTTAGGTACCTACAATTCGTTTTATGCGTGAAGTAAGTAAGCTACTTACTAAGTTCTACTGTTCAAACTTGAATACACCGCGGAAATGGTTAATTCACTATGTAACACCGCAACATATTGATATTCATTATCAAAACCGTACCCAAGTTAAATATTTTTATACGTACAAAACAGATAGGTAGCCATTTATCATAGGATTACCTGGGTGCACTGCACGACTGTCATTGCATTTAAATCATTACATATTGCTTACGTACCTTATCATTTTCCTGTTACATTTCATCTAACTATAATAATATTCAACAGTTAAAACAATTTTGACAATAACACTTTAGTTCGATCCCAAGATTCTCATTAGTTAATGACGCTTAGTATTTCATCAGTACAAAGCAAGTACAAAGGTTTTAAGTAAAGCGTTAAACATCCACCTGCTATTATCAATAAACTAAACAATGCAATGAGCGAACTGGCAACAGGCCTGGCCCTCTTATGCGATCATGTCCTGACACGTCACGTAATGTCTTCCCTGCCTGTTCAGAAAGAAGGCTCTTGTTTCGAAAACACCATAACAAATAATCGGTCAAGAGCGAGTCGGGCTGGTAGAGCGGCATGAATTCAATGGTGATAATGTTTTATTTATTGATTACAAAAGGCTCACTTAATTTAATATACCAGTCAACCAATCACTATAAAACATTAACTTTCGATCTTTAAAAATAAGCTTCGCTAACCTTGTCATCTCGCCGTTTGGTGCTCGGTAATACTTAAACGAGTCCCTTCTGTTACTCAAAATGACTTCAAATTTCGTATTTCGACGAATCTGCTACAGACTAGTCTAGACTAGCCTACAAAGATTTTAATCCCGCTAAACGCAAGCAACATATTAAAATATGCCGAGTTCTTCACATTAATTTATGTCCATGTCCATGTCACAAATAGATATAAATAACAAACCCTTGAAATAGACCTGTCCATAACAAAACCACATTTTAAAAATGGTTTAATTACAAGACAAACGGAGTATTAACCATTAAACAGCCGGTCAAGTGCGAGTCGGACTCGCGCACCGAGGGTTCCGCACGCAATTTTTACCTTATACCTGATGAGATGATATTCAACAGTTTCCAGTTTAAATCCGTCTAATAACTCCGTAAGTTCACCTGGGCAGTTTCTTTGGTAAAAATATATAACAACATTAATTGCATTTTGTTCATATTTTGACCTAAGTTAATGAAAATTTCGAAACTACTATTAATCATTTTAACATAGTTCCATGTACCCAATTATTTTTATTATACCATTTAAAATTGCGTGATTAATTTTTCCATTAAAAAAAACGCAAAATTTCAGAATAAATTCAAGTGTACTTTTTTCAAAGCTATTTTCAAAATGTTAGAAAGTCTACGCTTATGTGACTTTCTAACATTTTGAAAATAGCTTTCAAATGACATCATTTATCTACATGCAAAAAATTTTGAATTTAAAATTGGCAAAGGTGGACTTTCTATTTCACTCTAATTTTACTGACCTATTAACAAAAATAAAAACTGAACTTGATGAGCGACAAACTGAACTTTACCATTGGAAACCCGTTTTATGTAGGTACTTTAAATGAAGACTAAGTATATTTGTTTAATTTAATTACAAATGTATAGTTTTCAGATTTTCCCCTGTAAGTACTTACAAGTATAAGAGGGTTTTACTTGCCAAATTTCACAGTTTTAAGTCAACGAAAAATACTCTTTAAATTTTGATTCCATTGAAAGTGTCTAATATTTTTTGCGGCTTAAACAGCCGTAGGTATCTTTTTTACGTTGACTTAGAAGTTTGTTTTTTAACAGCTTCAAGGGACTGCAGACCTGAGTATGGTTTTAAATTCAACTCGACACCTCACGCGTTCCCGAGATAAAGCGTCTTGACAGGCAGGCGGACGGACGGCCTGAACCCTAAAAATTTACACATTTACGTAAAAAAGAAATCCAACAATCGGTAGATACTTTTTTTTATCAGTTATAAACGCGAAGTAGACCTGAGCAATATACTAACACTTATACAATCACATGTCCCTGACATTGTTTAGCTACGTCATCGTCATCACTCAATCCGGTTTAGCAGAAAAGATTGGAACTCTCCCGCGTTATTTTGTTCGCAGCACCGGCAGGTATGAGTCACCCTTTTCGATAGCGGGGCACCGCAGGCTGCCACGGCGAAAAAAATATAAACAAGAATTCAAATGCTAGCCGCCGCAGCCTCTAGTTATGTAGTAAGAGGGAGTAGGGTCAGCCTCCCGACTCGATGCCAAAACAAAGGATTGCATGATGAAATATTATGCAATCGTCCATGGTAACATAGAGAAGGGAATTAATGGTAACAGCGGATTTCTTGTTTGTTCATAATGGAGGTCGGAAATCTAGTTTATTTTGTTCAGGTCTGCAACTAATTAGGTATGTTGTATAACTAAGAATCTATCGTATGATCGATAAGGGACTTGTGGTTTAATTAGTTGACGTGGTTATATTATAAGTAAAAGATAGTAATCGGACTTTGCACGCGATATTACTATAGGTAGGCCGTCAAATGGTTCAAAATTGCCCGCTTTTTTGGAAAACGAATTTTTCAATTTTTTTCTATTCTTATGCTAGTGGTTTTTTTAGTCCATCGTGACAAGTATGATCACGGGCGTGTACTCAATACATTTTAAATCAAGATTTCGGCCGATTTTAGAGGCGGGCCAAGTTACCCGGGGTTTCGTCCAACATTACCCACGTCGATTTAACACAGAATTATAGCTTTTAAAATAACGGAAAAAAACTACAACACAATTAAGCAATAGCATCAAACATCGTCTCATTATTAGTTTAACTCAAGTCGGCAATCGGGTGGGCAATGTTACATGGCCATTTTAGGTTGTTTCCATACAAAGTGCAAAAAGCGAATTTCAAACTGCTAGGGTTGTCACTTTAGGGTCAAATGGTGAAACGTTTTATATATTCTCAGTACGGATGGTTTTTTTATTGAAGGTATCTGTTTGTATCTGGTATGAATGGTTTATAGGGATAAGTTCGCCTTTGTACCTATATGTTATTTGTAATAGATGTATTTTAACTGTTTTTGTGTACAATAAAGTGTTTACTTACTTACTTACTTTTATGATAATAAAACACACGCAATTTACTTGTGTAAATATACTAGTACCTATTTAATTGAGTAACTTAATCTGCTAAGTTTAATATTTTTTTTAATTTCAGTTTAATTAAATACTTATAGGTACTTACGAAAACCTCGCGACAAGCTTTTATGAGTTGAGATAAAAATTTAAAGGAAAATTGTATTTTCTTCTTTTTACAGCATTTAAATACAAGCTTTTTTTTTAAGGTTTATTTGCGTTTAATAATTTTTTTACTTATTCCTCGCATTATACCACAACAATTTACTGTCACGTTATATATTATGTAACTTTGCCAAATGTCTGCTTAATCATGCACATGAAGTACATTGTGAAGTATAGGTAATAAAATTATTAAAATATAAGAAGCATTAGGTAATTTGTCCCTAAAAACATTACACTTATTTCCTTACGCTGTAGGTTAAAAAACTCGGAAGTGACAACCCTAAGTCGTTTTCGAAGGTGGGAATGTTGGCTTAGGCCAGCTTGAACAATGCAGGGTAACATTGCCCGGTTTCACAATTTCCTATTAAATATTACTATTAGAAATAAAATAAAAATAATCTACAGTTCATATTTATTTACAAGTACATACATGCTCATAATTACATTTGGATTTGCCATTTCGTACGATAACCGTTCAATTGTCCGCTGGAATTGGCCCGCAAAAACACACCCTCCCTCACTCGACGAGTTCTGACAAGCTACTGAGTAAGGCTACGAGATACGAGTAAATGCGACGCGCAGTGTGGCCACCTATATAACCTATTTTCTACTAAAAATAGCAGTGTTGCCACAAATCTGTAAATGATTACCCCACGAATGAAAATGTCCACGTGTTGCTTTTTGGGCAAAGATACCCTGGAGGGCAATGTTGGACCATTTGACGGTATGTAACTGTATTAATGTACCTACCCACTCAGCGAAGGGCAGAAATTATGTGCCGCTAAAATCCATCGACTGACAATTTTTTTATATTTCAAAATTATTAAAATAATGTTCTGCTTTTTTGGAGAATATTAATACCTATTTTACATTGAAAAACAAAACGTATGATAATCACTTTTTTTTATATAAAACTCACTTCAGCGAAGGTTCACGTCGCCGAGACATTATGTACTTTCCAAGAGGACCGGAAAGAAGGGTTAACTACTCCGAAGATCGAAATTAGAAGTTTGTACTGTCTGTACCGTGCCATCCCTTTCGATCTCGAGTCGCGATACGATATAAGTTCGAATCTCGAATGTCGGAGTAACCATTGGCGTATTTAGGGGGGTGGCCGGGTGGGCCGTGCCCACCCCAATATGGTCTAGTGCCCACCCCAGGATTTTGGGTTACCCATAGAATTCATGACTTCAAATCATAGGCCATGGCCAGGCCCCACCCAGGCCCCACCTGAAAAATAATCTTAGATACGCCAATGGGAGTAACCCTCCTGTTCAGACAGGTGACCCATATTTTTTGTCCGTGAGTGTACTAAACGCATTTCGGGGCTTACATTTTACTTTTGTATTAACGAAAAAGGCTTAAATACACACCAGATGAGTAAAAACATATACTTCATGTAATTAATTTTATTTGTTTTATAGCTGCTGGAAATAGGTAGATATTAGAGTAGGTATGACGTGGGAAACCATGTTCAAAATTTACTTAAATGACTACCCCGAAAGCTCCGCACTTAACTTTTGTCCAACCTGTATACAATATAAAATACCATATACAGGGAGGGTCACATTGAGCAACTTTTTCAATGGGGCCGGATGCGAACTCAGCTAATTAAGTTACCAGAAATGTATGGAATAGCTAATAAATTAGACGACAGCGTCACGAAATGGACAAATTACTTGCTTTGTATTGAATTAAACGGAATATATGCGCTGGATCGGCAAACTCGCACCAATTAATAAAAACATCTATGTATAGAATAGGTTACAATACGGAAAATGCTAGTAGATCAGAAAGTCTGCCTCTAAATAATTCGATATTCCCTAATTATATAAGTACCCCGGCAATCAAGTCTGGGGATGTAAATACCTAGTAGGTATTACCTACTCTTTTATCAATTCTAAAATTATCTTACTGAAATAAGTACTTATGTATCAATTCCTAATCTATATTGTGCAGTATAGAAATTGGGGCCATTTGTATTTTTTATCACAAGTGGAAAATATGAATCACTAATTTTAGTTTATTTTCTAATAGCACCAACATCCTTTTTTCAGAATATTATAAAGAGAAAGATAATGCAGAATATATAGTCTGCATTATTTTATATAGGTAGATTGCTTATTGTAATAAATAAATAAATATCAGACAACCTCACACAAATCAATTTAGTCCCAAATTAAGCTCAAGAAGGCTTGGTGTTATGGTTACTAGACTAAGATATATATATATCTATATACTCGTACTAGATATATAGATACATTAAATACATAGAACAACCGAGTTCATCACCATTGACGTATCTAAGATTATTTTTCAGGGGGGCCTGGGGTGGGTCTGAGGGGGGTCCTGGCCATGGCCTAAGAGATGAAGCCATGACTTTCTATCGGTAATCCAAAATCCTGGGGTGGGCACTAGACCATTCTGGGGTGGGCACGGCCCACCCGGCCACCCCCCTAAATATGCCTATGTTCATCACACAGATATTTGCCCTGGCCAGAATCCGAACCCGGGACTGCCGGCTCAGTAGGCAAGTGCCTACAAACTGAGCCAACTGCGTTGTCACATCATCATATTGTAAGTATAGCTTTGTTTAAAGCACAGGTATGGGTCATGTCTGAAAATATGCATATAAGTTTCGAAAAGGATACAATTTTTCTAGGCATGAGAGTGCCTTATGTTAGAATATACTGTTTTTATTTTTTAGAAAAATGGAAGTTGTATTCGGAATAGTTTCCCCTGTACAGGTGCGGATTCAGGATGTTGTTTAGGGGGCAGAGCAATTTGAATGGTTTTGAGGCTGGTGTGTGCTACAAATTAAAAAATTGTAATAATTACCTCATGCCTACAATCTAGTTAATAACTTAAAAACACCTTTTATTTTGGCAGGCCAATTTCAATTTGAGTCCATAATTTCGGTATAACTCAAATAACAGGTTCCAGTACTTAAAAAACATCATATCATATCATTTATTAATTTGTATTGGTCTAAATTATGTACATACATATCAAATAAATTAAAATTAAAATACAGTTGTAAAATAAAAATATTGACAAACATTGATTAGAATTAATTAATTCCAATATGTTGGGTAACTATTTATTCATTGATTAATTCTTAAAGATATTCTGTTATTGAGTAAAATGCTTTATTAATTTAAAATCAATTTAGTTTATTCCTAAATTGTAGACCTGAACTTGCATCCTTTATGTCAGGTGGCAGCTTATTATATGTACATGGACCTATAATACACTCTCCATCCTCTTGCTCTACCTTAAATTTCTCCAACTACCAATAAGTACATGGGTCCTTGGCAGAGCATTAAGTTTAGGTTTCTACATTTAGGTTCTTGTTTCATTGTACTATGAATAATTCGGGATTCAATGTATTTTACTTAAGTATATATCAATACCTTAGTTCACACTCGTACTAATTACAATTATTTTTCCAATGAAATATAAACCACATAGAGTTGTGCACTAGCATCCTAATTGCAAGTACTTTTTCTGAAAAGTTAGTATAATTGTGCTCTAAGGTATCAATATACTTATACAGACACTAATGTAAGTCCCTATGAATTGGAGACAAGTTTTTCCACTGATTTCCACTGGCTTGTCTTTTTTTCTGGCATGCCATTCCAATAAATTATCAATAAAATCTTTTGCGTGCATTTAATGTACGTATTAATTTTTAATTAATTTTATAGGCAATTGTACCAATTGGTACTGTTGGTATTCAATTTTAAATTACTTACTATTTGTACCTTAATAATAAAAATTGAGCTCCACTATACATTTGATTAAACACACGCCAAATAAATAAATATATTAAATACTTACAGTGTGAAGATGAGAGTTCCCTCCATTGGCAGCAATTTGGAGTAACTAACTACAAATTCAAATTTCTACAACTAAAACTACAAATTAACTACCATGAGTCAACAAGGTGTCAACAAACCATTTCATATGTTCACTGAGTATATCAATTTTAAACTTTCATTCCAAATCAAACCATCTCCACTTCACTTGAAAACATTTCTTTTTAGTTATTTAGTATATTTGAGCGCTTCTCAAATGCGACCACCCACTAACGAATTTGTTTCACGACTGACAGTGACATTGTTTATCCAATCATCGCATTGTCAAAACGCAAATGCGCTGCGCGTGCGCATGGCCATGGCATGCGGCCGTGGTCTGCCGGTCTATCTGACAAGTTTCAACCTGTCCGCATATCGCGCTCTTTGTTATTCTCGAAGGTGTATCTGAAGATAGAAAGAAACAGATGTATGATCCTGTATAAAAAAAACAACAACACGACAAAACAAAAGATCTAAGACCAGTGCTGCCATTACATTATAATCAATACAGGTTATGTAGGTTACCAATACTGAAGTTATTTCCTGAGCAATGGCAATACCCATTTTAGGGTACGTTATGAAATGAAGCATCGAAAATTGAATAAGAAACCTTTTCTCAATACTTAGAAGAGGTTGAATTTAATGTCAAAAGAAAATATTTTATTACGTGATTGGCTGATTGCCATGGAGCTATTATGTAAAACAATAGGAGTGCGAACTCAGAATAAGTGTGTACACTAAATTAAACCTCAATGTAGGGACATAAAATATATTTTACAATTGAAGGGGTCATGATCCGACAGAGATCGCACGCACGGGGGCTGTTTGTCCATTTCTATTATTGCCAGTGTAGTGTTTGTGGATCTGCATAAACCTATTATGTGGGTAGTTATGACGTTGTCGCAAGAGTATGGGTGAATTTCGAACCAATGAAATTCGTTGTTTTGTTATTCTGCCATTTAAAATTCATACAAAATGAATCATTAACCAAAATAATATTCCCTGAACAGTTATTCTATAAAATAATAAGATTGGAATGATCTGGTCATGAAATAAAATTCCACCAAACAATAATTCGTGAATTAAATGTTACTTGAAACGTTTTCGATGAAAAGTTTGTCGACAAAACAAGGGACACCCGAACCCGCGACCTCTGCGTTTCCGGCGCATTGCTCTTCCAACTGAGCTATTCGATCGCTAGGTCGATCACACCAAATCTTTCATCCCTTAATTCTTTACGCTACTGGAGCGCCCTCTGCGTCATATATGTTTTTGAAATGCTTATGCGCATAAGCCATAGCCTAGGATGTGCGTTTTACACGCATGATCCCCAATCCCCATTGCTTTACAGCAAGTGTGAAGACTGCGAGAGAGATGGCGCTGTTCTAAATATTTGTATAGAATCTTTTTATCGATTCATATTTTTTATGTGGTAATACCACATTTTTATTTTTATAAATAATGACACAAAGGTAAATTAAGAAAGAAAAATTGAATGCGATCTACTACAATCGAAGCGGGGTAGTAGATCGCATTCAATTTTTCTTTCTTAATTTGAGTAGATTAATCTGGGCTCTGTTTCATATACGTGACAATGACAGGTGACAATTCGACATTTTGACCATTTTTCGTTTGAATATGAAAAATAAGTCGTGGTGGAAAAATTACAATTATGTCAAATTATCGCGACATTTTGACATATTTCTGTTTCATAAAAATTTTCCCTTGTCAGGTGACAGGTGACAATTTGTCGCGAAAAACTTGACATATTGGTTTTATGAAACACAAAATAGTAATTACAAGTTGACAAATTTGTAGACTTGTCGAAGGACTTCCGGTTTGTGACGTAAGATGGCCGCATGCGTTTAAGTTGCGTTGTTCATTATTTATTCATTTTTGTTGTTCAATGTGTAGTATTGATAGCGTATTGTGCAGTGATCTAACGTATGAGTGAATAGCTAATGAAGAATTCAACTTGAAGCGTTCATAGCCCTTCCTGGGTCAAGGCCCGATAGTCCGCGTGGTTTTTTGTAAATCGCTATCACTTTACAAAAAGCAAAACCTCACCGAACAACGGCATGCTCTACGAGCAAACTTGAAATTGGCGAAATCATCATTAACCTGATGGAAGCCATATTTTAAAATTAGATTAGATTAGACTTGTCGAAGATTTCTGACCGGCGACCTCACCCAATGTCAGCCGCTACTTCTCACTAACTAATGACATTACCAGTGAAATGGTGCTAGCATCGACACATTAAGCGATGAAGAATATTTAGTTCACAACCAATACGTCGGTGTCGTCGAGCATTTAGGACAAGGGCAAACTTTACTTTTGACGTGGTTGACCCCACATTAATAGAAAAATTTCGAGTTTTTAAATCTACCGTTGAATACTTAATAACTAAAATAGGACAAGAGTTACAACACTCAACATTCTCAACAACAAGAAATTTCGCTCTTACTCCCACTCAGCAAATTTAATGCGTATTACAAACGAATTCAATGATTTAACAGGCCCAATATTTGCTAAATATACCCAATCCCTTCAATTGCTCTGCGATTTCCATCCATTTTTTTTTCGTCGTTAAATGTTTACTAAATTGGCCAAACAATATTTCTCGGTTCTCAAGACAACCGAGAATACAAGTATAAGGCCCAAAATTATTATTTTCATGTCCATTTTACTTGTTGCAAGTTACCGAACAAATCCTAGAATGCTAGTCAAAATTAATGCAAATCTAAGACAAACATTTTTATTGCTGCTCTCATACTGCTATATCATTTTAACAAAAATGTATGCTGTGACATATTTGTCGCAATTTATGACAATATGTCGAATACCATGACAAAAAAGTCTTGACAATTTTCTTAAATACTGACATTTTAAAACTGACAATTGTAGACCTTTATGAAACGCGATTGACACCGACAACTGGGTGAACCGATTTTGATGATTCTTTTTTTATTTGAAAGCTGGTGCTTTTCGTGTAGTCTCATTTAAATGGGTCCAGTTCTGACGAAGACATCCATGAGAAAATCATATAGGTAAGTGTTATTGTGTGTTCCATTTCACTTATAGAATTCGGTTATTTTTTTGTGAAAAAGTGATTATACTTGAATCACTAAAAACTTAAAAAGCAAAAAAAAACGGTTCACTATTATCTTGTAGAAACTTTTTTGACATATATTGGTTTAGCATAACGATACTTGGCAGAAGTAACGTTTGGCAGAAAGGTCTTACGCAGAGTATGCTTTGGCATAAATCATTTCGCAGATTTTTATAATACCGAATCTTATATTGGCATAATGTTGATGAGCATAACAGTCTTCTAAACGAATAGTACTTTCGCAGATAATTTTTTTGCATAATATTTTAGGCGGCATAAAGTTGTCAAGCCGAATACCATTTGATTCCAAGATAGACTTCATTGTCTTATCTTGTTGTACAGGACATATGCGGAACACCTAACCTAATCCAAGTCGGACCTGCCCTAAGGTGCAATCAGTACCAAATTTATGCATTACAAATGTTGTGATTACACATTTTGTCCATGGAGTGGTATGGTAGCCGGCCGATGCCACGCGGCTCGCTCGCTCCGCTCGCTTGTTAGGGTCTCAGTTCAACCTAACACTCCTCCTCGCTTAGCTCGTCGTCGTACCTAACCTAATCCAAGTCGGACCTGCCCTAAGGTGCAATCAGTACCTAATTTATTTATTACAAATTATTGTGATTACACATTTTGTTCATGGAGTGGTATGGTAGCCGGCCGATGTCGCGCGGCTCGCTCGCTCGTAAGGGTCTCAGTTCAACCTAACCATCCTCCTCGCTTCGCTCGTCGTCGTACCTAACCTAATCCAAGTCGGACCTGCCCTAAGGTGGAATCAGGACCTAATTTATGCATTACAATTGTTGTGATTAAAAATTTAGTGGCAGTTGCCCCGCGGCGGCGGCAAGATACCTAAAAATGCTACTGGAACCGCTCGTCGTCGTACCTAACGGTACTTACATTCTACTACGTAAAGTTTACTTAACGCACTTTTCTGCTAGTAGAAAATAATTATGCTATTGTAATCGTATGCTATAGGATTATTATGGTACATAAAATTATGCTAAACCAAAGTCGGCCAAAGAGATATTCTACAAAACAATGTGCTGCAAAATGTGTCGTATGCGAGGTAGTAGTAATGCCAACTATACCTTTATGCCATCTTACCATTCGACCGAAAGTGTTTCTGCGAAACGTGTTATGCGAAGTGTATTTCTGACCAATATTATTCTGCCAGATGAGGGTAACCCAAAAAAAACTGATACTTGATGGGCAAAATGTCTAAAATAACAATTTCCAAAAATATTTATTATATTGTAGGAAACCGTAACTATAGAGATCGAGTGATTAAATGGAAGTTGTCTTCTCAGTGATTTTTAGGGTTCCGTAGTCAACTAGGAACCCTTATAGTTTCGCCATGTCCGTCTGTCCATCTGTCCGTCCGCGGCTTAGCTCCGTGACCATTAGTACTAGAAAGCTGAAATTTGGTATGGGTATGTGTATGTATCACGCCGACAAAACGGTAAAATAAAAACTAAAAAAATATTTTTTGTTGGGGTACCTCTCGAACACCTAAAGTGGAGGTGAATTTTTTTTTTCGTTCCAACACTAGTGTGTGGGGTATCGTTGAATAGGTCTTTTAAAAATGATAGGGGTTTTTGAAACATTATTTTTTGATTAAGTTAGCAGTTTCGTAAATAATCGCTTCGAAAATAAAAAAAATAGTGTCCCCCCCTCTAACTTTTCAACCACGGGTCAAAAAATTATGAAAAAATTCATGAACATGAGGCCTTATAAGAACTTTCAATGAAAACTATATTGAACAAAATCAGTTAAGCCGTTTTTGAGTTATCGCAAAATTTAATAATTTTCTTAAAAGAACATAAATTGACTTCCAGAAGGTAATAAGTGACTATAGTTACTTGGGCGTTTACGACCTTTTTATAGAACTTGAAATCTTTGTCGTAACTTAAGTCTATTGTGAAGGATGAGCAACTACGGAACCCTACACTGAGCGTAGCCCGACATGCTCTTGGCCGGTTTTTTTTTAATTAAAATGAAATCAGTGAGTGTTATTTCTTCCCTCTTTAAACAAAGTTCAAAAATAAATGAGTAGGATAGGATTATCTAATGCAATTTGCAGTTTTCGCATTAGTTAAATCCAATTGTTAGAAGATAAAGCCTATCTTTATCTTTTAATAGATTCTGTTTTACTATTTATTCTTAGAAAATTAGATGGATGCTACTGTCTTTCTTCTTCTTTATCATCGTCTCTGAACTCGTTATACTAGTAACAATATTGGTGTACAAAAAAAAATACCGAGTATCAATATCGTTTTATTGAATTATACGCGGTGTTGCAACACGCGGTTATTTTTAATTTGCCGCTATTTTCTAGTCTACTTTCATTGGGCAGACTATACTATAATATTTGAAAACTACTAATCACTACTATTTTTTGTGACTGGCAATAATAGAAAGGGTCAAACTGACCGCGGTCTCTGTTGGGTCGTGACCCCTGACTTGTAAAATATATTTTAGTTATTCACATTAAGGTTTAACTTTGTGTGTACCTACACTTATTCTTAGTGCACACTCGGATGACATGCGGATAAGGTGCATGCTGCAAAAACCCGTTCCAGTGCAAGTATATTGCAATCGTTCCAATTGCAACACGACTGCATTACGACCGTGCAGCCAACTTGCAGTCGTTGTGTGGTTGACAGGACTGCACGGCAACTGTATGCGAACTGCACTGTCGGTTTGCAGTTTTCATGCAGGTACACCAACTGCAGCGCAACTGCACTCGAACTGCCATCTTGCAGCTAGGTTGCAGTTCAAATGCTGTCCGTCTATACTGGCCCTTACCGCTGGACACTTTTTCAAATATCCTCCTATGAACTCCTCCTCATGTGGCTGACGTAGCCTATCTTATTTTTAAATACCCGCGCGCAGAACGGGCAAGTGAGCACCCCACGTACATAATTTTATTGTAGCTGATTACCGAAGGTAGTCGGGCTTTCAGCTCATCCCTTCTGACGTCTAAATCAGCAGCGTCGATGCCGATTCCACAAAATACCTCCATTTTGGGCGATTAGCTGCCTGCGTTTCCCATTGTGAAGGGTCAATGTTACAGTTCCTCATGTGGCGTTTAAGCACGTCTTGGCCCTTCTCAAAATTTCGGTCTTCCGCACGCAGTCGGACCAACTGATGTTCAATATTTTACTATCAATACTACAAAAACTTTGATAATTATTTCTAGGAGCTACATGTAAAAATACGTTTTATAATTATTCATTACGTGTCAAGTACCCTATTACGAGTTTTCTGCGTTCTGTTAAATAACAAAAGTGTGTTTTTGCTGGCATAGTAGTTAGTATTCAAGATATTTATTTACGAGTATAATAACCATATATTAAACAAATTCTAGCTACAGTGTCAGTCAATACACATTTTTAGACTTATAATAAAACGGAGTAAGGATTATTATTGCTAAATATTTGGTTACCCCAGCAGAGTGGGACAAACTGCCCCCTTGGTGGCTTTCTCACTTGGATCGTTGTATCGTAGCAACGAGCAGTCCAGGTGTATAGTATATGCTAGGTCCATAGTGATTGCTTAACTAAACATTACACAAAAAACTAGTGAAATAGACAACGGTCGTTTGTTTCAGATCTTACCCTAGCCCCACACTACTCGCGAATATGATAGTGTGCGCTTCGCTGCGGAAACCCAAACATACTTCAGCCAACTTCGCCTTTACGCATACCACCAGGGTGCGGGGACGGACCCCGGTGGTTATGTGGGACTCCCATATCGGCTAATAAGGCCTATGGTGTACCCACTATAAAATCCCCCTCCATTTGCCGCTTCTGTGCAAGGTTACGGGAACGCTCTTCGCATACTACCGCAACCTTGCCAGCGGCCTTCCGAGCTTCGGACCCGTCTCCGGGGAGCACTGCTCAACCCTGCCATCGTTATAGGCGTGCCGATACACGGCCGCCTACCGCTCGGGGACCTTAATGTAGGCGACAGACGTCCCCGTGTCTGCCGCCCACAGGTAGGTGGGGGTAGTCGGCGGTCGTAGGCCAGCCGCAGTCGCCCCACGCGTTTGCAGCGCATTGGCTGAGAGGCCGGATCGTCCTCCCTGCCACGACATCACATATTTGTAGAAGGAGACCATTGCCTCCCACGACCAGTCGCTGCCTACCATGGCCTCTACCACGGCAGGCAGAGAGAGGTCGTTCCCCACCACGGCCACAAGTGCGGCCCGCTGCTCCGCCCAAGTTGGGCACACCTCCAGCGTGTGCTGCGCCGTGTCTTCAGCGGCGCCACACTCGTGCAGCAACTTCGCCGCGCCCAACCTCGCTCAACTTCGCGAGTAGTGTGGAGCCCGGGTAACCTTTCAGTCCTGTCACTGTCAATGTCACATTTCGCTTTGTTGTCGTCGTACAGAAGTCAATAATCTGAATCGCCGAATGTATCATTTTTAATTTGCTATCTCACCGTAGGCTACGCCTTTCGTGCATTCTTATTGCGTTTGCGTTGTAATCACGAAGAAAACTTAAGTCTACCTAATAACCGGAGTGTAAGTTTTTGAATGGAGAGGCTTAATGGTGAAACCGAAATGCCAGCCGCAGATAACACGAATTCTGAACAATCCCGCCTCATCGGCTCGAACATGCCGAGCAGGATTAGCTACATGAATCTCGTGAGCAACTTGTGTTCTGCGATATTCGTAGCTATCATCCTGTACTGCCTCATCTCGAAGGAAGAGAAGGCGCTGTTTGCATTCCATCCGATATTGATGGCGCTGGGGGTAAGTTCACTACCTCATTTTTTTCAGGGCTACCCGCTTCTATGCACGCTTAATTAGTTATTTGTTTCAATTGTTAATTTGCTGCATATAAGTCATTTTCAAAAAAACATGTACATAGTTAAGGGCTTAATAAAAACAAAATTACAATCGCGTCTTTTGTGTTACGAAAGTTACGCATACAAAAGATATGGGTAACTATCGTTACACAAAGGAATCAATTAAGTTTTGTTTTAATTAAAGCCCTTAACTACGTAAAAAAAAATTAAATGACTCTTAAATGCCAAGCATTTGATTAACATTTGTAGCAATAAAATAGTACTTTATTTTCGTATAGATTGTGGACTTGATGTCAAAGAGTAGTCTCTACAGTGATGTCAAAAACTAGTCTACAGTTAAACAAATATTTACATTATTGATTATATCTACTTCACTTTAATATTGACCAACAATGCCATGATGATAGACATTCATGTCAATGCTCATGGTTGGTGGTATTTAAGCATTATTAAATCTTATTATTAGCAAGCAGACATGATGTGAGTATAATTATATTAACTTGCAGTGAGGTATTATTAACTCACAATAGAATTGTTACTCTCCTATAACTAACCCACCCACATGAACCACAAACATTGAACACTGTTAGAATTTTTCTCAGTAACTTGACCACAATGTATTTTAAAAAAATAAAAAAAGAAATTTGAATTTTTACAGTGGATGGTATTCATGACATCAGCTGTGAATGCAATAACACCGGGTGATTTGGCAACAGAATGGATGCCCATTCGACTGCGCAGCGCACGCCACTGGGTCCTACAGGTTGGCGCTGGTATACTGATTCTGATTGCATTCCTTTGCATACTTTCAAATAAAATCATTCATGAAAAGCCTCATTTTCAGTCTTTACATTCTAAGTTTGGATTAGCCTCATTAATCTTTATGCTTGTGACCATGACTGGAGGTTTAGGAGCGTTATATAGCCTCAAATTGAAAGATTACTTGGCTCCCATTTATACCAAACTATTGCATGCATCATTTGGCCTCCTCACAATCATTCTCGGCAGTGTCACAATTATACTCAGCTTCTACTCCAATTGGTGGACGTTTGGTGAAATTTTGCGGTACACCAATTTAACTTTGATATTGATTATCATGCTCTTCACCATACTGCGCCCATGTTTGAAAGTGTATTTTCGCTTAATGGAGAGAATTGAAAATGGAAATTAATGTCCTTAATTTGGTAAAGAAACATGTTTATGTGCTGCTTTGGCCTTGTATTGTCCTGAATATGTAGTTATTTGTGCTCTTGTCTAACTTAAGTTTACTGAATATTATCTTATACCTAATGAATTTTTAATTGTATACAATTAGCAATATTGCATAATATTATTTATATTTGAAATTTACTCTTTTAGACATATACACCAGACATTGGTTCAAGAATATCTTGCATCACTCACTTTTCAAAATGGCAAAATGTAACATGCAATGTTGACATTGTTGACTATACAAAAAATCTTTCTATGTAAATATCGTTTTCTTAATAAAGAAAATATATTTAATACTAATGGCTTCCGAAAATATAATTAACAATAATAAGTAAAAATGGAATATCACATATCCAGTGAAACAATGATAAAAATGCATATAAAAAACAACAAAGTCCAAAACAGATATATATTCATACCCATAATCCATATGTATCATGCATGATAATGGTATCCTATGATGTCATTGTTTTAACAGTGTTGATGATAGCAACTTCCTATGAATCTGGATGTTCTCTTGTAGGAATTAGTGGATGGCTCAATATTAATCTAAATTTTGTCAATAGCACAAGTAGTAAATAGATCAAGTGAGTTTTGTAGTACATACAATACAACATAACATAACATACAACATAACATGATAATGATCTAATGTAGTATTTTTGTGTATATTTTGAATATTATACGATTTTATATTTATAGGCATACATTGTTTAACACAATTAGTAGCAATGTATGTGTTTTGTTATCCTAATTGTTTAAGAATTTTATGGACCAACAAATATAATGTGTAAAATTAAAACTGGTATTAAAACCAGATCCACAAACTGTGTCAAAAAGGAAAGTGTCTCAAAAATAGAGATGTCATGCAGGGTAGTTGGACTGTTCTCTATAATATTTTGTGATATTTTTATTTTTATCTTGCCAAACAAGAGTGAAGTCTTTCATAAGGTGTGTAGATTATTTACATTTCATATATATAATTACTACAAAATCATTACAAATTATTATTAATTGGAGGATTGATTTTATCTTTTGATTTTGGTATTATTGTATTGTGTACTGGTTTTTTGCAAATTATAATCATTGCTGCCAGCATCATGTCAGTGCAGTCTGATCAATCTTGCTAGGTGTTCATGTTCACCATTTCACATTTCTAGTCATATGAAACTCTAATTGAATATTACCATTACGTTGTGAAAATAAAACTCAATTCACCAGAGATCTACATTTAATACTGGTCTGTCGAGTTTGTGAGGTTACTTTGGTGCTCATTTAGATTTATCATAGACTTAGTATTTTTGTTTATCTCTTCTTAGTTTTAAGTTCAATTGTTGAAGAAAGGATTTATTATTTAAGCATGTATTGGAAAATAATATTAAATGAAAAAGAATACATACTGCATTTAATACGATACCTATTGATAAACCTATAATGATTTATCTTGTGCCAGTATAGGTACCTACATATGCAGATTTCTACTGTAGAGTAAATATACATGATAATTTTTATTGCCTATAGTATCTAGTATGGCATGTTAGTCCTAAAATATTTAATAGAATGTCATAGTAATGCTTCCGTTTATGCAATTACGCCTAATAAATTATATAATTAATTAGCTGTTATTATTTGAATTTACGTACTTACTAATGATTTTTAAGTAAAAACATGTTTCAACAACAGTTCTATATTTTTAGATTTTATTACTATGTATAATAAATTGTAGCAATGACTCAATCATTTATACGTAGATTCTTATAATGGCTTGTAGTTGTATAGCCTTTATGTATATGAATACAAAGAATAAATATTTATGCAACGAGAATACTTGTAAATTATCAATGTACTTATACATTTCCTTTGACCTCGACCCTTTATTAATCATATGGCAATGCAATGTCGCCGTATAACTAAGAAAAATGTTCCTACTAACAATTCGACCCCTTAATATGTTGTCCGGAAGAGATCGCTTTTTAACAGGAAGAGCGCCTGTTGTTAACCTACAATGTATTATCTTTATTTCGTTGGTAGGTACATCCTACATCCTCATGAAAAGTAGCTGATTTGATCTGTCAGGAACAGGAAACTAGCCTAGCTCTATTGCAACACTAGCGCCACCAATTTAACACCTGTCAGCGGACACTTGGATATATCTATAGCCGAGATCACATGCTTGCCAAGGCTTGGCAAGCATGTGGCCCCGGCATATGAGGATTCTGCTATTTTTGCTCATCTTGTACACCAGCTACAAAATACAACGGTATTAAATCGATGGCGATTTGGCGAACCGACGATAGTTAACGTTATGCCGAGAGCACACGCTTGCCAAGCCTCGGCAAGCCTACAGGACGCAGTTATATGTTAGTGAGAACGATGTTTCGTCTCACTCCAACATATGACTGCGTCCTGCACGCTTGCCAAGGCTTGACAAACGTGTGGCCGAACTTTATATAAGTCGAGCTTGACAAGTGATCACTGCAATCCTAAAAACATTGATCGAAGTTACCAAGTAGCCTCTGACTTGATAATACCGTTCGTGCCTAATTAACAAAGAATGGGATGAAAAATATCCCACAAACGCTTATTGTGCCCTGAAATTTGAAAATACTATATGGCGTGCACTGAAGCGTAGTGCGCGCTAAAATTAAAAAAATCGTCTTAAGCTGCGTCCACACTTGTATCATTTCACCGATCCCCGTCGCATATCATGAACGGTAGTGTGGACGTCACGCTGTCGCGATCATGCAACGGCTCGTACAGCTACAGCTGCCAGCAAACTTTTTGAGCATAACCTTGACTGCGCAGTAGCCGATTTACGTACGAATGTACATGCGCAGACCCGCCATTTTTGTTCAAAAAGTTTGCAGGCACTGTATCTGATCGCTCGAAATCCATGTTGATACGCGTATGTTCAGTACCCCGCACACTCACGATCAGGAAAGCGTTGCATGATCTCGACAGCGTGACGTCCACACCAACGTTCATGGGTGCGGATACGCCGTGATCCATCTCGAGTCAGTTTTTGTCCTATCATCAAAGGCGATACGGACTAGTTTGGAAGTGCACCGATCCATCTTTGAAATTATGTAAAGATACCATACTACTGCCAGTCTGTCTACTTTGTTGTACGCGGTCTTCACTCGAGAAATTTCTGCGGCATGGTCATAAAACAAGCACAGTCATATGTAGGTTATATCTCCGTGAGCGGGTGACATAACTGAAGACACGCGGTGTCTTCCGGTACGTGGTTCCCGCTAGAGAACCTATCTGCCACATTAGTCGGAATGGAAATCAATTTTTGTTGTATGTAATATTTTCTTTGGTTTCTATGATTATCAATAACTATAATAAAACAAGGACAGTCATATGGTGAATGTCGGTGAGCAGGTGACATAACTGCCAAAAATGAACGGGACTGTGATACAATACGCCGAAATTATCGGTGTGGTGATACGATACGGCTTAGTTTGGACGCGTTTCATCGCGCGACGGCGCCCAAAATGGGGAGCGGATCGGCGAAATGATACAAGTGTGGACGCAGCCTTAAAAGTACGGCAATCATCTTTCCTTGTTCTCGGCGAGTGTGCACACCAGAGCTATGTTTTTTTCATCTGGTCACCCTACTATACAATACACTTATTACACTTACTTCACAGAGTACTTTATATATACTGACTTACTTGGACACTTTGGACAGAACGAACGAATGAAGCAGTGACTACTTTATTTATAAATTTTGTGTACGGCTCAGTATCTGGCGTGGCGAATTGGTGATAATTTTAAATCCGGATTAAATTAGATACATTATAAATTCATTGTTCTTCATTAGACGTGAGTATAATTATGTTTCAGTATGGCGGAATCGTTTCTGAGTTCTGAGTAATGCCTATTATAAAATGGCGTTCGTTTAGTTGCATATTTTTGCTTTTATCTTTGTTCTTGTTTTAGATGCCGAACATAAAATTACAGTCGTCTGATAATGAAATCTTTGATGTTGATGTCGAAATTGCAAAATGCTCCGTCACAATCAAAACTATGCTGGAAGATCTCGGCATGGACGAGGATGAGGAAGAGTCCGTTCCGTTGCCAAATGTAAATTCTGCAATCTTAAAAAAAGTGATCCAATGGGCTACCTACCATAAGGATGATCCTCCCCTACCAGAAGATGATGAGAACAAAGAGAAAAGGACAGACGACATTTCCTCATGGGATGCAGATTTTTTGAAAGTAGACCAAGGAACTCTATTTGAACTCATCCTAGCTGCTAATTACTTAGACATCAAAGGTTTATTGGATGTTACTTGTAAGACGGTGGCAAATATGATCAAGGGCAAGACTCCAGAGGAAATTCGTAAGACATTCAATATTAAAAATGATTTCACCGCTGCTGAGGAAGACCAGGTGCGCAAGGAGAATGAGTGGTGTGAGGAGAAGTAAGCCACCCTTTTGATTTCACCAATCCACTATATTTAAAGAACATCAATTTATAATTTATGTTTATAATGGTTGAGGACCCCTAAACAAGTAACAACCTTGCTGCCTATAAATGAAGAACATGCACAAGTTATTGCTTATCTGATAGTACTGTACAGAAATATAAATTGGTGCCTTTTTACATTTAAATGGCATTCTATAGAACAACTAACGAGTCTGTCCAACAAACCATCTCACTGAAATTAATTTTTGTTGTATGTAATATTTTCTTTGGTTTCTATGATTATCAATAACAAATTAGCAAAGTAGTAATAAAGCTATTTACACAAATAATATAGAATATATTATTTAATTTTTTGCTTGCTTATTACTTTTTCGTCTTGTAAAGTTGGTAAAAGAAATGAAGTAGCATTGCTAGTTAAGCGATGATACAATTTCTTAGTTGTGTGTGTGATCAATCTGTCTGCAACATGATAGCTGAGGCCTAGTTTTCATGTACACTTAAAATTTAAGAAGAATAATTTTAACACTGGGATGTTCTCTCCATTATAATGTTGTCTAATACACAATAAGTAATTTAAATTTGTATAGTCCAGTAAGGAAGTAACATAGCAATTTAAGTTCTCTGATAATGTCATTATGGTATAGTAGGCTAAGTTGTGATTGATTTTGTTCATGCATCATCTAAAAATCAAACCTATGAGACTCCTCATGTGGAGCAAGTGAAATATAAAATTGTTGGTTTTGAAAACATTTTTGTTTCTTTCAACGCTTGGAGTGATTTGACAAAATCTTCAACTAAGAATTGGCTTACTATAAGAGAGAAGCTAATTACCCTTTGCCTGGTTGCATTTATGCTGGTTGTAGTTTATCATATGGTTTACAGTAGTGAGAAATGTGAATATTGAAGGATGGCATAAAATTGCAAGTGAATATCTCATGCCTGCAACAGCACTTTGGACCAAAAGGGTCTTTCTTGAACACTGTATGAATAAAGGTGTTTTCATAAATTTGAGCAGGGCCACATGTAGAAGAATGGTATACCATGCATTCTTTTTTTTATTCTATGTAAATGTTTGGTCATGACGGATACAATCTAGGCTAACAGCCTACCATGTTTAGCTTTGAAATTCTTTGAACCTGTACTTACACTATTTATCACTTTAAATGTAAATTTTCAACCAACTGTCAATGGAACCATAGCATAATATTAATAATATATAAGTGATTTTAAATAATTTTGCTGTTTGCTTTATCACCTGCATAAAATTGGACATAATTTTTAGTTGTGTAGGCACTACAAGTCATTGCTGTAAAGACAAGAGACCCTTAAACACTTGAAAAAGAAATGGTAAACATTATTTTGAAACATACTTTATGTATTTTACATATTTATGACTGTTTTGGGTAGCTTTTATAGTGTACAACCTTAGGTTCAGGCTTTTTTTATTTCCTTTAACATTACTATCCCTACTTAATATTATTACTGCGAAAGTAACTGTCTGTTTGTCTTTTTCCTCTTAATGCTAGATCAAATTTAAATGAAATGTTGTATGGAGATATTTTGAGACCTGTAGAAAGACAATACTTGTAGCATAGTTATTATCGCGGAAATCATCCTTTAAGCTTTAAGGGGTTGAAAAGGAGAGTGCTACTATGCAAGTGTTATAATGATAAGTTGATACCTGTGGGTTTTTAAGACTATGTATGATACGAGTAATTGAATGATTGCCATAACATTATATTAAGGCGTTGTAATAAAGATTGTAAATGGCAGTTAATCGTCATTCCTAGGCCAATTGTAAAGCTAGCTAGGAGTTTCATGAGCGAGGTAGGTATATTTTACACCTATGTTGACTCTGTTGTCGAAGTCGGAGAGTCCCAAAGTAAGTTCTAATCTGCTCAGTAGGCTTGTGTTTACAAGACGACGATAAACATACTTAAATACATGGAGCCATCCATGACATGACCGAGAAACCAATACAATGATTGCCATAACATTATATTAAGGCGTTGTAATAAAGATTGTAAATGGCAGTTAATCGTCATTCCTAGGCCAATTGTAAAGCTAGCTAGGAGTTTCATGAGCGAGGTAGGTATATTTTACACCTATGTTGACTCTGTTGTCGAAGTCGGAGAGTCCCAAAGTAAGTTCTAATCTGCTCAGTAGGCTTGTGTTTACAAGACGACGATAAACATACTTAAATACATGGAGCCATCCATGACATGACCGAGAAACCAATACAAGTTAATCACACAAATATTCGGCCTTGCAGGGATTTTAATTCAGGGCCGCTGGCTCAGTACAGTAGGCAGCTGCACTACCACTGCGCCGAACGCGTCGCCTAATACAAGTTACAGTTGGACTGCAAGGCAATTCAAATCCTAGACGAAAACAGTAGGTAACAACAAATATTATTATTACGAGTATTCCGTACCCCACCGCTCATCACAGGCCAAAATAATAACTCCGTAATAGGTATAAGTTAGGCACTATTATGCTATATTCGAAAAATCATTAATTATAAATAATATAAATTACAACACAATTCACTTACAGAACAATATGAAATCATATTTTTTAACAAAATGCATTAGATACAGCAGTGTCCTTAAATATTTTTTCATCACAACAAGGGTTTACATGCTAGAAAAGCGGGCGGTAAGTCGTGAATTACGCCCTAGGGCGGTAAGTAATTTTTCTCACTTATATGCTAGAAAACCGGGCGGTAAGTAATTTTGGTATTGATTACTACTACTTTTGTTTTATTTCTTCCAAAGTGTGATGAAAAACGTCGTACGTGACTCTGGTGGTAAAAGAATTCCAAAGTTGTGTCATTAAAGCCCTCGCCTTCGGCTTCGGGCTTCTAATAGACACTCGTTTGTAATTCCTCGTTTACCACCCTTGTTATGTAATGTACTATTACAGCTCATTCACTTTGTATTGTAACGCTGCGGTGATTCAAACCGATTGAATGTGGATGCAACCATCCTAACAGGTTTCGTGACCCTCCGGGGTACTGACTATTGCTTAAAATAGCTGAGGTCTTTTCAGCTCTAAATTTACTTAAGTAATACAGCGGAAAGTATCCTTAACGCCGATGTGACTATCAGGAATGAAGTAGTTGTCAATGCAGTTCAATATAGGACTATTAAATTTTCCGAAGTGAGTGCCACACGTTGCCGCTCCTAGGAGTAAGCCGGTGAAGAATGCCATGAAAATTAAGGCCACCAAAACACAGTGTGTTTGATTTTCCCAAACGGTCGCAGTGCAACAGCATAAGTAGCTTATGAGTGGGCTGGAACGAAACACATCCTATTATTCAAAGGCAATTTCTCTATCATCAAATTCATAAATCCACGGGATACGTGTGGTATACCGATAATTTTGGGGCTGAATATGTCATGCTTATACTTGATTTCATGCAGGAACGAGATTGCTTTGTCGACAAGATTAAATTGTAATAATTTATATTCAGATACTTCTTGCAGAGGACGTCTACCCGTTGGTATGATAATTATGACTTTAATGAAAAGCTAAAGAACCTTCAAATTACAACTCTCTCTGCTTCAGTAAAACCAAGTCAGTATTATTTATTCATAATATTATACTCACCTGTAGTGAGCTTTAGGAGCTCGGACATATCGATTCGTTTCATCCAGTAGCCTCAATAGCTGTTGTTGAGCCAAGGCTATGACTGGGCACTTTTGGTGTAAAATGTTCGCCAATTCACCTTCTGAGTCGTGATGGCAACCAGGAGAAAATACGCAATCATCACTTCTGGGCAAATCTTCTAGCAGCTCAAAAGTTCCGACGTCTCTTGAATTTTCTCCTGAATCAATTGGTCCGTTATCTACAGAATTTTCGAAATCATTATCCCGCGCGACTTTATTTTGCTTGTATGTTTTCCTAGTATATTGGTAGATATCGTGTACTTCATAATCGTTTGTCAACATAATAAAATCCTTAGAAGACAATGTAAATAAAGATATGAAATAGGTGTTTGTACGTGTCAATATTGCAATCAACAGCACAAAGATTTGTATTTCTGCTGTCATGAGCATGACAGCAAAGAGCTGAGTCGTACTTTAGTTTATACTATGCTGTATGCTATATTAATATTGAATGCAAAGAGGTCGATAATTATCAAGCAGGTAGGTTCTATCCGGAATTTCAAGATCAAATTCTGTCAAACTGGCCCAAGTGAAAAACGACCTTAAATTTACATATATACGGTTGTTTGTACCTTGTGCTAAAGTGACTTCATTTGATCTTAGACATCGGACAGGCTATACTAGCTTCTGCCCGCGACTTTGACCTCGCCATAAGGGATGAATAAAACGCCTAAATAAAATTGAGGAGTAGACGGGGCAAACATTAAGATTACAGCAAAAAGTACATATTATTACGTATATACTAGAAGGTACCCCGCGAACTTCGTACGCGCAAGTAAAAGGTGGGTTATGACTTTGTTACTTCTCTAGCTGTTATCGTGTAAAAAGTCCCAACTATTTTTGAAAGCGGTCCGGCCGTTTAGGCCCGATTACCTAATTATAATTACGTATATACTAGAAGGTGCCCACGCGAACTTCATCCGCGCAGAAAAGTGTTACTTAGAATTATTTTTGCTATTCTATGGTTTTCTTAGGATGCCATTGTCAGAACTGGATTAAATTGAAATGGGACCACACGGGAGGCACCAGCTTTCAAATAAAAAAAGAATCATTAAAATCGGTTCACCCAGTCAAAAGTTCTGAGGAAACAAACATAAAAAAAATAACCCGAATTGAGAACCTCCTCCTTTTGAAGTCGGTTAAAAAGCTAAGGCATGGGCTACATTGGTTGCATTTATAATTTATCGGTGGACAACATGACAGAATACACAGCATCTTGTGAATAAATTGAATGCATCCACATTATCCACAAGGTACCCACTTGTGTGACTCTCTGTATCAAAGTTTTGCTATATGACGACAGTACGGCACTCTATACCTAAGTAGGCATACTTTGCGGTCCCAAAAGAAAAACATTAAATTTTAAACAACGGGTCGTATATTAATATTTACATTTAAATATTTACCTTATACTCTAAATTTAACACACCTTTCAATTTGACATTTGGTAGTCCTGCTCGTAACTTTAGTAATTTCCTGCCAACCACAGATGATTGGAGCCACACACGGAAATTGCGAAAAAAAAAAATTGCGCGGTCTTAAGTCCTTTACATTCGGTCTATAACTGGTCGGTGGATCGCTTTGCATTTGGCATTCTTCAATTATTGATTTTGAAATAAAATAAAATAATTTATTCAGTAAGTAGGCCTACTAGGGCACTTTTACGAGTCAGATTGTGAATCTACCGACATTTCCCAAGCCAAGACCGCTGTATATTATATGTATATTATTCAAATCATTGATTCAATTATATCATTATAGTATCATTATACTTCAAGCACTACCTTAGGTCGAAGTAATTTTCCTACCAGCGGGTCCGCTGTGGGAGCATTCTACAGATTCTCACTCCTTTTTTTGGAAACCAGAAATCACAAAGACCACAACCCAGATAGATGGCAATATAACGATTTATAAAAACCATCACAAGAAAAATCGTACCAAGAGTGGTGTGTGGGCGCTCTAACATATTGTCTTGACTTTGTAACATATATACATTTTTTGAGGTTTAGACGCGTTCCATGTGAGCTCTTATTGTTTCATAATACGGTTTAATCTCCGAAAGACTGGTGCATTAACTTCTTCGAATATTCGTAAACCACGAACAATGCCGCGGTGGCCGGGATGGTTCGGACTAGCGTGGGCTTGAGGCCGTTGTACAGCGCCAGCACGCCTGAAACAAAAAAAAAAAACTTTTCATACCGTTAAAAGTAGCACCCAGATTCAGACAGTCAGAAATTTTAGCCGATTTGATCCGATCGGTTATTATTTCTGACTATGCGGCCGCTTGACAAAATCCGTGGTCATTTGGGCTTTTACGTATATTGGTCGGTGGATTTCAAAGCCAAATGCTCGGCTGATGAAATGAATGATATTTGGTAGGGGTTTATTGAGTTGGTAGTTTTTTTTCTCGGCTCTGCTTCGTCCGTGTCAAAAGGCAAATTTGCTTATCTTCAGAAAATGTGCAGTTTTATACGGTAAGTAGGTAAATAAGTCATTTATTCATTGAAAAATATACCTACATTTTGTTTGAATCATTCATTATATGAAAGGAAGACACAATTACTTACAATTTTATAATCCTCCATGATCGATTACGTACTTTAAATAAATATTATATTTTTTTGTGATTAATAAGCTAGTTGACTCGTGTTAAATTGTGTTACACTAATTTTATTTCGTATAGTATTTAGCATATTCAGTTCATAAAAGTAGATGGCTGAAAAAAATATATTTGAAAATATGGTTTTTATTCTGTGTTTTGAAATGCTTAAAACGTTGTTCGCCATTTTTGCTTATGATAGTGACGTCACCGATCCCGTAAAGAAAACTGAAGTGCTGCTCCGACGACTCCGAATAGTGCCGTCCCTCTCGATCTCCTGTTAAAGTATATTTGAGTGAGCGGGACGGCACTATACCCTTGTACCCCTTTTGTTTATTTACTCGGTATTCTACGGCCCGCCACAGATAAGCTAAAGGCGAAAATGTCCGACGGCGTTTTTGTCTGAACGTGAAATTTCTATTTTCAATTAATAAAATTTAGTTTTCTAGTTCTCACAAAAATACATTACTTACATTTTTTTTTAAAGCTAGTAAGATCAATAATTAATCATTTCAAAAATGGGTCAACTAGCCTATTACAAATGTATATAGTTTTAATAGTTCTAGCACAACGGAAAATGCCCTATTAATTTTGATTCTACGTTTATTCTATTTTTTACGTTAACTTACGTTACGTTTTTACGTTAGATTGATTTTTTCACAGCTTCAAGGGACTGTAGACCAACTCCACACGCGTTCCCGAGTAAAGAGTCTTAACAGACAGATGGACGGACGGACGGACAACAAAGTGATCCCATGAGGGTTCCGTTTTTTCCTACTGAGGTACGAACCCTAAAGAGTAAGGCGGTAAGGCTATGTAATTTTTACTGACCTTCTCTCTTCACGATTTCATATCCCACGGTGAGGAACTTCTGGCTCTTGTTGGAAATCTGCACTCTTGATTTGATGACGTCAGAGGGGAAGATGACGGTCCATAGGATGAGTCCACCCACGGCACCCGCGACCATCGTCCGGAGCGGTCCGATGTCGTCCTTCGACTGCCCTGGCTTCGTGAGGAGTTCTCTGGTACCTGGGCAATATACAGTGTCTTTTGACTTTACCTTTTATTAACTTCTAAACCAATTAGTGTTATTCCTACAATGTGGAACAACGGTATTGTTAACCAACCAAGGGGTGGCCTTTGTCCAGTAGTGAATGACATTCGCTGAGACTATGATGATGAAACTAATTAATAACAAGCAATCAAGACACTCGTGGATGTCTGTGGATGAAACACATGCTTGCGACGCGCTAAAATTGATCGGGACTTGTAACCGTAAACCTTTATCAATACAAATTAACCGGTTAAAGATTCCGGTTACCCGTTATTACCGTCCATTATGGTGTGCTTTAAGACTTCGTTTCTTTTCGTGCAAAGAGAGCTATTTTGTTGTTAAAATAGGATTAAATATATATAAAATTCGAAGTGATCGCTGCTTTTGAACCATAATAAACCCATGAATGCTTATTCCCGCCCATGAATAGACGGTACCTATACTCTGAAGATTATTTTCCGTCATAGATCTGCTGGAAACAAAATTAACCTTCTTCAATCTTACGATATAATAAAAAAAAAGGATAAATTAAATATTACCACATTTTTACATTCCCGAAATTATCCCAATATAAGATTAAAAAATCCATTTGAAAAATTCCTCATTGTAAAAGAGCGTCGGCGACAAGTTGGTTAATAGGTCAAGGTTGGACTATTACTAAGACAGACTAAGTATGAATATTGTACCACTGTTCTTTTTGTAGTTTGCGACTGTCATTTTTCCACAAGGTGACGTCAATTGAGTGCTGATTCCTTGACGAGCGGCATTTACCTTTTTTGTTTAATATTTTCCGTAGTCCGTATAACCCAATAAAAATAATAGATTTGGGTTCTGTGATAATAAAGTAATGAAAATAGTTTAAACTGAACACCATTTGAAAATTTGGAAATGTTGTCAATTGTCAAAGACAAGAAAAACACGTGCTCGAAATTTTATATATCTAGTTTTTACAGTTGCACCATTTTTTTTATCAACCCTATATAATTGACGAAATGTTTTTCTGACGTTTTTTTAACTATAGCAATAGTTAAAAAGAAACATTTCATGGGTAAGGTGAGTCGGGGCTATTGTAGCTATGGGGTTATTGTATCTTCTTACCATTATAAAGGTCTGTGACCATTATAATGGTCTGTGTATATATAGGATACACAGACCAATGGTATATATACACAATCCTATATATACACAGGCCATTTTAAGGGTCACAGACCATTATAATGGTAAGAAGATACAATAACCCCATAGCTACAATAGCCCCGACTCACCTTATGTTTCTTCTTTTTTATCACAGACGCAGAACTAGGCGGACCAAGAAGATATGGCGCAGCAGACCGTGTTTCACAAAAGACATCGAGTATGCTGTGCACGTCACAGTGTGATTGGTCGAATCGCGGTCCTTTCCGCCCAGCTCTGCGTCAGTGAAAACGGACCCTTAGTCACATCAAGGCAGACCTTATACACATCTACATAGCAAATAAATGAACAGTTTTACTTACTGATGTTTTAAAAACATATTTACTTAGAAAATAGATCTTCTAGTTCTGATCAGAGTTAAGTTATAGAAAAAGAGTGTTGAAAATTGAGACGACAATTTTCATATTCACCTTCATATCCTCCAAAGAAGAAGAAGTATCCAGGCATTTCCCTCATGATAGTAGGCACTAAACCTCGGAACAGTCCCTGGATGCCGTATTGTCTGAATATCTGCTGCGTCAGTTGTATCGGCGTGATTTTGACCTTGAACAAGATAAGACATAAGGTCAATTGTGTGTAAACATGATAAGATAACATCTTGATAATAAACTTCTAATTATTGTAATACGTAGTTACAGTCTGTTTATACAATAACAGGAAATCCGTTTGTACATGAATGTCTTTGTCTATTCTATGAAATACTACGCCATATAAATACACAAGGTTTCTGTATAACTTAGAAAGAAATAAGTGTCAATTTACTGTAGCAGTACATAGAAAAACCAGCCAAGAGCATGTCGGGCCACACTCAGTGGTTCCGTAGTTGCCCATCCTTCACATAGACTTTAAATTACGAAAAAGATTTCAAGCTCTATAAAGAGGTCGTAAACGCCAAAGTAACTGTTATTACTTATTACCTTTTGGAAGAGAACTTACGTCCTTTTAAGAAAATTATGAAATTTTGTGAACAAGAATAATAATTGATCTAAACATTACATGGTAATTATGGTACCCGAATCATGAGGTACATAATGAGTACATTTTCCTGTTATACCTGGTGTTCAAATTCGTATTGTAAACCACTGGCCCGTACGAGACGAGTACGTTACGTACCGACCAATTTAATTTAATTATTTCTTCTGTTGTATAAAGGTACATTTTTTTTATACTGGGTACAAAATAGTGCAATTTCAGTACGTTGCTATCCAATAACGTATTTTTAAAATGAACGTTTGGTCGGTACCCAACGTACTACACGCCGAGCGAGGTCGGGCCGGCGCGGCGAGAGGGGCAGGGGCAATAGGCCATACATTGCATCATCGTTGCCAGATCGGATCTTTTTATACTATATCGGTCAATTTTGTTACTAGCACCCCCGCGCTCGGCGCCCGCGCCCTATATTTTGAGCATGTTCTTACTTACAGACGCGCCCCGGAGATATTGACGAACTTACAAGCGCGTTTTCGACCAAGACTTACTAGTTCTTGTTATTTTTCATGTTAACTTTAAATTGTGGATTGACAAAAAAAGGTGAGAAGTAATAGTTGGTTGAATGGCGCCAATACCTAAACAAAATGCAATCGGCCAGGTGCGCCTACACCGCCCCTGTCGGTTTGGCGTCCCGGGCCATGGCCCGGATGGCCCTAGCGTAAATACGTCCCTGAGCAGAACTGTTAAATCTAAAAATGTTATATACGTTTAAATAAAACAATTTAAACGGATTATATCGCGTATATTAATTATTTGAGCCTCCCTGACGTTTCAATTGTTTTATTTAAATGTGTGACAGTCGCGGAAACCGAAGAAAATATTATGTTATATACGATTAATGAGGTTGAAAGCTAAAGCTTATTAAATTTGGTCCAAGCAAGGTTAAAATAGATTTATTATGACATGAACTTTAATCATCTCAATAGTACTATTAAGTTCCTTATAATTTAGAAACAGAGCTTTGAATCTCATTAATCAACCTGTCTCACTTGTAGGAAATCAGGCAAATAAGTAAAAAATACCCAAATAAGTGATCACCATACAGCTGTTTGGGAGCCCTGCACAGACACTTCCCGCATGGCCTGCAGTTGGCACTTGATGAGCTCGGTCGGGCACAGCGTGAATGAGGAGAAGAATGCTGCCAGGAATCCTGCCGATGCATTTCCTAATGCCGATAGTTGGTCAACACTCTATAACATAAAATAATGTGCTCTTTTATATAACACTCTTAAAAAAATAAAATGTTTTTACTGATAAGTAATTTCTCTTCCAAAATTGTATTTATTGCCATGAAGAAACATATGGACCGTTTATTTTATCAAACAATATAATACTATTCATCAAAGTTGTAGTATTCATTAAGGGTCATAAATAGCGTACCAGTAAATTACAATAAAGATCACTGGATATACATGTATAGGTACACATTTACATCAAAAAAAATCATCACATGAACCGAAATATTAAGATTGTTTAGTTAAGCATTCCCAACATTTATTTCTAATAAGAAAACATAATTATCAAGCATACATAATTTGTGATAAACCATCTAAGGAAATTGGATAATAATCCAATTTCCTTATTTATTAATTACAATACAACATACAATAATACCCCGCTTTACGCGAGAGATGCGTGAAGCGATTTTCGCGTATATATCGAGGTACTCTGATAAACCACATTGGCGTATTTTGGGGGGGTGGCCGCACCCCAGGATTTTGGGTTACCCATACAAAGTCATGACTTCAACTCATAGGCCATGGCCAGGCCCCCACCCAGGCACCACCTGAAAAATTATCTTAGATACGCCAATGCAAACAGACGTCATACATCAGTAGCTTTACCACCAATATTCATTTTTGTAATAACTTTTAACTTTTAATTTTAACTCCAAACTCTAGTTTACACGTTATTTTTTCCTTTCAGGGGACATTTTCAATTCGTATTTACAAACTTATTTTACTTAAAACACTCAATAACCTGATATTACTTCTAGTTAGAAGGTAGATAAATACCACCCAGGTGGCGCGATGCGCCGCGCGCCAATAAGTGCGCGTAAAGGGGGGCATTTTAGCGCGAAAATTTAAAAACCGCGTTATAGTGAATATACGGGGTATTACTGTATTTTTTTTTACAGACATGGTATACTTTCTAATGTTTTTGTAATAGTTAAAAAAATACTGACTGTTGAGTTTCTTTCGGCTTTCTCCTAAACAGAGGTAGACTAACCACTCAATTGCTTCGAATTTTGAGTTGGACTCTATTTATATAATAAAATAAGAGCGGTGACAGGTAGCCGTAGTTACCAAAAGCAATCTAGTGGCTAAGACATGTAAAAGTGCCCTTGTGCCCTACTTACAGAATGATGATCATAATTATATTTCGTTATTTATTTAGCTTTTTGAATCCCAAGTATTTTAATTCCCCAATTCTCATTCCTCTGTTTATCATAGTTAGTGTATAGTAATTACCTCTGACTTCCAACAACGATAAAGAGGCAGGATGTCAATTAGCCCCATCGAAGATTAATAAAACAAATGCATACGAGTTCACGAACCGTTCAAGATCAAACTCGCAATCATCAGCAGCGAGTAATATTTAGCAATTAAAGAAAACTAGGCCCCGGATGCAAAACAACAGCAAAACAAGACCATTGAGCAAACAACAACCAAACCATCTCCCAATACGGCCGGTCCCCGCGGGAGTATTAGACCGCTACCCCCAAGAAAATCTGAACAATACTAAAAACGGTACAAAAAGCAAACAAACATTAAATAACGACAAAGACAAGAAAACACAGAGGAAAAAGTTATACATTTCAACACTAAATACCCGTTCACTGAGGTCAGAGGAATCCTTGGCTGAACTGGAAGAAGCACTACAAGATATAAATTGGGATATAGTTGGCATTAGCGAAGTACGGAGAGCAGATGAAAAAATTGAAGAATACGAAAACCACATATTTTACTACAAAAACGAAACAAGAGGGAGATATGGAGTCGGTTTTCTAGTCAAAAAATATTTAAAAAACAGAATAATCGAATTCAAAGGAATATCAGACAGAATTGCAGTGCTAAACATTAATCTACCGGAACACAAGAAACCAATTTCAATAGTGCAAGTTTATGCTCCTACTGAAACCTCAACAGATGCAGATAAAAACAAATTTTACACAGAATTAAACAAAACGATGGAAGACTTATACAGCACTATTATTGTAATGGGAGATCTAAACGGACAAATTGGCAAGAGAATGAGAAATGAAGACAAAATACTTGGTCCCTACACCACTGGCAAAAGAAACGATAACGGGCAACGATTTGTAAACTATGCTCTAGAAAACAACTTGCATATAATGAAAAGCTATTTCAAGAATAAATTCAAAAGAAAATGGACTTGGCAGTCACCAAATGGATTAGTAAGGAATGAAATCGATTATATTACCTACTACAAACAAACGAAGCCTGTTCTCAAACACAAAAGTAGTGAATAGACTAAACTTCAACACCGATCATAGAATGCTTCAAGGTCATCTATATGCTAACGTCCCAAAAATGTCGAGGAAAAATATAAGGAAGACTAAAACGCCAATTAAGCTACCATTGCCAAATAGTGCTTTGGAGTCTCTTGAGACACAGTTACAAACAGCAAATACTCTCAAGAGCTTACAGGAAAAGTACGACACAATAGAACAAGCTTTGAAAAACATTGAGAAAGAAGTTGAGGGCAGTAAGAATTCAAAAGATAAAATAGGACCTAAGGCTAGAGACTTAATCAAGCAAAGAGGACTACTATTCGATGATAGAAAAACTAACAAACAACAGATAACCAAAATCAGCAAAGAAATAAACACACAAATTAGAAAACAGACAAGAAATGAGAACCAAATTGATAATTAATATCCGTTTTACCTGTAATTTCTAAGGTCTTTGAGAAGATAATCTATATACGTCTCAAAAACTATTTAGACTCCATAAATTTTCTATTTGATAAACAGTACGGTTTTAGACCTAAGTCAAGTACTCTATCGGCAACAATAGACCTGGTGACCAAAATAAAAGTAAATATTGACAAAAAGCAGTTAGTTCTAGGGGTTTTCATAGACCTGAAAAAAGCATTTGACACCGTTAGTCACGAAATACTTCTACGCAAATTACGGAACATAGGAGTTCAAGGAACAGCTTTTGATGTATTTACTTCATACTTAACGAATCGGTATCAAGTAGTTAAAGACGACGAATACTGCAGTAGTCCACAACATATCAAATGCGGCGTGCCCCAGGGATCAATTTTGGGACCATTGTTGTTTTTAATTTATATAAATGACATCAGTAAACTTGGCTTGAAAGGAGATATCACATTGTATGCGGATGACACTAGCTTATTCTACTTTGGCAATACTATGAACGATATTATAAAGGATGCGCAACATGATCTCGATTTACTCAATGTTTGGTTTCAGTGCAATCTACTAACAATTAATACTAATAAAACAAATTACATGATTTTTTCAGCGAAAAATAAAAAGTATTCGGATTATGAACCTCTAAAAATTAATAATCAAATTATTAAAAAAGTGGAAAAAGAAAAATATCTTGGACTAATATTAGATAATCATTTAAATTGGAAACCACATATTGAAAAAATCAAGGCCAAAATTACATCACTAACTGGAATCGTACGTAGAAACACTCGATGTTTTCCGAAACAAGTTAAGTATACGATATATAATACACTTATAAAACCACACATTGACTATCTGGTTGAAATCTGGGGGTCCGCTGCAAAAAGTCATCTTGACCTTGTACAAATTGCCCAAAATAGACTTATAAAAGCTTTGTTCAATTATGATCACTTAACAGCTACAAAAAAGATCTACTCTGAAACGTGTGTAATGAACGTTCACCAAACATATATGTACAATACATGCATTTTAATTAGAAAAATTATTAATAAAAGCATACTCGTTCAGATTAATTTTACGGAAAAACGTCACTATCAAAAAATAAAACTAAGAAATGCTAACGAATTAACTCTTAGAACGCCTAGAACAAACTATGGAAAAAAAATGCATCCTTTACGAAGGGGCGAAACTATTCAATAAACTACCGGCAAAAATTAAAGAAGCAAAATCTATGCAAATATTTAAAAATAGATTAAAAAAATATATAGAAATAAACGTGACTCGTTAGGCTTTATACGCCAATCCACGAATTACTCATATTGTCTACACACACAAAATACACACACAAACACACACACACACACAATTTATTTATATTTACAATCGCGATCTATTTATATACAAAAAACAAAACTACAATAAATATACATATATTGTAGTTATATATACAACAAAACTCAACAATTACTACCTAAATTAATTTAACTAACTAATGACTAAACTTAATTTTACATAATTTATATGAAATGACATTATACACAAATACTACTATCGCATGCGTTCCAGATTACCAGCTAAGCATCAAAAGGCCACATCTAGTTGTAAATACTCCGCGCTCAGCCTGTTTACGTTCGGACTGCAGTGACCGCCCGCGATTTTATCTCCTTACCCGCTAATTTCACATTTTGTCTGCAATACTAATGTATTTATTATTGAGTGTAATGCAATGTTTACTTAACTACTTAACTTGTTATTAATCTGTTTTGGCGCCGCTTTCCAAAATAAATGTAAGTAATATTTAAGTTTCTCATTAAGTGAATTGTATAAATTCTTATGAGAATAAATGATCTTTAAACCTAAATTGATAGAATATCATATAGAAAAAACGGGAGGTACTAAAAAAGCGTGGAAAGAACTACGTGAGAATTCAAGTTGGATTAACAGTATAACCCAAGAAACAAAAAGTTAAAACTAAAAGATTAGAAATAGTAGAAGCTTCTACCGACTAATACAGAGTACTTTACAGTGACAAAGAGATAGTATCAATAACATGCCCACAAACAACCAAAGAAAAATCAACTGAGGAACCTATTCCACCCATAATAAAAGAAGAAGTTAGTAAGGCCATCAAGTCACAAAAAAGAGGCAAATCACCTGGAGAGGATGGGATTTCTAACGAACTGCTTATATGAGTATGTGACACTATCCTGACTCCAATTATGCAACTATTCAACGAAATATTAGTCACAGAACATATTCCTGAACAATGGACTAATTCAACAATAATACTACTGCACAAAAAGGAAAATAGAAATGATATTTCGAATTACAGGCCCATCTCGCTTATGTCTAACATATACAAAGTGTTTTCGAAGATCTTGTTAGACCGCTTAACCAAAACACTAGACGAAAACCAGCCAAAAGAACAAGCCGGCTTCCGGAAAGATTTTTCAACTATCGACCATATTCACACAATTAAACAGGTCATTCAAAAATGTAACGAGTACAGAATAACATATTACCTGGCATTCGTCGATTATAACAAGGCGTTCGACTCACTGAAGCACGGGAAAATCTGGGAAACACTAGTATCACAAGGAGTTAACAATAAGTATATACACCTTATCAGCAACATCTACAGGGATATGAAAGCTAAAATCAAAACAGAATGTACCGGAGAATACTTCCCTATTAAACGAGGCGTAAGACAGGGAGACCCCTTGTCACCCAAATTATTTTCTGCTGTTCTCGAACATGTATTCAGACATCTGGAATGGAACGAGTATGGTATCAAGATAAATGGAGCCTTATTAAACCATCTATGTTTTGCTGATGATCTCATCCTACTTTCTGAAGATGCTGGAAAATTTAAGGAAATGATCAAACAACTAGTCTTCGAAAGCGAAAAGGTCGGGTTGACAATGAATATGGGAAAAACAAAAGTAATGACAAACCACATCAAAATCCCGATTACACCGAACAACAGCTTGATAGAATATGTGGAGGAGTATACGTATCTAGGACAAATAATATCACCAAACGATCTCACAACAAAAGAAATCAATAATAGGATAACTATCGCTTGGAAGAGATACTGGTCCTTAAAGGAAATTATGAAAAACCCTGTAATTCAATTAAAAACTAAAAGAAAGGTATTTGATACGTGCATTCTACCGAGTATGACATATGGCTGCCAGACATGGAGTCTAACAGACCAAAATACTAAAGCTCTACAAACATGTCAACACAGTATGGAGAGAAGTATTCTTAATATTAAGTTAAAAGACAAGGTTCGACTCAAAACCATAAGAAAAAGAACAAAAGTTACTGACATAAAAAAATGTATCAAAAAACTGAAATGGTACTGGACAGGCCATCTTATAAGAACCAATAGGGAAAAATTGGGCAAGTGCGAGTCCGACTCGCGCATGAAGGGTTCCGTACCTATATATATGTATATATACGTATAACAAGTTTGTTGTATGGGAGCCCCCCTTAAATATTTATTTTATTTCATTTTTAGTATTTGTTGTTATAGCGGCAATAGAAATACATCATCTGTGAAAATTTCAAGTGTCTAGCTATCACCGTTCTTGAGATACAGCCTGGTGACAGACGGACGGACAGCGAAGTCTCAGTAATAGGGTCCCGTTTTTACCCTTTGGGTGCGGAACCCTAAAAATGGGCTAAAGATGTGATGGAGTGGTGCCCTAGGTACAACAAAAGAAAGCAAGGTGGTCAATACCGGAGGTGGGAAGACGCCAAAGAAAATAGCAGGAACAACATGGATGAGAACAGCAAGAGACAGATCGGCATGGAAAAATCTTGGGGAGGCCTATGCTGAAAAGCAAGACAGTCAATGACTGTAGACAAAGGCTTATAATAATAATAATATAATAATTACCTCTGTACCAGTGAGTCCACACACAAATTTCTGACAATAACCATAAGCAGCGAAAAGCACCGAGTTTTCAGCGACATTGGCCATTATGGCAGGTGTCGTCCCCGCATACAGTCCACGCACAATGCCATCATTCTTCAGAGTTATCTTCAGACAGTTGTACATGCCCTTGTACAGCTGTGGGAATGTCTGCATCTTCACTTTGACTGTGTCTAGGGGCTGCCCAACATAGACTACTGCAACACCCCCTATAACACAAACAAAATATTTTTTCTTTATTGGCTGAATAGAGAGTTGTGCAGATCTAACTGTAGTGGAACACCCCTAACCCCGAAATAGGCAAATAAAACCACAGGTAAAAGGATAATTTTATCAATCAACTAACAAATGCATTTTCAGTTATATAATAAGTAAGATTTCGACCCTATTCCCTCTAATTATAATTAGGGTAGGTATTGCAGATTAGTGACACATCTAAACTTAGATAACAGAAAATATTTCCAATAGTTCAATGAGTTAAAATGTTACGAACATAAATATATTACTAATAATAACTGCTTATTTACCTTACGGTAAATAAGCAGCTTGAGAACATAATCCAAAATTTAGGGGAATAAAGGAACATTAATTATGTGCTCCCTTCACCTTCTGCTGCACCTACTCTGTATTAAGTTAAAATTTTCATCAATTTCACTACCCAAAGGTTGTCTGGAAGAGACCGATTTTTAGCAATAAGACCGCCTGTTGTCTACCGTTATTTATAAATTGTATTTGTCTTGTTTCCATTTGTAAACTTTTATTGGTGTGCAATAAAGTATTGTATTATTATTATTATTGCATCAAGTTTTAATTACTGGATTTGGATCAACTATAATTGCTGATACATAAAAAAGGGCTAACATTTCAAATTTACGGAACTCACCCAAAGATCCTGCTGTAAAGTCAATGAGCCCATTTTTCAGGTTTCCTGAACCGGAAGAGTGCGCCATAGTTAAAAAATATTATACAAATGGTTCCTGTTTCTAGGTTATTTAAAACTATTTCGTTTAGTTTTCAATATATGTTTTTTTGCTTAAAGTTCAACGAAATTCATCCAGATTCTAGACAAGCGCTCTGGCAACAGACTGTTAATTCACATCAAATAGTTTAGATAAGAATACATCCACATTATACTTAACATGTATCGTCTTATCTCGCGAGCACACGCTTATCTAAAATTGTTGAGTACAAGGATCTTTTTTTATATTAACACTTGAAAAAAAAATTTGATTGTATTTACGCCATTCTCAGTCACTGGTTTAAATACACTCATCTAATAAATATGAAAAATATATTGCAGAACTATTCCGAGTTTTGAAATTGATGCGAAATGGTCGAGAATTTGTCAAATTGTCAATGTAACGAAATTGCATGACATTCCTCGGATATACTTTGACAGTTTTTTATTGTAGCTCAAATATCTTCACAGGCGACACTTGCGACGTCATCACGCTGTGATTGGGTGGTTGGTGCTGTCAATCCATTTCTGTGCTGCCAGTGGTGTATCATAATACTCCCCGATTCCCTTGTTACCTGCATAAATTTCATAAAATCGTGTTTTAAAAAAATATTATGTCAAAATAAAATTTAGTCAAAGATAATGACATTTGTAATACAAAAAAGTAAAATTTAATTGCTTGTTTTTCTATGGCAGAAAGAAATCCTTTTATTTACTTTGTTACTATAAACAAGCTATAAAGCGGCAACCAATCAGTGACGTAAGCAAGTGCCACTAGCCGGAGTGCCATATCATGTATTGCAGTGTATTGCCCATTAAAAAAGCCCGGATTACGTGTGTTTATAAGGATAGTTAGTAACACTAAAATATAGGTAGTAGTCTCAAAACTTATGTTGCCTTAAGAGAAGTAAATGATTTTAAGGGTCACCAATAAAATGCTTGTTTTATAAATAAATACTCTATTACTATTAAATATAATAATCATTGCGTATATGCAACAAACACGATATATACGTTTTAAGCCGTCAAACGATCTTCGTAAATGCATATAACATAACATAAAATCAAATGAATGAATGAGCGAGAGCGAGCGATGAATCGCTAGCAAGAAAACATGGTTGTTTTTCAGCTTTCATAAAAGACTAATATTAAACTTAAATGCGTCTACTTTAATTTTTGTTCATGCTTAACAAAAATGGAAGTATAAATAGATAGTTTAAAATTACAAGTTTTGTTATGTATAATTTATGTAAATAACCTAGCGGGTTAGCGTCTAGAAGTGCTTATGTACTGGTGGAATTTGATTAGGAAACAAACATGATTTTTGTGTCTATCCAATGATATAAGTGAGTGTCACTGAAAGCCTAATTATTCCTCTATATAAATTGTTGATTTTATTTCGGAGTTAGAAAGGATAATCGTGTGTAACTAAATTTTTTGACGTGTCGTTTTTTGGGTTTCGTGCTCGGCGGCCATGTTTGTCCTTTTATTATATTAGAAATAACGAGTTCGAGCGATTTGTGATACCGTGAAAACGCTTTAGTGTAAACAGAAGCATTATATGCTCCCGTCCAATTCTCAGTGAAAAATCTTTGTGTCCGTCAGAAATGAGTATTTTGACAAGGTGGTAAAACTCGCGTCCTTTGTTGTGCAGGTATTCAGGATGGTTGTTGGATCAGCCACTCATCCAGGGCGGCAAGTGCTCCACAAGATGCAGCCCATGGGCATGACTCCGCGTGAGCTGTCAGAGTACGATGACCTGGCCACGGCGCTCATAGTGGACCCGTACCTGGGCATCACCACACACAAAATGAATATTCGATATAGACCGCTGAAAATGAACAAGGAAGAGCTGAAAAACATTATTAAGGAATTTATACAAACCCAGGATTACAACAAAGCTTACAGTAAATTAGCAAATGGAGATTGGATGCCAAGGCATTTTAGCAAAAACAAACATCAACAAAACAAACTCAGAGAACATGTTAGTAGTAACAGTTTTTATTTATAATTATACTATTGAATTTTTTATAACAAGATTTTTCAAACTTCTGTTGTTCTTAATAATATACCCACCAGTAGTTAGTTTTGGGCATGACTATCAAATAGGTACATGTTATTGAAATGTGTTTTATTTACATTTTCAGATTTATCGTTATTTACGAGTTTTTGACAAGAAGGCTGGGTTTGTCATAGAGCCCTGCTATCGGTATACATTAGAGGATCAAGTTGGAGCTAAAATTTCTACAACTAAAAAGTTTTTTAAACATGAGAGAATAGATTTCCTGGTTGGATGTATTGCAGAAATGACAGAGGAGGAAGAAAAGCAATTACTACATTCTGGAAAAAATGATTTTTCAGTTATGTACAGTTGTAGGAAGAATTGTGCACAGCTATGGCTTGGTCCTGCGGCATACATTAACCACGATTGTAGACCTAATTGCACCTTTGAAGCTACAGACAGAGGTAAAGCCTTTGTCCGAGTTTTAAGAGACATTGAGGCAGGAGAGGAAATAACTTGCTTTTATGGAGAGGATTTCTTTGGGAATGGTAATTGCTTTTGTGAGTGTGAGACTTGTGAAAGACGTGGTAAAGGGGCATTTTCTGTTAAAAGTGGGGACAGTGATGAGCAAGCCACTCGGTACAGATTTCGAGAAACAGATAATAGAATTAATAGAACAAAAGCAAAACAAGGGCAAAAGACTGTAAATGGGAAAACTACTGAAAAAACGCGATTATCTCGACGACAAGATTCTAACATTGTATCACCTTTAAGTATGAAAGAAATGAAGCAAAAGGGCTTAACAAAATATGACGCAGAACTATTAATAGCTCAGGGTTGCATTGCTGATGTAGTTGAAGGGTCTATCCATAAAGAAGCTCAAGGTAGTAGAGAATCGTCGGCGTCCAGTCGAGGAGAACGACTGCGACGGCGGACTGACAGCGGCCGGCCCGCGGCTTTAGGCGCTGCGGCCGCAGGGGGCGGCGCAGCGCCTCCCTCGCGCTGCTGCAGCGCCACTAGTTCACGTAGCAGTCGGGACTCTCATACAGGTATAGTCTTGCGTAGCCACAAAAGACTTCTTGATAATTGTTCCCAACCTATTAACATTAAGACGAAAACCATCACAAAAGTTTCAGAATCAAAACAGGGGAGAAATTTAATCACACCTAAAGAAGATCCTGACACATCTGCTTCATTACCGACCAGTGATATACAGGTAAATATTGAAAGTACATCTGAGAATCAAAAGGTCAATGATGTGAAAGATGAATCCACTGTTGATGTTAGCAAAATTGATTTAAATAATTCTGAGTCTAAATGTGATATAAAAGAATCTCCCCTGCAAGTTGATGAACCAGTCAAACAGACTGAAGTCAAATCAGACTATACAGGAAATGTCTCTGATGGTAAAGAGAAAGAGCAAAATGTTGTACCCTGTGAAAGTGATAATTCATGTATGAAAAGTGAGATTTATGACTTTAGAGAAAATGTTAACCCAATTGAGCCTATTGACAGTAAAGTGAGCAAGAACAAAGTAGAATTATCAAATAGAGTTGACGAATTGAAGAAAGAATCAGACTTGGGGCCACCCTGGCTGGCAGATAACTCCAACAAGAGCAGTGAATGTCCTTGTACCCCGCCACGTAGAGGATTGAAGTTAACATTACGAGTGAAGAGGAGTCCAGTCGTAGAAGAAGTGATGGACTGTGGGAACTCTACAGATGTCCCAGAGTATGAGGTGCTACGGCTAGAGGGTGTGGATCCCGAGACGGCGCGACGGTTGAAGAAACGACGTCGGTCGAAAGAACGCCACCGCAAGCATAGCCCTGTCCGTCCACTGCCACCTATGAAACGCTTAAGATTAATTTTTGGTAACGAGAGCCGTACTATTGATTTACCTACCGCTATATCAGCCGACTGACAGCCGCGACTAGCTTATGGGTATATATTTCCACCGTTAATATTAAATTATTAGTTTAATTGACACTGACTAGGATTATTTTATCTAGTATTTATTTTGTGATGTGAAGTTCGGATTGTATGGTGTGATAGGCATCAGTTTTTTTTTTTATTTAACAATTCCCATGAAATATTTATTAAAACGTAAATTCTAAAATCTTGTTATTTCATTAGCAGAGATATTTTTTAAATTTCCCAAAATTTATCTAACTATTTTGCAGTTTTCAGACACATGAAATAAGTTTTGTTGTTTTGAATTAGTCGCGATGCTTTCCGTTGAGAGTTGAACAAAAGAATGTTTTGCAATTAAATTCGTAGTAATGTTTTAGGTAGGTAGTACTTACCTAATGTTATAGAAAACGTGAACCTGAACAGGTTCTTCTAATAATCATACCCCGGGATTTTCGGTGCACGAATGATTTAAGACTAGTTAGGCCGACAGTATAGGCTTAACAGACGATCGAGCGGTCCGGCGGACAGATAGGGACTATCTCCTTCTAACAGATAGCTGCGTCCCTATCGGTCCGCCGGACCGTTTGATCGTCTGTTAAGCCTAGTAGGCGTCAAATTATTCGTGCACTGAAAATCCCGGGGTATGTTCATAATAGACGTGTACATTTAAGAGAGTTGCTGTTGATAGCATATTTTCTGCAATTGTTATTGCTTAGGTAGAAATGGTGCAAAATTACATTTCTCAGGGATTATCTTGTGAGATATTCCTGATATACTTCCATATAAAACTTATTTTTAATGAAGGCTTTTTCTAAACATCAACTTAGTGTGTTTAGATTGCTTCATGTAGTATCGTTCATGCGAACGCTTATATCTGTTTTAATTCAACACGTATTTGTGACATTTCTTGCAATCAATCTTCATCATTGATAACTATCAGCAAATGTGCACATGTTAAAACGACATACATAGTTAACTCCAAGTATTCAGTATTTTGTAAGTAAACAAGTTAGGTACGACAGTATGGATACATATACGCTTAAACTGCGCGTGATATGTTTTAAGAAATACATACTATAAATCTTTTTATGACAACAATGTTTTTGTTATTTGTATAAAAAATAAATAGCTAAAGTTTATTGTCGATCCAATGAAATGTATTGTAACTTATTATTTTAATTATGTAAAAATGCATATCTTAACGTATTAATGTAGTCTTCTATTTATTCATCTTATTCTACTTGTAACCTATCGACACTTATCATGGAATGTTTTTTTACTGAACGGAAAGCACATAAAAGATGCATTATATTTGTTTTGGGTAAGGTTTGTTATAGTGGGTTTTAGATGAGGGATCTGCCGCCTGAATTTTGTCAAGTACCTATTTTAGTTCGACTGTGCCCAACATACTTTACCTGAATGTCAGCTTGGGCTTAAACGCGGCCTACATGCGATTGGCAAAATATAATTATTGTATTGTTCACAAGATATCAATGTTCATGCTTATGTTGATTAGTTTCTAGTTTAATTTATGTAATTTAAACCATATCTCGTGTAAACAAAATGGTTATTCGCAAGATAGATCTCACATAGGAAGAAATTACGATATTTACTTACTAAGGCTAGAGTGTATGGTGTTAAATAGACATTCGTTGCACGTAGGTATCGATGATAGTAAAGCTCATTAGTCTGAAAACTATATTTAGCAATTAAACTATTTATTCCATACACTCTGCTAAGACGGACACCAAATTCGCATGGTTTTATATGTTAAGCGTAAATTATGCTCGTTAATGTTTCCGCCATATTCAGAGAGGACGTCAGACAGCCCGTCTAGCACAACTATGGTTCGCGAGTCATGTCGCGCGACATAGCATCACCCGTATGTCTCTCACAGTACTGTACAGAAAGAGATATGTAGTATCTATATACTATCTACATATCTCTTTCTGTACAGTAGGTACTGTGACACGAGACTCTTTCTCGCTACTACTATTAGTAGCGAGAAAGAGTCTCGTGTCACAGTTGTGCTATAGGTGCTGGTATGGACAATACTAGTTTAAGGCTGCCTGTACACAAGCGGAGCGGAGAAAATTAACCAATCAGGCTGCGTCTTTGTGCAGCCCAGAAGAAGTGCATTCTAATCTGAGGAATGTGATTGGTCCACTCCGCTTCTGTGGTTAGGCAACCTTATGAGAGCACTCTGGCGAGTAGGTACTGCTACCTTATTTAGTTCGTTTTTGCCAATTGTTTCTCATAGCAACTAAACAAAATTATAATGCGACTCCCTTTTAAATATACTTCTTTTAAGTACAGTCAGCATCACATAGAATTAGTTTGTCAAATCCAAATGGCTAAATGTTGTAGGATCACTTGTCTTTGTGCCTACAGGAAATGAGAGTGAGTTGTGATTTATTTCGCACTTGGGACGCTATGGACTAGTTGAAGCCGACTGTACGTAAGGTCCTGAAAGCTACTTATTTTAAATCAATGTGGTTAAAATAAGCAAACGTAAAAAGAACAAAGATAACATTTATGCTTTACATAGCGAGCCCCAAATGGTTACGTTTTTTTATGAATAGTGCTCTGCAAAAGCTAGACGCTACCTTATGTTATAATTTACTTACTCGAAATAAGTACGCAGTTAGTAATTAGTTCAAACATTGTGTAGGTGTAGAACTAAAGTTTTGAATCTTTCCTTCCCAAAGAAAGATAAAGCGTAGATATAATGAAGATTCGTAGGTAGGTACACTGCCACTCACTTGTATATAAAAATGTGATAAAATATACTAGATTATACTGAACTACTTTTCAATAAACAAAAAAGAAACAAACCAATGACATTCATTACTCGACAGCTGTAGGTAAGCACAAGCAGCGATTTGTTTTGCTGCAATTTTATTATTGTTAGCCGAGAAATTAGGACACTACAAATTTTGTAAATATAACATTGAAGTCTCGCTAAATAATGAAATGTATTGAAAAAGTTATTTAAAATGTGATGATACATACTTACATTTAAAGTATAGTAGGAGAAAGCATTCAATAAATTCATAGTAAAAGTATTAAGTGTATTAATTTACCTCTGAACTATGTACCATTGTACCTAGTTACATCTCAGCAGTCACTATGCTCACTTCGACATGGGCAGTTCTGTCCGACAGTGCTGTTAAAATGTTAAAATAGTGCATTACTGCAGACACCGGGAAAGAAGGGCTCGCCTGGAGAGTAGGTATAGACGGCAGACCGTAGGGAGGCCGGATAGTGATACGAAGCCGGCGAGCCCTTTTCACGGCTAAGGCATGTATAGTGCTTTTCTCAAACATATGCAATGAAATAAAAAATATAAAGTTCAGTTGTTTAAACTGTGCTTGAAAACAGACGCCGAATAAAAAATATATAGTTCAGTTGTTTAAATTGTGCTTGAAAACAGACGCCATGTTTAAAAAGTACTTCCCGGCCTATGTCTTCAATTTTGTATGGAATTCCTTTACAGTTCTCTCGAGTCGTTCCGCCCGCAACGTGATACTTCGAAGCATGTTTTATAATAAAGCACTGTTTGTATGTTTGAGAAAAGTAATTTTTCTACAGGCAGTGTTGGGTTCCGTGGGAGCAGAGAAGTTCAATTGTGAATATGGAATCTGGCCCACACAAACTATGTCAAAGTCACTTTGATAATAAAATTGCAACAACTGAATTTACTTTGTATGGTGGGTAGAAGTACCTACAACTACCCTTTTTTTAAAATAAGCTGTTTATTTCAGGAAAAAACGGATCTGAAATAATGCAGGAAAAAACGATTCGGTGTGACATTTTCTACTTATTATTATTTTTTATTATGAGCCTATTATGTCCCACTGCTGGGCAAAGGCCTCCCCCTTTTTCTTCCATCTGTCGCGCTCTTGAGCTGTATCTGGCCATTTTCTACTTAGCTAATCTTAAATTTAAAGATTGTGTGCTAAGGAATAGCTTTAGCTTCCTACCTTTCACGTTAGATTGACATGGTTCCATGGTGCGCCAGAAATCGTATCTTCTCGATTGAACAAGACAAAAGTAAACTTTTGTCCAGACTTCAGGAAAAATTACGCTAAGGGGGACTCGGGCGGGACCCTTAAGCCCTTCTATATACGCCTAGGGCAACAATCATAATTAAGTACTAATTATAGACACTAAAGAAACATTATATATTGAGTTGGATGAACTTTTAACCAGTTCAATCAAGAGAAAGTACTGCAAAGTACTGCAACATTGTTTCTAATGAAATAAACATTACTTAGTTGTTTTTATGTTTTTCAATTTTTATTATAAATTTAGCAATACAAAAACACCTGAGAATGAATAATCAAAATATTATAGTATGAGTGAATTTATTGAATTCTTAATGAAATATTGACATTTTAAACCCAACATTACACATGGATGTCTAGTCTGTTCTGTGCCCACCCGCGGCCAGTGTCTAGTGACCATACCTGGAACAAGCATATATGTGATTAACACACAATTATCAGTTAAAATGATATTATGGAAAGAAGACTGCAATTACGAAGTAGAGTGCTCACAAAACTTGCCTGCCTGTTTAGAAATTGGAAAATCCAGGCTTTAATCTCTAAATATATGCCAATTAAAGCCTGACCAGATATATATGAGGATGCGCCATATTGCGGAATTTCACTGGAACTAATTTCTTACACTGGCAATGATTTTATGATGGTTTGTCAACTATGTCAACGTCATTCGTGGTTATTTCTTTAAAAGATAAATATTTAAAATTATCCAAAGAAAATGTCGAAAACCATTCCCAGTCATCAACGTAAGATTATAAATATAGTGTACATGTGTCGACTACACGAAAAATAGTCAGTAAAAGAGTGCATTCCATTAAATGGTATTACGAGGTTAACATAGTAGTGCAGTCATTGAAGCGAAAAATACGGTCTTACGAGTACCTCCGATTTTTTTTACTGTGAACCGATTTGCATGAAATTTTGGAATTAGGCTCATCTTACCCTTAACTTCAAAAGTGAAAATGATTTGAACTCCGCAACCACCCTGGGGGTGGTTGCCACCCCTTCTCGGGGGTGAATTTTTTTTTCAAAATAACCTCGGATATCGATAGAAGGCCTAATTTTAAGCAAAAAATCATCTATAAAGTTTTTCAAAAAATCCAATACTTTTCAAGTTATTGGCAATTGAAAATTCGCAATTTTTTCACGTTTTTCATCGGTTTTTTGAAAATATCTCCAAAAATATACGTTTTATCGAAAATTTTATAAAGAACAAAATTGTAGCAGGTAAAACAATGAACAATTTGGTTTTTTATAAAGTATTCTAAGTGCAATATTAAGCTAGATATTAAAGATCAAAGCCGTTTTTTATTATGTCTGAAATTTAATCGATGTGGTCAATGCCATCTAGCGGTATGTATTCATGCCTACGTTTTCAAAATATATGAGCCATATTATGTATATATATACATTACAATAGTTGTGGGTCTCTATTATACTGCGTACTTTCACATTGCTCCAAATATTCACACTCCGAAATTTTCAGTTACTAAGTAGAAAAAAATATGATAAGTTATTGGACCATAACTCCTTCAATTTTCATGCTATCACAATTTATAAAAAAACCATTGTAAAGGTAATTAAGAGAGCTACAACATCCTGTATTGCAATATATAGTAAAAAACCTTTTTCTAAAACGGTGAAGGGTTAAAGGGCTTAAGAGAGGCTGTGATTGCGCTGCCACGCGCTCTTTAAACAATCATATCTCCGTCAATTTTTGTTTGACAGAAAAAAGAAAAAACCAAATTGTTTGTCAGAAAAATACCTAAATTTTTAATCCGTACACTTTTATATGTATCTGTCGTAATTTTTGAGATATTATGAAAAAAAAGTGGGTTCTTTTAAAATTTGAAATTTTGTTTTTTTTTTTAATCGTGACTTTTTTGAAAAATATGTGTCCTGAAGCAGCCAAACTGATACTATCTATCAAACTCTTCATAATAAAGTTAATTCTAGGCGGAATACGATTAATTTTAATTTTGGTGGAAATGGCACTTATGAAAACCATTGATTTAAAAGAAAAAACATTAGATGCTCCCCTTATTTTCAATACAGCTCACTTATTTTACGTGCAAAAGACTTTTAATAGTGCTCATTTTAAAGCTTATTTCAAGCACTACAAAACCCTTTTGTATTAGAATGCATAAAATGCATCTGCTCGCCGCTAGATGGCATTGACCACATCGATTAAATTTCAGACATAATAAAAAACGGCTTTGATCTTTAATATCTAGCTTAATATTGCACTTAGAATACTTTATAAAAAACCAAATTGTTCATTGTTTTACCTGCTACAATTTTGTTATTTATAAAATTTTCGATAAAACGTATATTTTTGGAGATATTTGCAATAAACCGATGAAAAACGTGAAAAAATTGCGAATTTTCAATTGCCAATAGCCGCGTCCACACTGGGCGAGCCGCCTCGCGCGGCAATTGCCGCGCGCGGCGGCGCGCTCTGTGTGTACGCGCCTCGCCCGCGGCGCCCGCACGCTTTGCCTCGGCCGAGCGCTGCCGCGGCCGAGCCGCGCGCTGTCGATTTTTGTCCGTGCTCAAAGGTGCCTCGGTCGTTTGCCGCGCGCAGTGTGGACGTACACGTGTTTGCTTCGGTCAAATTATGACAGATAAAACAAAATGGCGTGCGACACTTACGTATTACGCGAAACGGAATAACCGTAACTAAATATTATGTGCTATTTGTTTGTTTTAAACATAAAAAAATATTGAATTAGCTTTTTTTGGAAAATTCTTTGTATGAACGTAGCAACAAGTCAAAAATCAAAAGCTGATTGCGTGCGGCGGCGCCATATTGTTTTATCTGTCAAATGGGCGAACAAGACGGCTCGGGCTTGCCGCGCGCGGCATTCGGTGAGCGTAATTTCATCCAATGCCCGAGGCATGCGCCGAATGCCGCGCGCGGCAATTGCCTCGCGAGGCCGCTCGCCCTGTGTGGACCCGGCTAATAACTTGAAAAGTATTGGATTTTTTGAAAAACTTTATGGTTGATTTTTTGCTTAAAATTAGGCCTTCTATCGATATCCGAGGTTATTTTGAAAAAAAAAAAATTCACCCCCGAGAAGGGGTGGCAACCATCCCCAGGGTGGTTGCGGAGTTCAAATCATTTTCACTTTTGAAGTTAAGGGTAAGATGAACCTAATCCCAAAATTGTATGCAATTCGGTTCACAGTAAAAAAATTCGGAGCAATAATGCTTCAATGACTGCACTATAGTGGAACTGTCATTTTAAAGGTTTGTAATTGGTTGCAAAATTGTTGTCATATAAGTCTTATAAAATAGCGCCCTCTTGACAATCCTCATATACATATTTCTGGTCAGGCTTTAATAGGATATCTTGAAGGACAAAGATCTAAAATTTTTAAGTGTCACTAAGTTTTTATTTCAATATGGTCTTCATTTCGATGTACATTCATTATGGTTAATGATTCGTCTAGAACAAATGATTGAGTTATGTTATCAAGATGAGAAAAAAACTTACTTTTGGAACTCCCACTCTCTGTTGTCTAGAGGACAAACTTGCCGAGTTTTCAACCAACGCGAAATACAGTGGAAGTGGAATGCATGCTGTAATAAATAAATACAATATTAAATTTAGTCTCCAAGTGTATAGAATGTATCCAATACTATACTACTTAATAAGCAAATCTAATTTGAATTTGCAAGGAATTTAACAATTACATACAATTTGAACCATTTATGTATGTTATGGTAAAAATAGTTTTTTTACCAATGTTCTATGTAGTATTTTGAAGTTACATCTTGTCACCATGTATCAGTTTTAATTGCACGGGCACTACAGTGACCGCTGATTGTTAAAGGGTTAAACTCAATCATTTTTAGCAGGAGGATCACATTATGCATTACCCAATGTAACAGTACCCCTGAGAACCAGGGCCCTCAATATGGTTTTGCTTAGTAAAGCTACAGGTCTACATTTTCTCTTTTTAATAGCGGCCTGGCTACATTACTGATGTTGAATTCGTAAAGAAGAAAATTTGGTCCGCTTTTATTAGCAAGGTAACTTACATTGCAGACACCCCAAGCTACTGTGCACTCTTCACTAGTGGCTGAAGCTTGGTTCGCTTGGCATTCTATGCACAGATCCATTATGTGATTGCGACAGATAGCACAGTTATCAACCACAATATCTGAAACACAAAGGCTTGTTAGACTGCTGAGATGACAATATAGGTTACGGTTGGAAAACGTAAACGTAAAGATTTATACGAACCCCAGGCCCACAAGGCAACTGCATTCCACTGAAATGAAAAACAGAAACAGTTCGTGAAATTGTTGCATAGAAAGTGACAAAGAGGCAATGGGCACAATGATGCTGCGATTTACCTTTTTGACTTCGAATCGTTTTTTGTCCCCTTTACCGCTACTAGACGCAGCCATCTCTACTTCTTCCTCATCGACATCCATGGCGGAGGCCATTCTTTTTTACGAATACCGTAGGTAACTTAGAAATAATGAATAAAAACTGAACAACAATTTGTATCTGACGGCGGTAGGGTTGTATAAACTTGCTTGGTTGTTTGAGGTTTCCTTAGGATATTTTTTTTTTCACAGATAAAAAGTGACGTATACAGAAGCAGACGTGTTCGAGTCATATTTTAAAACGAGTTCGTGAATGAAGGTAAATTTAACATTAACAGCGACCTCTATTTTGATTATCAGAACGAAAGACTTGTTTTGTGTTGCGCGCGAAATTTGCGTACTAGGTATTATTAAACCGCTATGAGAAAGGGATTGGATATTGCCTCAGACCAATCATCTATAGACTTGACAACCAAATAATAATACCACTACAGAAGGAGATGATCATATACAAATTATAACAAGAGTGACAGAGAGAAGTATATTATTTTTTGTCTTTTTCATAGTTTCACTTTTCCACCGCTGCCACAATCGAGTTTGTGGCAAACAAATAAGTACGTGACATGTCCGCCCAAATTACGTAGGTTGTTTATGATAAGCTGTCAGTCATATTTAAATGTGTGCTTAATTTAGCTGCATAACAATCATGTTAGGGATACCAGATGAAAATATCATAAATTTAGGGGTATTAAATCATACTTCTATTCTAATAACAAAAAACAAACAAATATTGTGAAGATTAAATGAGGATGTCGGTTCCACGGCTTAGAATCGCCAACGGAAATAATTTAATCTAATATGTATCACTACATAGTATAAAACAGAGTCGCTTTCTCTGTCCCTATGTCCCTTTGTATGCTTAAATCTTTAAAACTACGTAACGGATTTTGATGCGGTTGTTTTTTAAATAGATAGAGTGATTCAAGAGGAATGTTTATATGTATAATACATGCATAATTTATCAGCATTGCACCCGTGCGAAGCCGGGGCGGGTCGCTAGTTAATAAATAAACATTAAGGTATGTTACACAAATCAAGCTTTTATTATGGGTACTAGATGACATAATATATACATAATATATATAAATACATATATCGATAGCATCCATGACGACCCAGGAGTCCCAGGACCGCCCGCTAAGTAGTATTATTTGTATATAAAAATTAAAATATCGGTAACATTATCTGAATGTGTTTCATTTCTGATTTCTCATCTAACCTAAACCCCATCCTCATTTTTAGTGATAAGATGTTCCAAAAGCTAAGTATTATATGGAGCCACCATGATTGAAAAATGGCATGTCAGTAATATAAAATTATGGGGAAAGTTGAATCAACATGGCCACCCCGAATATATGACGTATTCTATGTCTGTCCCTTACGGGTGTACGCTGACGTCAAGTCTATAGATGATTGGTCTGAGGATATTGCAGTTATTCTATATACATACGTCAAAATGTATATGAAATGACAGTTGCATTAAGCCCGCTCCAGACCTTCCGATCCGATCCGTTTTATCGGAAGAAATTGTACTACACAATATCCGATTTCTTCCTATAAATCGGACAATTGTTCTCATTATCCGACATTATCCGATTGCTTCCGATAAATCGGATCGGATCGGAAGGTCTGGACCGCTCCAGACCCTTTTAATCCCAATCTCATCGCGGTTTGATAATACCGCTAGTTGCCCTTTTTAGGGTTCCGTAGCCAAATGGCAAAAAACGGAACCCTTATAGATTCGTCATGTCTGTCTGTCCGTCTGTCCGTCTGTCCGTCTGTCTGTCCGTCCGTATGTCACAGCCATTTCCAAAACTATAAGAGCTATACTGTTGAAACTTGGTAGGTAGATGTATTCTGTGAACCGCATTAAGATTTTGATGCAAAAATAAAAAAATTATAATAAATATTGGGGGCTCCCCATACTTAGAACTGCAACTCAATTTTTTTTTTTTCATCAAACACATACGTGTGTGGTATCTATGGATAGGTCTTCGAAAATGATATCGAGGTTTCTAAAATTTTTTTTTTCTAAACCGTATAGTTTGCGTGACAGACGTTTCCAAAGTGGAAAAAGTTGGTTCCCCCCCCTCTAACTTCTAAAATAAGAAAATGAAAAATCAAAAAAAAACATACGATGTACATTACTACAAAAACTACCAACAAAAATTGTTTTGAACGAGATCTAGTAAGTAGTTTTTGTAATACCTAACTTTGCACCTAATTTATATCGGGCGCTATACATACCAGGTGCAAACTTAACTTAACTTAATTATATACAGACATCTTTTAACTTTCTTTGACATTGTTACTGAAACTTAATTATTGTAAAACTATTTTGAATTTGAATTTAATTTATTTGTTATAAAATATTATTGGAATGTTGGAGTTCATGCATGTTAATTTTAAGCAGTAAAATTAATTATGTTGCATGTTAGCAGCAAGCAAGCTTGCAATCAAATTTGTATGCCTCAATCCAAGGCACCACATAGTGATACAAACGAAAATGTAACATCGTGTAATTTACATACCTATGTTGGACAAATAAATATTTGAATTTGAATTTAACCATTTAGGGATGGAAAGTGTTTGTACGGAAACCTCGGTGCGTGAGTCCGACTCGCACTTGGCCGGTTTTTATAATAAAACTAGCAGCGCGCCGCGGCGTTACCCGCGGTTTATCAGTAACCCGTTTTCCCGTAGGAATGAAGCATTTGCCCGCGTTAAAAAATAGCCTATGTTCATCAGGGATAATGTCGGCTTCTAATGGTAATAGTACATTATGATACAAGTGTGCTAAGTTGGTCATTACAGTGGAGGCGGATTTGCAGCCCGAGCCGTAGGTGAGGGCGTAATAGAGCCGAGAGTGTAATGACCAAATGCACACGAGTTTCATACGACGTTTTTCAACACTTGCGAGGAAAAAAACACCCGTTTATAACTGAAATATTTAATTATTAAAACAAATTGTGAAAGTACAATTATTGAAATGATACACAGTGGATTTCGATCGCATTTGTACAGTATGTTTTGCCTTCGTCGAACGTAAACTTTCGTATTTTTTTAACTATGAATGTGAATTGTGAATGATCGTGGTATTTTGTTTTTAGTGTTGGTAATTTTTACTAACAGCATTTGCCGTGATTTTCTATGTCTTTTGTAGCAATATTACTCAGTTCCTGACGTCTACATGCTCCAGTAATACCGAATATTAACGAGACCTGAAAGTAAATAACATACATATTTAGTTACTACTGCCGGGCGGATGTCCAGTTATTTTTGTAACAAAAATATTTGCAATCAGTCTAGTCGTTTAGATTTGATATGGCTGCCAAACAATACATACACACATAGATATAAATATAAAACATATATAAAATAGTTGAGTAGATGAGTAGCCTCAGTAGTCGTTAATTTTTAATTTTTTATAAACATAATCATTCAGTGTACAGAAATGTCATATTTAAATGAAATAACAATTTCAACTGACCTTTGTTGCTAGGTACTGGCTATCCGGTTCTTCTTTCAGAAACTTTTCGATGTCCTTTAAAGACAATACTTTAGATTATTTACTTCTGTAACCTCTTCAAGAACGCAATCAGATTGGCATATGTTTTTATGTTAATACCATTTTTGTTCCGAACATAGTGCTTTTTAACATTGAGTAGATAGACCACAGCGAGGTAGACATTTATTTATTTGCTAGCTCATGAAATTAAGCTAAAATACGTTTTCCGAGAACATTAATGGGCTTTTTTTGCTGAATTTCCAATGAATAAAATTTTCATAGGCTATTGGATACTTTTCTTTAGATTTCAATGGCAACAGGCTGTCAGTAGCATTTTTTGCATCATTAAGTAGTTCCGGAGGCATCAATTCGACATCTAAATCTTCTTCATTACTAAAACTCGACATTTTTGTAAATCTAATTAGTCACTAAACTAAGTACAGCGATAAACTCGAATAAACAAATTTTATGCAAAGCAAAATGGCGCGGAGATTTATTTTTTACGCGCCTTGCATTGGTTGAAATAGCCTGCGCGCGCAGGTGCAAAATGGAAGCAATGACGAAACCGTCAAACAGCCAAATATTAAAAATATAATAATATATATATTTAATTATACCTGATGTCAATTACATGAGAAAATTAAATAATTTGATGTTTCGTTTAATGCATCACAATTACTTTATTCACAAAACTTTTGTTTATTACATAAAAGTAACTCCTTGTTGAAATTTAAAAAAGAACTGTAAAGTAAATACACTAGTGCGTAATAGAAAAGTCAAAAGCACGCGTGTTTTATAGGATACTTTACGGCCATAAAAACAGTTTAATATGGACCACTGTACGAGCAAGTGTGTTGAAATAGTAGATTGTACAACAAGTGCATAAAACGCACCATTTTACACGAGACGTTTATTCATCCGAGCGAGCTTGCGAGCGAGGATGAATATAAAGTCGAGTGTAAAATGCGTTTTATGGACGAGTTGCACACTCTACTTTTCACTTCGATTGCGAGAAAATGAAACTACATCATGTAAATATTATACTTAAAAACAAATTTAATTAAAATTCTTAAACATTTAGTTTTTTATATCTACGATACATTATTGTTGTAGTTAAATATATAGTATATTGATTTACTAATAAAAATAAATTTAAAAAGTAATAAATGATTGTAAATAAAAATTACAAGTTTATTTCAAGAAGTTATATTGTTTACTTTGGCTGTTGGTATTTTTGCCTTGGTCTTAGAATACTAACGAAACGAAAAAAAAATAAAGGGTTGATTCTATAAAGTTTTATGTTGTTTGTGTGGCTGTTGGACCGATCGCCTTGGTCTTCGACGACGATTTTACTTTATGCTCTAGAGCATAAAAAGCGACTTTACGTCGCCTACGCACAGCATAAAGTCGAACTTTTAGAGCATGAGAAGTGAAAAAGAATTTTTCAAATCGGTCCAGAAGTTTCGGAGCCTATTCAATACAAACAAACAATTTCCTCTTTATAATATTAGTGTTGATAATACAACACAATAATACTTTATTGCACGACAACAAGAAATATATTAGATGAGAAATCTTAAATTAAACAATGGTAGACAATAGGCGGTCTTATCGCTAAAGAGCGATTTGATCCTGACTCCTCGGGTAATATTGAATATTCTTAAACAATAGTACCAAGATTAAATAATTTTGATTTAATTTTGTCTTTAGTCTAGTCGATGCTATTTTTAATCTGGGCTAATTTTATACATTTAAAGTTAGCCGCGAATAAAATGATTAAAAAATAAGTGTTACTCTTATTGCCGGTTATTTATTAAATTATTACATAGATAGGTGCTACTCCGATGTTAAAAAAACGAATAAAATAAACCGAAAAGCCTAAAATAGCCCGTCCATGTACAGATTATTTCATTATTTTATTCAGATTATTTATCGGTGCCAAACCACTCAACTATGAAGACACGTGCCATGCATGAAGCCTTTAATGATTACTATTTGGTTTTTACGAGTATTTTCGTTCGAATAAGAAGTTGACGTGAGGTTTCAAAAGCCACCGACTCAAATCTAAACTGTACATGAACGGGCTATTTTGGCTTTTCAGTTTATTTTGAAGTCTAGGTTTTTTTTTTTTGCATTTAATGATTTAAATAAAATACATATGTATAGCGGGGTGATCGGGGAGGTCATGTTTGCATGCATCTCGTTTTATTAGTGACTGTAATATTTGAGGGTTGCCATCGATTTTCCTGGGATCTCATCATCAGATCCAGGGGGCCTATGATGGATTGCGTTTACCACGTGATAAACAAGTGAGAAAGAATCCGTCACTCACAATGGCCTTTTGTTTGAACGTGACGGATGCTTTGTCACTTATTTATCGCGTGATAAACGCAACCATCATAAGCCTGTCTTGGCGACGATGGGACCTTCTCAGCGGCATACTCAAAAGCATACAACTAACAGTCTTAATCTATCTATAATATTTAAAGAATTAGGAGTTAGGGGATAATTCTTTAAATATTATAGATAGGTTAAGACTGTTAGTTGTTAACCATTAAGGAGTTGTACCTTCCATCATCAGCTCAGCATAATGAGATGATGACTACCAGACGCAAATACCTGAATAACATTATAAACATATGAAAAACTTTTGCTAGTGCTTATAAAATTTGAGGGTTGTCCTCGGTTTCCCTACTGGTGGCTTGTCTCATAATAATATCAGGTTTTTCTCTTCACCAAATGGTGATTTTCGAGTGTAAATGCTTGAACTACTTTGATAAATAACGAAGACGCACTAGGTGCGCCCATAATACTGAGGAATTCCTTCGATTCCTCATGGGTCTCGTGACGATCTTCACCAAAATTTTATGGGACCAACTTGGAGAGGACATGCCTACTCATGAACGAAAAAATAGTTTTTTTTAAATCGACTTATAAATGACTGAGTTCTGAGATAACAAACAAAAAAAAAACAACCGAATTGAGAACCCCCTCTTTTTTGAAGTCGGGTAAAAACAAACATACAACTCATTTGTGTATGAAAGAGGTCTTACTGTTTAAGCAACGTGATGATTTTTCATTTCAATTTGATCATAATCAGCATTATCGAGTTCTTTTTTTGTCTTATAAGAGTTCTTCCATATTTCGTAGAAACAGACAGTGGCTTGGAACCGGTAGCACACCAGGAGCGGCACCGACACGTGTGTGATGAGCGTCCAGGCCCAGACGCCAAAAAACTCCATCTATAATAATCAAAAAACTTTACAATAAACCTATTCAAGGTAAACACAAGAATAGGTACTACAATTTGTTTTCCACAGTTTTCATCGGTTAAACTATATATATAAGTGTACCTCAATGAGTAGGTAACAGAGCTTATAAGCCTAAGAGCTTACAAATCAAGGGTTCCCAAATATATCGTGAAACCAACATACCTACATATCAGATCTGAAAAAATTATAGCCTCATTCTTGGCTTGTTTATTCGTGTATTTGAGCCTTGCCATATTTTCAAAGACTATAATTATAGATAGGTAGCGACAAAGGCTAAAGTCAGCAATTTTTATAAATCTCTAATACATGCACTGGAAACATGCTACCAGCCTTCTGGGGACGTTGTTAACATACGGTGATAATGAGAAAACTTTCTATTTATAGTTTATTTTTAAATCTAGTCTTTAATTTAAATTTTACTTAAGTTTTATTTTAAGGCCTAGTCTTATTGTTTTTTTTTCAATTATTTTATGTACATAGGTATGACATAACTTTAACACTTTCACAAACGAGTAAAAAACTACCCCAGAAACGGACAGAGCCCGCTAGGTGGGCGCAACCCCACCCGAGACGCCGATAAAGCCCGCCAGGTGGGCGCTTTTATAGTACAGTCCGCCTGGCAAGCTGGGCCGGCAGCTCAGTAAAAGTTACGGCCGCCCGCCAGGTGGGTTATTAGTCGTGAAAGTGTGAATGTTATTGTTTCTCTGAATAAACCCTATGAATAAAAAATAAAATAAGCCTTTAAGTCCAGCAAAGTATCTATAAAACCCATAAAATTAGTGTTGTGTAGAACGGCTAGACTAAAGACACGAGTAGCCGTTCATTTCACATACGGAACTTGCTGCTAAAGGTAGATATGTTTAAGGTTGCCTGTTCACTGGAGCGGAGATGTATAAATGGACCAATCACATTAGTCAGATTTAAATGCACTCCAAAAAGACGCAGCCTGATTGGTTAATTTTCTCCGCTCCGGTCAGGCACCCTAAAGGTAGTTTTTTTCTGCTGCAAAAATGTGTATAAGTATAACTATGATGGTTATTGGCTACCGTTCTCAATTAACATGAGGGACCTTGGGATGACATTCTAAGGCGAGCCCCTTTTCAAAAGCAGTCCACTCAACATGATGATGATGAATGTGATGGCTACCTATTCTTGCCACAGAATAAAATGCTACTGCCTGAAGATTTCACAATGATTGGAGTTGGTAAATAAAACATTTACAAAGTATAAACGAACCTGGAGCGGATGAAACTCTGCTCTTGCATTCTTCACTCTATTGAGCAGCCAGAGTGCAAAGTTCCCCACGAGCAAGAATGTAACGAGTTGGCGGCCGGCGCGCTGACCGGCGTCCGCGCAGCGCCGCGACCACGCGTCTAGTACTAGCAGCGTTTGGCACGAGCTCTGGATCACTGCGCAGAGTGGAGAGAGTATTCTGGAAGGGAAAGAAGAAATAGTAGAGACTTCGACTATGCCCACAGAATTAACGCAACGCACGCTTGCGAATTGATGGAGAAAGATGTCGCAGGGAAAGGGAAGCAGAAAAGGTTGGTAAAGTGTATTACAAAGCGAAGCAAAAAAAGGAAAAACAAAAGCAGACTGAATGGAGACTCTGACTTTAGGTTTTTAATGTTTATTATACGTTCCCCAATAAGTATAGTACGAGTCGAAGATTCTGTGGGGTCTTTTACTACATTTTGGTTTGTCGTAGGTACTGATGTCTGCTTGTTCTACGACGGTAAACACGGAAATGTAATGCTTCGAGTCATAGCTGGACCTGCATTGGCACGACACGTAAAACAAACTTTAGGTCAGGATCCTGAGTTTGATAAATATGTCATAGACTTGGTTTTGATTTGAGCTGTGAATTTGGTTAGTATGTACCTAGTCGCCCTCCGGCCTTCAGAGTACCGTTGTATGAGGAAGCCAGCGCCAATGATCTGGAACAGGTAGTAGAGGTAGACACCGCACTGCGTGACCAGCAGCAACGCGTGTTCGAGCGGCATGGCGGCCGCGGCGCGCCGCAGCGGTAGCGTGCGCATGCGACGGATACATGCCGCTGAACCCAGCGCCATTAGGACGAACAGGATCGTCTCCCATACGTTTATCTGAAATGTATGTAGATTAATTCGGTAAATTTTAACGATAAAAAACGGTAAAGAAATCTAACCACGTAACGTGGCAAGGCTTTTTAAGCGCGTAGAGGACCCCCGTCACCGCGTACCAGAAACGCGCGTTATCTGCCCGTTTAGAAAACTTCGTGTGTAATATGCAATTGTGCATAGGGCCTAAATAGATTGGGTACTTATATAGTAGGTACACTTATGTTTTTTTATCATATCTTTCATTCTTGTTTGTGACGCGATGTAAAAAAAGATGTCTTTTTATTTCGAGAATCAATGTAGGTACCTATACCTCATTTGCATTCCTACATCAACAACCAGTTACAACTACATTTATGAACACAAATAATGTTGGCAAACCCTAGGCCGTTCACAGATAGTTACTTACGAAACAAATGTAATCGTAAACCGCCTTTTATCTAGAAGTAGGTCGCTTAGGTTGGATTCAACCAAACTGAAATAAGACTGGGGAATTCAGACAAAATGCCCAGACTTGACATTATTTTTTAAAACAAACCTGAATTTATGACTAATGTTTATTTTATTCCCTTTTGCGAAATAAGTCATCCAAGAAAAGGAGCCTAATCGCTGGGAAATATATCTTACTTACTTAGATTGTAGTAGCTACGCTATGTACACCTTTTTTCAAGAAATTGTAGTGTAAGTCTATGGTATCGGGTAATTTAGAGTTACCTGAGTGTTAAAGTGTGTATAAGTTGCAGAAACGTTTGATATCTGTATATTTATTATATTATAGTGTGTAAATGTAGGTATATGTATTTTTGTATAAACAGTAATATAATATTTTGTATTTACTTGTACTCTAGATCCTCTCTGTACCATCAGATTTCTGATTTGCACCCACTTCTAGTATCTCTGTTTGGCCCTATGGTTGACTGGTAGAGAATGCCATTTGGCATTAAGTCCGCCATTTGTATTGACTTTTGTTCTGTGCAATAAAGTTTAAATAAATAAATAAATAACAGTTATATTTTGTAGAGATATTTCATATAACTATACTAAGTATAGTATAGAGTAGTAGGTAACTCGCAAACAGGCCCGGACTTAGAGGGCCAGGGCCCCTAGGCACTTGGCATTTGGCACTTGGATTAAATAGTAGGTAGTAGTATTTTAAGTGATAAATATGGGGAACATAAGTATGATGCAAGTCCTACTTCTGGGACAGGGGCCCCTAGACTGGCCCGGCCCCTAGGCCCAGGCCTTGTGGGCCTAGGGGTACTGCTTGCAAATGTTAACGAACTTCAGTAACATATATACACGAGAATTGCAGACGCTTCCCCAGACTGCGTTACCTCCATTTGATCTGTGATGACCATGTTAGGTGAAGGTGTTGTGGTGGCGTTTTTTGAGCAAGGATTCTATCTTTCAGTGAGCATGTTTTCTTTTAATTTCAGTAAAAGGTACTTACCTGTAGTAAGGCGAGTTCCACATGTTTCTGATACTGGAAGAGTGTGTTAAACAGCATGAGGCTGACGATGATGCCGGCCGGCACAGACTCGCCCATCAACAAGCTACTCTTGTGGACGATCCCGCAGTCGACTAAGGAGTGGTTGTTGGACTTCACGCGGAGGAACGCGTTTAAGTAAACAGCAGTGGGCGTCATTACAGCTGCTGATGTACAATTGTACATGGTACCTGTATTAGCGCGAGCTCGACGTGTTGCTCGTTCTGGAACAGTCCATGAACAAGCCCTTGTGGACGCTCCCGCCGTTCACCAAGAAGGGGTTTTTGGTCTTCACGCGCGGGAGCGTGTTTAAACAGCAGTGGACGTCATTAGCTGCTGATGTATGGTACCTGTAGTAGCGCGAGCTCGACGTATTGCTGGTTCTGGAACAGTCCATTGAACAGCATGAGGCTGACGATAATGCCGGCCAGCACAGCCACGCCCATGAACAAGCCCTTGTGGACGCTCCCGCCGTTCACCAAGAAGGGGTATTTTGGTCTTCACGCGCAGGAGCGTGTTTAAACAGCAGTGGACGTCATTAGCTGCTGATGTATGGTACCTGTAGTAGCGCGAGCTCGACGTATTGCTGGTTCTGGAACAGTCCATTGAACAGCATGAGGCTGACGATGGTGCCGGCCAGCACGGCCACGCCCATGAACAAGCCCTTGCTGTGGGCGTTCCCACAGTCCACCGAGAAGTGGTTGTTGGTCTTCACGGGCGGGAGCGTGTTTAAACAGCAGTGGACGTCATTAGCTGCTGATGTATGGTACCTGTAGTAGCGCGAGCTCGACGTATTGCTGGTTCTGGAACAGTCCATTGAACAGCATGAGGCTGACGATGGTGCCGGCCAGCACGGCCACGCCCATGAACAAGCCCTTGTGGGCGTTCTCACAGTCCACCGAGAAGTGGTTGTTGGTCTTCACGGGTGGGAGCGTGTTTAAACAGCAGTGGACGTCATTAGCTGCTGATGTATGGTACCTGTAGTAGCGCGAGCTCGACGTATTGCTGGTTCTGGAACAGTCCATTGAACAGCATGAGGCTGACGATGGTGCCGGCCAGCACGGCCACGCCCATGAACAAGCCCTTGTGGGCGTTCCCACAGTCCACCGAGAAGTGGTTGTTGGTCTTCACGGGCGGGAGCGTGTTTAAACAGCAGTGGACGTCATTAGCTGCTGATGTATGGTACCTGTAGTAGCGCGAGCTCGATGTGTTGCTGGTTCTGGAACAGTCCATTGAACAGCATGAGGCTGACGATGGTGCCGGCCAGCACGGCCACGCCCATGAACAAGCCCTTGTGGGAGTTCCCACAGTCCACCGAGAAGTGGTTGTTGGTCTTCACGGGCGGGAGCGTGTTTAAACAGCAGTGGACGTCATTAGCTGCTGATGTATGGTACCTGTAGTAGCGCGAGCTCGACGTGTTGCTGGTTCTGGAACAGTTTATTGAACAGCATGAGGCTGACGATGGTGCCGGCCAGCACGGCCACGCCCATGAACGAGCCCTTGCTGTGGGCGTTCCCACAGTCCACCGAGAAGTGGTTGTTGGTCTTCACGGGCGGGAGCGTGTTTAAACAGCAGTGGACGTCATTAGCTGCTGATGTATGGTACCTGTAGTAGCGCGAGCTCGACGTATTGCTGGTTCTGGAACAGTCCATTGAACAGCATGAGGCTGACGATGGTGCCGGCCAGCACGGCCACGCCCATGAACAAGCCCTTGTGGGCGTTCCCACAGTCCACCGAGAAGTGGTTGTTGGTCTTCACGGGCGGGAGCGTGTTTAAACAGCAGTGGACGTCATTAGCTGCTGATGTATGGTACCTGTAGTAGCGCGAGCTCGATGTGTTGCTGGTTCTGGAACAGTCCATTGAACAGCATGAGGCTGACGATGGTGCCGGCCAGCACGGCCACGCCCATGAACAAGCCCTTGTGGGAGTTCCCACAGTCCACCGAGAAGTGGTTGTTGGTCTTCACGGGCGGGAGCGTGTTTAAACAGCAGTGGACGTCATTAGCTGCTGATGTATGGTACCTGTAGTAGCGCGAGCTCGACGTGTTGCTGGTTCTGGAACAGTTTATTGAACAGCATGAGGCTGACGATGGTGCCGGCCAGCACGGCCACGCCCATGAACGAGCCCTTGCTGTGGGCGTTCCCACAGTCCACCGAGAAGTGGTTGTTGGTCTTCACGGGCGGGAGCGTGTTTAAACAGCAGTGGACGTCATTAGCTGCTGATGTATGGTACCTGTAGTAGCGCGAGCTCGACGTATTGCTGGTTCTGGAACAGTCCATTGAACAGCATGAGGCTGACGATGGTGCCGGCCAGCACGGCCACGCCCATGAACAAGCCCTTGTGGGCGTTCCCACAGTCCACCGAGAAGTGGTTGTTGGACTTCACGCGGAGAAGTGTTTTTATATCCTTGCTAAGTTGCGGGTTTAGCGACGATGCTTTCACTGATTTCTGGAAAATAAGATACGGTACAAATGTAATTGAGAGAAAGCAAGAGCATAGGCGAGGGTAACTTTTATTTATGAGGCGTACCTTAAATTTAGTTTACTCCAACATATTAAGAGCATGTAGGTTGATTGATGATTGTATGTAGGTATCATTTACTTAACAAACAATAATAACAAACTGCTGTATAATTTTAATTGCAGATATTGATCACCTCTCCGAAAGAAAATTTCAATTTTGATGTTTATTTTTCTCATTTGTTTGCATTTGGGAAAACTTAATTGACGTAGTCTGACGAAATTAATTAATTAACCTTTAGTTCCCCAAAAAACCGACCGTCAATAGCAAAATATATCAAGTTAGGGTTAAAGCGCAATTTAAAACGAATCGCCTTACCTAAGTAGTAATAAGTAACAGTGTATTTTTGATATAACCTCAAACTTTACAAGTTTTTAGCATAGGCCCTAATGAATATGGTTTTCTAAAATTAATTCAAATATATGATTTTTTTCCTTATTAAATTATTCATCACGCAATGTAACTCGCTAACTGTCAATAAAAGTCAATTTGTCAAGTAAGTGTACGCAATACATTGCAGCTCAGTTGTCAAATAATAACTACGATCTGCTGGTAGTTAACGCTAATTTAACAATTTGCTTAAATATCGGTTCATAGCACTGAAATCTACGTCTGGTTACAGTTTATGGCTATATCAACAATACACGCTGTATATATGTAAGTAAATATCTACCTACCGATCCCGGAACTGTGCAGATATCATTCCAAATGACGACAATGATTATAGAGCAGAGTAAACTGTATTCGACCCCACACGACCTCAAGTAGGGGTTCACATTCTTTATCAATGGCGTAATCATATCTGAGACGTTGCACTGCCAGGTCTCATTCACGATCGTAATGTTCGGGAACGTTCCATTATTTTTGAAATGCTGCTCTATGAAAGTAACGTTGTCTAACTGGTCGGCTATGACCAGTTTAGATGGGCCGCTTATATTGCCGTATCGGAGCAGAGGCGGCCGGTTGTATGCGACAGCAATTATGTCGTCCCTCGTCTCCTGAATGACGACGTTCAGCCATTCACACACGTTCGTAGCGATTAAGTGCATTAGCCCGAACCTGTCCAGCACTACGCCCCGCATTGGGTCCAGAATCTGCGATGAAAAAGTTAAACGGTTCTCATTGTCATGCTTTACTAAGTATCGTAGTCTGTCTATAATATAGAGCAGTAGGTACTTAGGGTAAGTACTACTACTGTAAGTTTACACAGTTCGTGATAAATGCATTTTCACTGCAAATGGTTAACCCCATTAAAGCCATTAAAAATAAATGACAATCGATTTCCAACCATAGACTTATTTATCTCGTTCCTAAAACATTATTCTTAAATGGTATTCAATTATTTTAAAGTGGCCATCAGTGATAAACTTTCTATTTGACTTGCGTATCCAACGTCGTATTTTATAATGCGTCGATGTTTGTCAGAAATGGTCGCACTATACAGTGGTTTTGTACATACCAACTACATATTCATGAGGAATAAATTGTAACAATGGCTGTCAAACTCGGAACAGTTTTCAGTAGCATGTTGTTTGTGTAAATATTAGCACCCAGAGTGTGCATGTTATACGTGACCTCTCCATTAGAGCGGAATTTGTGTAACAAAGAAAATCAACACTTTTAGGAGTTGATGACTCTATTTATAAAAATACAAAGAAATAGTTTTGTTAGAGGAAAGAAATCTAAAAACAAGGATATTTGTATGTAAACAAGTATAATAACTACCGAAATGTAGGTATGTTGCAATATTGATCCTATGGCGGCAGCGCAGTTTCAGTGAGTTCCGATCGTGATTGTGGTTTATAATGTGTACCTAATTTATATATTATACATAAACATCTAGACTGTGTTCTATAGAATCTATAGACAACTTACGTCCGCACGTTGACGTACTTATTGGTGACGAAAGCAAAAGGGTAGAGTGAACTATACAGTGTACAAGGGAGGAGCGGCATCTTCATATATCCATAAGTGTCCGCTGAATGGTGTTAAATTGTCAATAAAAAAAAAACAAATAGTATTTAGTTTACACTAACTTGAATAACTTATTACCACAGAACCCAAAACTATTATTTTTATTTGATTATACCGACTAGTTTTTAAAATATATAAAAATATGAAAGCAGCGTCATCTAAGAATCGGCCCACTACATGACGTCACCTTGTAGAAAAGACACTCACAACACACAAAAGTAACAGTGGTACAATTTCCATACTAAAGCCTCCTTAGTAGTGTAGGATAATATGAAGATAATCTGGATTTGGAACTTACATCGGTGTAGGAGAATATGAATATAGTCTGGGCCACCATGAACAGTATCCGGAGCGCCGGCTTGATGGCAACGATGAGGAGTTGACAGTCTCCTATCAGATCGAAGTAACCGCCAATCTGGAGGCAGGAGTAGATGCTGGATCCCACGGAAAACCCAGCCACGCCCATGTGCAGGTAGAAGCTGCCGTACCGAGTCCGGGGCGCGTTCTCTATGGCGATGTGACAATATTAGTACCCGCTCAAGCTAAGCCTGCATAGGTTTTGGGTAATTGGGGATGCAAAGCCCCATAATAAAATAAAAATCACGGACAACCTGACACAAATCGATCTTGTCCCACAGTAAGCTCTAGTAGTCTTGTGTTATGGTCACTAGGCGATCATAAACATACAAATAAATAAATAAAAACTTAAAAACATCGATGACCCAGGAATAAATATTCGACTTCATCACACAAATATTTGCCCTTGTTGGGATTTGAACCCATGCTTATGTTATCTATTGTATTTTCGATGGATGGCGATGTTTCTACATTTTACTATGCTGGTATTATTACGTACAGTTATAATAGCGTGGACGAACTCTACAAGTGTAATGCCTTGATCACACGTACCGAGACAGTGGGCGAGACAGTGCTCTCGTCCCTGTCACACACAAGACAAACGGGCGAGACAGAGCACTGTCTCGCCCGTTTACTCGGTACGTGTGATCAAGGCATAAATAGTACTATATTTATGTCGCGCTGCCGACGATTTTACCTACATATCAAACACTGGGCATTTTCTAGAATTTGGCACTATGCGGCCAGTCGGCCACTGTTCTATTTATAAGTACACAAAAATGATGATATGCAAGATGCACTCATTAATTAATTGACCAACATTGCTTTAGAATTTATCGTTATTGTAATCATAAATACTAAGTAAACGTGTATCGTTTATCGTGTAGTTGTTGAATGTTGGCTTATTCGTTTGTCAGTTTCATAAGCCAATAGACAGATTCGAACCTTTTCCCTTTTTGATGACACGGTTGGTGCAGCGGCAGTGCAGCAGCTACGGCAAGGGCAAATGTTTGTGAGATGAATTCGAATATATGTTTTCGTATGTTTATCCATATAAGCAGTGCCGTATTAGTATTTACCCCTAGGCCTATTACATAAAACACAAGCCCACTAGAGCTTAATTTATGACTAGGTCGATTTATGTGAGGTTTTCCGATATCGACTTGATTTATTTATTTTCCGACGGCTAACTACTTCATAATCAAAACCACGCCAGATCCTTTCTTTAAACATTCTAAACCTGCAAAACGGAACAAAAATAACAAAATGTAGAGCACATGTAATCAACGAGTTATTTGGCTCGTGACTTCATTATTGCTAGTCAATACAACACCATGAAACTATTAGCATGATTAGGTGTATTATTTGAAGCGCTATTCTAATTGACTAGTACTAAAGTTACATTAGCGTAGTGATTTAACAAACGAACAGTAGGTAGGTACATATATCCTTCAGCTACTGAAACTGAACAATAAACTTTGCTGCCTGCATAACGTATTATCCTCGTTAGATTTGTAGTAAAAAAAATTGTATTCTTACCATCTCTATCCTTTTTTGCCATTTTTAAGTGAAAGAATGTGTATGCCAAAAACAGCATGCTCACAATGTATAAATATATTGTGTAAATCTGAAACAAAATATTATTGTTTGAATATAAATATACCTACCGGAAAAGTGCGAGTCGGACTCGCGCACGAAGGGTTCGATACTACCAATTATTTTTGTAAGTATTTGATGTTATAAAGGTCACAGTTATGTACTTTATGACAATTTCAATTATAATACAGCTATTACTATCAATCAACTGTTAGAGAAAAAAAGCAGGTTTCCTGCTTTGCTTTATTTATATGGCCTTTATATTTTGATTTCGGTATTTGTTGTTATAGCAGCAATAGCAATACTCATAATTGCATACCTACACCTATTACGTTTGGAAAGTTACAGCCCTGTGGCAGCCGGACTTAGTAATAGAGCCCCGCAACCTTTGGGTAAGGAACCTTAAATATTGCAATATTGGCATTTCGACATGAAAATTAGGTGAAAATGATACCTTGAGTATTTTTATCTGTTCATAATTGATTAGTCGCAGATCAGTTTTCGGGGTCACCTGTCCTTAATTGGATTCGATACTTCAAAACAGTGATATATGGGGGCCTATGCGTTTATCATATGATAAATAAGTGACAAAGCATCTGTCACTCACACTCGATTTTTTTCAAAACGTGACGGATGTTTTGTCACTTATTAATCGTACTAATGATCACGGAGCTTTCTAGTACTAATGATCACGGACGGATGGACAGACGGACATGGCGAAACTATAAGGGCTCCTGGTTGACTACGGAACCCTAAAAAGAAATGTTATACTATATGTACTAACGCTATACGAACTTATTTGCTTCTTAACACTTTTCGATACTTTTAAGGCGGGTGCGCTTACCCGTGTGGCGTTCATGGCCCGAATGACTCAGTTATTCTAAATAGGTATTTATGTTAGGATACTTACATCTGATGTGAAATTAGTATAAAGCTCATTCTGAATAGTGCTAGTGACCGGCAGCGCGACTCCTAAAACTATTAACAGTTTTGCATAAAACGCTGACAGCACCACCGTCATAGATTCGCTAAAACAAAATGATATATTGTTTCAATTAATGGAATTATCTGAAACACAATAGCTAATGAAAATTAGTTGGAATTGCTTACTCGAATAATTAATTTGGCACACTGACAAATTTAATTATGATGATTAACAAATTAGTTTTCATAAACATTTTAAATAAGGCTCCACCAGAGTGACGTCTCTTGTCGGCTTAAATCGACGCGAATTCGGTTGTTTGTTTGTTGTCCCGTCGTTCAAAGACGGTAAGGTTATACGGTTATACGTTTATTGAAGACACTTAAATTCTATTTCTTTTTCGACAGTGCTTGCTACAAGGATCTTCAAACTGCAGCTCCAGCAAACCGATATGTCGAAAATTTAAATAAAGATTTTGTAAAATCTATGTCAAGGAAAAAAATCAAGAGCTGATTTGGATCGTTTTTCAGGATTTTTGATCCTAAAACCTTATTGATTAGCTGTAAATTTTTATTATTTTCTTATTTTTAAACATTATGCCTATTGATGTCAACAAAAAACTATATTGAGGAGCAGTTTTAAATTTTGGAATATTACAATAAGTTGTCTTCAAAAAACTCTACCTACAAAAAAGAAGATTGACTATGCGTGTTACAACACCTTGAACTATGTCTGTATCAAGGTGAAATATCTTGGTGTCATACTAGATAAGGAACTCAATTGGAAAAAGCATGTCGATCACACCATAACAAAGGCTCTCAGAGTATTTGGGATGTGTAGATCAGCGTATGGTAAGACGTGGGGATTAAGCCCAAAGGTACTAAAGTGGATTTATACCATGATGGTACGACCGATCATCCTATATGGCAGCCTCGTATGGTGGCCAAGGACGTTGAGGAGCACATGCAGAGACGCCTTGACGAAGGTGCAAAGAACGGCGTGCATGGCTATAACAGGGGCGTTTAGAACTACGCCAACCGCGGCGCTAGAAATATTGCTAGATCTACCACCGCTACATATAGTGATACAGTCCGAAGCGCGCAAATCGCTGCACAGGTTAAAAACAATGGACCTGTGGAGTTACTGCACGCCGAAGACTAAGCACACTAACATGGAAAGCAACAATTTTCTTGACAGAATAACAACCATGAGCTGCGATAAAATGCAGCCTAAGTTTGTATTCAATAGGAACTTCAAGGTACAAGTTCCAACGAGGGCGGAATGGGCCGAGGGTCGCGAGCCACCTACAGCGGATGGTGAGGACATTATTTGGTACACTGATGGATCAAAAATGGGATCAGGTACGGGAGCAGGCATTCATGCAAACGACTTCAATGCAAGTACAAGTATGGGAGGTTATGCGACTGTCTTCCAAGCGGAGACATACGCTATAATCGCCTGTGCCCAGGAGAACATAGATAGACTTACCAGAGGGAAGCACATCTACATACTCAGTGACAGTCAAGCGGCACTTAAAGCGCTAGGTGCGCCTAAAGTGGATTCTAGACTTGTGTATAATGGCGTCCTAGCTTTGAACAAGCTTGGAAGGCACAATAAGGTGCAACTGGTATGGATCCCAGGGCATGAAGGCTTCATCGGTAATGAAATTGCAGATGAACTTGCTAGAAAAGGGTCTGCGACAAGTTTCATAGGACCTGAACCATGTGTGGGTCTCTCGCAGGGAACCATAGCAACAGCCATCAAGGACTATGCCAAAAACCAGCACCAACCAGAGTGGAGGAAAATGGCAGGCTTGAGGCACTCAAAGCTATTCATGGAATGTATAGAATCAGGCTGGACCAAGAAATTATGGGAATACAGCAAAAGACAGCTCCGAATCATAACGGGGGTGTTTACCGGTCACTTTGGGGTCAAAGGACTATTGGCCAAGTTGGGACTGTCTGACAATACAGATTGTAGAATGTGTGGCGAGGAGGCAGAGACAATGAAGCACATACTGTGTGGATGTCATGCCCTCGCCAGACTCAGAATGAAGGAATTCGGTATTGGTTACCCAGAACCGAAGGAATTCCAGGCACTACCAACTGGTTCCATCATCCGATATATGAAGGTGGTGGAACAATCCTTTGAGTAGGCGCGATGGGGGTAACTACACAAAAGATCCCATTGGGTCGAAGTGTATCCGCAAGGACCCCTCCCTAATAAGATAAGATAAGATGTCTGTATCATGTTAGGGTATTGCAATTTTTTTTTAATTATTATAAAAAAATATTATTTTCTTTAATTGATTCCTTTGGGTAACAACTGGCATAGGATTTATATGGATAACTTTCGTTACCACAGGAGAAATAAATTATTAATTACCTACATAGAATAATTATTGGTTCAATTAAAAATAAAAACAAATGCTGTTGAAGTTAACAGTTTTCACTTTTTTGATGGCATTTCATGAAGTCATTGAATGCGATACAGCTAATAATAAAATGTTTGTGTATATTATATTTCATTTCATAACGGCATTCAGAGAACAGCAGCTTTTGTAATCTATTAAAAGATCAAGGTTTTGCAAAATTTGCGCGCTTGAATATAGGACGATTTTCCGAACTCAAATCTAGACACGGCGTCGTGTCCAGCCAAGTTCACCCCAGGCACTGGCGAGCAGCCGCCGTGTGTTATATTCATGTTATATTACACGAACCGTTTGGAGCCACTTTTGACCCCTCAATAACTCAAAATCTATTTAATATAAAAACATGAAATTTGGCTTATGTATTTAGATCCTTTAGAACAACTAGAACGCCAAATTTCATAAATATAGGGGAAATATTTATTGAGATATTGAAGTCCAAAAAACTACATTTTTGGGTAATTCTTATTCTCATGCATTTTTTTGTGATTTGTAAGAATCACATGTTTATTTTGTTTAAATCAAAAATCTATTTATGCCTTTGTTGACTTATCTTTTATAAACACATTTACCTTAAAATATTCAGAGATATATATAAAAAAAAGAATGTTTGCCCAAAACGTCACGTCCATGCCGGGTGATATCTCCCGATTTTCTAATAAAATATTTTTTTCTGCTACGATATCAAGTAATTTTGACTAATGTTATACGAATGACGCAAAGCTAATAAATGTGTACCTAACATTATTAAAAAGTTGTAAAAGTATAATGTAACAGTTTTTGATTCAGAACATCATAAAATTCATAAAGTTTGTGATCAATTTTTTTGTCACAGCCATGTGTGTTTTTTTAAATACGTGTAACTTGGTAGACAATTATATTTGAAGCTAGCAGCCCTAGTTAGGCTTTTTAAGAACGGAAAAACTACCTTCTTGTCGGTTCTGCTTATGACAAAGTGCGGTGAATGTATAGCAAAATTATTTTCTTGTATTTATTAAAGAAAAGGACAACCTTAGTACGTCACCACCGTGGAATGAGTTTTAAATGTAAGTTCTACTGTTATGTTATTGATACTTATATAAATTGTACCTCAGAAATAACAGAATAAGGTAATTGTTGAAAATTGGCGAGACAAAGCAAATTGTTCCATTATGTCGCACATGTTCAAAATTTGTCACGACCATAGATAGATCTAAATGTCACGACCACGGAATTTTTCAAACCTCGGTTGTGACATGTAATGCTTGGTTGTGACATTCTTGTAGTATATTTGAATAATTTGATGATTTCGTTTGCTAAGTTGGGTTATCAATTTGTTGTATTTTTTCCGCAGATGTCACCAAAGAAAAATAAATTAAATCAGCCATCTAGCGAGAGTCTCTTAAGATGTTTGTCGTGACTCTTCGCTATAAGACCGTTAGCCGAAACGACTATCGGGACAATGATCGTCGAGTCAACATCCCACATGGCGGTCACCTCGTGAGCCAAGTCAAGGTACTTGCTGAGTTTGTCCTTCTCGGCCTTCACGAGGTTCTCGTCATGGGGGATGTTGATGTCGACGAGCACTGCCTGGCGATATCAGGCTTATTGGCTACAATAGTCCTGTCCGTGATGATAGATCGATCACAATAGAGCGTGGCACGACCATTCTCAAGAACTGGCATCGGTGCGTACTTATAGTACGGCACCTCAGACCCCACAAGACCGTATCGAAGAGCAAGTTGCTGGTGAATGATCCTGGCTACTTGGTTACTTGTTATTTGACACAATTACTTGATTTTCGATGAAATTGTCACACCGATGTTATACAGTCTCACAACTATGCTTAGGGATGTCACAGCCGTGTACACATGCATTACTTTAATCACTTGCAGAGGGTATTAAGCTTGTCCATCTGCACCAAAAATTAGCCTTTGGTATGTACTCTTAATATACACCGCAATATATCACAGAAAAAAAAATTAAAAAAAAAAATGTTAATATTTTAAAACTATATGAGAATCACCCTTTTACCACTGACTGACTGACTAGTAATCGAAAACCTAACCCATTTCCAGGAGACCTAGAAAGGCGAAATTTTGTATTCAGCTTGGTAATTGTGTGTGTACAGATAAAAAAATCGAAAAATCGAAAACAGTGATTTTTTTACTTTCATAATAATAATAATTATTTATGCTTCTTGCCTCGGATTTGGAAAATTCTGTCTTTGTTTTAAAGATGTACTAGCATAGTACACTCTCTCTCTCTATCTCTCTCTCTCTCTCTCTCTCTCTCTCTCACACACACACACACACACACACACACGTATTTACCAATTAATAATTAAGTAATTTACACATCATAATAATTTCTGTATAAAAAGTAATGATATCCCATCAAAAACATATATGTCAAATGAGAGCCAAATTCAATATCGCGTGCAACGTTGTCGACTTCGCCGACAAAACAATTGAGATCTATATAAACTTTATAAAAGTAACATAGTATTATTATCAAGCTAACAGTATAAGTAACAGGACATACACTAACTTGCGTACTTACCTTTACGAAAATAGGTTAATGATTAGACAAATATAATACAAATTTATATGTAAAAACTAGCCAAGTCAAGTCTTGATATTGAATAAAAAAATAAATGTAAAATAAATGCATTGAGTATGTCGCATGTCCTTGTATCTAAGAATTTTAGGGCAAAGAACTTGGCGTCCATATAGATCTCAATTCTTTTGTCGGTGAAGTCGACAACGTTGCACGCGATATTGAACTTGGCTCTCATTTAACATATATGTTTTTGATGGGATATAATTTATCGGCAAACAATATTCTATGAGGAATATATTCAGTTGTATGCTTACTTAATATAAAACTTATTTACTAGTAAGTCGTCATACAACCGTCTGGTCATTGGATTTAGATGTTTCGGAGCAATAGTCATATGGACACACAACGGTCATTTTGATATAATGTTTCTACGGGTTATAATATAGATTTTAGGCGAAAAACAAGGCAACAGAACAATTAGCTTTGGGTTATGATTTATGATAGTTTTAAATTAATGTTCTCACCAAAAGAGAATGCCCTCCATTTTAGCATGGAGGACAAGTTGTTGTTCATACGACTCATTCACGGATACAGTTGCCAGTCACGTATGCCTGTGGCGTGGAGTGCAGCATCAGCACTGGAACTGGGGCTAGAGGGTAGTACGAACCTTAACATGGGTAAGTGGTGAATAGATTCGTGTGAGAATGGGATCTGCTATGCCTTGGAGGGTATGCCCTAAAGTTGTGTTGCAGGGCAGCTTTCATTTACTCCTGCTGGTAAATGGAGGATTGATACTGAACAACTGTTATGTGGACTGCACTTAGACACCGAATCCCGACAAGCTGGTCAGACACGTTTGAGTCACGCCATTGGTCACGAATAAATAATTAGAAATGATTGATCAATAGACGTACTCGCCGTGTGAGAGCGGGGTCCGCTGCGGCTTGGAGGGCAGAGGGTCTGCGCTAGAGCTGTGGCTGCATGGTGGAACCACGCTCAACCGTGGCAGTGAGTGTGGCGGGTGTACTCTGAAAATAACAGCTTCATTAAGTTTTTTATACCTATTTTACAGACAGAGTTCGTAGGTAGGATAGGTTGCATAATGTTTTAGCAGGTAAACAAAACTAGAAATCCCAGACATATTTTGTTTCTTTTACAAATATGGTTGTAGACTAAGTATTGAATTTTACGAGATGCTATAATTCTAGACATAAATAAGCTCAATACGTATACTGTGAAACAAAAGAAATAAATAGTAGAGCTTTGAATTATGCGACTTTAAACATCAAAGGTACGCAAATTTTAGTTCACTAAGTTTAAAAAAATTTACAAAAAAGAACCGACTTAAAAAAAGCTGATAAGGCCAAAAATAACCCGTTCATGTACAGATTACATTTGAATAACTTTTTTAAAGTCGGTGCCAAACCACTCAATTATTACTATGAAAAAAAGATGCCGCGCATAAAGCCTTTAATGATTACCATTTGGTATTTACGGGTATTTTTGTTCGATATTTATATAAATAAATAAATAAATAATAAATATCAGACAACCTTACACAAATCAACCTAGTCCCAAATTAAGCTCAAGAAGGCTTGTGTTATGGGTACTAGGCGACGATATTCATACTTATATAGATAAATAAATACTTAAATACATAGAACATCCATGACCCAGGCACAAATATTCGTGTTCATCACACAAATATTTGTCCTTGCCGGGATTCGAACCCGGGACCGTCGGCTCAGTAGGCAGTTGCTTAACCACTGCGCCAACCGCGTCGTCATATATATAGTTTACGCGGGTTTTTTTGCTTTTTAGTGATTAAAATATGAGATTATTAAAATCAAAATCAACTTGGAGATGCCTATTCTTGAACGAAGAAAGCATTTTCTAAATCGACTTACGATCCGTGAATTAAATAACACTGGTTGAGTCTTCAGTACTAACTGGTGGCTTGTGTCTTCATTATCAGTTTCTCTTCACCGAATGATGATTTTCGAGTGTAAATGCTTGAAATATTGTAATAAATACCGAAATCGCCATATATGTGCCATAATATTTCAGGAATTCCTTCGATTCCTCATGGATTTTGTCATCAGATCTTCACCAAATTTTTGGGACCAATTTGGAGATGTCTACTCATGAACCAAAAAAGAATTTTCCAAATTGACTGACAGGCATCAATAATAATGTTCTTTTACTCCTGTACTATCTGTAACTTATATAGTCACCAACTATAATATAAAGATTGCTAAAGCCTTGTAAAAGTCTATAAGTCTATTGCCCAAAAACGCACACTCACTGCTAAACGATGTTATAATGTCACCAAAATCTGAATTTCCAGGAATCCCTGGTCATATCCATATTAAGTATAGCATTCAAGGTCGTTCACCCCAAATTGCACACACTAATCCGAAGACTGGAAGGTAATATTAAGAAGAAAGCAGAATCACTATGTAACCAATAGGTAGTTTCATTATTTAGCGCATGGATAGAACTTACTACGAATTAGGCATCGGCGGCGCGTCTGCCGATATAAAGTAACAAGTCGTTTTGTTTGCAGGTGCTTATCGTTTAATAGTGGGTTTAATGAGGCGGCGCGACTCACCTTTCATCCTCAGGCACGGCGAGGAGCGGCTCCGACCTCTCCCGCCACTCCTTAGCTGCATTTTGATTGGATTTCTCTTTATTTTTCGCCATAGACCGCCGGGCGTAGATTCAATTTTTATCGCATCCGGTTTTCCAGATCACGCGTCGCCTCTCGATTGAACCAATTAACAGGAATCGATTTTAATTACTTAGGGTTTAAACAGTGCGCGCTGTTGGCTCTGGCGTTTGGCACTCACTGCTCGTGCGACTAATGCCTTACGCGTACTAAACGATACATATGTAAGTCAATAAGCTATATTTTAACAGGTCGCAGTAATCGCAGTTACATGTGAATTTCAGTGACCATTTCATTGCGTGTTTTTTTATTTAACACGCAAATGTCCAAACTAAAAAGTGTATAAATTGACACTTTTAGCACCACAAATAATAGAACACGCAATGAAATGGTCACTTTCATTGTATACATTTACGTGGAATTGGCCAGCTGGTCATTATTGTTGAAAATGATCCACAGTTAACTGAGAATTAAGAATCAATTAGGCTACATGATACTTCGGCAAATTGGATAGTTTTCCGTTAATGATGATAACATTAACATTATACGGTTTAATTCTATCAACATATGCTGTTCACTTTAGTTAATTATTTTCATTATTGAGTTGCATTTTGTAGCTTTTAGAGCAGGCTATAAATGTTACGTTTTGAAATTAAGTGAGCCAATATCGTGAACCGGAGGTTTTGTTCATATAAATAATGTCAGAGCCAATATATTGAAATTCTCGAGATTTGAAATCAAACTGATACCAAAGAGATCTCTATCTTTCTGTTGTTTAGGCCCGTGCTCTGCCTACAAAGTATGTAGTATCATGTTGGATGATTGAAAGTGCATTTTGACCTAACGAGTGAACCGTCTCTGCTTCTGCTTCGGCAAAAGTTATTTCATTTGTTGATAAATTTGTCCGTCTGTCTGTCCGTCACCAGGCTGTATCTCATGAACCGTGACAGTTGAAATTTTCACAGATGATGTTGTCACAGATTTATTGTTATACATATTGTTATTGAGAAAACAGAGTTTTCTCTAACGTGCAGTCTAGTAGGTAAATCAATAACATTAAACTAAATAACATAATATTCATATTATATTCTTCCCCGATAGTAGACGTTATTTGGATTCCGAATCTACGATTAGTTTATTTTAACGTATAGTTTTTTTTATTTATCATTTTTTTAAACCTCGTGGTGACATTTGGCTTAATGTCAAAGGTTTTAAAAAATGATATCTGAAAAAAGGGAACATTATTTAACTGCAAATTTTAAGGCTACGAGTTCGAAGCAAATTTCCACTCGTAAATTAAAATTATAAAATTATTAAAAATACGAGATTTATTTTAATTAAGCTCTATTTGTATATTTCAATGTATAGGCACTTAAGGAAGGTTGATTTAGTAGCTTGCGCTGTAAGCTTCCGGGAAACATTACTAGGTAAACCTTCTTAGAAGTTTTCTTTAAAAAAAAATAACAGTTTTGTTTTTCAACGCAATGGATGCGATATTTTTATGCAAGTTAGCTAATTTTTAAATATAAAACATTCTATGTTAGCATTGTTAGAGACTCGTATTATTCGACTGCGATAGGTAATCATGAAATCTGAAAGGCAAAATTTTGTAAAATAAATAGGAAAATTGTGAAGATGCCTATCCTGTTTTAATTGGTATCATTTTGTATATATGTATCAGGAATAATTAAAACCGAATCTATGAAGTGTTTAAATAGCTAAGGTGTAGGAAAGTTTGTAACAGTTTTCGTGTGAAATGCAAAATCACGTGTCGGATAACATCCCGAATGTCCCGATCGAACTCAAGACTTGAGATACGCAATTACTTTAGAGTGTTTCTCCTACGCCAACTGGCCTTACGTTACGTCTATTTTTACTATAAAGGTAGTTGCAGCTAGGGGGGTGAGCGGGTGAGGGGGGAGCGTGTGCTCGTTAGGAGGGCCGTCTGAAAGTGACACCGGCCACGCTAATTACCTGTAAGGACAACATCTTCTAGCCGCGAACTGGATTATATCGTAGCCTCGCCCGCGGCACCGCTATGGAGCTAGAGTGCCTATGTAATACGTAGCTACAGTCAACAAATAGTCTGCAACATCTAAATTGTCAAATATATGGGCATTATAATATCTTTATGCTTAGAATACCAAGTAAGCAAGCTTAAATTTAAGATTGTATCGATCGGAATACCTTTCTAATCCCGCCAAACCAGGTAGGCGGATTTTAAATAGTTTTGGATAAATACTAATATGCAAGTTTGTGTTGGAATTATGAAATTTGCATTTACGAAAATCGCAATTCAAGGATTTGGCTTGTTTTCGCAATATTTTGGTGATTTCCGTATTTAGGTTGCAACTGCGTAAAAGGAAGTTCCTTATTTATGATCGTATTTGTTTGGGTAGTTAATCGAAATTAATTTGAAACATATACCTAATTAGTTCTAAAGGTTCTGATGAAAATGCTACGAACTTTTCTAGCCTAACTTAGGCAGTTTTCTAATTTTTCCATTTCATTTTTCTATGAGATCAGACAATAACTCCCGTTTCGTAGCTGGCTTTGAATCGGGATGTATTTTACCATTTTGAATCCAGTTACCAAATTTGGCTACAAAATGGGGCTGCATGCATTTCGTAGCCAAGTTCGAATAGGGAATATTTTTCCCATTTTGGAGCCAGCTGCCAAATTTGGCTAATTGCAGGATTTCCGTCGCGTAGCCAGCTTCGAATTGGGATTTTTTCTCATCTTGGAACCAGTTACCAAATTTAGACACGAAATGGGACTGCAGGATTCCCGTTTCGTAGCCGCCTTCAAATTGGGAATCGTTTCCCATTTTGGACCCAGCTACTAAAGTTGGCTACAAAATGGGATTAAAGGAACGGGGCAGGGCTCAAAATACCGGTAGTGTAGGGCTGTTAGGGCCGCCGGGAAAATCACCTCCTGACAGTGCACACCGTGTCCAGCAGCCTTCTGTTATATCTGTGACCCTTGATCGAGCTATCTAATGAGAGGTTTGGTCGAGATTCTTCGCAGTATATCGTGTCTTGCCCTCCAGGCTGATGCTGGCCTGCTTCACAAAAACGTGGTAGTGGTGGTGGAGCCCGTGGTCTGATGCCGGTGACCATCATAGTAAACTATTGATAATATGGCGTAATAACTAGCGTAGTAACTATTCATAGCGACGACGCGGTTGGCGTAGTTTGTAGTGCACCTGCCTACTGAGCCAGCGGTCCCGGGTTTGAATCCCGGTCAGGGCAAACATTTGTGTGAAAAAATACTCAAACATATGTTCAGTGGGTTGGCGGCTTCCCTGAGACGCTCGTAGAACTCGGCCTACGGCCTCGCATTAAATTACTAAGGGTTTATAAAGTAACTTAGCACCGAAGGTGCGGAGCGTCCCAGGGAAGCCGCCCACCCACTTAATATAAGTTGAAGTAACTTAATGCGAGGCCGAAGGCCGAGCTCCGCGTAGCACCGAAGGTGCGGAGCGTCCCAAAGAAGCCGCCCATCCACTTAATATAAGTTGAAGTAACTTAATGCGAGGCCGAAGGCTGAGCTCCGCGTTACACCGAAGGTGCGGAGCGTCTCAAGGAAGACGCCCACCCACTTAATATAAGTTGAAGTAACTTAATGCGAGGCCGAAGGCCGAGCTCCGCGTAGCACCGTAGGTGCGGAGCATCCCAAGAAAGCCGCCGACCCACTTAATATAAGTTGAAGTAACTTAATGCGAGGCCGCAGGCCGAGCTCCGCAGAGCACCGAAGGTGCGGAGCGTCGCAAAGAAGCCGTCCACCTACTTAATATAAGTTAATGCGAGGCCGAAGGCCGAGCTCCGCGTAGCACCGAAGGTGCGGAGCGTCCCAAAGAAGCCGCCCATCCACTTAATATAAGTTAAAGTAACTTAATGCGAGGCCGAAGGCCGAGCTCCGCGTAGTACCGTAGGTGCGGAGCGTCCCAAGGAAGCCGCCCATCCACTTAATATAAGTTGAAGTAACTTAATGCGAGGCTGAAGGCCGAGCTTCGCGTTGCACCGAAGGTGCGGAGCGTCTCAAGGAAGACGCCCACCCACTTAATATAAGTTGAAGTAACTTAATGCGAGGCCGAAGGCTGAGCTCCGCGTTACACCGAAGGTGCGGAGCGTCTCAAGGAAGACGCCCACCCACTTAATATAAGTTGAAGTAACTTAATGCGAGGCCGAAGGCCGAGCTCCGCGTAGCACCGTAGGTGCGGAGCATCCCAAGAAAGCCGCCGACCCACTTAATATAAGTTGAAGTAACTTAATGTGAGGCCGCAGGCCGAGCTCCGCAGAGCACCGAAGGTGCGGAGCGTCGCAAAGAAGCCGTCCACCTACTTAATATAAGTTAAAGTAACTTAATGCGAGGCCGAAGGCCAAGCTCCGCGTAGCACCGAAGGTGCGGAGCGTCCCAAAGAAGCCGCCCATCCACTTAATATAAGTTGAAGTAACTTAATGCGAGGCCGAAGGCAGAGCTCCGCGTAGCACCGAAGGTGCGGAGCGTCCCAAAGAAGCCGCCCATCCACTTAATATAAGTTGAAGTAACTTAATGCGAGGCCGAAGGCTGAGCTCCGCGTTACACCGAAGGTGCGGAGCGTCTCAAGGAAGACGCCCACCCACTTAATATAAGTTGAAGTAACTTAATGCGAGGCCGAAGGCCGAGCTCCGCGTAGCACCGTAGGTGCGGAGCATCCCAAGAAAGCCGCCGACCCACTTAATATAAGTTGAAGTAACTTAATGCGAGGCCGCAGGCCGAGCTCCGCAGAGCACCGAAGGTGCGGAGCGTCGCAAAGAAGCCGTCCACCTACTTAATATAAGTTAAAGTAATATAAGTTAATGCGAGGCCGAAGGCCGAGCTCCGCGTAGCACCGAAGGTGCGGAGCGTCCCAAAGAAGCCGCCCATCCACTTAATATAAGTTAAAGTAACTTAATGCGAGGCCTAAGGCCGAGCTCCGCGTAGTACCGTAGGTGCGGAGCGTCCCAAGGAAGCCGCCCATCCACTTAATATAAGTTGAAGTAACTTAATGCGAGGCTGAAGGCCGAGCTTCGCGTTGCACCGAAGGTGCGGAGCGTCTCAAGGAAGACGCCCACCCACTTAATATAAGTTGAAGTAACTTAATGCGAGGCCGAAGGCTGAGCTCCGCGTTACACCGAAGGTGCGGAGCGTCTCAAGGAAGACGCCCACCCACTTAATATAAGTTGAAGTAACTTAATGCGAGGCCGAAGGCCGAGCTCCGCGTAGCACCGTAGGTGCGGAGCATCCCAAGAAAGCCGCCGACCCACTTAATATAAGTTGAAGTAACTTAATGCGAGGCCGCAGGCCGAGCTCCGCAGAGCACCGAAGGTGCGGAGCGTCGCAAAGAAGCCGTCCACCTACTTAATATAAGTTAAAGTAACTTAATGCGAGGCCGAAGGCCAAGCTCCGCGTAGCACCGAAGGTGCGGAGCGTCCCAAAGAAGCCGCCCATCCACTTAATATAAGTTGAAGTAACTTAATGCCAGGCCGAAGGCCGAGCTCCGCGTTGCACCGAAGGTGCGGAGCGTCCCAAGGAAGCCGCCCACCCACTTAATATAAGTCGAAGTAACTTAATGTGAGGCCGAAGGCCGAGATCCGCTTAGCAATTAAGGTGCGGAGCGTCCCAAGGAAGCCGCCTATTAAGCCACTGAACGGATACGTGATGGCCTCACTGTTTTGTTATCCGTGGTATAATGAATAAGGAAGCAAAGGAAAATGCATGAGATGACACGGTTATATTTCAGTAGGTTCTGGGTTCAAATCCCGGCTAGGTGAAATCCTTTCTACATTGTAAATTTAATAATTTTGTCTTGTCTCGAATCATGGTTGTTTTTCATACAAAATGCATACATTGTCGAGCAGCAAGCAACTCTCAATAACTGATACATTGCTGCTTATATTAGGTATGCGATCAACAACTTCGGTAGTAATTCTCGAAGTCCAGGTTAACCCATCACAGCTACACCCTAGCTTGTGCCGAATCGTGGTCACAGGCACGCAACGACGTGCGTGAATCCTTGGCCTCGGTGTCGAGGAGACCCATCAATGGCTCCAAAACTTTACATGTATGGAGCTGGTGTTATTAACTCAGGAATAATCTTAACAGCGCGATGCAGCCGCTAGTATGGAGATTTTGTCAAGGAAACAACGCCATCTAGCGGAAAATTGGGTCCTTGAGAACAAAATCTCAACACACCGTTAAAAACAAAAAAATAATGATATATTTTATTACTTTGAATAAATTTTATATATAAAAAAACTGCAAAGATGCAAAATTGTGGCTAAATATATCGTATATTTATCGTTTATTATACATTTCGCTACCTTATTAGTAAGTTAGGCCAAACACAAACAATACAAACAATTTCGCCCAATGTTCTAAATGTTGGTTGGTAAAACATATTTAAAAATGTATTTAATTTGATTAAATTGATTCGAGATACTTTTATTTCAATTACACTCGATAAAATGGCATTGAAAAATCTGTTTTATTCATTAACATTTTTTATTGCGTCTCCGGGCTTTTTTATGGTCAATACTTACAAACTTCAGAAGAATATAATCGCATATACAATAAAATAGCATTAATTAGTTCCTATTGTAGCAAATTGTGTTATTAAAGAAATGTATGTTTGGTTTTTTTTTAGCATGAGCCAATTTACAACGAACATTGCACTCATATTTTCGTCTGTGTTGGTCGACAATTGGCGCCATCTTTTCTATCTATCTAACTCACACGGTTTCCGTAACTCAACACCTCAAACAACCTTAACCTTATTGTTAATACCGGTGAGCCGCGCGTAGAGGTATTATGTCGAATTCATACTTTTTAGTTTTTGTTCACGTAAGAGCCACGCGGGGGTCGCGTCGTTCTAAATTCAAAGTCACAAACGCTGTCAATATAAGGTTAATAATTGTAAGGAAAATATTTCATGGAATTCATGTTTTCAGAGATAAATATTAATCATAATAAAAAGTATCCTATAACCATCTTTGGATGTTCAGCTATTCCTGTACCAAAATTGGTAACTTTTTATCCAGCCGTTTCAGCGTGATGCGAGGACAAAGGTTTTTTTGAAAACAGATGGCGCCAGGCTGGCATGGCATCGCGCGCCCATACGAAACAAATGACGATCCTGCATCACGCTATCGAGATTTTTCCTGAAATCATGACCTCCCTCCATAGAAAAATAATTTTCAATACAAATTTAGGATTTTATAATAGTATAGATATATATAAATATAATATATATATAATATAATATATGTACTTTAATAGGTAATTTAGTATATATTTATAAATATAAATAAATAAAATAAATAAATAAATATTAAGGGACAATCATACACAAATCGACCTAGTCCCAAACTAAGCAAAGCTTGTACTATGGGTACTAGACGACGATATACATAATATATAAATACATATATAGATAACATCCATGACCCGAGAACAAATATTTGCACAAATATTTGCCCCGGCCGGGATTCGAACCCGGGACCGCCGACTCAGTAGGCAGGTGTCTACAAACCGAGCCAAACGCGTCGTCAATTTATCGATATATATATACTTATATAGAAAAATATATACTTTAATAAGTATGTATATCGTCGTCTAATACCCATAACACAAGCCTTCTTGAACTTAATTTGGAACTAGATCGATTTGTGCGAGGTTGTCTGATATTTATTTATTATTTATAACACCTCTATATGTTATTGTAATTCCTATTGTTTGTATTTTGCATATGTAAGAGTATGTTAGTTATATACAGGGTGGAATTTTTCTATGGGCCCTGGAGGGGAACTACCTTAAATCCTTTAGTTAGCTCATTTTACTGAAAGGAAACATTCCTTTATTTTTAAAAAGAAACAAAACTGCATTCAAAGATTTTCCAAAATTTCCTAGCCTCAACCGGGAAAAAACTTGTAATAAGTATAAAATTTCATGGAATCTCGTACAACAGATGAGTGTAGGGCTAAGTTTACTGGATAAATGTTATCCTGAACAATAATCCTACTGATTCGTGAAATAAAATATCGAGGGTTTATTTTTTAATTTTTAGTTGGTTCGATTCCCGGTTGAGGCAAGCAATTTTTGGAAAATTTTTGAATGCAATTTTGTTTCTTTTTAAAAATAAAGGAATGTTTCCTTTCAGTAAAATGAGCTAACTAAAGGATTTAAGGTAGTTCCCCTCCAGGACCCATAGAAAAATTCCACCCGGTATATGTATATCTAGAGCTAAGGCTAGAGTTGCCTGAATATAAATGTTTTGATTTGTTTTTTTTTTGATATTACTTATATTCTCACCGGCTGTGTAGTAACTTGCGCTCCAAGCTGGTGCTGGTCTGCTTCACAGGGTGGTAATGGTGGTGCAGCCCGTGGCCGTAGTGATGGTGGTGGCCATCATAGTGAGGCAGTGACGATTTGCGTCTTAGCTCCGACACGGCGATCCTAATTCAAAGGCTATTGTAATATAGTTATTGATACGTTTTCCAACGAAATTACGGATTCCTTAACATTCTTAATCTGACTTTATTCTTTTTAGTTGGTGTACTTTTCGGAAATAGAAGTGTGTTCCTTGGCTTCCCGTTCTTTCTTGATGGATTTAACTTATGTCATTAAAAGATTCAATAGGCTAGGTCTATTCATGTACAAAAAGAGATACGTTCACTATATACGTCGGAACTGTTGTTAGTGGTGTATGTAGATACACTATGAACATTCTTGCTGTGTGTTTAGTAGAAGCTAACGAAAATGTAGTACAATAAGCTAATATATTCAATAAAATACATGTAATAGAAAAAAAATCCACTTTATGTTCTCACCATTCAACATCTTCTTCGATAACGTCTTCCATACCGCTATTCTGCGCATGTACTGATAATGGTCTATTTATTTTATCTCGATTAAATTGTTTGAAATTGTTTCCAGTACCATTTTTACGTTGCATTTTCGGCGAGAACAAAACATTGCTGCTGAGTTATCTGACAGTATCTGAGATGGCTTTTGCTTATCTGAGGATTAGCTTCGGAGATACCCATGACGGGGCAGCGATGTCGTCAGTGGTTATAATTATAATGGTTATAATACATCGGTGACGTCATTGGCGTCTTTTATTTTCTTTTTGGTTCCATGTGCTACTGCCGGGTAATAACGGCAATTTCTACTTTATAATTCTACAAAAAATAAGCAGTCGGTAACATTTAAGTCAGAAAATGTCACGCACAAAAGTTGTACATATGTACATATGTTAGTCCCTAAGAGATGAACACTAAGAAAAATTATCCGAAACTCGTTTCATGTCATCAATGCAAGTCTGTGTGAATACCTCGCCTAACTCTATTCAGACCAGATTAATTCAGTACCGGTAACGTTATCAGACCAGTCCATTGATGCCTTATTGGGTTATTAAATGGAAGTGGTACATAATAGACATAATTATCGTGGCTGTCCAGTAAGTAAACAATTAGCCGGACATCGTAGATTGCGCCGGGCCACGACAAAGGGAAGCGTTAATTGAGAAGGCACGGTGCACAGGCCTCGCATTTAGCTTCACGTAGGTCGAAAATTACACGTTTACGTCCTTAGTCGAAAAACTAATTTATAACTATTTTGAAACTCTTCTCTTAGAATATCATTTTAAACTACAAATTGACAACCCTACAAGAGTAACTTCCACAACGAAAACTTGCATAGATAATTTTGCACTCAATTTTAAAAACAAAAATGCTGCTATGGTTTGTGACCTCAAGCTATCTGACCATACTGCCCAAACAATAGCTATACCAGTTAAATATAAAAAAATATTACAGTCATGGTACACCTGGAAAAGAGATATGAGCCAACATAACCGAAATAAATTTAGAGAGTGTATGAACAGCCTGTCTTTTAGTGAAGTGTTTAAAGCGGATAATACCGACGAGGCATTCACGGAATTTCATAACCATCTTGTTTTGTTCTTTGAATTATGCTTTCCGCTTATTCAAGTGAAAACTCAAAATACAAGAAAAGTGAAATGGCTAACACCAGGTATAAAAATATCGTCAAAAGCGAAAAGAATCAGGTTCCACAGGTACGTACACTGTCCCAACGAAAATCTTAAGCAATCGTATAAGACATACGCAAACATATTAAAAAAATGTATACTTAAGTCTCACAAAATTTATAATGCTAAATACGTTGGTAAATGCAATAATGTCGTTAGAGCCACCTGGAATATAATTAAGGATAATACTGTGGTCAGGAATTTAAACAGGCAATTAGAGACAATTAATATCAATGGTGATATAGTTTCATCGCCTACAAAAATTGCTACTGCTTTTAACAACAAATTTATTGATGAAGTTAGTAGAGGTTATCATGATAATGAAAGAACTAAAGACATCTCGTACACAGAAAACCATAACTCTCCTCCTCAACTATTTACCTTAACCCAACTGATCCATCAGAGATCATGAGAGTTATAAGACAATTGCGTAATACCAACTCAGTAGGATACGACAATATCCCAACTTCTGTGATAAAGGAAAACGCTG